>OY288246.1:59357071-61757071 GCA_958450325.1 Agrostemma githago | reverse complement strand
TGACAAACCCAAGATTAAGAACCATCTATTGCACGTGCTCTTATGTGAACCAAACAATTTTTGCAAATTCTCGAGAATTTTATGTAGGAATTAAATTCATGGAAAATGCAACTTTCTACCTGAAATTAATTTCTTCATGAACCAAACTAGACCTTAGTAGATTTATTGATGAAACTACTACGGAGTATTTTGACGGAAGATACTTATTTCACCCAATATAATATTTTATCGAACATGGCCTAAATTTGGAAAAATAGGATTATACAACTAGTTGTACAATAACATTATACAACCAAGCCTAAGTTATTGTTGAGCTTATACAAGTTTATGAGCCGAGTTGTAAGTTTTTGAGCTCAATCATTTATGTAATATAACTCGACAACTTTGCATTAAAGGTAAAAAAAATTACAATAAAACTCAAATTTTGTGATAACGCTCAAAATCGTAAAATTAGTAGTACATAAATTATGTACAACTGATTGTATAATCTACTCGTTGGCCTAAATTTGCTTTTACCAATTGCCAGAAAGAGTCATATTCATTATTCAATGTGTATAATGAAATATCCTTGAGCAGTTTGCAAAGTCTGAAATATCCCAAGAAACAAAGGTGTTTAGTGTGGCGGATATGTGGGAAGAGGGTGTGGGTTGGAATTGGGATTTATTCGCGGAATGGTTGCCAACAGAAGTTTTACAGGCCATTGTTGCTGTTGAAGTTCAGCAAGGAGAGGAGGAAGATTCAGTGTGAAACACCCCACATTGATTGAGGATGTCCTATTTATGAGCTTTGCTTAAAGGGATTTGAAGTACTACTCATATCAACAAAGTGCACTTTTTTTCTGGTTTGCCCATGATAAGAACTCCGCAGTTAAGCGTGCTTGACTGGGAGCAATCTTAGGATGGGTGACCTCCTGGGAAGGTTTCCGGGATGCGCATGAGTGAGGACAAAATGTGAGGTTAGAGTAATATATTCTAGGGTTTACGTTTTTGCCATCAACTATAAGGCTAGTGTATCAGGAATCGGTACATTGGTTGTTGAACCGGGTGACAGGTATCCCGGGAGTTTTGTACATTTTGACCTTAAGCTTAGGCCTCGCAGTAAGTCGCCGTCATAAGTTGAACTGGGTGACAGGTAATCCCAGGAGGGGTGTGCATTATCTTAAACTAGGGTCACGCATTTATAAGTCGCCGCTCTATTATGGTTGAGTAGCCTAGTTAGAGACCGAAGTTTAATTTGTTTGAACTAAGTTCTCGAAGCTAGTTTTTAGTATTCTCCTAGTGAAAGTCTAGCCGTCTACACTACTCCTATCCATAACGTCATTTTGAATATTTTTATTATTATCGATATAATTTGGTTGCAGGTTGGCAAATGTTTTATGTTCTCTTCGGAAAACTCATTTTTATTATATTATTTCGATATGTGGAGTTTTTCACTGAAATCTTATTTTCATTATAATGTTTTACTGTTTTCATTTTTACTATTTTTCTATAGTAGTAATTACAGTTTTTAAAATCTTGTCATACGACTGGGAGAACATTGACGTTGCTCCCCACTGATTGTGGCTGTTATGTTTTAACATGGCAGGTATACATGTTCCGGGTGTGGGCTAGCGAGCAGTGTGGATCCTGCTTATTTATTTTAATAATTATGTCTTATGGATTGTTCAAACCCCTTTTGTGGATTGTTTTAAATTTTGGCCATTTTATTTAAGGCCTATTGTTTGACTTTACCATTTTAATTTTTCTAAGACATAGTTACAGCGTGTTTTAATCTCCACTCTACAGTGTTTCCGCCACTCTACAGTGTTTCCGCCACATTGATTGAGGATGTCCTATTTATGAGCTTTGCTTAAAGGGATTTGAAGTACTACTCATATCAACAAAGTGCACTTTCTTTTCTGGTTTGCCCATGGAACTCCGCAGTTAAGCATGCTTGACTGGGAGCAATCTTAGGATGGGTGACCTCCTGGGAAGGTTTTCGGGATGCGCATGAGTGAGGACAAAATGTGCTGGAAAGGACTCGTGTTGGTTTGTGGGACCAGTACAAAGCCTGGTGGGCTACCGCAGTTAACATTTCCGGTCCTAGGATTGGGCTGGGGTGTTACAAATGGTATCAGAGCAACCCTGCGACCGTGCATTTGGCACCTAGCGGGGGTGGATTCTGGGTCAGCGGTTATGCTGCCAGGCGCAACGAGGACGTTGCGTTCTTCAAGTGGGAGTGATTGAAACACCCCACATTGATTGAGGATGTCCTATTTATGAGCTTTGCTTAAAGGGATTTGAAGTACTACTCATATCAACAAAGTGCACTTTCTTTTCTGGTTTGCCCATGATAAGAACTCCACAGTTAAGCGTGCTTGACTGGGAGCAATCTTAGGATGGGTGACCTCCTGGGAAGGTTTCCGGGATGCGCATGAGTGAGGACAAAATGTGCTGGAAAGGACTCGTGTTGGTTTGTGGGACCAGTACAAAGCCTGGCGGGCTACCGCAGTTAACATTTCCGGTCCTAGGATTGGGTCGGGGTGTTACACAGTGTACTGGGCCAAAACACACAATGGTGCGTTCACGATTAAGTCTGCTATAAGGCTTTTGCGAGACCCATTTGTTGAAGATGCTAGTTCGGGTTGGAAGCTCCCTTTGAAAGTTTGTGTCCCTCAACGAATTAGAGTGTTCATTTGGCTCCTCATGCATGATGGAGTGATGATCAACGCAAATAGAGTAAAACACGGTATGAGTGATGATCCACTCTGTAAAATATGTAGGATAGCGGAGGAGTCGGCTTTACATTTGTTACGAGAATGCAGGGAAGCGAGAAAAGTGTGGGCTACCTTTAATGGTGCGAATGCTATATTAGCCCAACAACAAGTAGGATCTATCAAAGAGTGGGTACTATTAAACATCTCAGTAGAACGGTTGGAGCGTATTCAAAACTGGTCGATTAGTTTTGCGACTACTCTTTGGTGGCTTTGGAAATGGCGTAACTGCCGCACTTTTGGAAGGTCGGAGGAAATCTCGACTGATACTTTGTGTTCTTACTTCGAAAAGTATATGAGATTAGGAAGGCGGTGAGTGGAGGAACATTATCGATTGACATAGTGGCGAGCGAGAGAACCAGTATATTTGTTAAATGGATTGCTCCAACGAATGATTGGATTGCCTTAAATATTGATGGTGCGTCGAAGGGAAACCCGGGAAGTGCAGGGGTCGGAGGGGTTTTGAGAGATAGCATGGGTAAAATGTTATATGCTTTTGCGGAGAAATTGGGCCATGCCTCGGTCACTCGGGCCGAAATTATGACACTTCATCGAGGGCTGATGTTAGCACGTGAGAAAGACGTTAAGAAGTTGATCATCCAAACTGATTCCCGAGTGATTGTGAAACTCTTGCACAAGGAGAACGGATATCCGAATGCCCATTCACACATACTGAACTTATGTAAGGAATTGATAGCGGACAACGATTGGATGGTGAAAGTAATGCACGTGTATCGTGAGGCAATCGATGTGCTGACTAGCTTGCCAATCTCGGGGTTAAGCAGAATGGTAAGCTAGCGATCTTCAATTTTGAGGACAAGCCAGCTAAGCTGCATGAGTTAATGAATCAAGATCTTGCAGGGGTCTCGTGGCCAAGATATATTCCGTCATCAGCTCTGCATTTTAGCTCTATGATCGAGATTGCTTAAGGTCTTGCCCTCTGTCTTACCCAAAAAAATGAAATATCCTTTCATTTAGAAATTTGTGATATCGACAAAAGTGCGGTTTTAGGTTTAATTTGAAGTCATAATGAGATACATACTTAAGTGTTAGGTATAGCTTTAATTAAGTTGGACTATTGTAAAAAATTCCGATTAGATTTGAGATGTCTTAATATTATGATTAATGCGACGGATATAAGACTTTAAGTTTGACCCATGCATGTATAATACTCCATCCGTTTAAATTAATAGTATAGGTATTTCTTTTACAGTAATTATTGTGTACAATGGTTGTACCATGCGACAGTAGTAAAAATTTGCAACTTATGATAAAAAGTGATCATTTTAGCCTAGTTAGTTACCACTTTCAGATAAATAGTTACCACTTTTTCATATTAAAACGTGGTCACTATTTAACTTAAAGTGGTCACCAAATAACATAAAGTGGTAACTTTTTACCATAAATTAAGTATATCGTACGGTACAACGGTTATATACTATAATTTGTGTTCCTTTTAAATCTGTTCAATTTAATTGTATATATACGTTTACATTCATTCATTTCATTATTTAATGACCCAATTATTCTCCCTTATTTTTTGCTCCTAAACCCACTCGACCCTTCAATTACAAAGTATATAAAGGACAAAATTGTAATTTCAACAATAATATACTCGTATCTAGCTATTTTTAACACCACCTAAAATATTGTTTAAAAAAGAAAGGTAGACTATTAACTGGAATAAAGGGAATATAAACAATAATTATTGTGTGGGACGATCTCACACCTTAAAACAGTAGTACCTTTCTTTTACACTAAAATAATGTACTCCCTCCATTTCAATGAAAATTTTTACTTTTTCTTTTTCGTAAATTTTTTTGATAACTTCTATTTACTTTTTCTAACTGACCCATCTACTTTACTCATCTACTTTTCAATATTTTATTATTCTCCTTAAAAAATATTTTTTTAGGTAGAACTTTTCATTGAGATTGAGGAAGTAATACAGAGTATCATTTATTTATCAATAATTTTTTAGTAGAATTGGACTTGAGATTACTCAATAACACAAAATATCGCGATTAAAGTTTTGATACCTGCTATAATGCTATTACTGTTGAGTTACAGGTAAAAACCTTACACTAATTTATGATTTTCTTTGAGGGGATAACGTGGCGTATTATATTAAATCAATTTCCGACGATTCAATAATAGTTTGTGGGAACTCAGAATCTAGGATAGCCTGAGTGCCCACAACATTACAAAATCTAGTCAATCAGTGAACACCAATATATTTTGTGAGCTTACAAATATCAAAAGTAAAATTACTTAATAAATCAATAATATCATCCACACACAAAACGATCGGACTCCTCACTTAGACCTGCTCTCGTTAAAAATGCTATTGTTAAGGCCTAATTATAGGTGAAGTTGAGGTACTTAAGTAGTTAAAGGGTTCGGTATAACTGTCAAGTTGTGCCTAAATATCCATGTTCAATTTGACATTCTTTTCCATAGTCAAAACTCAAAACTCAAAAGTATAAATATGAGCTGAGGTTAATTTTTGAGTTTTGACCAAGTTAGAAATGATTTGGTTGAGGTCAAATTATATGTCAAAATGACTTAACCTTTTTTTTTGACACAGGAACAACCAGGGCTTATTTAGAATAAAAATAACGTGCAACTAGCTCCGTTAGGGATGGGGTGTGATCGAGCCGAACAGGGCCGTCAAATAAAATTCGGTGGCCCGGTTTAATTTTTTCTTTTGAGGCCCCGAATATTAGGGAGTGTTATTATATAATAATATTTTTCAAAAAAACAATTATTTTCAAAAGTAAAATTATGGTATTACCTATAAGTTACGGTCTTACAGAGTACAATTTTGAACAATTTACAACAAAAATCCAAGTTATAATTACAATTAATAAGTTGGGTGTAGCTCATATTTTGTTGAAAGTCTACGAATCTCACCAATAATATTTCGTAATTATGCACAATAAGAATATCATTTTAAAAAGTAAAGTAATGAAATAAACTATGGAATCTATCAAGATTATTAATATATAAAAACATGTGCGAACAAATTTTGTATTTTATTTAACAAATATGTTGGGACCAATGAAACGAAAATCCACGAGTATTGGACTTAATAATTATCGAATTTTCGTATCAATCGCATCCATCTAAACTATTCTGGATTAAAAATATTGTTTATAAGTTTACATTAAAAAAAATCATAAAGAGGGTGGGAAAAATTAAACAGCAAAAGAAATAACTTTGCAGGATGTGGGGATCGAGACCGGGTCTATCCAGACCAAATGACCATTGCCTGCCACTATGCTACAACAATTCATTGTGTAAAATTGCAGTAAATCATATATGAATGTGAGGCCCCTCAATTTTTGAGGCCCGGTGCCCAGCACCTGTTGGACTTGCGGTCCAACGGGCCTGGAGCCGAACTATACCGAATAATAACATTATTTGGTTTGAGTTGATATTTTTTTTCGAGCCGACGTTTAATTTGGTTTAATATAATAGAAAAATAAAAATCATTATTTGATTTGATATTTGATGTGTCAAATCGAATAATATTTAATTTGATCTAATAAAATAAAAAAAACTTCGTACAAAATGCAAACATACTTAATAAAATGTCTACTTTAGAGACTTTACTATCTATTACTCCGACAATATAAATTCGTCCAAAAATGATAAGTCTACAAATTCAATCTAGTTTCAATTTCTTCTTTGCTTCACAGTGCTCGACGACGGTTGCTTTTACAAATTTATTTCTTGGCGGCTTTGCAAGTTATGGTTTTAAATTTAAGAAAACTGGGCCACGAATTTAAGTAAAATGGGCCGTTAAGTAAAAAAATAGGGTAAATTTTTTAAATGGACCAAAGAAAATGAATCAAATAATGGGTTGATGAAACAAATCGAGCCGAATATTTTGCTTGATTTGGTCCGAATACCAAATTATTATTTGGCCCTATATTTGATCGGACGAATCAAATACGAATCGAACCATTTTTGAGCCGAGCTTTACGAATCGGATCGAATAGTTCGACTCATTCACAACCAAACCTGTCAGGCGATCGAGTTTCGGGTTGAGTAAAATACGGGTCAGCTGTATTTCGGGTTTGAAAAATATGAATTTTATATGAATCGGGTTTATACGGGTTTCAGACGGGTTTCAGACCAAATAAAGGTTATTAACGCACTTTGAAAACGTTAATTGTCTTTACTTTTTTTTTATCATTAAATACAATTATATTCTTAATTTTCTTAATCATCTAATTTAATACGGAATATATATATATATATATATATATATATATATATATATATATATATATATATATATATATATATATATATATATATATAACATTAGTAAGAATAAACTTGGTTTATTTAATATATTTTTTAATATACATTGATACGGAGTATTATATTATAGGAAGTACGGATATATATGACAAACTTTGACTCGATTTATTGAAATTTTTTTCTCATTATAATAATCATGTGATAAAAATATGATTTTAAAGAGACACACGTATATATATTTCTTAAAAATTTTGAAAATAAAAATAAATTTCTTACTGTTTTTCAGAAACTTTAGTGTACAATAACAATATTTTTTTAATTTACTTGTTTTTGGGCGGGTAACGGGTTCAGGCAGGTTCTGACCCAAAATATTTGGGTTATTATCGGGTCGGGTCACTTTCGGGTTTCGGCCATTTTCGGGCGGATTTTCTCGGAGGTTTTTTCGAGCAGTTTTGGATCGGGTCAGTTTTTGAAAGGTTTACTCACAGCCTTGATAGACTGTACCCTTGCTTTATTTGTGATCATAAAGTTAAATTCAAATTTGAGTCCAGTTCGAGGCTACTTGAGCTTGAAATAATTGAGTTTACAAATTAAACAAGCTCGCGAACCAAAATGCGAGTTGATCTGAGCCTAACTCAAGTCTATATATAACTATTAAATTTACGTTTTTTTATTTGTTTCTCACGTTAAAATAACATAAGACATGGTGAAAATAAACGAAAATAATAAAAATAAAATAAAATCTTGAAAATAACTACCACGATATGAGATATATATCTCACAATAGGCTTATAGAAAGACCGTAATTCGCGCTAATAGTTTCAGCCATTATGGATCATTTGATACCCTTCTGTCTCGATCCTTTGTTGTTCTTTTATTTTATATCATTTGTGAGAAACAATTTAATGAAAGGGCAACAAATAACCAAAACGAAAAGAGTACTAAATACTATCAAAATTATACTTCGTATAAAATAATGATTACTTCTACTCTCTCCGGTCATAAATTATTGCTCAATTTCATGATTATATATGAGGTGTATTTTAATGAAATGGGAAAATAAATTGTGACCGAAGGGAGTATTTATTAAGGAAAATTCTTATTTGTGACAAGAATATCCGTTATAAATGTGTGACGGGTACTCCAATTAGAGGATTATACAACCGGTTGTACATAGCTATATGTACAACTGGTTTTAAGATTTTGAGCTTTATCACAAAGATTTCAAGTTTTGCAGTAAACTTTTTGAGCTTTAGTGTAAAATAGTCGATTTAAATCAAATAAATGTTTAAGCTCAAAAACTTACAACTCGGCTTAGAAACTTTTACAAACTCAACAAATATACACAAAAGCTCAAAAACTTTGCCTACCAGGTGTATAATCCTATTTTTTTATTCATTTGAGTAGATAAGATCGACAAATCCATGTGCTACTTGCTAGTCTTGTCTTTTCTAACCAAGTGATATTATTTGATCCGTCATCGATTTGCGACGGATATATCCGTCACAAGAGAGATTTACTCTTATTCTATTTTTATACTCCGTATGCGATAATTAATTACATGTAATGTAAGGATATTATTTGAGAGGTGAGGTTATGGACATACGGTGGACATGTTTGGACACCACAACAAGACGTTGTTACTCCCATAATTTTATGTAAATTCCGTTTGTGTATAGTTTCCTCAATCCTCTAGAGTAGTGACCATACTCAATTACTCAAGAGATAGTTTCATCAATCCTCTAGATCTTTCATTCATTTTTGCATCTCTTTGTCTCAATATCATCACATATTTTAGAAATGACTTTTTTTATTGTAGGGAGATGTTAGGTTGCCACTCGAAAATTTCATAATTTTCGAAAAAGATAAATTGTTTGGTTGTCATATATTTTACAAAAATGAAGGAATTGTAAATTGTCGGAAACTTTCAAAGCCTCCCTAATGTCGTAAGCAGCATGCTTGCTCCCATTATATTGATCACTGGAATTCGATTCTTAGACGGATAATCCAACCAATACATTTGACCAAATTCATTCGAATTAATAAAAGAACTTATTTAATTAACCTAAACCTTTCTCCCTCCTCCCAAAAAAAATTGGGGCTACCACCATTAATTGGTGGTAGCCCCCCCCCCCCCCAAATTTTAACTTATTATATCGTTTTAGTATTGATATCAGTATTAGTATTCTTGTAATAATAAGTCCTCTCCTGTTTGGAGAGTTTCGTCTCATCAATTGATGGGTTTAACTCTCTCTTTTAGGAGAAATGTTGAATCTATGATAGCGGATCGGAAAGGACGCGGAAGATCAGTACCATAATTGTTCATCATATGGTATCTCAATTTATGTCAGACTGGCGGCTACAATTTATCAGGTTAGATGAAATCGATTCTCTTAAAATTTTTGGAAGATCTAAAGACCCGTGAAAAGTTGTATCATTAAACATGTGTTGAAAGAGGATGTGTAGAAGCGGAGATCAAAATCTTAGTGAGAGATCTTTGCTTTAATGAGAATTTATTTAATTCAAATTTTATAGTATTGTATCCGTTCAATTTCGATATAAGTTGTAGATGTCGTATGACTTTTTATCAATGAAATGATCTATCCGCTAAAAAAAAAAAGAACTAAGTAATTAGATCATATGAATCACAAGTTCTTAAACAACGCAAATTCTTTCATCAGTCAAACGACACCAAACAACCCTTTATTAGCAATGCAAATTATATGGGGTATATTAACATCAATAAACGTATAAGCAGCTAAATAAGTGTAGTCGGGAAACACTTGTGACACGTCATGTATTGTGATGTATTCTCGGTCCCATACTCCCATTTTGTGTTCTATTTTGTGTGTCCCTTCCTATATTCTTCTACACATTAGAGACTCATATTTTTTGTATATTTTATTTGTGCAATTTGATTATATGTCAGAGGATGTATGGAGACTGGAGAAGCACGTAAATGGAACACGAAACTGGGACAGAGGATCCTTAAGGGCGTGTTTGGATAGAAGAAAATGGAGGGAAAGGGAGGGGAGAGAAAGGGAGAGAGATCCTTTGTTTGGTTAACAAATTGGGGGTGAAGGGATTTGGAGGGGAGGGAAAATGGATCCCTCCATTTCCCTCCTCCAAGCCAATTTATTTCCCTACCTCAATAGGCAAGATTTGGAGGAAAAACTCTTTTTTTTTTTTCCCTCCCTTCCCCTCCCTTTCCTTTCCTTTCCTTTCCCTTCTTCCCCCTCCCCTCCCTTTCCCTCTTATTTTCTTATGCAAACGGACCCTAAGAGAAAGATCTTCGGTTATAGTGAAAATTGATGTAAACAAGACAAAAATTGATCTGACATCGGTTATGTAACAACCTATGTGTATGGCCGGAACTACAATTACATCAGTATAAAACAAAAAAAAAGTGATGTACATGACACAACATTAACATCAATTTAAAACAAAAAACGATGTAAATGACACAACATATACATCGATTTTGAGTGAAATCCACGTAAATAAAGAAATATTTACATTGGTTCAAAAGCGATGTAAATGACAAATCACTCATATACAACGCATGGATATATATCGCCCAAAAACTGCTGTAAATGTAAAAAATAATCGATGTCAATGGATCTTTTTCTACTAGTATAAATCTGTATAATTCAGTCAAGGATATAAGACATGAACAAAAGTAGGATCTTTCCCAAATATCGATTCCAACTACCATATCGGTTATTCATAAGATTTATCAGACTATATATATACATACATACATACATACATATATATATATATATATATAGAGTGAGGAACCGGTGAGTCTCCCTCTTTAGATGAATCTGTCCTTTCAATCTGGACCACACAATCAAACAAGATTGAATGGCTAAGATTGGACCACGTCATTAAGGAAGAGTAACAATACACAAACATCATAACTCTTTAGTTCCATATTACTGTGATATTATTACTGTGACATTATTACTGTAATTCCTTATTACTGTGACAGTGTCCCAGTAAGATATTTGTGTTACTGTAATAGTGCTCTGTTACTATAACAGTGCTACTGTTAATCTCATGTTGATGTTACTTTGTAGTGTCAATTGATAAATGAATTTGACATTATTACTGTAACATTATACTGTGATTCCTTATTACTGTGACAGTGTCACAGTAAGATATTTATAACTTTTTAATTTCATATTACTGTGATATTATTACTGTGACATTATTATTGTAATTCCTTATAACTGTGACACTGTCACAGTAAGATTTTTGTGTTACTGTAATAGTGTTCTGTTACTGTAACAGTATTACTCTGACATTATTATCGTAATTCCTTATTACTGTGACAGTGTCACAGTAAGATATTTGTGTTACTGTAATAGTTTTTTTTTTTTAAAAAAAATAGTGTTCTGTTACTGTAACAGTAAGATTATATACGATGAAGATGACGCTGAGATTGAATCTCAGCCATTCATGTGGCTATGATTTGCGGGACGGACTCATTTAAAGAAGACCAACTCACCGGATGCAATTTCTATATATATATATATATATATATATATATATATATATATATCAACTAGGGTGAAACACCAACCATAATAAGGGGGACTCCAATAGCAAGGGATGCATGTGAAGGGGTGGCGTCGAGTTTGGGCGCCATCCAGTGACGCTAACTCATTTTTCTTATGAAAATAGAGAGTGAAAAGTTTTAAGAAGGCAAACTAGTTGTTTTTTTTGTTCATCGAAAAGCGCACTTAGTCGCATTATAATATAGGGGAGGGGGGATTCGAACCTGGAACCTATCTACTGTCCCAGAGCACCTAGTCTTTGTAACACCCCGTTATTTTCCGAGTCAATTGTAAAGCTTGACTTTCCTACTTTTATTTAAATCGGGTTTTTAAATTGGGAAAAAAATATTTTTATGTCGTTATAATATTAAAGTATTTTTGGGCCTTATAATAAATCGGTTTTGATTTTCTTAAAGTGGAACGTTATCTTTTAAACCGACTTGATTTCGAGATGGTCTTTGAGTCAAGCACAAGAAAATAATAATAATAAAAACCTAGTAATCTCTTTATAAACCTAAGACACCCACTTTCCAATCTACACCACCTCAAATTTACAATTGCCTACCTTCACCTTTCTCTGAAACACTGCCGCACTAGTTCTTTCTCCCCTGTTCCTTTCGTTCCGGAGTATCAATCACGATCGTAACATCCGTTCTTGATTATTGCTTACACCAACACGTTTTGCATTCTCCTTCATCTAATTTGTAAGTTCTTAATCAATTGCCCTCTTTGTCTTTCATAATTAGAGGATCAATTATGTAGTACTCCGTGTGTCTTAATATTTTTATATTTCGTAATTTTCTTTTGTTTTAATTAAAACCGTTTTCTCATCATAAATTAACAATGATGTGAGTATGTAAACTTTCGGGCAGAAATTGGGTTCGGAGTCGGGTTGCTAATTTTCATACGAGTCGCAAATACTATCATATTTTGGAGTTTGGTGATAATAGTGAGCAGATTTGTACATATCTGGAATAAATTGAAAAGTTATAATGATGGAACAGTGGAAATTGGAGAAAAGAAGAAGCATTAGATTGATGTTTGGTCGTAAGAGGGAGCTGGAGACAATTAGTGATTTAGGTCCTTGATAATTAAGGTAGGTTTGGGAGTTTAGATAGAATCTAAGACGTGTGACGTTGAAAACAGGTTTGGTGACTCTAGAGTATTCTGTTTATTTGATTTGGAGCATGTGTGTCGATATTTTGACCGTTATTAGCTAGTTAGTTAATTACTTTGTAGTAACTAGTATTAATTAGTTGGAGGGTTAAGTTATTGAACTATTTATATTATTTGTAGCTTGTGGGTTCGAGGAGAAAGAATTCTTGGAATAATATTAGCTGAGTTGTGACCGTCTTGAGAGGTAAGGACGTTTTGACCTTTTCACCTTTAAGTAAAGAGCATGTTCGGTTTAAATTATATTTTTGAAACGGTTTTATAATTATTTTGTCAACGATGAATTTTTATGACACTCTTGTGATATTTTGGATGTTGGAATTTTGTGACACAAGTCTGGTATCATTTTGGTACAATTCTTTTGGTGGTTATAACAGACTCTGGGAGCTCTGTTGGTCTATGAGGTTAAGGTGCGTCTGAGACGTTCCTGGGATTTCGTCCCGAAACTGAACTCCTGGCCCGAGTTGTGTTAAGTGGGGTTTTTCCGGTCCCCCACTTGCTAGGTAGTTAGACTTCCTCCTTTGGCAGCCTCATCCTACTGACTGCCCAAATGTGAGTAGTGCGCACTATAGTAAGTCTAGCTAAGCATAGGTGGTACCTCTAGATCGTGCAAAAGGGTAGGACCTTGGCACACAGGTGGAAACAATATATTTTGGTTGGTTTTGGTTTTGGTTTTGACTACCGTTTTACAGTACTTTTGGTTTGGTATTGAGACAATAATATTTAACTCTGATTTCAGTTTACTACAAATTATAATTATTGTTTTACGTTTTCAATATAATATATTTTACTCAGCTTTGCTGACGTCCTTTTGTTTTGGGTCGTTCCCCCGCTGGAACCTGTACCTATTTGTGTTTTGGGTACAGTTGATAGGTACAATTAACATGCTGCATGGGTGCATTTGGTTCGGGATGCTGAGCGAGGAAGGATTTTATTATTTAACGTTTAACTCCAAACTATTTATATTTATGTTGAATTGTGGGTTGAAGTTGTTTTAAACCGTTTTGGATTTTGTGAGATTTAAGTCTTCCGCTGCAACGTTTTCATTTAATTATTTATCGGATTTATATTTCTTTTTAATTCTTATACTATTCTTTTGCCTTGCATTTGGCCTTGTGAGCTAAATGCGGAGTAACAACTTTAAATTTTCCGGTTTTATTCTGTTATTTTGGTCGCGAAAATTTAGGGCTGTTACAGTCTTAACCACTAGGCTAAGTCATCTTCGGTAGAAGGCAAACTAGTTGTGTGATAAGGTAAAGTATAATAAAAAATATATTAGTAAGTTTTAACCAAAAATTTCATATTGATCACCAAAATGGTCATTATTATTACGAGTAGTTTTTTTTTTGAGCGAATAGATCATTTCATTAATAAGAAGTCATACGACATCTACAACTTATATCAAAATTGAACGGATACAATACTATAAAATTTGAGTAAAATAAATTCTCATTAAAACAAAGATCTCTCACTAAGATTTTGATCTCCGCTTCTGCACATCCTCTTTCAACACACCGCTGTTTAATGATACAACTTTTCACAAGAGGGTCTTCGGATCTTCCAAGGTTTTGACGAGAATTAATTTCATCTAACCCAATAGATTGTAGCCGCCGATCTGACATCAATTGAGATACCACGTGATGAACGATTATAGCACTGATGATCTTCCGCGTCCCCTCCACTATAATAGATTTAACATCTCTCCTCAAAGAGAGAGCGAAACCCATCAATTGATGGGGGCGAAACTCTCCAAAAGGAGAGGACTTATTGTTATAACTAAAATACTAATAGTACTAATATTAAAATGATATAATTGTATAATTAATTAAAAAATTGGAGGCTTAGCACCATTAATGATGGTAGCCCCAAGGTTTTTTTTTGGAGGCTAGGGTTTTTTGTTGGGAGGAGGGAGAAGGGTTTTTTATTACGAGTAGTTAATAATTCCACTTATATGTATATTTTGTGGTTCCTATTCTTTGTGACCCAACTTTCTTTTCTTTACATTCATTTTCTTCCATATATTCCATCATCCTTAAGAACGTCCAAAAAATTGGAAGATCATAGAAAGGGAAGGGATCGGAGTAAATGTTAGAGCTTTTAAATCCATCTTTTTACTCCCTCCGTATTTTTTTATATGACGTTTTAGTTTTTCAAGGTGAGACTTTGACTTAAATTTTTATGTAAATATATTACTCCAAATTTTTTTAAAATTGCACCATAAAATTTCTTACGAAAAGAGTTTTTAAATGAGTATATATTTCACGATATTTTTTCTTATGTTGTGAGAGATATTGAAGAGAGAGAAGAAGTTGTCTCGAAAAGTGAGAATGACTTATAAAAAAATAGAGAGAGTATTATTTATTACTCCCTCCCATTTACTGGAATCCTACCATTTGATTAAAATATACCTCACATATATTCAATCTTTGGTAGGTTTCCAGTGAATGAGAGGGAGTACTAGCTAGTACTCTGTATATAATAACCCCAAAAGAAAAACATTATTTTAACTCAAATTCTACTCTTGTTTAATAATCATGTTTAGTAACTTCCTCGGGAAAGATATAAATTGTCCTATTTTTTTTGTTTATCTCTGATTAATTTTTTTTAAAATAAGCAAAATAAATAAATAAATGAACGAGAGATAGAGGGAACAAGAATTTGTACTTTGTATGAGATTTGACTATTACTTGTTCTTAACAATGAAAAAGAGGGCATTATAATACCATATAATACCATTCTCCATACCGTCTTCAAGTCATTTTTTTTACCCCGTACCTTTTTACTCTTTTTAAAGGGTATTTTATAAGATGAACAATTGACTGAAATAAATAGATTGAATACTACGTATTATATATTTAAACCCTAATTCATTTTGTATTTTGCTTTCTTCTTATTATCTTCTAAGTGTGTTTGGTTTTTTTTCGAAAGCTAATTATAGATTTTCATTTTCCACTTATGATTTTTTTACTTAAGAATGGTAAATATCTGCCATACTAATGTAAACAAACATTTCCACTATACGATTAATACACTTTTAAAAGTGGCTAGTTTCGTTTTTCTATATTAGTGGATCCGAAATAAACAAAAGCAGAGCTAAAAATGGAAATGAAGGAAAGGAATTTGCTAACGCAACATATTTAAAGATTTTCTCTTAACGAAACTCTATAATTATTATTTTTTATTTTCAGGATTTAATTTAACTTAGCGAGTCCTACCCTTACTATTATGAGACTTGTGTTATAACTGTGGAATAATTATTGACCTCTTAACATTATTATTGTACTACAAATTACACATATATATACATATAATATATATATATATATACATATAATATATATATATACACACACAAAGTCCTACACTATTCCCCACCATTAATTATGATAAGCCATCTGACATGGACCTCTTCTGACAAGTAAAGCATATCTAAGAAACATGCCCTAATGTTATACGAGCACTCACGGATCTAATTATTGAATCCAAACCCTAGTAAATTCTAGATTTGTACTAAGTACTTGGTAGATCTAGTAATCTACTACAGTAACCGAGGTAAAAAGCTAGTGAATCGACTAGTGTTCTGTAGATTGATCTGTGAGTGCTCGTATCACATTAGGACATGTTTAGAAGATATCCTTTCTTAAATCTGAAGGTATGTAATTAAATATTACTCTTTCAAAATGCGATAGTAGTAACAATTAGACATGGCAAATGGATCAATTAGGAGGTTGAGTAAGGTGGTATCAACTTCATGTCGGGTCATTTTCAAGGTCAGAAGAATGAGGTCAACTTCAGATCAAACTTGGTTCTTTTCAGATTTGGGTCATTTTCAAGTTTTTTATATTGAACTTTTATCGGGATGTCGACTCGTTTTGTACATTAAAAGTTTGAATCTTCGATTAGACCGGGTCAATTATGGTTACGGATCAAACTCCGGTTTTAAGTTCGGATGTCGGGTAGGGTTAGTTATGTCAGGTTTAGTAGCAACAGGTTTTTTGAGAAACTGTTTCATGTTAGATTTTTGAGCTGAGTTTGATATTTGTCTCACTTTCCTTTTTATGTCATCAATGTATGGTTCACATTTACCCTCCCATTTTTCACTCTTTCTCCTTTTTTTAACCACTCATATCATTTTCCCTTCCTTAATTTCTATCCCACAAGCAAATGAGACAATAATAAGAACTCAGAGGGAGTACTCAATATGATTTTATTTATTGTCTTACTAGTGTAGTCCCCGTGCATAAATGCACGATATACATAAAATTTACTTTATACCATAATAATTAAAGATTTTAAATTGGAGGTATATTAATGTTTACATTCCTCAATTTTGAGAAAATAATTTCAAATTGATAAGCAATCAAGGTAATGAGTAAAATTAATAAATAAAATGAGAGAATTATTAAAATTAATAAATGTATGTTTAGATTATACAAAGTACATGAGAGAATTATTTTATTAAAATGAGTTAATAAATAAAAATCGGAGGGAATATAATTATTTCTTACGAGAAAGATCTCACTCTAATATGATTATGTCTTCCTTGCTTGTGACGGATATATCCATCATAAATCGGTGACAAATCAAATAATAATACACATGGTTAGATAAAACAAACCTAGGGATATTATTCGTCTTTATCTAACAAATTATGCGTCTTTATCTAACCCAAGTGAATATTATTTAATCGTCATAAATTTATGACTGATATTCCAGTCACAAACAAGAATTTGTCCCTAACATTTACATAAGATCGTCTCATTTGATTATTTGTGTAATTATAAATTGTAAAAATTAAATTTTGGAAGACAATTAATCAATGACAACTAGTCAACCGTTCCATGTATACAACAATTGAACTAAGTGTTAGTTTAACTAAAACTATATTTTTAATGTGAATTTATAATTAAGGATTTATCATTTGTGAGTAGTAGAGCTACAATCTACTCCATATAAAATCAAGCAATAAATTAATTAAAATAAATAAATAAATAAATGATACTGACCTGATGTATTGCCTCTTGCACCGTTAAGCTTTAAGGAGATGAAATTTGAGATTCCCAGTAAAAATCTGAAGTAGAGAAAATAGGAAGAATTTACATGAATATGTTTCCATAAATAGGAAGAATTATTTATAGTCCGCTAACCCTACTTTGGTTATTACGAGTACTTTTTGCATGACTGAAAAGACACCCACCCAAAAAAGCAGAGAAAATAAAGTTCTGCTCCATTATAGACACATTATTAATTTTTCATTTTACTTGTTACTCAACCAATAACATCTTACAAAATTTTCGCTCAAAGTCTCTACTTTTCAGTTAGGAAAAACAATCATACATAAAGAAACAAATCAACAATTAATGTTTTATTATCATGAAACTCAAATCGATAATAATTATGGAGTAATATTTATGATACAAAAAATATAGAAAAACATAATAAAAATATTTGTAAATTTACGTAAATATTTTTTATTCACTTTGATTAAAAAAATCAATTAAATATTTTTTACTCCCTTCGGTTTTTATATGTTTGTCCAGTTTCAATATAATACCCCTAACATATATTAGGAAAATGGGGTAATCATATAAAATCGGAGGGAATATTAACTAAAATTGTTTTTTTTTCCTTCTAGGACAACATTGTATAAGGTGCAAATTACAACACAAAAATAATAATAAAATTATTAGAGTATAATTTTTTGCTTATTTATATGTTCCTTAAACAATCATGCAATTATATAAGATCTATAGTAGTTTTCGTTACTAGTTATGACTTATGAGTTGTTTTTACTAAATAAAAAAACATAAAATTTCTATTATTGACACATTTTTACCACCTAAAATAGAGCCTGCAGATTCATTTACCATTCAAAAAGGAAAGTGATTTAATTAAGAAGTGACCCACATCATCATTATTAGGTAATGTGGACTGTGGAGTCTTGACCCACACCAAATGGGGATACTTCTGGGTTTTTTTTGGGATGGAGGTAATTATACCGGGATAATAACACTAAAATGAATTAGAATTGGAGAAGAATGGTGATTGGTTGTGAAATTTTATGGTGTAAAAGAGATATAAGGGAGGAAAAATTATCCCATTGGGAGTAATACATTACTTGGAGGAAGCGGAGAGTAATATTCCCGCTCCAAATAGGCTAGATCATCTCCATTTCTTTCATTCCCGTTTAGCATCATCACTACTCTCCGTCATTTTATAGTTCATTTTTCTTCTATTACCTCCGAAATCATTATCCCCATCCCAAGTAAGCCCCAATATTTAAAATAAAATTTTAAATAAGGCTTTTTCTTTCCACTCCAGGTTTCTACTTGTAATTAAGTAAATAAACCTAATCTTTTCTTATTGTCTTCAACTTATCATTTTAATTTTCATGACACTATATATGACTTGAGTCTTTAGTCATGAACTTTGATAGTATCTTGAATTCTATTATTGAACCAGAGTGACACTTGCAGAAAGAAATACTCGTAACAGTTTACCTTCAAAACAAAACAAGTTTTATCCCGAAATCAAACAACTTTGATTAGAATAACACCTCGATTAATAAAGTGTCCAACTCTCTCATCATTTTCGTATAAATTCTAATTTATAACTACACATAATTGTTCCAGATATGTAACGTCCATAAACTCGATCGTTCCCTTCAAATTTATATGAGAGTTTCAACTTATAAAGCTCAAGAGTCTTCTTATCAAAGTGGACCCTTATTTAATGTATAAAACTCAAAACAACATAAAAACCTCTCAACAAAACACATTATTATTTACAAATTTTGTAACATGTTTAATAAACCATAATACAAGGATTTTGTCTAAACATGTTACGGAGTAACATGTTTAATAAAGCATGATCCATAAGGACAACATGTGTCCAGGGAAGGGAATACACGTTAGAAAATTATACGGAGCATAACATCTAGTATAAATGTATAACACAAACTATTCATACATCATGTACCTCTCCAAGAGCTTTGATCATCTCCAAACATTCAATCAACATCATATACTAATGTTTAATTTACACATAACAAAATTATTATGATTATCAATCAGTTGATAAAGTCATGACATATGGTACTCATGATGAGACTTGGATTTAAATCTCGTTAACAACCTACTTATATCATCGAAAAAGGAAAATAACACCAACAAGTAATTAAAAGAGATTAGATTGAGTTTTTCTTGCACTTACATTATAAAATAGAGATGGGTATTAGTATTAGTATTAGGGCATAGAAGTGAAGTTTGATTTGAGAGGAATTAGAATTACATACTCCTTATTATGATGATTTATATAGAGATGGATATAATATATTAAGTGCATAGAATAGTAAAGATATTTTGTATGTAAAAGGAAGAAGAACGATCACAAATCAAATGCATGGATGTGAGACAATCACATATACATATAGTTTGATAATCATACATTCATACATGCAAAAAAATGATTGGGATTAAAATTTTATGACAAGGAGGAAGAACACGTTGCTCAATATGTAGTCAGAGAAAATATTTCGATGAGTAGTCCCTCTCTTTCTATTATGAGTATAAGTTATAACTTGTAGTTCGGCGCACCATGTGCTAAAATTTTATAGTATATATTCTTGGCATAAAATGTGTTGTGAGAATTTGTAGCAATAATAATTATGTAGGAGAGAGAGGGTATGTGAGTTAATTCGAAGAAGATAGAAGAAGAAACCTGCAGAGTTTTTGTTGTTGCTTGCATTGCTTGATGATGTGCTTATATATAGTTGGTTCATCTCACTAGTGGTGGGGGAGCTTGCTGAGAGGGAGTTTGTGAAATATCTCATATATACTCCTTGGCAGGAGTATCTAATAACCTTGGTTAAGTCCTTCATACAAGTGTCAACTACACTTGCAATTAGGTAATTCGTGTCGGGTTTGGGTGGAATCAAGACGGGTCAGATCATATTGGATATGGCTTATATCGGGTCAATATACTCTTCTGGGTGGAATCTGGTTCGAGTCGGGTCATTTTCGAGTCAACTGATATATCAGGTCTTTTTGTGAAATATCTCATACTCCTTTGTACGAGTATCTAATAACCGTAGTTAAGTCCTTCCAAATAAGTATGAACTAGAGGTGATCATGATTCACGAGCGAGTTTTGGATATGAAAAATTTAAATGACTGGTAAAACTCAAGCTTCACTTATACTACTAGATGTTATTTATGACATTTGATCTTTCATAAGTATTTTAAGCTCGCACATGTATGCGTACCTTGGATACTTAATGAGAAGGTCATCACTACTTACTCTAAGGTTACTTTCTACAGTCTCTAGTAAGTGCGTTTAATTGAGCTTCTTAAACCATATATATATATATATAACCAATATTCTCATAAACATGTGAACTATTACAATCATCCTTATTTACGAAAGTAACATCCTTAGCTCGTTGTGCTTAGAAGTTAATTGCAGACAGACTCTAAAATCTTTCTCCAAATCTGTGTAATAGTGACCACCACTACATGGTCGCAATGCAAGATTACTCTAATAACTTTTTTTGATGACGAGGGAACTCGCAGCCGCTACCTTTGGTGTGCTTGGGGTAAACCACTACAAGAAAGCAGTCCAAGGGCGATCTCACACGCGCGACCAAAATTGTCAATCGCTCTTGTAGCGACTAAACCAAAACACGGGCGACCGTTATCAGTCGCTAAGCGAAGAGACCGAGTGAGAATCAGTTTGTAAAAAATAAACATAACTTAGCGACTAACATCGGTCGCTAAAGAAAAAGCGGGCGACCGATATCAATCTCCAAGTTTATTATTATAATACATACAGCGACTGATATCAGTCGCTAATGGAAAAAGCGGGCGACCGATATCGGTCGCTAGGTGACGAATAATTTTTTTTAAAAACAGGTATAGCGGCCGAAAGAAAAACACGCGCGACCGCTTTCGGTCGCTAAGCTGGCGTTTTTTTTAAAATTAAACCGAGCCACCCCCCTTCCCCTTGTCATTTTCCATTTTCTCTTTATCTCTCTAAAACTCTCTTCCTTCTCTCTACTACCAGCGCCCTCCCTTTCTTCATTTACTTGATTCTTTCTCCCCTTTTTCGTTGATTAAGCTAACATTGTCTATAATTAGTTTAAATAATTTCTTAACTAGTATAGACCCGTATTTATAGAAATTATTATTTTTAGTTAATTATTTAAAGAAAATAGATTTTAATTAGAAACCCGATAATTTTTCATGATTTTTATCATTGTATTTGGATATAATAAAATAATTTTAAATTACATAATTACTCAAGATAACGACCTCAACAAATATAATGAAATATGTAGTCCAAAGAATTACTACCTTTGTGTTTTATTTGTCATTCATATTTCTCGAGACAATAATTTCTCTTTTATATATTTTCTTAATATATGAATAATTTGTGTAAATTGTGAAATGTATATTCACTTTAAATTTAATTTCAAATAGAGTATAATACTCTATTTTATACTCACGATGTTTAGATGTAGTTATTATCTATAATTTCAGTATATCATTTGTTCATAAAAATAGTTCATAATTTATAAGAGTATATATCACTCAAGCTGACTCACATATATATAACAAACAGTACAGATAGATACTTGTATAATAATATAGAAGAATACATAGAGGATAGTGTATATATACACACATACATACATCATTACTGTATAACTGAATTACAATAATACAAAAATATCTTCTATTTACTTCTTCTCTAAGCTAAGCTCAAGCTTACAACAATGGAGGTTACGTAAGCTCATGTGTTCATATGGTATCAGAGCTGCAGGTATAAGCGTCCTAATCTGAGCTTATCTCCATTAATTGTCCTTCTGAGCTTGCTTCTCATCCGATTGATCGATTGATTTGCGATATCTCGTAAGATCACCTTTTTCTCTTTTTAGCCTCAACATTTTCGTCACCGCGAGTTTGTTATCTCTTCGCTTAAGTGATTTTTCATTGATTGATCAGTGATTGAATACTTAGGAATCAACATATCTGTGATTTCGCCTGTATTCGCCATTGTTTTGAGTATTATCTTCACTGAAATTAGTAATTCTTTCTTCGTCATTGAGTAGCCATGTCTGGTGAACCTAATTCGCCAAATTCATCACATTCTTCTCAATCTCAATCGTCATATGATGTTTATGACGATCCTCTGTATCTAACTAGCTCAGATCAACCTAATCTTGCGCTAGTTAGTACTCTGTTTGATGGCACTGGCTTTCTGGCTTGGAAGCGTGATGCATTAATGGCGTTAGCTTCGAAGAATAAGGAAGGTTTTGTGTTTGGTACATGTGTGAAACCAAAAAAAACTGATAGAAAGCATCATCAATGGCTGAGGTGTGATCTACTTGTCATTAAGTGGATTCTGAATTCCCTGGATAAGAAAATCAGGAGTAATATGATATATGTGAGTTCCTCAAAGCAGCTGTGGAGTGAATTAATGGATACTTATGGTCAAACTAATGGAATAAAACTATATCATCTCAAGAAGAACCTCAATGAACTTACACAAGATAATCAACCTTTGGTTGAATACTATGGAACATTGAAACGAACTTGGGAGGAATTAGATGATTTAGATCCAATGCCTACTTGCACCTGTACTGCAATTGATAACTGTACATGTCAATTGATTAAGAAAATGCAGGACAGGGATACTCAGTCTAAGATCATTCAGCTGCTTATGGGACTAAACACTTCATATGAGCAAATTAAGACACATGTCCTAACCATGGAGGAAATTCCATCTATCAGCAGAGTTATAGGACTCTTACAGAGAGTTGAAAAGCAAAAACAACTCAGTGAAACAGCTGATTCTTTACCTGAAGGTGCTGCTTACAATAGCTTGAAGGATAATTCTGATCAGGCTTTAAAGAAGGCTCGGATGGACGATGCAGAAGGCAAGAGTGGTAAACACTGTACTCATTGCACAAAGAAAGGGCACACAATTGATGAGTGTTACCAGCTACAAACTTGTACTTTCTGCAATATCCAAGGGCACATTCGTGAGCACTGTTACAAACTCAAAAAGCTCAAGGCATCTCAGGGTAGAAGAGGAGGAAGATCAGGTTCTTACAGAGGAGGCAGAGGCAGGTCTCAAAGAGGAGGAAGAGTCAACAATGTGGATGTGTTAAGCTATGAGGAGGAGGAATATGATGATGATTTTACTCCATTGCATGACATGGGATCATCTCGTCAGCCTATTCGTAATCATCACCATCCACTAGAGGATGATCACTTGGTAAATGGTTTTGTTGACACCATAACAGACAGGGTAATGAAGCAAATTTCCAAAAGATTTCCTTCTCATAATGTCAACACTGCTCAGACTTCTCACTCTGCAGCTCATACCTCTCATTCTGCAGGCTTTTCAGGTATTACTGATCTCACCATTTCCTCTATTTGTTCTGCTGTAGATCAGAGTAAAAGGTCTAGTTGGATAGTAGACTCAGGTGCCTCAGATCATATGACTGGCAATTTAAGTCTGCTACATGATTTGTGTGATTTGCAAAAACCCATTTCTGTCTCTCTTCCTGATGGTAGTGTTAAATCTGTTGATAAAATAGGAAAAATGCATCTCACAAAAGATATTACTCTCCATAATGTCTTTTATATTTCTGGTTTCAAGCAGAACTTGCTGTCTGTAGGGGCATTGTTACAACATGCTAACATGAGAGTCTGGTTTTCTGCTATTGATTGTTTCTTTCAGGACAGTTCAAATAGGATTATTTTAACTAAGGGAAGGAGACAGGATGGTTTATACAAAGTATTACAGGATCCAGATTGTCATGTTGCTAATACTACTTCTACCTTTGTTGGTTTATCAAATAATTGTAAGGCTACTGCTAGTGTTAAACTACTTCATAGTCGTTTGGGGCATCCTTCTATAGACAAATTAAAACATATTGCTGATTTTTCACATGGTTTGAACAAGAGTTTAGAATGTGAGACATGTATTTTGTCCAAACATCATAATTTGTCTTTCAATAGAAGTAAGTCCTATGCTTTGCATTGTTTTGATTTGGTACATATGGATGTCTGGGGACCATATAAAGCATCAACTATGGATGGTGCAAAGTCCTTCCTCACTATTGTAGATGATCATTCTAGGGCAACCTGGGTGTACTTAATTCAAACCAAAATGCAAGTGCCTGCTCTTATTAAGAGTTTTATTAGCTATGTGCATACTCAGTTTGGTTGTTTGCTTAAAACAGTTAGGTCAGATAATGGAACTGAGTTCATTCAGGGGCCTTGTTCTGCTTTGTTTCTTAAAAAGGGGATTATACATCAAACTAGTATAGCAGGAGTACCCCAGCAAAATGGCAGAGTAGAAAGAAAGCATAGACATCTCCTGGAAACTGCTAGGGCTTTAAAAATTCAGTCAAATTTACCTGTGAAATTTTGGGGTGAGTGTTTGCTTACTGCTACTTTTCTGATAAATAGAATGCCCATGGCCTTACTGTCTTGGAAATCTCCATATGAGATTTTATATGACAAAGCACCAGATTATGATGAGCTTAGGATATTTGGTACTCTTTGTTATGCCACTGTTCCTGCAAAGTATAGAGATAAACTTGGTTATAGGGCTAGAAGATGTGTTTTTTTAGGATATCCACAAACACAAAAGGGGTACAAGTTATATGATTTAGATAAGCATGTTGTTTTTACAAGTAGGGATGTAATTTTTAAGGAAGATATATTTCCCTACAAGATTCATTCCTATTTGCATAACAACAATGCTGATATCAGGCATTTGGACATGCTGGTTAATCCAGCTGATGTTCCATATACACCACAAGGTATTCCTGGTCATAATACACATTACAACTCTGATAATTAAGAGACAGTAATGAATGATCTTACTGGTTTCCTTGAAACTGAAAACTCTGCTATTTCAGATCATGAAAATAATGAGAATAGTACTGAACAGATAGTTGAGGAGGTTATTCCTCCTAACATATCTGTCACTGCTCCTGAGAATGATAATTCTAATGATAATCATCACAATGAACCTGAGATAGAGGTCAGGAGATCCTCTAGAGCTAGGATTCCTTCTGTAAGATTAACAGATTATCATTGTCCAACAAGTAAAACTAATAAGCATACTGTGCTTTGTGCTGAGATATTACAACACTTACATGTGTTTGATCCTGATTATCTAGCCTCTCTCAATCATGTGCTTACTGCACATGAGCCATATTCCTATAGTCAAGCTTCTACAGATCCAAAATGGATTGAAGCTATGCAAAAGGAGTTGGAGGCCTTGGAAGCCAATCAGACTTGGGATATGACCCAGTTGCCTAAAGGTAAAAAGGCCATAGGATCTAAATGGGTCTATAAGATTAAGCATAGGCCTGATGGATCAGTAGAGAGATATAAGGCTAGATTGGTTGCCAAGGATACAACCAAGTCAAAGATAAAGACTATAAACATACCTTTTCACCTGTTGCAAAGCTTGCTACTGTTAGGGCATTGATTGCATTAGCATCAGCTAAAGGATGGATCCTACATCAATTAGACATAAATAATGCTTTTTTACATGGCTTTCTTGATGAGGAAGTGTATATGACACCTCCACAAGGCTATTTCCTTGCCCAATCTGGTCAAGTTTGCAGGTTAAAAAGGTCAATCTATGGCTTGAAGCAAGCTTCAAGGCAGTGGAATATTGAATTGACTAAGTATTTGGTTGGCTTTGGCTTTGTACAGTCAAAACAAGATTACTCCCTGTTTACAAAGGGAGACCCAGACACAAATAAGTTTCTGGTTGCATTGGTATATGTAGATGATGTTCTACTTACAGGGTCTTACATGACTGAGATACAATGTGTGAAAGATGGTTTGCATCACACTTTTACTATTAAAGACTTGGGCCAAATGAGGTATTTCTTAGGCCTAGAGATTGCCAGAAATGAGTCAGGCATCCTCATTAATCAAAGGAAGTATGTTTTGGATATTGTGAAAGATATGGGGATGGAAGATTGTGCTGAGACATATGTTCCCCTTCCTCAAGGGTTGCATTTGAGCACAGATGAGGGAGATTTACTTCCTGATCCTGAATCATACAGGAGACTTGTGGGTCGTCTGCTGTACTTGAATCTCAGTAGGCCAGATGTTTCCTATGCAGTCCAACACCTGAGTCAGTTTGTTACGCAGCCCAGAAAGCCCCCATCTTCTAGCAGCAGTGCATGTTGTTAGATACTTGAGACACTCAGTCAATGCTGGACTGTTCTATCCTGCAAACAATGGCCTAACTATGAAGGGATATAGTGATGCAGACTATGCCAAATGCAGTTTTAGTCGTCGTTCTTTGAGTGGATATTGTGTTTTTCTAGGTGCTTCTTTGGTCTCTTGGAAAACAAAGAAGCAAAAGACGGTGAGCAAGAGTTCTACTGAGGCAGAATATAGGTGTATGCCCTATACTGCTAGTGAGATTGTTTGGATGGAGCGTTTACTGGCAGATTTAGGGGTTGTTGTACCTAGGCCAATTACTTTGTTTTGTGATAACAAAGCAGCTCAACACTTGGCTCAAAATCCAGTGTTCCATGAGAGGACAAAGCATCTGGAGGTAGATTGCCACTATGTCAGAGATATGGTTCAAGAAGGGTTCATAGCTACTCAACATGTCAATTCAGAAATGCAGCTTGCAGATCTTATGACTAAGGCTTTAGGTAGCCAGCATCATCATTTCCTTGCAGAATCACTTGGAATGAAGCACTTCGCTGCACCAAGTTCAGCTTGAGGGGGGAGTATAAGAGTATATATCACTCAAGCTGACTCACATATATATAACAAACAGTACAGATAGATACTTGTATAATAATATAGAAGAATACATAGAGGATAGTGTATATATACACACATACATACATCATTACTGTATAACTGAATTACAATAATACAAAAATATATTCTATTTACTTCTTCTCCAAGCTAAGCTCAAGCTTACAACAATGGAGGTTACGTAAGCTCATGTGTTCATATAATTGTTGTTAGAAATTTAAGCAACTATATTTCTACAATTTATTTTCATCAATACACCCATTATTAGTTTTTAAATATTTAACATGTAAGTATTCTTTATATGATATGATTGATAATTGAGTGTGGTTCTTTCCTTATTTGTTATATTGATTTTATCCAAATTGAGAGCTTAAAATTTAGGCAACAAAGTTTTGAAAATTTTTATTCTCTTAGCTAATAGAGGATAACAATACTCCCTCCTTTTTTTTTTTTTAATGTTCCATCCCGCGTTTTAAGATTTGTGAGGAGGATTTAATTGAAACGGGAAGAAACATAAAAAACGGAGGGAGTATAATATTTAATTACAATCTTATATCTATCATGATTATTACAAAAATAAAATGTATTTCCGCTGGTATATACACTCTCGATATTTAGTATACACAGACACAAATCATAGAGATTTTAAAATATGCTTGTCATATCAGTCATGAGACTACATTTAGACGTTAATTTAGTCATTTTCGTGCATATATCATTCCTAAATTATGATTGTCTTTCATTTATACTTAAATATTTCAATTTGCACGTTAGTTTAGTCAATCATTTCTAAATTATGGTCGTCTTTCATTTATACTAAAATATTATAATTTGTACGAATGATTAATAGTGCGATTATTTTGGTTAATTAGTAGTGAATTTGGTCATGTCAAACTAACTAAATTTCAGTAGTACATAACCAAAATATCAAATGTTCAAACATGAGTCCAATATGAATAGGCGGGAAAATTATAGGGGAGTTAATCTCTTACTCCGTAGTAAGGGGATTGCATTGAGTTTGTTATATTGCACATTTGCACAGGATCAAGAGGATTAATACGAAATACTCCCTCCGAGTTCCTATGTTCTTCCCCTTTCTTTTTGGGGTGAAAAATAAGGAGGAAGTATTATATTATTAAAGGGGGAGAAGTGGAATGAAAAAGTAAGAGAAAAATATTATATTAATTAAATGAGATAAAGTTGATAGGAAAAGTATGAGAGATGAATATTATATTAATTAAATATGTTAAAGTGTGTGAAAAAGTTTTTCCATAAATGGAAATATGGAAGAAGATCAAACTCAGCTCAATAAGGAAAGAGGGAAGAACACTAAAACTCGGAGGGAGTATTATTTTCAATCCTCTACAATCTCGTATATTAGGGATATATTTTCAATATTATATTGTATATATACTACAATCTCGTATATATCCGTAATATAGACTCTAATTACTATTTTATATATTAATCTTATATCTTAACTCTAATCAAATATGACTTGATATCGTCTTATTTTAAGATAGAATCTTGTAATTTATTATAGTCATGATTATTATAATAATGAAAATCAATCTTAGTTCATTTAGTCGAGCTTTAAACAAAAATATTATAATTTGAGGATTGACTAATAGTGAACAATTTGGTTACATTCTGACTAATTAAGATATCGGAGTGTATAGCTTTAGGGTTAATTTAGTGATAATTAAATTAATAAGATATTAGAGAGTAGTGGTAGAGAAGAACTATTACATACTTAAGGTCAAGGGTTCGAATTGCATATAGCTTGTTTTCATTTTTTTTAATGGTGGATAGCTTTAGGCGGAAAAAATTGGAGTAAAGTTATTCTTTTAGTGGTAAGTAGATTTTTGTGTTTATTGATTTTAATAAGTTAGTTATTGAGTTAGATGTTTGTAGTGTTTGTTTTTTTAGTATAATTTTGTTGTTGTTGGAATCAATATATCAATCAATCAATATATATATTTGAAACTTTTTTCGAGCGATCTCATTGTTCCGTTTCATCAAACCTAAAATTAGGAAAATATCATAAATAATAAAAAAATCAATTAGAGAATCTCTTAATTATTATATATATTTAATTTATTATATTAATGTGATGTTTTACAATTCTGAGGTAAAAGCCTTTCGAGTTCATTTTTTAAAACATTATTGTAAAATAAATTATAAAAATAAAATAATTAGATTCGTGGTAAAAAATGCTTTCATTAGATTATAAATTTCACATTATTTGTTTCACATTATGTGATGAATTTATTACATATAACAGTTGTAAAATTATCCCATATCGACAAATTATAATATGATGATGAAATTCTATATTATAAATAAGAGTAATCATCCGTTCTTCGATATCTACCAAAAGTCTTTTGAATCTAAAAAAAGAGTTATTAACACTATAAACCTCAATTAATTATCCTATATTAAAAAATTATGATGAGGTGATGAAATTTTATATTATATAAAAAAATTATGATGAGGTGATGAAATTTTATATTATAAATAAGTGTAATCATTCGGTTTTAAATATTGACCAAGAAAATCTTTTAAATTATCCCACATCGAAAAATTATGATGAGGTAATGAAATCCCCCTTTTCCACTAACCAAATAACTCAACCCATATATTTTCCCGCCTAAAGCTATCCACAACAAAAAATAAAAAAATAGACCAAAAGAGCTAAGCGCAAATCGAACCCTTGACCTCATGTGTGGCACCCTTCTCCTCTCCAACTACACCCTAACATCTTATCGATTTAATTATCACTACATCACACATAAAGCTATACACCACAGAAAGTATGTAATTAAGGAAATTTGATTGATTAATTAATTACGAAAATCACATGTTTTACATGGAAGATATCACATACAATATTTAATATGGAATGTATGATCAAATTTTTTAAAAAAAGTATAAACATATTGTATTCCGTTTTAACCAAATAGTTTATAAACTCAATACCACTAAGATCTTCTCATTTATTCAAATGTGAGGATTATAATTATCATATAGAATGATTATTTTGGTAGGGGAGACTACAAAATACGGAATATACTATTAAAATCCATATAAAAAAGTTTCACAAATTAGATAATATAAGTCTTACACCTGAGACAGTCCATTTTTAATTTATTTTTTAATTTTCTAATGAAAAACTGAATAGCTTTTTTACGCAAAGAGAACGTATCACGGTGTGCTGACCATTAAAAAAAAGTACATTGTTATACAATTTTTGATAAATATTTATGTATTTTATGGTATGTTAAAGAGAGAAGTGGGTATCTCGAGATGTGAGATGATATAAACCGAGTATATAAAAAATACTCCGTATAAACAATATTTTCATTAATTACACGTTATTTAATATTCCGTACATTTCAAGACATTACTCAAATATTTTGATTAGTTTTGCGATTTATAAAATATTTTCCTATTTCTAAATTATACAGTCGATAAATAGTAAAAATAAAATAATAAATTTTTTATTTTAAATCTTAAATGAAATATTCTATAAGATAAATATTTTATAAATACCGTGCATTGCACGGGGTCTATACTAGTTCTATATTATAAATACTAGTAACCATTCGGTTTTAAATATCGACCAAAAAAATTTTGAGTCCTAAAACATCTCTTTGTAAGACTAAAAATTTAAAATCATCCCACATTGAAAAATTATAGTGAGGTGATGAAATTCTATATAATAAACATGAGTAACGATGTATTGTTTTAGTCTTAAAAAGAGCTCATAAGACTATAAACTCAGCTGAAATTAATTTTGATTACTAATATCATGTGATCATCTTATTTATTATAATGACATAGATTGATTAAGTTTCATATTTAACGAATGTACGTCATCAATGTAATTAAGTCAACTAACCCGTACAATGCACAAGCTTTAATCTAGTTATCATTTTGATTGCCCATAGGTTCTCCCAATTTAGAATAGGTAGATTGTTAGTATAAAGTTAGGGTTTATGGTTGGAAAGTTGAATGAATTGAGTTTTTTTAATGTGTTAGGAAATTGAAAGTGAAAATATAATTAGACCGATTTAGTGATATAATTAGACCGATTAGGTATAAATAGTACTATGTTTAGGTGAATTGTGAATTTTTACTAAATATGTGAGTACGCCAAACATATTTAGTAAAAATATGATAATGTGTGTTTGGTTGTCTAAATTTTTTTAGATAAAAAATGAAGAGATTTGAACGAAAATGAATGTATGAGGAAGATTTGATAAGAGAAGATGTCCCACCACACAATTTTTAAAGGGTGTAGATAGTTTTTGGAGTTTGCCAAACAACAACCCGAGTACGCATTGGATGATATTGTTTGATGTCCTTGTGTTAAATGTAAGAACCTCAAATTTTTGGAGATTATTGTGATTAAGGAACATATTATCTCAAATGGGTTTTATCCAAATTATTATCGTTGGATTTCTCATGGTGAGACGTCTCCTGTTGAGGAATCCGAGGTTGAACAAATGAGGGGGGTTGAGAGGAATGATAGTTGATGTAATTGAGCGCAATGTGTTTAATGATGAGGGCATGTATACTAATGATGATGACCAAGCAAACTCACAAGAGCCAAACCCACGAGCAAAACCATTTTTCGATATGTAAGACGCTTCGAAAAAGCCGTTTGAAGAGTTTATGGATCCTAAGTACCTAAGAGGGGGAGAGGGTGAATTAGGTACCTTTTAAAATTTTACTTAAACTTTATTAATTAAAGAGAGTTAGACTAAGTGGACAACTAAATAAATAAAGAAGTGAAGACTAGTAAATGCAATAGTTAGTCTGACCGTGACAGATTTGCATTGGCAAGGGATTAAGTCACAGAGCAAATGTCACAGTATTGTAGACTGTTGTCTGACTGCCTTTATTTCTCTTAACTAAGGGTAATGTTAGAGAGAAATATTACAGTATATCGACTGTTGCAATTACTTTGAAAAACACAACTAAAGCTAATATTAATCCACGAATAAATAAGAGCGAAACTAAACGTCATGTGTTCTACTTTGTATGTGGCAGAAGTAAAGAGAAAAACTTGAACACATTGCGTTTTTGAATTGATTCGGCCAACACTCTAAAGACCTACGTCCAATGCTTTTCTTATCAATAATTGTTAAGTAATCTATTTTGAAAACTTAAACCCTTACAATAAGAACCCAATAACCTACTCCGGGTACGACTCTCGAGTTTGGAAGACTACTCCGTCTCCTAACTCTCCAAGGACCTACTCCGGTCATGACTCTAAATAACTTAAAAAATAAGTTACAATATTACAATTGTTATAATATATTCTATGTAGTGGATGTCCACCTTATGTCGACACTATGACGACATAGTATCTTTTACAGAATATTCCGGAACTCCTTAAAACCCTAGATTGTATATGTATATATACTTTACTCATAATGCAATAAAGGGTACCTCTCTCCTTCTCTACTTTTCTCTCATCATATTACAACACGTTATCAGCACGAGACTCTACCGAGCGAGCAACTACAAGTATCGTCGTTGTTGTTATTATTATTATTATTATTATTATTATTATTATTATTATTATTATTATTATTATTATTATTATTATTATTATTATTATTATTATTATTATTATTATTATTATTATTATTATTATTATTATTATTATTATTATTATTATTATTATTATTATTATTATTATTATTATTATTATTATTATTATTATTATTATTATTATTATTATTATTATTATTATTATTATTATTATTATTATTATTATTATTATTATTATTATTATTATTATTATTATTATTATTATTATTATTATTATTATTATTATTATTATTATCTTCAGATCTTATTTATTACGCTACTCAGGTACTTTCTCGTATAAATTTAATTTAAGGTTCATATCAAGTACATACATATATATATATATATCACAATATTGTTACCCGATTACGTATAACATGGCATGATATAAATTGATATTATAACTCGTTTGTATAAACCGCACATCATGTTAATCTTATTACCACGTTATCTTCATGTTATACATCATCTTGTTGACACGTTATTATAGTATCATAGCATTAATACGTTATTCTATTTTACTCCGTATGAGTTAATCTTGCTAATCTTGTTAATCATAGTAGGCTAACATAATACGTGTAATTGTTAATCTTGTTACTCATAGCATTAATACGTTATATTATTCTACATACTTTATGAGTCAATCTTGTACGTTAATCTTGTTAATCATATGCATAGTAGGCTAACATAATTGTTAATCTTGTTATATTACTCATATCTTAACGTCATCTTCACGTATTATTGTCTCTTGTGCACGGACTGAAACGACACTTTATTTTAATGTCACACACATATTATATTTTTGCCATTGTTATGAATAAATGCTATTGTTTGTCCATGTTCGTTATGCGTATCAATTTTATATTTGTCATCCTTATTTGTGTATTATATTTGTTAATAACATGTTATCAAATAAAACATTCACATTTATTAAATTTTACATATTTATATTTACCATAATGATATTAATAATTGTCATATTGATATGCTACAGTTACTATAATATTTGTCATACTGTTTTGTGTATATATATAATAATGTCTAAATTCATATCACTAATAATGAAGGATAAGTTACATAACATTATCTTTGTAAAGCATTAGCAATAAAATCATTTTATAAATCTTAGACATTATCATAATCATTAGCCGTACGTAATCATTAGCAATAAATATAGTAACAGAGCTTTTATATTATGGCAAATATAAATATAGTATCAATTAGCAATAATCATTAGCAATAATCATTATATAACTTCACAAATTATACAACTGTATATATTATAATCAACACACGTAATAATGAATTATTATTTACCTGTAATAGGGCTTTTATATTATGGCAAGTATAAATAATGTAGCTATTTATATAAACGTGATAATCTTTAAATGTAATTATTATTATACCGTATTATTTCTGATTTATTATATCATGTTTTAGTAGCCTTATATATTCTAAAATTGGTATATTAAGAATGTTTTGCCATATAGGTTTGAATAACTAATATGTGATATATTCAATTGTATAGTTCATCATGTCGAACATTGCAAAACTTGATTTCGAGGTCCTAAATATAAGTGGAAAGAACTACTTGGCTTGGGTACTTGACTGTGAAATTCACCTAGCTGCAAAGGGCCTTGGTGAAACTATTAAAAAAGAGAATGAGTCATCAGATCAAGAAAAGGCTAAGGCCATGATTTTCCTTCGCCACCATCTTAATGAGGGGCTCAAAATTGAATATTTAACTGTGAAAGACCCTTATACTCTTTGGGTAGAATTAGATGAAAGGTACAAACACCTGAAAAGTGTGATGTTACCCAGTGCTCGTGCCGAATGGACAACTTTGAGGTTACAAGACTTTAAGTCTGTGACAGAATATAACTCAGCTATGTGTAGAATTACTTCACTACTTAAATTATGTGGAGAGAAAATCAGTGATGCTGACATGCTAGAGAAAACATTCTTCACTTTTCATGCAAGTAACATTGTCCTGCAGACACAATACCGTGAAAACGGTTTTAAGAAATACTCTGAACTCATATCTTGTTTACTTGTGGCTGAGCAAAATAATGAGTTGCTGATGAAAAATCACTCATATCGCCCTGCCGGTACTAAACCATTCTCAGAAGCGAATGCGGTCTCCTATCAAGGGAGATATGAAAAGGGAAACGACCATGCCAGTAGTTATGGTCGAGGACGTGGTCGCGTCCGTGGTAGCGGTCGTGGTCGTGGTCGTGGAAATGCACCGGGATATGGACGAGGCCAAGGTGGTAACTTCAAGAGGTCATATCCCCACCAGAAGTGGGAAAATAATCATAAATCGGAGAAAAACACAAATGAGGTGGGCCCCACCAAATGCTACCGTTGCGGACAACATGATCACTGGAGTCGTGTATGCCGCACCCCAAAATACTTTGTTGATCTCTACCAGGCGTCTCAAAAAGGGAAAAATTTAGAGACAAATATGGTGTTTGAAGATGGCGAATGAGCTTTTGATGCTAATAAGACAACTCATTTTGGAAACAGAAGATTTTTTCCCTCCCCAGGCATAAATGATCTGTTAAGATCAAATTATATTTATACTTAATTATAGAATAAAGTTTAGTTATATGCTATTTTTATTATGGACATTATTATGGTATTTTACTCCGATGATTTGGATACTTACTTACTATTTACTCGAATAATTATTATTATTAAGTTGCTCGGTTTTTCATCTTAATTCATAATTGTTATTTGATTATTTATTTTATTTTATTGATTTGAAGAAAATGGATACCCATCAAGATCAATTAAATGATGAAGATTTATGTTTAGCAGACAGTGCCACTACTCATACCATCTTAAGAAACAAAAGATATTTCTCCGAACTAGTTATGAAAGAGAATTGTGTGAGTACAATAGCAGGCAGTACAAAGATAATAGAAGGCTCTGGAAGAGCCAATTTATTGATGCCTATAGGTACCAAACTAGAAATATTGGATGCACTATATTCTCCAAAGTCTCAAAGAAATCTGTTAAGTTTTAAAGATATCCGCCAAAATGGATACCACATTGAGACAACAAGTGACAGAAATGTCGAGTACTTACAAATCACTAGTACAACCCAAGGCACTAAACAAATATTGGAGAGACTACCTACATTTTCTACTGGTTTGTACTACACCAAAATTAACACAATTGAATCTTACGCTATAGTAAACCAGAAGTTTATTGATAACTTAGTTATTTGGCATGATCGGCTAGGCCATCCCGGGTCAACAATGATGCAAAGGATAATGAAAAACTCTTGTGGACATACATTGAAGAATCAACAGCTTCTCCACAACAATTTCCAATGCGCTGCATGCTCACAGGGCAAATTGATAATACGTCCATCACTAGCGAAAATAAATTTCGAATCTATTAGTTTTCTGGAACGTATACAAGGAGATATATGTGGACCAATACACCCCTCAAGTGGACCATTTAGATATTTTATGGTTTTAATAGATGCATCAACTAAATGGTCACATGTATCCTTGTTGTCAACTAGCAACCTGGCATTCGCGAGATTAATTGCCCAATTAATAAAGCTACGAGCACATTTCCCAGACACTCCTATCAAGACTATTCGTCTTGACAATGCTGGTGAATTTACATCCCAAACTTTTAATGATTATTGCATGTCAATCGGGATAAGCGTTGAACATTCTGTGGCACATGTTCACACACAAAACGGTCTTGCAGAATCATTAATCAAACGACTTCAATTAATTGCTAGACCGTTGATCATGAAATCGAACCTCTCAATCTCAGTTTGTGGACATGCAGTATTACATGCAGCAGCACTTATTCGCATCAGGCCAACAAGTTATTATAAACTCTCCCCATCATAATTGGTTCACGGTCAGGAACCAAATATCTCCCACCTACGAATTTTTGGATGCGCGGTTTATGTCCCAATAGCTCCACCACAGCGCACAAAGATGGGTCCTCAAAGAAGGTTGGGAATATATGTTGGTTTCGAATCCCCATCAATAATAAAATATCTTGAACCAACTACGAGAGATTTATTTACGGCTCGTTTTGCAGACTGTCATTTTAACGAGTCGGTATTTCCATCCCTAGGGGGAGAGAATCGACAGCTGGAAAAAGAATTTTCTTGGAATGAAACATCATTATCTCATCTTGATCCTCGTACGAAACAATGTGAACTAGAGGTTCAAAAGATAATTCCTTTCCAAAATTTAGCAAATCAGTTGCCAGACGCATTTACTGATCTTAAAAGAGTGACCAAGTCAGATATTCCAGTTGTAAATGCTCCATCAAGAATTGAAACCTCCAAAGAACAAAATAATATTGCAAATGAGTCTAGAGCACGCCAGAAGCGCGGCAGACCAACAGGTTCCAAAGATAAAAATCCTCGTAAAAGAAAAGGAGCAAAGAATGATGATGGCCAAATCGAGGATGAAATGACTTTACAAGTAGCTCCAGAAGAAAATTTAGACATGAGTGAAAATGAAATGCCAGTAGCAATTAAGGTACCTGAAAATAAAGAGATCTCAATAAATCATGTCATGTCTGGATTAAAATGGAACCGTAATCAAATCAACGTCGACGATAGTTTTTCATATAATGTAGCGCTAAATATGATGAAAAATGAAGAGGATCATGAACCTCTTTCTATCGAAATATGTAGACAACGAGATGATTGGCCAAAGTGGAAAGAAGCAATCGAGTCAGAATTGAAATCACTCTCTAAAAGAGAGGTATTTGGGCCGGTAGCACGAACACCTAAGGGTGTTAAACCAGTGGGACATAGATGGGTCTTTGTGCGGAAGAGATACGCAAACGGTGAAATAGTGAGGTACAAGGCTCGACTAGTGGCCCAAGGATTCTCACAAAGACCCGGAATTGATTATGAAGAGACTTACTCTCCTGTGGTGGATGCAACTACATTCAGATTCTTAATTAGTCTGGCAATTAGAGAAAGACTCGACCTACACTTAATGGATGTAGTCACAGCATATTTATATGGCCCACTTTTTTTTTTTGATGAAAGGTAAGTATATATATATATATATCATGTAATCAAATTTACAAGTTGTATCTAAATAGCTACGTCAAATTATGTAACCATCTAGCATCATTGGAATGAATCGGGTATTTAATCATACATGATATTCTATTCTTAATCTCTACTTTTATCAATTTCACGGCACTCTGAGGATGCTGCACCTTCCCTTCAACCCGGCAAATGTTCCGCTGTCTCCATATAAAATAGATCATCGCGTTGATTATGGCTCGAATAACATTACACTGCATTTTCGAGACTCTCACGCACAATGCCCATCTAAGTCCTCCCTTGGTCGATATCTTTTTCCTTGTCCAGTCACTCATCATTTCAACAATCCGAGAGCTCCAAGTACATTCAAAGAACAAATGGTCGAAACTCTCAACCTTCTCTTCGCATAAGTAACAGCGATCCGATTCCGCCACTCCTATCTTAGCAAGCTTTACTCTCGTGTTTAGAGCTTCTCGAAAAACGAGCCAAGCTATAAAACTGTGCTTAGGTATACTCCAACTACTCCATACAAGCCGCCACCACGAGACTAATGGCCTTTGTTGACGTAGTTCATTGTAAGCCTTCGAAATCGAATACTGGGTATTCGTTCCATGCCAAACACCATTCACATACATATCCTTAATTCGTTCCTTAGCCTGACAAATTTTCCGCCACGCCCAAGTAACATCAGCCTGAGGTTTATATTCCCGCCACGAAGTTCCTCGTAGGTAAATGCTATTCACCCACCGAACCCAGAGTCGTTCAGGTTGATCAAAAATCCAAGAGGCCAACTTCGCTACAGCAGCTTCATTCCAGCCCGTCAAGTCTCTGAGCCCTAGGCCTCCTTCATTCTTAGGACAACATATTTTCTCCCAACTCACTAACGCTCTATTCGTGCCCTCTACACCCCCATCCCAAAGGAAGTTGCGACATATCGAGCCATAATGAACTTCGGGATAATAAATACCATGGCCCAGTAGTTATGTAACTGAGACAAAACCGACTGGACCAATGTCAGTCTCCCCGCATACGATAACTTACGGGCCCCAATACTCGAGATTCTAGCAATAATGCGAGCCAACAGTTTATCACAATCATTCTTCCCCAAACGAGTAGTCTGAATAGGTAATCCAAGATACCGAAAAGGGAACGTACCTTCAACACATCCCAAAAATTGTAGTATAGCCATCATACTGTCAACATCTACTCCCGCGAAGTAGGCGTGAGATTTGCCTACACTAAGGCTCAACCCCGACGCCTTACCAAATGTAGAAAATGCCCGCCAAATAGTCTCCATCGAACCCGAATCCCCTTTACAAAACAGGAGCAGGTCATCAGCAAATAGCAGGTGACTGAGCTTCATCGCGCTGCATTTAGGATGAAATTTGAAGTTCCTCTCCAAAGCAACAAAATTCATAATGCGAGTAAAATATTCCATGCAAATCGTGAAGAGTAGAGGAGATATCGGGTCACCTTGCCTCAATCCCCTTTTTCCCCGAAAAAACCCAAAATTGTCCCCATTAATGCATAACGAATAGGACACAGTTGAGATACATTCCACAATAAGCTTTCGAAAGTGCTCGGGGAAATCCAATGCTCGCAACATTTGATCCACGAAACTCCATTCAACGCTATCATACGCCTTATGAATGTCAACTTTGAAGAGACAACGAGGTGAAACACTTCTCCTCTTGTACAACCGTACAAGATCCTGACAAATAAGCACGTTTTCCACTATACTTCTTCCTTCAATAAAACCCCCTTGAGTCGGGCTAATAATATCAGGCAAAACCCGTGCTAATCTTGTACAAATGATTTTAGCTATACATTTGTACAAGACATTACAACAGGCAATCGGGCGGAATTCCTTCACAGATTGAGGCCGATTAACTTTCGGAATCAGAATAATATTAGCACAATTAAGCTGTTTAAGCATTTTACCTGATCGAAAGAAATCTTGGATAGCTCCTGTTATTTCATCACCAACAATATCCCAGGAGTCAATAAAGAACTGGCTCGAAAACCCATCCGGCCCCGGTGCTTTATCTCGAGGAATACTCCATATAGCTCTTTTAACCTCCTCCGCGGTCACACGCTCTTCCAACACCAATTTATGGTCCGGTGAGAAAGTATTCCCACGCCTAACAATGCTCACATTTACCTCCTCAACATTCCTCGATTCACCCAGCAGCGAACCAAAAAATCGACTAAAAGCCGATTCAATGTCCGCTTTAGATTCACAGTCAGCCCCTTCAGCATCTTTAATACGAACTATAGCATTTTGAGCCCTTCGAGCGCGCAAAATTCCATGAAAAAAAGCTGAGTTGATATCCCCATCTTTGATCCACTTCATTTTTGCTTTTTGACTCCAAAAATCCCCTCGCGCAGCCTGCAACGTTCGTACCTCCTCGTTAAGAACCGATTCAGCTTGCAGATCAGCATCTGACCTGTTGTTACGCAGGCTCACCTGCATCTCTTCGAGTCTGATTTCAGCCTGACTGCACCTATTTCGATGTCTGAAAAACAGGTAGCATTCAGATTCTTCAGAGGTCTCTTGAGCTTACAAATTTTACTGACCACTCGAAACATCTTAGTGCCGTCGATCGTTTCATTCCAAACAGCCGAGACACACCTCTTAAAATCGGGAGCTTTACTCCACATATTCATGTATTTAAAGCTCCTATTTTTCCTTGTTGGAGGATGCGCTAATTGTACAATACAAGGACAATGATCGAAGGTACCTTCCGGCATAAAATTAGCGGAGCCACTCGGGAATAGGGTCATCATCTCGTCATTCACCAAACAACGATCAATACGACTAAACACTCTCGTTTCCGCCACTTTATGTTTATTATTCCAAGTGAACCAAGACCCACTTGCCTTGCAATCATTCACTTCACATTTTGCCAAACATTCTCGAAATTGGCTCATCGCCTCATCCGACGACGCACCACCCAATCTCTCTCGAGCATCAATTACACAATTGAAGTCCCCCATTATTATCCACGGTCCATTCAAAGCATAAGTTTCGAGCCTTCTCCAAAGATCAATCCTCTCCGTGGCCGAATTAAACGCATACACAAATGTAAGCAGATACTTCTTCCCTGAATCAGTTGAAACTCCAACATGAATGCTCTGACTACTATACTCCAGAATCATCAAATTCACCCTTTCATGTTTCCATAAAAGCCAAACCCGACCTCCTTCATTACAATGATTATTTGTCGTAATGCTCCATTCATTGAAGATGTTCTGATGAATTTTCGCATACGCTTTATTCTTAATTTTCGTCTCAAGTAGACCAAAAATGTCCACCTGTTGCTTTCTAATAACCTCACAAATTGCACGCTGCTTATTTATATTACACATGCCGCGCACATTCCAACAACCTACATTATGAACTTCCATGTAAGACTATTTCCAACCCAGCCCCATCCTTTTCCTCCACCCCTACTTTTTTTGGTGATCCCCTAAGCATATCCACAAAAGATACATCTGGGTTCACTAATACGCTTGTCTTCAAAGCTGATGTCACCCTTGCAGCAGCTGCTTTGGTCAGATTAGGAGCAGGCTGTACATGAGGCCGGGCGAGCGCCTGCTGCCCCAAACGAGCAACTGTAGCCTGCGGAATAGCAGCACGCACATTACCAGGCTGTACTCCACCTCCTTCATTCTTCTTATGCTTTGTTTCAGCCCTAGCCTTCCTCAACTCCTCTTTCTTGCAATCACTCCCATCATGGGCATAATTTTTGCATTTAGGGCATCAAATGGGTTTCCACTCATATTTAACAAAAATTTCAATCACATTCCCAAGTTCATCCATGAACTTGATTGAGTTCTTGAATTTCTGTCCCACTTTAGCTAGTACCAAAACCCTAGCATAACCCAACCTAGATCGTTCTTCCGTAGCTAAATCGGATTTAACATACGGTCCAACTAAAGATGCTATTCGAGGTAAACACCTACACCAAAATTTTAAAGGTAACTCAGGCAGTTGTATCCAAATAGGAACTTCATAAACATCCTCCTTATCCAATTTAGCCTCAGGTGTCCATTCTTTCACAATCAAAGGCTTATTATCAAACATAAACAAGCCGTGGTTCAGAACGTTTACCTTCGCCTGCTTTTCCTTGAAGCGAACAACAAAAATTCCATTAGGCAAAAAAGAGATTTTGTCAATCGCGTATTCTTCCCAAATTCTCTTCACAAATCCCTCTACCACTTCCCATGGCGGATTAGCACCCATGATAAAGCAGTACACAGCATTACTCCAATATTCGACCTCGTCCTCGACATCATCTTCAGAGAATTGCAACATTTCTTCCTCTTCTTCGACCTCAACAAATTTTTTCCCATCCCGTTGTTTCCACCCATTATCATTAGGTTTCGACGTCACGATGAAATTCGTTTTAGGCACATATTCAGAGACCTCCTCAGAAACATCCGCATCTTCTGAGTCCGAATCATAGTTCAGTCCAGGAATTTCATTAATCTTATTGTTACCAGACAAGTTATCATCTGCATCCATCGACTCTGATTCCGTCGTCTTTTTCGATTTTACCATAACGTTCTTACGTAACAGAACATCTTTCGCACGAGTCAAGGGTTTCGGACCCTTAACAGGGGGTTGGTTCTTCTTCCTCATATTGCAAAACGCCCAATTCCGAAGCCACCGTTTGTCACCGTCAAACAGAGATGGCGCCGGAGACCTCCAGAGAGCACGCAGAGATCACGCAAAATTGTCTAGAATCGCCCGGATTTCGAGAGGATTTTTGTTTTTCGATGATTTTTATATGGTCCACTTGATAATGACATTTACATGAAAGTCCTAGAAGGACTCAAACTGCCCGAAGCAGCAAAATCAGGCTCTCGAGACCTATACTCAATAAAATTGAATAGATCCCTCTATGGATTGAAACAATCAGGGCGTATGTGGTACAATCGCCTTAGTGAGTATTTGTTAAAGGAAGGCTATAAGAATGACCCAATAATCCCATGCATTTTTATAAAGAAATTCGGGTCCGGACTTGTCATCATTGCTGTGTATGTTGACGATTTGAATATAATTGGAACTCCTCAAGAGATCTCAATGACTGTTGAATATTTAAAGAAAGAGTTTGAAATGAAAGATCTCGGGAAAACAAAGTTCTGTTTAGGATTACAAATCGAGCATTTAAAGAATGGAATCCTCGTGCATCAAACAACATATACAGAAAAGGTATTAAGCAAATTCGCTATGGATAATGCACATTCTTTGAGTAGCCCTATGGTGGTCCGATCACTTGATGTGAATAATGATCCCTTCCGTCCTCGGGAAAAGGATGAAGAAATTCTCGGTCCTGAAGTACCGTATTTAAGTGCCATAGGGGCATTAATGTACCTTGCCAGCCATACCCGACCAGATATATCATTTTCTGTGAATCTATTGGCAAGGTTTAGCTCATGCCCAACTCGACGACATTGGAATGGGATCAAACACATATTGCGTTACATACAAGGCACTAAAGATATGGATCTATTCTTCCCTAATATATCCAAAGAAGGTTTGATTGGTTTTGCAGATGCAGGATATCTTTCTGATCCTCATAATTCTCGATCACAAACTAGCTATCTGTTTACATGTGGAGGTACCGCGATTTCATGGCGTTCCATGAAGGAAACCTTCGTAGCTACATCTTCTACCCATGCAGAAACTTGGCAATCCATGAGGCTAGTCGTGAATGTATGTGGTTAAGATCTCTGATCCATCATATAGAAGAAGATTGTGGTCTATCATCTGAGAAAAACACTCCAACGATTTTATATGAAGATAATGCAGCATGTATCGCACCACTCAAGGATGGATACATCAAAGGCGATAGAACAAAGCACATCTCTCCAAAGTTCTTCTTCACCCATGAACTCCAGAAGAATGGCGACATAAGTGTGCTCAAGATTCGTTCAAGTGAGAATTTGGCAGATTTGTTCACAAAGGCACTTCCAACCGCAATATTCAAGAAGTTAGTCCACAATATTGGATTGCGACAACTTAGAAATTTAGAATGATGTAGTTATGAGGGGGAGCATATGCGTGCTGCACTCTTTTTCCTTTCACCATGGTTTTCTCCCATTGGGTTTTTCCTGGTAAGGTTTTTAACGAGGTAGCTATTTGTACGCATTTCTAAAATGGACATCCAAGAGGGAGTGTTATAATATATTCTATGTAGTGGATGTCCACCTTATGTCGACACTATGACGACATAGTATCTTTTACAGAATATTCTAGAACTCCTTAAAACCCTAGATTGTATATGTATATATACTTTACTCATAATGCAATAAAGGGTACCTCTCTCCTTTTCTACTTTTCTCTCATCATATTACAACAACAATCTAATTTAATCAAGTTAGATAAGAGCACTCATGACACAATGTAGCAGTTCGTTCAACTGTGACTTTTGAAGACTTTTAAAAATATTTTGCAAAGAGTTTTCTTGAATTTAAAACTTTAAGTGACAATTTGCAAAGAGAGATTTTTAGCTGAAAAGTCTTGAGAAAATAAGTGTGGTGAACATCTCCTTTTATAGAGGAGCAAAAGAACAAGATTGAAGTTCTTTAGAAGTCAACACTTTTTGGGATAAGCAAAAGGGTTGGTCTTATCACGAAGACATGAAGAAGGCAATCTTGAGGAAGTGAAACAACAAAAGCAAGTTAAGAGTTTTTCAAATAAAAGAAGAGGATGAGGGTAACATTATCAGCAAGACTCTGTCACCTTAGCTTTCCACTAACTTTTAATATTTATTTATTTCTCATACTCACCTCAGATTTTATACATTATTAGTCAGACTCTGTTCAGACTCACCTTACCCATTTTTGGTTAAAAAATTAATTAATTTGGTTTAATTTGTGATTAAACAATACAATTTTCTTGTTTGGTACAAATTAGAACTAATTACTTTACTATTTAGTTTAATTACTCCCTCCCCCACTAAGATCTTCTCACTTTCCTTAAAAGGAAACTCCACTAAGATTTTCCCACTTCAAAACTTTTCTTATTCATCAATTATACTCTCTTCCCATTGGTTACTTTTTGTGATTTGACATCTTAAACCCCACCAAACAATTTACCACATTTCATTATCAATTTCTTAATCCATGTGCCATATTAAACTGAGAAGATCATTTGGGGGGGGGGGGGGGGGGGAGGTAAAAACTTTAACTTGTTTTATTTTATTGTTGTTGGTTTTGTTTGATATACAAAAAGACGGGTAGACGTCTTTTGGGCTTCGTTCATATTATAGATCCGGATGATTTATAATACCTTGATTATGCATTACTTATATTAATTTATGATATTTTAATAATTATTTTTTCATACATGGTCTTAGGTGTATCGATTTAATTAGGTTATTGACTTACGATTCCATAGAATCAAAATGTACTCGTAATTGTTATTTTGCTGTTGTTGGTTTTGTTTGATATACAAAAAGAAGGGTAGACGTCTTTTGGGCTTCGTTCATATTATAGATCCGTGTGGACATGACATAGGTCCACCCCGACGCAGCCACGCGCGGGTTTGGGGAGGCGAATGAATCTTCATATGAGAATGAATCGAATTGAAATTTAAATCTATGTGGAGTCGCCACCGAACTTTGTGGGAGTTCGGGCCCATTCGAACCCACTCTATGTCGTAGTGGATCGTGTACAAAATACGGCCCATTTTCGATGTCAGAGTTTATTGGGCTCGTCCCTTTGCATTGCGATACCGATACCGTCACTACCGGTTATCGTGTATTGAATGACTCTCGTGCGCCAACGGTTTCGGGCATCCGGAAACCGAGGTTCTGAGTAAGGGGTGAGGGTACGTGTTGAGAAGCCCACAAAGGACACCCAACCCCGCCCGCACATTGGCGGCCTCTACTAAGATATCGAATGATTTTCTAATACGCGCGTTAGTTGAACGATGGAAATGCTTATGCAAACATTGTTTTCCCTAAGCATGTGAGAAATTGAAAGGGTTTCTATGTCGATTTACTGCAAGTCAAATTAACGTCAAAGTTGTATTTCAGCATGCGGGTTCATTTTAGTACAATAAAATAAACAATAAATCAACAAGAGAAGTGACAAACGGTTAGTAACGGTAAAACGATAATAACGGTTTGCGAATTATTGAATGATGTAGATAAGATGATGTAAAGTTTTGAAAAGGTGATATTCCACGTGATTAATTAGACACGTGTTGACTTAAGTCATGAAAAATGGTTAACGAGACTCGAAAACGGTGTAGGGCTCACGGTTGACGTGATAAAGGTGCCACTCGAGCGAGTCATTGATGGGCTCGGCCGAGTGGACCTCTGAATAAGGGTCTGCCCAGATTTCGTGACGATACTCGGCCGAGTTGCGAGGGAACTCGGTCGAGTACAAGGCCACTCGATCGAGTTATGGCGAAACTCGACCGAGTGGTTGTCGCGGGAGTGTTCTATCTCGTTTTTGTGATGTCACTCACTCGGTCGAGTGCCCCCTATACGAACTAGGGTTCGCTTGCAATTTGATATTAACTTTCGAAATTGCTTTTGATTTTTGATAACTTGATGATTTTGTCGAATCGGGTACAAATATTGCGTTATTTGTACTCGGTTCTAAATTTGATACTCGTCATATCCCATGTTCGATCATTGAATCGATATGGAATAGTTAGAGCGAGATAAAAAATTGTTATAAGTCGTGTTTAATTAACTATCGCGATATAAATAGATTTCCTTCGCGTTTAATAATGCCGTAATTCTAACGAATTGTATGACAATTATTTTAGCATCAATAGAAATCGCGTTAATTAATTTATGTGACTAGATCATTAGATTCAAAGTCTAATTATGAAATTAGCACTGAGTCTAAGAGTTTGACGCTATGCTAGTATTGAAAGACTTGATTCCCTCCGCGTCCCGACATCACGATTAATTCTTGCGAATTGTTTGATGTCGGATCCGCATCAACGGGTTTCGACCCTTATTAAATAAAATACTCATTTTGAAGATATCTTATAGAAAATTGATGAAGTATGCGATTGATGATGATGAAAACAAAAATAACGAATTATTGTTTAAATTGACTTGTTTCAATAATCAAGTAATTGGGGTTCGGAATAAGCAACCGGCAACGCTGTGTTCGGTACACTTGTATATTCGGGTTTCCTTATTCTGACATCCCTCATACTCGACACAAATCGACAAGTATTTTAGTATCTTTGAGTACTAGCGTTATTAGTGATATTATGGCGCGATAATAAAAAAAAGACCCTTATGACGATAAACGACGCGAGAAAGGAGGAGAAGAGAGAAAAGATGGGATTTGGCACCCTCAACCTACATGTTTCTTATGCTCGGACGGGACTCATAGTGGCGGCTTGCACGGGAGTATCGAGTTTGTAGGCTAAGTTGTGGTGGTTAGGGTTTTGATTCCTAAAGCTAGGTTTAGGGTTTGCTAGTGTAGTATTGATTAGGGTTTGATTAGAATTAGGGTTTTTAGAATGATCAAAGTTGTTCAATTGTGTGTTGCATGGGGTGTATATATAGGCTAGGCCAATGAACCCCGGCTAGGGTTACTTGATCGAGTAGCCCGTGGACTCGGTCGAGTGGCCCATTGTACCAGTAGTCGGGCTTGAATGAGGGCCTACTTGATCGAGTGGGCTGAGCACTCGATCGAGTGGCTCAGCTGGGTCGCGCGGGTCCATTGTTTTGGGTCGTGGCTTTGGATGTTTGATGGGTCTTTGCTTTTTGAATTGGATTTTTGTGTTTGAGTGGCTGCTTTTATGTGTTTCGGAAACGGCTTTGACCGGGGTTGACCCAATCGCAAAAAGTTGGTTTTACTTTCGGTGTCGGTTTTGGCCCAAATTAGTCTTCTTTGACTCGGAACGGTCCACTGAACCTGGATTTGAGGTTTGTTTTGTGAGATTTGTACTCCATAAGTGCTTAAGCCAACAACTAATGGTTTTGAGCCCATATCCGAGCGCGTAGAAACACGTTAGCGTCCGATCATCATCGGGTGTTTTTTGGAAACTGCCATAGACACCTGGCAGTCAAAATGCGGGTGTCTACAGAGCCCCCACTCTGACTGAGGCTTGGACAAGGCAAAATTCAGAGTAGGTACCAGGCTAATCGAGGATTGAGACCTGGCAGACTTCCGATCGGGTCGTTTATAGTCCATTAGACTCGCGTGAAGGGCTCGCCAGCCATAAGCTAGAAGTCATACCTGAGCTGGTGACGATGACTCCGTGGGGAAGTGAACTTGTTGCATAAGTCTTGGGTGCGCCTGTATGTAGGCTCATCCCGTGTTATTCCGGGAAAAATGCCACCTAGGGCCTTCCGCTGGGGAGATGCAGTGGGTTGCCTGTCCCTGTTTGAGTCGTACCTGTATAAGTCACATAAAATTTGCATGCAAGACGTAGGTAGGAAAATGACTCGCGCTGGGGAAAATGATTTTTTGAATTTTTGAAAGCTTCGAAAATTTTGAAATTTTGAATTTTTTTGAAGTTTGGAAATATTTGAAATTTTGAATTTTTTGAATTTTTGACTCATAAAGAAAATTAGGAAAGTTCGGGATGATCATCTCCGTGCTAGTATCGAGACTAGGCTTGTGGCTTGATTCCGTTTAGGATTAGGAAACTTTTGTGATATGGAAAGAGGGCTATGAAATTAATACTATAAATACCCCTCCCTTGCCCTTGATTTTCTCATAATCTCCTCCACAATTCCTCTCTTCTCAAAAGAAAGACTTCTTATTCTTCTCAAGAAAATAGTCATGGGAATTGACAGGTTGACCGTGATGCTGCAGGAATGGTTCCGACGTTTTAGGGATGCTGATAGGGTGGCTCTTAACCAGACGGGTATTACTCAATTGTACCTGATTGGGGTCGGCAGCCTGACACTAACAGCCTGCTAGGCAGGCTCCCAGAGGATTGCCAATTATGCCCAGAAACCGACCCGACAAACAGTCAAAATAAAGAACATAGAAGTGGGAAGAACTACTAAGGAAAACAGCCGACCGTCGGGCCAGCAGGGTGACGCGGCCTGCTGGAGCTTAGCTCTCACAGCTCAAAACCCGCCTACCCCCTGGGGACATCTCCGCAGACAGAGCAGGGATCCCCAGGGGCCCTCTCGTCATTTTGCCTAAGATAATTGAGAGTGGGTGGATGAGAAGACGCCACTTGTCACCTCCTTATCCACCCATTCTCCTTCTACTAACCTCTCTTGTAGGAAGGTATAAATACCTTCCCATTTCCCACAAGAAAGGGGTTGGATTTTCTCTCTCTAGAACTTTTACTCTAAAATCGCCGCCTAGTTCCTCACGAGCTAGGTTTCTTAAGGCATTCACGGACTGACTTAGGCATCAGAGAGGGTTTCCTCGGACGACCTCCGAGGCCCTGTGCGTTCTGTGTGCAGGGAGCCAGCCCATTCCGCCGGGAAGGTCCGACTGAAGGAGTAGGAGGAAGGAGAGTCAGCCAAGATCGATCAAGTGACAGTCAAAGCAATATTGAACGATTCGAACCCGAATTCCACATCGGGTAAATTGATTCCAATACCGGAACAATTTGGCGCCGTCTGTGGGGAAGATCTGGTTGTATCCACGAATTACCCACAAAAATCAACCATTCCCAATCACAAAAACTAAATCAATCAAAGTAATCATGCCGGAAATCGTTGACACCAGTGTAGGGGTGGGTCCGACGGTCCCACCGGTGACCCCCCTATACGACATGCCGCAGCCGGAGAGAGCTCCTCCCACCACGACCCTGGGGATGGGAGGAACCAGCCTCCTGGGCATGCCAAATGCAGCTGTAGCACCAGAGTTGGGGGCACACCAAGGGCACACCCTGAACCTGACCCCAGCTCAGATGGTACAGACAGCCGCCTTCTTCTCTGCGATGCTAAACCAGGAGTTCACTCCTGACGACCTGGTAGGCAGGGTTGCAACGACCCCCAGGCAGCCTCCCTCAATGAGCGGGGATGGAGCTGGGGGCACGAAGCGAACCGCCGCCAAAAACGCCCAGAGGAAAGCAAGAAGGACAGCTCAAGTATATGCGCAGGTGCAGAGGCGCATCACAACAGGCAGCCAAGAGCCGCCTGCCCAACAACAGGCGTTCTCCATTCACACCACGGAGTCCGCGTCTGGAGGGCAAAGAGGTCTATCCCAGGGATTGCAGGAGCGGATGAGGCACAAGGAGCCTGCATCTAAACACCTGAGGGAAAAGCAGAGCAGAGTCTTCTCCAGGTTAACGCCGACAGTCAAGGGACAGCCAGCCCCAGGGTTGTCCCAAAGCCTGCAATCTAGGCTTAACCGGGGGCAGCCGCTTGAGTCCAGACACCACCAAGATGATAACCTCTGCCTGTTCCGGAGAAAAAGATCCAGACAAATCTCCCCAGAGACAGAGGACGAAGCGGCAAGCAGGCGGCCACCAAGGCACCGCTCCCTCAGTACGAGGAAACCTATCCCTAGACAATGGGATATCCACGGTAACCAGTCTGGGGAAAGCAGGTCACGAGTGGTAGGCAGGCCTACAAAAACTCCTCTTCATCCTGATGTACAAGAATACCCCATCCCAAAAATCAAAATGCCCACCGTCAAGTTTGACGGGACCACAGACCCAGAGGATCATCTGGCGGCATTTGAGAGTCACATGGGCATGTACGACGTGGATGACGCAATCTGGTGTAAAATCTTCCCAACCACCCTGGTAGGACTTGCACAAGGATGGTTCAGGGATCTTCGCCGGGGATCGATCAGCTTCTTTATAGAGTTAGCCGAGGCCTTCCTTGAACAATATGCAGGGAACAAAAGAAGGCGACTCACTCGATTTGACCTAATGACCCTGAAGCAGAAAAAGGACGAAAGCGTCAGGGAGTACCTAAAGAGGTTTGACTTGTCCTACCAGCAAGTCAGGGAGATTGATGATTCCACAGCTGCCTACGCCCTGACGATCTCCCTGCTCCCAGGGGAAATGAAGAATCAGATGATCAGGGCCCAGCCAGAAACTTTGGCCAAGGCCAGAAAAATCGCTGAAGGGTTTATTCTGCAGGAGGAGTTTCACAGCCTGCCGGACACTCCTGCAGGCCAGACAAAGCCGCAAGGGGGACCGCAGGGTGGACGTAGCAGAAACGAGCAAGGCAAACAAAGAGAGGAGGGGGATACCCCCAAGAAGGAGCGCACTACCTACCAGCCAAGGTTTGACAGCTATACGGCCCTCAACAGGCCGAGGGCAGAAATCTTTGAGCTGGAGAAAGAAATAGCAAAATGGAATCGTCCAAACAAGCCGCGCAGCCCAAAAGGGGATCCTAAAAAATTCTGCACGTTCCACGATTGCATAGGACACACCACAGAAGAATGCCGACACTTAAAAGACGAAATTGAGAAACTCATAAGAAACGGCTGGTTGGCAAACTATGCAGCAAGGAACAAGCCCCAAAAGGAGGCGGCAGACAAACCTGAAGGCTCAGCCCAAAATCGCACGATCATCCATGTAGTGTCAGGAGATGCAGAAGGGTGAACCAGCAGACGAAGCCAGAAAAGCCAGATCCGTGAATTACGGAACCAAATTTGCTACGCCGAGAAGGCGGGAAGTCCAAGAGGCACTACCCTGAGCATCACCCCTGAAGATGCAGGGATAGTCATTTACCCGCATAGTGACCCTTTGGTCATAACTCCTGAAATTAGCAATCACATTGTCAAGAGGTGCATGGTGGACACTGGCGCCTACACAAACTTTCTGTACAAAGACGCCTTTGAGAAAATGAATCTAGAAAAAAGACATCTGAAACCAGCCCCTGGATCTTTGTACGGGTTCAGTGGAGTAGGTGTACTTCCCATGGGGGTTATCGACTTACCGGTGACATTTGGGGAGGGGGCCTCTGCCAGGAATGTCATGGCATCATTCGTTGTGGTGGATGCAAAGTCTGCATACAACGCCCTGATTGGCCGAGCCACCCTAGATGAAATCGAAGCTGCTGTATCGATCAGGGCTCTCACCATAGCCCATGTTACAGACTTTGGCATGGAGGGCAAGATCCACGGAGATCAAGAGTCAGCCAGACATTGCTACACCGTGGCCCTGCAAGCCCATGAGACAGAAAGGAAAGGAAAGCGAAAAGCCGAAGGCTCTCCCAGCAAGGAGGGTGAAATCCCGGCTGCCCAGCAAAAAGCAGCCCACTTGGAACCTGAAGGGGAGAGCATGCTGGTAGACTTAGAACCAGAGAGGCAGGTCCTCATAGGGGCCGACCTGGAGGAGTCCTACCAGAAGGAGTTAATTGCAGTCCTGAGAGAAACTAGGGACGTATTTGCTTACTCTGCGGATGAGATGCCAGGGGTCGACCCGACTTTTATTGTTCACAAGCTGAACGTTAGCCCGGAAGCTCGCCCCGTAAAGCAAAAGAAAAGAAACATGTCCGTAGAAAAAGACGCGGCGATAAAAGAAGAAATAGACAAACTCTTAAAAGCAGACTTCATCGAAGTCTGTGACTACCCTGAATGGTTAGCAAACGTTGTGATGGTAAAAAAATCGTCCGGCGCATGGAGAATGTGCGTAGACTTCACGAATCTTAACAACGCCTGCCCAAAAGACTGCTACCCCCTGCCTAGGATAGACCAACTAGTGGACGCCACTAGTGGGTATACCACGTTAAGTTTCTTGGATACGTTCTCAGGGTACCATCAAGTGTACCTCTGGCAGCCTGACAAGACGAAATGCGCCTTCATAACCAGCCATGGCACTTACATGTATAAGATGATGCCATTTGGGCTGAAGAATGCAGGCGCCACCTATCAGCGGTTGGTGGACAAGGTCTTTGAAAACCAAAAAGGGAGAAACTTGGAAGCCTATGTCGATGATGCAATTGTCAAGAGCAAGGATGTCAAGAGCAAGAATCAGCGGCTCACAGGCAGGATGGCTGCCCTGGCCCGCTTTATCGCCAGATCGGCAGACAAGTCCACCCCTTTCTTCAAAGTGTTGAAGGGCAATAAGCAATTCAAATGGGAAGATGAACAAAAGAAAGCCTTCGAACAATTGAAGGAACACCTGAAGAAACTCCCTAACATGGCAAGACCTGTGGCCGGAGAAAAACTGTAACTGTACATTGCTGTCACCAACACAACAGTAAGTGCAGTCATCCTAAGGGAGGAAGCAGGCTCACAGCAGCCCATCTACTTTGTGAGTCACGCCCTGGGGGCAGCCGAAAGAAACTATCCTTTAATAGAAAAAGCCGCCTATGCAGTCATCATTGCAGCCAGAAAGCTCAGACCCTACTTTGACGCACACCCCGTTGTGGTCCTCACCGACCAGCCACTGGAAAAGATATTGGAAAAATTTGAGAAATCAGGAAGGCTGCTAAAATGGGCAATCGAGTTAAGCGGGCTGGGGATATCATACCAACCGAGGACAGCCATCAAGGCACAAGCCCTGGCTGACTTCCTGGCTGAATGTTCCCATTCAGGGGAAGAAGAGCCCCCCGCCGAAGAATGGATCGTGCACACTGACGGATCCTCAACGGCCAATGGTGCAGGGGCAGGCGTTGTACTGACCAGCCCCGAGGGAGTGGATTTTGAGCATGTGCTCAGATTCACCTTCCTCGCATCAAACAACAAGGCGGAGTACGAGGCCGTACTCGCAGGGATAAGTCTGGCTAAGGCAGCAGGAGCAAAGCGGGTTGTGCTGGCAACTGACTCCCAACTCATTGCTAATCAAATTAATGGAGAATATGAGGCTAGAGATCAGACCATGGCCACCTACCTTGAAAAAGTAAAACAGGAATTATCAGGCCTGAAGTCCTATGAAATCAAGCAAGTACCCCGATCGCAGAATAATCGGGCTGACGCTCTGTCAAAGCTGGCTAGCTCCAGCCTGCAAAACATAAGGAGGTCAGTTTGGGTTGATGTTATGCATGAGAAGTCCACCACTCCCTGTCAGGCAGTCAGCACCATTGAAGAGGGACAGGAAAACTGGATGACCCCCTCATTCAGTTCAAAAGATACAACATCCTACCACCTGATCCAGTACAGAAAAAGAAAATACAAGCCAAAGCGGCCCGGTTCATAATCATTGGCGGAGAGCTCTACAAGAAATCTTTCACTTACCCCCTGCTCAGATGCCTGGGGGCAGACCAGGTCGCGGAAGTCCTAGAGGACATCCACTGAGGGATCTGCGGACATCACATTGGAGGAAGGTCATTGGCCCACAAAGCTCTAAGGGCAGGCTACTACTGGCCTACCATGCTAGCAGATGCCAGGAGCCTAACCCAAAAATGCAGAAAATGCCAACTCTTCGATCCATCAATCCATGTCCCAGCCCAAGAACTCAGGCCAATTTTATCTCCCATTCCTTTCGCCCAATGGGGGATGGACATACTGGGTCCCTTTACCACAGCTACAGGGGGACGAAAATTTCTGATCGTGGGGATAGACTACTTCACAAAGTGGGTTGAAGCTGAAGCAGTCCCAAACATCATCGAGCCGGCGGTCAGGAAGGTCATTTGGAGGAACATTATAACCAGATTTGGCCTTCCAAAAACATTGGTATTCGACCATGGAAGGCAATTTGATAATGACCCCCTAAGAACCTAGCTGGAAGGGCATGGGATAGCCGTCGCCTACTCCGCTGTCTGCCACCCCCAGACCAATGGGCAGGCCGAGGCCGCAAACAAACAGATCTTAAACGGACTCAGAAAAATGGTAGATGACCTCAAGGGAAGATGGGCAGACGAGGTACCAAGCATCCTATGGTCAATAAGGACCACCAGAAAAGAGTCAACAGGACAGACACCCTTTGGCCTAGTGTATGGAGCAGAGGCTCTGCTACCCATCGAAGTGCGAATTCCTACCCTGCGATCTCAGCAATACAACCAGGCTGACAACGACGAAGCAATGGCCGAAGCTCTTGACCTGGTCCACGAAGTCAGGGAGGAGGCCAGCACCAACATAGCAGCCTACCAGCAAAGAATGAGAAAAACGTACAACAAAAGGGTGCATGAGAGAAGATTTCAGGTAGGCGACCTAGTACTGAGGAAGACACAGGCTGTTGGAAAATCTAGAGAACACGGCAAACTAAGCGCCAACTGGGAAGGCCCATACCAAGTGACCCAGATCTTGGGAACAGGCACGTACAAAATCGCCAACCCAGCAGGCCAAGAGTTGAACGCACACTGGAACGCCGACACCCTAAAAAGATACTATGTATAACCAAGCCTTAAGGAAATCACGTCCATAGGAAAAGATACTGGCCGAGGACGATCAAAAAGAAATGTCGACGACTCCGACCAATCTTATGTTTTAACGAAATTTCTATAACACTCAAGAATTCATACTCGTTGTCTGCTTAAACTTGCGCTCTCACACACAAACGAGCAGGGGGCAATAGGGGGAGCCCCCTGTTGCCAGAACCGAGAAAAAGGGACACCCCAACAAAAGCTTTGAAACCGCTACCTATCCCCAAGCAGGAAGGATGCAGGTCACACACAGCTAACAAGGACTGGGGGCAATTCCCCCCAACCTTGTATAAAAAAACGCAAAAGCCCTCCCTGCCTGCCTCTGGGCAGGCAGGGAGCAAGCCCCCTGGGCTCCAAGCAGAGACCAGGAACAGGCCAGGCTACGCACAACTGACAAGGACTGGGGGCAAATCCCCCAACCTTGTATAAAAAACGCAAAAGCCCAGGGAGCAAGCCCCCTGGACTCCAAGCAAAGACCAGGAACAGGCCAGGCTACGCACGACTAACAAGGACTGGGGGCAAATCCCCCAACCTTGTATAAAAAACGCAAAAGCCCTCCCTGCTTGCCTCTGAGCAGGCACGGAGCAAGCCCCCTGGACTCCAAGCAGAGACCAGGGACAGGCCAGGCAACGCACGACTGATAAGGACTGGGGGCAATTCCCCCCAACCTTGTATAAAAAACGCAAAAGCCTTCCCTACCTACCTCTGGGCAGGCAGGAGGCAGGCCCCCTGAACTCCGAGCAGAGGCCAGGGACAGGCCAGGCTGCACACAGCTAACAAGGACCGGGGGCAATTCCCCCCAACCTTGTATAAAAAACGCAAAAGAAGCAGGCTAAAACAAAGGAAAGGCATTCCATAACAAAACCCATGAAGGGTAGAAAGTTTTTACAAAATAACTAAGACAAAGATCCGGAAGAATAGATATTACAGACAGCTGGCAATAACAAAGGCTCAGCACAAAGAGTAAGGCTATTACAAGAAAGGATAAGCATCATGGAGCATCCTGGCTTGAGCCGGCAACTGCCTCAGGTGGTCTGGCCGCCCGAGCCTCATTCTTGGCAGAGTAGAGACTCCGGAAAGCCTCTTCATCAAACGCAAGGAACATTTCCCCAATCACCTCCATCACCAACTCCAGGGAGGAGTTGGCACCACTCACAAAGCTTGCATCCACTGCAGCCTCGGTCTCCTCTCCAAGGGTCTCTTTTTCTTTTTTCCACTCTCCCTTGGCCTGCTCAAAGGCCGAGTCAGCGCTGGACAATTGCTTCTTCAAATCATCTACTTTTCCTTTCAGATGCCCCATCTCAGCCAAAGTTAGGGTAGCCCGCTTCATTGACAAACGGCTCTCCTTCAGATCAGCTTCCAGCTTGGCTACTTCCTTCACAGCTCTCTCTCCCTGAAGTTTCCACTGACCAGCCTGGTTCTTTGCCTCCTCCAGCTCACTCTCTTGCCTCGCCAACTTATCTTTTAAATTGTTTATCAAAGTTATGTCCCTCTCCACCATAGCCAGGCGGTCAGGAGGAGGAGCCCCTGGTGTGACGGTCATTTCTTCATCACTCAGACGGCTGAGGGCCGCCAGTTCGACAGACGCCAGCAGAACCCTGGAGGTACGCTGGATATATTGGAGCACCTGGTGAGAAGTTGAAGTCACTGACTTGGTAAGGCGGTCAGCCAAGACGACACCAGAGTCGGAAAGCAGGCCCGATACGTCCACACTATCACCAGCGGTATAATGAAACTCAGTGTTCTCCTCTGGAAAGGGAATGCTCGGAAGTTCGCGTGCAGGGCGCTTTGCTTCAGGGGAAGCAACATCCGCCTCCAGATCCACCACATCAGCTTTTGAAGGCTCCCTACCCCTCTTCTTTCTCGGCTCCAAAGGGACACTCTCCCCAGTCCCCTCTGAATTCACAGGGTGCGACCCCTGAGAAGTTCGAGGTCCGACCGGAGAGACACCCTGCTTCTGACCAGGGGAAGGGGTGGCCCCTGAGGTGAACTCAGCCTCCCCTTCATGAATACTGGGGGAAGGGGTCGTCGGCTTTGCTGACGGCAGACGAGGAGGGAGAGGCAGCCTCCTGCCAGCAGCGAAATCCTTTACAAGCTTCATCATACTTTTTCCCCCTTTCTTGAAATTTGAAGGGAGGGAGGGACGCTTGGAAAGGACGACAAACTCCTCACTCAAACCTAACCTCTTAACTTGCCTCCTTGTCCAACGAAGAGAAGCAAAGTCTGCAAGAGAAAAAAGGACAGTCAGTTAAAAAGCAAAGGAATAAGAAATCTCAGAAAATTCGTGCCAGCAAAAGCCCCCCCAGAACTACCTTCACGGCTAGTGATCAGACCCAAGGGAAGCAAATACTCGTCTGTGGTTATAAGCTCCGCATGAGGGAGCCAGAAAGCAGGGCCAAAGGCACCGGATTTATCCGCAACAATTTCAAACTTCTTGATCAATATCTCTTCCTTTGGACTCAACTTAACCTCCAGGGCCTTCCCCTCGACGCCTGGGTGGTACTCTTCGCGAGTTTCCATACGGGTGTGAACATGGTTCCTAAAATGCCTAGGAATCCTCCACCCTGACGCGCTATGTACGTACAAGAATTTTTTTTTTCAGTCTTTCAGGCTGCTCATAGCCGGCCAGACCAGGGCGTACTTCTTCTGTCTCTGCAGAGACCAATAACCAGGGGAACCGTCCCCCCTGACGAGGATACCATTTGAAGACCAACCATGAAGCGAAGGGCATCAATGGAAGGCCCCTCGCCGTGGAAAAGACAGGTCCAAGTGTAAGCTACCAAGGACCTAACAGCTGTGGCAGTCAGCTGAGCTATAGCAACATTCATCCTCCTGAAGGTCTCCTCCAGGAAGGGATGAAGAGGGAATCGCAGGCCGAATTCTAAAGCCTTGTGATAAACAGCCACACAGCCCTCCGGGGGGCAGCATACCGTGTCCTTTTCCCCCGGGACTACGACAGTGTACCCTTCCCCAAAATTATAGAACTTTTCAATTTCCTCGGCAGCATTGCTTTCTAGGATCAAGTCCTTGTTCTTGGCCTCAGGATAGGTCTTTAAGGGAACTAAGTATTTCTTCTTATCCAAATAGTAAGTTTTCCCCCTCTCCCTACGGATGAGGGGGCCGGCAATCCTGGAAGGGTCTACTTCCAGGGCCTCATCATCAGAGTCAACAACGTCAAAAGGAGCGGGTTCAGGTGATTCAGCACCCTCCCCCCTGTCAAGATCCTCCTCTTCCCTGGGTCCAACCCCAGAAAAAGAGGCTAAATTGCGCCTATCCCCGTCTCCACCTTCATTCCTCCCCAGTAAAGAACCAAAAGAAAAAGCGCGGACTCGAGACATACTGGGTATGAAGAAAAGAACCGATGAAAGGGAAAGAAGACGAAGATTCAAAGAAAGATTCTAACCTAGAAAGTCGGTCGTCGCCGGAAAATGTGACAGTAAACACTTCTTGATCTCACAAAGTTCTCAGCAATGAAGACGGTTCGAGAATAGGAGAGAAGTTTCGAATTTCAAAAAGCGTAAAAGAAAGAAATGAAAAGAGAGAGGGACTTATATAAAGCCCAGGAAGCCTAAAATGCCACCTCTCTGACAAGACGTCCACAATAACCTACTCCACGTGTCACGCGCTGAACACAAGCTGCTCACCCCTTCCCAACAAGGGCCTCGAAAAGGCAAAAAGTGTCAGAGGAATAGTCGACTGGCAACGTCATCCCCGCAAAAAAAAAAAAAAACAAACAAAGAGAATAGCCAAGTCGCTCGGATTTTTTCATTAGCCTTAATGGAAAATGGGCAGGTTACATATCATGCCAGGCAAATAAAAAATATACATAAGAAAATACATAAGAGCCTAAATTTCCGGCTCGACGCACCTATGCCCGGCTAAGCAGGCCTAATCATCATCTAAATCTGGAGAATGGTCTCCAGGGCTACTTTGACCCCCGAAGTCCGACCCCCAGTCCCAGTCTGGGGAGTCCTTGAAAGGGTCATCAGGGAGTCCATCCTCATCCCTGTCGCTCAAACAGCCTAGACCCTCAATGTCATCGGATTCTCGGCTACTGTCATCCCAATCCCTGCCATAGGGAATAGCCTGGGATTCATCACAAGTATGACAACCTGTTCTCTTCACAGGAGATGAGGGCCCTGACCCCAGGGAGGAATCTGCATCAGAGCAGTCGGGGTCAAATTGTTCAGGGTGCAGCCACGGGAAACATTCGTGGCATCCCCGATCAAAGCACCCACCTCCCTGAGGACAGCGCCTAAATCTAGAAGCAGCTGGAGGCGAGGATCTCTTGGGGCGCTTGCCCGCCCTGATGGAAGCTTTCCGACCACTCCGACGAGGGTGTGGCCGTGAACGACGGCTGCGGCAGATGGCCCGGTAAGCCACCCGAGCATACCGGAGTCTCCAAAATCCTCTGAAAAGAAAGGTGACAGTACGAACCCCATGGCGAGTAATGGACTTTTTGATCCAAACCATAATTCAACAGAGAGAAGTGGAAGGATTGAGGATGAGTTAAACGAAAAATGGCAAGGAAAGCTGAAATTTATACAAGTGAAACGCAGCATTAAATGGTGTCCCAACCGCCCTGGAAAGGGAAACCACCAATCACAAAGCCTTCACGTTTCCCGAAAATCCACCGAGCAAAGAAGGGTAATCATTGCAAGAAACCCCTCAACTCTTTGCATACCTGACACAAACTGAGCAAAGTACAAAGCATTAAATGCTGCAGCAAAAGTGAAAATAAGTCAACCTCCCTCCAAGCAAAAGTCGCCAGCCGGAGGGAAGCCTTGCTCCTCCCCCAGCTTGCGAGGGCCAATTGATTGGGGTCGGCAGCCTGACACTAACAGCCTGCTAGGCAGGCTCCCAAAGGATTGCCAATTAAGCCCAGAAACCGACCCGGTAAACAGTCAAAATAAAGAACATAGAAGTGGGAAGAACTACTAAGGAAAACAGCCGACCGCCGGGCCAGCAGGGTGACGCGGCCTGCTGGAGCTTAGCTCTCACAGCTCAAAACCCGCCTACCCCTGGGGACATCTCCGCAGACAGAGCAGGGATCCCTAGGGGCCCTCTCGTCATTTTGCCTAAGGTAATTGAGAGTGGGTGGATGAGAAGACGCCACTTGTCACCTCCTTATCCACCCATTCTCCTTCTACTTCCCTCTCTTGTGGGAAGGTATAAATACCCTCCTATTTCCCACAAGAAAGGGGTTGGATTTTCTCTCTCTAGAACTCTTACTCAAAAATCGCCGCCTAGTTCCTCACGAGCTAGGTTTCTTAAGGCATTCACGGACTGACTTAGGCATCGGAGAGGGTTTCCTCGGATGACCTCGGAGGCCCTGTGCGTTCTGTGTGCAGGGAGCCAGCCCATTCCGCCGGGAAGGTCCGACTGAAGGAGTAGGAGGAAGAAGAGTCAGCCAAGATCGGTCAAGTGACACTCAAAGCAATATTGAACGATTCGAACCCGAATTTCACATCGGGTAAATTGATTCCAATACCGGAACAGTACCCGTTTCGTCAGATGCAGGTTGATCACTATTTTCTTGACGCCTGCTTGTCTTATTGGGATGACATATATCATGTCTTTGTCTTTCCTCGAGGAGAAGTCTGTCCCTTGCCCGAGGAGATTGCTACTATAGGAGGGTGGAATGCGATACTTCATCCCGCCATCCCGTATTCAATTTATGACCCGAGGAGGAAGCTTCGAGAATTTTTAGGGCTTTCCCATAACGAGGTATCCAGTATGATGGAGGGTGATTATATTTCTCTGATCGACTTGGCTGAGAAATTTATGAATCCTCTCGATGTCCAGGTCAGACCGGCTCACAGCCGTAGGGCCTTTTCTTTCTGCATGCTCCATGTTTATGCCTTTGAGGGTCACATGGATTTACTGTCTTGTATGGGTAACGCCCGTCTCTTAACCGTGGTTGATTTGATGGAGACGGAGTACAGCCCGGCTTGGCTGATCACGGGTGAAATTATCCAAGGTCTAGATAATCGCAAATGGGATTCGTCGGTCCGTCTCACTGGAAGTACCCGTCTACTGCAAGTATGTTACTTTGCATTTTCTTCTCGATTTCTTGATTTTTTTTCGCGACTTCTCTGCTGCAGTGGGCACTCGATCGAGTCACCCTGGCACTCGATCGAGTGCTCTCGTAGAAAGCCCCCTGTTCGTGTTCAGGGGTGTCACTCGATCGAGTGTCTCAGGCACTCGACCGAGTGCCCTTAGGCGGACGCCTATTTCGCCTCAGGAACTAATGTTTTGTTTTCTTTTTCAGATTTGGCTATATGAGAGGCTATTAGTGATAGATCCTCCTCTTGATGCGAGCAATTACCGTCATAACCAGGTGATGACGAGGAGACGGGCCATTGATTTTTCTCGCCAGATTACTCATAGGTATTGGGACGAGGTGTTGTCTTTTCACAGTGGCCCGTTAATTCGATGGGTAGTGCCGTGGTGGCCCATCTATCTTTGGACTGGCTTGGACCCGAGGGACAGAGCCCGCTATCAGGTAATCCTATCTTTCAGGCAGACGGTTCATATTTACCCGGATCCCATACTAAGGCAGTATGGATGGACCCTGCGAATCCCAGAAGTTGAAGCAGTTGTGAGTGACCCTACCCAACTGACCGATGTAATGTGCGATAACTGGATGCAAAGATGGTACACCCGGCATACTTGGCCTATTTCCAAATCTCGCCACTCAACCTGGGTTTCAGATTCATATGTAAAGTGGACTAAAGCAGGTGATGCCAAAGGCCGAGCTGCTCTGAAGGTTGATGAAGCTTTCGACTTCCTGCGAAGGGAGCAAGCTAAAGACAACATGGGATTCTTTGATGAAGGTGACACCCCGGCTACTATGATCCGATTAATGTCAGGCCAAAAGAAGAAGACCAAGACTCAAGCTGGAGGGTCTAGTGCTAAGGGTGCTTGGGGGAAAATGAGCCCCCAGACTGACTTGGAGAGGAGACTGGGCCCAAAACTAGCCGTGCAGGACCGACTTGGCCCACGGGATAGGCTACCTGAGCACGTACGGGCTCGACTTGGGCCAAAGACTGTGGCAGAAGACCCGTTGTCAAAGAAACGGGTTCGAGCTAAAAAGGTTCCTCTTGTGATTCGGGAACGCTCGCCCCCGCCCCGTCGACCCCGGGCTCCACGCGACCCAAAGGACAAAGGAAAGGGCAAGATGCCGGGATATTAGCCTCCTTTGTTTTATTATTTAGATATTATTACCATTTTTTGGTGTGATTTTTTTTTTGTATGCCGTTTTGGCATTTTTTTTTGTGATCACGAGTTTATCGGTTTTTAATAAAGATGTACTAGTGAATACCGTTTCCGTCCTTTCGTTTATTGCAGTGGTTGTACCCTTTTGAGGGGTTGCCTACGTATACACAATTAGCGGAATCAAACCAAACGTAGTTCAAAATTGATTTGATTTTTTGCAATTTTCGAAATACATCAAGACTAGTAGTTCGAGATGTGTGACAGTAGAATAATTAATTCTAACTTATTGACTTGTCTATAATTTTTTTGAAAATTTATAAAAAAGGCAAATTTTTATAAGTTTTTGCAAACGACATTGAGGTTGGGTTTATGGCTAGTAGCGCTTCAGCTGGTTCAAGTTGGTCGGGTTGACGAACTCGTTCCCGTCCAGGTCTGTCAGCATCACTGCTCCTCTTGATAGGACCTTCTTAACTAAGTATGGCCCAGCCTAATTGGGTTTGAATTTCCCTCTTGGGTCAACCGGTAGTAAGGCATGAACCGATTTTAGGACTAAATCCCCCTCTTTGATGTTTCGGGGCCTAACCCTTTTATTGAAAGCCCGTTGGATCCTCTTTTGATATACTTGGATATTGTTGAGGGCCCGAGATCGCCGTTCGTCTAAAAGAACTAGAGAATCGTATCGGGCTTGGACCCAATCTGCTTCCGGTACTTGGCTTTCAAGTAAAATCCTTAGGGATGGTACTTCTAGCTCGACCGGTTGGACCGCTTCCATTCCATATGTCAAATAATATGGGGTTGCTCCGATTGCGGTGCGAATTGAGGTTCGATACCCCCAAAGGGGAAAGGGTATTTTGTCGGGCCAGTCCCGATAATTCTCAGCCATCTTTTTAAGTATGGTGAGAATTGTTTTATTAGCCGCATCTACCGCTCCATTTGTTTGGGGACGGTAGGGAGAAGATGTATGCCTTTGAATTTTGTACTTTGCTAGCAACGCAGCGGTTTCAGCTTGGAAATGGGTCCCGTGATCACTGATGAACTCATGTGGGATTCCGTATCGGCATATGATCTCATTATGGATAAATTTGGCCACGTGCTTGGCGTTCAAGACAAGGTATGACTCTGCTTCGACCCATTTGGTGAAATAGTCGATAGCCACAAGAATGAAGCAATGACCCCCCCCGTCCCGGAGGGGTGCACCTTTCCAATTATGTCAATACCCCATGTCGAAAATGGCCATGGTGATGTCATGGTATATAATAGGGAAGATGGCATATGCTGTACATTAGCAAAAATCTGGCAATTATGGCAGTGTTTGACGTATAATTGACAGTCTGTTTCCATGGTGTTCCAGTAATATCTGAGCCTCATGATTTTGCGGGCTAACATATGGGCGTTCATATGCGGGCCGTTTTCACCGCCGTGTACCTCGGACATAACCTTTTCGGCCTGCATTTTGTCGATACACAAGAGAAGAGCCCCCTATGCCGTCTTTTTGTACAATTGCCCATCGTCTGTGCGAACAAATTGGGCTGCCAATCTTCGCAAGGCTTTCTTGGCCCGGTTTTCAGTTATCGGGGGATACTCTCCCGTTGCCAAGTAGGTTAGGACGGCTTGATACCAAGGTTCCGGATCGGTTAACTCGATTTCCTGGATGGCGTGTACATATGTCGGTTCGGACCGCCTTTCGACGCAGATTGACATGCTAGTTAGATGGTCTGGTATGTTTAGCAGGGATGCTAATTTGGAAAGCGCGTCCGCAAATTGATTTTCTTCCCGAGGCAGATAGATATATTCCACCTTCTGGAATTGTTTCTCTAGAACCCTTACTCGTGCTTGGTAAGCCACGAGATTGGCGTTCCGAGTTTTCCCTTTTTGGAGCGCTTGATTGATGACCAGTGATGAGTCACCGTGGACTCGGAGTTTTGTTACCCCTAAATCAGCGGCGGCTTGCAGCCCGTGAATGCATGCTTCGTATTCGGCTGCATTGTTGGTCACATCGAAGTCCAATTTGATGGACAAGGGGGTATGTTCCCCTCGTGGCGAGATTAGCAGAATCCCGACCCCAAATCCTCAGAAGTTGGATGCTCCATCAAAGTACAAATCCCATGTCTCGGTATCGGTATGGAATATGTCTTCATCAGGAAAGGCCCAGGTATCGGTGTATCCGTCTTCAGATATTGGGCTATCGGCGAGGAACTCGGCTACTATCCGGCCTTTGATGGCTTAATGGTATAAATTTGAGGTCAAACTCAGATAACATTAAAGTCCATCTGGACTTTCTGCCGTTGAGGATGGGTTTCTCGAACAGGTACTTGATAGGGTCCATTTTGGACAGAACATGTACCTCGTGGCTCAGCATGTAGTGTCGGAGCTTTTTAGTGGCCCAAACCAACGCTAGGCACGTTTTCTCGAGCATCATGTACTTGCATTCATTCTCTAGGAACTTTTTACTGATGTAGTAAATAGCCCGCTCTTCTGAGTCGACTGTCTGGGCTAGCATAGCCCCCATGGCTGTCTCGGTCGTTGTTAGGTATAACGACAGAGGTAAGCCGGGTTGAGGTGGCATTAATACCGGCGGTGCAGACAGAATCTCCTTGATTTTATCGAAAGCCGTTTGACATTTGTCGTCCCATTGTACCCGTTCTTCGATCTTCATTTTTTTTGAAAATGGGCTCACATACCATGGTTAGTTTTGAAATGAATCGGCTGATGTACTGGACTTTTCCGAGAAACCCCCGTATTTCTTTTTCGGTCTTGGGTGGCTGCATCTCGGTAATGGCCTTGATTTTAGCTGGGTCGACCTCGATGCCGCGTTGGCTAACGATATGGCCCAGTAATTTGCCTGATGTTACCCCAAAACTGCATTTTTGGGGGTTTAACCTCATATTGTATCTGCGCAACCTGGTGAAGAATTTTCTTAGGGCCGTCATGTGTCCATTCCGATATTTGGACTTAACGATCATGTCGTCCACATAAACATCCACTTCCTTGTGCATCATGTCATGTAGTAAAGTAGTGGCGGTCCGCTGATAAGTGGCCCCAGCGTTGATAAGCCCAAATGGCATAACAGTGTAACAGTAAGTACCCCAAGGTGTAATGAAGGTGGTCTTACTCATATCCTCTTCTGCCATTTTAATCTGATTGTATCCGGCATACCCATCCATGAATGATAGAAGGGCATGATCGGCCGTGTTATCCACCAGCATGTCGATGTGTGGTAACGGAAAATCGTCTTTTGGGTTGGCCTTATTAAGGTCCCGGAAGTCCACACATACCCGCACCTTGCCGTCCTTCTTGGGTACCTGTATGATGTTCGCGACCCAGTCTGGGTATTCAAACACTTGTATAAAGCCCGCTTTGAATTGCTTGTCGACTTCTTCTTTGACTTTGAGGGATCATTCGGGCCTCATTCTTCGGAGTTTTTGTTTTACCGGTTTGCACCCATCTTTAATGGGTATCCGGTGTTCAGCTATTTCCCGGTCTATTCCCGGCATGTCCTTGTAGGACCATGCGAAAACGTCTTTGAATTCCTGGAGGAGGTATGTGAATTGTTTTCTCTCCTCTGGATCTAAGGATAGGCCCAACTTAAGCATCTGGGGCTCTAAAGTGGTTCCCACATTGATGGACTCGGTTTCTTCGATTACCGGATCTCGGGACTCCCTTTGTTCGAGTTGCTCGATCAGATGCGGAGGTAGAGGTACCTGTTCGTCGGGTTTCTCAATGTCATTGCATATAAAATCTTTGAAGTTGAGAAAGTTTTGGAAATAAGACAAGTCATAAGCAGAACGGTTTTCGTTATTATTATTAATAGTAAATTTTGTGAAAAGCTCGAAAAGAGCAGCCTTCTGATCGTTGGTCAGTGGCGGGATAGGGAGAGGTCTTGGGACAGGCCCCGAGACCTCGGTGGAAGTGGCTAAGGGAAGAGGGGTTACAAACTCGACTCTAGCACCAGACCCTCTAGACTCGGACTCGGACTCCGACTGACTCTGACTCAGACTCGGTATCCGGCACGTCTCCCTCGCTGGTGGTCAGCTTGTAGGTCCGTCCTTGGCCGTCAGTCCACTTGATGATTTTCCTCCAGGCCCTTTTCCCGGTGTTTGCACCGACTTCGGTGATTAGCTTGGTTGGGTCAAACCGATCGCTGTGGAGGATCAGATTGACCAAATCATCCTTTGGAGCGGGGATGACTTTGTCTTCTCCAAATAGGAGCCCTAGCACGGGCCCGGAGTTGTTTTCCCCTTCCTTGGACTCAGCTTGAACAAGGGTGAATATATCATCGGGGATGAAATTGCATTCCCGAGCCGTTTTGGTCTCGGGATATGTGATGGTGGGTTGGTAGAGGCCCACTTGAATAGCTCCGAAAACTGGAGTGACGAAGTAGTCAGTTAGCTTCGGGCTATAAGGGCCTATGTAAGTACCCTTGAGAATGTTGATGGCCTTGTGAATATCGGCCCGAACCACATTTTCCGGGGTTATAGCATACCCCAATCCGAATTGGGACTTGCCGTCGTTCAGGACCTCGATAATCTTCCCAGCTGGAAGATATGACCTTGAGGTAGCTCCCGGTAGATAGCCCAGGTTCTGTAGCATCGTGTCGATGCTAGTTGTGAAGTACGGCCTGAAGAGATATTCTTCTTCAATCATGCCCACGAAATCGAATCCTTGTGGGTCGGCCCGGCCCGTAGCATTGCAACTTGCTACAGTAATGGGGGTTGCTTCCAGAGTGATGATGCCGTTCCGAAGTGGCATCTTAACTTTCCGGTGGAGAGTAGAGGTTACGGCCTTGACCGCATGGATCCAAGGCCTTTCTAGTAGTAAGTTAAAGGATGAGGTGACATCAATCACCTGAAACTCTAACTCTTTTTTGATTGGGCCCGTTATGATTTTCAGTTTGACGGTCCCGACCACTGGTTTTGGGCTTCCGTCGAAAGCCTGGATAGTCTGTGCTGTCGGGAGGTAATCGGCATCGGTGATGCCGAGGGCCCTGGCGGTCCTTAGAGGAAGAACATTTACAGCGGACCCATCGTCGATAAGGGTCATTGGGAGGTACTTCCCTCGGCAAATGACCGTGAAGTAAAGGGCCAGATTATGATTGGGCCCGAACACCGGTAGATCAGACTCGGAGAAGATGATGAGTGGGCCTTCTTCCTTGGACTTGTCTTTGAGATAAGGCATAATAGTGGCTACCATTTCAGAGAGGGTAACCTGAGAGTCGACCTTGATCTCATCGAGAGCCTTAGTTAGTGCTTCCCGATGTGCTTGTGAGCTAACCAGTAGTTGCCATATGGTTATATCAGCTCGAACCCTCTTCAATTGTTGGACTAGAGCCGTGTCACTGCTTGGTTCTTCGAGGGTTGGATCCGTCCTGGTAGGTTCAGTGACGGTTGGGGGAGTTGGGCGCCCGGCGGTGGCGAGGTAGTTAGTGGCCAAGGCTTTGGTCTTAGCTTTCCGGACCTTTTTATGGGTGATGGGGACAACTTCCCCTTTGGCTAGGTAAACATCATCCTCGTCATCGAACCATATCCCATTGATTTGTGGGACATAAGGGGAGATAAGGTGTGAGCAGTCGATTACCTCACCAGTGAATATTGCATGGGAGCTGAACAGGTTTTCTTTGTTGCTCGGCTTGTCTCCGGGCAACGAGATCTTCCCACTCTCGATCAGGTCCTGGATCAGATGCTTCAGTCTCCATCATTTTTCAGTATCATTCCCGTTACCCCGATGATACTGACAGTAGGCTTGGGCGTTATAACTTTTGGGCCTCTTCTCTACTGGAACTTCTGGAGTTGGGCCTATCGGTTGGATCAGGACCTTTGAAGATAGCCTCTGTAAGGCATAAGTATAGGTGGTCCATATATCTGTGAATACCCGATTTGGTGTATTCTTTTTGGCTGAGGTGTCAAGCAGATTTACCTCGTCGAAGATGCTGCGAGTTGCGGCTGCAGGTGTGGGCTTGCTCGCAGATGAGTTTGCCCCTTGATAGCCCTTGGTAGAGGCCTTAGCCAGGCTCTCTAACCGTAAGTCATCCTCGATCCTTGTACCCATTTCAGTAAGGGTAGCAAAATTAGGGATGACAGCATACCGGAGATGGACCCGGTAGGAAGGGAGGAGGTTTTTGACAAACGCCTCCACTAGCACTTTCTCGCTGGGTTTATCGACCAGCTTAACACTCTCGGCCCGCCATCTCTGCAGATATTTGGTGAACCCTTCTTTGGGCTCTTGGGCCATCACTTCCAGAGTACGCATTGTAGTCTGGATCTCGGTATTATCAGCGTAATTCTGAGCAAATTCAGTTGCCACATCATCCCAAGTTTTATATTTCTTGGAATCAAGCCTGTAGTACCAGGCCTTAGGATGCTTCTCGAGGGAGGAAGGGAATAAGTGCGTAAACATGGTGGACTTCACCCCCTTTACCGGCATAAAATCTTTGAATGCCCGGATGTGGTGGACCGGGTCTTCGGTACCCTCAAACATTGGAATTCCCGTAAGGTTCAGGTTAGCAGGTAGCTCGTCATTCAAAGGCGAATAGGAACGAGCAATTTCAGTGTGGATCGAGTTGTTTGTTGACAGGTGGACCTGTTCCTCGAGCCTGCGAACAGCGCTGACTAGTTCAGCTATGGGCCCAGTGGGCTCAGATTCAGGAGGAGGAATTCCCTTCTCCATTGCGCCCACACGAGTGGCAAGTGCCGTTTGATCAGTCTGGATGGCAGTCAATTGGGCTTCAATCTTCTCTAGGGCGTCCTTCAATGCGTCCATTTTGCGTTGATATCTGGTTTCGGGTGGCCTTTCTGTAAGAGCACCGCGTAATCAGAAACTAGCCCGAATCCCGGAATAGGAAGTACATCCCGAACAAGACTGAAAAGGGAAATGACTCGGAAAAGACACCTAGACGGGTGACTTGTGAAAAGTGGGCCTTCTTTAGGATTCGGCGGGTGGGCCTAGTCCTGTTCGAAAAAAGGTCCACGTGAGACATCCCCAAACTTTTAGACTCGATCGTGTAAATGGGCCCTCCTTTGCAGGAGTATGTCCTGCGTAGGTGGGCCTTACCTTAGTCTAATAAGGCGGACTGGGATAGGGAAGAAACCCGTGATGTAAGATCAACAGAGTTTCGATGCTAAAGACCTCGACGACTTATGACATGATCCGACACTGCTAAATACGGGAAGTCCTAAGAAGAGGAAGGTTTTGAAAAAGGATTGTTTTGGAAAATCGGGGAAAAACTCGGGGAAGGGTCCGATTTTTCGAGAAAATCGGAAAGTGCATCGGGCCACAAGTTTTGAAATTTCGAGAATATTTTCGAGTTTTGAAATGGGCAGCATACCAGCTAAAAATAGGCTATTTTGAGTAAAATCATAAGTCCTAAATTCGGTATACGTCCCGGGTTTTGAAATTGAATATCTTGAAAAAAAGATGTATTTTTTGAAAAGTTGACGGTTTTTGAAAACGACATGGAAATCAAATAGCACGTAGTCACACAAGCATTATAACGACGCCATGTATGCTTTACACTAAGTCTCGGTCGGTCTAGATAAGGTCTATACCAGTGTACATAGTCTAGACGTTGATCGGGACGGACTTTCTAAGTCTAGTTGAGCTTATAACATGCCGCGAAACCCACTCGAATCGACTATGGACACCTTTTGACATATCCATATTGGAGTACATCAACGGTATAGTGGGACGTCGGTCGCGAGTACCGGCCCGGGAAAATATGGGGTTATGCATGAACCGTAAAACTAAAACGCGTATTGTTCTAGTCAAACGATTTTTATTCGAGTCTCACCCTGAGGATGCTGATGGTAAGTCACGCATCAGTTATTCCCCAGCAGAGTCGCCAAATTGTCGACATGACATAGGTCCACCCCGACGCAGCCACGCGCGGGTTTGGGGAGGCGAATGAATCTCCATATGAGAATGAATCGAATTGAAATTTAAATCTATGTGGAGTCGCCACCGAACTTTGTGGGAGTTCGGGCCCATTCGAACCCACTCTATGTCGTAGTGGGCCGTGTACAAAATACGGCCCATTTTTGATGTCAGAGTTTATTGGGCTCGTCCCTTTGCATTGCGATACCGATACCGTCACTACCGGTTATCGTGTATTGAATGACTCTCGTGCCCCATTGGTTTCGGGCATCCGGAAACCAAGGTTCTGAGTAAGGGTGAGGGTAAGTGTTGGGAAGCCCACAAAAGACACCCAACCCCGCCCGCACATTGGCGGCCTCTACTAAGATATCGAATGATTTTCTAATACGCGCGTTAGTTGAACGATGGAAATGCTTATGCAAACATTGTTTTCCCTAAGCGTGTGAGAAATTAAAAGGGTTTCTATGTCGATTTAGTGCAACTAAAATTAACATCAAAGTTGTATTTCAGCATGCGGGTTCATTTTAGTACAATAAAATAAACAATAAATCAACAAGAGAAGTGACAAACGGTTAGTAACGGTAAAACGATAATAATGGTTTGCGAATTATTGAATGATGTAGATAATATGCTGTAAAGTTTTGAAAAGGTGATATTCCACGTGATTAATTAGACACGTGTTGACTTAAGTCATGAAAAACGGTTAACGAGACTCAAAAACGGTGTAGGGCTCACGGTTGACGTGATAAAGGTGCCACTCGACCGAGTCATTGAGGGGCTCGGCCGAGTGGACCTCTGAATAAGGGTCTGCCCAGAATTCGTGACGATACTCGACCGAGTTACGAGGGTTCTATCTCGTTTTTGTGATGTCACTCGACCGAGTGGGCTGGGCACTCGGTCGAGTGCCCCCTATACGAACTAGGGTTCGCTTGCAATTTGATATTAACTTTCGAAATTGCTTTTGATTTTTGATAACTTGATGATTTTGTCGAATCGGGTACAAATATTGCGTTATTTGTACTCGGTTCTAAATTTGATACTCGTCATATCCCATGTTCGATCATTGAATCGATATGGAATAGTTAGAGCGAGATAAAAAATTGTTATAAGCCGTGTTAAATTAACTATCGCGATATAAATAGATTTCCTCCGCGTTTAATAATGCCGTAATTCTAACGAATTGTATGACAATTATTTTAGCATCAATAGAAATCGCGTTAATTAATTTATGTGACTAGATCGTTAGATTCAACGTCTAATTATGAAATTAGCATCGAGTCTAAGAGTTTGACGCTATGCTAGTATTGAAAGACTTGATTCCCTCCGCATCCCGACATCACGATTAATTCTTGCGAATTGTTTGATGTCGGATCCGCATCAACGGGTTTCGACCCTTATTAAATAAAATATTCGTTTTGAAGATATCTTATAGAAAATTGATGAAGTATGCGATTGATGATGATGAAAACAAAAATAACGAATTATTGTTTAAGTTGACTTGTTTCAATAATCAAGTAATTGGGGTGTCGGAATAAGCGACCGGTAACGCTGTGTGCGGTACACTTGTATATTCGGGTTTCCTTATTCCGACATCCCTCATACTCGACAAAAATCGACAAGTATTTTAGTATCTTCGAGTACTAGCGTTATTAGTGATATTATGACGCGATAATAATAAAAAAAACGACCCTTATGACGATAAACGACGCGAGAAAGGAGGAGAAGAGAGAAAAGATGGGATTTGGCACCCTCAACCTACATGTTTCTTATGCTCGGACGGGACTCGTAGTGGCGGCTTGCACGGGAGTATCGAGTATGTAGGCTAAGTTGTGGTGGTTAGGATTTCGATTCCTAAAGCTAGGTTTAGGGTTTGCTAGTTTAGTATTGATTAGGGTTTGATTAGAATTAGGGTTTTTAGAATGATCAAAGTTGTTCAATTGTGTGTTGCATGGGGTGTATATATAGGCTAGGCGAATGAACCCCGGCTAGGGTTACTCGACCGAGTATTCCCTGGACTCGGTCGAGTGGCCCATTGTACCAGCAGTCGGGCTTGAATGAGGGCCCACTCGATCGAGTGGCTCAGCTGGGTCGCGCGGGTCCATTGTTTTGGGCCGTGGCATTGGATGTTTGATGGGTCTTTGCTTTTTGAATTGGATTTTTGTGTTTGATTGGCTGGTTTTATGTGTTTCGGAAACGGCTTTGACCGGGGTTGACCCAATCGCAAAAAGTCGGTTTTACTTCCGGTGTCGGTTTTGGCCCAAATTAGTCTTGTTTGACTCGGAACGGTCCACTGGGTCTGGATTTGAGGTTTGTTTTTTGAGATTTGTACTCCATAAGTGCTTAAGCCAACAACTAATGGTTTTGAGCCCATATCCGAGCGCGTAGAAACACGTTAGCGTCCGATCATCATCGGGTATTTTTTGGAAACTGCCATAGACACCTGGCAGTCAAAATGCGGGTGTCTACAATCCGGATGATTTATAATACTTTGATTATGCATTACTTATTTAATATACGATATTTTAATAATTATTTTTTCATACATGATCTTAGGTGTATCGATTTAATTAAGTTATTGACTTACGATTCCCACAGAATCAAAATTTACTCGTAATTGTTATTTTGCAAAGAAATATAAACGTCTGTGGCCAGACGGTCATCCTTTTTTTCCTTTTCAAAATAACGACTACATTAAAATAGTTAATTTCGTGTTTAAGTAGCTAATTACGTATAATTACTTATGTGGACAAGACATAGGTCCACCCCGACGCGGCCACGCGCGGGTTTGGGGAGGCAAATGAATCTCATGTGAGATGGATCGAATTGAAATTTAAATCGAAGTGGAGTCGCCACCGACCTTCGTGGGAGTTCGGCCCCGTTCGAACCCACTCTATATCTTAGTTTAACTTATTTTATTTTATTGTTGTTGGTTTTGTTTGATATACAAAAAGACGGGTAGACGTCTTTTGGGCTTCGTTCATATTATAGATCCGGATGATTTATAATACTTTGATTATGCATTACTTATATTAATTTATGATATTTTAATAATTATTTTTTCATACATGGTCTTAGGTGTATCGATTTAATTAGGTTATTGACTTACGATTCCCATAGAATCAAAATGTACTCGTAATTGTTATTTTGCTGTTGTTGGTTTTGTTTGATATACAAAAAGACGGGTAGACGTCTTTTGGGCTTCGTTCATATTATAGATCCGGATGATTTATAATACTTTGATTATGCATTACTTATATTAATTTACGATATTTTAATAATTATTTTTTCATACAAGGTCTTAGGTGTATCGATTTAATTAGGTTATTGACTTACGATTCCCATCGAATCAAAATGTACTCGTAATTGTTATTTTGCAAAGAAAATTAAACGTCGGTGGCCAGACGGTCATCCTTTTTTCCTTTTTCAAAATAACAACTACATTAAAATAGGTAATTTCGTGTTTAAGTAGCTAATTACGTATAATTACTTATATGGACATGACATAGGTCCACCCCGACGCGGCCATGCGCGGGTTTGGGTAGGCGAATGAATCTCATGTGAGATGGATCGAATTGAAATTTAAATCGAAGTGGAGTCGCCACCGAACTTCGTGGGAGTTCGGGCCCGTTCGAACCCACTCTATATCTTAGTGGGCCATGCACAAAGTATGGCCCATTCGGATCTCAGAGTTTATTGGGTTCGTCCCTTTGCATTGCGATACCGATACCGACATTATCGGATATCGTGTATTGAATGACTCTCGTGCGCCAACGATTTCAGGCTTCCGGAAACCGAGGTTCTGAGTAAGGGGTGAGGGTACGTGTTGAGAAGTTCACAAAGAACACCCACTCCTACCCGCACTTAGCGGCCTCTTCTAAGATATTGCTTGACTTTTGAATACGCGCGTTAGTAATTCGATTGAATGATATGCAAACATTATTTTGGCTAAGCATGCGAAGATTTGAATAAGTTGCTATGTCGTTTTAATGCATCTAAATTAACGTCAAAGTTGTATTTAGCATGCGAGGTTTGTTTTAGTACTATAAAACAAACAAATAAAAAATAACAAGACAAGAGTATAAACAAACAGGTTAGTAACAATAATAACGGTTTGTAAATAGACTAGGATGATGCAAGGTTTTGAAAAGTAGTATGACACGTGATTGACTTAACACGTGTAGACCGAAGTCATGAAAATATTTGATGAGGCTTGAAATATGTTGAGGGCTCACGTTTTGACGTGATAAAGGGACACTCGATCGAGTCATTGAGGGACTCGACCGAGTATGCCTCGGAAAACGCTTATGTCCAGAATTTGAGATGCCACTCGATCGAGTCATTGAGGGACTCGACCGAGCAAGGCGCCACTCGATCGAGTCATTGCGGGACTCGATCGGGTAGTCCTCAAAAAGACATTCTGCCTTGGTTTTTTTGGGGTGCCACTCGATTGAGTGGGCTAGGCACTCGATCGAGTGCACCCTGTACGAACTATAGTTCGTTTCGCAATTTGTATGAACTTCGAAATCGATTTTTGATTTTAGGAAATCGATGACTTTGTTGAATCGCGCAAAAATATTATATGATTTATGCTCGACTCGAATTTTCGACATCGTCGTATCCGATATTTGACTATGGAATCAACATCGAATACTTAGAGTAAAATCTAGAAAAAGATGTTGTGAGTCGTTTTTTAAGTGAACTAAAACAAAATGAATTATCTCCGTGTTATAGTGCCGTAATTAATTCTTTAGAATTATGTGACAACTATTTTAGCATCAACGAATTCGTATTAGTTAAATTTATTGACTAATTCGTTTAGATAGGATATCCGACTATTGAGTTGGTATCGAATCTAAAGAACGGCGCTCTACACTTGCTTGAATTAAAAAGGACTTGATTCCCTCCGCATCTCGACATCGTAACGAATCCTTGCGGATTATGTGATGTCGGATCCGCATCAACGGGGTTCGACTTAACTTAAATAAAAGTATTTGATTCGAAATAGTTTTTGAAAATCGATGAATATTCGGTATTAACGATGGTGACGATGACGCGAATAATAAAACGTGACTAACGACGCGACAAAATAAAAATACTATTGTTGATGTTGACTCGCTTCAACAGTCAAATACCCGGGGTGTCGGGATAAGCGACCGGCCACGTCGGGTGAAACATCCTTGTATTCGGATTTTCTTATTCCGTCATCCTTTGTATTCGACACGAATTAGCGAGTATTTTAATGTCTTAATACTAGTGATATTATCGATATTAGAAAAAAAATAAAAAAGAAAAATGAGAGGAAGGAGAAGAAGACGGACGATAAAAGAGAAAAAAGAAAGAGAATAAATTGGGTTTCTTAGCACCCTCAACCTACGTGCTTCGTATTCTCGATATGGAACTCGTCTAGTTGTGGCTTAGGCACGTGAGCTCGAGATTATGTAGATGGAGTTATGGTGGTTTTAGGGTTGTGTTTACTAGAAGTTAGGGTTGTATGTGTATGTAGATTCCTAGGGTTTTTGTGATTGTGTGTAAAGAGGTTCCAAAAGGGAGGTATATATAGGAATTCTCCCATTACCCGGCCTAGGGTTACTCGATCGAGTGCCCTTGCTGACTCGATCGAGTGGCCCAATAAAGAGGTAACAACGGGCCTATTGAAGGCCCACTCGATCGAGTGGGATGACACTCGATCGAGTGGATGAGGCGGGCTAGATATTTTTGAGGATTTTGTGTTTGGGTTGGATTCTTGATATTTGCATGGCTGTTTTGTGTTCTCGGAAACGGCTTTGACCGGGGTTTGACCCGCTGAGCCTGAGTTTGAGGTTGATTTTGTGAGATTTGTATTCCGTAAAAAGCTCAAGCCAGAAACTAACGATTTTGAGCCCATATCCGAGCGCGTAGAAGCACGTTCACGTCCGATCATCATCGGGTGCTTTTTGGAAACTGCTATAGACACCTAGCAGCCAAATGTGGGTGTCTACAACTTATTTGTATTTTTATTTGTTAAATAAGTGTTTAATTACGTTGACTCAGTTAATTAGTTAACTAGGTGAAATTGCATTTTTATTTGTTAAATAAATGTTTAATTAGTTAATTAAGTGAAATTAGATGATTAAGTGTTTAATTAGTAATTACTCCATACGTTAAATTGGATAATTATTTGTTTTATTAGTTAAATATGTACTCGTATTTAATAATTTTATTTTGGTCGAACAACAAAGGACAATTAAACAAAGACGTGAGACTTTAAAAGCGATAGAAAATAAAAAAATTGTATAAATACGAATCATTTATTGAATAATATGTCGAGAGATATACACCACGAGTCATGACCCCACAAAACTCTTAAGTTGAGTCTTTAAAATTCAAGACTTAACTCAAGACTTTGGTCCATTATTGGTAGACCCCACACGAGACTCATCTCAAGACTACCAATAATCTTCTCAAGACTACCAAAAATCTTAAGACTTTCTCAAAACTATCAAAAATCTTAAGACTTTGCTCAAGACTTTGCAACATTATTGGTAAGACTCACTCAAGACTCACCAATAATGTTACCCTGAGGCTCAAGGTTGAAGCCAAGCAAAATAAGACAAACACTACTTAAAAGTCAGTTTTGAAAAGATTTAAATGATAAAAGCTTTGAGGTTTGAAATCTTTTCCTTTTGAAGGGGGTAGAACAGAAGTAATAGTAAACCGAACGTTGCAAATAGTTGGGTTGGCTAGTTACTAGAACTAACTACATTGTATCAAAAGACTCTTATCTTTACATCGTGACACTCATTGACGTTCTTGATTCTTTGGGCTTCTCGTCTTGATCTTCAAACAATCAATCTCAACATTCATTAACTAATTTTTGATTAAGCATAACCTGAAAAGTTGAACTAAGAAAACACATTATTAAATAGGCTAAGTCATATCAACAAACCCAACAAATTCCCCCTTTGATGATGACAAGCCTAATAAAAAATAAGTACTTTGAAGTTCCCCTCAACAAGTTACTCGATCACAATCATCATTTAATTAGGTTTCACATAAGAAAGGGAGATTAAGCATAAAAAGGTTAACAATACCTAAACCGAATAAGTAACACATTTACTTATGCACAAATTAATAGCAAGGGAGGATTAAAAGAACGACTAACTACGCATGCTTTACCCTTTCCCCCTCTTGGCATCATCAAAGAATTAAGAATGCACACCTTAGTCATAGTTATATCATAGAAACATAGGCATATGATTATTAAGAGCAAAGTTGAAAGATGTTCAAGGGGCAATAGTCACAAGGCCTGTTGCAGATAGTGTCAAAGATACAAACCAAAGAGTTATTAAAACAAACTTGTAATACCTCGAGTTTAAAGAGTATATATTGGATATGGTTCTCAGAGAAGCGTGTATTGGATATGGTTTGAGAGGCTCGGATGAGTGCTTAAAGGGATTGATAGTACTACTCATTTCAACAAAATGCACTTTCTTTTCTGGTTTCCTCATGATAAGAACTCCACAGTTAAGCGTGCTTGACTGAGAGCAATCTTAGGATGGGTGACCTCCTGGGAAGGTTCCGGGATGCGCATGAGTGAGGTCAAAAAGCGCTGGAAAAGACCCGTGTTGATCTGTGGGGCAGTACACGACCTGTTGAGCGCCATAAGTGATACCACTGTCCACAAAGTGTGGCTGGGGTGTTACAAATGGGAGCAACAAGGACGTTGCTTTCTTAAGAGGGGGTGATTGTAATGCCCCGAGTTTAGAGAGTATATATTGGATATGGTTCTCAGAGGAGCATGTATTGGATATGGTTTGAGAGATTCGGATGAGTGCTTAAAGGGATTGATAGTACTACTCATGTCAACAAAGTGCACTTTCTTTTCTGGTTACCCTTGATAACAACTCCACAGTTAAGCGTGCTTGACTGAGAACAATCTTAGGATGGGTGACCTCCTGGTAAGGTTCCGGGATGCGCATGAGTGATGCCAAAATGTACTGGAAAAGACCCGTGTTGATCTGTGGGGCCAGTACACGACCTGTTGAGCGCCATAAGTGATACCACTGTCCACAAAGTATGCCTGGGGTGTTACAAAACTAAGGGGAAAGGGGTAGTGAAAACAGTAGGTTTAATAATAGAAGGAGAGGGTGGGGGGAGAGGGTGGGTTAAACGAGTCAATCATCATCATCATCAACAACAAAATCCTCATCATCCACCTCTCCTGTCTTGACTTGGAGAGATTTTAGGACATGGATATCCGCATGCATTTCCGTAACCAATTCCCGTAGCGGATTGAGTTCTTGCTCCAACCAAACCCGAACCTCCTTAGCTAACCAATCTTTTAACTCGAAGATACCCTTATCCACAATTTCCACAACCTTATCCCGAGTAACCCCGACATTTACCTTTTCCTCTTTACCGACAAGACGCAAGGGTACCAACTTATCCTTAGAAACCTCAAGCAACATTTTAGATAAATTCCCGGAGGACATGTAGTCAAACATATTAGCCGCACCCATGGAAGATGAGATAAGAACCCCCTTAGCCCGTAGTATAGTCGAAAGCCACATGCAATAGGGGATCGAAATAAGGGTGCGGTTTTTAATGTCGGTTGCGATTTGGGCAAGACAAAGCATAAGAATTTGGGGAAAATTCATTTTCTTGTTTTTAACAAGATTAAAAAGGAAATATTGTTGAGAGATTAATACTTTCCTCCTGTCATCTTGTTTTGAGATCGTTGGCAGCATGGTTCTTCCCATTAAATTGGAGAGAATTTTGTGGGAAAGTCGGAATTTACTAGCTTCAATCGTTCCTAGGGCATTGGCTTTGGGGTTAAGGGTTTTTGAGATTTGTTCAGGGATAGCATAAGAGAGAGTGACCCATGAGGATGAAGGCAGTAAGTCAAACCCAGTATTCAGAATACCCAAAATTTTGGCTATGTGGTCAGTAGTAAGGGTGAGTGATTTTTCGTTCACCTTGGCACTAATTTTTTGGGTAGCAGTTAGTTTCATGGTGGCAAAGAACTGAAGCACTTCTGAAATAAACATAGGTTCCTTCATTTGAACCAAATCAACCTTTCCCTGAGTCTCTAAAATCGGTTTAAAGAACGAGAAAGCGGGAGAGGAATCATACCATTCGGGCAGGAAAACCCTCAAAGTGCAAATCGTGTAGTTGTCAAGAATAAACATGCACTTCTGAAAAATTTCCGAGGGTAGTTTCAGTTCCGTGAGTTGCTTGATTATGGATTTCTTGTCCCATTTTTTCGTTAACTTGACTGGATCATCGGGCAAGAGATATTTTACCCCCGATTTACCTTTTCCTTTTTCTGATATAGAGGCGGCTTTTGAAGTGCTCTCAGACACGACATCTTCAGGAGCTTCCGACCCGAATTTTTAAGAGACAGTCGGCTGAACTTAGGAACGAGTTTAGTTGACACTGTTTTTTCGGAGTCAAGGATGTTGTCCACCACATTTTTTATGATCCCGGAGGGTGATACAGACCGATCGTTTGAGGCATTAACAGGGGCAGCAGGTGGTGTAGACACCCACATTTTGACCGCCAGGTGTCTATAGCAGTTTACGACAAACACCCGATGATGATCGGACGCTAACGTGCTTTAACGTACTCGGAAATGGGCTCGAAATCATGGATATTTAGCTTGGGCATTTTACGGAGTACAAATTTCACAAAACCAACCTCAAATTCAGGCCCAGTGGGTCGTTTCGAGTCAAATAACACTAATTTGGGTCGAATCCGACACCAGGGATAAAACCGTCTTTTAGCGACCGAGTCAAAACCCGGGCAAAGATATTTCTCGAGACTTGTGGACCGACCGTGATGTCTCACGTGTCCTGATCGGACTCCAACTCCACAAAAATCAGCTTCACAAAATAATAAATAATTCCGTTTAAGGTAGAATTCGATCTCAAGTAGGAATCCTATCCGAAAACCGATTCAAACACCCGACCAAGTGCAAACACTCGGCCGAGCAGCATGAACCAGCCGAGACTCCTCTTTCTTCCTTCTCAAGAAAACGGAATTCTCGTTCTCCTCAGCTTCTTACCCAAGCGGTAATTCTAGTACAAGCACATCTCTCCTAAGTCAAGGTCGGGAACCCCTATAAATAGGACCTCCCATCCAACACTTTAGATACATATCAGAAATCATCAGAACAACAACTTTCATAATCGTTCATTAGCAACATCCATCAATCATCCTTACAACTTAGCATCGAGAAACCAATAGTGCATCCAAAACACGAAGGAAACCGGTCCCGTTACCCGACACCCTTCACCCGATTCTCGTCCAAACCGAACCCCTAGCCGAACCAAACATAACTCGACGCTCCCGTGCCTAGCCACATTCCGACGAGCCCCCATCCGAGTCAACAAAAGCATGTAGGTTGAGGGTGTACCAAACCCGATTTCTCCTTTCTTCTCTTCGTCCGTTTTTTTTATTATGGGTCAAGAGTCGTCTTTTTCTTTTTTTTCTAATATCGTTATTAACGAAAAATTATTTTCATAACAAACATTCTGAAAAATACAATATCAATTTTTCTATAATCGAATATTGTATCGAAAAGAATTATATTAAGATCTCGACGATGTCAAAAAGTCGTTACATCTTTTTTCGTTCAAAATTCTTTTCTTTTACTTTTCGTTCAAAACAAATTATTTTACAAAACTTTTTTTATTCATTCCGAATATTCGATATCGATTTCATAATCGAATATCGGATACGACGAATATCGAAAACATAAATCGAGTACAAATTAATTCATATTTTGTACGCGATTTATCAATTTAGCAATTTTGAACAAAATACAAAAACCGGACGGTTCGCAATCCGGATCGTTTTTTTTAACTTTTTCGCTCGTTTTATTATTTATTCTACGAAACGATTTCTAAAATTTACATCTTTTCTAAAACTATTCCAAATATTTGATATTGATTTCGTAGTCAATTATCGAATATAGCGAATATCGAAAATATTAATTCGAGTACGAATCATGCAATATTCGTACGCGATTTAATAAATCGAATTTTCAGAAAACCGCGTCCAAAACCAGCCCGACGCGCGACCCGCTGGCATCCCGGGCGAGCCGCGCGGCCGGCTGTCCCGACGCCCCTTTTCGTTCTTTTTTTTTTTTTTTCGAACATCGTTTTTTATACAAAACCGCTTCTTTTTAACAATAATTTTTTTTCAGATTTCGATTAATATTTATTTTCTCGATTTCGCATATTTATTACTTGCTATTATTATTTACAAATCGATACTAACTCGGTTGTTCATCTTGTAGCAATTTCATCTTTTTTATTTTATTTTATTTTATTTTATTTTATTTTATTTTATTTTATTTTTCATTTGTTTTATTATACTAAAACGAATCTCACATGTTAAATCCAACTTTGACGTTGATTAATTTTTCATGCATTAAATCACTTAGCAACCCGTTCAATTCCTCACATGCTTAGGAAAACAATGTTTGCATATCATTCATCGTTCAACTAACGCGCGTATTAAAAACGTCATTCGATATCCTAGTAGAGGCCGCTAATGTGCGGGCGGGGTTGGGTGTTCTTAGTGAACTTCCCAACACGTACCCTCACCCCTTACTCAGAACCGTGGTTTCCGGATGTCCGAAACCATTGGCAACGAGAGTCATTCAATATACGATTAACCGCTCCAGTCGGCATCTATATCGATATGCAAAAGGGACGAGCCCAATAAACTCTGACATCGGAAATGGGCCGTATTTTGTACACGGCCCACTACGACATAGAGTGGGCTCGAACGGTTCCGAATAACCATAAAATTCGGTGGCGACTCCGACTTCGATTTAAATTTCCATTTGACCATCTCATGGAGATTCATTCGCCTCCCCAAACCCGCGCGTGGCCGCGTCGGGGTGGACCTATGTCATGTCCACAATTTGGCGACTCCGCTGGGGATTTACTGATGCGTTAAAAAAACTTCGGTATCCTTCAGGGTGAGACTCGAATAGAAATCGTTTGACTAGTACAATACGCGTTTTAGATTTACGGTTCATGCATAACCCCATTTTCCCGGGCCGGTACTGGTGACCGACGTCCCACTATACCATTGATATAGTCCAAATTGGTTATGTCAAAGGTGTCCATTAGCCGATTCGTATGGGTTTTACGGCATGTCCTAATCTCAACTCGAGTTAGGGAGTCCGCCCCGATTCTCGATAGGCTATGTACACTGGTATAGACCCTTATAGACTGACCGAGACTTAGCTTAAGAGCATACATGGCGTCATTATACTGTTTCCATGACTACGTGCTACTTGATCCACATCATCTTTTTCAAAAACCGTCATTTTCAAAAAATTTGCATCCTTTTCAAAACATCCAATTTCAAAACCCCGGGCAAATACCCAATTTAGGACTTACGATTTTACTCAAAATAGCCCTTTCTCTAGCCGGTACTATGCCCAATTTAAAACTCGAAACTATTTTCGAACTTGCAAAACCGTCGCCCGGTTCGATTTCTTTTTTTTTTTTCTCTTTCGAACAAAACCGAGCCATTAACCGAATTTCTCTTCGGGCTTTCAAAAATTCAAAATTTCTGACTTTTCAAAAAAATTCAAGCCCGATGACTTTTTTGCCGATTTTAAAAGTCGGGATCCTGTTTTCGATTTTCAAATTTTCGGAAATTCATCTTCAATTCCGAAATTCCAAAAATGCATCTTTTCAAAAATATTCAAATTTTAAAAAATCGGAAAGCTGCCGAAATTTAGACTTAAGATTTGACTCAAAACAAGCTTATTTTCTAGCCGGCATGCTGCCCATTTCAAAATTCGAATTTCCGATCCACCATTCGATTTTCGAATTTTCAAAATTCAATTTCGATTTTAAAATTTTCGATATACCAGTTTCGATTTTCAAAATCTTCGAGATACCATTTTCAATTTTCAAATCTTCGAGATGCCGTTTTCGATTTTCAAATCTTTGGGATCTCATCTTCAATTTTCAAATTGTCGGAAATTCCTTTTTTCGATACTCAAGTTTCAAAATTCCAAATATTCAACTTTTCAAAACCCCGGAATGCTACCGAAATTAGGATTTACGATTTGACTCAAAGTAGCCTATTTTCCAGCCGGTATTCTGTCCATTTCAAAACTCGATTTTTTTTTTCCGAACTTTCAAAATTATGGCCCGATGCACTTTTCCGTTTTTTCAAAAAAATTGGGCCATCCACCGAGACTTCTCGGATTTTCCAAAAGAATACCTTTTTCAAAACCTTCCTCTTCTTAGGACTTCCCGTATTTAGCAGTGTCGGGTCGTGTCATAAGTCATCAAATTCTTTAGCGTCGAAACTCCGTCGATCTTATATCACGAGTTTCCTCCCTATCCCAGTCCGCCTTATTTGACTAAGGCAAAGCCCACCTACGTAGGACATACTCCTACGAAGGTTGGCCCGTCGACATAATTATCGAGTCCAAAGTCTGGGGAATGTCTCACGTAAACCTCCTTTCAAACAGGGCCCAGCCCACACAGCTGGATCCTAAGGGAGACCCACCTTTCACGAGTCACCCATCTAGGTGTCCTATCCGAGTCATTTCCTTTTCAGGCTTTTCCTCACTCGGGGGCTACCCTTCAGCAGAGCGATCAATCACGGTTGCTCTAAGGGTCATGTCTTACACATGTTGTCTCACGTATCCCCCTTTCGAGTCACTTAGATGTCACACCATCTGAGTCTCTAGCCTTACTCAGGGGGCTGTCCTCCACCCGAGCAGTCAGCCACGATTACCCTAGAGAGTACCCTACGTTCATCCTACACCGGCGTCCTTATGATGCCTTCTTCGAGTCGTACCCGCGCTACGAATACTCGGGTCACCTAGGATTAGGTCACCACGGTTGGTCCAACCACGCGGTACGGTCGCCCCATTTTTGGACTTATCCTTGTACAGCTCGAGTCTCGTGGTCGAGTCTAGGTCACAGTCGTTATTTTGTCTGGATTAACGTTTAAGTAGCCCGGTCATAGAATCATAGTCATTCCCTCCCTCGGGCCGTACCTAGTTTGACTCTCTCTCTCTTGCATTTGCGCAAAACGAAGCTTAGGCGAGTTCTAACACCTGTCGTTTCTTCCGATCAGGGACCCTATGAACGAGACACTACCAAACCACAACAAATCTCGCACCGTCGAGAATGGGGATATCCAAGGGAGTATGTTTATGCTATCTTGCTCCATTAACAATATCTTTTCGAAAATCAATACTGCCCTAGATAACCTAAGTTCCAGGGTAACCATCATCGAAGAAGACCTTATAAGAACCAGAGCCCGTCTAACACAACTAGAGCGGGTAAGACAGCCTATCACCCAACTGAGCCATTTGAAAGGTGAACACTCTTACGAAACTGTCCGATACCCTCAAGATGGCAAGACCGAGAGAGGTAACCCTCAAGTCACCTCTCCAAAAATCAAGAACCAGTCAAAGGAAAGGACATTTACCCACTTGGATATGTCCTACACCGTCGCTTTCCAGAGGTTGGTTCCGAAGGGCCTAATACTACCTATAGGCCCAACAGCCGACCCACCTTTGGAAAAACGCTCCAAAGCATGGAACGACGAGCATTACTGCAAATTCCACAGAGGGAGGGGACACGATACAGAACAGTGCTGGAAACTGAAACACCTCATTCAAGACTTCCTCGATGCCGGGAAGACTCCCGTTTTGGAAACATTGTCACTTGCAAAGCCCCTCATGGACTATACAGGGCCCGATGACCAAAGCATCCAATCTACCTCTCATGCATCCAAGAGTCCGGATTTGAATTAAGTCCAAGTCTGAGTCCGAGTCTAGGATATACTATTTATTTCAACTTCAAAGTCAGAGTCAGAGTCAATTGTATTCTGTCCTCTTTTTCAAAATTCAATAAAATCAGCTTTTCAATCTCTCATATATAATTTCCTTATGTGTTTCCGAGAACATGATGAACACCATCATACACTGTGAGCACACGCACGTGACTATTATAGGCACATCTATAATGACTGCAGGAAATGAGACCCGTGTTTTCCTTTACCTGTTCCATGTCTGCTATAGAAAGCCACATAACTACCCTTAGCAGGAGCGGTATCGAATCCTATGACAAATCTAGGTAATCTCCTAGTTTGGGTTAAAGACGGGAGGCAAGCCCATTTCCCACAATAAAACACCCATCCAATAAGACTAATTGATCCCTACCTTAGGTGTTAGTCTGACCAACAAAAAAAAAAGAGAAGGAAAAAACTGGACAAAAAAAAAATCAGAAGTCCAATCCAAGAAAAAGCAAAAGGCCCAAAACAAAAGAGCTGGCCATGATAAAAAAAAACCATGACCATGATTAACGGTCAACTCAAGTGAAAAACCCCTTGGCCAACTACGGTCAATTATCAAAATTCATACCATCAAATAAGGGAGAGATAATCGAGCTGGTCAACTAACACCACATTTAGCCTTCCCACATTACAACCCTCAAGACCTTCCCGAGACCCAGGCCAGAGACAGCCCGGAATTTTGAGGATTCAAGCTCCATAGGATACCCCTAACCATTAGGGTCAGACATGGAAATCAGATCTCACATTATCAAAACTTATCCCGATCAAAGTTCGAGCCATTTTACTCGACTTCCCCTTTACATAACAGAATTCACAATCACCATACGCAAACCCGAGAGCAAAACTCGTCAAATCCCCCCGAGAGCAAAACTCATCAAATCCTCGAGAGCAAAACTCGTTAAAATCCCCGAGAGCAAAACTCGTTAAAATCCCCGAGAGCAAAACTCATCAAATCCCCGAGAGCAAAACTCGTTAAAATCCCCGAGAGCAGAACTCGTTAAAATCCCCGAGAGCAAAACTCATCAAATCCCCGAGAACAGAACTCGTTAAATTCCCCGAGAGCAGAACTCGTTAAAATCCCATCCCAATTCTTCTCATTCAAACCAGTTACCAACTCCGAACACGGGAACTCAACTTGCGGTCGGCATAGAACATGCCCAAATAGTGCACACCACCTCTGGGGGCTATTCCGGAGAACGCTCACAGTCACAGGATCAATATCCTAACCATTCTAGCCCTTTGATCAAGACATCACTGGGAATGCACCTAGCCTACACCATCGTTATGGCTAGTTACACACAAAGCCCTAATAAACTAGGCACCATAATCCACTGAACTACGGCTTGGTTTGATTTCACCACATGTGAATACGTAGGCAGCCTTTCAACAGAGGCACAACCACCCACATTGACACACATTCTAAAAGCACCATCATTCCGGTCACGACACTGTCATGTTCTCGACAGTTAGCTTTGTCATTCTGGGGGCTTCTCCTAGGCAGAAGTTCTCCATCCATTCACATAATCCAAATAATTTCAAAAATCTAGCCACCTTTCTATATTGTGTCCTAGTACTCGGCTCACTCAAGGACAAGAATCTGTCACGACTCGAAGCAATACCCACTTTGGGGATGTACCCTAAAAATAAAAAGGATTCAAAAGAGCACTAGTCTACAACATTGCCACTGCCAAGGCCCTCAAAAAACAGTCTCATTACAGACTATTGCAATCCCCCCATACCACAGTCTTCCTATTCCGAGGATTCGACCGTGTTGTCACTCGCCTAGGCTACGGAATAGCGCAACTTAAGAGTCTTGTCATCTTAGGTGGCCCACCTCCTTACCAAGTCACGGTCCAACTCTTAGAGAGTCCAAGTCGTGTCTGTCAACTCGTCCTGTCGCGTCCAGAGTCGAGTCTGCCGATAGGCCTCTCTTTTCAAATTCTCATTTTAAAATTTGCAAAAACTTTGCCATTTGAAAAAAAATCTTTTCGACAAGGTTAAATTTCAATCTATTTAAACTGCAAATTTCTTTTCCACCTCTTTCAAATTTGGAAACCTATTTCCTAGCACGTGAGTTGCTTTCAGGACTTCGATTTCAAAATGCAACAAAAATCATTTTTATTCCCCAGCACAAGTCATATTTGTTTCGCCTACGTGTTGCATGCAAAATTTTATGTAACTTATACAGGTACAAATCACGACAGCGCAATTCACATGACTCCCCAGCGGCATTTAGCAAGATGAGCCCATATATAGGCCCATTTTAAGTCTTATACGACGAGTGTAACACCCGCTATTTTTCCTAAGCATTTTATTCTTTCTGTTAGGACTTCGTCTTAACTCTGTCATTTTTGGCCTCATATTTTATCATTTTACTAAGCTTTATTTTAATTTTTGAGTTTAATAATTTCTATTTTTAATTTTAAAGATTTAAAATTCTTTTAAATCCATTTATTTGGTTTCTTCGTAAACTAAGTAATTTTTCCGCGAGGAATTCTATTTCTCTCCCAATTGACATTTTTAAGCTTGGATTTAAGTTATTTCTTTTTCCTAAAAATGTTTGAATACGTTTATGGAATATTTTCTACTAAGATATATTTTAGTTACTAAAAACAAGCCATTTATGATTTTATTACGAAGCTTCGCGAATAATTATTTTCTTACGCGAGGTTTACTCGAATTACTTCGAAATGCCTTTAACTATTTTACGATTATACTTTTTATCAACTTATAAATTATTTGAGACTGTTTTCTCACATTTTGGACCGACTAAGCTCTTGGTCACAAGTTTTATTACATTTTATTTAAACGTTTCATTTTATCACATTAAAACGTAATCATAAGATAAATCATTTTCATTCATTGTAGCATTTATGTCAAAACTTTTCTTACTCCCTCTCTTATCCTTTTGGCCGGCCAACTATAGGTCTAGGTACATCTTGGATTCCTTAGTTTGAAGCCTTAATTCATGCTTACTCCTTTAAGTGTAGTAACCTCCATCTCCTCCTTCACTCCACATTCATTTTTGCATTAACAAAAATATTCATCACTTCTTTCTTCTCTCTATTTTGGCCGTGTACTTCTTACCCTCCTTGGGCTGATTTTTGCTCCATTTCAAGTCCCAATCGCATCATTTTTATCGTCATAATAATCCTCTTTCCGATTCCTTCGTTAAGGTATTAATCGACGTCATTTTCGATCAATTTTTACCTTGTTTTTTATTAGTTTTCTCATGGTATTTTTCTTCCATGATTTACGTGTTTGGTAGGATTTTTGGACGATCCCGAAGCCGACGAATATATCGTTGATTCAGACTTGGAGTAGAGGTAACGTCGATGTTACTCGGTATTTCAAGATTTTAATTGAGTATTTGCATGTATATATTTTTATATTTTATTTTGGCAACATATGTATGTCACGAATTCTGGAAAAATTTTTAAAGTTGAAATTTTGCATGTTTCGATATTTTTATCGCTTTTACGAGATTAACGATTAAATTGTTATATTAATTTGTAAAATCGTAATAATCGGCCTAAACATGTAATATATGTTTATATTCTGGAAAAATGTTGTTTTGATGATTTTTAGTAATTTAGTATTTTTCTGATATTTTTGATATCGATTATTGAATTATTATCGTTTTCGGACAAAAACGATTGAAAACCGATTTTTAGTTCTAGTACTTAAACATTTTATTTTAATCTGATTTTTGACGTGGTGAAACTTTCTGGTGAAATAGAATTTTCTGATTTTTTTCATAAGTTTTCGGAATTGTTAAGTGGATGAATTAATTACTCACTTTAAATCATCGTTTATCGTTAAAACCATGTTTGTTGTTTAAATTCTCGATTTCTGGTCTTTAGTTTAAATCTGGAAAAAAATTATGATTCTAATGATTTCATATTAAAATGTATTATTATGATTTTTAGTGCCTTAATAAAATGTTAGGAACGATAGGTTTGTTAATAAAATCGTTAATTGCGAAAACGGGTTTAAATGACGGTTTTGTTGAAACTGGATTTTGGAAAAATCTGGAAAAAATTTATTTTCTGTAAAATCAGGATTTTAAAGTGTAATAATAATTTTTGGATATTAATACTTAAATCGTTTTGTAATTACTATTTTTATTAATCGTTATTGTCGAGATTGGACGATTAACGAGAAAACGCTTTAAAAACCGAGTTTTTAGAATTCTGGAAATTATCTTTTCTGGACAGAATGTCCATAAATATAATTTAACTATTTTACGTAATTTTTGTACTATTTATTATAGTCTTTAATTAATAAATATTGATTTTCGGACAAATTGTGATTTATCGTTAAAATGCTTCGTCTTACCTAAAAGAATTATTTTTCCAGCACTTTTGAAAGTATTTAAATCTGAAACTTTAAGAGTTAAATCATCCCTTAACACTTTCTAAATATATTCAATGGTTTAATTAAATAAAAGACGTTAAAAGATTTAATTTGATGTTTGCCGTAAAATCCTATTTATAATTTTATCGTCGAAACTAATAATAATTAGGGAATTTTAGCTTTATAACTTTTGAAAACACCCTTATTAGTAATATTAAAATATCTAAGATGTTTCTAATCATTTTATAACACTTATACGATATTTTAATAATTTCATAAAATCAAATGTTCTTACTTTAATAATTAATATCGTTAAGGCCGAAAGTATTAGTTTTATAAATCTATATCGTTTACTAAAATGTGGTATTAGTATGAACTAATATTTTCACTACTTTGATATGATGCTATTTTTAGTAAAGTTTCTGAAAATAGAAGTTTCCTAAAATAGAAGTTTCCTAAAATAGAAAGTTTCCTCTTTTAGAATATAAATGTTTACTTCTTTTATCCTCATATTGTTTATGATGAATACATCTTTTAAATATCGATAATGGTTTGTTTTGGAGTTATGGAATAAGGACAAGTGTGGGTTTAGAGTAATATAGTCTGGGATGTACGTTTTGCCATCAACTGTAAGGCTGGTGTGTCTTTATGGGGCGCATTGGTTGTTGAACTGAGCATGGTTTGTGTTCAGGAGAGTGTATATTTACCTTAAACTTAGATATCGCATCGTATAAGTCGTGTCGGGTTGAACTGGATATGGTTTGTATCCAGGAGGGGTGTGCATTACTTAAGCCAGGACCTCGCTGCACGCAGTCCTGTTATGGTTGAGTTGCCTAGTTAGAGACCAAAGTCTAATTTGTTTTGACTAAGTTCTCGAAACTAGTTTTTAGTATTATCCTAGTGAAAGTCTAGATTCTACATTAATCCTATCCATAACGCCATTTTGATTATTTTATTTATTATCGATATAAATTGGCGCAGGTTGGCAAATATCTTTATGTTTCTTCGAAAACCCTTTTAAATAATTTGTTCGACGCAAAATCTTATTTTAATATGATGTTTTACTGTTTTCCATTTTCACTATTTTTCCTATATTAGTAATTACTGTTTTAAAATCCTGTTATACGGCTGGGAGAACGTTGACGTTGCTCCCCACTGATTGTGGCTGTTATGTTTTAACATGGCAGGTATACGTGTTTATTTTCCGGTGGGTGTGGGCTAGCGAGCAGTCTTGGATCCTGCTGATCTTTTAATAATCATGTTTTAAGGATTGTTTAACCTCTTTATGGATTGTTTTAAATTTTAGCCATTTTTATGTATGGCGCATGTTTGACTTTACCAATTTAATTTTTTTTAAGACATAGTTCTGTGTATTTTAATCCCGACTCTACAGTGTTTCCGCCACTGTATCGCGCTAGAATTTTTAGGGGATTACAACGAGTCCAAACGCCCACGGAGTTATCATCATCAGTTCAGGTACATTTCTAATCCATGGCCGGCGGGCCCTTTACGCAGGTCTAATGGACCTTAAAAGACCCGACTGGAAGCTACCGGGTTTTAATCCTTGATTGACCTGGTAGCTACTCTGACTTTCGCCTTGTCCAAGCCTCAGTCAGAGTGGGGGCTCTGTAGACACCCACATTTTGACCGCCAGGTGTCTATAGCAGTTTCCGACAAACATCCGATGATGATCGAACGCTAACGTGCTTTAACGTACTCGGAAATGGGCTCGAAATCATGGATATTTAGCTTGGGCATTTTACGGAGTACAAATTTCACAAAACCAACCTCAAATTCAGGCCCAGTGGGTCGTTTCGAGTCAAATAACACTAATTTGGGTCGAATCCGACACCAGGGGTAAAACCGTCTTTTAGCGACCGAGTCAAAACCCGGGCAAAGATATTTCTCGAGACTTGTGGACCGACCGTGATGTCTCACGTGTCCTGATCAGACTCCAACTCCACAAAAATCAGCTTCACAAAATAATAAACAATTCCGTTTAAGGTAGAATTCGATCTCACGTAGGAATCCTATCCGAAAACCGATTCAAACACCCGACCAAGTGCAAACACTCGGCCGAGCAGCATGAACCTGCCGAGACTCCTCTTTCTTCCTTCTCAAGAAAACGGAATTCTCATTCTCCTCAGCTTCTTACCCAAGCGGTAATTCTAGTACAAGCACATCTCTCCTAAGTCAAGGTCGGGAACCTCTATAAATAGGACCTCCCATCCAACACTTTAGATACATATCAGAAATCATCAGAACAACAACTTTCATAATCGTTCATTAGCAACATCCATCAATCATCCTTACAACTTAGCATCGAGAAACCGATAGTGCATCCAAAACCCGAAGGAAACCGGTCCCGTTACCCGACACCCTTCACACGATTCTCGTCCAAACCGAACCCCTAGCCGAACCAAACATAACTCGACGCTCCCGTGCCTAGCCACATTCCGACGAGCCCCGATCCGAGTCAACAAAAGCATGTAGGTTGAGGGTGTACCAAACCCGATTTCTCCTTTCTTCTCATCTCTTCGCTTCGTCCGTTTTTTTTTATTATGGGTCAAGAGTCGTCTTTTTCTTTTTTTTCTAATATCGTTATTAACGAAAAATTATTTTCGTAACAAACATTCTGAAAAATACAATATCGATTTTTCTATAATCGAATATTGTATCGAAAAGAATTATATTAAGATCTCGACGATGTCAAAAAATCGTTACATCTTTTTTCGTTCAAAAATCTTTTCTTTTACTTTTCGTTCAAAACAAATTATTTTACAAAACTTTTTTTATTCATTCCGAATATTCGATATCGATTTCATAATCGAATATCGGATACGACGAATATCGAAAACATAAATCGAGTACAAATTAATTCATATTTTGTACGCTATTTATCAATTTAGCAATTTCGAACAAAATACAAAAACCGGACGGTTCGCAATCCGGATCGTTTTTTTTAACTTTTTCGCTCGTTTTATTATTTATTCTATGAAACGATTTCTAAAATTTACATCTTTTCTAAAACTATTCCAAATATTTGATATTGATTTCGTAGTCAATTATCGAATATAGCGAATATCAAAAATATTAATTCGAGTACGAATCATGCAATATTTGTACGCGATTTAATAAATCGAATTTTCAGAAAACCGCGTCCAAAACCAGCCCGACGCGCGACCCGCTGGCATCCCGGGCGAGCCGCGCGGCCGGCTGTCCCGACGCCCCTTTTCGTTCTTTTTTTTTTTTTTTTTTTTCGAACATCGTTTTTTATACAAAACCGCTTCTTTTTAACAATATTTTTTTTTCAGATTTCGATTAATATTTATTTTCTCGATTTCGCATATTTATTACTTGCTATTATTATTTACAAATCGATACTAACTCGTTTGTTCATCTTGTAGCAATTTCATCTTTTTTATTTCATCTTTTTTTTTTTTAATTTTTTTTTCATTTGTTTTATTATACTAAAACGAATCTCACATGTTAAATTCAACTTTGACGTTGATTAATTTTTCAAGCATTAAATCACTTAGCAACCCGTTCAATTCCTCACATGCTTAGGAAAACAATGTTTGCATATCATTCATCGTTCAACTAACGCGCGTATTAAAAATGTCATTCGATATCCTAGTAGAGGCCGCTAATGTGCGGGCGGGGTTGGGTGTTCTTAGTGAACTTCCCAACACGTACCCTCACCCCTTACTCAGAACCGTGGTTTCCAGATGTCCGAAACCATTGGCAACGAGAGTCATTCAATATACGATTAACCGCTCCAGTCGGCATCTATATCGATATGCAAAAGGGACGAGCCCAATAAACTCTGACATCGGAAATGGGCCGTATTTTGTACACGGCCCACTACGACATAGAGTGGGCTCGAACGGTTCCGAATAACCATAAAATTCGGTGGCGACTCCGACTTCGATTTAAATTTCCATTTGACCATCTCATGGAGATTCATTCGCCTCCCCAAACCCGCGCGTGGCCGCGTCGGGGTGGACCTATGTCATGTCCACAGGTGGTGGTACAGAAGTGGTGTCCTTGGTCTTTCTAGTGCTTTTCCGTCGCTTTTTCTCTGGCGATTTATCGGTAGCAGACACGGTGATAGGGGTTGGTTCCGGCGAGGCATGGGCCTTGGATTTTGACCCTTTGAAAGGAGCAGTACTTCGAGTTCTTTTTCCCTTTCCCTTGCTTTGTAGGGTCGATATGGGAGCATTGTCTCGGTAATCATTCGATTTTTCTTTTGGTGAGAAATGAAGAGAGGCTACAACATCCATTAGAGAGGGATCTATAGTAGCTAGTGGGGATATATGAAGGGGAGTATTAAGGGAAGTTCTAACCATGTTTTTGTGTTTTTTATTTTTTGAGGGAGAGAGGAAGCAGTAAAGAAGGAGGAAGAAGGGAAGTAAAGAAGACAGTAAGAAGTAACGTCTTTTTTTTTGTTTTTTTTTCGTAAAGAAGACACTAAGAAGCCGACATGACTTTGTGTTTATATTCCTCTTTAGCCTTGTCACATTTTTCCCTAGACCTAATGTCATCCCATTTAGGACATTCCTTAATTTGATGATTTTTATCACCACACTTAATGGATCCTATAGTTGATCTAGGTCGTTTTTTAGGAAAACGTTTTTTTGTAATAGTTGTTGTTGATCTTACGGTTTCCTTGACCATTTATCATCCCGACAAGGTTCTTTGTAAACATGGAAAACTCATCCTCTTCGTCCTCTTCCTCGTCACTTGAGGTGGACTTGAGAGTAAGACCCTTTCCATCGGCATTGTCACTAGAACGCTTCACGAGGTTTAGTTTGTGAGCCATTAGTGACCCCATTAGTTCATGAAAGGTCAATTTGGATAGGTCTATGGCTTCCTCTATGACGGTGACCTTGGGTTGCCATTTATCGGTAAGACTACAAAGAATTTTTCAAATGATGTCTTCCGACTTGAAATCTCTTCCTAGACTCTTAAGCTCATTTATGACAAGAAAACCGACTTGACAAGCTATTTATGGATTCGTCCTTTGACATATGAAACATCTCATATTGTTGCATGAGAAGGTCAATATGGTGCTTTTTGACTTGAGACGTACCCTCATAAGCAAGCTCGAGGGAGTCCCAAATCTTCTTAGCTGTAGGACATCCACTTATATGACTCACTTCCTCCTCTCCGACACATCTTTGGAGGATAGACATGACTTTGGAATTTTTCTCGACAATTTTAAAGTCATTTTCATCATATTTAGACTCATCTTTAATTTGATTGTGACTTTTTTGGTCGTTGCGTCAACGGCCTTAATCTAGATTGGTCCTTCTTTAATGATTTTCCAACATTGATAGTCAATAACTTTGATATAGTGTTCCATTTTAAGTTTCCACCATCCAAAATTCTCACCGGTAAAGACCGGGATCTTGGAGTGTTTTGAAGAATCCATATTGTAGGATCAAACTCTAGGGTTGTTAGCCTTTTGAAGAGTGCTACGCTCTGATACCAATTGAAGAGTTTATGGATCCTAAGTACCTAAGAAGGGGAGGGGGTGGATTAGGTACCTTTTAAATTTTAACTCAAACCTTATTAATTAAAGAGAGTTAGATTAAGTGTACAACTAACTAAATAAAGAAGTGAAGAATAGTAAATGCAACAGTCAGTCTGACCGTGACAGATTTGCCTTGGCAAGGGATTAAGCCACAATGCAAATGTTACAGTATGGTAGACTGTTGTCTGACTGCCTCTATTTCTCTTAACCAAAGGTAATGTTACAGAGAAATGTTACAGTATATCGACTGTTGCAATTACTTTGAAAAACACAACTAAAGCTAATATTAATCCACGAACAAATAAGAGCGAAGCTAAACATCATCTGTTCTACTTTGTATATGGCGGAAGTAAAGAGAAAAACTTGAACACATTGCATTTTTGAATTGGTTCGACCAACACTCTAAAGGCCTACGTCCAATGCTTTTCTTATTAATAATTGTTAAGTAAACTACTCCAAAAACTTAAACCCTTACAATAAGAACCAAATAACCTACTCCGGTTACGACTCTCGAGTTTAGAAGACTACTCCGTCTCTTAACTCTCCAATGACCTACTCCGGTCACGACTCTAAATAACTTAAAAAATAAGTTACAATATTAAAATCTAATTTAACCAAGTTAGATAAGAGCACTCATGACATAATGTAGAAGTTCGTTCGACTTTGATTTTTGAAGACTTTTGAAAATATTTTGCAATGAATTTTCTTGAATTTGAAACTTTAAGTGACAATTTGCAAAGAGAGATTTTTAGCTGAAAAGTCTTGAGAAAATAAGTGTTGTGAGCATCTCCTTTTATAGAGGAGCAAAAGAACAAGATTGAAGCTTCTTTGGAAGTCAACACTTTTAAGGCTAAGAAAAATGGTTGGTCTATCAAGAAGACATGAAGAAGGCAATCTTGAGGAAGTGAAACATGGAAAGAAAGTTAAGAGTTTTCCAAATAAAAGAGGAGGATGAGGCTCAAGGTTGAACCCAAGCAAAATAAGACAAACACCACTTTTGAGGCAACCACTTTATGAGCGAGAGAGAGAGAGAGAGAACTCTCTTTTGGTGTTTGGTAAAAAGTTTCACAACCATTTTGGGGATTATTTGGGCAAACGTTTTTGATCAAACAAAAACTATTGCTTGCTCACCACTACACAATTAAAAGTCATGTTTGAAAAGATTTAAATGATAAAAGCTTTGAGGTTTGAAATCTTTTTCTTTTGAAGGGGGTCGAACAGAAGTAACAGTCAACCGAAATGTTGCAAACAGTTGAGTTGGCTAGTTACTAGAACTAACTACAATGTATCGAAAGACTCTTATCTTTACATCGTGACACTCATTGACGTTCTTGATTCTTTGGGCTTATCGTTTTGACTTTTAAACAATCAATCTCAACATTCATCAACTAATTTTCGATTAACCATAACCTAAAAAGTTGAACTAAGAAAACACATATTAAATAGGCTAAGTCATCATCAACAAACCCAACACCGTTATATGGAGGGTGTGATATGACATTGTTATAAGTTGCATCTATGATAGTGACCTTTAAATGTGAGTATAACCTACCATTTTGGGTGTATAGACGGTTTCGCTGCCTTGGTTGAGAAGGTTATCCCAAAAGACAACATCATGACCAAAACATTCTACACTACCAAAAAAATAGTAAAAGGTCTTCAACTTCCGCATCAAAAGATGCTTGTCCTGATGGATGCATGCTCTTTTGGAAGGACGATGCTTTACTTGAAAAATGTACGAAATGTGGTAAGGGTAGATACAAAAGTGTTGATGGGAATATTGTTTTGAGGGGTAAAATGGGAAAGAGTGCTGTGAGGGATAAGAAACCTATAACACTTAGTCGCTTACTTACTTTTCCATTGCCCCTAGACTTCAAAAATTATATGCAACCAAAACCATTGTCGAACAAATGAGGTGGCATAAAGAAGAAACTCGTGTAGAGGGAAAGATGTGTCATCCTAGTGATGGCGAGGAGTGGAAGCGCTTTGATAGAATTTACCCTAATTTTGCTAAGGAACCCCGCAATGTGCGACTTGAGTTGTGTACCGATGTGTTTTCCCCTTTCGGCCAATTCAGTAAGTCGTACTCTTGCTGGTCTGTAATGGTCACACCATACAACTTATCCCCATGGTTGTGTCTGAAACCACCATTCATCTTTCTTTCTCTTATTTTTCCCGGTCCAAAAAATCCCAAAAACAATTTGGATGTTTACTTACAACCAGTGATAGAGGAATTGAAACACTTGTGGGAAGTAGGGGTGGAGACATATGATGTGTCCTTGAAACAGAATTTTCAGCTTAGAGCATCGCTTTTGTGGACTATAAATGATTTTCCTGCATATGGTTTGTTGAGCGGTTGGTCTACGGCGGGCCAAAAAGCATGCCCTTGTTGCATGAATAAAAGCGAAGCGTTCTACCAAAGAAATTACAGTAAAATTAGTTGGTTTGACTGTCATAGACAGTTTCTACCTGAGGGTCACCCGTACAGGAAGAACAAGAGAGCTTTCAAAAACTGTGAGATGGTGCTAGATGATGCACCTATTCGTCTCCGGAGAGATGAGATATGGGAAGTGATTTCAGAGTTCTCATCTACTATTGATGGCACCGATCAAGATTTTAAGAATCTAAAGAAGTTAAAAAAATGGTTGGTTTAAAAGAAGCATTTTCTTTGACCTTCAATATTGGAGTACTTTATTAATCCGACATAATTTGGATGTGATGCATATTGAGAAGAACTTATTTGAGCAATTGATTCACATCGTCATGGATGTAGATGGTAAGACATGTGACACTACAGGCTCCCGAAAAGATTTGACCACTAATAGTCTTTGGATCAAGTTTCTTCTTGTGGGTTATAAATTCTCACTTCAGACGGACATCCCCAAATGTGTATATGTTGCAAACTCGGTTTCCAATCTTTGAATTACTCAAAAGGTGTCTTAGAGACGGCCTTGGTAGGAACCCGATTTAATATATACGCTGCTGTTTTGAGAGCATCGACCCACAAAAATGATGGAAGATTAACATTACTTTGCATACTTCGCACCATGTTAATTAATGTCCGATTTCTTCTTTCTGCTACACCATTCTGGTCCAGAGAACCATGCATGGTGTATTGGGCAACAATTCCATGCTCTTGAAGAAATTTAGCAAATGGACCATGTGCTTGTCCGTTCTCAGTGCATCTACCATAGTACTCACCACCTCGATCCGATCTTACGATTTTAATGCGCTTATCACATTGGTTCTCTACTTCAACCTTAAACAATTTAAAGGCATCTAATGCTTCGTCTTTGGAACGAAGTAAGTAGAGATTCATATATCACGAATAATCATGAATGAAGGTGATATAGTATTTCGGATCATTAGCATGCATGTCCTTACAACAAATATCCATGTGTATGATTTCTAATAACTCAGAACTCCTCTTAGCTCCAGTTTTATGAGTATTAGTTTGCTTTCCCTTAATGCAACTAATACAATTCTCGAAATCGGTGAAGTCTAAGGTACCAAGTACCCCTTCTTTCACCAATAATCTCTTAACCCTCTGAATGGAGATGTGTCCCAATCTCCGGTGCCACAACATAGAAAAATTCTCATCCATAATACATCTTTTTAAACCAGTATTGACATGCATAGTACTTTCAGTGGTATCATTTTGCAAACTGAGAAGATATAAATGTTCAGACAAAATGCCGCAACCAATTATTTCAGAATTATTAAAAATATTAAAACCAGAGTCCAAAAAGTTAAAAAGAAAATCCAAAGATTACAAGTTTGGAAATAGAAATCAAACTCCTAGCAAATTTAGGAACATAGAATGTCTCTTGCAAAACCAAATTAAAACCACTACTAAGAATTAAAGTGCATGTCCCGATGGCTTCCACATGTGATCCTATCCGATTTCCTGAATAGATAGAGGCTTCACTGCCCACCGGTTTCCTTAGGTTTGTCATATCCTGCAAGGTATTCGAAACATGGATTGTAGTGCTAGAGTCAATCCACCATGTATTATGATTCAAAACCATATTAGATTCATAACATACATGTGCTAGAAAATTACCTTTCTTTTTCAGCTAGACTTTGAATTTGGGTCAATCTTTCTTCATGTGTCCCTTCTTTTTACGGAAGAAACACGAAGACTCCTTCTTTATGACTGACTGAGCTGGAACCTTCCCCTTTTCATTATCTTTAGTGCGATCATCACCCTTCTTTTTAGAAGTGGTAAAGTTCACCTTTTCACCTTCTTCCAGTAACAATCTACCCTTCTCCTGAACACACATGGTCATAAGCTCATTAATAGACAATTTATCCTTACGTGTGTTGTAGGATATCTTAAAAGGGACATATTGTGAAGGAAGAGTGCATAAAATGATGTGCACCATAAAGGAGTCGGACATAGTAACCTCCAAGCCTTTAAGTTGAGCCGCAATGTCCCTCATGCGCATGATATATTCACACACGCCTTTAGTTTGAGTGAGCTTTAGAGATGAAAATTGCATAATTAATAAGGTACTGGCAAGAGATTTGTCTGAAGTCACATACTGCTCATCGACGGCCTTAATTAGGTTTTTAACCTTATCATACTTTTCAACTGAACCATGAATACTAGCACATAACCTGGTCTTTATGAACATAATAGAGAGACGGTTAGATCTCTCCCACTTTTCATAAAGATCTACCTCATTAGGTTCACTAGCGTCCGTTATACTCGGTGGTTCGTCTTTCCTTATAACATAATCAACATCTATCCATCCTAACTACAGTAGTACCCTCTCTTTCCAGACCTTATAATTTTCACCATTCAATTCAGGAATGTCAAATTTGATATCAGAAGGACTACCAGACAAAATAACTGCAAATAAATAAATAACATGCTTATTAATAATTTGAGACATAACTATAATCATGCTTTACCAATGTAAAATCATGCTTGTATGAATCTAGTGACATAAAACTTGCCTGTGGGCTGAAATCCTACTCAAATTAGACTCATAACAATTTTAATTATTTTAATTAACTCAATGATGAGACTATTAAATTTTTATTTCTTAACTCCTGTGGGTAGATCAAGAAATATAGTTTAATATTCATCCTAATTAATCATACAAATATAACAAAATTTTCTGTGGGTATATTTTATTATATTATGTACGATTGATTACAATTAATGTTTAGTTACTACATGCGATTCCAAAATGAAATTTCAAACAATTAGAGATGCTGTGGCTACTCCCTAACCAATAAAATTTACGAATCACTCAACATTACTTTATTAGTCTATATATTTTAACTTAACTTAAGGTATATAGACAGCTCAAAACCGACATAATAGTAATACTAGATTTATTATGTGAAACTTAATATTCATATGACCCAAAAATGTGACTTATTATTTTGACTTAATAAAATATACGAATGTCATACAAAACAATATATATGTACAATACAAAATATAACTAATGATATGTCACGTGAAAAGAATAAAGTGTAGTCATAATATTTCATAGAAATGTCATAATATGTCAGGGAAATTAAAGGAGGTTAAAGCTTTGCCGAATTGGACACACAAATAAGAGAAAATAACGAGTTGTGCATATACAGCTCAAAATAAATCCATCTTCCCTAGAAGTTTCTTTTCCACCTCCTTTATACGGAGTATATCCTAACCCAGAAGAAACAATCGAGATATAAAAGCAAAACAGGAAGATGGAAGAAACAACAATTATACGTAGTCCGAGAAATATCACGATATAGTCAATTTATATAGAATAAATCTATTCTTAACGATTCTGTAAATTAATGGTATAATCAGATGAAGACAAAACCATCAAGACAAAGGTATATACTGAAGCTATGATACCAAATGTAAGTTCTTTATATGAATTTATCATGTTCTAATTAATAAATGAACCTAACGATAAACTCAAAAGCGGAAGAAAATAATAAGATCTGGAAATAACCTTTAGCCATTGCTTATCGGATTCCTGAACAGCTTTATCTACAACCCGGAAATACCATCCCCAAATACCGTAAACCGTCTTAACTATATTGTCGGTTCTAAACTCTTTCTTCTCAGATTTAGATGGTGTATAAATGAATAGAAAAAATGAATTTAGTGACCCTGAATGATGTTGTATTTATACAAATCTTTTCATCAACGATAAAGCTACAACTACATAAAGTTTCTGTATAGTGGTTAATGGAATATAGGATTATAGGAGATAAAGAGATAGATATTCAGTAAAGTTTATGTTGATCACCAAATGGACCACAATTCAGTAACTCTAAAATGATCAAACAACTTAATCAGTTATTAAGTCTATCATAAATTCAAATACTGGGCTGGTGGTAGCTACCAAGTATGTGGAATGGAATGCTCGTAAAAGTACAAAGTCATGAGATTGTTCATTGCTTTAACGCTATTTAAAATTAGTATATTCATCTAAAATTTATGACAGATTAATAATTAGGATAAGATAAATCTCCTATGGATAGGTTATACTCCCTAGTAGCAAAATATTTGTCTTACCTATTGTAGGTGGGTCATATTTGGCCCTTTTAATATTAAGACGGATATGTCCATCACAAATAAGATGAATTGTTTATTAAATCCAATCTTCCAAACTTTATTTTTTTGAACTGAAATAGGTTGAACTGAACTGAAATAAGCTCAAATGGACAAGAGTAGTTAAGACAAAATGAACTTCCTGAGGCTAAACTGCAGTGGACGGAACTGAAGTGAGCTGAAAAAAGTTAAAAAGAACATGACCTAGTCATAATATAATTAAAACAACTACTCTTGTATTTCCATTGTTGGAGATCGTCATAATACTAACTCCCGGTTCCATATATATTAGATTGACACAGTCGATCTACCTCTTAACTCACCCTGGCATGCCAGTAAAAGGAGAAGCAATTTGTCTTAAATATTTGATAACCCAAACTGCCCATGCCCGCCAATATTCTAAAAAAACAATAAAATGTGGTCTCTAAATGGATTCGACCCATCTATTAGACAGCACAACCCGACCTGACCACTTTAATCGACCAATTTAGAGTTCAGTAGTGTAATGTTGTTGATTCACTATGATAATGGTTATGATTTAAGGAGCTCAAATGAGTGATTAAAGGGACTTGTAATACTACTCTTACAAGCAGAGTTTACTTCCAAATCCGATTTACGCATGTTAAGAATTCCGCAGTACTTATAAGTGCTTGTTGTGGAATAGAAGGTTTCCAAAGAGTGCACGCAGTGGAAAAAAGTCGTGTATCTACATCCTGTCTAGGATATCGCAGAGGTTTGAGCATTACAGATGTTATTAGAGCACCATGGGTCTCAGGTTCAAGCCCTTGCAAGAGAGTTCTTGTGTGAGTTGTATGGTTGAGGCATCTAGATTTCGAGCCTGTCGCCCAAAGGGTGGCTTACATGGTGTACGTGATTTGTAGTAGAGGTGATCATATGCAGGTTCGGTCGGACATGGGCCGGGTTAAGTGTGATATTTTGGCCTATGGACAAGCGGGTTAGTGGGTTTGGGACAGGTTCGCGGGTCGGGCCTTTGTATATTTTTGAAAATGTTCTGTCCAAGTCCGCTAAAAATTCAGGCCGGACGGGACGGGCCAATAAGACGGTACGACCCATGATCAGCTCTAGTTTGCAGGCTATTGCGTACACCCGTGGGTTTACTACTAGAAAACACAGAACAACTGACAAACCTCAGCGACCGTCTTCTGTCGCTAAAAAAGACGGGCGACAGATACCGGTTGCAAAGAGGTGGTCGCCTTTGGTTGTCGGTTAAAAAGGAGGCGGGCGACCGATATTGGTCTCTAAGAAACACGGGCGACCGATATCGGTGGCTAAGTTTAGCGACTGATATCAGTCGCTATATACTTAGGTCAGCGACCGATATCGGTCGCTAATGGGGGAAGTTTAGCGACCGTTATCGCTCGCCCTATGAGTTTCCTGACGACCTGGTGAGACTTTGGGCGTCTTATTTAGAGATCGTTATCAGTCGCCAACAGTTAGCGACCGTTATCGGTCGCTACTAGGCCTGTAATTAGTCGATTCGATTTAATTCTTTTCTAGGCAAAATCTGCCACACAAAAACAACACAACTATGACAATATATTCCAAACACATTCCAAACACCATGCCATATCGTCCACATAACGCCAGCTTCGCACTTCCTCAATTGCCAACCAAGGTAACTAAATGTTGTGAATAAACTAAATTCATAATCATGTTACAAATAGTTTTGAATCAACATTCATAAACTACAAGGTTTTTTAAACTACAGCTGCCAACAATATCTACTCAACTAACAGGGAAACTACCGGAAGCACTACTGTCACCCTCACTGAAGAGATCTCTAGGGTCTTGGGGTTGGGAAATGAGTCCAGAGTTGTAGTTATGTTGCTGAAGGCTCCTCATGTGGGTGAGTTCTTCAAGTATCTGCCGGTTTGTCTCAGCTTGTTGCCTCATTTATTCAGCAAGCGCCGCACGTTCCGCCTTTTCTTCATCAATCTCTGTCCTCATTTGAGCCATGGCGGAGGGTACGTACTCGCTTGGGGTCAAATGCCCTCCTCAAGCATTTGGTGGGATGAAGTACAGTGGGTGAGCGTTCCCTTTCCTAAACACCCCTCCCTTATGGTACCCATCGATAACCTCAAACCATATCTAGTTCGGATCTGTACTTTCAGCTTCATCGGTAGCTGTGGCTTCCTTATGTATAATGAGGTTGATATCTGGTGATGGTACGGGTATCGTAATTTGTCAGGAGGGACGATAACTTATGTGGTTTAAGTGTGCCGTAATGTGAATGTTATTTAAAAGTACCTGGATACCTGCATTATGTTTCGAGTATTATACGTTTCTTTGCTAATGTAATGTACAAGTTGCCTTCATGTTAACTAGGATGAGTATCTAGAAGTTTAATGGTGTCATGAAGTGTTAATGGAGCTTTGTCGCATGTGAATAAGTACGAGTTAATGAGACCAATAGTCAAACAATGTAAGAATACTTGAAATCCATTTCGAATTAATGTGAGTTACTTGGTTTATAATGATCTGAGTGGTGTCCTTATTGGTTTTCATCATTCTCTCGTAATGACGTAAATGAACTTGTTTATTAATCGATTCTTGAAAGATTATGGGGTATGTGGAATTGTGTCGATCAGTTTGTATTATATGGAGCAACAATGTATATAAATGCATCGTTTTTATTCCACCCTGATTAATACAATATGTGATTCACAAGATAAAGTGTGAAATCGAAATCTGTTTATTACTTCAATTTGAGTACAACGTGTTATTAAAATGATATATCTGTGGTGTATTATTCATTAGTGTGAATTTCTATCAAAGACACTTGAACCTTTATGTTTCATTTCGATTTTATATGCTTCCCTGTTAATGTGATAGATTCTGAGTCGTACCTTGTTGTTGATTTGTAATCTTGATGGTTTAAATGAGTATCTATAAAAAAAAAAAACTTGTGTTGAGTTAATGACACACACATTTACAACACTTCATCTAACCTGGATAATGTTTTCTTATTTCTGTTTGATAGCCTAAACAAACATGGTTGCTAACCATGTCGAGATAATGTCAAAACAACTTCGAACACCTTCGCTAACATGAACAATGTGTTACTGAATTGTTCCACCTGTTTACTTTGCCTATTTCACAAAAGTTTGAAAAGAGACTCGCCTTTATTTTAAGTCTAGCTCTTCACTGCAAAATTTTGGGATTTAAATCCAAATACTTTAACATATTTGCCAGTGGTCAAGTTTTCATTATACACCTTATTTACAGATTAAACTATCATTGAGAATTTTTACCGACATCACTTTGAAGAGTTTGGATAATGTTGGAACTTGGTTTGCTCGAAAATATGATTTGAAACTCGTCTTATCAATCAAAACTTTTTCAAAGTTAAAAAAAAAAAAAAATCAGAAAAATGATTCTGCAAGTCACTTTTATGTTTCGAATTTGAAAATGGTTTTAACGGGAAAGTTGTATAAGACTGCCTTGAGAGTCTAAGACCACTAGTTTACATTGTTTTGGAGTTATAATGATTTAATCATGATTTTTCTATCATGACAGCAATGTTCTGAAAACGTGTCTAAGTCCATTGAATGGTCATTGTTTCTCTTGTTGAAGTGAATGCACTAATTTGAAAATGTCTACCTTATTGTATGATGCACTTGATTTAAACTTATATGTTAATGATGAATTCATAGTAAATTCGGAGTCATGATGAGAGGTCATACTGGTTCATGTTGCATAATTGCCTTAACGTGAATCTTATGGATCAAATGTGTCGTTGTCTGATAAATCTGTCATGGTCATGAGTCGCTTAATTGATAAAAAAAAAACATCGATGCACGTATGCAATAAATGTAGTAATTTCCATGAGAAGTCGGGAAGGGTCGAGTCGTTAAACTATATATGAACCAAGTACGCTGGTTGCATCTAAGTAATAAATAAGACGTCATCTTTCAGATTTGGTCATAATAGACATAAGTTAGACATGTTTTGTAAACCTGTCAATGTCATTCTTAATTGCTCCTGTATATCTGTGATGAGTTTTATCTTAATTATCAGTCAATGAGTAACATATGCTGAGATGAATGATGTCTACGGGATGAGTGTTGGCCTTAAGTCATATGCTAGTGTCTAAATTAAAACATATGTGAACCCAAGACATAATGGACAACTTGATTATTTATCGGAGTCTGGATAAATAAATATCACCTCTCATTTGCCTCAAGTTTTGAAATTATTCACGTGGTCATCTAAAAGAGTTCAGTTGTCTTACTATTTTGTCGTGATGGTTATATTACTTGCCTAAATGATTCCCCTCAAGTATGTATACATGTGAGTCCGATCCCGTTAAAGATGCAACCGCGTCAATGCATTATCATCATAATATAGATTGGTGGTACGTGTCTAAATGATAAAACTGAGTCGGGAGATATATGATGAAGAGATCAGATGTCATGAGTAAGTGGTGTCGTTTAAATCACTTGTTAGAATGTCGCAGTAATGATAATTAATGAGTCTAACAGTATAAATAAGAGTAATCATACCAATAGGGTAGAAAAAGAGTCACAATATTAAGGTTCGATAAAGAAGAATGATAGGTACAATGATGTTACGAGGATATGGAATAATGAATAGTAAAGGGGTCCAAGGTACATACGTAAATTCGTTGCTTAAGCACATATGTTATAATGTCAGTAGGTCGGGTTGTATATAAAGTAGTAACATCACGGTTACGAGTCCATGAAATATTGCAGAAGGTCATTGGGTATCAGGTCTCGGGGTGGAAAAATTGTCTATGCCTGAACTAGTTTTATTTGCAGGATAATCGTGTTGTCCGTATATGTAAGAGTGTCTCAAGTGAGGATTCACACCACTATGTATAGCCAGAGGTATATGGTACCTCATAACAAGTATAATGACATGCCAACATGAGGCATGACAAGTTTAATGAGTAAAAATGCAATGATATTAATAAGCAACCTACTTTTCTGAAACTATGTGAAATGTGGCATATGAGAAGGGGTATGCAATTAGTCTGTTGGCATTTATGTCGAACTATGAGGACAATCTGAGTGATGTTTCCTGCAGGTGTGACAAAAAAGGAGAATTTATTTTGTGAAATGTGGATGAATGTGGGGATAGAAACCCCTCGCGACCAGTTGATGGATGAGTAAGTTGCGAAATCTAGTTGACACAGGAACGACATGTCGTGTTAGTCATGATGCCAAAAGATTTGGAGGCCATGAAATGATGAAGTGATGTGATGTATATAAAAAAAATTGAGTTGAGGAACATTGTTTATAACGTGTGAATTGATTCTGCATATTACCGACTTACTTACCCCTAGTCAGGACTTACAAGTATATTCGTTTGAAAATTTTACAATGGTATCCTATGATAATGGTGTAGCATATATGTTGTATGATAAGGACGAGTTAAGAGCAATCTCATTAGTGTCAAGATAGTGTCGTAATATATTGGAGGTGTTGAGTAGCGTGAGTACAGGATGGGTGAACTTCGGGGCGAAGTTCATTATAAGGAGGGTAGGATGTCATACCCTGTTGTTTCCTATTATATGTTTGCATAATGATCATGGTATTTGCCCCATAAATAAGTTGGAATGGTTGTCGTTAGAATAATTAGTCAGTATGTGATGCAGATACAACAGATAGTTATACGATGAGTCATCGGTTGATGTATTCGATTAAGGATGCATGGTGTGAGGTAATAGTCGAGACATGTCGTTATTGATTGGATCTTGAACTTTGGAACGAAGTTCCTTATATGCAGGGTAGACCGTAATACCCTGTCCCAATTATCCACGTTACGTTAGTTATGATTGTCTAGTGAGTGGTTTATCGGTCAGTTATTAATTAGTTGATAGATCAGGTCGTTCCATAGCGAGAGACGAACTTTGGGACGAAGTTCCTTATAAGAAGGGTAGATTGTTATATCTCGTGCTGCTTACACGTGATTAGGCCAGTTATTATGATTCATATTAGCAGGGACGATCGTTCACAACGAGATTGTGTGTCTGTAAGGTAGGTGGGTAGCGAACTTCGGGACGAAGTTCCTTATAAGGAGGGTAGATTGTAATACCCGTCGTGTATTACGATTATTTTCTATTTAATTTGGGCCTCATAAATGGGTAGTAGTATATCTAACTGGTTAACCCATTTACTTTACCTATTCCGTTAAACCAATCCTAATATCGTATAGTATATAACCCGTTTCCGAGTCCAACTTATTAGACCGTTAATAATAATAATAATAATAATAATAATAATAATAATAATAATGAAGGAAGTGTTGCAGTAGGTCACGTGTATAAACACGTACACCTTTATAAAACAAATAACCCCACCTCCTCTCTTAACCCTCATAAACCCGCAGTCCCGTATGCCTTGAAACCCTACATCTGCCAATCAGCAGCCTTTTCCCACGACCACCAGAATACACGACAAGAAGGGAAAGGAAATCGAGTCAGACCATTGATCTCACTGTAGACACTCATTTATAGGTATCTTTGCATTGTCTTCTCTATTTTATGGTCGATAGTTATATACGGTATAAGTCGGGGATGTTATAAATTGTGTCGGGGCTGCTGTCGTTATTGGAGTTGTTGTACTATTAGTCTATTATTGTTATCGTTGATTACTGCGGGTGTCGTGGTTGCTGGACTGTCAATACCTCGTTCGTCGGGTTGTAGTTATTATTATTATTATAGTCGTGTCGTACTGCTGCTATTACCAAGTGTTGTCGGTTCATATAGTTTTCGGAGTATTGCATATCGTCGTGTCGATATCAGCCGCCATTTTTGTGAGGGACGAGGTTGGTTTGCGTAACGCACGTCGTAGTATATAATGCGTGCATAATGCCTAATGTGTTAATGGTTAGTTACAATAATTATAATTATAATTATAAGTTGTACGTATCTAATTTAACTAGAGCAAAGTCTACTTTTCTTAAGCGGTCTATTGTTAATTAGGTCGACTAAGTGTGGGTAGGGTGGTCTAGATTTACTAAACATTGTCGATTATATGATGACATATTATATATTATAATTAAGTCGGTGTCGGGTTTTATCTTATAATTGTACACATTAGGATTGATATTAATTCAAGTATATAATATTTTACTAGGATCAGACTTCGTAAAGTTTTCTTGGTGATCGGTACTACTGACGCAGTGGTGACCTGCTGACTAGGTAAGGTTTTCCTTACTTAGAATACGTTAATATTATTATGCATGTATGAGCTACGAGTATGATGTGATATTGTGCTAATGAGAATGATGTTGGATAATGATGGGGGAATGATTGATGAATATTTTTATATTGGAGTTGGTGAGGCTGGCTTTAGACCTAGCCGGGGCCCTTGATCACGGTCCCCTCCCTGATTTCTCCTCGCGGGTTGTTGAACCTGCGGGGGGTGTGCACACTCGGAATGAAAGGGCCTGCCAGAAGAGTTGAGATGAGATTATTGATATGGTACTGTGATGGTGCTGAATGTGGAGTTAAGATTATTGATTCGTACCGTGATGGTACCGAGAATATTGAGATGAGATTATTGATTCGTACCGATGATGGTACTAAGATGGTTGAGACTGCATGTTTTATATCTCGCACCCGTGTTATAATGTTAGCTTGTTCTAACCGTTTTCTCTGTCTAAATTGTCACCCTATTTTATTGGGGGTCTGTGATGATCCAATTGATATTTCCGATCAATTGGGGAGCAGTCTATAATACAGGTTTTGCATATCGTGATGTGTTTGGATGCTGGGATGCTTGTACGGGATTGGGGTGAACGCGATAACGATCCTGGTCATAGTACGGGTTAATGCGTAGGCATTCCTGTTTATATAGATTGTATAGCTTTCGTTGTGTAATCAGAGTTGTAATAGTTAATGAACTGTAATGTTTAAATCAGATGGTCGGTTTGGTATTCCATGTTGTATTGTAATGAACTACTATCTCGGAGAACCGAGATGGTAACACCTTTATTTATTCGGGAATGTCTTGATAAGGCTCCTGGGTAAATGGGGGTGTTACAAAGTGGTATCAGAGCGAACGATCCTGGAGCCTAAAATAAATGAACCTAGGAAAATAAAATGAACCCCGGTGATGGACCATCAGGAGCCCCCAAAAATTCGGTTGAGGAGACGTCCTTATACCAACCTCGGCCCTCTTGGTCATGACCCGGTAACAGCGTGTGAGAATGAGGTGGGTATATAATAGGAAGGGATACGTTGTGATGCAATGAGTGTCTTGTGATGATTGTCTGTGATAACTGATTGCACTGTTTGATATTTTGAGGTAGTAAGTTACATAAGATGATCATTTTCTAGTATTCAGTTACGGTGTTAGCATGATATAGTACGTAAGGTCAAGGTAGGGTAGGTGTTGATCATCCTTGAGTGAGAGACAGTCATAGCAAGGGTTGGTAGTAACGTTGGATACAACGTCTAGGTATTTGTACCTAGTGGTCATAAGCGGTAAGCATGTTTTAATTAGTCGTTTTGGGTTACTGTGTTTATCTTAGAGAAAAAAAACATGCTAGAGTCGTCCAACATAGTGGAAATGAGGTTGATATCTGGTGATGGTACGGGTATCGTAATTTGTCAGGAGGGACGATAACTTATGTGGTTTAAGTGTGCCGTAATGTGAATGTTATTTAAAAGTACCTGGATACCTGCATTATGTTTCGAGTATTATATGTTTCTTTGCTAATGTAATGTACAAGTTGCCTTCATGTTAACTAGGATGAGTATCTAGAAGTTTAATGGTGTCATGAAGTGTTAATGGAGCTTTGTCGCATGTGAATAAGTACGAGTTAATGAGACCAATAGTCAAACAATGTAAGAATACTTGAAATCCATTTCGAATTAATGTGAGTTACTTGGTTTATAATGATCTGAGTGGTGTCCTTATTGGTTTTCATCATTCTCTCGTAATGACGAGAAGTCTAGGGGTTATAGATTCTATTGTCCATCTCACAACACTAGATTTGTGGATTCAAGAAATGCTAAATTTCTTGAGAATGACTTGATCAGTGGGAGTGATCAATTTCGATAAATTATTCCTGAAAAGGATCACAATGAGGTTCCACCATCTGACTCAGGTGTTCGGTTGGTCGTCATTCACACTCCTCAAGTTCAACCGAGTGTTAGACGACCAAATAAGGAAACTCCACATACTGTTGATCTAAGTTTGGTAGAGATTGAGGAGGTTCGGTCCGAGGGTGAACAAGGTCCACCCGGGGGTGAACAAGCTCCATTAAGAAGATCTACCAGAGAAAGAAAAACAGCTATTTCTGGTGATTTTATGGTGGATTTACAAGAATTGGATTATTGTGTTGAAGCCAATAATGATCCTTTGTCATTTTAACAAGCCGTAAGTTCTACAGATTCAAACTTATGGATGAATGCTATGAAAGATGAGATGAATTCTATGGCATCTAATGGAGTCTGGAATCTCGTTGAGTTTCCTAATGGTGCAAAAACCATTGGATGTAAGTGGGTCTTTAAGACAAAGAAAGACTCGCTCGGCAACATCGATAGGCATAAGGGAAGACTCGTTGCTAAAGGATTCAATCAAAGGGAAGGAATCGATTACACATAGACTTTCTCTCCTGTATCAAAGAAAGATTCTCTCTGAGTTGTCATGGCATTAGTAGCTTATTTTGATTTCGAGCTACATCAGATGGATGTGAAAACGGCATTTCTCAATGGAGATCTAGAAGAAGAGGTTTATATGAAACAACCTGAAGGATTCTTCTCTAGTGATGGTGAGCATTTGGTTTGTAAGCTAAATAAGTCCATATACAGTTTGAAACAAGCTTCCCGACAATGGTATAAAAAGTTCTCTTCATTCGATTTTGAAGCAAAGATTATGGATCAATGTATATACCTTAAGGTCAGTGGGAGTAAGATTTGTTTCCTTGTGTTGTATGTAGATGATATTTTGCTAGCAACCAATGGTAAAGGGTTACTATATGAGGTGAAACAATTTCTTTCAATTAACTTTGATACGAATGATATGGGTGAGGCATCTTATGTCATTGGCATTAAGATCCATAGGGAAAGATCCCGGGGTATTTTAGGCTTGTCTCAGGAGGCCTATATCAACAAAGTACTCGAAAGATTCAGAATGAAAGATTGTTCACCAAATGTATCACCCATTGTGAAAGGTGACCGGTTCAGTTTGGACCAATGCCCTTGGAATGACATTGAGAGGGAACAAATGAAAAATATTCCCTATGCTTCAACAGTTGGTAGCATTATGTATGCTCAGGTCTGTACCAGACCCGACATTGCATATGTTGTTGGAGTATTAGGCAGATATCAGAGTAACCCAGGAATCGATCACTGGAAAACTGCAAAGAAAGTGTTGAGATACCTTCAGGGTACTAAGGATTACATGCTCATGTATGGACGAACTGAGAGTCTTGAGTGATAGGGTATTCTGATTCAGAGCACGCTGGTTGCATTGATTCACAAAAATCCATCTCATGATATGTGTTTATGCTAGGCGACAGGGCTATTTCTTGGAGGAGTACCAAACAAACAATGGTAGCCACTTCTTCTACGGAGGCCGAGTTCATTTCTTGTTTTGAGGCTACCTCACATGGTGTATGGCTGAAAGGCTTCATATCTGGTCTTAGAGTTGTTGACTCTATTTGTCGGCCAATATAAATGTGTTGCGATAATACAGGCGCTGTCTTTATGGCTAAGAATAATAAAAGTGGAGGTGCAAGTAAGCACATCCACATTAAATATCGAGCTGTTAGAGAACGTGTTCAAGAGAAGAAAGTGACTGTTGACCACATTAGCACTGATCTTATGATTGCCGATCCCTTGACTAAAGGCATGCAAATTAAGAATTTCAAGGGTCATGTAGCAAGTATAGGACTTGGTCCCGAAATGTGATACATTTATTGTGTTGTTTTGAACCTTTCATTCAGTTGGATATTGTCTCATTCTAATTTATACACGTACGTATTCTGTTACCTTTATTTATTGAGAAATATCATTTTGTTTTGACCTAGAGTAAACATATGGTTTATTCATTAAGTTGAGAGTGGTGAAAGACCGAGTATATTGTAATACATGAAAGGTTAATTCTCGTTTTTAAATAAGAGAATTAGTCGCTATGATTCGTATATGCGGTTTCTCATTTTTAATGGGCCAAGTGGGAAATGTTAGAATTTATGATAGACTTAATAACTAATTAAGTTGTTTGATCAGTTTAGAGTTACTGAATTGTGGTCCATTTGGTGATCAACATAAACTCTACTGAATATCTATCTCTTATCTCCTATAATCCTATATTCCATTAACCACTATACAGAAACTTTATCTAGTTGTAACTTTATCTTTGATGGAAATATTACTATAAATACAACACCATTCAGGGTCACTAAATTCATCTTTTCTATTTATCTATACACCATCTAAATCTGAGAAGAAAGTTTAGAACCGACAATATAGTTAAGACGGTCGACGGTATTTGGGGACGGTATTTCCGGGTTGTAGATAAAGCTGTATGTTCAGGAATCCGATAAGCAATAGATGGAGGTTATTTCTAGATCTTATTATTTCTTCCACTTTTGAGTTTATCGTTAGGTTCATTTATTAATTAGAACATGATAAATTCATATGAAGAACTTAATCCCAGGTCCATCACACTGGATGTTACTGCATTCGTCCTTGCCTATTTCTTCACTACCTTTCAACACATGTACCCAAAATATCAATCTTTCAACACATTTGAAAAATGCCACTTCTAGCTACGCGTATCTTCGATTTAGACTTATCTACTACCACGGCGATTTGGGTGGGGGGTGTGGGGTGTTGGGGTCAGTAGCAGTTCTAGAAATTGGGGGGATTTGGGGACGAAAAAGCAAGTCGTGAAACGATTTGAATTTAGGATTCGGTACCGAAATAGAGTTAAAATATCAAATAACTAAGTCTAATATAGCGCACCGTGCCGGCGTACTATTATAAAAAGAAAAATAAGTTTTATTTCTCATGTATCCTTGTTGAAAAACCTCGATATTATGATATTATGAGATTGACCCAAATGTAACCTAGTTTAAAAGAATATTAATCGTATTTAATTGATGTATAAATAATATTAAATTGAATTGAGATTATTTTTAAGAGTAAGTATTCTACTCTCACTAAACTTATTGAAAAATAAATTACAAATTGATGTAACAAGCAATGATACCAAAAGTAATAAAATAGATATGTTTGATACGAGTATAAAAGAACCTACTAAAATAAATGGTGAGAATTTATAAGGGGTATCGTATCTAATATGGAAGAACCATTTTTATAACCCAAATTATGTGGAAAAACTAGTACTGCGTACAAGAGAAAATGTTCACGAGAAGAATAGAACCCAGAGGTGGCAATTGGGTCACTGGGGTCTGATTTGGGTCGGGTTAAAGCAGGTCGGGTCATACACTACAAGTAAACAACCCAAGGGCGACCTCACCCGCACGACCAAAATTGTTGGTCGCTCCTCCAACGACCGAATAAAAACACGGGCGACCAATATCGGTCGCTAAGCGAAGAGACCGAGTGAGGATAAATTTTTTTAAAAAAATATTACTTAGGGATCGATATCGGTCGTTAAAGAAAAAGCAGACGACCGATATCGGTCGCTATATTTATATTTAAAATATATACAGCGACCGATATCGGTAGCTAAAGAAAAAGCGGGCGACCGGTATCGGTCGTTATATTTATAATTAAAATATATACAGCGACCGATATCGACCGCTAATGGAAAAGGCGGGCGACCAATATCGGTCGTTAAGCAGCGATTGTAAAATTAATAAATAACGCTTAGCGACCGACAAAAAAACACGGGCGACCGCTTGTCGGTCGCTAAGCTTGCGGATTTTTTTAAACTCAAACCAAGCCCTCTTTTCCCTATTCATTTATGATTTCAATTTCATCTCTAACATCTCTCTTCCCCCTTCCCCTGCACCGCACGCCCTCCCTTACTTGTCCTCTTCATTTCCTCCTTTCTTTCTTCCCTTTTTGTTGATTAAGGTGTGTTTTATGTCTACAATTAGTTTAAATAGTTTCTTAATTTTTTTATTTATTAATTTTAATAAGTTAGTTATTGAGTTAGATGTTTGTAGTGTTTGTTTTTTATTATAGTTTTGTTGTTGTTAGAACATTTAATACAGGTAGCTTGTTAATTGCCCATAGGTTCGCCCAATTTGAATAGGTAGATTGTTAGTATAAAGTTAGGGTTTAGAGTTGGAAAGTTGAATGAACTGTTTTTTTTAACGTGTTAGGAATTTGAAAGTGGAAATATAATTAGGCCGATTTAGTGATATAATTAGGCCGATTAGGTATAAATAGTATTATATTTAGGTGAATTGTGAATTTGTACTAAATATGTGAGTAGTGTATAATAGTAAATTAATTTAGTGGAAATAATGTGTATTTGGTTGTCTAAATTTTTTTAGATAAAAAATGAAGAGATTTGAACGAAAATGGATGTATGAGAAAAGATTTGATAAGAGAAGATGTCCCACTACACAATTTTTAAAGGGTGTTGATAGTTTTTTGGAGTTTGCTAAACAACAACCCGAGTACGCATTGGATGATAGAGTTAGATGTCCTTGTGTTAAATGTAAGAACCTCAAATTTTTGAAGATCATTGTGATTAAGGAACATATTATCTCAAATGGGTTTTATCCAAATTATTATCGTTGGATTTGTCATGGTGAGACGTCTCCTGTTGAGGAATCTATTGGGATCGGTCAAACGGGTTGTGGGTTGAAAAAATGGGTTCACAACCATAAAAAGAGGGTTGATTACAAATATCAAAACTGTATCTAACTATTTTAACTGATTTAAATAATTAATCAGGTACGTATTCGATCCTATAAAGAGTTTATATGTCTAAAAACAATAGAGCAAAACCGATTGAAAGATATTTAAGGGTAAGATTAGTACCCGGACTATACTTTTAATTCCGTTTAAGGGTCTGAACTCAGATCTTTAACTTTACGGTTACGCGTTGAAAACTAACACCATCAATTAATGTTATTCAACCCCTAAAAAATAAAGCGAAAGCGTAATATTTATACATGTCAAATGGGTCCAGCGGGTCGGGTCTAAATATGGGTCAAATCAAATATAAGTCGGGTTATACGGGTCACGGTTCGGATTAGAGTCGAAAATAGTTTCGAACGCCTATATATTTTATAAACTTTTTAAATCCAACAAAAATATTTTTAATATTAATTTTTTATTTTAATATTATTATTGTACTCGTTAATAATGTTTAAATTTAAAAAATAATAATTAATTCAACTTTTAAAATTATTTTACAATTAAACGCTAAAAAAAGTTGTATTACATTGAATATTTATAATAGAAAAACATTTATTTTTAATTATAAATCCAAATATAATATTTAGGTACGAATATTCTATTTTATTTTAATAAATTTTCACTAACCGAACGGGTCAGGTAAGATATCAACCCTAAATTAACGAGTTATTTTGGGTTCAGTTAAACGAGTTGTGGGTCTAAAAAACGGTATTATGACCCTAAAAAGGGGAGGGGTAGATTTGTTTTTTCTTTTAACTAATTTTTGAGGTAGTATGACAATGTTCCTTTCAGTTTTCTTTAGTTTATCACAGTATTTTTTTTAGTTAATCAGTGTGATAATGCACGTACATAGTACTATGAATACTTTTCTTTTACTCTATAATACATATATTATTTGACATCATATATGATATATCTCATTCATCATTTTTAGTTTTAATTCAATTTATATATAACATAACTATAAACTGACCCGTGAATCTTCACGGGTGATAAAACTAGTTGTTAATTGTTTTGATGAGTTGATCATATTGTTGTTAATTGTTTTGATTTCTAACTTTCTATCTTTGTAACATCCCCGATTTTATAAATTAAAATTTTATTTGACTTTTATTCTATTAACGATTTAATTCGTAAATCTTAAAATTATTATAGAACAAATTATCATTTAATCGATTCAAACTCCTAAAATTCTATTTGTCTCGAAAACTCTTCTTATATTTAAAACAATTTTTTTTTTTCCCGATTTATTTTATACAATTAATTGAATTCTTATTAAACTTCTATTTCGACGATTTGAATTCTAAACTCTTTTTGATCTAAGCTTGAATTTATATTACTTTAAACTTGAACTTGTTTTAATAAGCTTCCTTAAATAATTTATTATTTTTCCTCGAAAAATCAACCTAATTCATTATTCTTTGTACCTTCGTTAATTTTCTCAAGAAACATTATTTTTATCGTAAACGTTTGTTTTACTTTTGAGAGACATTTTATAAATACTCTCGAACTAATTAATTATCCTTCCTAAAATTTCGTTTTCGTCTCGAATATTTTATTTACTCATTATATTAATCGGCCCTATTATTTATTAATTTTATTGACTCAATTTTAACTTGATTTCGTGGGTCAGTCAACTTATTGTCTCAGAACCCTTTCTTGTACTGACACCTATTTAGTTAGTACGTAGTACTTAACCTCACTTTTATCGTGAGTTGAATTAAGTCTCTCTTGCTAACGTGCCACCCTTCACTTCATTTGTTTCTCACAATTCCTGACTCCCTGCATCTTGGTTTTCTTCTTCGTGCCTTTCTTTTTCTTTCTTCTTCACGCACCATCTTCATCCTCCTGGTTCACCCGCCTCTCATCATCCATCATCAATCGATCACCCTACTCTTTTGTCACCACACTTGCAACCAACCTCGTTTTCTCTATTTGGCTTCGACTTCTCTAACAAAGGTAGCCTCCTCTTCTCCTCCTCCATCCCGTCGTTTTCTTGTCTTGGTTTCTCTACCTGTTTTGTTTTCGTGATCTACTGTAGTCGTTTTATGGCTGTTATTGCTGACCGTGTTTCATGCTACTGCGTTGCTGATTTTTATCGTCTCGTTTCCGATGTTGCTACTGTTCTCTCTCTTGCGAGTTTTCGTTTGGTGCTTTGTTTCCTATTCTCCTCCGTTTTCTTTCCTTATGTCATCGTCATGCTTTGTCTATGCTGTTGTTGTTCGTGGTTGTCGTTGTTGTCGACATTCTGTTTTTTTCTTGGTTTCCTATACGTGTACTGCTGTTATGCACGTTCTTTTGCTGTTGCTTTGGTTGGTCTCGGTTGCTACTGCATTTATGCATGAACATACTGTAATTCTCCCTCACGCCAATCATCCTTTATCGTTCTTGTTACTGCTCGTTGTTATTGCTGATGTCGTCGTTGCTGTTCCCAAGTCTTCTATCTTTTTCTGTTTCGGGTTTCGGGTTGTTGTTGTTACTCGTGTTGCTGCTGTTTGTCTACGTTATCCTCGTTTTTGATATTGTTTCTCATTCGCTATTCCTCTGTTCTTTTATTCTCTTTTGTTCTTTTCTCAATTTTCTACTCGACAATGCGCACTGCTGCTACTTAATTCTTCTTTGTACATCACTTTCGTGACAATTCACATCCTTACCTTGTCGTATTCGACCCTATTAAGTGTAGCCTTCGGGATTCTGTTTGACACATCAATTTCCTTTCCATCTTGCGTCGATTGCGCTTGTCTCATTATTTTGTTTTGTCTTCTCGATTTCCGTGGTGGAGCGTGCTTAGAAGACTAACGATTCTAAAACTTGGAGCTTAAAGACATTACTAACGATTTGGAGCTTGGACTGATCAAGGACGAGTACGTGTTCGTTTGGGTATCGGCTAAAGGTAACTTTAGGATGTTACTCGATTTTTATATGGTATGTTTCAGTAGTAGTATGTAGTAAATATTTTAACTGCGATTTTATAATTTTAGCTATTTATTATTTGCTAAAAATATTCTTTTAAATAGTGTGCCTTTTTAATAGTTTTGTTTGAAATACATTTTTGTTTTTATTTTGGGTAAAATGTAAGTATTTGAAATACATTTTTAGTTGAGACTATTTTCACTAATAATTTCTTATTTGTTTCCGATTGACTATTTTTAGTAAAATTCGTACTCCCTCCATTTCATTGAAAGATTCCACTTTAAAAATGGAACATTTTTTAAGAACAATAATAAAATATTCAAAAGTAGAGAGGGGGTAAAGTAGGTGGGCCATTTATGTAAGAGAGAAAAGTGATATCAAAAAAGAAAGTAGAAGCTTTCAAAGAAATTTACGAAAAAGGAAAAGTGGAAGCTTTCATTGAAACAGAGGGAGTATTATTTATTAATAAAAAATATTTGTTAAAAATAATTTGAACCATTTGTAAATCTCATTTCAATTATAAAACTCGTTGACCCAATTAATTTTGATGTCATTTCCTTAAAATATCTCTTTTCAAAAATTTATCGTTTCAACTCGATTCTCCTAATTATTTATAAAATACTGTACTTTGACTTATTCTATTTGATTTATATTTTAGTAACGAATTTAGAAATATATTAAAGTTACGATAACGACGATAAACATAAAATGTTAATTTCGTTAGAAATGCTATTTTTTTTATACATTTCACTTATTCTAATAAGTTACGTATTTTCTATGACAATATTTCTATTTTAAGTAAGTTTCTATTTATAGAAAGTTTCTCTTTTATATAAAATGTTTATTTCTTTTATTTTCATATTATCTGCGATGATTATTTATTCTCAATATCGATAATGGCTTTGTTTTGGAGTTATAGAATAAGGATAAGTGTGAGGTTAGAGTAATACAGTCTAGGATGTACTGTTTCGCCATAAACTACAAGGCTGGTGTATCTATTTGGGATGCATTGGTTGTTGAACTGAATACATTTGGTGTCAAGGAGTATATGTGCATTGTGCCCTTAAACTAGATATCGCATCGTGTTAGTCGTCGTCAGTTGAACTGGATATATTTGGTGTCCAGGAGGGATGTATATTACATAAGCTAGGACCTCGCATTGATAAGTAGCCGTCCTATTATGGTCGAGTTGCCTAGATTAGAGACTGAAGTCCGATATGTTTTAAGACTGAAGTTCTCGAAGCTAGTTTTTATATATCCCTAGTGAAAGTCTAGCGTTGTGCACACTGATCAGATTTCCATAACGCCATTTTTGAAGATTATTATTATCGATTGATTTTTGACTTGTAGGTTGACAAGTGCTTTAAGTTTCTCTGAAAACTTATTTTTTTATTATATCGTTTTAATGTTTTTCCATTTTAAATATTTTGATATAATAATACTATTTTTTCCATATGATATAATATGGCTAGGAGAACGTCCGAGTTACTCCCCACTGACGTGGCTGTTTTGTTTATAACATGACAGATATTTGCTGCTAGGTTTTGGGTGTGAGCTAGCGAGTAGCGTGAATCCTACTCTTTCTTCATTCACGATTTATGGATTTGTATAAACCTGTTTGGAGAATTTTCTTTTTAGCTCTTTTGTAAAAAGTGGCCTTTGTATTGACTTACCATTACTTTTAATAAGATATACTCGGTCAGTGTGTTTTAATCCCAACTCCACAGTGTTTCCGTCATTGTATAGCGTTAGAATTTCTAGGGAAGTACAATCTTCCATAGCAGATATGACATTAGGTCGTCGACCAGGAGCAGGCAAGCTGGAAGGAATTGCAGCAGAAGCAACGGGACGAGAAGGAGGGGTTGCTGAAGAACAACAACAAGAAAGTCCACCGCCACCTCATGTGAGCAGGCGTAGGTCGGAGGACGGGCACATAATTTTAAGTCTCGATAACACATGGTGAGACATCATATTAGCTAATTTATTATTGGTTAAGGTTTTTAAATATTTTGTTTCGAATGTTACATACATTTTCGTAAATGGTATAGTTTTGGCATCGACCCGTCGTCAATTGTGTAACACAGAGTTTTAAGAGCAACATGACTTCATTTTACACCAGCTGGACTCAGGTGCCTGCGTGGCAACAAGAGCAGTGGTTTAACGCTTTCAAAGTACGTTGTTTTTTTGTTTATTAGTTACCTTACGTCATGTATTTATCATTTATGGATTAATAATCTACTAACAACAAACGTTCTTGTTGCTAAAATTCTGGTGGGATCCAAGCCTTGAGCTTGCTGCACGGGATCAGTATATGGCAATTGCTATGATGCGCTTCAAAGACAACATATGGAGGATTGCAAACGAGAAAAAGGTGGAGAAAGTGCTTAAATGTTTGATTACTCAATTAATGTTCGTACTTGAATAGAAAGTTAGTTTTTCGCTTAATGCATCTCTCAATATAAATTATAGGCGCCACACTCGAGCAATTTAATAAAGCCCGGTCCGACAAAGGTTTCCTTAAGAGATCTGCTCAAGCAAAAAAGAACAAGAGCGGGGAAATATAGACAATGAAGTTGAGCCGACGCATTACGGGGGGTCATAATCCAATTACCAGCGCGCTTTGGACGTAAGTATTTCAAACCTTTCATGTTTTAGAATCTTATTTTATGTTTTCATTATTAATAAGAAATCTATACTTAATAGATTCAAATGAGAACGGGAAAACTGCCCGATGCTGCGGAGTTGTTTGTTCAAACAAAAAGTAAAGTAGATTGCAATGGTCAAAGGGGATTTATTATGAAGAGGGACGCCGAAATTTGGGTGAGTTCCTAACATACGACTTCTTTATATTGTAACTTTGTGGACGAAAGATCACCTAATCATCACATCATTTTTTTTGGAAACATATAAGGAAGCCACATCTACCGATGAAGCTGAAGGTAAAGATCCGAGCCAGATATGGTTCGAGGTTGTGAATGGGCACCACAAGAGAGTGGTATATGGTACGGGGAACGCTCACCGACTATAATACACCCCACCAAATGCTCGAGGAGAGTACCCGAACCCAAATGAGTACGCACCCTCCGCCATGACTCAAATGAGGACATATATTGATGAAGGAAAGGCGGAACGTGCAGCGCTTGCTGAACAAATCATGCAACAAACCGAGTCAAACCGGCAAATACTTGAAGAACACGCCCGCATGAGGAGTTTTCAACAGTATAACTGCCACTTTGGACCCATTCCCCGACCCTTAAACCCTAGAGACCCCTTCAATGTAGGTGGTAGTGGTGCTTCCGATAGTTTCCCTGTTAGATGATTAGATATTGTTCGTAGTTGTAGTTAAAAAAACCTCGTAGTTTCTGAATGTTGATATTGGAAGTTTGTAAGACGATTATGAAGATAAAGGCATATTGCATCAAAGAAGTGTTGTGGATAGGCAGACCATAAAAAAGGGAGAGTTGAAAGGAAGAATATGCACCTCTGAGATTCCAAGAGCCTTGCGAATCCATACAATATTACCTATTAGATTTTGGTCAGATTGTGTGTTAACTGCAACTTATTATCTCATTAAAAAAATGCCCACATTTGTAATTAACTGGAAGACACAATTTGAGCTAATGTATAAGCAATTTCCTACAAATGATGACTTAAAGGTTTTTGGATGCTTGTGCTGTGCTACAATGCCACCTATCTACAAGGATAAATTTTGTAAAAGGATAAGGGGTGTGTATTTATTTGTTATCCAAATGGTCAAAAGGGTTATCAACTTTATGATCTTGGACAACATTTAACAATAGTCTCTAGAGTTGTCAAGTTTGTGAAGCATACCTTTCTCTTCAAGACTCAATCTTTTCTTCCCTCATACCCCGAGTCTACAAGTAATGACTTATTTGATTTTTTCAATGATGATTCACCACATGTTCATCCTAATACTTCAACCACACCCCCATACTTGATCCATATTAGATATCTGTAGAACAAGTGCATAATGATGAGCCTACTGCATCACAGCTAGACCATGTGCCTATCTTAAGACAATCCACTAAAACAAAAAATATCATCCAGGTTAAAGAACTACCATGTTCCCATTAACCATTTTTTTCCACTTAAGTCACTGCAAGGATCATCCTCTAATGCATCAGGTTTTCCCTATCACTCTTTTAATGCTTCAGTCATGAGAAATTTAATGGTTGTGGTTACTATTGAGTATGTTAACTCTTTGACCAAGTTTTATCTGATGTTTAACCTTACAGATTATAATTAAGCTCAAAAACACCCTAACTGAATTGATGCTATTGGGAAGGAAATAAAAGCCTTGGAATATTATAATACTTGGGACCTTACTACTCTGCCTAAAGGGGATAAGGCTATTGGTTTTAAATGGATTTACAAGGTACAACATAAGCCTGATGGAATAGTGTGGACGTCCGTCCGCACCGCTTGACACCCCGCGCGGGCCCGACCCGGTTTTTCAATGTATGGCGGCGGCCACCCACGCGGCTCCCTCCCTGTTGGGGGCCGGTCCGATCTCGCGTACGGGGCGATGTTTCGGACCTCGATTCGGATGACGATCCGGACTTGTACTAGACGGGTGCGGGCACCCGAGTTTTCGTTTGGAATCGATCGAGTAGTGGTTGTAAATGTTTAAAGGCCGATATGTCTGGTAAGGCGACCTTTTTAGTGAACTGAAATCGTTGCCGATTTGTGGAGTCGCCACTGAGTCAATTATGGGGACTCGGACAAGTCAACTTAAATCCTTAGTCGGTTCAAAGTTGAGGGGCACGGGACCTAAAGATAAAGACTTGTACCCTTAAGCACTCCATGCCTGGAATGACTCTCATTGCCAATGGTTTTGGACATCCGGAAACCGTCGATTCTGAGTAAGGGGTGAGGGTACGTATTGGGAAGCCAACATTCGATAGACATCAACACCCAATCCCGCCCGCACTATAGCGGCCTCTACTAATCAATCGGTGGGTTGATAACTTTGTTCCTTTGTTGTGGCGGAAGTACTGTAACATCCCTTGTTTTCACCCTACACCTTTTGCTATGTCGGTTGTTTAAGGACAAGTAAGTTTTGTCGTCGAAGTAGTTGTGTTTACATTCTTTGCATGCGATTTCACGTGACAAGCAGACCATGAAAAGATGCATATTGGAGAGTAGAGAGTACTAATATTATAGGTATTAGCAAGTTAGTTTTAACGTGATAATACAGATATTAGTCGTTCTCGTGATATACCTTACCCGATATTCTACTTAAGATACGTCAGCTCGGTATTAATAGGGACGCGTCGAACCGTACATGGGGAGAACCTGGACTAATACAGAACTCGACCATCGCCTTTTTCAATTTTAGTTATTTTACGTTTTGAATTCCGCGTTAGGTGATTTAGCATGCGATTATATGGTCATAAAAGCAATAAATCATACGAAAAACTGTAAATGCGAATGTAAGTAAATCACGTTTGTGAGGAGTTGCACCCTCGGAGTATACACTAAACGGGACACGATGCATAGATAGTTGAGAACGGATCTCAGAATTACTCGGGTCTATTTAGTGTAATTTAATGTTTGCCCTTGAAGTTGGGACGTTACGTGTTTTAGTATGGGTAGTAGACCTAGTGTCCACGTTTGATGTTATCATAGTGCATAATAAAGGTACGAGAAAGTAAAGTTTTGTTTAGATGACAACCTAGTGACGGTTCGACTTCGAAAGGCGGATCCTCCTAGCTTGCCTGGTGATTTCGGCAGAGTTCCGTTACCGTTGGCCCTTCCTGCAGCTATTCCGGCAGAGCTCCGCTACTACTGGCTGGTTCTGCGGCAAATCCGGCAGAACTCCGTTGCTAGACTAAGAATGGCTAGTCGAACGCAGGCACCTCGGGATCGAGTGGAGTGCTCGAAGGTGAGGATTAGCGTCGATGTCGCTTTATCGGAACTACGGTCGAGTGGATCGTTTGCCTCGGGTGTCAGAGTGCGGGCCCTTAGCAAGAAACTCTTTACGAGTGAATAGGGGAGAGAATTGAATTGTGTGTCAAAATGAGGGGGTGAAGGGGGTATTTATAGGTGTTTTTTGCTCCTCGTCACCCGGATAGGCGCCTGAGCCTAGGCGCACCAGAACTCAGGCGCCTGGGTTTAGGCGCGTGAAGACACAGGCGCGCAAGGTGAGGCGCTCGGAGTTTTGAAGATAAAATTTTGATACTTTTCAAAATCGAGAAGCGGGTGTATAATACAAAGCTTGGGGATTAAGTCTTCCCCGGTTTTGACCTAGCGCCGTGGTGTTTAGTGGGCCTCGCGTGTGCATCCCGAGGTTCATTTGGCGCGGTGCTGACTCAGTTCGAGTTTCTGGACCGACTCGGGGTCCCGATGTGAGAATTGACTCTAATTAGTGTCTATGCGATCGTAACGACACGACTAAGGCTGCCAAGATGTTAGTTTAATTTTTCCGAGTAATTTATTTGGACTGTTCTATAGAAAACTATCTAAAACATCGCGAACTCGCATCGCGTTGCAGTCCGATCGTCATCGGGTGTTTGTTGGGCACTTTTGCAGCCACTAGGTCCAAATCTGGGTGTCTACGGAAGCCCCTACTTTGACTAAGACTTGGACAAGGCGAAAGTCAAAGTATAGCCACCCAGGTCAATCGAGGATTACGATCTGGTGGCCGTCCGGTTGGGTCGCTTTAAGTCCGTTAGACTAGGTGTTGAGGCTCGCCAGCCGAAGCTCATAAACCATACCTGACGTCTTTGCCTGTGGTTGCTTGCTTGAGCCCGGGCCGGTGCTTGTCATCTTGTTCTAGGTTCTTCATGTTCATGTGTTTTGCCTTTTCGGATGCTCAAGAATCCGTCCGAGCTTATCTATCGTGTGTGTGTGACGCGTCAAGCGTGTATGTGGGAGAAAATGTTCAATGTGTCAGCTTCCATTCGAACACTTGTCTTCGGGATGCCTATGACCCCTCAGACTTAATGAAATGCCTTTTGAGATTCTTATGACCCCTTGGGCACGAAAATAAAATAAAATGTTCGAGGGCGTCAGTCTCCACTCGAACAGCTGCCCTCGGGATACCTATGACCCTTTGAACAAAATGAAACAAGATAAAATGTTCGAGGGCGTCAGTCTCCACTCAAACAATCGTTTTCGGGATGCTTATGACCCCTTGGACAAAATGAAACAAGATAAAATATTCGAGGGCGTCAGTCTCCACTCGAACAATCACCTTCGGGATGCTTATGACCCCTCGGACTCGAAAATGCTATGAGGTATTAGACTCCTTCGAGCGTATCAGTATCCGCTCGAATTAAAATTGCTGTGGAGGTATAAGACTCCTTCAAGCGTGTCAGTATCTGCTCGAATTAAAATTGCTGTGGAGGTATAAGACTCCTTCGAGCGTGTTAGTGTCCGCTCGAATTAAAATTGTTGTGGAGGTATAAGACTCCTTCGAGCGTGTCAGTATCCGCTCGAATTAAAATTGCTGTGGAGGTATAAGACTCCTTCGAGCGTGTCAGTATCCGCTCGAACTAAAATTGCTGTAGAGGTATAAGATTCCTTCGAGCGTGTTAGTATCGGCTCGAATTAAAATTGCTGCGGCGGTATAAGACTTCTTTGAGCGTGTCATTATCCGCTCGAATTAAAATTTTTGTGGAGGTATAAGACTCCTTCGAGCGTGTTAGTATCCTCTCGAATTAAAATTGTTGTGGAGGTATAAGACTCCTTCAAGCGTGTTAGTATCCGCTTGAATTAAAATTGTTGTTGTTTATTCGTTTTAGTTAAGTTGGTATTTGCTTTGTGGGTTTGTCTTATTTTGTTCGGGTTTTCTTTGCTTTGTTTTGATTTATTATGCATTTAGGATTTGTTCGGAATTTGCTTAGGCTGGCTTTGTTTGGTTCATTTTTTTTACGTGCTTGATTTGGTTGATTGTGAGTTTGTTTGGTTGAAACCCTAGAAAATCGATTTGGCTATTTTTAATTCGTTAAGTTTCGATGCTTGTGCTTAATCCACTACCACAAATGAGCACTTGGACCACGGCTGAATTCGTGGCAAAAGTGCTAAATTTTCGTGGCTAAAGTACTTTGCCACGGAAAGACAATCCGTGGCGCAAGTGGCCGTGGCAAACAAATAGCCACGGGAAAAAAAAAGTGTGGCAAGTATTGATTTTATTGCCACGAAGTCTCCCGTGGCTAGAATTAATTTTTTGCCACGGATTATCCCGTGGCTAATTATGTTGGTGATGAAACATTTATTCCGGTGACAAAATATATAATAAATTAATAACCGTAAGAATTCTCTATCCTTATAGTAGTCACATCTGAAACGGTTACTAGCTTTTACAGCTAAGTCATTCAGATATTATTTAATTTCACCATACGCATCGAAGAGCCTTCCCAGGAGGTCATCCATCTTAACACTACTCTCACTCAAACACGCTTAACTGTGGAGTTCTTTTGGCCAGCTACCAGAAATGAAATTGAACTTTATTGACATAATCATTGGTTTGAATTCTTTTAAAGTGATGTTTTTTTTCACAAACATTTACTTTGAGTAATTAATTTTTTTTCTCCAATGATTTACATATTATTAATAAAATAGTATTACTCCGGAAAAAAAAATAGTTTCGAAGTTGATTTTCGGACTCATGATTTCATTTATCGATATTTTTATTTTAATTTCTATTTTCCACGTTCTTTCATTGCTAGTTCTTTTGATATGTTTTTTTCTTTTCGTTATCGGTCGTTATTTTATTTCATCAGTTTTTTATCCTCATTGAGTTTCCGCTTGCCTACTTCAAGTTTTACCAATTTTATTTTTCATTAAGTAATTTTTTTTAAAATTCATTTTTAAAATTATCTTCCAAATAATATTACAGAACAGTTATTGAATTAAACGGTTGACGATAAATTAGTTTTGGATTTTCTCACTATTAGTCCTTAATTATTATATTTTCTTACCTGAATTTGTTAATTATTTGAATTTCTCGTTATACCTCTCTTTTTTTGAAAAAATATTTTGGATGGTTATTGAACTTAGGCACGACTTTCTAATATATTAATCTTTCTTCCAAATCAAACAACTTGAAAGACAAATAATTTACAAAAATAAATATTGTTTTCGCAGTCAAAGTTAATTCCATAAAAAAATATAGACCGATTAGAATTCTTAAATACGAGTTTGATAAAAGGGTTTTTTTAACACTGCAAATATTGTAAGAAAATCAATAATTTGGGAAAAAAATCATGCTCAGTCACTTTCTTTTTAAGTTTTTTTGTCTTAAAAAGAAGTCTATTACATGTGAAAAAAATTCATTAATTAAGCGGTAAAAATGAAAAAGTCTTAAATAATATTAGACGTCTCAATGATGGATGATCAATCACATACTTATTTTACTTGATATGCTATGTACGCCGCATTTTAGCTAGCATATATTTCACTATGTAAATGTTAGTTTTCGTTCAAAAGTCATACTTAAGATTATAGATTTAATAAAACATATTGTCAAATTAAGAGAAATCAATTACTTTAAAATTGATGATTAGTAAAAAAATCCACAAATTAGACAACCAATGTTTTCTTGTATTTAATTTTACAAAAAAATCAATTTTTTTTCTTAAAACTAAATAAAATAATACCAATTTTTTTATTAATAAACTATTTTCAAATTTAATATTTTTTTTTCATATTATATTTAACTTTGAATTTGAAAGAATTTTTTAAGATCAATATTTGACACTCGGCTTAACTTGAAAGTAATTTGATTAAAGTTTGGAGAACCATTAGCCACACGCGTTTATTAAATCTGTGGCAAAAAATTAATTTCGCCACGCAAGGTAACTATGTCGTGGCTAAATAATATTTGCCACTGAAGAAATTCATGGCTAAATATATTTTTGCCACGGGTGTGGCATCTTTCGTGGCAAGAGTGATTATTGGCCACGACTTAAATAAAATTCGTGGCGCAAGTGAATTTTTGCCACGGAAAAAAATGTTCCCATGGCATATTTTTTTTCCCTTGTAGTGAATCAAATTTTTCCCGTGGCTAGGTAAAATTTAGCCACAAATAACAAATTTCCGTGGCATAATTCGTGGCGCAAGTGTCAATTTGTTGTAGTGATCCCATTGTTATATTAGGGTCGACTAGAGCTTGTTAGGGTAGCTATAAGCTTGATAGGGGATTTTGAGGTATGACAATGGCCTCCTATAGTGATAAATTCGAAATGCTAGGGCTAGAGACCGTTTTCCTGGATATTCCCGCACTTGTCTTGCGTAATCTTGCTCGATTAGCATTTGTGATGATATGGGTAGCTCCTTTGTCGATTTTTGTGAGCTAGAATGACCTCTAGGATCTTCCGTGAGGTTTTGTGTGACTTACGACGGACCAAAAGGTGTCGTAACGATGTCGGATTTTCCCGAAACCACTTCCATTGTGACCGGGAACGAAAATAGGTGTTAGCGGCTCTATCGGAATTTTAATATCCTTATCCGAAATTTTGACCTTATTTTGACCTGTTTAAGTTGTTTTAGCCTGACCTGAGGCATGGGTTTTTCGTGTTTTGTTTCGTTTTGCAGCTAGAGGTGATATTGAGCGTCCCGAGGGAGCTTCTTCGGTTGGTACTAGTGGCGAGGCCGCCGGTACGAGCTCACTGACTCCCCGCGGGATTCGTAGGAGACGATAGAGCATTTCATCTCAGCGTCGTGATCCGGGGGCTATAAACGAGGCCGACTTTGATAGGGTGAGGAACCGTAGGCTTTCCGAGACGGTTGCTAGGAGGGCCCATGTCCCGGTTCCCGTACCGGAGAACGAGGATATTGGCTACGGGGACCCCGTGTGGGCTCGGGGCTGGGACGGTCACCAGTTGTTGTTTCATCCCGACCTACACGCTTCTTACCATACTGTGCGGGCCCTGGTGAGTATTTAGCTTATGCCTTTTTTAGGTTTTGAAATTCGGTTTTGGTTGGGTTGGGTTTGTTTTGTTTATACTTGTATTGCTTCGGTTTGCAGTCCCCGGGTCCGATGATGACTTTCTCGGGCTTTACGACATGCCTTGAGATTTATTATCAAAAGTTGACCCTCGCTGCAAAGGGAATTATCGCGAGGACCGCTCTAGGTCCCGTGGTCGAGCAATGGGTCCGGTTGGTGGGTTGAAAGACTAAGTGCAACCTTATGGTGATTAGAGCGATGGTAGATCGCTTTCATGATACTACCTCGACCTTCCACTTGTTCTTTGGGGAGATCGAGATGACTTTAAAGGATTTCGGGATGATTACCGGTTTGCCCTGGGTCCGGAGAGGATTAGGTGGGCTGCTGAGGGCCCTAGGTTAGATAATGATGAGGTACGGGGCCTCATCGGGGATTGTTTGGAGCGTGAGGCCTACAGTACGCCTCATGCTTTGGTGAGTTCGTACATCATCGATCACTTTGAGCGGGTGGCGGTGTTAGATTGTCAAGTACCCAGCACGCCGGAGTAAGATGCCCGGTTGTGTTTGTGGTACTTCCTAGGATCGACCCACTTCTCGAATAAGGGCGAGAGGTTTGGTACTAGGATTTTGCCTTTCCTAGCTGATCTGACATAGCTTGGACATTTTGATTGGGTAACCGCGGCTTTCGCGGAGATGACTCGTTGCTTGCAAGTCATGGTGAGGCCGTTGGAGGTGGAGTCGGCCTCAGCTTTGCCCATCGTGGGTCCAGGCTTTGTACTGGAGGTTAGTTGCTATTACTGTCTTTGTATTGTGAGTTCTACTTAGTTTGACTTAGTTTCGCTAAAGGTGTTTCGGGATTTTGCAGGCTTGGATCTATTCCTACTTCCCTTGTTTGGCACCTAAAATGGTGTGGGTTCATCCGACAATATTCCCGACGGGGATCAAGGGGAGGTTGGCTCAGCCTAAGAGTACAATCAGCCACTACCCGTCGGACAATGTGCTGGTTAACCAGCTACGCCTCGTGGATGTGAGTTTTCTCTTTATAGCCTGTTTTATTTAGTAGCCCCCAAGGTTTAGGATTTATTGAGATGATGGTTTTGTTTGTGTAGTTTGTGGCCCGTCCTTGGGCCAATTATGAGGGTGTGCTGGTGTACGTGACTGCGGAGTTGAGGCCTTGGAGCTATAGGAGGATGCTCCTTCCTGCGTTGTTTCGCCCGGTTTGGTATCTGGGCGAGCGGTTGGTGCGTCAGTGCTTATATAACGACTTTAGGGTGCCGTTTGATCCTCCCTAGACCATGTTTAGACCACCGATCACCGCAGAGGTCCTCGAGGGTAGGGATGGAGAAGCAGGTGATGCGCTCCTTGTGCCTGGTGCCTCCTATCTGTCTCATGTCAGCCAACGGCTAGCTTGCCACCGCCTCGTGGTAAGAGCTTAATATTTGGTTCTAAAGTTTGTATCATCTAGTGTTTACTTGCTCCTATCTGGTGGATTTGCTTATCTCTCAGCTGGCCGACCCGGCTGATGCTATTCAGCCCCCAGACTTCCCCTTGACGCTGCTTAGGGTAGATGCAGCTGGGGTTGCTTTCACTGAGACTCTCCCCCCATTTTCTGCCGAGGAGATGAAGGCTCGGATGGAGTGGCGTAACCGGGTATACCGGGTAAGTTTCAGTTTCTGTTTTGGGTTCGGGTTCTAAGAGTTAGGATTGGTTTGGCTAATTTACGTGGTTTCACCTTTCAGGTTTCATCGGCTTGCCGTCAGCGGTTTTGGCAGGCCGCCAACTGCTTCCGGGCCTATGCCTCGAGAGTCCCCCGTGACACTTCGCGACCTCGATCGGTAAGTGTGTGTACCTAAGGTTGCCTGTTAGATTATTTGTGTGTTTTCCTCAAGTGCAGGTTATGATTGCAGGACATTCCCGATACGGTGGGACAGCTGGAGACTGGGGTGACCGAGCTTGAGGCGGAAGCGGCTGAGGCGCGACAGCTCCTGCAATCTCGGGCCAACGAGATTGCTCAACTTAAGGAGCGGCTGGCTCGGTCTTAGGGCGAGACCTCCGCGCAGGGTGAGGCTAGGCATCGGGTTGAGAAGGAGAGAGAGGCTGAAGCTGAGGCTACGGGTCACGTCACAGGTGCTACCGAGGATGTTGGAGGGATTCTTGAGACGACTACCTTGGATTTGTTGTCGGGGATGGACGGTAGTGAGTCTCCTACCTTTGTTCTAGAGGACCTAGGTTTGGCTGACAACCTTGGTGAGCTCGTGATAGCCATTGGTGCGGCTTCTAGGGGTCCTCCCTAGTCTACAAACTCGATTTGTGTATGACTTTGTATGTTTTGTATATTTTCTTGAAATTTTTAGTTGTTGAATTAGTTGGATTAGTCTTGTGTTTTCGTTTGGTGAATTGTTTACCTGGATTGACAAGTAATCACTCATTTTATTTGCGATTTAATCTTAGTTTAGGATGCATTGGGGTTGCACGAGAGTACGAAAACAGTTTTTCGGACGTTTTGAAATGCGTTAGTTTGGGCCAGGAATCGGATCGGATAGTACGTAGATTAAAATGTTTTGACTCGAGACAGGCGAGATGTAAGGCATTAACGTGCTTTGACCGAGTGTATTAGAAGACGAGTGTAGTTGTTTTGACATTCATAACGAGGTCGAAACTAAAATCCAGGCAACTTTTGAAAAAAAGTTAGACCACTTTTTGCATACTCATAACAGTGCCTTATTAGGCTACAGACGCGACTTGACAATAACCGATAAAGGCTACAACACGCTTAGGTGGGGTAGCTTATCCCCCAAAAAAAACAAAATGCCTAAGTCTGGTGTGTCCGATGGGTGAAAGGTGTCCTTGGAGCTCCTGCATGGGTATTTTGGTTTCCGGAGAGGGTTTTAGTGACTTCGTGAGGTCGTTCCCGACGTTCGAGATGTCAGGTAGTAGTTATAGTGACAACACGGGATCGACGTCTCTATTTTTGGGTCGCTTGAGAGGTTATCTGCTTAGGGATAGGCGCCTGGGCTAAGGTTTTCGGGTTCCGGGTCGCTTGGGCTCGGGCGGCTGTGTCTGGGCGGTTCAAGCCCTATTTATGGAATTTTTGTTGTTGTTTCCTAACTGTTGTGGGATTAGGGCTATATATACGAGTTGTGGGTGCTTGTTTTAGACATACTAGAATATCCATAGGGTCTAGAATATCCATATTCAGGGTCATGTCAGGTTTCGGAAGTCTCCTAACCAAGTGGGCGGGTTATTTTAAGAAATGTGACCCCGAGGTTTGTTCAAATGACGGTTTGTCAATGATCGTTGTGCTAAGTCGAGTGAAGATACAAGATGACTTCTTATTAGCATGCTCTAATTTTCGGACTCGAAAGGCCATGTTTTTGCTTTTCCCGGGGGTAAAATTTGTCCTCTCCCCGAAGAGCTAGAAGCTATAGGTAGGTGGAATTCGGTTCGGCCTTGTGTGCTTTCGAGAGATGATGCTTATGTAGAGCGGTTTTGTCATTTTTTGGACCTTTCTTCGTTGCAGGAGGCTAAAGTCTTCTTTGGTAGAGATGACATTGATCTAGAGTTACTTTTTAGGATATTCTCACAGGCTGATTCCTACGATGTTTCGGCTCTAGCATGTAGGCGTGCCTTCAACATCGCGGTGGCTTGTTATTATATTTTCGAGGATGCGAGGACGCGTGATGGTTGGGGTAATCCTTGGGTTCTAAATGTTGTGATGGGAATGGAACATGGACGATCACCCTCTTTGCTTATTTTGGGTGAGCTTATTCTAGGTCTCGATGCTCGTGCCCGGCTCCATGAGGCACCTTTTCAGGGTTCTAGGGTCATTTTACAGGTGCTTAGATTGTCCTGTTTCCTTGTTTCTTGGTTTTTTTTGTTGTCCCAGTTTGAAGGTGTGACGTATTGTCGTGGTTCGTGCAGGTTTGGCTACAGGAGCAGCTTGGTTTGGTCGACCCTCCTTGGGGCTTCAAGGGTTACAATTAAAGGGGTTTCACGTGCTGGAAGATGGTGCGGGTGTGGAGCGAGGGTCACACCGAAGAGGAGTGGCTTTCCTATTTGGCTAAAGGGCAGTCGATCATTAGGTGGTATGTCTCATGGTGGAACATCAGTGGGCATACCGGGTTTCCTTTTTCGTCTTCGATCGATGCTTTGTTAATACTATCCATTAGGGATCCAGTTTATATTTATCCGCGAATGTTATCGAATCAAATCGGTTTTAAACTATCCACTTCGGAGACTGCTAAGGGTATTTCTAGGTTCGACTCATGGACAGAGAATTCGTTTAGGGAGTTTAAGGTGTCTTGAGAACATAGGTTTTTGCGTCCTGTTGTCATTGAGAGCGTCCGACCGACCGACATTGCTTCCGTCCGGCGGGGGGTTTGTGAACACCCATCAGGACATAGCAACTCGAGAGTTAGGAGGGCAGCGACACTAGGGAACGAGGAGGCGACTCGAGGAAATGCCACTAAGTGCCTGACCAAAGACAACGTTACCGATCCTAGTACCATCAGTTCATCTATGCGGGCCAAGACTGATGAAACTCATGTTGAAGGTTCCAGTGATGAGAAGAAACAGGGTTGGCTGAACTCGCCTTTGGCTAGGGCGGTGGAGGCTTGTATTATGAGGGGTCAATGGTGAAAGACCCGAACAAGCTCGCCCGGATGGTGGCGGGTATAGAAAGTTGGACCGGTAGAGTTCAGCCGTTTATATTATGTCCTATTAGTTGATATTATGTGGCGTATTAGTGCTAGTTTTTGGGGAGTTTTGACACGTTGTCACTTTCCGGAATAGCCGGGTTTCAGATGCTTGATGTAAAGGCCTCGACAAAGGATCGACTTAACCAAATTTTATTTTTAATGAGAAGCACATTAATATTATTTCTATATTTTTTTTTGTGGTGGCTCGCAACTCGATTCTTCATTTTGCCCGGAGCGCCCTTTCGGGTTTTCACTCCATCCTCGGCTCACCATTTTTATTATATATTTTTTGACGGCTCGCAACTCGATTCTTCATTTTGCCCGGAGCGCCCTTTCGGGTTTTCACTCCGTCCTCGGCTCGTCATTTTTTATTTATTTTTTGACGACGGCTTGCAACTTGTTTCTTCATTTTGCCTGGGGCGCCCTTTCGGGTTTTCACCCCATCCTCGGCTCGTCGTTTATGCTTGGTCACTTAAATCACTCGTTAATCGAAACGTAGAAAGAAGTTCCGGTTTGTACGTGAATCGAGTAATCAATTTTTTGTTTGTTGTTTGGTTGGTTGTACCCGAAGAAGGGTTGCCTACGTATCCGCTTTTAGACGGATTCAAACCATGTTCGTAGTTCTCTTTTCCTTTATTTTTTTTAAAAAATGTGAGTGATTTTGCTTTAGACTCGTTATGCTGATTATCGATGCGAATTTGCTTCGTTTTTTTTTTGTTTTGCATGGGTTCCTCCCTAATTCAGAGATCAGGATGTGGTTGTTAGGATGTTTATGGGTAGTATCGTTTGAGTTGATCCATGTTGGTTGGGGTTGAGAACTATTGACCGTCTAGGTCGGTGAGGAACACGGCGTCCCCCGAGAGTATTTTCTTGACAAGGTAGGGGCCCGCCCAGTTTGGTTTGAACTTTCCTCTGGGATCGACGGGAAGGGGTGCTCTAATGGATTTGACTACTAAGTCTCCCTCGTGTATGTTTCAAGATTTCACTCGTTTATTAAAGGCTCGTTGTATACTTTGTTGGTTGGCTTGTACGTTGGATAGGGCATGTATCCTACGCTCATCTAAGAGTACTAGCTCGTCATATCAATTTTTGTCCCATTCTTCTTCGGGAATACCGCTCTCGGCTAGTATCCTTAGTGACGGTATTTCTAGCTCTACGGGTTGCACGCCTTCGGAACCGTAGGTTAAGTAATATGGCGTGGCTTGGGTGGGTGTTCGGTAGGATGTTCGGTACCCCCATAAGGGGAAGGGGATTTTGCTTGGCCAATCCCGATAGTTGTCTATCATTTTCTTAAGGATCGTGGTGATGGTTTTGTTGGCTCCTTCTACGGCCCCGTTTGTCTGAGGTCTATAGGGTAAGGACTTGTGTCTTTGGATTTTGTATTTGTCGAGAAGTTTTTATGTGTCGGCCCTGAAGTGAGCCCTCTGATCACTGATGATTTCGTGAGGTATGCCATAGCGGCAGATGATGTTATTTTGTAAGAATTTGACTACTTGTTTTGAGGTTAGTACGGTGTAAGAAGCGGCTTCTACCCATTTGGTGAAATAATTGACAACCACTAGTATAAAGCAGTGTCCGGCGGTCCCGGATGGGTGTACCTTTCCTATGATGTCAATTCCCCAAGTAGAGAAAGGCCAGGGCGTGGCTATAGTATGGAGAGAATATGGCGGTAGGTGTTGTATGTTGGCAAATATTTGGCAATTGTGGCAGTGACGAACGTGACATCGACAGTCTGCCTCTACGGAAATCCAGTAATAGCCCAGTCTCATTATTTTTCGGGCTAGTAGGTGTGCGCTCATGTGGGGTCCGCACTCTTCGTCATGTACTTCTTCCATGATTCTCTCGGATTGGGTTTTGTTTATGCACCTAAGGAGGACTCCTTGTGGGGTTCGTTTGTATAATAGTCCTTGATTCAGGACGTAATGGGCGGTTTGTATTCGTAAGGCTCATTTGTTTTTGGTGTTTGTGTTGGGTGGATATGACCCGTTAGTTTTAAAGTCCAGGATTGCTTTGTACTAGGGTTCCTCGGAGGTATCGTCGGTTTCGAGGTTATGGATGTAGGCCAGTTGTTCGCTTCTCTCTACGCATATATGTATAGAGAAAAGATGGTCGGGCATGTTTATTAGTGAGGCTAGTTTTTATAAGGCGTCGGCGAATTGGTTTTCTTCGCGGGGTATGTGTATGAAGTCGATTTCGGTGAATTCCCGAGATATTGTTTCTACTTTGGTTTGGTATGGAGTTAAGCTTTCGCTATAAACCTTCCAAGTACCCGTGGCTTGGTTGACTACTAGGGATGAATCCCCGTGCACTCTAAGGTTTTTAACTCCTAGAGATATGTTTGCTTTTAGTCCTATTAGGCAGGCTTCGTATTCGACTGCGTTGTTGGTAACGGGGAAATCGAGTTTGTATGAATGCTCATTTGTTGTAGACTTGTTGTTGTTTGGTCAGGGGGTGAGTGATGGGTTGAACCTAGGGCTGTTGTTCCCGTTCTCTTTTTAGGGTGAAGTTAAGTGGGCCGTTTCTTGTAGCCCTTGCACTTTAGTTAATAGTTATCGATAAATGGCATAGTGTCGAGTCTTTAAGCGATAAAGTAAGTTATTGAAAGAAGTCAAGCGATTGTCGAGGCATGTTTGTAAAAGAAAAGAGTTGTTTTATTGATAAATAGTAAACGGACTAAATGCTCGTGACTAAGTATGTTGGGGGAGGCCTCGCATCTCCCTGGACTTGATAAAAAAAGCATTTATTACTATTGCTATTGAGTCTAAGCCCTAAGATGAACTAGACTCTGACTCAGGTGCAAACTTGCTGGCCTTGGCTGGTGTCCTCGTACTCGGGGTACGCCCCGAATTTTTCCCCTTGGATGAGGTGACGAACTTGTTGTCGAAACTCACGACATTCACTAATGTCATGACCTCGACCCTGGTGGTATCGACACCATGTGCTACAATTCCAATGTAATGGCCTCTTATCTGCGGGTGGGTCAGGCGTTGGAGTTAGGGGGTATAGGAGCCTGTCGGATATTAGCATTGTTAAAGCCTGATCGTGGGATAGCCCAAAGTACTCTAGGAGCCGGAGACCCCTTTCCTCGGAGGTATCCGTAAAGAAGCGGGTGGGTTTTTTTGTTAGCAGTGCGGTTTTTACGACCCCCGTTTTTATTAACCCTTCGATTTTATCCTTTAGCAACGTGCAAGACTCCGTGTCGTGACCGTTACCCCTATGGTAGTGACAGTACTTCCCTTTGGACCAATGACGGGACCTATGCCTTAGTGGGGGATTGGCCATCGGCCCTATGGGCCATAGGAGGCGAAGGGATGCTAATGTTTGGTGTGCGGCCGCATAGCTAACCCCAATTCGGGTGTGCTTTTTCTTTGGTTCAATAGTCTCGGGTGAACCTACATCATCCGCTTTGATTGACCCGTTGCATTCGGAGGCGGGGGGTCTGGGAGGCTCTTCGAGCCTTTCCTCGAAATGAGCTATTCTAGCCTCTATTCTTAATAGTAGGGGGTATATTTGTGAGACTAGGCGAGCTAGGTTTTCGATAGTAACCGCATGTTCTGCAAGGTCAAGGGGTGTGGACTCTAGATGACTGTATGGTTCATCCTCGATAATTAGGACATCCTCTCCTAGAGGGACAAGGTGGGAACAGTCAATGGTGTCGTCGAAGATGGCATGGACACCAAAGGGCTTCGTGGTGTTGTTCGGTTTTTCAGGTAGAGGGAGAGGGATCGTCCCATTTTCTATCATGTCTTGTAGGGTATGTTTGAGCCGAAAACAGGATTCGGTATAGTGGCCCTTGCCGCGGTGGTAATGGCAATACTTATTAGCGTCCCATGTTTTTGCCATTTTGTCCGTGGGTGGGTCCGTAGTAGGACCTATCGGCTCGAGCTTTCCTTGCTCAGTCAACCTTTTTAAGGCTTCGGTGTACGCGATACCTAGTTTGGAGAATGTTCTAGGGGTGAAGTTTGTCCTCCCTCTAGTGGTTGGTTCGACCAGGTGTACTTCCTCGGTTTTGTTATTTCCCGATATTCCATAAGACCGGGTTCATGTAGAAGTGGTCGGCCCCTGATAGCCTTTCCCCATTATTTTGGAGAACACCCCCTTTTTCATGTCGTCCTCTAGGCGTATTCCTAAAGTGGACAACTCCTTGAAGGTATGGATGTTTTGGTACCTAAGATGGGAGGCGTAAGCTGGTCTAAGGTTATTGACGAACTTTTCTACCAAAGTAGTTTCGTCCGGACGGTTTATTAGTTGGGTACTGACCCTTCTCCATCTAGTCAAAAATTTCGAGAAGCCTTCCTTCTCGTTCTGGGAGAGGACTTCAAGGCTTCTAATGGTGACTTGTGTTTCGGCGTTATCTGCGTATTGTTTTGCGACTTCTATGGAGATATCGTCCCAAGTAGATATCTTTTTAGGGTCAGGTGAATAAAACCATGATCGTGGTGTGTCTCCTAGGGATGAAGGGAATATCCTAGTGAAGAGGTTAGGTTTGACCCCTTTAATGGCCATGTAATCCTTAAAGGCCCGGATGTGATTGAGGGGGTCCTCGGTTCCTTTGAATTTAGGTATGTCAGCTAGGGAAAAGTTCTCGGGTAACTGGTCATTCACCATTTCGAATTTTCTATGGTTTTCGAGGTGGACGTTGTTCCCTTGGTTCAGGCGCATCTGACTTTCGAGGAAATCTATGCGATTCATAACGAATTGTAGGGTATCATCTTGAGGTAGGGTAACGGGATGACTAGGGATGATGCCGACGGGTGCCCCACCTAGCGGGGTGGAATTTAAGAGGACCTCGTTGAGGACCCGGTTGTGGTGTTCATTTGAGGCTCTATCTTCCAAGTGGCCTAGTTGTGACTCTATGCTGTTTACGGATGCGTTCACCGTGATAATGGTGGCTTGTAAATCCCGGATCAGGTTAGTTAGGGTTCCTATGGTGTCATCCGCGGATTGTCCGACGTTATCCCCACCATGATTACTCGCGTATACGCTTGAATCTCCCGACATGACTGTGGAAAGGCAGTATTAATGAGGGCGGGACCACCAAACGATTTAAGGATTCGTGAGACGCTCGCAACTGAGCGATGCGGAAATGAGACCCTTGACTTGCGCGTGTGTGCGGTCATCGGCTTAGGGACTTAGGTGCTTTAGACTCTCGGTGTATTCGGTGGAACGCCTTATGGAGTCATGTCTCTAGAGCGAGACGATTTGACCCAAAACTCGGGGTGAGATTTAAAAGAGGACTTTCTCTAGTCGAGACGACCCAAAATGTAAGACCTCGGGTAGAGGCGACCCTAGTAACTAACACAGACATTTAATCACACGGTTGTACGACGTAAGGAGTTGATCGCAATCCCGGCTCAGGATCAAAGAGTTTTGATGTGCTGTTTTTTTGAAAACGATCGGGCTTTTGTAAAGGACGTTTCTTTTCGGAAAGGAGGATTTACAAAATTGGGATGACGATGGCATGATGACATCGTCTGTGACGTGAAAGTGCGTTGCTACATGTGCGTCGAAGATAGCAAAAGTGTAAATGATGTTTTTTCAAAAAAAGCACAGTTCTTAGGGGAACCGGTTTTGAAAATGATGACGTGGTGCTTTTATCAAAACTGCTATTAATTAGCCAGTTCGACATTTATGGTGTAGGCGGTGCTTGCGACGGAACGTGATGCCTGGTGACGGTGTTTTGGAAATGATGTTTTGTGAATGTGACCGTTTAAGATTCCTTAATTCATTAATCGAAACTTCGGTTGTGTTAACGGTATGTGCATAAAAAATATTTTGTTGAAATAAAATGTAACTGTTTGAGGTACCTTGGTCCCATTGATCGGGAGTTTTGGTCGTATTAACGGTATTCGTTGTTGACGGGTTTTACTTTGGCCAAAGTGATGACATTTTTTTTTTAAAAACGGTCTTTTGAAAAATCCGTCATGATGACGGTGCTTTTAAAAGGTTTTCGAAAATCATTTTGAATTGGCTGGAGTGTCGGTGCTAAAACAACTATCTTGGAGATGACCTTTTTCGAAAACGGAGTTGGGTGTGGTTGAATATGTTGTTGTGGTTGAATCCAGATTTTAGTGTTTTATTTGGGTTGTTCAAACACGCTACACATAACTAGGAATGCATATACTCATGCAGGATGCAGACACGGGTAGGTTAGGGTAGGCTACCTCCCACGAATAGCCTTTGCTTAGGTGACGACAGGTCCCCCGGGGAGGTGAGTGTCATACCGTCAGTTTAGACCATTCGCTTAGTATATCCGCGGGATGCGCGTTAGGCGGCCGGAGCGTTAACCGAGGATCCCTCCGAGTGTCCATAAGAGTCTTACCGCGAAGAGGTCGATTGGTCCTGATATTGGTTAGGGTGGGCTTTTTAGGGCCAAAACCTGTAGTGACCACAACTAGGAACTAGGAAATGAGCTTCACCGACCTCGTTCAGGTTACACCACCGCTGGAAACTTGTTTCCAAATCCCCAGCGGAGTCGTCAAACTGTGGATGTCCGTCCGCACCGCCCGGCGCCCCGCGCGCGCCCGCTCAGGACTGACCCGGTTTTTCAATGTATGGCGGCGGCCACCCACGCGGCCCCCTCCCGATCGAGGCCCGGTCCAATCTCGCGTACGGGGCAATATTTCGGACCTCGATTCGGATGACGATTCAGACTTGTACTAGATGGGCGCAAGGGCCCGTGTTTCCGTTGGAAACGATCGAGTCGTGGATGGAAATGTTTAATGACCGATATGTTTGGTAAGGCGACCTTTTTAGTGAACCGAATTCGTTGCCGATTTGTGTAGTCGCCACCGAGTCAATTATAGGGACTCAAAAACTGTTCAAGTCAACTTTGATCCTTAGCCGGCATAAAGCTGAGGGGCACGGGACCTAAAGATAAAGACTTGTACCCTTAAGCACTCCATGCCTGGAATGACTCTTACTGCCAATGGTTTCGGACATCCAGAAACCATCGATTCTGAGTATGGGGTGAGGGTACGTATTGGGAAGCCAACGTCCACTAGACATCGACACTCAATCCCGCCCTCACGTAGCGGCCTCTACTAATCAATCGGTGGGCTGATAGCTTGGTTCCTTTGTTGTGGCGGAAGTACTGTAACATCCATTGTTTTAACCCTATACCTTTTTCTATATCGGTTGTTTTAAGGACAAGTAAGTTTTGTCGTCGAAGTAGTTGTGTTTACATCCTTTGCATGCGATTTCACGTGACAAGTAGGCCATGGAAAGATGCACATAGGAGAGTAGAGAGTACTAGTATTATACGTTTTAGCAAGTCAGTTTTAACACGATAATACGGATATTAGTTGTTCTCGTGGTATACCTTACCCATCATTCTGCTTAAGATGCGTTGGCTAGGTATTAATAGGGATGCGTCGAACCATGCATGGCGAGCCCCGGGACTAATACGGAACCCGACCATCTCTTTGTTAGGTGATTTAGCATGCGATTATAAGGTCATATATAAAAACAATAAATCATACGAAAACTGTAAATGCAAAATGTAAGTAAATCACATAACGAGGAGTTGCACCCTCGGAGTATACGCTAAACGGGACACGATACATAGATAGTTGAGAACGAATCTCGAAATTACTCGGGTCAATTTAGAGTTTTTTAGTATTTATGATTGAAGTTGGGACATTACGTATTTTATTAAGTGTGATGGACCTAGCGTCCACGTTTGACATTATCATAGTGCATAATAAAAGTACAAAAATGTAAAGTTTTGTTTAGACGACAACCTAGTGACGATTCGACTTCAAAGGCGGATCCTCCTAGCTCGCATGGTGATTTCGGTAGAGTTCCGTTACCATTGGCCCTTCCTGCGGCTAATCCGGCAGAGCTCCACTACTACTTGCTAGTTCTGCGGCTAATCCGGTGGAACTCCGTTAGACTCGGAGTAGCTAGTCGAACACAGACACCTCGGGATCGAGTGGAGTGCTCAAAGGTTAGGAGTAACGTCGATTTCGCTTTATCGGAACTACGATCGAGTGGATCGTTTGCCTCGGGTGTCGGAGTGCGAGCCCTTAGCGAGAAACTCTTAACGAGTGAAGAGGGAAGAGGGAAGAGAGAATGAGTTGTGTGTCGAATGAAGGGGGTGGAGGGGGTATTTATACATGTTTTCGGCTCTCGTCACCCGGATGGACGCCTGAGTCCAGGCGCACCAAAACTCAGTCGCCCGGGTTTAGGCGTGTGAAACCTGAGGAGCGCAAGGGGAGGCGCTCGTGATTTTGAAGATACAGTTTTGATACTTTCCATAACCAACACTTGCACGTATTATATGAGTCTTGGGGATTAAGCGTTCCCCCTCTTGACCTAGCACCGTTGCGCCGAGTGGGCCTCGGGTGCACGTCTCGAGGTTCGCTTGGCGCGGTGCTGACTTGGTTAGTGTTTTGGGACCGACTCGGTGTCCCGGTGTCAGAATGGACTCTAATTAGTGTCTATGCGACCGTAACGACACAACTAAGGCTGCCTTGATGTTAATTTAATTTTTCCGAGTAGTTATTTGATCTGTTCTATAGAAAAACTATCTAAAACACCATGAGCTTGTGTCGCGTTGCAGTCCGATCGTCATCGGGTGTTTGTTGAGCACTCCTGCAGCCACAAGGTTCAAATCTGGGTGTCTACAAGTATCTAACGTGTAATTTTTTTATTTCATTCGTCTACTTAACTTATGAAATTACAGGTGGGAGGAGAAGCGCTACAAGGAATATCTAAGGCATTCGATCATCGGTACCTACATGGGTACCCTTGGTGCTTACAGAAACTCTAACCAATTGTTTTTTTTGTGAACAGAAATGAGTACGGATTAACGCGGGCAATGAACTAAGGTTCGAGAAATGCATCACTGTAGACACCCGCATTTTGCATGCTCGTGTCTGTAGCAGTCTCCAACAAAACACTCAATGATGATCGGATGTCAACATGCATCAATACGCTCAAGTATGGGCTTGGAATCAATAGTATCCAGCTCGGGCACACATCGGAGTACAAATATCTCAAAACTAACCTCAAATTCAGGCTTAGTGAGTCGTTTCCAATCAAATAAAGTTACTTAAAGTCAAAACCGCCATCGGGGGCAAAACCGTCTTTCATCAACCCACTGAAACCCGGTCAAAGTCGAAAACCAGAAACAAACCAAATTCAAAAAGCGTTCAAATACACAAACCAACCAAGTCAAACGTAATAAAATCTTAGCTCGGATAACACGGATGTCAATCCCGTATTTCGAGCAACTTCCGATCCTTACGAATTCAATCGCACGAAGTCCCGCCCCTCAGAGTCGAGGCGCGCTAGTAGTCGCGCTCGAGGATCAAGGCGCCATCCTTCCTGTGCCTCTTGTTTTGAAATCAGAATTTGGTTTTGACGCTCAAACACATTTCAAAATTCGACATCTCCTATAAATACATGACCCCAGCTCATCATTTAGAGGATCACTTCTTCTCGGCCATTTGCACTACTGCATACTACGCTTCACAAAAACTCTAAAAATGCCCTAACTCTTTCCACATCCAAGAGCTCCCCGTGTCCATACCGATACTCCGTCGAGCCATACTTCGAGACATTTGACATGTAGGTTGAGGGTGTTCAAACTCATATTCTAATCCTTCCTTCACATCACTATTTCGCATCTAACATTACTAACTTTATTTATCGCATCAAATTACTAACATTTAATTTCTCGTACACTAACTTTTACATTTTGGTACACTAACATCTAACTCTTAATTCTCTCATTTATGTTATTACTACCGTGTATATATAACATTTAAACTATTTTCTAAAACGTGACTCGAGTGAGCGTCCGATGATGCTAAATCAAGCATCATAAGCCTTAATGGCCAACAACGATGCCGAAATGCAAAGGACATAATATTCATGATGACGAGTCATTGTCGGTTTTGAGCGATTATTCGATGAGCCATTTGAGCATCATAGGCCTAATGGCCAAACAACGATGTCAATAATGCAGAGAATCTAACTTTCGCTATGACGAACCGAACTTTTCAATCGATCGCATTCAATAGTCGAATCTGCCAAAAGTCCGCACAATAGCCAACCGGAGCGCGAGAGTTGTGGCGTCTCAAAATTGAGGCGTGCGACCCCCTGCACTTGAGTATCAAGGCGCCTCATGGCGTGCGCCTGTAGATTCGTTCGCTACCTATTTTTTATAATCGTACACACTCCTTTTAATTACTTGATACTGGTTCTATAACAGGATGTCAAATACAAAGGATCATCGAGGATTGACCGAGTACGAAACCTAATGGCATTAATCTAAGCATTGTATGGCTCATATAGCTAAACGAAGATGCCACGATGTGGAAGGTCTCGATATTCGTATTAGGTCGACACATCGATTCAAATCATAAAGCAAGACGGTCTAAAAGACGAATACCCGTTGAGTTTAAAACAAAACATCATAGACTATCGAAATGGTCAAAATAATGATGTATGTTTCGATTAGGGAATCATGCTCGCTATGAAAGTCAATACGTCTAAGTCATGATGTATTCTTTACACGACGTTCCATGAAATAACTATTACTAATCACATTTTATTTTCTTCAATTCCGCAACTTTGAGCTAATTACCTTGAGATGCTAACACTAACGACTTCCTAGTCGGAAATGGTGTTCCTCAAATGTAAGGTCTAGCTAGGATTAGTTGTGACGAGACCACCCAAGGCCCCGGGATCGAGCTAGTATCACGCTTTGGTCCCGAACATCATAGGCCTAGGCGCACTAGCTACCGCGCCAGAGAACTGGGGCGCACGAGGCCCTGCGCCTGACTATCAGGGCGCAAGGCACTACCCGCTCGAGTTTTGTCCTCTGGTCAGTATGTAATGCAATACGTAATCAATCATAGTCTTTCCACTTCTTCGATTTGCGGTTTCTTTTTACGTTCTCTATTTACGAGTCCTTTTATAGTTTAAGTATATCGTTTCTAATTTAATATAACAATTGTTTGTCGTATTGTGAATTCCGAGTTGTATTCCGCTTGTGTAACTTGTAATCTACTTTCAAGTTATTTAATACTTTCTTTGGCATTTACCACTTTCTAAATGAACATCAAATGCTAAAACAACTTTGACATATACAAATCGAGATGCATTAAACGACGTAGTAAACATACAATTCGCACGTATAGCATAAAACAATCTTTGTCATAACATTTCACCCTCTTACTAACGTGCGTACAAGAACACCAATCAATATCTCAGTAGAGTCGCTATGTGCGGGTGGGGATGGGTGTCGTTTGTGGCCTTCCCAACACGTACCTTCACCTCTTACTCAGAATCTAGGGGTTTCGGATGACGGAAACCATTGCTCACGAGAGTCATTCGATACACGATATTGGATATATTCGACATCGCTATCGTGATGCAAAGATACGAACCCTCTAAACTTTTGTACAAGGCAAACTTGCTTAGTGAGCTGTACGTCTAAGTATAGAGTGCGTTCGAACAGGTCTGAACTCCCATAAAATTTGGTGGTGATTCCATTATGATTTAAATTTCAATTCGAGATCAATCTTACACGAGAACATATGCCTACCAAAACCCGCACCGATCGTGGACCTAAGTCATGTCCACAATCACCGATATCATATCATTCAGAGAGTGTTGCGTTAGCTTGCGAAGCCAGGGTGGACACCGAAAGATAAATAGACTGAGTTGCGACGGAGGGCTGTGGGCCCGGAGTTCTAGAAGAAGGTGGAAGTGAAAAAAGCGAACCGACGACGACTCGAGGAGGAAATAAGGACAGTGTCATGAAGGGAACCAGTTGCCTTGGTCGTAGAAGCGCAACGACAGTTTTATAGTCTATGGTATGTGTTTTGAAGATAAATGATTAGTTTTACTATAGTTAGTATGTTTAAAATAAATAACACCACCAAGTTATGATATTTTCTTTCCAAGGGGATGGACGAGACCTCAATCCAGCTGCTCGAGAAAACAAAGAAGGGCAAAGGCGGCAACTGGATAGACGACAGAGCGAAGCAGATGCGTGTGAGTACTATTACACACTACTAGAAAATAGGAAACAGTAAACCGCTATCGGTGACCGTCTTCTGTCGCTAAAAAAGATGGGCGACCGATATCGGTCGCTAATAGGCAGTCGACCTTCGTGGTTGCGTAGATAGGAAGCGGGCGACCGATGTCGGTCGCTAAAAAAGACGTGCGACCGACATCCATCGCTAAATTTAGCGACCGCTATAAGTCCCTATAGACATTACTTAGCGACCGATATTGGTCACTAAAGGGAAAATATTGCGACCGATATCGGTTGCTCTGCGCTTCATTTGAACCTCGTTGGATTGGTTTGGGGGACCTGGGTCGTCTGTATTAGGGACCGATGTCAGTCGCCATGTCCCTCATATATCGACCAAAATTGGTTGCTACTGGAGCTGTCATTGGCCGATTAAATTTATTTCATTTCTAGCCAAAATCTACACCAAAAAAACCACACAACAATGACAATATATGTGAACACATTCCAAACATCACGCATATCGTCCAAATAATGCCAAATTCACACTTCCTCAAATGTCGACCAAGATAACGAAATGTCATAAACACACTGAATTCGGAATCATGTTACAAACTTCCAAAATTAAAATAAAAAAACTACGAGGTTTTTTAATTTCAAGTACCAACAGGATCTAATAATTTAACAGGGAGGCTAGTGGCAACCCACTCCCACTCCCATTAAAGGGGACTCTAGGGTTTGGAGAGAGGGGATAGGGTCCAGAGTTGCAGTTATGCTGTTGAAGGCTTCTCAGGCAGGCGAGTTCTTCAAGTATTTGCCTGTTTACCTCATTGGTTTGCCTGATTTATTCAGCAAGCATCGCACGTTCTGCTCTTCCTTCATCAACCTCTGTTCAAACTTGAGCCATGGCGGAGGGTGCGTACTCGTTTTGGTCGAGCCGCCTCCTCGAGCATTTGGTGGGGTCTAGTATAGTGGGTGAGCGTTCCCCGTACCATTTGACAACGTTGAACCATATCTAGTTCGGATCTTTACCGGCAGATTCATCGGTAAATGTGGCTTCCATATATGCTTCCTAGAAAACAATGATTTGATGATTAAGTGATCTTTCATCCATAATGTTACAATATAAAGAACAATATAGATTTTCTTATGTTAAAAACTCACCCAAATTTCCTGGCCCCTCTTCATAATGAAGCATCTTCGACCATTACAATTTGTTTTGCTTTTTCTCTACACAAACAACTCCGCAGCCTCGGGAAGTTTTCCCGTTTCCTTTTGAATCTATTAAGAATATATAGATTTCTTGTTAATCATTACAATAATAACATAAAATAACATTCCAAAAAAAATGAAAGGTTTGAAATACTTACATTCAAAGCGCGCCGGTAGTTGGATTGTGACCCCCCATAATGTGTCGGCTCAACTTCATTCTCAATGTTTCCCCGCCTCTTGTTCTTTTTGGCATGGGCGGATCCCTTTTCGAATTCTTTGGAGGAAGGAGTTTTATTAAATTGCTCGAGTGCGGGGCGTACAATTTATATTGAGTGATGAATTAAGAGAAAAACAAACTTTTCTATTCAAGTACGGACATTAATTATATTAACTAATCAAACCTTGAAAAACTTTCTCCGCCTTGTTCTCGTTGGCAGTCTTCCACATGTTGTCTTTAAAGCGCACCTTAGCAACCGCCATATAGCGCTCCCATGCTACAGCCTCAAGGCTTGGATCCCACCAGAATTTTAGTTACAAGAACGTTTGTTGTTAGTAGTGTATTAATCCATAAACGATAAATACATGAGATAAGTTAACTAATAAACAAAAAAACAACGTACTTTGAAGTTGTTAAACCACTGTTCTTGTTGCCATGCAAGCACTTTAGTCCAGCTGGTGTAATCTCCAGTCATGTTGCTCTTATAGCTCTATGTCACACCAGTGATAACGGGTCGATGCCAAAACCTACACCATTTACGAAAATGTATGTAATATTTGAAACAAAATATTTAAAACCTTAACCAATAACAAAGTTGCTAATATAATATTTCACCATATGTTTTCGAGGCTTAAAATTATACGTCCGTCTTCCTCCCTACGCCTGATCACATGAGATGGCTGTGGATTTTGTTGTTGTTCATTAGCAACCTTCTCATTTTCGTCCTGCTGCTCTTGCTACTATTCCTGTGAAGCTTGTCTGCTCTTGCTCCGGGTCCTAGCCCTGAATCGACGGCCTAACGTTTTCTCCGCTGTCAAAGATAGAAAGTTAGAAATCAAAACAATTAAAATTAATATAATCAACTAGTCAAAACAATTAACAATAATTTTTATATTTAAATAATACAAACCGTACCAACCTAGTAATCATCCTCGCTATCGTTGTCCTCTCCCACTTGGCTACTAGTACCACCTACAATCTACCTATTAAAAATTGGGCAAACCTAGGCAATTAACATGTTAACTGTATTACATACTCCAACTACAAAACTATAATAAAAAACAAACACTACAAACATCTAACTAAATAGCTAACTTATTAAAATCAGTAAATACAAAAATTAAGGAATTATTTAAACTACTTACTAAACTAAAAACATACCTTAATCAACAAAAGGGGAAAGAAAATAGGGAGGAAAAGAAGAGGAGAAGGGAGGGTGCGCGAGTGAGGAAATGTAGAGAAATGTTAGAGAGATAAAGTGATTATGGGAAATGAGGGAAATGAGAGGTGCTCAGTTTGGTTTAAAAAAATCAGATGCTTAGCGACCAACTTGCGGTCACCCGCTTTTTTCTGTCGGTCGCTACGCCTGGCTTTATTATTTTTTATTCGACACTTAGCGACCAATATCGGTCGCCCGCCTTTTTTATTCAAAGCTTAGCGACCGATATCGGTCGCTATGCCTGGTTTTATTATTTTTTAATTCAAAGCTTAGCGATCGATATCTGTCGCTCCCTTTTTTTATTCAAACCTTAGCGACCGATATCGGTCGCCAGTGTTTTTATTCAGTCGCTCTATTAGCGACCAACTATTTTGGACGCACGAGTGAGGTCGCCCTTGGTATGTTTTCTTGTAGTGTACAATAAATAGCATATTAAGTTATCTAAGTTAATCAGGTTATCATATTAACTATGTTGTTAGGCGGGGTTGGGTGTTCTTAGTGAACTTCCCAACACGTACCCTCACCCCTTACTCAGAACCATGGTTTCCGGATGTCTGAAACCATTGGCAACGAGAGTCATTCAATATACGATTAACCGCTCAAGTCGGCATCTATATCGATATGCAAAAGGGACGAGCCCAATAAACTCTGACATCGGAAATGGGTCGTATTTTGTACACGGCCCACTACGACATAGAGTGGGCTCGAACGGTTCCGAATAACCATAAAATTCGGTGGCGACTCCAACTTCGATTTAAATTTCAATTTGACCATCTCATATGGAGATTCATTCGCCTCCCCTGTAATCCCCTAGAAATTCTAACGCAATACAGTGGCGGAAACACTGTAGAAGTGGGATTATAACACACTGTAGCTATGTCTTGAATAAATAAAAATGGTAAGTCAATACATAAGCCATAAAATAAAAATGGCTACAAAATAAATAAATAAATAAAATCCATAAAAAGGGTTTTAACAATCCATAATACAGTGATCTGATTAAAACAAGCAGGATCCATAACTGCTCGCTAGCCCACCCGAAGGAAAACACATATACCTGCCATGTTTAAAACATAACAGCCACAATCAGTGGGGAGCAACGTCAACGTTCTCCCAGCCGTATAACAGGATTTTAAAACTGTAATTACTATTATAGAAAAATAGTAAAAAGGAAAACAGTAAAACATCATATTAAAATAAGCTTTAGCGTAAAACAAAATAATTAAAAGGGTTTCCGAAGAAACATAAAAAAAATTGCCAACCTGCAAACCAATTTATATCGATAATAAATAAAATAATCAAAATGGCGTTATGGATAGGATTATGTAGAATCTAGACTTTCACTAGGACAATACTAAACTAGCTTCGAGAACTTAGTCAAACAAATCAGACTTCGGTCTCTAACTAGGCAACTCAACTATAACAGAACTGCGTGCAGCGAGGTCCTGGCTTAAGTAGTGTACACCCCTCCTGGACACCAACCGTAATCCAGTTCAACCCGACGGCGACTTACACGATGCGATATCTAAGTTTAAGGTCAAAATATACACACTCCTGAACACAAACCATGCTCAGTTCAACGACCAATGTGTCTCAACATAGACACACCAGCTTTATAGTTGATGGCAAAACGTACATCCCAGACTATATTACTCTAAACCCACACTTTTCCTTATTCCATAACTCCAAAACAAACCATTATCGACATATAAAAGATATAATCATTATAAATAATAAGAGGATAAAAGAAGTAAACATTTATATTCTAAAAGAGGAAACTTTCTATTTTAGGAAACTTCTATTTTTAGAAACTTTACTAAAAATAGCATTATATCAAAATAGTGAAAATATTAGTTCATACTAATACCACATTTTAGTAAACGATATAGATTTATAAAACCAATACTTTCGGCCTTAACGATATTAATTATTAAAGTAAGAACATTTGATTTTATGAAATTATTAAAACATCGTATAAGCGTTATAAAATGATTAAAAATGTCTTAAACATTTTAATATTACTAATTAGGGTGTTTTCAAAAGTTATAAAGCTAAAATTCCCTAATTATTATTAGTTTCGACAATAAAATTATAAATAGGATTTTACGGCAAATATCAAATTAAATATTTGAACGTCTTTATTTAATTAAACCAATAAATATATTTAGAGTATGTTAAGGGATGATTTAAATCTTAAAGTTTCAGATTTAAATACTTTCAAAATTTCTGGAAAAATAATTCTTTTAGCTAAGACAATGCATTTTAACGATAAATCACAATTTGTCCGAAAATCAATATTTATTAATTAAAGACTTTAATAAATAGTACAAAAATTACGTAAAATAGTTAAATTATATTTATGGACATTCTGTCCAGAAAAGAAAATTTCCATAATTCTAAAACTCGGTTTTTAAAGCGTTTTCTCGTTAATCGTCCAATCTCGACAATAACGATTAATAACAATAGTAATTACAAAACGATTTAAGTATTAATATCCAAAAATTATTATTAAACCTAAAAATCATGATTTTCCAGAATCTACCATTTTTCCAAATTTAGAAAAATTCCAGATTTAATAAATCCCGTCAAAACCGTCTTTAAAACCCGTTTTCACAATTAACGATTCCATTAATAAAACTTATCGTTCCTAACATTTTATTAAGGCACTAAAAATCATAAAATCAAATTTTAATATGAAATCATCAGAATCATAATTTTTCCAGATTTAAACCAAAGACCAGAAATCGAGAATTTAAACAACAAACACGGTTTTAACGATAAACGATGATTTAAAGTGATTAATTAATTCATCCACTTAAGAATTCCGAAAAATTATGAAAAAATTCAGAAAATTCTAATTCACCAGAAAGTTTCACCACGTCAAAAATCAGATTAAATCAAAATGTTTAAGTACTAGAACTAAAAATCGGCTTTTAATCGTTTCTGTCCGAAAACGGTAATAATTCAATATTCGATATCAAAAATATCAGAAAAATACTAAATTATTAAAAATCATCAAAAAAATAATTTTTACAGAATATAAATATATATTACATGTTTAGGCCGAATATTACGATTTTACAAATTAATATGACGATTTAATCGTTAATCTCGTAAAAGCGATAAAAATATCGAAACATGCAAATTTTAAACTTTAAAATTTTTTCCAGAATCCGTGACATTCATATATCGCCAAAATAAAATATAAAAATATATACATGCAAATACTCAATTAAAATCTTGAAATACCGAGTAACATCGACGTTACCTCTACTCCAAGTCTGAGTCGATAATATATTCGTCGGCTTCGGGATCGTCCAAAAATCCTACCAAACACGGAAATCATGGCAGAAAAATACCATGAGAAAACTAAAAATCAAGGTAAAAATTGATCGAAAATGACGTCGATTAATACCTTAACGAAGAGAACGGAAAGAGGATTATTATGACGATAAAAATGATGCGATTGGGACTCGAAATGGAGCAAAAATTTGCCTAAGATGGAGGAGGAGTACACGGCCAAATGAGAGGGAGAAAGGTTGAATATTTTTTTTTATGACAAGAATGAATAAGGTGTAGTATGGAAAATGGATGGTTTTCAAAAATATAAATGAGATTAAATGGTTGATGAAAACTATGTGCACCATGATGAAAATGGCCGGCCAAAAATGTGATGACAAGGAGCATGAAAAGTTTTGATACTAATGCTACAATGAATGAGAATAATTTATCTTATGTTTACGTTTTAACGTGATAAAATGAAACGTTTAAATAAAACGTAATAAAATTTGTGATCAAGGGCTTAGTTGGTACAAAATTTGAGTAAATGGGCTTAAAGATTTTATAAGTTGATAAAAAGTATAATCGTAAAATAGTTAAAGGCATTTCAAAGTAATTCGAGTAAACCTCGCGTAAGAAAATATTTATTCGCGAAGCTTCGTAATAAAAATCATTAACAACTAATTTTTGTAAATAAAAATATTTACTAGTTTAAAATATTATAGAAACGTATTCAAACATTTTTCGGAAAAGGAATAACTTAAATCCAAGCTTAAAAATGTCAATTCGAAGAGAAATAGAATTTCTTGCGGAAAAATTAATTAGTTTACGAAGAAACCAAATAAATGGATTTAAATCTTTGAAATTAAAAATAAAAATTATTAAACTCAAAAATTAAAATAGAGCTTAGTAAAATGATAAAATATGAGGCCAAAAAGTGACAGAGTTAAGACGGAGTCCTAACGGAAAGAATAAAAATGCTTAGGAAAAATAGCGGGTGTTACATCCCCAAAACCCGCGCGTGGCCGCGTCGGGGTGGACCTATGTCATGTCCACAACGTACAAGATATAAATTCAAAGGATGGGAGAAAAATCAACAACAATTGCGCACGACCAAACATAATAGCACCCGGGTAAAAACAATTTTCACGAGTAAATTATAATCAAATAAATACCAGTAAATCCCTCATAACCAATTATGAGACACAGATTTACGTCTATTAGATTAATACTACGTAACAAAGACTCTGATACCACTGTAGGGTTACAACCCTTAAACCCAAGGACCTGTTACGAGTATTAACCGAAAAGACAAAAGAAGAGGGATAACAATTATACCTTATTTGCAGCGGAATATCGTATTAATAAGAAGTATAATAAACCCAGAAATATATATAATCTCCACGGACAGAATAAATAATCTCCACGGATAGAATAAATAATTCCCACGGACAGAATAAAGCACCCCAAACGTGATGCCTCCTTTGGTATCCACACGGGTACGGAACTGCGACGTATATGCTAGTATAAGGGTTTTGTGAGACAGTCTCACAAAATTCTCTCTCTAATAATATATGAATCAATACTCACAATTGTATATCTGGTTCATCATATGAACCTCCTTATATAGGATAGATAGGTTACCTACTTAACCTAGAAGTTATTCCATAACTCCAATTGGTATAATTAGATTATCACAATAACTCTAGTTACCATAACTAGATTATTACTATATAACTCTAATTACGTACCATAACCCGACAGCACAGCTGAGTCGTATTATTACTGACCCGATATATTAATATATCGATATATTAATAATATCCCGTACACATTGTGTGTGACCCAATGGGCCCACTTAAGACTACCAAACATATAACTCATTTATATGTCAACCCGACATCGACCTCCAGCAAGGCATATCGGATACATAGACTTAAGTGGGTTAATCCGTAGGACAATGAACATAACTCCTTCATCAAAAACATTCATATTCATTATCCAACTGCGAGTATTATCTCTAACATAATATTTCATCTCAATGTATTGTCTCGCCTTAAATATATATTGATTTTAATGATATACGATAGAGTTTCAGCACTTTATTAAATTTCTTCTAAGAGAAACTTCATATTTATTAAAACGGGTGTAATAAGAACCCGGATGACCTTGATTGTCACATATTTAATCCTTTTGTGCTAACTTTACTTTGCCTATAATTCATGGCACTTTTTGTATATATTTCGCATTATCTTGATAAATTAACTAATCGCACGCCACATTTTAGCTGACTGAATTTCATTATGCTAAACTTCTAGTTTAGCTATATTTCATCGTAATGCGTAATAATCTTATTCATGTGGCCAAAACCAATTATTGACGTGACATGACACAAATGTTGTTTCATATAAGTAGGCGAGATCCGTCAACATTACAATAATTGATCCCGATAGTTATCAATTTTATTTATATAAATAAGTGTTGTATAAATAACGCAGATAACAAGTATATAAATTAAAATAAAATACCAACTTAAGTAACAATAATAATAATAATAATAATAATCCAAGCATCCAAAACATCAAAGTAAAGTACTGCGATAAAATTCAACATGTAACTAAAGCTTTATTCTATAAGTAATTATTAATATAAATTGATCTTAGTGGACCAATTATGCTTGGGTAGTGAAGAAATCTTCTGCTTCCAAATGGGTTGACTTATTAGTATAGAAATCACCTTCACCATCTCGCACCATATTTGTCTCCACATTCTTTCCTTTCTGAGACATTTGGTAGAGGTCAACAAAGTATTTTGGAGTGCGGCACACACAGGTCCAGTGACCATATTGTCCGCAACGGTAGCATTGGTTGGGGCCCACCTCATTTGTGTTTTCCTCTGGTTTATGATCATTTTCCCACTTCTAGTGATGATATGACCCTTTGAAGATACCACCCCGGCCTCGTCCGTATCCTGGCGCATAACCACGACCACGACCACGTCCACGGCCGCGACCGCGTCCTTGACCATAACTATTTGCATAATCATTTCCTTTTTCATATGTCCCCTGATGGAAGGCCCCATTCGCTTCTGGGAATGGTTGAGTACCAGTGGGACGATATGAGTGGTTTTTCATCAGTAATTCATTATTTTGCTCAGCCACAAGTAAGCAAGATATTAGTTCAGAGTATTTCTTAAATCCTTTTTCACGGTATTGTGTCTGCAGGACAATGTTACTTGCGTGAAAAGTGGAGAATGTCTTTTCTAACATGTCAGCGTCGCTAATTTTCTCTCCACATAATTTCAGTAGTGAAGTGATTCTGAACACAGCTGAGTTATATCCTGTTACAGACTTAAAATCTTGTAACCTCAAAGTTGCCCATTCGGCGCGAGCACCGGGTAACATCACACTTTTCAGGTGTTTATACCTTTAATCCAATTCTGTCCAAAGAGTATAAGGGTCTTTCACAGTCAAATATTCAATTTTGAGTCCCTCATGGAGATGGTGACGAAGGAAAATCATGGCCTTAGCCTTATCTTGATCAGATGACTTATTTCCTTCCTTAATAGTCTCACTAAGGCCTTTTTGCAGCTAGGTGAATTTCACAGTCCAATACCCAAGCCAAGTAGTTCTTTCCACTTATATCTAGGGCCTCAAAATCAAGTTTTGCAATGTTCGACATGATGAACTATACAATTGAATATATCACATATTAGTTATTCAAACCTATATGGCAAAACATTCTTAATATACCAATTTTAGAATATGTAAGGCTACTAAAACATGATATAAATCAGAAATAATACGGTATAATAATAATAATAATTACCTTTAAAGATTATCACGTTTATATAAATAGCTACATTATTTATACTTGCCATAATGTAAAAGCCCTATTACAGGTAACTAATAATTCATTATTACGTGTGTTGATTATGATATATACAGTTGTATAATGTGTGAAGTTATATAATGATTATTGCTAATTGATATTATATTTATATCTGCCATAATATAAAAGCCCTTTTACTATATTTATTGCTAATGGTTACGTACGGCTAATGATTATGATAATGTCTAAGATTTATAAAATGATTTTATTGCTAATGCTTTACAAAGATAATGTTATGTAACTTATCCTTCATTATTAGTGATATGAATTTAGACATTATTATATACAGAAAAGAGTATGACAAATATTATAGTAACTGTAACATATCAATATGACAATTATTAATATCATTATGGTAAATATAAATATGTAAAATTTAATAAATGTGAATGTTTTATTTGATAACATGTTATTAACAAATATAATACACAAATAAGGATGACAAATATAATATTGATACGCATAACGAACATGGACAAACAATAGCATTTATTCATAACGATGACAAAAATATAATATGTGTGTGACATTAAAATAAAGTGTCGTTTTAGTCCGTGCACAAGAGACAATAATACGTGAAGATGACGTTAAGATTTGAGTAATATAACAAGATTAACAATTATTATGTTAGCCTACTATGATTAACAAGATTAGCAAGATTAACTCATAAAATAGAATAACGTATTAATGCTATGATACTATAATAACGTGTCAACAAGATGATGTATAACATGAAGATAGCGTGGTAATAAGATTAACATGATGCGCGGTTTATACAAACGAGTTATAATATCAATTTATATCGTGACATGTTATACGTAATCGGGTAACAATATTGTGATATGTATATGTACTTGATATGAACCTTAAATTAAATTTATACGAGAAAGTACCTGAGTAGCGTAATAAATAAGGTCTGAAAAATAAATAAATAAATAATAATAATAATAATAATAATAATAATAATAATAATAATAATAATATAAGGAGAGTCTCGTGCTGATAACGTGTTATAATATAAGGAGAGAAAGAGGAAAATGAGAGAGGTACTCTATTACATTGATCATTGGCATGTATATATACATATAGATATCTAGGGTTTCTTCTAGGTCTAGAATATTCTGTAAAGATATGATGTCGACATAATGTCGTCATAGTGTGGACATCCACCAATACAATATATTACATTATAACATAAAACATGTTACTTGCAAAGTAAAAATTATCACTGTTGATTATATCATTTGAATAAAATTGTTAAAAATAAACCATACAATTTCGGATGGATTATTTGCCTACTTTTGTGATGAATCGAATAAAGTATGGGTAAATCTCCTTTGTGACGGATATATTCGTCATAAAACGGTGACCTATCAAATAATATTACATGTAAGGGTGTTAATGAGCCGAGACATCTCGTGAATAACTCGAACTTGCTCGGTCAAAGCTCGGCTCGTGTGAGCTTGATTTGAGAACTTAACGAGTCAAGTTGATCAACCATTGACTCAACTTGAAAAACTCGTGACCAGCCCGAAATAATGTGATTAGTTCTGCTCTTATTTAAAAATATATATTAATCTTAAGTTATCGTTTTTTCACCCAATGAAATGTTCTTATAGATTTGCCTAATAAGTTTTGTACGAGTATATATTTTTGGATCGTAATTTATTAAATATTTAAATAGTATAGATGAAAAAACCATAAATTTTGTAGTTATATATAGGCTTGAGTTAGGCCAGAACACACATTTTAGTTCACGACGTTGTTTGTATGCTCAATTTTTCTAAGCCTGATGTAGACACCCAGATTTGGACCTGGTGGCTGCAGAAGTACCCAACAAACACCCAATGACGATAGGACTGCAACGCGACGTGGGTTCGCGATGTTGTAGATAGTTTTTCTATAGAACGGATCAAATAATTACTCGAAAAAATTAAAACTAACATGATGGCAGCCTTAGTCGTGTCGTTACGGTCGCATAGACACTAATTAGAGTCAATTCCGACACCGGGACCCCTGAGTCGGTCCCGAAACTCGAACCGAGTCTGCACCGCACCAAGCGAACCTCGGGAAGCAGACCCGAGGCCCACTAACGTTCACGGCGCTAGGTCAAGCCGCGGGAGCCTTAATCCCCAAGTAACAAATTATACTCCTCCCTCTCGGTTTTGGAAAGTATCAAAATGGTATCTTAAAAACTCCAACCGCCCCACCACACGCGTCTCAGCTTCACCGCGCCCGAGCCCAGGCGCCTGAGTCTTGGTGCGCCCCAGCTCTGGCGTCCATATGGGCGACGAGGGTCGAAAACACCTATAAATACCCCCTCCGCCTCATTCATTACACATAACTCTCATTCTTCTCTTCCCCCTCAAAACTCTCGCTAAGGGCTCGCACTACGACACCCGAGGCAAATGATCCACTCGATCGTAGTTCCGATAAAAGCGACATCGACGCTACTCCTCACCTTCGAGCACCCCGCTCGATACTGAGGTGCCTGTGATCAACTAGCTCACAACTAGTAGCGGAGCTCTGCCGGATTAGCCGCAGAACTAGTCCTTAGTAACGAAGCTCTGCCGGAGTAGCTGCAGGAAGGGAAAACGGTAACGGAGCTCTGTTAGAGTCACTGGTCAAGTTAGGAGGATCCGCCTATTGGAATCGAGTCGTCACTAGGTTGTCATCTAAATAAAACTTTTCATATTTGCCCTTTCTTTAATTATGCACTACGATAACACTAGATGTGGACACTAGGTCCACGAGCATCTACTAAAACACGTAAACGTCCCAACTTCAATCACGAGTACTAAAACACACTAAATAGACCCGAGTAATTCCGAGATCCGCTCTCAAATTTATCTATGCATCGAGTCCCGTTTAGTGTACACTCCGAGGGTGCAACTCCTCACAATGTGATTTACTTACATTCGCATTTACAACTTTTCGTATGATTTATTGCTTTTATGACCTTATAATCGCATGTTAAATCACCTAACACGAAATTCAAAACGTAAAACAACTAAAACTGAACAAAGTTATGGTCGAGTTCCGTATTAGTCCAAGTGTTCGCCTTACTAAGTTCGACGCATCTCTATTAATACTAAATCGGCGCATCTTAAGCAGAATACCAGGTAAGGTATACCACGAGAACGACTAATATCCGTATTATCACGTTAAAACCGATTTGCTAATACATATAATACTAGTACTCTACTCTCCTACGTGCATCTTTTCATGGCCTGCTTGTCACGTGAAATCGCATGCAAAGAATGTAAACACAACTACTTTGACGACAATACTCTCTTGTCCTTAAAACAACCGACGTAGTAAAAGGCATAGGGTTAAGACAACGGATGTTACAATATTTCCACCACAACAAAAGAACTAGGTTATCAGCCCACAGATTGATTAGTAGAGGCCGCTATAGTGCGGGCGGGATTGGGTGTTGACATCTATCGGATGTTGACTTCCCAATACGTACCCTCACCCTTTACTCATAATCGACGATTTCCAGATGTCCGAAACCATTGGCAATGAGAGTCATTCCAGGCATGGAGTGCTTAAGGGTACAAGTCTTTATCTTTAGGTTCCGTGCCACTCAACTTTGAGCCGACAAGGGATCAAAGTTGACTTGAACGATTTTCGAGTCCCCATAATTGACTCGGTGGCGACTCCACAAATCGGCAACGAATTCAGTTCACTAAAAAGGTCGCCTTACCAAACAAATTGACCTTTAAACAATTACAACCACGACTCGATCGATTCCCAAACGAAAACACGGGTGCCCGTACCCGTCTAGTACAAGTCCGGATCGTCATCCAAATCGTGGTCCGACACTTCGGCTCATACGCGAGATCGGACCGGCCCCCGGCGGGGAGGGGGCCGCGTGGGTGGCCACCGCCACACGATGAAAACCGGGTCGGTCCTGCGCGGGCACGCGCAGGGCTCTGGGCGGTGCGGACGGACGTCCACAGTTTGGCGACTCTCCTGGGGATTTGGAAACAAGTTTCCAGCGGTGGTGTAACTTGAACGAGGTCGGTGAAGCTCATTTATTAGTTCCTAGTTATGGTCACTACAGGTTTTGGCCCTAAAAAGCCCACCCTAATCGATATCAGGACCAATCGACCTCTTCACGGTAAGATCATTAGGGACACGCGGAGAGATCCTCGATTGACGCTCCGGCCGCCTAACGCATAACTCGCGGGATTAATCAGCGGATAACTCCAAACGGATGGTATGACACTCTTCTCCCTAGATGATTGGTCAAATACCTAAGCAAGGACTATTCGTGGGCGGTAGCCTACCATAACCTAACTGTGTCTGCATCCTGCATGAGTGTATACATTCCTAGTTATGTGTAGCGTGTTTGCAAACAACCCAAATAAAACACTAAACATCCGGATTCAACCACGCCAACATATTCAACCGCACCCAATTATGCTTTCAAAAATACCTCCTCTTTTCAAAATGACCTTTTTAAACACCGATGCTCCGGACAAATCGTGATTTCTAAAAAGGGAAAAACATTTTTGGACACCGTTATCATGGCAAATCTTACACTCACCAATTTCAAAAAAAATATATATAACATTTTCAATGCCATCATCTTGGCCAAAGCAAAACCCGTCAACAACGAATACTGTTAATACCACTGAGACTCCCGATCAATGGGATCAAGGTATATCAAACGATTACATTTTCATTTTCAAAAAAATGTTTTTACGCACATACCGTTAACACAACCGAAGCTTCAATTAATGAAGTCAAGGAACTCAAAAACAGTTACACTTTCAAAACACTTTTTACAATACACACCCCCACCGTCTAATGCTAGTTAGCACAACCGACGAACATGGGTCACTAATTTGAATTTTTTTTTTCTAAAGAGTGAAACTTTTCTAAAAACACCGTTCACCACCTAAATCCCCCACTAAGGATTTGGTCACCCTTTTAAGAACACCATCACTAGACTTCATGCTCTACCACGAGCGTCACATACACCACAAGTGTCGAACTCGCTAATTAATAGCAGTCTCGATAAAAGCACCACATCATCATTTTCAAAACTGGTTCCCTTAAGAACCGTGCTTCTTTTGAAAAACCACCGTTTGCACTTTTGCTATCATCGAATCTTCGACGCACATATAGCACCACACTTTCACGTCGGAAACGATGTCATCACGCTGTCGTCGCACTATTTTTTTACAAATCCTCCCTTTCAAAAAAAAATTGCAAAATTGGTCGTTTTCGGAAAAAGCTTGCATCAAATTTCTTTGATCCCGAGCCGGGATCGTGATCAACCTCTTACGTCGTACAACCGGGTGTTTAACTGTCTGTCTTAGTTACTAGGATCACCTCTATTCGAGGTCTTACGTTTTGGGTCGTCTCATTTCGAGATGTCCTCTTTAAACCTCATCACCGAGGTTTGTGTCGAATCGTCTCGTTACAGAGACATAAAGCTCAATAGGCGTTTCGCCGAATACACCAAGAGTCTAAAGCACCTGAGTCCCTAAGTTAATGACCGCATGCACACGCGAGTCAGCGGTCTCACTTCCGTGTCGCTCAATTAAGAGGATTCCTCGAGACCTTTAAGTGTCCGGAAGACCCGTCCTCATTAGTATTACCTTTTCACAGTCATGACGGGGGATTCAAGCGTAGACGCAAGCAACCACAGTGGGGATAACGCCGGTCAATCCGCGGAAAACCATAGGAGCCCTAGCAGACCTCGTCCGGGACTTACAAACCACTGTCATCGCGATGAATGCATCCGTAAACAGCATAGACTCCCGCCTAGGTCACCTAGAAGACAAAGCCTCAGATGAACACCACAATCGGATCCTTAACGAGGTCCTCTTAAACTCCACCTCGCTAGGCGAAGCACCCGTCGGCGTCGTTCCTACCGATCCCGTTGCCCTGCCTCAGGATGACACTCTCCAATCCGCCATGAACCGCATAGATTTTCTTGAGAACCAGATGCGCCTGAACCAGGGAAACAACGTTCACCTTGAAAACCATAGGAAATTCGAAATGGTGAATGACCAATTACCTGAAAACTTTTCCCTAGCAGACATCCCTAGGTTCAAGGGAACAGAGGACCCCCTCAATCACATCCGGGCCTTTAAGGATTATATGACCATTAAAGGGGTAAAACCTAGCCTCTTCACTAGGATATTTCCCTCATCCTTAGGAGACACACCGCGATCATGGTTCTATTCACTAGATCCTAAAAAGGTATCCACTTGGGATGATATCTCCGTAGAATTCGCGAAACAATACGCGGATAACGCCGAAACACAAGTCACCATTAGAAGCCTCGAAGTCCTCTCCCAGAACGAGAAGGAAGGCTTCTCAGAATTTCTGACTAGATGGAGGAGAGTCAGTACCCAACTAATAAATCACCCAAACGAAGCTACTTTAGTAGAAAAGTTCGTCAATAACCTTAAACCTGCCTACCCCTCTCATCTTAGGTACCAAAACATCCACACCTTCAAGGAGTTATCCACCTTAGGAATACGCCTAGAGGACGACATGAAGAAGGGGGTATTCTCCAAAATAATGGGGAAAGGCTATCATGGACCAACCACCTCTACAGGAACCCGGTCTTATGGAAATAACAAAGCTGAAGAAGTGCACCTGGTCGAACCAACCACCCGGGGAAGAACGAACTTCACCCCTAGAACATTTTATAAGCTAGGTATCACATACACCGAAGCATTAAAAAGGTTGACTGAGCAAGGAAAGCTCGAGCTGATAGGTCCTACCGCGGACCCTCCCGCGGATAAGAGGGCAAAAACATGGGACGCTAATAAGTATTGCCAATACCATCGTGGCAAGGGCCATGACACAGAATCCTGTTTTAGGCTCACGCATACTATACAAGATATGATAGAAAATGGAACGATCCCTCTCCCCCCACCTGAAAAGCCTAATAATACTACAAACCCTTTTAGTGTCCACGCCATTTTCGACGACACTATTGACTGTTCCCAGCTTACCCCCCTAGGAGAGGATGTTTTAAACATCGAGGATGAACCAGACACTCATACAAAGCCCACGCCCCTCGACCTCGTGACAACCATCGGGAGCCTAACCCGCTTAGTCTCAAAAATACACCGCATACTCTTAAGAATTAAGGCTAGGATAACTCTCATCGAGGAAAGGCTCGAAAAATCTCCCAAAACCCCTATTTCCGAATGTAATGGGTTAGTCAAAGGGGATGACATAGGCTCGCCCAAAACCGTCGAACCCAAAAGGAAGTTCACTCAAATCGAAGTTAGCTACGCGGTCGCGCTCCGAAGGTTAGCCTCCCTCCGCCTCTTACGACCCATAGGGCTAATGGGCGATCCCCCACTTAAGCATAGGTCCCGTCACTGGTCCAAAGGAAAATACTGTCACTACGACAGAGGCAATGGTCATGACACGGAGTCCTGCCCATTCCTAAAAGATAAAATCGAGGGATTGATAAAAACCGGGGTGGAAAAAACCGCACTACTAACAAAAAGACCCACCCGCTTCTTGACAGACAACTCCGAGGAAAGAGGTCTTTGGTTACTAGAACACCTCGGGCTATCTCACGATCAGGCCCTAACAATGCTAATATCCGACGGGCTACTATACCCCCTAAGTCCAACACCCGACCCACCGACCGACAAGAGGCCGTTACATTGGAACGGTAACAAATGGTGCCGGTACCACCAAGGTCGAGGACATGACATTAGTGAGTGTCGTGAATTTAGGTAGCAAGTTCGCTACCTCATCCAAGAAGAAAAATTAGGGGCTTACCCCGAATACGAGGACACCAAGGCGCCTTCTGAGGGCAGCAAGTCCGCACCCGAGTCAGGGTCTAGTTCATCTTAGGGCTTAGACTAAATAATAATAATAAATGTTTTGTTTTCTATCTTATCGAGTCTAGGGAGGTGCGAGGGAACATGTCCTCCACCTCCCCCAAAAAACAAATCACGGGCATCTAGCCCGTTTTATTATCTATCAATAAAGCAAATCCCTTTTTTACAAACATGCCTCGACAAATCGCTTAACTTCTTTCAACAGTTTACTTTAACGCTTTAAAAGAGGGCTCGACTTTATGCCAATTATCGATAACAATTGACTAAAATGCAAGGGCTGCCACGAACATCCCACTCAACTTCACCCTAAGAAGAAAATCGGGAATAACAACCTTAGGTTCAGCCAACCAGTGACCAAACAACAATAAGTTTGCAAACAAATAAACCGCCACCCGACCAGACTTACCAACAACGCAGCCAAATGCGATGCCGACCTAATATGTCTCAAAAACAGCCATATCTCTAGGAGTCAAAAACCTTAGAATACATGGAGATTCATCCTTAGTGGTCAACCAAGCTACGGATACCTGGAATGTTTATAGCGAAAGCCTAACCCCATACCAAATCGAAGTGGGAACAATGTCCCGAGAATCCACCAAAATTGACTTCATACACATACCCTGTGAGGAAAACCAATTCGCCGATGCGTTATCCAAGCTAGCCTCACTAATAAACATGCCCGATCACCTTTTCTCTATGCCTATCTGTGTAGAGAAAAGCGAACAACCAGCCTACATCCACAACCTCGAAACCGATGATACCCCTGAAGAACCTTGGTACAAAGCATTCCTAAACTTTAAAACCCACGGGTCATATCCACCCAACACTAACACCAAGAACAAAAGAGCCCTACGAATACAAGCCACACATTACGTCCTAAATCAAGGGCTACTATACAAACGAACCCCGCAAGGAGTCCTCCTTAGATGCATAAACAAAAACCAATCTGAGAGAGTCATGAAAGAAGTACATGACGAAAAGTACGGATCCCACATGAGTGCACACCTACTAGCCCATTAAATAATGAGACTGGGCTATTACTGGATTACCTTAGAGACAGACTGTCGACGTCACGTTCGCCACTGCCACAATTGCCGAATATTCACCAACATCCAACACCTACCTCCCTATCCTCTACACAACATAGCCACCCCCTGGCCTTTCTCTACTTGGGGGATAGACATCATAGGAAAGGTACACCCCTCAGGGACCGGCGGACACTGCTTTATACTAGTGGCCATCAATTATTTCACCAAATGGGTAGAAGCTGCCTCTTACACCGTACTAACCTCAAAACAAGTAGTCAAATTCTTACAAAACAACATCATCTGTCGCTACGGCATACCTCATGAGATCTTCAGCGACCAAGGGGCTCACTTCAGGGCCGACACCCAATAACTCCTAGACAAATACAAAATCCAAAGCCACAAATCCTCACCCTATAGACCGCAAACGAACGGAGCCGTAGAAGCAGTCAACAAAACCATCACCACAATCCTTAAGAAAATGATAGACAACTACAGGGATTGGCCAAACAAAATCCCCTTTAACTTATGGGGTACCGAACATCCTATAGAACACCTACCGGAGCCACACCATATTACCTAACCTACAGCTCCGAAGCTGTCCAACCAATAGAACTAGAAATACCATCACTAAGAATATTAGGCGAGAGTAGTATCCCTGAGGAAGAATGGAACCAAAAACGGTATGATGAGCTACTACTCCTAGATGAACGTAGGATACATACCCTATCCAACGTACAAGCTTACCAACAACGAATCCAGCGAGCCTTTAACAAACGAGTGAAATCCCGAAACACACACGAGGGAGATTAAGTAATCAAGTCCATTAGAGCACCCCTACCCGTTGACCCTAGAGGGAAATTCAAACCAAATTGGGCGGGCCCCTACCTCGTTAGGAAAATACTCTCGGGGGGTGCTGTGATCCTCACCGACCTAGATGGTCATGAGTTCTCAACCCCAACCAACATGGATCAGCTCAAACGATACTACCCGTAAACATCCCGAAAAACCACGTCCCGACTTCCGGCTTAGGGGGAAGCAAAAAAAAAAGCAAAAAAATCATATTCGCATCGATAAATGGCATAAACGAGTCTAAAGCAAAATCACTCATACTTTTCGAAAGAACTACGAACATGGTTTGATTCCGCCTAAAAAACGGATACGTAGGCAACCCCTCTCCGGGTACAACCAAAACAAATAAAAAATCAGTTAATCGATTCATGTACAAACCGGGACTCTCCCTACGACCCGGTCAATGAGTGATTTTGAAATGATGAAGCACAAACGACGAGCCGAGGACGGGGTGAAAACTCGGAAGGGCGCCCCGGGCAAAATGAAGAAACGAGTTGCATGCCGTCGTCAAAAAAAAACGATGAGCCGAGGACGGAGTGAAAACCCAAAAGGGCGCTCTGGGCAAAATGAAGAATCGAGTTGCGAGCCACCACAAAAAAATGAAAAAAAATATTACGTGCTTCTCATTAATAACAAAATTCGGTTAATTCGAGCCTTTCTCGAGACATTTACATCAAACATTTGAAACCCAGACATCCCGGAAGTCAGCAACGTGTCAAAACTCCACAAAAAAAAACTAGTACTAATAAGCCGCATAATATCAACTAATAATACGTAATACAAAATGACTGAGCTCTATCGGTCCAACTTTTCTTTTCCTTTGCCATCAGGGTGTACCTGTTTGCCTTCCTCGTCCTCGACCTTCTGAAGGCAAGCCTCTAACGCCCTAGCCAAAGACGAGCCCAACCAGTCAAACTTTCCTTCCTCTACCACGATTTCAATATGGGTCTCATTAGTCGTGGCCTGCTTAGATGAACTGACCGAACTAGGGTTGGTAACGCTGTCTTTGGTCCGACACTTGGTCTCTCGATCACCTCCCCACCTCCTAGTGGTGTTGTCCTCTTAACTTTTAAGTTAATCTCTCCTGACGGGTGTTCACAAACCCTCTGCCGGACGGAAGCAATGCCGGTCGGTCGAACATTCTCCTCAACAACGAGATGCGAGAACTTCTGTTCCTAAGACACCCTAAATTCCCTGAACAAATCCTCTGTCCACGCGTCAAAACTAGTGATAAATTTAGCATCCTTTGGAACGGAGGGTCTAACACCCATTTGATTTGACAACATGCACAGGTAAATGTAAACCTGATCCCTCATGGATAGTATTAGCAAAGCCCAAGTCGAAGATGAAAATGGAAACCCCACACGCCCAAAAATATTCCACCACGGGATGGATCACCTGATGACAACGTCCCCTTTAGCCAAATAGAAAAGTCAATCCTTTTCCTCGTGGACCTTGCCCCATACCTGCGCCGTCTTCCGGCCCGTGAAACCCCTATAGTTATAAGCTTTGATGCATCGGGGAGGGTCGACCAAACCAAGCCGCTCTTGCAACCAAACCTGTACAAACACGACAAAACATAACACCTCCAAGCCAAAACAACCGCAAAATAAAGAAAACCAATCTACGAAGAAACATAGCACCAAAAAAAACATCTGTAAAATGATCCTGGAACCTCGGAAGGATGTATCGTGAACTCGAGCACGAGCATTAAGGCCTAGGACAAGCTCACCCGAAATAAGCAAAGAGGGTGATCGTCCATGTTCCATCCCCATCACCACGTCCAAAACTCGAGGGTTACCCCAGCCTTCACGAGCCCTCGCATCCTCAAAAAGATGATAGCAAGCCATCGCAACATTAAAAGCATGCCTACATGCTAAGGCTGAAACATAATGAGAGCCAACCTGTGAGAATGTCTTAGAAAGCAACTCTAAGTTAATACCATCCCTACCAAAATAACCTTTAGCCTCCTCCAACGACGAAAGATCCAAAAAATGGTAAAACCGCTCCACATAAGCATCATCCCCATAAGGCACGCAAGGTCGAAACGAACTCCACCCACCTATGACATCTATCTCTTCGAGAAAAGGACAAATTTTACCACCGGGAAAAGCAAAAACATGGCCCTTCGAGTCCCAAAACCTAGAGCATGCTAATAAAAAGTCATCATGTACCTTGACTCGACTTAGCGTGACAACCACTGACAAGTCATCATTCGAACAAATCCCGGGGTCACACTTCTTAAAAGAAGTAGCCCACTCAGAAAAGACATTCCCAAAACCCGACATGACCCTAAATATAAGTGTGTTGTACCCTACGAATATCCTAGTATGTCTAAAACAAGCACCCACAACCCGTATATATAGCCCTAATCCCACAAGAATTAGGAAACGACGAAAATTTCCATAACCCGGACTCAAACCGCACCGAACCACGCGCCCGAGTTTCCAACCGCTCAAGCCCAAGCGGCAGAACCCAGGAGCCTTAACCCAAGCGTCTGTACCTAGGTGGGCGGCATGTCAAACAAGTCCAACGATAGAAGAAATGATCCCGCATCATAACCATGGCCACCACATGACACATCGGACATCGGGAACGACCTCCCGAAGTCGCTAAACCCCCCCAGAAGCCGAAGAACGCGAATCCACCCGTCGGACCCTCGCGACTTAGACGTTTTTTTTAGGGGGATAAGCTACCCCACCTAGGCGTGTTGTAGCCTATTGGCAGTCATCGCCAAGTCCCGTCTGTAGCCTAACAAGGCAATATTATGAGCATGCAAAAAAGTGGTCTAACTTTTTTCAAAAGTTACAAACTTCGATTTCGTTCTGAATGTCAAAGCAATTAAACTCATCTCCTAATATACTCGGTCAAAACACACCAATGTTTACGTTAACATTTTACATCTCGTTCATCTCGAGTCAAAACATTTTAATCGACGTACTATCTGATCTGATTCCCGGCTCAAACTAATGCATTTAAAAAAATCCGAAAAGGCATTTTCGTACTCTCATGCAATATCAACGCATTCTAAAACACCCTAAACTACAACGAAGTCGCAAGCAAACCAAACTTGAAGTGATTACTTGTCAATCTAGGTAATTCGCCAAACAAAACACAAGACGAATCCAGCTAATTCAAGTACTAAAATTTAAAAAAAAACAAATATACAACATATACAAATTCACACACAAATCGAGGCTAGGAAGGACCCCTAGAGGCCGCACCAATGGCTAGCACAACCTCGCAAAGGTTGTCATCTAAACCTAGATCCTCCAGGTCTATAAGAGGAGACTCACTACCATCCATTCCTGACAGCATGTCTAAAGTAGCCGTCTCGGGGACTCCTCCGATCTCCTCATTAGCACCCGTAGCCTCAGCCTCCCTTTCGGCCCGATGTCTAGCCTCACCTTGCGCAAAGGCCTCACCCTGAGACCAAGCCAGCTACTCCTTTAGGGAGGCGATCTCGTCAACCCGAGATTGCAGAAGTCGTTGCGCCTCAAGCTCGGTCACCCGAGTCTCCAGCTGCCCCACCATATCTGGGACATCCTACAAAAACACTTAAGCATTAGGAAAACACCCCATCAGCCTAAAAAACTACCCTAGTCACGTAAACTCACCGATCGAGGCCTCGAAGTTTCACGGGAGACCCTCGAGGCATATGCCCGAAAACAGTTGGCGGCCTGCCACAAACAATGATGGAAAGCCGAGGAAACCTAAAAGACGAAACCATAGAAGTTAGGCAAACCGACCCTAATTCTTAGAACCCAAACGAAGAATGAAAACCAAAACTCACCCGGTACACCCGGTCGCGCCACTCTATCCCGGCATCCATCTCCTCAGCAGAACACAAGGGGAGAGGCTCGGTGAAAGGTACCCGAGCCGCATCCACCCTAAGCAGTGTTAGGGGAAAATCTGGGGGTTGGATCTCATCAGCCGGATCGGCCAGCTGAGAAGACAACAGATTGGTCGGTCAAAGGGCAAAGAAACAACAAACCGCAAAGCAAACCTTAGAATCGAGAATTAGGACATTACCACGAGGTGATACCAAGCTAACCGTCGGGTGACGTGAGATAGATAGGAGGCACCAGGCACCAAGAGTGTATCACCTCCCTCTCCATCCCTATCCTCGAGGACCTATGAGGAGGTCGGTGGTCTGAACATGGTCCGGGGAGGATCAACCGGTACCCTGAAATCGTGATACAGACACTGACACACCAGCTGCTCGCCCAGATACCAAACCGGGCGAAATAACGTGGGAAGGAGCATCCTCCTGTAACTTCTAGGCCTCAGCTCCGTAGCCACATACTCCGGCACGCCCTCATAATCAACCCAGGGGCGGGCCACAAACTACACAAATGAACCAACACTACAATGAATCCCAAACCTTGGGGGCTATTGAACAAAATAGGCTATAAAAGGGAAACTTATATCCCCGAGGCTCAACTTGTTAACCAGCGCATTCTCCGACGGGTAGTGGCTAATTGTGCTCTTAGGCTGAGCCAGCCTCCTTTGGATCCCCGCCGGAAATCTCTTCGGGTGAACCTGCACCGTCTTAGGTGCCAAACAAGGAAAGTAAGAGTAGATCTAAGCCTGCAATATACCCATAATACACTTAGCAACACTAAACCAAAGCCAAGCAGAACTCGAGACACGAAAGTGAGAATAGTGACTAACCTCCAGTATAAGGCCCGGACCCACGATGGGCACAGTTGAGGCCGACTCTATCGCCAACGGCCTCACCATAACTTGCAGGCAACGAGTCATCTCCGCGAAAGCCGCGGTTACCCAATCATAAAGTCCTAGCTGAGTCAGGTCGGCCAGGAAGGGCAAAATCCTAGTGCTGAACCTCTCGCCCTTGTCCGAGAAGTGGGTCGACCCTAGGAAATACCACAACCACAACCGGGCGTCTTGCTCCGGCGTGTTGGATTCTCAGCCCTCTAAAACCGCCACTCGCTCGAAATGATCGGTGATGTACGAGCTCACCAAAGCATGAGGAGCACTATATGCCTCACGCGGTAAACAATCCCCGATAAGGCCCCGCACCTCATCACTATATATCTGGACTAGGGCCTTCGGCGGTCCACCTAATCCTACCGGCCCCCAGGGCAAACCAGAAATCATGCCAATATCCTCTAAGGTCATCCCGACCTCCCCAAAAGCCATGTGGAAGGTCGAGGTAGTATCATGAAAGCGGTCCTCGCGATAATCTCCTTGGCCTCGGAAGATAACTTCTGAAAGTAAATATCGACACACGTAGTAAAACCCGAGAAGGTCCTCATCGGACCTGGGGGCTGCAAACCAAACAATGCAAGGATAAACAAAACAAACCTCACCTAAGCCGAGCCAAAAAAATAAAACCTAAGACGCAACTATTAAGCACGAATAGGACACTCACCAGACCCCGCACGACACGGTGAGAAATGTGACGATCTAGGTGAACATCAACTGACGATCGTCCCAGTCCCGAGCCCACTCGGGATCTTCATAAACAACCTCCTCGTCTACCAGTGCAGGAGCCAGGGCATGAGCCCTCCTAGCCACGGTATCTGGAAGCTTGCGCTTCTTCACTCTATCAAAGTCAGCCTCGTTAATAGTTTCGGGATCGCGACGCTGGGACGAGATACTCTGATGCCTCTTGCGAATCCCTCGAGGAGTCTGTGAACTCGCCCCGACAACCTCTTCACTAGCACCAACCGAGGAGGTTCCCTCGGGACGCTCGGTATCATCTCTGGCTATGGAATCAACAAAAAAGAGGAAACAAACAACATATCCCTAATCAGGCTAAAACAGCTTAAACAGGTCGAAATAGGGTCAAAATTTTGGATAGGGATATCAAAATTCTGAGAAAGCCGTTAGCCCCCATTTTCGATCCCCGATCACAATGGGAGTGGTTTCGGGAAAATCCGGCATCGTTACGACACCTTTTGTTCCGTCTTAAGACACACAAAACCTCACGGGAAGCCCTAGGAGCCACCGCCCATGAAAACGGACAAGAGAGCTACCCACATCCTCACAAACACTAGTTGAACAAGATTACGCAAAAAGAACACGGGAATAATCAAGAAACGGTCCTTAACCCTCGCATTCCAAACACATTCCCATAACAAGCCATTGTCGCACCTCAAAAAACCCTTATCAAGCTTATAACGACTTCAACAAGCGCTAATCAACTTTAATTTAACAATGAAACCAAGCACAAGCATCGAAACTTAGCATATCAAAAACACCCAAATCGATTTTCTAGGGTTTTCAACAAAACGAACTCATAATCAATCAAACCAAGCAAAACCGACAATAAACAAGCAAGGAACACTTACCAAGAGTCGTCATTGTCGTAAATAACGGAAATCAAAATGAAATTTGGCGAGAAAAGTCTAGAAATTGAATTTGGAGCGAAAGGGGCGACGCGTTCGAATTTCGTGTTGAATGAACGAGCGCCCCAAATTTTCGATTACTTAAACAGACCCGGATCACAAAAACCCGACCGCTCCGGCTCACGCGCCCGAGTCCTGGCGCGCTGGGGGCTAGGTGCCTGAAGGTCAGGGCGCAGACGGGTGCGCGTCTAAGCAGCCCAGTACGGACTAAAGCAAAACAAACGAAACTCTGAAGTCGATACACATAAAACATGCACCTACTTAGACAAGCAAAATAACAATAACAAAGCAATTACTAATCAACATCGACAAAACACGCTCAATAATAAGACAAGCATCAGAACTACGCTTAACCTAAACACTACATCCGAACGCGTAACAAAACAGTCTGAACCGAACTAGCGTAAATAAACTCTAAACAAATCTCAAACACATAACAGACTAAAACAAAGCAAGAGCAAACCCAAACAAAATAAGACAAACTCACAAAACAGAAATCAAAACCCTTAACTAAAACAAATAAGCAAACGGCATATCTTGCCCGAGGGACGTTAGTATCCCGGAGGCACAGCAACAACAATCTTGCCCGAGGGACGTTAGTATCCCGGAGGCACAACGATTTTGCCCGAGGGACGTTAGTATCCCGGAGGCACAACAATTTTGCCCGAGGGACGTTAGTATCCCAGAGGCACAACAATTTTGCCTGAGGGACGTTAGTATCTCGAAGGCACGGCAACAGCAATGTTCGAGTGGATACTAACGCCCTCGAAGGAGTCTGATACCTCCACAGCAATTTTCGAGTGGATACCAACGCCCTCGAAGGAGTCTGATACCTCCACAACATTTTTCATTCGAGAGGAGACCGACGCCCTCGAATGGTGTACTTTGTCCTAGGGGTCAGAGCATCCCCGAAGACGGCTGCTCGAGTGGAGACTGACGCCCTCGAGTAGTTTAGCAACAACAATTTCGTCCTAGGGGTCAGAGCATCCCCGAAGACGGCTGCTCGAGTGGAGACTGACGCCCTCGAGTAGTTTAGCAACAACAATTTTGTCCTAGGGGTCAGAGCATCCCCAAAGACGGCTGCTCGAGTGGAGACTGACGCCCTCGAGTAGTTTAGCAACAACAATTTTGTCCTAGGGGTCAGAGCATCCCCGAAGACTGCTGCTTGAGTGGAGACTGACGCCCTCGAGTAGTTTAGCAACAACAATTTTGTCCTAGAGGTCAGAGCATCCCCGAAGACGGCTGCTCGAGTGGAGACTGACGCCCTCGAGTAGTTTAGCAACAACAAATTTGTCCTAGGGGTCAGAGGCATCCCGAAAAACAGTCGTTCGAGTGGAGACCAATGCCCTCGAATGGTTCTTTTATCTCATTATTGTTTCGTCGCTAGGGGTCAGAGGCATCCCGAAAGACAGCTACTCGAGTGGAGACTAACGCCTTCGAGTAGTTTATCTCATTTTGTTTCGTCCTAGGGGTCAGAGGCATCCCGAAAGACAGCTACTCGAGTGGAGACTGACGCCCTCGAGTACCTTATCTCATTTTGCTTGGTCCTAGGGGTTAGAGCATCCCCGAAGACAGCTGTTCGAGTGGAGACTAACGCCCTCTAACGTTTTATCAAGGGTTCACAAGCATCCCGAAAGGAACATTTGTTTAAATAAAGGCAAACACAAAAGAGCGCTCTTTGCAAGTACGCTTAACGCGTCACCTACACACTAAAAACATTTAAAAACAAAAATAAATCGTTTAAAACAAGCCGAAGAAGACAGAGCACGTGCGCATAAAGAACCAAGAACGAGATATCAAGCAACGGCCTGGGCCCAAGCAAGCAACCGCAAGCGAAGACGTCAGGTATGATTTCTAAGCTATGGCTGGCGAGCCTCAACACGTAGTCTACTGGACTTAAAACGACCCGACCGGACAGCCACCAGGTCGTAATCTTCGATTGACCTGGGCGGCTATACTTTGACTTTCGCCTTGTCCAAGCCTCGGTCAAAGTGGGGGATTCTGTAAACACCCATATTTGGACCTGGTGGCTGCAGAAGTGCCCAACAAACACCCAATGACGATAGGACTGCAAGGCGACACGTGTTCGCGATGTTGTATATAGTTTTTCTATAGAACAGATCAAATAATTACTCGGAAAAATTAAAACTAACATGATGGCAGCCTTAGTCGTGTCGTTACGGTCGCATAGACACTAATTAGAGTCAATTCCGACACAGGGACCCCCGAGTCAGTCCCGAAACTCAAACCAAGTCAGCACCGCGCCAAGCGAACCTCGGGATGCACACCCGAGGCCCACTAACGTTCACGGCGCTAGGTCAAGCCGCGGGAGCCTTGATCCCCAAGTAACAAATTATACTCCTCCCTCTCGGTTTTGGAAAGTATCAAAATCGTATCTTCAAAACTCCAACCGCCCCACCACACGCGTCTCAGCTTCACCGCGCCCGAGCCCAGGCGCCTGAGTCTTGGTGCGCCCCAGCTCAGGCGTCCATATGGGCGTTGAGGGTCGAAAACACCTATAAATACCCCCTCCGCCTCATTCATTACACACAACTCTCATTCTTCTCTTCCCCCTCAAAACTCTCGCTAAGGGCTCGCACTCCGACACCCGAGGCAAACGATCCACTCGATCGTAGTTCAGATAAAAGCGACATCGACTTTACTGCTCACTTTCGAGCACCCCACTCGATACCGAGGTGCCTGTGATCGACTAGCTCACAACTAGTAGCGAAGCTCTGCCGGATTAGCCGCAGAACTAGTCCTTAGTAACGAAGCTCTGCCGGAGTAGCTGCAGGAAGGGTAAACGGTAACGGAGCTCTGCCGGAGTCACTGGTCATGATAGGAGGATCCGCCTGTTGAAATCGAGTCGTCACTAGGTTGTCATCTAAACAAAACTTTCCATATTCACACTTTCTTTTATTATGCACTACGATAACACTAGATGTGGACACTAGGTCCATGAGCATCTACTAAAACACGTAAACGTCCCAACTTCAGTCACGAGTACTAAAACACACTAAATAGACCCGAGTAATTCCGAGATTCGCTCTCAAACTATCTATGCATCAAGTCCCGTTTAGTGTACACTCCGAGGGTGCAACTCCTCACAATATGATTTACTTACATTCGCATTTACAACTTTTCGTATGATTTATTGCTTTTATGACCTTATAATCTGTAATCCTCTAGAAATTCTAACGCAATACAGTGGCGGAAACACTGTGGAAGTGGGATTATAACACACTGTAGCTATGTCTTAATTAAATAAAAATGGTAAGTCAATACATAAGCCATAAAATAAAAATAAAATGGAATCCATAAATAGGGTTTTAACAATCCATAATACAGCGATCTTATTAAAACAAGCAAGATCCATAACTGCTCGCTCGCCCACCCGAAGAGAAACACATATACCTGCTATGTTAAAAACATAACAGCCACAATCAGTGGGGAGCAACATCAACGTTCTCCCAGCCGTATAACAGGATTTTAAAACAGTAATTACTAATATAGGAAAAATAGTAAAGACGGAAAACAATAAAACATTATAATGAAAATAAGTTTTCAGTGAAAAACTTCACGTATCGAAACAATATAATAAAAATGAGTTTTCCGGAAAAAACATAAAACAATTGCCAACCTGCAAATCAAAATTATATGGATAAATAAAAATATTCAAAATGGCGTTATGGATAGGATTAATGTAGAATCTAGACTTTCACTAGGACAATACTGAACTAGCTTCAAGAACTTAGTCAAAACAAATCAGACTTCGGTCTCTAACTAGGCAACTCAACCATAACAGGACTGCGTGTAGCAAGGTCCTGGTTTAAGTAGTGCACACCCCTCCTGGATACAAACCATATCCATTTCAACCCGACGCGACTTACACGATGCGATATCTAAGTTTAAGGTAAACATACACTCTCCTGAACACAAACCATGCTCAGTTCAACAACCAATGTGCCCCACAATGACACACCAGCCTTACAGTTGATGGCAAAAACGTACATCCCAGACAATATTACTCTAAACCCACACTTTTCCTTATTCCATAACTCCAAAAAAATCCATTATCGATATTTAAAAGATGTATTCAATATAAACAATAGGAGAACAAAAGAAAAAGGAATCACTTTCCAAAAGAGGAAACTTCTATTTTTAGAAACTTTACTAAAAATAGCATCATATCAAAATAGCGAATATATTAGTTTATACTAACATCACATTTTTAGTAAACAATATAGATTTATAAAACTAGTACTTTCGGCCTTAACGATATTAATTCTCAAAACGAGAACATTTGAGTTAATATTGAAACGTCATACAAGTGTTTATAAAATGATTTAGAAATGTTTTAAACATTTTAAATACTACTAATTAGGGTGTTTTCAAAATTTACAAAACTAAAATTCCCTAATTATTATTAGTTTCGACAATACGATTATAAATAGGATTTTACGGCAAATGTCAAATTAAATCTTTTAACGTCTTTTATTTAATTAAACCATTGAATATATTTAGAATATGTTAAGGGATGATTTAACTCTTAAATTTTCAGATTTAAATACTTTCAAAATTGCTGGAAAAATAATTCTTTTAGGTAAAACGAAGCATTTTAACGATAAATCACAATTTGTCCGAAAATCAATACTTATTAATTAAAGACTTTAATAAATAGTACAAAAATTACGTAAAATGGTTAAAATATATTTATGGATATTTTATCCAGAAAAGAAAAATTTCCAGAATCCTAAAACTCGGTTTTTAAAGCGTTTTCTCATTAATCGTCCAATCTCGACAATAACGATTAACAAAAATAGTAATTACAAAACGATTTAAGTATTAATATCCAAAAATTATTGTTAAACCCAAAAATCATGATTTTCCAGAATCTACCATTTTTCCAGATTTCCAAAAATTACAGATTTAATAAATCTCGTCAAAACCGTCTTTAAAACCCGTTTTCACAATTAACGATTCCACTAATAAAACTTATCGTTCCAAACATTTATTAAGGCACTAAAAATCATAAAATCACAATTTAATATGAAATAATCATAATCACATTTTTTCCAGATTTAATCATAGGACTAAAAATCGAGAATTTAAACGACAAACACGGTTTTAACGATAAACGATGATTTAAAGTGATTAATTAATTCATCCACTTAACAATTCCAAAAATTTATGAAAACCTTTAGAAAATTCTATTTCTTCAGAAAGTTTCACCACCTCAAAAATCAGATTAAAATAAAATGTTTAGGTACTAGAACTAAAAATCGGCTTTTAATCATTTTTGTCCGTAAACGGTAATAATTCAATAATCGGTAACTAAAATATCAGAAAAATACTAAATTATTAGAAATCATCAAAAACAACATTTTTCCAGAATATAAACATATATTACATGTTTAGGCCGAATATTACGATTTTACAAATTAATATGACGATTTAATCGTTAATCTCGTAAAAGCGATAAAAATACCGAAACATGCAAATTTTCAACTTTTAAAATTTTCCCAGATTTTATGACATACATATATTGCCAAAATAAAACATAAAAATATATACATGCAAATACTCAATTAAAATCAAGTAATACCGAGTAACATCGACGTTACCTCTAGTCCAAATCGGAATCGATAAAATATTCTTCGGCTTCGAGATCGTCCAAGAAGTCTACAATACACGAGAATCATGGCAGAAAATACCATGAGAAAAACTCATAAAATCAAGGTAAATAATGATCGAAAACAACATCGATTATTACCTTAACGAAAGGATCGGAATAACGATTAATTTGACGATAAAAATGAGACGATTATGGCTTGAATTGAAGCAAGAATAAGCCTTGAAGGGCTGCTGATGACACGGCCAAAAGAAGGAGAAGAAAAGGATTTTTTTTGTTTAAGTGTAGAAATGAATATAAGGAAAAATGGATGGTTTCATATCTTTGAATAATATTAATGTTTGATGAAAACAAGGTGAAACTAGACTAAAATATGCAGCCAAAATGAAGAGAATGGAGCATGAAGAGTTGTGCATGAGTCATCCCAATAAATGGTAGTGAAGAATTATCTAATTTCTGAAATCGTTTTTATAAAATGAAAGGTTATAAAAAAAATGTAATGGGTGAGTCACAGGGGGGGTGAGTCGGTCCAAAACATGGGGAAAATATCTCAAATGATTTGTAAGTTGATAAAAAGAAGGATCGTAAAATAGTTAAAGGCATTTCGAAGTAATTCAAGTAAACCTCGCGTTGGAAAATAGTTATTTACGAAACTTCGTAATAAAATCATTAATGGCCAAATTTTCGTAAATGAGAATATTTCTTAGTTGAAAATATTATATAAATATTTTTAGACATTCGTAGGAAACGAAATAACTTAAATCCGAGCTTAAAACGTTAATTTGTAGAGAAGTAGAATTCCTTGCGGAAAAATAATTAATTTACGATGAAAATCAAATAAATAGATTTAAAAGAATTAAAAATATTTTTAAAATATAAATAAATATCATTAAACTCAAAATTGAAAATAAAGCTTGGAAAAATGAAGAAACATAAGGCCAAAATTTAACAGAGTTATGACGAAGTCATAACGGAATGAATAAAACGCAAGGAAAAATAGCGGGTGTTACATAATCGCATGTTAAATCACCTAACACGAAATTCAAAACGTAAAACAGCTAAAACTGAACAAAGTGATGGTCGGGTTCCGTATTGGTCCAAGTGCTCGCCTTACAAGGATCGACGCATCTCTATTAATACTTAACCGGCGCATCTTAAGCAGAATACCAGGTGAGGTATACCACGAGAACGACTAATATCCGTATTATCACGATAAAACTGATTTGCTAATACGTATAATACTAGTACTCTCTACTCTCCTACGTGCATCTTTTCATGGCCTGCTTGTCACGTGAAATCGCATGCAAAGAATGTAAACACAACTACTTTGACGACAATACTCTCTTGTCCTTAAAACAACCAACGTAGTAAAAGGCATAGGGTTAAGACAACGGATGTTACAGTATTTCCACCACAACAAAAGAACTAGGTTATCAGCCCACCGACGGATTGGGTGTTGACATCTATCGGATGTTGGCTTCCCAATACGTACCCTCACCCCTTACTCAGAATCGACGGTTTTCGGATGTCCGAAACCATTGGCAATGAGAGTCATTCTAGGCATGGAGTGCTTAAGGGTACAAGTCTTTATCTTTAGGTCTCGTGCCACTCAACTTTGAGCCGGCAAAGTATCAAAGTTGACTTGAACGGTTTCCGAGTCTCCATAATTGACTCGGTGGCGACTACACAAATCGGCAACGAATTCAGTTCACTAAAAAGGTCACCTTACCAAACAAATCGGCCTTTAAACATTTACAACCACGACTCGATCGATTCCCAAACAGAAACACAGGTGCCCGCACCCGTCTAGTACAAGTCTGGATCATCATCCAAATCGAGGTCCGACACTTCGCCCCGTACGCGAGATCGGACTTGCTCTCGGCAGGAAGGGGGCTGCGTGGGTGGCCGCCGCCACACGATGAAAACCGGGTCCACACCTGCGGTGCAGACGTCCACACCTGGATATGTTCGAGTTCAAATTTTGCTTAATAGAACGAGTCAAGAAAGCACGTGTTCGAATCGACTCGTTATCACCTCTAATTACATACTCCGTAAATGATTAGATGAGACAAATCTAGAAAGTAGCAAATTCTTTATCTTGATAAACATAATTATCTTTATGACTTTATCTACCTGTAATGACAAATTTTGTATCGCAACTAACTGAAATACAAAACAAGGAAACAAATAAATTTTATTAATATTTATCAAAAGTTCATGTACAACCTCTAATGTATCCTCTGATTCTAATACGCCGTTTAGTGAACACGTGTACGTGGTACACGTGAGGGAAGCGTGCGTAGCTGACTTGTAATGCTCCGCGCGCGGTCTCGTTTGATATTCTTGAGAGGGTCGCCTGGACTTGAATCTCTCTTGAATGTTTGAATTTGACTTGGATCTTCTAAGCAGGGTGCGCGATTTATCGTGCTTGTTGACTGCTTGCGACGAATTTGATGGAGAGGCCTGTAGTGACTTTATGTCTTGTTCTCTCTGGATCCTTTACTTTAGAAATTTTCCAATTGCCTTCAAGTGAATGAGAAGGACTCTATTTATAGTGTTTTGGTTCTCCATGGTGGACTTTGTAGTCACAGGCCCGTTTGTGGGTTTATTAGTGACATTGGCCTAATTTGTCTTATTTTCGAGTTTAATGATCCAAATAGTTCATTTTGTAATTCGGATCGACCCATATTTCTTTTACTCGGGGCAAAATAATTAAATTGAGCTAAAATTTCGTATTAATTCAAAATTATTAATTAATTTTTATTTATTCGGCACTTTAATAAATTTTTAGTGCCTACACTACCAGATAAACATTACTAGCCTTTTTACCCGTGTACTACACGGGTGGCGTAATTTTTTTTCGAAAGTAAGATGCATATAATTAAGTATTTGATTTGCTATATATATTGTTTTGTCTCAATCGTTTGTTTATCTTTTATTATAGTCTTTGTGGTTAATGGATTAAATAAAGGTAAATATATGACTAAGATTGAAACTTATATGACGATTACATTTTCTTTGTGATAATATGCGCATACGGCATAATCGCATATATAGACATTCATCATATTCGAATAATCTATATATAATAACGAAAAAGTTTGGGCACGTTATACACCGTTATGAAATATATAATGAAAATATTAAATATGTAACGTGTCGGCTTTAATGGACATAATATACTCGTCGATACGTATTTGAAATAACCCTGGTCTCACAAGCTCACACCACCCAGCACTCGGCTAGACATTTGAGAATCTAAGTATCTAACTCGCCCTAAAAATTGACTCATTAGTTTTACCAAAATTTACGAAGAATATACTCAACAAAAATAAGAATTTGCCATAAAGTATACTTGTAGCAATTTGGATCCTCTCCATTACTTTCCCTCTTCATTAGTTATCAACAGTCTAGATATACACAAATTCTTGTTTGTGATGGAGATATCTATCACAAACTTATACCAAGTTAAATATGAGGGATAAGACAAAAGCAAGATTCCTCGGGACTAGAAAAACAATTGTCCTATGTGATATAATTTGATCCATTTTAATCTTAAAACGGATATACCTATAACAAGAGATACTAAGTACAAAGTACAGGATATATAGAGCTATCTTTGAAAAGTCAGGATAAATAGAAGTACTTTCTCTTACCATCTAACATCTTCGCTATAAAAGTTTTGAGTTGACGCATATGACCCCTTTTCGTGCTCAGATTGACATGTCAAAAATCTTTCTCATTATAATTGGTCAAGCCGTCAAGGTCGTGTGTCTCCAATAGGAGATGAAATTCACTAAATGTTTTGACGCTTGTTTATGAAGTCTTATTTGTACGATTAATTATTGTTTACGAGATCAAGTTATTAATATCTACGAAGTAATTCATATGGATAAATTAAGATAAGCAATATATTACTATTGTTGTTAATATTAACTAGTCGGTCCTAAATTTGTGACTGATATACCTATTATGAGAGATAAACCTACTCTAATATTATTTTCTGTAACACAAATTCTAAGCATGGAAGACTGAAGAGATAAAGAAAATGCTACGGAGTAAATAGTAGAGCAGCGACCCAAGTTGCACAACAAGAAATATGTCAATTAACTACCATACGCGCGCGACCAAAACTTTCAGTCGCTCATTTAGCGACTGAAAATAACTCGGGCGACCGATTTCTGTTGCTAGACAAAGAGACGGAGTGGGTTAAGGGTGCGAGAAAAATAAAATCATGGTAGAGACCGAAATCGGTCGCTAAAAAAACCACGCGACCAATATCTGTCACTAAACACAAAGATTTAGCGAGCGATGTCAGTCGCTAGATGACGTCAGATAACCCAGAAAAACAAACCTCAGGGACTGACAAAAAAACGCGGGCGACCGCTGTCGATCGCTAAGGTCATTAGTTTTTTTTAAATCAACCGAGCCCCCCCTTCCCCCTCGCCCACATCTCATTTCATTCTCTCTCTCTCTCTCTAACTCGTCTCCCCCTTCTCTCTACCCCGCGCCCTTCATCCTTTCTCTTCGTTTCTTCTTCTTTTCTCCAATTTTTCTTAGTTACGGTATGTTTTATATCTATACTTAATTTAAATTATTTGTTAATTTTTGTATTTATTGATTTAAATAAATTATTTATTGAGTTAGATGTTTTTTAGTGTAGCCTTGTTGTTGTCAGAATATTTAGTGTAGTTAGCATGTTAATTGCCCATAGGTTCCCCCAATTTGAAATAGGTAGATTGTTAGTACAAAGTTTGGATTTATGATTGATTAGTTGAATGAATTAAGTTGTTTTAATGTGTTTGGAAATTGAAAGTGAAAATACAAGCAATTATGCCGATTTAGTGATGTAATTATAGACGAAATAGGTGCAAATAGTACTATATTTAGGTGAATTCAGAATTTTACAAAATGTGTGAGTTGTGTATATTAATAAATTACTTTAGAGGAAATAATGTGTATTTGGTTATTGTCTAAATTCTTTTAGATAGAAAAGAAGAGATTTGAACGAAAATGGATATATAAGGAAAGATTGGATAAGAGATGATGTCCCACAACGCAATTTTTAGAGGGTGTTAATAGTTTTCGGGAGTTTTCTAAAAACCACCCCGAATACGCGTCAGACGGTATATTTAGATGTCCTTGTGTGAAATGTAAGAACCTCACATTCTTGGAGATTATTGTGATTAAGGAACATATTATCTCAAATGAGTTTTATCCAAATTATTATCGTTGGATTTGTCATGGTGAGACGTCTCCTCTTGAGGAATTTGAGGTTGAACAAAATGAGAGGGGGTTGAGAGGAATGATTGTTGATGTAGTTGAGTGTAATGTGTTTAATGATGAGAGCATGTACACTGATAACAATGACCAACCAACCCCACAAGAGCCAAACTCACGAGCAAAAGCGTTTTTTGATATGTTAGATGCTTTGGAGAAGCCGTTATATGGAGGGTGTGATGTGACATTATTAGAAGTCGCGTCTATGGTAGTGACCCTTAAATGTGAGTATAACCTACCGTTTGGGTGCGTAGATGGTTTCGCTGCATTGCTTGAGAGTGTCATCCCAAAAGATAACATTATGACCAAAACATTCTACACTATCAAAAAAATAGTTAAAGGTCTTCAACTTCCATTCCAAAAGATCGATGCGTGTCCCGATGGGTGCATGCTATTTTGGAAGGACGATGCCCTATTTGAGGAATGTAAGAAATGTAGTAAAGGTAGATACAAAAGTGTATATGGGAATATTGTTTTGAGGGGTAGTTAGGGAAAGAGTGTTTCGAGGGATAAAAAACCTATACCACTTAGTCGACTTACCTACTTTCCCATCGCCCCTAGGCTTCAAAAATTATATGCAACCTGAACCATTGCTGAACAATTGAGGTGGCATAAAGAAGAAACTTGTGTAGAAGGGAAGATGTGTCATCCTAGTGATGGGAAGGAGTGGAAGCGCTTTGATAGAATTTACCCTAATTTTGCTGAGGAACCCCGTAACGTGAGACTTGGGTTGTGTACCTATGGGTTTGCCCCTTTCGGCCAGTTCGGTAAGTCGTACTCATGCTGGCCTGTCATGGTCACACCATACAACTTACCCCCATGGTTGTGTCTGAAACCACCATTTATCTTCCTTTCTCCTATTGTTCCCGATCCAAAAAATCCAAAAAGTCACTTGGATGTTTACTTATAACTAGTGATAAATGAATTGAAACACTTATGGGAAGTAGGGGTGGAGACATATGATGTGTCGTTGAAACAAAATTTCCAGCTTAGAGCATCGCATTTGTGGACTATAAACAATTTCCCTGCGTATGGTATGTTGAGCGGTTGGTCTATGGCGGGCCAAAAAGCTTGTCCTTGTTGCATGAGTGAAAGTAAAGCGTTTTACTTAAGAAATTCAAGCAAAATTAGTTGGTTTGACTGTCATAGATAGTTCGTACCCGAGGGTCACAGACTCACATGTATAAGAAGAACATGAGAGCTTTCAAGAAGGGTGAGGTGGTGCTAGATGAGGCACCAATTCGTCTCCAAGGAGATGAGATATGGGAGAGATGATTTCAGAGTTCCTATCTACTGTTGATGGGACCGATCAAGAGTTCAAGGATCTTAAGAAATTAAAAAATGGTTGGTATAAAAGAAGCATCTTCTTCGACCTTCCATATTAGAGTATTTTATTACTCCGATATAATTTGGATGTGATGCATATTGAGAAGAATTTCTTTGAGCAACTGATTCACACTGTCATGGATGTAGAGGGTAAGATATGTGACACCGTAGGATCCGGAAAAGATTTGAAAACAAATTGTGACCGTCCGAAATTGCATATCAAGCGGGATGGGTCCAAGCCTAGGGCCTTGTTTAGCCTTGATAAGGCTCAGAGAAAGGTCGTGTTAGAGTGGGTAGGGAAATTGAAGTTCCATGATGGGTACGCATCCGATTTTAGTTGGTGTGTCGCCATTAAGAACCTGATGCTGCAAGGTTTGAAGAGTCACGACTGCCACGTGTTCATGGAGCGGTTACTACCTATGGCGTTGAAGCAACTACTACCGGAAGGTGTTTGGAATCCTATCACTGAGATATCTCATTTTTTTCGAGATTTGTGTTCGTCGACAGTTACAATTGACGACATGATTCGTTTGAAGGATCAAATTCCTTAGATACTACGCAAACTTGAGATGATCTTCCCACCCTCCTTCTTTAACTCAATGCAACATCTACCGGTCCACTTGCCCTACGAAGCTAAAGTGGGAGGACCGGTCCAATTTAGATTGATGTACCCGTTTGAGAGGTTAGAAATTTCAAATACTTACTTAACCACTAACGTTAAATATTGTAATTTATTATTAATATAATTGCTTGATTGTCATAGATTTCTCAACCATTTGAAGAAAAAAATTTGGTAACAAGGCGATGGTCGAGGGCTCCATGTGTAATGCTTATCTAACAAAGGAGATAGACAACTTCTGTTCTCTGTATTTCAAGAAAGAAGTGAACACCAAAGCCAAGAATCTTAACCTAGAAACACCCGAGATGATTGACCCCAACATACCAGACTTTTTACAAAGTAAGGTAGGTGAAGGTTCTTCATCAGGTAGAGGGTGGAGGGTATTAGATGAGGAGTACAATCGTGATCACCTTTACTTGTTATCAAACTGCGATGTTTTGGAGTCGTATGAGAAGCAGATTGTAACTGAATTTCTAGCTGCTAATCCACATTTAAATGCTGATGATGTTTAGAATAAGCATGAAGAACAGTTTCCCAGTTAGCTTAAGCATCATGTAATTTCAGAGAATATCCGGGATGATTTGGTTAGGAGTCTAGAATTAGGTGCTTTGTGGAAGGTTAGAACTTGGAACCAGTATTCGGTTAATGGTTACAATTTCCATACATTTGCCCTTGGTAGCAGTAGGGCTAGATGTAATTTCGGTGTGACTGTGTCGTCACTTGATGTTGACGACTACTACGGTCTACTGGAGGACATCTTCGAGTTGTGCTATGCTGGAAGTGATCGTGGGTATAGAGTTGTGGTATTTAAATGCAAATGGAAGGACAACTCAGTGCATGGTACTAGAGTACATGAACGGTAGAAACAAGTTGAAGTTAACCTATCAAAAAATACTCCAAGTACGATCAGTTTATACTTGCACATCAAGCACACCAAGTGTATTGTGCTCCTTATCCAACCACAAAGAACGATAGAACTGGAAATCAGTGGTGGGCAGTGTTTAAAACTAAGCCACGGGGGCACATTGACACTGACCTCTTCCAAGAGGAGGTCATTTCTAGTGGTACAACATTGTCTCCAATTGATGAGAATCTTTTTGCAAGTGAAGATGATAATAATGAGGTGGATGTGGGGGTGGATTTTGAAGACGATGAAGGTGGTGAGGAGGAGGAAGGTGCTTTTGGTGATATGGTCGAGGAGGAGGAAGATAGTGAAGTTGAAGGCACCGATGATTTGGAGATCGATGACGAGGAGGAGGAAGATGACTACGAGGAGGAGGATGTAGTTGGTTCGAGTAGGCAAGTGGGAGATGACAACGAAAGCAACGATGATTTCTGGTAGGGTATAGTTTTAATAATGTGGACATGACAAAGGTCCACCCCGACGCGGCCACACGCGGGTTTGGGGAGGCGAATGAATCTCATGTGAGATGGATCTCAAATTGAAATTTAAATCTAAATGGAGTTGCCACCGAACTTTGTGGGAGTTCGGGCCCATTCGAACCCACTCTATGTCTTAGTGGGCCGTGCACAGAGTACGGCCCATTCCGATTTCAGAGTTTATTGGGTTCGTCCCTTTGCATTGCGATACTGATTCCGACATTATTGGAAATCGTGTATTGAATGACTCTCGTATGCCAACGGTTTCGGACATCCAGAAACCATGGTTCTGAGTAAGGGGTGAGGGTACGTGTTGGGAAGTTCACAAAGAACACCCAACCCCACCTGCACTTAGCGGCCTCTACATAGATATCGTTCGATTTTTGTGTACGCATGTTAGTTTGACTGTTGAACGATATGCAAAAAGTGTTTTGACTAAAAATGTGAATTATCACTAGTAGAATAAGTACCAACGACATCTACCATAAGACACCGGTTGTAAAAAAAACGATGCTAAAGAGTCATAAGTGGTACATTCACACCGGTTGTACACAATAAACCGGTGTGAAAGAGTGGTGTAAAAGAATTAGATCCCATATAACACCAGTTGTAAATTGAAACCGGTGTGAAAGAGTACCCAATAACATCTGTTTCTTTTAGAACTGGTGGGAAAGGCTACCCAAATAATATACTCTCTACAACAACATTATACACACACCCTTTAGGTTCTTAATAAATGATAACAAAGTAAAATACTCCAGCTATACCAAACCAATTCAAGCAAACCAAGCAAACCACCACCACCACAAACCCGCGCGCCCTTCTTCTTCTTCGAAAGCCCATCTACCGAACACCAGACCCGACGACTGACGACCTCCTCCGACGACTGGCGGCCGAAGTCCGGCAAACCGACGACCAAGTATGTTGTTTAGGTTTTTTTTTCAAATTATTAATTATATTTTTTTTTCAATTTGGGGCTTTTATTTTTCAATTGTTGATGAGTTTACAGATTATATGCATGAGTTCACAGATTATATCAATTTTGAATTAGGGTTGTTATTTTTTGGGGTTTGTAGGGCTGTCGATTTTCATTCAGTTGTTTTGTTTATTTGGGGTTTGTAGGGTTATATATATGTTAATTCTTGTTGTGTAGGGATTACAATAGGAGGAAATCGAACTTGAAACCTGTTGTGTAGACTAATTTCATATGTTTCTATTGTCGATGTAAAGGAAGTGGGTTTTCTAGGTTTTTGATTTTGATTTTTTTATCCGTACAATTAGAACAATTCTTCATAAGATTACAGGATTCATACAAAAAATATGTTTTTTTTGAAGAAAAATACTCCAAAGGTAGCAGTTAATAACAAGATGACATATCTTTCATCATATAATCATCATAGGATAGGATAACAGGATTGGTACAAAAACATTCATTAAGTAAAGATTGACATAAAGTATTACCTGGTGCAGTAAAACTTCAGCACTTGATGGAACTACGAGAGGCAGGGGCGAAGCTAGAAACCAAAACCGATAACTTTGACTAGTTTTTCGAGATTTGGGGTAGTAATTGTAATTTGAAATTGATGAACAGAGGAAAGCTATGGGCTGAGAGAATGAAGGTGGAGTACAGAAGTATTCTTATTGTGGTCGTGTTTGGCGAATCTTGAGCTTCATAATGGTTAGGAATTTGATGTTTCTGTATAGAAGTATTTTGATTGTGTTTGTGGTTGGGGATTGCTGGATTTCATAATGGTTAGGATTTAGGAATTTGATGTTTTAGTACAAAACAACTATTCTTAGATAATTTTCTATTTTCACTCACTTGATTTTAGTTCTTCAGTCCCATTAGGTTCATTTTGTTTCCGCTCACATTAGTTAGTTCAGTTAAGCCCCATTTAAGCCCATTTGAGCCCAAATGAACATGGTCTTATGCCGGTGGTGTTTGGAGAATTCTTAACTTCATCATGGTTGGTATTTAAGAATTTGATGTTTTAGTACAAATCTATTCTTATAGAGGTGATGTAGGTAGTTGGTACTGAGGTTATGGTGCAGATCACGTAGTGGCCTTGTGGTATTCTGTAGTGGAGAATAATGGACGTTTTGGTCATGGTGGACGACTCGTGAAAGTTGTAGTTGTTGACAGTGGAACACTGGTGAGACCTTTAGTTATCAAATAATGGAGGAAATCAATCAATCTAAATACCTTTACTTCTTCTTCTTCTTCTTCTTCTTCTTGTGACTTGTGTTATCAAATAATGGAGACCCAATTAATTACTTGTGTCGTGGGTTATCTTAAGTTTGTTTATCTTAAGTTTGGGTTATCTGTACAGTTCCATTTATATATATATTTTTTTTTTAATCTTTCGTTATTCATTAAGTTGTTGTAGATTCTCCATAAAGCTGTTGTAGATACACATATACATATAGGGAATACTTGGAGGCTCAATTAACATCCAACTAACTGTATGCGTTTGTCCCATTGTAATGTTGCACGGTATTGTCCCATTATTAAAACAAGTACTCTAGATAAACTCTTGTACTCTAGATAAACAACTCCACCGTTCTTTAGCTTGTGTCGCTTATTCCTCTTTTTGTAGTCTCCAAATAGATGAACTCTAACTTGAAAAGTTTGGGGAAGGTACAAACTTATTGTTCTCTTCGATTAGTGATCACATTGTATTGTGTGTATATTCACTTGAAATAATCATCGCACAATGTTTTGTTAATATAGTTTCTTACATGCACATGGGAGATCACTTGGAGTGAGTGAAGATGGCGTTGGTTTCATGTGTCCTGTCCATCTTAGTTCATACGTGAATGACGCAAGGGCTATGGAAGATTACGTCAAAAAAGTCTGGAAATTCCAAGAAGATAAGAAATATGTGATGGGTGCTTTTTATGCAAGGTGACTCTTAAAATTCTTTTGGTTCATTATTAATGTATTTGGGGTTGTTATCTTGCTATACTAAGCTGAAGTTGATATATATGTAGTAACAATTGGATGTTGATTGTCGTTTGCCCGTGGGACAATATGGCATATATATTGGACCCGAACAAGAAGAATAGTCATAGTTTGATGATAACAGATCATCTAAAACTGTAAGTTAAGATTATAGTTCCTCCGGATACTATTTTTCGCCCCGTTTCATGAATATATGTGAGGAGTATTTTAATGAAATGGGATGAAAAATAGTGACCAGGGGGAGTACTAATTATCATAATCTTATTTTAAGGTAAAGTTCGTTGCGAATGGAATGAGTAATCTTGATTTTTCCTTGGTTATATTTTCAGGGCTTGGAAAGTGTACACGGTTATTTCAGGAAGATGTCATCCGACAAAAAAAATAGAACTTGTCGTGAGTGTGATTGAGGTAAATAACAAAAGCTATCCAATTTTTTAGCATATATTTCAATGCGTAAGTTGATTTACTTACTCCACATTCCTTTATATAAATCTAGTGCCCTCAACAATCTGGAAGTTTTGAATGTGGATATTATGTCATGAAATGGATGTACGACATAATTGTATCCTACTCTTTGAGTAAGTAGGGCTTAGTGGAGGTATTTTCTTTGTATGAATAATTTTTTGTTGTTTACCTATAATTGAAGACAATATCACTAATCAACTATTATTATTATTATTATTATTATTATTCATTTTTTAATTTATGTAGTGTGTTTCAAAGTCAAGAATGACGGTTGAAGATATGGATCTAGTTCGGGAATTTTGGGCTCAAAAATGTATCGAAGCCATTTAGTCTACTTAAAGAGAGTGTTTGGCAACAAGAAGTTTTAATCGTGTAAGAATTGTTATTGATATGAAATGATTGTAGCCTAGCTAACATGCATGTAGGCTATTCAAACTTCTTTCCTTAGCCTATGTAAAATGGTTTTCCGTCATTTCTGCGGCTTGTATGGCTGTGGAAATATATGTGCACACTTTTGTGGTATATAAGGATGTTGCATTATGACTTAAGTGGTGATGTTGTCCTACAATTGGCGTTGATTTGTAGTTACGGAGAAGATTGACTACTGTAATATGAATTTGATGCGAGAAGATAACTCTTTAGCACCGGTTTTAAATTGACATTGATGAAAAAAAATGCCACCCTTTCACACCGGTTTTAAGATTCAGCTGGTGCAAAAGGTCAACCTTTGACACCGGTTCCGTATTGTAACCGGTGCGAAAGGGTATACCTTTTAGCACCATTTACAATACGGAACCGGTGTTAAAGGATACCTTTTAGCACCGGTTACAATTTGCAACCGGTGTAGATATTTTTTTTGCACCGGTTTCACAACCAGTGTTAAAAGTGCCTTATCTACAACGCCTACGCTATGGGCACCTATGAAAAACGATACTAAAGAGGGGTTTGCAACCGGTGCGAAAGGCTATTATTCTACTAGTGTATGTTTGATCTACGTCGTTTAATGCATCTTTGAACTAACTCGGAGTTGTATATAGCATGCGAGGTTTGTTTTAGTATAATAAAATAAACGACGAGAATAAAATACAAAAGAAGAAACAAACGAGTTAGTAACAATGATAACAATGATAACAATAAATAACATGATGCATGGTTTTGAAAAGAGTAAGACACGTGATAGACTTGACACGTGTTGACCGAAGTCGTTAAAAAGATTTATCAAGGCTCAAAATATGTTGAAGGCTCACGGTTTTGTCGTGATGAAGGCCACTCGATCGAGTCATTGAGGGATCCGATCGAGTGGTCCTCGTAGAATGCCTTCTGCCCAATTTTTGGGGTGTCACTCGATCGAGTGCCCCTTGTACGAATGATGGTTCGTTGATTTACTTTTAATTTTGAAATAGATAATTTTGCTACGTCGTGTAAAAATATGATGCGATTTATACCCGACTTAAATTTTTGATACTTGTCATATTCGATACTTGATTATGAAATCAATATCTAATATTTAGAGTGGATCTTGTAAAAGATGTTTATAAATCGTTTTAAACTTGTATTAAAATAAAATAATTCCTCCGCGTCGTAATGTCGTAATTAGTCCTTTCGGAACGTATGATCATTACCTCGGCATCAACGGAATATGGTTTTATTGACTGCTTCCTTCAAATCCGATATTCGACTACGGAGTCAATATCGTACCCTAGGAAATAATGCGAAAATAGTACGATAATATCGATATTAGAAACGAGAAAAGAAAATAAGAAGTAAATGGCGTGACGATGATGATGACGAACGAACGAAAAGCGAGAGGGAGAGGAGAGAAAAAGGAGAAATCGGGATTTGTAACACCCTCAACCTACATGCTAATTTCGACCTCGATTCGGAACTTGTAGTAACGGCGCTTGCGTGGGAGTAACGAGGATATAGGGAGAGTTAAGGTGTTGTCTTTTGGATTGGTTTGGCTCGGGTTTCCTATAGGATTTCTAAGGAAAAGTCGGGATTATACATGTGTATAGTTGGCTTAAGGTTGTTGAAATTTTGAGGTATCGATTTTGTGTCGGGATTGGAATTATTGTGTTAATTGTATGTGTGGGGGTGGGGTATTTATAGGAGGAAATACCCCGACTTTGGATAGAAGATACCCGGTTTATGGATAGGAAAAGGTATGCTTTGGGAGGAAGAAACACCCGGTTTGGATGGAATAGGATTCCGATTGTGGATAGAAAAGGAATATGATCTCAGCTGGAAAAGAGGTCACTCGATCGAGTGGTGTGTAGCACTCGATAGAGTGCCCAGTCTGACGTGTCGATTTTAGTGATTTTTGTGAGCTCACTCGACCGAGTAGACCGTTCCACTCGATCGAGTAGGTCTAGCCGGGTGGAAAACTCTTTTAGAGATCGAGTTTTATCTTTAACGGAGAGTTTTAATTTCTTTGTAGCTGATATTTGTGAGGTATTTGACTTCAAATCGGATTCCCGAACGCTGCGTGACAGATTTTTCCGTCTCGGAAACGCCTTTGACCAGAGTTTGACCCGGTCACTAAAAGACGATTTTCCCCTTGGTGTCGGTTTTGACCCAAATTAGTCTCATTTGACTGGAAACGACTTACTGGGCCTGGATTTGAGGTTGGTTTCGTGAGATTTTTACTCCGCTAAAAGCTCGCGCCAAATACTATTGATTCCGAGTCCAAAATCGAGCGTATTAAGTCATGTTTACGTCCGATCATCACCGGGTGCTTTTTGGAAACTGCTATAGATACCTAGCGGGCAAAATGCGGGTGTCTACAAATAAGTTATATTATTCCAATATTTAAGTCTTTATTTACTTTTTTGGGTAGTTGATTATGTTGTCAATTTCTAACTTTCTATCTTCGTCAGCAGATATGACATTGGGCAGACGATTCCGGGCTGGGAGCGGGAGTAGGAGGTCCAAGCAACAGCAGGAGTAGGAGGACCAGCAGCCGGTCGAGGAACATGAAGAGTTTATGGATCCTAAGTACCTAAGAGGGGGAGGGGCTGAATTAGGTACCTTTAAAAATTTTAACTCAACCTTTACTAATTAAAGTGAGTTAAACTATGTGGACAACTAAAAGCTTGAAGAAGAAAGAATTAGTAAATGTAACAGTCAGTCTAACCGTAACAATTTTGCCTTGGCGAGGGATGAAGCCACAGAACAAAAGTTACAATATGGTAGACTGTGGTCTGACTACCTCTATTTCTCTTAACAAAAGGTGATGTTATAGAGAAATGTTACAGTATATCGACTGTTACAATTACTTTGAAAAACACAACTAAAACTAATATTGATACACGAACAAATAAGAGCGAAGCTAAACGACATGTGTTCTACTTTGTATGCAACAGAAGTAAAGAGAAAAACATGAACACATTTGCATTTTTGAATTGGTTCGGCCAACACTCTAAAGGCCTACGTCCAATGCTTTTCTTATTAATAATTGTTAAGTAATCTACTTTGAAAACTTAGACACTTACAATAAGAACCCCATAACCTACTCCAGTTACGACTCTCGAGTTTGGAAGACTACTCCGTCTCCTAACTCTCCAGTGACCTACTCCGGTCACGACTCTAAATAACTTAAAATTAAGTTACAATATTTCAATCTAACCAAGTTAGATAAGAGCACTCATGACAAGATGTAGTAGTTCATTCGACTGTGACTTTTGAAGACTAAAATATTTTGCAAAGAGTTTTCTTATCTTTTGAAACTTTAAAATGACAATTTGCAAAGAGAGATTTTGGCTGAAAAGTCTTGAGTATTGTGTGTTGTAAGCATCTCCTTATATAGTGGAGCAAAGTCAAGATTGAAACTTCTTAAGAAGTCAACACTTTTTGGAATACACAAAAAGGTTGTAGCTTTTTTCAATGATGCATAAGGAAGGCAATCTTGAGGAGGTGAAACAAAGAAAGCAACTAAAACCTTTACTAAATGTATAGGAGGGAAGGGTTCACGGTTGGGACAAACAAAAACAAGCCAAACACCCTTTTTGAGGTAAGCCACTTTGGGAGAGAGGGAAGCCTCTCTTTTAGTGTTTGGTAAAAAGTATTCCAACCATATTGGGGATTATTTGGGAAAGTGTTTTGATGACACAAAAATCAGTTGCTTGCATACCACAACAAACTCCAAATTCACTTTTGAAAAGATTTGAAAGAATAAAACTTTAAGGTTTGAAATCTTTTCTTTAGATGAAGCATGTCGAACAGAAGTAACAGTCAACCAGACTGTTACAAACAGTTTGGTTGGCTAGTTACTTGAACTAACTACAAGATGTCAAAAGTTCTCATCTTTACATTGTGACACTCAATTTCATTCTCGATTCTTTGGGTGACTTGTCTTGATCTTCATTCAATCGTTCTCAACATTCATCGACTAATTCTTGATTAATCATAACATGAAAAGTTTGAACTAGGAAAACACAAATTAAATAGGCTAGTCATCATCAACAACCCAACAGAGCAGCCGGTCGAGGACCAGCAGGTCACGGGAGAGCAACCTCGACCACCACCGGGACCTCACGACCTTGAATATCGGGAACTGGACGGGCACCTAATTCTGAGCCCCGATCGCACATGGTGAGACATTATATTATTAGCAACGTCATTATTGGTTTTCAAACTTCAATCATATTAGCAACATCATTTTATTTCATTTTTTGGTGAGACATCATCTTATTTCATTCTTTGGTGTAGGTTTCGGCATCGAGTGACAGTGACTGGTGTGTCAGATAGTTTCATGAATGACTTGACTACTTACGGCACTAGTTGGACCAAGGTGCCTTAGTGGCAGCGGGAGAAGTGGTTCCACAACTTCAAGGTGCACCATTTTTTTTATTTTAGTAGTTAACTTTTACTGTTTACAGATTACTAATACACTAACGACAAACGATCTTGCAGTTGAAACACTGGTGGGACCAAAGCCTCGAGGTGGCTGCAAGGGGCCAATACATGGACATCGCCAAGCCAAGGTACAAGGATAACATGTTCAAGTTGGCGAACGAGGGAAAGGTAGAGAAATACCTTAAAGATTTGATTATTCAATTAGTGTTCGTACTTGAATAGAAAGTTATATATATCTTCAATTCGCTTACTGATCTCTTCATATGAATTGTAGATGCTGCACTAGAACAGTTCCACAAAGCCCGCTCCGACCCTAAGTTTGTTAAAAGATCCCTCCAAGCGAAGGAAAACAAAAGGCGGGGAGGAGACCCTGAGGCGGAAGTGGAGGCCACCCACTACGGTAGGTCGCGATCGATGCACCAGTGGGATATGGAAGTAAGTATTTCCTCTCCTTTGATTTTTATTTTGGATTCTTATTTAATGTTTTCATTAAAAATATTAATGAGAAATCGACATGCACCGTCAATAGTTAAAGAAGAAAAAAGCAGAACTCCCCGAAGCTGCGCAGCTGTTTCTTGACACGAAGAGCAAAGTGGACTCCCACGGTCGAAGCTTCATTACGAAGAGGGAAGTCGCAATTTGGGTAAGTTTCTAACATAACGCTTCTTTACATTGTGACTTTGTCAATGAAATCTTATCTAATCATCAAATCAATTCTTTTAGGAATCATATAAGGAAGTGATGGCAGGGATTTGTCGTGGATCCCGACACCAAATATAACCAACTAATCCTAAGCTAGGTAGCTAGGGCAAGTCGGGCGATCCACGGAGACGGAAAAGAGGGTCTAGACTAAGGATCAGATAAGCACAAGACTATGTCAACAAAGCTAAACAAGTAAAACAATGAAGGAGGATAAAACTATGACTAAAAAGGAACAAAGTATAACAAAAACTAAATGATTCGACTAAAACTTAACTAAAGCAACAACTAGAGAAACAATAGCTAAGAAGATGGAGAATTCAATAAGGAAAGAACTAGGATTAGGTTGGGTTCAAGGGTGATGAGATGATCAAGAAAGAGCAAAGGTGAAGGGGGGTAGTCAAGCTATCTAGGTATAATCCGGGCTCTCGCTCCAAAACCGACCAAGAGGTTCCCCGCTCTCGCGCAAGAACCCATTCTAGCAACATACAAGGTCACAAGAAGAAGGCAAGAAAACATGCATTTGCAACTACAAGTCATGCATTCAAACAATTCATCAAACATGTTTTATGCATGCAACCAAGAAGCAACCAAAACTATCACCAACAACCTACACAAACCTTAAATCACCCATGAAGACACCCAATCCCCCTACTAATCCTAGCAAGGAGACTACTCACACATAACTAAACTAAAACAAGCAACAATTATAAGAAAACTCATAACAAAAGTATTCATAATGAAATCTAAACAATTAACCAACCAAAACTTAAACAAAGATTCAAACTTTAAATAAAAAAAAGAGATTATACCAAAAACACAAGGAAGGATGAAAGGAAAGAACTTTGAATAAAATCAACCCAAGGGATACTCAATGTTGTCAAGATTGAATAATCCACTACAAGTCTTCAAGAATCCAAAGATGAAACTAGGATTAAACTAAGATTAAGGAGTAATTAAAGAGAGATTAAGCTAATCTACACTAATCTAAGCTAATCTAACCTAAAGTAGACTAGGGTTTAGTGTATGTAAGGTTCGTGTAAGGTAGAGTGCTTAAAACAATACAAGAGGGGGGTATATATAGGGTTCCATGAATAAGGGAGGCGGAAAAGCGAAGACGGGTGGAATCGGGACCTTCCCGGCCGGGAAGGGGATGATCCCAGTCGGGAAGCTCATGATCCCGGCCGGGAAGGCCCTCCAATAAATCCGTCTTTCTTTGTCTTCTCGTCCCGGTCGAGATGGGTCCTTCCCGGGCGTGATGGATCCTTATTTGCTCTTCCTAGGCTTCTTATCGATGCTCGGTGCTTGGGATATCATCAAGTGGGCTCCATGGGACTCGGGGTTGAGTCTAAGCCACCGAGTCATCGTCGCTTCTTTTCGTTGGCTCCATATGCGTCGGAAACGAGTCGGAATCGTTCCATTTTTCCAAGATAGACCTTTGGAACCTGAAACAAGCTAGAAGAAGCGTAAGTAGCCTCGAAACCGCTCCAAAGAGCGATTCCACAAGAGAAACCGGGACCAAACACAAGAAATAAGCACTACATAACACTTATCAACTCCTCCACACTTAAATCTTACTCGCCCTCGAGTAAGCACGAACTAACTAATAACTAAAAGAAACTAGACTACTAACCGAGTGGGTATTAGCGCACCCTACGCCCTTTCAACTCACGCGAGGATACTTAGAGGAAAAGTGCTCTCTGCAAGGCAAGTGAGATCTTGCGACAAAACTGTGGATACAAACGAACACGAAGACACACAAACAAACATACATACAAACAAACAAACATACAATCGGTTGCATCCAAAAAGAAACAAATACCGATTCCCTCAACAAAGCGGTGAAAGAAACACCGGTTAAGGACTCAAGGCAAGTGACAACGTTCCCAAGCTAACAATACAAACCGAAATGGACAAAATCCTAATAGTATGACAACAAATCAATAAAAACGTTGGTAACTTACCTAGGTCCTCCTAACCTTCTAAGAACGTACCACGGGACGATAGGCGGGATGGAAAACGGATGAACCACGGAGTTAGTCGACACTGTAGGTAAAGTGAAACCCCGCCCCCTTTAGTGATAAGCCAAGAGGTAGGGTCGTCCCATGCTCAAAAATAACCTAACTAGTCCAAGTAAAAAAGGGGGATATGGTTGCAAAGTGAGGGAAGACCGACCATTACCGCTATCATCCTTCCTGGGGACTCGGTCCTTTGGTAGGCTCTTCACGATAACAATCGGTAAAGGGCTTATTTTTTAGGGGGTAAGATTTTTTGTGAAATGATTTTCTTGACATTTTTCTTTTGTATTTTGCTTTTGATTTGCTATGCCATTTCTTTTTCTTCTTTTGTAATTTGTTTTTTATTTATTGTGCCTTTTCTTTTTCTTCTTTCTTTTTTTTTCTTTTTCTTTCTTTTTGCCTTGGTTTGCCCTTTTGGCCAAATTTTGTATACACTCATCACAACCAAGCATGTGTAGAAACCTCAAGGCAATGCAACTTATTTGTGAGATATGTGTAGAAGGTAGGAAAATGGGTATGTCGGGCGCGCTTTCCCTTCAAACCCACAAAAAGGGGGAAAACTTGGACTAATCAAAACAATTTCAAGCACGGTCACCTAAGAGAACGGGATTCGGCAACCAAGGCCTTTTCACTCTGTGGGTGGTCAAGGTGGTCAGTATGCAAACCCCGCAGTAAATTCCTAGTAGACTAGGTAGACTCAAGGTAAAGAACCAACGAAACTATTGATTTAAAGTCATTCTACTAGACTAAAGTCCAAGAATTGATTCATGTCACTAGAAAGGGAAAGTAAACACTTGCGCACTAGCCTCAAAACCATGTTTTCGAAAACCTTTTCTACACTAGACTCACAAACTATACAAGACAAAACAAAGACGAAACAAAAACGAAAGAAAATGAGACAAACAAAACAAAACAAAATAAAACAAACACACACAAAAAAAGATAAACAAGCACCACCCTGAACTTCCAAACAAGCAACCGCATCAACCACAATCTCCAAAAAGCTCCACCCGAGCATACACCATCATAAATTATCCTCCAAACACCAAAATAGAAAAAGAAAAAGAGATAGAAGGATATTACCGGATGTCAAGAGCTTTCCGAAACTCACGGCGATCAAGCAACCTACGAGGAAATGGGGAGGCAAAACACACACAACACAACAAATATACGACACAAAGACACAAAACAAAATGACACAAAAGAAAATCTTTTTGGCTTTTTTATGAAAAATTTCGAATTTTTAGGAATTTTTAAGATTTTTCGAAAAAAAACTACGAAAATAAAACTAATCTAGACTAAGACATTGCTCCCCCACACTTAAACCGAGCAATGTCCTCATGCTCGATCGGTAGTGTGTGGAAGACACTAAAAAGAAGAGAAAAAGGAAAAATTAAGCTAAAAATCAAAAATGAAAGTGAAGAAAGGGTAGAATGTGTCAGGCCGGGGTGTAATCCAGTCACCAAGGGCCGAGACGAGAAAAGATATGGATGGGGGAAGAAATAAAAAGAAGAAAATAAAAAGAAATAGGAGGGGAGGGCTAGGTGTAATCAAGTCACCTAGCCCGGATTCCGCCGGAATCCGACTAAATTCTACCAAAAGAGAAAATAAAAATAAGGGAAAAAGTGAAAAGACTTGTCAATTTGGATTTTTCAAATGATTCTCGATGTAGTCACGTCATCGAGAATCGGGAGCAATCACCACAAAGGCCCCGAGGGCCACCATGACACCAAAAGGATAAAGAGAAGGGGAACATACAAAGAGAGACTAGCAATAAAAGACGGAAAAGAAAGGAGAGTCGCCAACCAAACGGTTAGCAACTCAATTATCTCCATCGTCTCAATGATCTTTATCGGCACGTTGCTTGTCTTTATCCTCGTTATTCCTCTTCCTCCTAAATGTAGTCGCATGGTTGAGTATCGGGCTTGCATTGGTTACATGAGGCCGAGATTTAGAGGGAAACTCGGTGTAATAGTGACGAGGAGATGAGATGAAGGTATATAATTGAGGTGCAAGGGTGAAATGATAGTGGCAAGGGTGAGTAGGGAGGTTGGGAGGGGGTATAAAGTGGTTGGGTGGGGCTTAACTGAAGAAAGGAAAGCGAAGGAGGGTGCTGTAGCCCTTCCCAGTCGTGACCAGGTTGATCCCGGTCGGGAAGACTATGGTCCCGGTCGGGATGGCTAGCCAGAAGTCGTCTTTTGCAGCACAACTCGTCCCGGTCGGGATCATGCTCATCCCGGGCGGGATGGCCTCTCTGGTTCTTCATTCCCCTTGATAGCTTCACCCACAAGGCAACTAATACTTCGGGATCTAGAATCCCGACCCCAAAAGCTTGTCAAAAGCTCAAAAACTGACTTCCTCCACCAAGCTTTAAAGCTTCTATCATTCATATCCCTTTCTAGTTCTTCATCTTCACTTCACACCTATCAATCAAGCTCAAAAACTTCCATCAAAGATCCCTCTCTCACATCACTCAAGAAAATCCCAAATTAAAAGAATTCCACAAAACATACAAAGCCTATAAACAAACAAATCACACAAATACAAACACAAAAGCTCAAAAAAAGAGGAAAGGGGAATATACAGCATGACGGTTCTTGAGGAACTCCGTCTAACCGAGGATGGTGGACTCTTCATTCTTATCCATAGCCCTCAAGGGCTCGGAGGAGCAAGTAAAATGCTCGAGCCACATCATAATGAGGACTCATTGAGTACCCGAGCCAAGCTATCCTCCAAAGCCTCCAAGTCGGAAGCAAGAAGTAGTCACCTAAAGACTCATTGTCATGTTTCATGTGATCTCTGGGGTCTTTCCAACCTACAAGCTTTAATGACCTCTTATTCCCTAAGCACCGTCTCCAACCACAAGCAAGCTTCAAATATTTAACATGAGGCACAAAAAGTGGTTTCGACCTCATTTCCCTATTGCACACCTTGATATCTTCCTCAAGTTGTGGCTTCCCATCTTCAAGTCTCAAAGCATCACATGTTCTCATATCATCTTGAAGGAGAGAATTGAAACTTCTACCGGTGGTTTCAATCTCTTCTAAACCAAAGCCTCGGTTTCTTGCATGAGGCTCATGATGCTTTTCCACATTTTCGCACAAGGGTAACTTGAGTTCATCATTCCCACCCCATGACTTCACAACTCCTACCACCTCATTCAACTCATCCCAAAGCTCCATATCTCAACGGTAGGCTCATTAGAAGCGCCATGAAGGTCAATAGGGGGGCAAGCGAAGGGGATTGAAGGTTCAACAAGTATTGAGGGGATAGACTCTTGAATTTCATCCATTTTATCAATGTTTTCATCAATGAAATTCTTCAAATTCCCACTAACCTCATCCAACTCTTCACCAACAATGCCTTCATCAAGGGTTATTTCCTCGTTCGTCTCATCTTGGGTAGACAATCGAGGTTCTTCATAGCAAGTCTCGCTTATCAAAGGGAAGTCATTATCGGCTTCATCATTGTGTTGTTCCTCTTCCCCAAATGAACGTCCTTCATCAAGTTGTGAAGTTTGAGTTAAAAACATTAAGGTTTGAGCCGTTATAGCATTTAATCTAGCCTTACATGCCTCTATTTCCCTTTGATATTGGACCATGAATTCATAATGTTTCTTTTGCATTTGGATGGCCATTTCTTGTTGACTCTTTTGCATTTGAAGAATCGATTGATATAACTCCAAGTTGGACATTTGGTGGTCATTGGGGTTTTGGAATGCTCCTTGAAAACCTTGATGATGCCCAAGGGGTGGGACATCATATGGTTGGTAATGAGGTTGAGATGATTGGTAGTATTGTGGGTTTTGGAGCTCATAATGTGGTTGAGGTGAAGGGTAATATGGTGGGTTTTGGGGAGATTGACTTCCATGTGAAGAATCATGATGAAACATGGTGGGTTCACAATGATAACTTGAGTAATAACCACCATGATCATAGGATTGATAAACATTCACTTGTTGGAAGTCGTTTCCATGTCCTTAAAACTCGTACCCACGTGTAATCCCCTAGAAAATCTAACGCAATACAGTGGCGGAAACACTGTAGAATTGGGATTAAAACGCACTGATGTTCTATATGTTACAAAAGAATGGTCAGTCAATACAAAGGCCACTTTTTACAAAAGGGCTAAAAAGAAAATTCCTTAAAAGAGTGTATACAATCCTTCATTAAACATAAATAAGGGAGAGTAAGATCCACGCTACTCGCTAGCTCACACCCAAAACCCAGCAGCAAATACCTGTCATGTTATAAACATAACAGCCACATCAGTGGGGAGTAACTCGGACGTTCTCCCAGCCATATTATACCATATGAAAAATAATAGTATTACTATATCAAAATAGGTAAAATGAAAAAACATTAAAACGATATAATAAAAATAAGTTTTTAGCAAAACTTAAAGCGACTGCCAACCTGCAAGTCAAAACAAATCGATAATTATAAAATCCAAAATGGCGTTACGGAAATCAATTAGTGCAACGGAATAGACTTTCACTAGGATGATACTAAACTAGCTTCGAGAACTTAGTCAAAACATATCAGACTTCGGTCTCTAACTAGGCAACTCAACTATAACAGGACTGCGTGCAGCGAGGTCCTGGCTTAAGTAATGTACACCCCTCCTGGACACCAACCGTAATCCAGTTCAACCCGACGGCGACTTACACGATGCGATATCTAAGTTTAAGGTCAAAATATACACACTCCTGAACACAAACCATGCTCAGTTCAACGACCAATGCGTCTCAACATAGACACACCAGCTTTATAGTTGATGGCAAAACGTATACCCTAGACTGTATTACTCTACCCATACACTTGTCCTCATTCCATAACTCCAAAACAGCCATTATCGATAGTCAAAAGTAAATATAATCAATATAAATGATATGGATAAAAGGAATAACCATTTTATATTAAAAGGGAAACTTTCTAAAAATAGAAACTTACTAAAAATAGAAATAATCTTATTGAAAATACGTAAGTTATTAAAATTAGTGAAATGTATAGAAATATCATTTCTAACGAAGTTAGCGTTTCATTATTATCGTCGTTATCGTAACTTTAATATATTTCTAAATTTGTTACCCAAAATATAAATAAAGTATAATAAGTCAATATTTAGTATTTTTATAAATAATTAGAAAATCGAGTTAAACGATAAATGTTTGAAAAAGATGTTTTAAGAAAAACGATATCAAAATTATTTGAGTCGACGAGTTTTATAAATTAAACGAGATTTTATAAAACTTTCAAATTGGTTTTAGGAGATAGATTTTATCAATAAATAATACTGATTTTACTAAAAATAATCAATCGTAGACAAATGAGAAATTATTAGGGAAAATAGTCTCGACTAAAATGTAATTAAAACAAAATCGACTACTTTCTCATTTATTAATATAAGTCGTAAAACAAAATAAATTTATTGAACAAGTATACAAATTTCGGTTAAAATATAAAAATACAATTTTGAGTTAAAATTATAGATTAACGAAATACGACGAAAATATGAAATCGATATTATTTAGTTACTAGTGTCACGACAACCAACAAAATACTATAACGATCGTAAATAATTAAAATTACTAACGATTTATAAAACGATATCGAAAAGTTATAAAATGTTTATAAGGCGCACGATTGGAAATACTATTTTTAGCAAATAATATGTAGCTAAAAGTAAAATTGAAGGTAAAGTATCTACTACATACTACTACTCAACACACAATATAATACCGAGTAACGCCCTAAAGTTACCTTGAGAAGATATCCAAACGAAGACGTATTCGTCTTTCTTGATTAGTGCAGGTTCCGACCTTTGAATTTGGAAGTCGTTTCAATAAAAATCTGAGGCCTTGACAAAACGGAAACGAACGGGATAGGGATAATGAGAATTGGGGAAGAAAAGAAGAGTAGAGGAGACCAGTCACGCACAAACAACACAGTAGCGACACAAAAATAACAAAACAGCAACAATAAGGTAAGCAGTACCCAAATACGAGTCGAATCTGGAGATAAAGATAAGGAGAAGGGGAAAGAAGAGGGCGAGGAAAAGAAAGGAACACGAGTCCGAATAAAACGAGAACCGCGGTGAATTAAAAGCGGCAGCAAAGGAACTGTACGGAAACAAGATAAACTGATGGACAACGAGAAGAAAAAAAAAACAAGTACAGGAATGAAGAGCAAAGACGGAGAGAGTAGCGGCAGCAAAACAACAACATTGACGAAATGACAATAGTAACAGAACCGCAATCGTAGTAACATCGGTACACCAGCAACAATAGGCAATAGCAGCAGAATAGCATATCAGCAACAAGACAGATGAGAACGGAAAATAGGGAAGACGAAGAGAAGAGGAGCAATAAAACACGAACATCAATAGGAAGACATAGCAGTAGCGGCCGACATTGTACGACAACAATAACGAACAACACAATGACTAAGAACCAAACCAACAAAAGCAGCAGCGACGCAACTGGAACGAAAACAGCACGCAATCGATTAGAAAGGAAGAAAAGAAAGAGCGTGAAGATTCGAGGGAACCCAATTGAAGACAGACTCGCCAAACTGAGAAAAGATGATTATAAGTTGGACCGATCTAAAAAGAGGCCAAGAATCGACACAGGCGCACAAACCAACGACACCACAGACGACAAAACGAAAAAGAAGAGGAAAGGGATGGATCTGTCACCTTTCGAGCAAGTACCACGACAGCAACAGGGACGACGAGCAGGGGAAAAAAAATGGTGTCCAGAGCAGCCAACGGACGATGATGATTAGGATTGATTAAGATTAAAATTAAGGTTAAGGAGGGTGGTGATCGAAATTGATGATGTTGGTGGTTGCAGGGTGAAGGAGAACGAAGAGGGAGATGAAGAAAGGGGGAGAGCGGTTGACAAAAGAAACAGAGGTGGGGGAAGTTTTAGGTTAAAACCGAAATGACTCAGAAACAAAACAATAATACGAGTCCAGAAGAAGCGATAAGAGATAAGACGGAATTAAGTAACGAGTTGAAAGGATAGAGTAATACGATAAAAATAGACATAAATCCAAAATTCGGCTCGAGTAGGAAATAAAATTAAAATAATTAATTAATTAATTAACCCAATAAAATATCGAGTAAATAATAGATTCTCGTGGTAGAATAAAAATAAAAATGAAATAAGTATTTGGGACGGAAAGGAGTTTTGAAAACGAATATTTGGAGCTAAGGATTATAGCATAAAAGTATCTCGGGAATAAAAAAGATTTTGGCGATAAAACGTCTCACGAGAAAATCAATAAATGTTTGATGATAATGAATTAAATTGATTTCTCGAGGAAAAATAATTAATGTTTGACGAGGCTTTAATTAAAATGAACTTCGAGCTAAAAGAATAGATAAACTGACACGAAATCAAAGATATGCTTTAAACGTAAAAGACTTTTCGAGGCAAATAAACTTTTACGAGTTCAAATGATTGAAAAATGAATCTGTTTTATAATTATTTTAAGAAATACGAATTAAATCGTAAACAGAATAAAATAAGAATAAAATTTAATTAATTTAATTTAATTTATAAAATTAGGGGTGTTACAATCTTCCCCACTAAAAAAAAAAGTTTCGTCCCCGAAACTTACAAGAGCTCAAAAATATAATAGAAAACGAAGTCACCTATTTTGAACGAAGTGAGGATTTGCACTCGCACCAAAATTTTGGTTTAAAAACAAAACTTTATAGAAATTCTTATCTCAAGATTGACGGGGTTTAATTACCCAAATGTTTAAAATCTTTTAAATCACTAACAGCGTAAGTTAAAGTTATTTATAGAATAACGATGATAAAAAAAATGTTTGTGGACAAAATTGAGGGAAAGAGAGTCCCCAAAACATTTTCGAAACAACGGTAATACAATTGGTTTAAGAAATTCGGCAAATCGATTTAAGAGAAAACAAAATCAAAATTTGAGAATCGAACTTAGCTTTGGGAAATCTTGAACCAGTCATTAGATGCTTCCAATAACAGATCCTAAAGTCCACCAATAAAAATAAAATGAAAACCCGAATTTATGAAATTATCTTCAAAAGTTAAATTTACTCTGACAATCCAATTGTCGCAGAAATACAAGTATTTGTACTTAACGAAAATATTCATAAAACTCTTATCATCCGAAAATTAAAGATTTGAAATAATTTCGAATTATTTTCAAATAGGTTTTTAAGACATTTTAAAAATAACTAAATATAAACTTCAACAAAAACGTCAAAGCAAGACGAAGTTTGTAAAGCTTAAAATTGTAACATAAAAAATGATAACTCAAAAGTTTAAATTAGTCAAATATTTTCCAAAACGGGGAGTTTGGTTAAAAATTTAAGGATTAAATCGAAACAAAAATTTTAAACTCGATAAAGGGTAAAAGTGATACCAACAGCAGTTGGAGGAGTAGAATTCGAGAGAGGCGGAGGTGAGGACAAAATCGAGAGTCAAACAGAACTCTCAAAGATTATAAAGAGGTTTAAGATTCTCGAGACTTCTAGTACGACTCCCACAACTCAGGGTTCTATTTCCACCAATAATACTAAGTCCATTAATATCATAAAGCTGGGTTGTCTTACACAATCTACAACCTCCAAAATTATCAAATACCACAATTCCCAATACGAAGTCTCACATACTTATTCAATCCTTCAATCAACAAGGTAAGAATCCTCAAATGACTCAGAATCAAATCATGCTACCGAAATTCCATAAACCACAACACGATCAAACCAATCAACCAATAAGGCTCTAAAACTATCCAAGATTCATCAGATTATACTCGAGGTACATTCCGTGGTACTCGAGTAAGGGCCACTAAACAAAATCCACCAATTTGACAAAGCTCGGGTACTAAGTCCTCAAAAATGATTATACCAACATGTTTAACATCACCATTTCACAAAAGGTATGAAAGTAAGCTAAACCTAGGCACACTCGACCTCAAATGTAATGACAGACACTCACATTTTCAAGCACGTCATCTAAATAAGGTCTCTCAGAAATCCATCAATTCTAATCGCAATGGTGCAACCACAATATGTTTAATCACCCAACGAAGCCACAATATTGTTGGTGCACAGGTATCGGAAATTCCATTAGGATGATTGGCACTAAAGTATTCCTCAAAATGACACAATAAGTTCAAACTGTGATTCTGCAAGATATTCCTCTTTCTCAAGGTTAACAACAATTCATCCAAGTTTAGATCACTCAACTCCAAAGCTCATAGGTTAAAACTTTCTCAGACTCAATGATCTAATCCATAAGAACCAAGGTTTAATCTATGTCAACCAAAATTTCTAAAGACATTAACGAGAACCTGAAATGGAACCATAACACACGGGTTAGAACTCTAAACGATGATCTATAACCTCAAAAGTCAACGACTAGTCCATTAAGTCAACCTTAGTTGGGAATCTTAAAGTAATATTACCAGTTACACTTAGTTCGGTTCTAAGTGAGGCACTAGATATCTATCAAAATAAAATATACTCTTACCATCCAAAAACTTATTCTCTCTAATTACTTTATATAATCAAATAAATTATTATCCAAGCTTAACACTTAAGTACAATCCTAATTCCATCAATCAATTAATACCATTAAAAATCGATCCTCATAAACTTACCAGACTAGAAAATAGGGTACAACTCACAATCCTCAAACCAAATGACAAGGAGTTCCTCAACCTCAAATACCTAAGACATCCCACGGGGTTTACCAAGATAGGATTCGATCTAACCAAAGAATCTCAAGAGGAAGGATGGTAAGGTAGGAGAATTAATAAAAGATTCATCGCAAGAATGAAGACGATAATTTACAAGAGAAGAATTGAAAAAGGCGGGAGCAGGAAGAAAAGAATCAACGATACTAGATGATAAAGATCTTAAATTAGAGGAGAATCTTCGGACCTCCAGAGTTACGAGGGAACTAAATGGATTACTTCGTCTTCTTGTAGAGGAACGAGCACACAAGTCTAGGGTCGCTCCATCTGGATCTACTGTAACATCATGGAACAGGAATCTACTCTTGATCATCTAACCTGTAGCTTGAGCAACTAGATCTAGGCTGAAAGGTCACCATTGTATCTTCCTTGTAGCACAAAGTTGTCCACTCGAGTCAGCAGGCGTTGAGAGTTCTAAGCAGGTCTTGTCCCGATCTGGAGCAGCAGTCTATCAACATCTTGTTAATTCATCTTCTTCCAGACAAAAGCAACAAATATTCAACGCTAATCATTGAGTTACAAGAACATATAAACCTAACAGTTAAGTCCTTATTTAGGTTGCTACCCATCTCTCACTAATATTTCTTTGATGTTCAAATTATTTATGAGTATTTTTCCTAGAATCAGGTGTAAGCGTCGGGAGCAACAATGCTCTGATACCAACTGTAATCCCCTAGAAAATCTAACGCAATACAGTGGCGGAAACACTGTAGAATTGGGATTAAAACGCACTGATGTTCTATATGTTACAAAAGAATGGTCAGTCAATACAAAGGTCACTTTTTACAAAAGGGCTAAAAAGAAAATTCCTTAAAAGAGTGTATACAATCCTTCATTAAACATAAATAAGGGAGAGTAAGATCCACGCTACTCGCTAGCTCACACCCAAAACCCAGCAGCAAATACCTGTCATGTTATAAACATAACAGCCACATCAGTGGGGAGTAACTCGGACGTTCTCCCAGCCATATTATACCATATGAAAAATAATAGTATTACTATATCAAAATAGGTAAAATGAAAAAACATTAAAACGATATAATAAAAATAAGTTTTTAGCAAAACTTAAAGCGACTGCCAACCTGCAAGTCAAAACAAATCGATAATTATAAAATCCAAAATGGCGTTACGGAAATCAATTAGTGCAACGGAATAGACTTTCACTAGGATGATACTAAACTAGCTTCGAGAACTTAGTCAAAACATATCAGACTTCGGTCTCTAACTAGGCAACTCAACTATAACAGGACTGCGTGCAGCGAGGTCCTGGCTTAAGTAATGTACACCCCTCCTGGACACCAACCGTAATCCAGTTCAACCCGACGGCGACTTACACGATGCGATATCTAAGTTTAAGGTCAAAATATACACACTCCTGAACACAAACCATGCTCAGTTCAACGACCAATGCGTCTCAACATAGACACACCAGCTTTATAGTTGATGGCAAAACGTATACCCTAGACTGTATTACTCTACCCATACACTTGTCCTCATTCCATAACTCCAAAACAGCCATTATCGATAGTCAAAAGTAAATATAATCAATATAAATGATATGGATAAAAGGAATAACCATTTTATATTAAAAGGGAAACTTTCTAAAAATAGAAACTTACTAAAAATAGAAATAATCTTATTGAAAATACGTAAGTTATTAAAATTAGTGAAATGTATAGAAATATCATTTCTAACGAAGTTAGCGTTTCATTATTATCGTCGTTATCGTAACTTTAATATATTTCTAAATTTGTTACCCAAAATATAAATAAAGTATAATAAGTCAATATTTAGTATTTTTATAAATAATTAGAAAATCGAGTTAAACGATAAATGTTTGAAAAAGATGTTTTAAGAAAAACGATATCAAAATTATTTGAGTCGACGAGTTTTATAAATTAAACGAGATTTTATAAAACTTTCAAATTGGTTTTAGGAGATAGATTTTATCAATAAATAATACTGATTTTACTAAAAATAATCAATCGTAGACAAATGAGAAATTATTAGGGAAAATAGTCTCGACTAAAATGTAATTAAAACAAAATCGACTACTTTCTCATTTATTAATATAAGTCGTAAAACAAAATAAATTTATTGAACAAGTATACAAATTTCGGTTAAAATATAAAAATACAATTTTGAGTTAAAATTATAGATTAACGAAATACGACGAAAATATGAAATCGATATTATTTAGTTACTAGTGTCACGACAACCAACAAAATACTATAACGATCGTAAATAATTAAAATTACTAACGATTTATAAAACGATATCGAAAAGTTATAAAATGTTTATAAGGCGCACGATTGGAAATACTATTTTTAGCAAATAATATGTAGCTAAAAGTAAAATTGAAGGTAAAGTATCTACTACATACTACTACTCAACACACAATATAATACCGAGTAACGCCCTAAAGTTACCTTGAGAAGATATCCAAACGAAGACGTATTCGTCTTTCTTGATTAGTGCAGGTTCCGACCTTTGAATTTGGAAGTCGTTTCAATAAAAATCTGAGGCCTTGACAAAACGGAAACGAACGGGATAGGGATAATGAGAATTGGGGAAGAAAAGAAGAGTAGAGGAGACCAGTCACGCACAAACAACACAGTAGCGACACAAAAATAACAAAACAGCAACAATAAGGTAAGCAGTACCCAAATACGAGTCGAATCTGGAGATAAAGATAAGGAGAAGGGGAAAGAAGAGGGCGAGGAAAAGAAAGGAACACGAGTCCGAATAAAACGAGAACCGCGGTGAATTAAAAGCGGCAGCAAAGGAACTGTACGGAAACAAGATAAACTGATGGACAACGAGAAGAAAAAAAAAAGAAGTACAGGAATGAAGAGCAAAGACGGAGAGAGTAGCGGCAGCAAAACAACAACATTGACGAAATGACAATAGTAACAGAACCGCAATCGTAGTAACATCGGTACACCAGCAACAATAGGCAATAGCAGCAGAATAGCATATCAGCAACAAGACAGATGAGAACGGAAAATAGGGAAGACGAAGAGAAGAGGAGCAATAAAACACGAACATCAATAGGAAGACATAGCAGTAGCGGCCGACATTGTACGACAACAATAACGAACAACACAATGACTAAGAACCAAACCAACAAAAGCAGCAGCGACGCAACTGGAACGAAAACAGCACGCAATCGATTAGAAAGGAAGAAAAGAAAGAGCGTGAAGATTCGAGGGAACCCAATTGAAGACAGACTCGCCAAACTGAGAAAAGATGATTATAAGTTGGACCGATCTAAAAAGAGGCCAAGAATCGACACAGGCGCACAAACCAACGACACCACAGACGACAAAACGAAAAAGAAGAGGAAAGGGATGGATCTGTCACCTTTCGAGCAAGTACCACGACAGCAACAGGGACGACGAGCAGGGGAAAAAAAATGGTGTCCAGAGCAGCCAACGGACGATGATGATTAGGATTGATTAAGATTAAAATTAAGGTTAAGGAGGGTGGTGATCGAAATTGATGATGTTGGTGGTTGCAGGGTGAAGGAGAACGAAGAGGGAGATGAAGAAAGGGGGAGAGCGGTTGACAAAAGAAACAGAGGTGGGGGAAGTTTTAGGTTAAAACCGAAATGACTCAGAAACAAAACAATAATACGAGTCCAGAAGAAGCGATAAGAGATAAGACGGAATTAAGTAACGAGTTGAAAGGATAGAGTAATACGATAAAAATAGACATAAATCCAAAATTCGGCTCGAGTAGGAAATAAAATTAAAATAATTAATTAATTAATTAACCCAATAAAATATCGAGTAAATAATAGATTCTCGTGGTAGAATAAAAATAAAAATGAAATAAGTATTTGGGACGGAAAGGAGTTTTGAAAACGAATATTTGGAGCTAAGGATTATAGCATAAAAGTATCTCGGGAATAAAAAAGATTTTGGCGATAAAACGTCTCACGAGAAAATCAATAAATGTTTGATGATAATGAATTAAATTGATTTCTCGAGGAAAAATAATTAATGTTTGACGAGGCTTTAATTAAAATGAACTTCGAGCTAAAAGAATAGATAAACTGACACGAAATCAAAGATATGCTTTAAACGTAAAAGACTTTTCGAGGCAAATAAACTTTTACGAGTTCAAATGATTGAAAAATGAATCTGTTTTATAATTATTTTAAGAAATACGAATTAAATCGTAAACAGAATAAAATAAGAATAAAATTTAATTAATTTAATTTAATTTATAAAATTAGGGGTGTTACAATCTTCCCCACTAAAAAAAAAAGTTTCGTCCCCGAAACTTACAAGAGCTCAAAAATATAATAGAAAACGAAGTCACCTATTTTGAACGAAGTGAGGATTTGCACTCGCACCAAAATTTTGGTTTAAAAACAAAACTTTATAGAAATTCTTATCTCAAGATTGACGGGGTTTAATTACCCAAATGTTTAAAATCTTTTAAATCACTAACAGCGTAAGTTAAAGTTATTTATAGAATAACGATGATAAAAAAAATGTTTGTGGACAAAATTGAGGGAAAGAGAGTCCCCAAAACATTTTCGAAACAACGGTAATACAATTGGTTTAAGAAATTCGGCAAATCGATTTAAGAGAAAACAAAATCAAAATTTGAGAATCGAACTTAGCTTTGGGAAATCTTGAACCAGTCATTAGATGCTTCCAATAACAGATCCTAAAGTCCACCAATAAAAATAAAATGAAAACCCGAATTTATGAAATTATCTTCAAAAGTTAAATTTACTCTGACAATCCAATTGTCGCAGAAATACAAGTATTTGTACTTAACGAAAATATTCATAAAACTCTTATCATCCGAAAATTAAAGATTTGAAATAATTTCGAATTATTTTCAAATAGGTTTTTAAGACATTTTAAAAATAACTAAATATAAACTTCAACAAAAACGTCAAAGCAAGACGAAGTTTGTAAAGCTTAAAATTGTAACATAAAAAATGATAACTCAAAAGTTTAAATTAGTCAAATATTTTCCAAAACGGGGAGTTTGGTTAAAAATTTAAGGATTAAATCGAAACAAAAATTTTAAACTCGATAAAGGGTAAAAGTGATACCAACAGCAGTTGGAGGAGTAGAATTCGAGAGAGGCGGAGGTGAGGACAAAATCGAGAGTCAAACAGAACTCTCAAAGATTATAAAGAGGTTTAAGATTCTCGAGACTTCTAGTACGACTCCCACAACTCAGGGTTCTATTTCCACCAATAATACTAAGTCCATTAATATCATAAAGCTGGGTTGTCTTACACAATCTACAACCTCCAAAATTATCAAATACCACAATTCCCAATACGAAGTCTCACATACTTATTCAATCCTTCAATCAACAAGGTAAGAATCCTCAAATGACTCAGAATCAAATCATGCTACCGAAATTCCATAAACCACAACACGATCAAACCAATCAACCAATAAGGCTCTAAAACTATCCAAGATTCATCAGATTATACTCGAGGTACATTCCGTGGTACTCGAGTAAGGGCCACTAAACAAAATCCACCAATTTGACAAAGCTCGGGTACTAAGTCCTCAAAAATGATTATACCAACATGTTTAACATCACCATTTCACAAAAGGTATGAAAGTAAGCTAAACCTAGGCACACTCGACCTCAAATGTAATGACAGACACTCACATTTTCAAGCACGTCATCTAAATAAGGTCTCTCAGAAATCCATCAATTCTAATCGCAATGGTGCAACCACAATATGTTTAATCACCCAACGAAGCCACAATATTGTTGGTGCACAGGTATCGGAAATTCCATTAGGATGATTGGCACTAAAGTATTCCTCAAAATGACACAATAAGTTCAAACTGTGATTCTGCAAGATATTCCTCTTTCTCAAGGTTAACAACAATTCATCCAAGTTTAGATCACTCAACTCCAAAGCTCATAGGTTAAAACTTTCTCAGACTCAATGATCTAATCCATAAGAACCAAGGTTTAATCTATGTCAACCAAAATTTCTAAAGACATTAACGAGAACCTGAAATGGAACCATAACACACGGGTTAGAACTCTAAACGATGATCTATAACCTCAAAAGTCAACGACTAGTCCATTAAGTCAACCTTAGTTGGGAATCTTAAAGTAATATTACCAGTTACACTTAGTTCGGTTCTAAGTGAGGCACTAGATATCTATCAAAATAAAATATACTCTTACCATCCAAAAACTTATTCTCTCTAATTACTTTATATAATCAAATAAATTATTATCCAAGCTTAACACTTAAGTACAATCCTAATTCCATCAATCAATTAATACCATTAAAAATCGATCCTCATAAACTTACCAGACTAGAAAATAGGGTACAACTCACAATCCTCAAACCAAATGACAAGGAGTTCCTCAACCTCAAATACCTAAGACATCCCACGGGGTTTACCAAGATAGGATTCGATCTAACCAAAGAATCTCAAGAGGAAGGATGGTAAGGTAGGAGAATTAATAAAAGATTCATCGCAAGAATGAAGACGATAATTTACAAGAGAAGAATTGAAAAAGGCGGGAGCAGGAAGAAAAGAATCAACGATACTAGATGATAAAGATCTTAAATTAGAGGAGAATCTTCGGACCTCCAGAGTTACGAGGGAACTAAATGGATTACTTCGTCTTCTTGTAGAGGAACGAGCACACAAGTCTAGGGTCGCTCCATCTGGATCTACTGTAACATCATGGAACAGGAATCTACTCTTGATCATCTAACCTGTAGCTTGAGCAACTAGATCTAGGCTGAAAGGTCACCATTGTATCTTCCTTGTAGCACAAAGTTGTCCACTCGAGTCAGCAGGCGTTGAGAGTTCTAAGCAGGTCTTGTCCCGATCTGGAGCAGCAGTCTATCAACATCTTGTTAATTCATCTTCTTCCAGACAAAAGCAACAAATATTCAACGCTAATCATTGAGTTACAAGAACATATAAACCTAACAGTTAAGTCCTTATTTAGGTTGCTACCCATCTCTCACTAATATTTCTTTGATGTTCAAATTATTTATGAGTATTTTTCCTAGAATCAGGTGTAAGCGTCGGGAGCAACAATGCTCTGATACCAACTGTAATCCCCTAGAAAATCTAACGCAATACAGTGGCGGAAACACTGTAGAATTGGGATTAAAACGCACTGATGTTCTATATGTTACAAAAGAATGGTCAGTCAATACAAAGGTCACTTTTTACAAAAGGGCTAAAAAGAAAATTCCTTAAAAGAGTGTATACAATCCTTCATTAAACATAAATAAGGGAGAGTAAGATCCACGCTACTCGCTAGCTCACACCCAAAACCCAGCAGCAAATACCTGTCATGTTATAAACATAACAGCCACATCAGTGGGGAGTAACTCGGACGTTCTCCCAGCCATATTATACCATATGAAAAATAATAGTATTACTATATCAAAATAGGTAAAATGAAAAAACATTAAAACGATATAATAAAAATAAGTTTTTAGCAAAACTTAAAGCGACTGCCAACCTGCAAGTCAAAACAAATCGATAATTATAAAATCCAAAATGGCGTTACGGAAATCAATTAGTGCAACGGAATAGACTTTCACTAGGATGATACTAAACTAGCTTCGAGAACTTAGTCAAAACATATCAGACTTCGGTCTCTAACTAGGCAACTCAACTATAACAGGACTGCGTGCAGCGAGGTCCTGGCTTAAGTAATGTACACCCCTCCTGGACACCAACCGTAATCCAGTTCAACCCGACGACGACTTACACGATGCGATATCTAAGTTTAAGGTCAAAATATACACACTCCTGAACACAAACCATGCTCAGTTCAACGACCAATGCGTCTCAACATAGACACACCAGCTTTATAGTTGATGGCAAAACGTATACCCTAGACTGTATTACTCTACCCATACACTTGTCCTCATTCCATAACTCCAAAACAGCCATTATCGATAGTCAAAAGTAAATATAATCAATATAAATGATATGGATAAAAGGAATAACCATTTTATATTAAAAGGGAAACTTTCTAAAAATAGAAACTTACTAAAAATAGAAATAATCTTATTGAAAATACGTAAGTTATTAAAATTAGTGAAATGTATAGAAATATCATTTCTAACGAAGTTAGCGTTTCATTATTATCGTCGTTATCGTAACTTTAATATATTTCTAAATTTGTTACCCAAAATATAAATAAAGTATAATAAGTCAATATTTAGTATTTTTATAAATAATTAGAAAATCGAGTTAAACGATAAATGTTTGAAAAAGATGTTTTAAGAAAAACGATATCAAAATTATTTGAGTCGACGAGTTTTATAAATTAAACGAGATTTTATAAAACTTTCAAATTGGTTTTAGGAGATAGATTTTATCAATAAATAATACTGATTTTACTAAAAATAATCAATCGTAGACAAATGAGAAATTATTAGGGAAAATAGTCTCGACTAAAATGTAATTAAAACAAAATCGACTACTTTCTCATTTATTAATATAAGTCGTAAAACAAAATAAATTTATTGAACAAGTATACAAATTTCGGTTAAAATATAAAAATACAATTTTGAGTTAAAATTATAGATTAACGAAATACGACGAAAATATGAAATCGATATTATTTAGTTACTAGTGTCACGACAACCAACAAAATACTATAACGATCGTAAATAATTAAAATTACTAACGATTTATAAAACGATATCGAAAAGTTATAAAATGTTTATAAGGCGCACGATTGGAAATACTATTTTTAGCAAATAATATGTAGCTAAAAGTAAAATTGAAGGTAAAGTATCTACTACATACTACTACTCAACACACAATATAATACCGAGTAACGCCCTAAAGTTACCTTGAGAAGATATCCAAACGAAGACGTATTCGTCCTTCTTGATTAGTCCAGGTTCCGACCTTTGAATTTGGAAGTCGTTTCAATAAAAATCTGAGGCCTTGACAAAACGGAAACGAACGGGATAGGGATAATGAGAATTGGGGAAGAAAAGAAGAGTAGAGGAGACCAGTCACGCACAAACAACACAGTAGCGACACAAAAATAACAAAACAGCAACAATAAGGTAAGCAGTACCCAAATACGAGTCGAATCTGGAGATAAAGATAAGGAGAAGGGGAAAGAAGAGGGCGAGGAAAAGAAAGGAACACGAGTCCGAATAAAACGAGAACCGCGGTGAATTAAAAGCGGCAGCAAAGGAACTGTACGGAAACAAGATAAACTGATGGACAACGAGAAGAAAAAAAAAAAGAAGTACAGGAATGAAGAGCAAAGACGGAGAGAGTAGCGGCAGCAAAACAACAACATTGACGAAATGACAATAGTAACAGAACCGCAATCGTAGTAACATCGGTACACCAGCAACAATAGGCAATAGCAGCAGAATAGCATATCAGCAACAAGACAGATGAGAACGGAAAATAGGGAAGACGAAGAGAAGAGGAGCAATAAAACACGAACATCAATAGGAAGACATAGCAGTAGCGGCCGACATTGTACGACAACAATAACGAACAACACAATGACTAAGAACCAAACCAACAAAAGCAGCAGCGACGCAACTGGAACGAAAACAGCACGCAATCGATTAGAAAGGAAGAAAAGAAAGAGCGTGAAGATTCGAGGGAACCCAATTGAAGACAGACTCGCCAAACTGAGAAAAGATGATTATAAGTTGGACCGATCTAAAAAGAGGCCAAGAATCGACACAGGCGCACAAACCAACGACACCACAGACGACAAAACGAAAAAGAAGAGGAAAGGGATGGATCTGTCACCTTTCGAGCAAGTACCACGACAGCAACAGGGACGACGAGCAGGGGAAAAAAAATGGTGTCCAGGGCAGCCAACGGACGATGATGATTAGGATTGATTAAGATTAAAATTAAGGTTAAGGAGGGTGGTGATCGAAATTGATGATGTTGGTGGTTGCAGGGTGAAGGAGAACGAAGAGGGAGATGAAGAAAGGGGGAGAGCGGTTGACAAAAGAAACAGAGGTGGGGGAAGTTTTAGGTTAAAACCGAAATGACTCAGAAACAAAACAATAATACGAGTCCAGAAGAAGCGATAAGAGATAAGACGGAATTAAGTAACGAGTTGAAAGGATAGAGTAATACGATAAAAATAGACATAAATCCAAAATTCGGCTCGAGTAGGAAATAAAATTAAAATAATTAATTAATTAATTAACCCAATAAAATATCGAGTAAATAATAGATTCTCGTGGTAGAATAAAAATAAAAATGAAATAAGTATTTGGGACGGAAAGGAGTTTTGAAAACGAATATTTGGAGCTAAGGATTATAGCATAAAAGTATCTCGGGAATAAAAAAGATTTTGGCGATAAAACGTCTCACGAGAAAATCAATAAATGTTTGATGTTAATGAATTAAATTGATTTCTCGAGGAAAAATAATTAATGTTTGACGAGGCTTTAATTAAAATGAACTTCGAGCTAAAAGAATAGATAAACTGACACGAAATCAAAGATATGCTTTAAACGTAAAAGACTTTTCGAGGCAAATAAACTTTTACGAGTTCAAATGATTGAAAAATGAATCTGTTTTATAATTATTTTAAGAAATACGAATTAAATCGTAAACAGAATAAAATAAGAATAAAATTTAATTAATTTAATTTAATTTATAAAATTAGGGGTGTTACACACGGGTTTCTTGATTACCCCATTAAGCTTGATAGTAGTTAGGAGATGTCATGGCATAGTTTTGATTCATAGAGAGAGAAGAGGAATTTATGGTGGCCTCTATAGGTGGGGAGTTTAGATCAATCTCCAAGTTTGGCTCAAAATCTTGGCTTGTACCCGGTTGGGAACCTATCAATCTTGCAACCGTTCGTTGATAAAGGCTTCGAAAAAAACCTTTCCAACTCTGAGTTGTAAAGAAGAGGATGGTCACCACCTAGGCATAAACTGTAGACTAGGAGAAAACGTGAGACGTCTAGTGCTTTTTTGGCACTAGACAAGAAGGAAATAAACTTCACACACACTAGAAGCAAAGGAACACAAAGAAGAACACAAAAACAAAGACAAAGTCAAGTAAATAGGCAAACAAAGTCTAAACATACACCGTCCCCGGCAACGGCGCCAAATTGATGGCAGGGATTTGTCACGGATCCCGACACCAAATAAAACCAACTAATCCTAAGCTAGGTAGCTAGGGCAATCGGGTCGATCCACGGAGACGGAAAAGAGGGTCTAGACTAAGGTTCACCTAAGCACAAGACTATGTCAACAAAGCTAAACAACTAAAACAATGAAGGGGGATAAAACTATTACAAAAAAGAAACTAGGTATAACAAAAACTAAATGATTCGACTAAAACTAAACTAAAGCAACAACTAGAGAAACAATAGCTAAGAAGATGGAGAATTCAACAAGGAAAGAACTAGGATTAGGTTGGGTTCAAGGGTGATGAGATGATCAAGAGAGAGCAAAGGTGAAAGGGGGTAGTCAAGCTATCTAGGTATAATCTAGGCTCTCGCTCCAAAACCGAACTAGAGGTTCCCCGCTCTCGCGAAAGAACCCATCCTAGCAACATGCAAGGTCACAAGAAGAAGGCAAGAAAACATGCATTTGCAACTACAAGTCATTCAAACAATTCATCAAACGTGTTCTATCCATACAACCAAGAAGCAACCAAAACTATCACCAACAACCTACACAAACCCTAAATCACCCATGAAGACAACCAATCCTCCTACTAATCCTAGCAAGGAGACTACTCACACATAACTAAACTAAAACAAGCAACAATTATAAGAAAACTCATAACAAAATTATTCATAATGAAAACTAAACAATTAACCAACCAAAACTTAAACAAAAATTCAAACTTTAAATGAAAGAAAAAGAGATTATACCAACAACACAAGGAAGGATGAAAGGAAAGAACTTTGAATAAAATCAACCCAAGGGATACTCAATGTTGTCAAGATTGAATAATCCACTACAAGTCTTCAAGAATCCAAAGATGAAACTAGGATTAAACTAAGATTAAGGAGTAATTAAAGAGAGATTAAGCTAATCTACACTAATCTAAGCTAATCTAACATAAAGTAGTCTAGGGTTTAATGTATGCAAGGTTCGTGTAAGGTAGAGTGCTTAAAACAATACAAGAGGGGGGTATATATAGGGTTCCATGAATAAGGGAGGCGGAAAAGCGAAGACGGGTGGAACTGGGCCCTTCCCGGCCGGGAAGTGGATGATCCCGGTCGGGAAGCTCATGATTCCGGCCGAGAAGGCCCTCCAGTAAGTCCGTCTTTCTTTGTCTTCTCGTCCCGGTCGAGATGGGTCCTTCCCGGGCATGATGGGTCCTTATTTGCTCTTCCTAGGCTTCTTATCGATGCTCGGTGCTCGGGATATCATCAAATGGGCTCCATGGGACTCGGGATCAAGTTTAAGCCACCGAGTCATCGTCGCTTCTCTTCGTTGGCTCCATATGCGTCGAAAACGAGTCGGAATCGTTCCATTTCTCCAAGATAGGCCTTAGGAACCTAAAACAAGCTAGAAGAAGCGTAAGTAGCCTCGAAACCGCTCCAAAGAGCGATTCCACAAGAGAAACCAGGACCAAACACAAGAAATAAGCACTACATAACACTTATCAGGAAGCCACTTCCACGGACGACGTTGAAGGTAGGGATCCGAACGAGGTATGGTTCAATGTCATGCGAAGGTACTGGAAGGGAGCGGTGTACGGTACGGGGAATGCTCACACCCTGTACTGGACACTACCTAACACTTGGGGGGGCGCATTTGACCTCGACAGAGTACGTACTGTCTGTTGTTGCTGAGATGAGGTCGGAACTACAAGAACAGATGGCGGAACGGACAGCTTTAGCTGAGCAAGTGAAGGCGCAGAATGAGCTTATCGAGCGACAGGATGAGGTTAGCAGACAAATACTTGAAGAGCTAACCCGCTTGAGGAGCATGCAACAGCAGAACTGCAACTCCGACCCCCAGACCCTAGAGACCCCTTCAACGGGGGTGGTAATGGCGCTTCGGCTAGTTTTCCCGTTAGTTGAGCATGTAGATTAAGAAACCTTGCTAACTTGTAGTTTATGGATGTTGATTAAAAACAGTTTGTAACATTACTCTTAATTTATTGTGTTCACGACATTTACTTGGTTGCCTAGTGTCGAAGTGTGGAGCTGGCGTAACGTTTGGAGTGACGTTTGGAATGTTTGGAATGATGTTTGGGACGTATTGTAGTTGTTGGGTTGTTTTTTGTGTGCAGATATTGGCTAGAAATGAAAAAAAATAGAATCGGCCAATTACAGGTCCGCTAGCGACCGATATCGGTCGCTAAATGAAACCCTTAGGGACTGATAACGGTCGCTAAGTAAGACACCCAAGGTGCCTCCAAAGGCGCCACGTCACCCCGTTAGCGATCGACATCGGTCGCTGAAATCATCCCATTCGCGACCGATGTCGGTCGCTAAGCCTCCCCATTAGGGACTGATGTCGGTCACTACTCTTAGCGACTAAAATCGGTCGTCCGATTTTTTTAGCTACGATTTCAGTCACCCGTCTCCTTTCCAGCGACTATCAGGTGCGACTGCTTCTTAGCAACTGTCACCTGTCGCGCGTCTCTTTTAGTGACAGATGACGATAGCTGATATCAGTCACCCGTATTATTTTTTTTAGTAATGTTGCTACCATAGACAACCACTAGGACCAAAATAACTCGCTCACCGAGTGATTACGACTCGAAGCATAATCCTACACAGACAGGTCGACCCATTTACGATTATTACTTTGAATAATCAAACCCATTTTTTTGTAATATTTTTATTTCGAACACTACTTTACAAAAACTCTATACAATTTGTAAAAAACTCTTCTTTTTTTTACCACAGCGCATTTTGTGAACCTTCAAAAATACATGAAAATCTACTACAATTCATGTATACATGGTATCTTATCTTTAAAACAAGGCCGACTTCAACTCAACTGGTTAGATATATAGTCTCGTGTCAACCCCAATATTAGTGAGTTATTTAGTTCTGTTAAAAAGTCGAGCTAACATTTAATGACATCACCAAGTTCAAAACCTATTACCGAACTTGATTAATTTTCAAGAACTACTTAATGCAAAATAGGTTAGAACCACCGGGTGGCGCCCAATCTCGACGCCACCCTCTCACATGCAAATTACTAAAAATGATGATGATACCGTTAGAGGTTAGCTCTCAACAATTGTTGCCTCGTTATTGTGTAAACTCGCTTTATAGCAATCACAAATTCTTGTTTGTGACTATGATAATATTCGTCATAATATTGTAAGTTTCGAGTATTAACCTACTTTAATAGAAAAAGATAAAAATCGTTTCATTCTTTAGGACAATAATGCTTTATTATTATCTTGTCAAATAGAAAATGTTTGATTCGTTATAACATACGACAAATAAGCAGTCACAAGGGAGAGTAGTTGTATCGAAATAGTTGTATTCTATCTTTACAAAAAAAAAAATCAAACACATCATTTTATATATTAAAGAAGACACCATGATCGACGTGGCACAATGACAATCCACCATTTAGAAATTCAGCTTTATCATTCAACGTACTTAATATAGACTAATCTTACACATGACAAGCACAATAACAATAAAAATGCACCAAGAATGTTCAAATTCATGACCTTCACATTGACACCCAACTCCTTTACCACTACATCGCTCCAATTTTTGTTCTCAAAATTGTATAAACATAATACATATTTAGAGTCTTCACTTGATTGAGTCATTCATGTTTTTAATTAGTTTTCTGATAAAAAAATATTATTCATTTTCTAAATTATATAAATATTACTCCGTAATTTTTATCACAGGGAAATTTTTATTCATTTTTTATTATTAATTGTTATCTCGATAATGTATAAATATTATGAGTATTCACTTTCTAAAATATATTGGTACATATAAAAAGTTTACAAAAAAAATAGTTTCTAATAATTTTTGTAATTTAAATATTAAAATTTCCTTCTTTGGGAGTTTGAATATGACAAAATTATTTAACAAAAATAATTAATGTGCTATGAGAACTGTAATGGTGCATGTTGAATGAATAAATGACGAAATGATATTGTTAATGACATACAACATGGGTAACTATGAATTTAAATTTTCTTATTTCTAGAGTATAATTTGTTTTCATTTTCCCTTTTTTTGTATAAATCATGTGAAATGCATATTTTACATGTACTCATTTTGACGTCATATGTCGTTATACTTACGATATCTTCTACATTTATCATACACTCTTCGAAATTGAGCGAAATCTACATACTCACGTGAGTTCTTTGACTCAGATATTGAACACACTATAATAATCGTTTGCGTCAATATCCATTTCTTTTACGTTATTTACCACCAATATCGTCTATTCGTTCATCCTCATATGGATTGTGATTTGCCTTTTTTGATGCGAAAAATCGCTTCAACCCCCCTGAACTTTCACGGGTATTACATTATTCTTTTAAATTCAATGATTTCACAGATGTATCATGCAATAAAGTCTCTATGTTATACTCCCTTCATTCAAATTCACTTGTCACTATTCATTTTGGCACATTTGCCGAGACGTGTTTTACATTAGCGATATCTTTCATTTTACATTAGCAAAAATTATAAAAATTTGATATTCTTAATGTGCTCATAAAGACGAATCAAACAAAATCCCACATGACTATATTCTCACTTATAGATTGTCGAGAATATCGAAAATTCCTCTCAAGTGTGAATAGTGTCAAAAAAATGAAATGTGACAAGTGGATTTGAATGGAGGGAGTAACGCTTATTAATTATCTTCGATATTTTCTAAGAATAATGAAAACGCTTCAACCCCACAAATTTTCACGGATTAGTACACTAGTTTACATATCTTAACACCACCCTGGCTTAATTAAACGGACGACAACCCTAGCTAGTACATTCGTCATTCAAGACACATTGACACTTCCATATATAGTTTGATGGCTTGAAAATGAAAGAATTGACAAGGGATATAATTGTACATATACCGGCCCTTAAGTCGACAATCGAAACAAAAACCTTTGCCCTAAATAATAATTAAAGGAGACATACATTGCATGTCACTTTCACGTAGCTAGGCTGTTAATAATAAGTCATGAAAAAAGCCTAGTAATAACGTCACACGGTACGATCAATAAATCTTGTGGTGAAGAGAGGTCGGCAAATAGTGTCTAACAATAAATAGAAAAACTCTATCAGGTCTATAAATAAGTCGGCAAATAGTTAAATGATCAAATCATTGTCTAAGGTCTATATGTTCTACTACTATTTTTGGTCATAAATCAATCTTTTTCATTGGCAAATGCAGTTTTCAAAGTTATCCCTAATATGGCATGTTAAAATACTTTATTTTTATTATTCAAATAGAGCAATGTTTTTTACTTATTGTTTGTGTAAAGGAGAGACCTTCACGGGTACACCTACATCATATGCATATCTTTTAAGAAATTTATCTTTTGGGAATATGGGGTTGTGTTAAGGTCTTACTTCGTATTGATTCATTCTATTAAGATAATATGATGACATGATACAAGTACTTAGATGAATGATTTGTATTGTGTTGTGTTGTGCTCGTGAATTGAAATTGTGGCACGATATGCATGACACGGGCGAGACCCTTAGCGCATCATTGTGTCATGTTGTGCCCAAACAATTATTCCCCTTCAGCTTTATCTTCTTGTATTTTTGGTGTATCAGAGTATGTCGTTCCTAGGTGGTGTCGTATGTATCGTGCATGAGCCTAAAAATGATTTTGTTTCTTAAACTTCGATATTGGCAGACCCGTGGTGTATCGTATTGCGTTGATTATGTTAAAATGCACTTTATTTAATTGGACGATCGATATGTTGTATGGAATACAAAGTATACTGTAAATATTAGGTTGAATTTTACTTCAAAATACACTAAACTTACAGAACGCATCCATGTAATTATTTAAACACTTCACCAAACTTATCATTGATCCAGTTTTAAATATTGAGTTAGTTTGAGATTAAGCAAGACTTTTAGTTAAAGTAAGGAAATCAGACCCACGTAGCTTTAGCCATGTGATTGAAGGAGGATCCAATTCAAATGTGTGGCTTACTCGCTTCTTATTAGTCTTCACTTTCTCTTATGTCACGGGGATATCACGTGGCCGGGACATAGAAGGATTGTAGGGTGTAACATACCACCTCTGTCTTAGTCACGGGATATCACGTGGCCGTGTTTGCTTTTTACACAAAAATCAATAAAAGAGTTAAGAATGAAGGTGAACCATACCATACCGGAAAGTTAATACTCCTTCCATTTTTTTATTTTCTTTGCCTTTGCTTTTTTACAGCTCCAAAACGATACTTTAACCGTATTTCTCGATATATAAATTAAATTTTTTCTTGACGAAATTTATATTTTACAGTAAAAGATAATTCGATAATAAATGTGAACTTTTGAATTTTATGTATAAATTATTTTTATTCTCCAATATATTCATGGTCAAAGTTTGTTAACTTTGACCCTCAAAAAGCAAATGGAAAGAAAATAAGCAAATGAGGGAGTATGATCTTATTAATATCCCACATAATCGATCCATAATCGATCCATACAAGAAAGTTGGTAACAAATGACTGAGACGGGGCGAGGGACTAGGGAGTATGATTTATTTCATCCAATTAATTTGATTCTTTACGTTTGTCTTTTAATATTATTTGTGAGAGAGGATCTCTAATACTCCGTATATAGGAGTAACTTGCAATATGCACCGTATAATATAAAATATAGTCATGTACTTTGTAACATATTTTCTAAATTGTCAAACATTTGTACTTCCTCCTTGATGGAGGCGATCATCAGCTCGGCCACATTAGGCACGTCGGCCACGACCCGACTACCCTGGACCCGTTTGTTGAGGAAAGTCTCGTTTGTGGAAGAAAGACCTGAGCACTACCATGGGAAGCCCAAAACCTAACTCATAGAGAGAAAATATTACTCCCTTCTTTTCACTGACATCTTCTTCCTTTCCTTAGTGCATATTTTCTCTAAGCTCATCCTCTTTCTTTTTTCATACAAAATATATATGGTTATTATTATCCCATCTTTTACCTCACTCAACCACAAACACAACCACATATTCTTCTTTCCTACAATTTTGTGCCCAAAGGCACCAAGATGATTATAGTGAAAAGAAGGGAGTATAAATAGGCCACTATGCAACGTATACGGCAGTAACTTAGACGAATCCTACCGAATAATAGGATTATTTTCTTCGACTTGAAATTTGTTGGAGGAAATGTTTGATTTGGTTCGATTTGGTCCAATATGAAAAATCATTATTTGATTTGAATTTGAACCGAGAGGCAACCACGTACACCCTCTGAAACCCTTGTTTGTTGCATGTGCAGGATTCGAGGCATATTTCTCCAAGAGATATACAAGCAATTCGTTCCCAAAGACATGATTCACCATAGGCTTCTCTAGAGTGCTCGACAACTTGAATTGGACGACTTCATCGCCGACTTTGAGTTATAATCTCCCTTTTGAACGTTGATGATGGCTCCTCCGGTAGTTAGGATATGCCTCCCTAGAATGATGGGGGTGTGCCTATCCACGAGCATATCCAATATTATGAAGTCGACGGGAATTAACAAGTTGCTTACTCTAACAAGTACATCCTTAATCATACCTATGCTTGGGTATGCATATCCACGAGCATATCCAATATATTATGAAGTCCGCAGGAATTAACAAGTTACTTACTCTAACAAGTACATCCTTAATCATACCAACCGGTGATTTGATAGATCCATCGGCTAGTCAAATATGTAACGGTGTATGGACCATGCTCCCAATGTTAAGATTTTTCACGATCGATAGAGGGATAAGGCTTACTCCCGCTCCAAGATCACAAAGAGTACAGTGAATTTTAATGTGGTCAATGGTGCATGGAATGAAAAAGCTCCCAGAGTCACCCATTTATGTGGGGATCTTACTAGGGACAGCGGAGCTAAACTCCTTAGTTAGGCTGACCAAGTTGTTGTCATCGATGATTCTCCTCTGTGAGAGGAAGTCCTTGAGGAATTTGGCATAATCCAGCATTTCGGTAATCACCTTGGTAAGGGGAAGCGTTATTTCTAACTTCTTGAACAAATCAGAGAACCTAATGTATTTGATCTATTTCCTATCGATCGTGGCATGCGATGGAAATGGTAATGGTGGCACATATGGCCTAGGGGTTGGTGTGTATCCTTTCCTCGTAATTTATTCCACTACATAGCAGATATCTATTCTCTCCCACGATTTACTTGAAATGGTCCCTTCTTTAGTGCTCGGTTTCATCTGTCACATGATGACCGTCCTTGCAACATGTCGGGCTTAGCGCGTGCCTTGCAATGACGAGACACAAAGGACTAACAAATAGTATCAATATTACAACCTACTTCCAAAATTTCATAAATAATGAGTAAGAAATAAATTACTCTGACCCTTTTTGCTTGCTGGAAATGATCAATTACTGTCTTGCACTCTCTTCCCACAATCACCTAGCGATGACTGCGTCGCCACGCCGATCTTTATTTGACCCCTTCGAGAACTGCCTCTGATTCTGCCTCTCTTGCGTCTGCCCTTCCAAGCCTCTTTAAACTCGTGGCCCACAGTAGCTTCGCCTCATCCGACTCTTTAGCAACAACCCTCGCGCCAATCCATCCCCCTCTCAACCCTGCATACATCACAGTTTATCTTAACCATATATGCCCTATAACGGTTCCGTCCATCTCTTCCCCCCTCCGGTCTCCCTCCTCACACCATGCTTTCCACCCTCCCCTTTTTTCCCATCCGCCGGCTCATCTTCTGCCACGATATCATGGGCACGGTTAATCACATCAGTAATGTTAACTCTCTTCTCCTCAAATACCCATTTATTTCGCGCCTCCCACGTAGCCCAGCGCCCGACTATAATATAACCTTCCCTCGCTCCAAGCAAGACTTTTCGTTAAAACCAAGCAAATTAGACCTCAGTTGGTCTTATTTGCTACAGACATATCCATTATAACGTTAAAATGGGTCAAATCAGGTCCGTCTAACGGGGTGTTCTAAGTGTTCTAAGACCAGGGGCCCAAAGTTTTTGGGGCCCAAACTCTTACCAGACTTATGATTATAATGTTTTAGATTCAGTTTACTAAAGAAAAGATAGGTTAGGTGCAGTGGTAGAAAGTTGCAATGGTGTCTTGGCAAACGCGGGTTCGATCCTTGTGAGCCTCAAGTTCTTTATTTTTTTAAAAATTAGTTTTAGTTTTTGGCATTAATTTTGATATTGACCCGATTGTGGAGCCCGAAATATTAGTCAACGGTCCTGATAAAGCAATTGACTGCACACGTGGACCATCCTATCACAAGTCGTTATGGGTAGGCGTGTATTGGCCCAAACGTGGCCAGATTCATGCAACTACACAAGGGATCTATCAAGAGAATATTGCTTATCCTAAAAGGATGTGGAGGATCTCGTGGGATTGGCAAGATATCCACAAAAATAGTTGGAGGATAAAAGGAGATATGCTTGTTATCTTTTATGATACACCAATCTCAAATAAAAGGCAACAAGAGGATCTCCAAATATTTGAGATATCAAACTATCTTGAATATGTGGCAAAGAATAAACAAGAGGATCCCCATCAAATAATTGGAGATGGGGAAATCTCATACATAAGGCAAGGAATAACGTGTGAGGATCTTCGCCAAATAATTGGAAGTGACGTGATCTTCTATATTCACGCACTATCTATTATTTCAAGCATGAGATCCCGCATCACATAGTAATCTTGGAGACATGGCAAAAGGATCTTCATCACATAATAAGAGATGTCGTGATCTCCTATGATCACACATTATCTTTTATTTAAGGCAAGTAAAATAAAGATCACACCCAAAGGTGGCATGTGATATTAGTAGTTATTCTCATAAGATTAGCTTCTTTTTATCTTTGTTATTACTAGAGTAAGATATCACTCAGAATACCACGAGGATATCACGCATTGTAGGCTATATAAGGCATGATCATTCATTCAATAAAGACATCGAATATTTATGAATTTACAAAAAACTTGTCAAACTATGGATTAATTTGTTAATCACGTGTTTAAACTTCAAGAAGGTGCTTAGAAGCTTTTAGAGGGTTGGTGCTCCAAACTCTGATCTATTAATTCCGGGTTCAAGGTTGAACTACGGGTTAAATATCCTTTGGTTACTCCTCGATTAACATCGGATCACAAAATACAGAAAATCAAAGCGTTTGCTTCACAAAAATAGCCGAGCCACAAAACTCAACATTCTCACAGACCTTAACCACGAACCAGGGTTACACTAACCTTAGTTCAATTTCACTCCAAAATCCACGTCATCACCCAAGGTTACATTCGACCCAACTTTCATTTCTTATTCTAAACCGCTTCAGCATTCGCATCAGATATTCAATTGATACTTAAAGATATTTACTCTTTTTTTTAGAAGAAATCTATTGATATTTTATTAGAAATTAGGAGAGAAAAAAATCTCGTATTTACTTTAGGGCCTCAAATTGAGGCCTAGAACAGGGCCTCTCAAATTCATTAGACAGTCCTGGGTCAAATGTACCCAACTAAGAAAGAAAAGTAAAAAAAAAATCATGCAACCTAGTGTGGACATGACATAGGTCCACCCCGACGCGGCCACGCGTGGGTTTGGGGAGGCGAATGAATCTCCATATGAGATGGTCAAATTGAAATTTAAATCGAAATAGGAGTCGCCACCGAACTTTGTGGGAGTTCGGGCCCGTTCGAACCCACTCTATGTCGTAGTGGGCCGTGTACAAAATACGGCCCATTTCCGATGTCAGAGTTTATTGGGTTCGTCCCTTAGCATTTGATACCGATACCGACATTATCGGATATCGTATATTGAATGACTCTCGTTGCCAATGGATTCGGACATCCGAAAACAATGGTTCTGAGTAAGGGGTGAGGGTACGTGTTGGGAAGTTCACTAAGAACTCCCAACCCCGCCCGCACTTAGCGGCCTTTACTAAGATATCGTTCGTTTTTGGTGTACACGCGTTAGTTCGACGATCGAATGATATGCAAAGATTATTTTCCCTAGACATGTGACAGAAAAATAAATGGGTTGCTAAGTCGTTTAATGCGTCTTAAACTAATAACGTCAAAGTTATTTTAGCATGTGAAGTTCGTTTTAGTCTAATAAAACAAAAGAAATAAAACTGCTACAAACACGAGAAAACGAGTTAGTAACGATTGAATAAATTGAATAAAGATGCAAATACGGTTATATGCATGATTTTAGAAAAAGGTTTATGACTCGTGAAAAATACTTTGTAGAAATCTGAAAATATACCGAGAAAACCGCTGTTTTATGTGAGAAAACGATGCTGGAAAAATCGGGAAAAAAACGAAAAAAAAAAGGGCCGCGGCTCACGGCTGCCCGCGCGACTCGCCCGGGAGGGGCGCGACTCGCGCGAGTGGCTGTCTCGGATTCGGTTTTCGAAAATTGCTAATTTTGATAAATCGCATACAAATATGGATTAATTTATACTCGACTTATATTTTTCGATATTCGTCGTATTCGATATTCGATTATGAAATCGATATCAAATAGTTAGAATGATTTTGGAAAAAGTAAAAAAAACGTTTTGGAAATTTTTTTGGAAAAAGAACATAAATTGGACGAAAAATTGTGACAAAAAAAATGGTGACAGAAAAAAAATCGTGACAAAAAAAATCGTGACAAAAAATCGTGACAAAAAATTATGACAAAAAATTGTGAAAGGGAGAAAAACGGGATTTGAAACACCCTCAACCTACATGCTAAATTCGGTCTCGATTAGGAACTCGTAGTAACGGCACTTGCGTAGGAGTAATGAGAATATAGGAGGAGTTAAGGTGTTGTATGGTTGTATTTGTCTGAGAATTTCTATGGAAAGTCGGGACGGTATTTCGGTATAATTTTCCTAAGGTTTGCTAGAGATTCGGGTTGAAGGTTGTGTATGATTGAAGCCGGGAATTGTATGTTGGATGTCGTAATTGTTGGTAATTGATGGATAGTTTCTGAGAATTTTCCGTGTGTCACGGTTTTTGTGTCGTGTTGTGTTCTTGTGTTTTTTGCTGTTGAACGAAGGGTCCTATTTATAGGCGAAGAGGTTTAGGAGGGGTATCTTGCTTGGACAACAAGAAACACCGGTTTGGATAGGAAACGTAAGAGGTTGAAAGGAACGAGAACTCGCTTTCTTGGTGAAGAAGGCAAGGAACTCGGCTATTTTGGCTGCTTTTGGCCGAGTGTTTGACACTCGGTCGGTAATTGCTTTAGCTTTTCGGATAGAATTCCACTTGAGATCAAATTCTACCTTTAACGGAATTGTTTAACACTTTTTGAAGGTTGATTTTTTGTGGTGTTTGAGTCCAAACCGGACGTGTAGTGTCACGGTTGGTGTGCGTGTCTCGGGAAAAAAATATCTTTGACCGGGTTTTGACTCGGTTGCTAAAAGACGGTTTTACCCCTGGTATCGGAATCGACCCAAATTAGTCCCATTTGACTCGAAACGACCCACTAGTCCTGGATTTGAGGTTGGTTTTGTAAGATTTGTACTCCGTAATAAGCTTAAGCCAAATGTCCATGATTACGAGCCCATATCCGAGTCTATCAAAGCACGTTTACGTCCAATCATCATCGGGTGTTTGGCGGGAACTATTATAGACACCTGGTGGTCAAAATGTGGGTGTCTACAGAGCCCCCACTCTGACTGAGGCTTGGACAAGGCAAAAGTCAGAGTAGCTACCAGGTCAATCAAGGATTAAAACCTGACAGACTTCCGATCGGGTCGTTTAGAGTCCATTAGACTTGCGTGAAGGGCTCGCCAGCCATAACATAGAAATCATACCTGGGTAGATGTCAACAATGTCACGGGGACTTTTCCTAAAAAGTCTTGGGTGTGTGGTGTGTCTGTTTACAGACACATCCCATCTTGGAATAGCGCGGGGACTTCTCCTAAAAAGTCTTGGGTGTGTCTGTTTACAGACACATCCCATCTTGGAATAGCGCGGGGACTTCTCCTAAAAAGTCTTGGGTGTGTCTGTTTACAGACACATCCCATCTTGGAATTGCGTGGGAGCTTGCCATGGAAGCTCTGGGTGTATCTGCTTACAGATATATTCTGATTCCTAAATAGAAATGTTGCATGATCCTTCCACTTGGGAGTCTTTGAGAATTCTTCGGGGAGTCTTGGGGTACCTGTCTGTTGATACATAACAAATTGCATGTAACATTTAGGCGAAACACTGACTCATGCTGGGGAAGAAATGATTTTTGATTGATTTTTTGGAAAGAAAATGATTTTTTTTGGAAATTAGAATGCTTGGGATGACTTGATTCCTAATCCGATTCTGACACGGACTCCTAAAGTCTCTGGTTAAGCCTGTATGCCTAGATGAAGTGTGATAAAAATTCCTATTCCCGTGGTGACTAGGAAAGGGATTTTCTCAAATGGCTAAGTTTTGCGAATTTTAAAATGAGAATTTGAAGAGAGAGATATACCGACCGACTCGACTCTGGACGCGAGAGGACGAGTTGACAGACACGACTTTGACTCTCTAAGGGTTAGACCGTGACTCGGTAGGGGGTGGGCCACCTAAGATGACAAGACTCTTAAGTTGCGTTATCCCGTAGCCTAAGCGAGTGGCAACACGGTCGAAGTTGAAATGGGAACGATCTGTTATAGGGGAATTGCAGTAGTCTGTAATGAGACTGTTTTAGCAGTAACAATGTTGTAGTCTAGTGCTCCTTTTGAATTTTTGGTTTTGGGGTACATCTCCAAAGTGGGTATTACTCCGAGTCCTGATAGATTCTCGTCTTTGACTGAGCCGAGTACTAGGATACACTATAGAAAGGTGGCTAGATTTTGAAACTATTTGGATTATGTAAATGGATGGAGAACTTCTGCCTAGGAGAAGCCCCCAGAATGACAAAGCTAACTGTTAAGAACATGACAGTGTCGTGACCGGAATGATGGCGCTTTTTTTGAATTTTGTGTCAATGTGGGTGGTTGTGCCCTTGTTGAAAGGCTGCCTACGTATTCACGTGTAGTGAAATCAAACCAAGTCGTAGTTCAGTGGATTGAAAGATATATAATGGTGCCTAGTTTACTAGGGCTTTGTGTGTAACTAGCCACAATGATGGTGTAGGCTAGGTGCATTCCCAGTGATGTCTTGATCAAAGGGCTAGAATAGTTAGGATGTTGATCTTGTGACTGTGAGCGTTCTCCGGGGTAGCCCCCAGAGGTGGTGTGAACTTATTTAGGCATGTTCTATGCCGACTGCAAGTTGAGTTCCCGTGTTTGGGGCTGGTAATTGGTTTAGATTTTTTGCAAATGTGGAGCTAGGTCGCAAGTGGCTTTGATGTTTCGAAATTTGGAGCTCGATTTTGTGGAGCTAAGGCTTCGAGGGTAAGGTATTGTAATGTGGTAGGAAAGGGGGAAGTTGAGTAAAAATGACTCGGACTTCGATCGGGCAGGTTGATAATGCGGGATCTGGTCTCCATGTCTGGCCCTAAAGGTTAGGGTGTATCCTATGGAGCTTGAATCCTCAAAATTCTGGGCTGTCTCTAGCCTAGGTCTCGAGAAGGTCTTGAGGGTTGTAATGTGGGAAGGCTAGATGTGGTGTTAGCTGACCAGCATGACTGTCTCTCCCCTATTGGATGGTATGGGTATTGATAATTTTTGAATTGACCGTTTCACGGTCATGGGTTTTTGAATTCTTTGGGTTGACCTCTTATCCCCGGTCATGGGATTCTTCATTTGCGTTGACCGTGTCTGGTCGAGAGATGTTGATAATTCTTTTTTGATCATGGCCGGCTTTTTTGTTTTGGCCTTTTGCTTTTTTTTCTCTTGGACTTTTGATTTTTTTTTGTCCAGCTTTTTTTTGTCGGTCAGACTAACACCTAAGGTAGGGACTGGCTAGTCTTATTGGATGGGTGTTTATTGTGGGAAGTAGGCTTGCCTCCCGTCTTGAACCCAAACTAGGAGACTAGTTAGATTTGTCATAGGATTCGATACGGCTCCTGCTAAGGGTAGTTATGTGGCTTTTCTATACCAGACACGGAGTAGGTAAAAGGAAAACACGGGCTCGGTTTCCTGCAGTCATTATAGATGTGCCTATAATAGTCACGTGCGTGTGCTCACAGTGTATGATGGTGTTCATCATGTTCTCGGAAACACATAAGGAAAGTATGTATGAGAAATAGAAAAGCTGATTTTATTGAATTTTGAAAAAAGAGGACAGAATACAACTGACTTTGACTCTGACTTTGATTTGGAAATGAGGATGTAGGGTATCCCAGATTCGAACTCAGACTTAGACTCGAATCAAATCCGGACTCGGACGCTCGGTTGGTTGTTTATTTTTTGGTAAGGTCTTTGATTGGAAAGAAAGACGGGTGCCACGACTCGCCTAAACTCGGCTTTGCGCAAGTGCAAGAGAGGGAGTCAAACTAGACACGGCCCGGGGTGACGGGTCGACAAAGACTCTTGGACCGGGATACTCGAACGTTGATCTAGACGAGGTAACGACTGCGAATTGGACTCGAGCTGCATAAGGGTGAATCCGAAAATGGGAGCGGCCGTGTTTGACCGTATCACGTGCTCGGACCAACCGTGGTGACCTAACCCTAGGTAACTCGTGTATTCGTAGCATAGGTACGACACGAAGAAGGCATCATAAGGACGGAGGTGCAGGATGAACGTAGGGTACCCCTTAAGGTGACCGTGGTTGACGGCTCGGGTGGAGGACAGCCCCCGAGTGAGACTAAAGACTTTGATAGGACTCAAATGGTGCGACATCTAAGTGACTCTAAAGTGGGGTACGTGGGCCAACACGTGTAAGACCAGATTCTTAGAGCAAACGCGGTTGATCGCCCCGCTAAAGGGTAGCCCCCGAGTGGGACTGAAGACCGACTCCTAGACGGGTGACTCGTGGATGGTGGACTCTCCCTGGGTTTTGGCAAAGTGGGCCTAGTCCCGTTCGAAGAAAGATCCGTGTGTGAAATCCCCAGACTTTGGACTCGATTGTGTAAATGGGCTTCCCTTTGTAGGAGTTTTTCCTACGTAGGTGGACCGTGCCTTGACAAATAAGGCGGACTTGGGATGGGGTAGAAACTCGTGATGTAAAATCGACGGAGTTTCGACGCTATAGATTCTAACAACTTATGACAAGACCCGACACTGCTAAATAGGGGAAGTCCTGAGAAGAAGAAAGTTTTGAAAAGGGAATTTGGATTTGAAAACCGAGCAAGGTCGGATTGGAAGGCCCGATTTTTTTGAAAAATCGAAAAAAAGGTTACCGGGCTGAGATTTTGAATTTTTTTGGAAAGTTTGGACAGCATACCGGCTAAAAATAGGCTATTTTGAGTCAAAATCATAAGTCCTAAATTTGGTAGCTTTCCGGGTTTTGAAAAATAGATGGGTTTGAAAAGATGCGGATTTTTAAAAATGACGGTTTTTGAAAGACGACTTGTAAATCAGGTAGCACGTAGTCATAGAAACAGTATAACGACGCCATGTATGCTCTAAGTCTAAGTCTCGGTCGGTCGAAAGAGGGTATATACCAACGACGATAGCTTTCTCAAAAATCAGGACGGTCTTCCTAAGCCGAGTTGGTCTTAGAACCTGCCGTAAAACCCATGCGAGTTCCACCATCAAAGTTTTTAGTGCACCCATTTAGGAATGCACCGTGGTATAGTGGGACGTCGGTCACAACTAACCGGCCCGGGAAAGAATTGGGTTATGCATGAACCATTGAACTAAAACGTGTACATTACTATTCGAACGATTTCTTTTCGAGTCTCACCCTGAGGATGCCGATGGTAAGTGACACATCAGTTGATCCCCAGCGGAGTCGCCAAACTGTGGACATGACATAGGTCCACCCCGACGCGGCAACGCGCGGGTTTGGGGAGGCGAATGAATCTCCATATGAGATGGTCAAATTGAAATTTAAATCGAAGTAGGAGTCGCCACCGAACTTTGTGGGAGTTCGAGCCCGTTCGAACCCACTCTATGTCGTAGTGGGCCGTGTACAAAATACGGCCCATTTCCGATGTCAGAGTTTATTGGGTTCGTCCCTTAGCATTTGATACCGATACCGACATTATCGGATATCGTATATTGAATGACTCTCGTTGCCAATGGATTCGGACATCCGAAAACCATGGTTCTGAGTAAGGGGTGAGGGTACGTGTTGGGAAGTTCACTAAGAACACCCAACCCCGCCCGCACTTAGCGGCCTTTACTAAGATATCGTTCGTTTTTGGTGTACACGCGTTAGTTCGACGGTCGAATGATATGCAAAGATTATTTTCCCTAGACATGTGAGAGAAAAATAAATGGGTTGCGAAGTCGTTTAATGCGTCTTAAACTAATAACGTCAAAGTTATTTTAGCATGTGAAGTTCGTTTTAGTCTAATAAAACAAAAGAAATAAAACTGCTACAAACACGAGAAAACGAGTTAGTAACGATTGAATAAATTGAATAAAGATGCAAATACGGTTATATGCATGATTTTAGAAAAAGGTTTATGACTTGTGAAAAATACTTTGTAAAAATCTGAAAATATACCGAGAAAACCGTTGTTTTATGTGAGAAAACGATGCTGGAAAAATCGGGAAAAAACGGAAAAAAAGGGCCGCGGCTCACGGCTGCCCGCGCGACTCGCTCGGGAGGGGCGCGACTCGCGCGGGTGGCTGTCTCGGATTCGGTTTTCGAAAATTGCTAATTTTGATAAATCGCATACAAATATGGATTAATTTATACTCTACTTATATTTTTCGATATTCGTCGTATTCGATATTCGATTATGAAATCGATATCAAATAGTTAGAATGATTTTGGAAAAAGTAAAAAAAAAACGTTTTGGAAAAAGAACAGAAATTGGACAAAAAATTGTGACAAAAAAAATTGTGACAGAAAAAAAATCGTGACAAAACAATCGTGACAAAAAAATTGTGACAAAAAATTGTGAAAGGGAGAAAAACGGGATTTGAAACACCCTCAACCTACATGCTAAATTCGGTCTCGATTAGGAACTCGTAGTAACGGTACTTGCGTAGGAGTAACGAGAATATAGGAGGAGTTAAGGTGTTGTATGGTTGTATTTGTCTGAGAATTTCTATGGAAAATCGGGACGGTATTTCGGTATAATTTTCCTAAGGTTTGCTAGAGATTCGGGTTGAAGGTTGTGTATGATTGAAGCCGGGAATTGTATGTTGGATGTCGTAATTGTTGGTAATTGATGGATAGTTTCTGAGAATTTTCCGTGTGTCACGATTTTTGTGTCGTGTTGTGTTGTTGTGTTTTTTGTTGTTGAACGAAGGGTCCTATTTATAGGCGAAGAGGTTTAGGAGGGGTATCTTGCTTGGACAACAAGAAACACCGGTTTGGATAGGAAACGTAAGAGGTTGAAAGGAATGAGAACTCGCTTTCTTGGTGAAGAAGGCAAGGAACTCGGCTGTTTTGGCTGCTTTTGGCCGAGTGTTTGACACTCGGTCGGTAATTGCTTTAGCTTTTCGGATAGAATTCCACTTGAGATCAAATTCTACCTTTAACAGAATTGTTTAACAATTTTTGAAGCTGATTTTTTGTGGTGTTTGAGTCCAAACCGGACGTGTAGTGTCACGGTTGGTGTGCGTGTCTCGGGAAAAAAAATATCTTTGACCGGGTTTTGACTCGGTCGCTAAAAGACGGTTTTACCCCTGGTGTCGGAATCGACCCAAATTAGTCTCATTTGTCTCGAAACGACCCACTGGGCCTGGATTTGAGGTTGGTTTTGTAAGATTTGTACTCCGTAATAAGCTTAAGCCAAATGTCCATGATTACGAGCCCATATCCGAGTCTATCAAAGCACGTTTACGTCCAATCATCATCGGGTGTTTGGCGGGAACTATTATAGACACCTGGCGGTCAAAATGTGGGTGTCTACACCTAGGAACATAGATTTGTCTTATTCTACATATTTGACTCATCATAAACTTAAAACAGATATTTCCGTCACAAATAAAAATTTGCCAGCAGAGCCACGCAACTTTAGCCATGTGATTGAAGGAGGGATGTCAGGACTCACGTGGACATAGTATGATTATACCCATTGTAGGGTTTAAGATATTTATGGAATAAAAATTCATTAGCGAGCTTTCCTTTTATAATAGCACTCCGTATCATTTGGTTGGGTCTTACTATTCTTCATTTTCTTCTCACTTTTCTTATTAACACTAGTTGCTCTTTCTTCTGTTTAATTGCTTATTCTTTTCCTTTGCACATAACTCCACCATCTTTTCACTCTACACCCCACTTTTTACTTACTTTTTTACTCTTTTCTTAATTTCTTCCTCAAAAGAAAGGGAAAAAAATGGAGAATAGGAGAGAGTATTTGAGTTGATACTATTAATATTACTTCGTTTCATTTGATTTTTTACGTTTACTTTATAATACTACTTGTCAATTTACATTTTATTTTGTTTATATTTATATTTATATATTATCAAAAAATTGTAAGAGTTCGATTTTCTTAGTGCATGTATTCATTAAGACAATTCACAAAAGATCTCACATGCACGACTCGCTATATTATATACTTCATATATGTTTATATATCATAAATTATATTAGATATAAATTTTCACCATTCATGAATAGTGTAAAAAAAGTAAACGTAAAGAAATTAAACAAAAGAATAGAGGGATTACAAGAAAGCTAGAGTTTCCTCGTGAATGTTTGACATTGTTGTAAGCGAGTAAGTTTAACTTGAATTCGGTAAGACACTTTTGGTTAAAGTAAAACAACTTCTGGTGACGTGTTTAAGTTGGTCAAACATGATTTAGGGGCGACATTGTGGCCAAGGCTTATCCCAAATTCGGTGCATTTTAGTTCTAACTGTTTTTTTTTTGCCAGCGGAAAAATACAAGAGTTAGCAAATTTTCTGTACGCTGATGGCTAACCCATGAGCGCACTTGTTTCTAGGAACCATAACGTTTGAGTTCTCATAACTCATATTACAACTTTTATTGAACTTAAAAACAAAACATAATAGAACTAAAATCATAGGATGGATGCATCGGGGATCCACAGGAGCAGGATTGTGGACAATAAAACATTGGACACAGGCACTTGTACCATCTTCATCAACATTGCAAATCTTCAAAAATTGTCGAGGCGTATGGGCAGCAGGGTGACAAAAAAAACCAAGCGCACTTACGCTCATGCAAAAAGAACGTAGAAAGAAAAGAAGAGGAGCAAGACAAAGTCTGCCCTCGACGAAGATAAAACTCCTACGCCTGGGTGACCGAAACCGTTGATCATAAGTCCAACCGTTTGAGAAAATCATCATGCTAGGAGAGAGCATAGAGAGCCCCTGAACCATCCTTCTATCCAAAGTCGCTAATAAACGTTGGCTCTTGGCAAGACCAACCCACACCGAGCACACAATTTCCATAACCATCTTATTACGAACATTATTGCTACTAACACAAACATACAACGAGGAACAACTAGCCCGAGCAACATAACTGATAAGGTCAAAGGTAACTCGACCGATCCTGTGTGAGAAATTTATTGAAAGCAATAAAGTAACAACTACTAAGACAAAAAAAAAAGATGTGAAGGCATATGAAGCATAATCTATAGACGAAGTAGCCAAGGCCCGACCACACTCCAAACACCAACACCCACCCACAAACAATCATACAAACTCCGAACCCTTAACAATTCTCAGAAAGCAGACGGACACCTAAACACAACAGTGGAAAGCCCCAAGCGAGTGTCAAAGGAAAAGAGCTTTAAGAACTTAAAAAATGAAAGAAACCCACAGAAAGTCAGGGAGGCCGACCAAAACCAGACACACACATAAAAAATAAAGACCTACATATCTGAACTAAGAAACGTGTCCACCGGAGGATGGGGGAGGGGGCGAGGGGAGGGGGGAGACATACTCCGACGAACAACGTCGATAGTGGGAGGGTCAAGACAGAAAACACATACGACTAAAACGGCCAAACAAGACAACCACCATGGGTGAAGACAAAGAGAGCACAAGACCCGACACCAAGGGAGCTAACACCGGCGACGGCGACCGGAGATGACGAGGGAAGAGAAGAGATTGGACAAAGTTAATATGACTGTTCGGCCGGAGGTAGGCCAAAGACCGACCATACCTCCGGCCATGTGGGTGAGTGAAGGAGATGAACATGGGTAAGGCGGTGGCTGGAAAGGAAGGAAGGGTTAGGGTTTCTTTTTTATTTCTCTTTCTCTCTCCACTCTGAGTTCTCTCAAAAAATGAATGTTCGTAGAGTTATTAGTTCTAACTGTTGTATGCTAAGGCCTAAGGGTCTATCACACTTTCTCAATCGGAAAAAAAAAAACCTTTACTAGTTAATCTTAATACTCGTGAATTTGAAAATGTAACACTCGCATCCAATCCTTGGATCAAAAGTGGTTACCCATGGTAAGTTGCCCGCTTGTATACATAGCGCACTGTGCACTTCCATCAAAATGGGCATTTTCAAGCATATTTGTCCTCGAGTAACTTTATCTCTATTACCTCCTCCTCTCCATTACTTTCCATTACTTTTGGATGGTTTAGATTCGTTTAGTAATGATCCAACAATTATCAGTTTTGATGAGCCGGAGAAAGATTAATGATTTAATATTGTTGTATTAGAGTTAATTGAAGATAATGAAGAGGATGCATACTCTTTGTCCTTAATGTCTCAGGCACATTTTGAGAATTTCTTAGAAGATCATTTATCCTAAAATTACTTCTTACCAGGGACGAATGTAGAATACAAATTTTGGGGTAGCGAGTTCATTATATTTGCTTAATATATCTGAAAAGATGTCGTTTTTATGAACTTTTAATTTAGGATAACAAAACTCGATAATCGTAACAAATTTTTTGAAGTTTGGGGTAGCGAAGCTACTCTTTGCTACTAACTAGATTCCCCCAGTCACCAAACACATGTACGTAACTTCGGAGCTCTTATCCCAACCAGAAAAGTAAGTGAAGTTTATTTACATGAGTAGTATCTAAAATCTCTTTAAACACTAACTTATCGATCTAAGCTTACAATTGACTTTTTTGATAGAAAAAACCCACCTCAAAAATATCTCAAGACAATATGTAATTACAAACACACTAGTTATGACCAGGGGTAGACCTAGGGGCCCCGGGAGGTCAAGGCCCCTCAGTCCATTTAGAAATAAGTAGGTTTTAGTAAGACTAGTTATTGTTATATTAGTGATGGTGTAGTGGTTTAGGCATTTGCCTTTCTCACAAATGACAGGGGTTCGTATCCCAATTGCTGCATTTTTTTGAATAATTAAGCTTTGTAGCTATTCAAAAAATGTTGTTGGATAAGGGATTCAAACCTAGGTCCGTTGAACATGAGGTCAATCATGTAACCGACTTTACCACGTCATACTCAATGTCATAACTTAATGAAAATGTCTATATATTATACTTAAACTATTTCTCAAAACCATCACTCTTTTACTTATAGATTATTCACGACACGTTGCAAATATTTGTCTAAATTTTTTCCTATATAATGTAATTAGTTTATTTAATTTGGTAATGATTTTAATAACCGTGTGATAAAAATATGATTTAAAACATATATAACCATTTTTTGACAAGTCTCATTGTTCATTATTATATAGAAACAAAATATCGTAAAAATAGTTTTAAAATGCAAAAATGTCAGAAAAACAATAGTGCCCCCCTAGCTGAAAAATCCTAGGTCCGCCACTGGTTATGACACGAAGGTTTTGTATAAAAAACTAGTTTTTGTTCCGTGCAATGCACGGGGTCCTCAACTACTTTAATGAGAATTACTTTGAAATAGTTATACAGTACAATTAATTTAATAAAGTAAGAAAAGTACTCCCTCTATTTTCCTATTTTCCATAGTGAAATGGGAAGAAAACCCAAAATGGAGAGAGTAATAATTTGATTGAGTTAGTAATTTATTTTAATTTATTAGTCGAAAATAAAGCACAAATGTGTGTGTGTGTGTGTGTGTGTATATTTATAAATGGGATCAAGGGAGTTGGTGGTAGATTGGGAAGTTGGAAAGTTATTTTTGTGTTCATTGATCATGGGTTAAATGAATGGCTTAGATGGATGGGGTGTTGTATTAAAAAAAAAGACAAAAGGGTCAATCAATGCGACTGACAGCAGCAGTAGCAGCAGTAATAGTAGTAGCAACCCCCTCTCACACTTCAATCACACCAACATCTCTCAACACAATTCAAACTAATTTATTTCTATCACCCAATTTTTTTCTACTCATCAAACCACTCCCTCTCTACATGCTTCATAATTTAACTCCAAATTCTTCAACCTTCATTCATCTTCATCTTTAACATCTCCATCTTCAAACTTCATTCATCCCACAAAAAAAACAACTTCATCTTCAAACTTCATTCATCCAAAAAAAAAGAAATTTTCATCTTCAAGCTTCGTTCATCCAAAAAAAAAGAACAACTTGTAGACACCCACATTTTGACCGCCAGGTGTCTATAGCAGTTTCCGACAAACACCCGATGATGATCGGACGCAAACGTGCTTTAACGTACTCGAAAATGGGCTCGAAATCATGGATATTTGGCTTGGGCTTTTTACGGAGTACAAATTTCACAAACCCAACCTCAAATTCAGGCCCAGTGGGTCGTTTCGAGTCAAATAAGACTAATTTGGGTCGAATCCGACACCGGGGGTAAAACCGTCTTATAGTGACCGAGTCAAAAACCCGATCAGATATATTTTCGAGACACGTGAGCAGGCCGTGTCACCTCACGAGTCCGGCCTAGAGTCAAATACTACAAAAAATCAGCTACACAAATATTAAACAATTCCGTTAAAGGTAGAATTCGATCTCAAGTAGGAATTCTATCCGAACACCGAATCAAACACTCGACCGAGCATCAAATACTCGGCCGAGCAGCCTGTTTTCCAGCCAATTTCGTGGCTTCTTTGCCAAGGAAAGAGAATTCTCGTTTCTCTCGACTTCTTACGTTTCCTATCCAAACCGGTATTTCTTGTTGTCTAAGCAAGAGTACTTCTCCTAACCTTTTCTCCTATAAATAGGACCCTCACATACACAATTATACATCAACTTTCTATCAATCAAAGATTCACGAACATTCACAAATACTCACAACCTTTTTCCGATACATAATTCCTGGGGTCGTTTTCTTACGGGTCGTTCATCACTTTTTTTCATTATTTCTAATATCGATATTACTAAAAACTATTTTCGTATAACAACGTTCTTAAAATACGATATCGATTCTCTAATCGAATATCATATCTAACAAGAACAAAATTAACTAATTCTCGTTGATGCTAAATAAATCGTCACATCTTTTTTTAAACAAAATTCGACGATCTTATACGCGGAGAGAATTAACATCTTTTTCGTTCAAATTTTTTTTTTTCGTTCAAAACAAACTCTTTTTTTCAAAACCTTTTCTAAATTCATTCCGAATATTTGATATCGATTTCATAATCGAATATCGGGTATGACGAATATCGAAAACATAAATCGAGTATAAGTTAGTTCGTATTTGTACACGATTTATTAAATTAGTAATTTTCGAACAAAAACGCGACCGGGACAGACCCGCACGCGAGTCGCGCCCATCCCAGGCGACTCGCGCACGGGCCTGAAACCCGAATCTTTTTTTTAGCTTTTCGTTCGTTTTTTATTTATTCTACAAAACGACTTCTAAAATTCGCATCTTTTCTAAAACTGTTCCAAGTATTTGATATTGATTTCGTAGTCGACTATCAAATATAACGAATATCAAAAATATTAAGTCGAGTACGAATTATGCAATATTTGTACGCGATTTAGTAAAAACATCGAACTTTCAAAAATCGACCTCGAAACAGGCTGGGGCGCGGGTCGCGCGTACCCCGGGCGAGTCGCGGGCAACGCTGGAAACGCGACCCGTTTTCTTCTTTTTTATTATTTCTTCGAACTTCGTTTTTTATACAAAACAGCGTCTTTTAACAAACATTTTTCAGATTTCGATTAATATTTTCTCGATCCTGCATATTCATCATATTTGCTATATTATTTCTTCACAAGTCGATACTAACTCGTTTGTTCATCTTGTAGCAAATTCATTCTTTTTCATCGTTTGTTTTATTATACTAAAACAAATCTCACATGCTAAATTCAACTTTGACGTTAATTTTTCATGCATTAAACCGACTTAGCAACCCATTCAATTCCTCACATGCTTAGGAAAACAATGTTTGCATATCATTCATCGTATTACTAACGCGCGTATTAAAAAATCATTCGATATCCTAGTAGAGGCCGCTAATGTGCGGGCGGGGTTGGGTGTTCTTAGTGAACTTCCCAACACGTACCCTCACCCCTTACTCAGAACCGTGGTTTCCGGATGTCCGAAACCATTGGCAACGTGAGTCATTCAATATACGATAAACCGATCAAGTCGACATCGGTATCGAATTGCAAAGGGACGAGCCCAATAAACTCTGACATCGGAAATGGGCCGTATTTTGTATACGGCCCACTACGACATAGAGTGGGCTCGAACGGTTCCGAATAACCATAAAATTCGGTGGCGACTCCAACTTCGATTTAAATTTCAATTTGACCATCTCATATGGAGATTCATTCGCCTCCCCAAACCCGCGCGTGGCCGCGTCGGGGTGGACCTATGTCATGTCCACAATTTGGCGACTCCGCTGGGGATTAACTGATGCGTTACTAACCTTCGGCATCCTCAGGGTGAGACTCGAATAGAAATCGTTTGACTAGTACAATACGCGTTTTAGTTTTACGGTTCATGCATAACCCCATTTTTCCCGGGCCGGTACTGGTGACCGACGTCCCACTATACCATTGATGTAGTCCAAATTGTATATGTCAAAAGGTGTGCACAGCTGATTCGTATGGGTTTTACGGCATATTCTAAGCTCAACTCGACTTAGGAAGTCCGCCCCGATTCTCGAATAGGCTATGTACATTGGTATGGACCCTTATAGACTGATCGAGACTTAGCTTAAGAGCATACATTGTGTCATCATACTGTTTCCATGACTACGTGCTACTTGATCCACATCTTTTTCAAAAACCGTCATTTTCAAAATTTGCATCCTTTTCAAAATATCCAATTTCAAAACCCCAGACATATACCGAATTTAGGACTTATGATTTTACTCAAAATAGCCTTTTTCTAGCCGTTATTATGTCCAATTCAAAACTCGAAATTATTTTCGAAATTTTCAAACCATCACCCGGCCCACCTTTTCCGTTTTCCTCGAAAAAGGGCCGGTTCTCCCCGATTTTTTTCGGGCCTTTTCAAAGTATCATATTTCAAAACTTCCTCTTCCTAGGACTCCCCGTATTTAGTAGTGTCGGGTCATGTCGTAAGTCGTTGAAGTCTCTAGCATCGAAACTCCGTCGATCTTACATCACGGATTTCCCCCCTATCCTAGTCCGCCTTATTTTACTAAGGCAAGGCCCACCTACGTAGGACATACTCCTACAAAGGTTGGCCCATTTACACAATTGAGTCTAAAGCCTGGGGAATGTCTCACGTGAACCTTCCTTCGAATAGGGCCCAACCCACATAGTTGGATCCTGAGGAAGGCCCACCCTTTCACAAGTCACTCGTCTAGCAGTCTTTTCCTAGTCAACCTTTTACAAGGCATAGCCTTATAACAAAAGGTTTGTGGTCCTTATGTCTAAGGGTCACTCGTCTGACACTCGAGTTTTAACAAAGTCTCTGATCCCGCTTGGGGGCTCTCTTAAGCAGAGCATCAATCATGATGGCTCTAAGGGTCATGTCTTACGCATATCTCACGTACTCCACTTTCGAGTCACTTAGATGCCACACCATCTGGGTCCTATCTGAGTCCCTAGTCTCACTTGGGGGCTATTCTCCGACGGAGCGATTAATCATAGTCACTCCGAGAATCGTACCCTACACATTTGTCTTAGGAGAGTCTAACCCGAGTCAAACTGGAGTCGTGTCTTCTCTCGCGCTATTTCCTCTGCCTTGGTGAAATTGAGTTCCGAAGCAACTTCTCTGATTACGCGGTATTCTTACAGACAGACCACCGGTAACCAGACGCCAGAAAATGCAAGAAACTTTGGACCAATTGGCAACCTCCCTAGCTGAGCTTGAAGCCCAATTGGCGGTTATCAGGGCCGAACAAACAACCATTGCCACCCGTTTGAGTGCCGTGGAGCAAAGGACTCTTAAGGTCAGGAATGAAACCACGGGGCCCATTGCTGAACTGGTCAGCGCCATTCGCAAACTTGAAGAACAGGTCCACTCGACCACCAGAAACACCATCCTCACGGAAAATGCCCGTACCTACTTGCCCTTGACCGATGAACTGCCCGTTAACCTCAACTTAGCGGGCTTACCAATATTTGACGGGACGGAAGACCCGGTACTCCATATTCGGGCTTTCAAGGAGTTTATGGCTGTTAAGGGGGTCAAATCGACCATGTTCAAGCATCTCTTCGCTTCCTCTCTGGAAAAGCACCCGAAAACCTGGTACTACAGGCTTGATCCCAAGAAATACAAAACCTGGGACACTGTCGCAACGGAATTCGCGCAAAACTACGCGGATAACGCCGTGATCCAGACTACCATACGTACTCTGGAGGTTATGGCCCAAGAGCCTAAGGAAGGTTTCACCAAATACCTTCAAAGGTAGAGAGCCGAAAGTGTGAAGTTGGTTGACAAGCCCAACGAGAAGACACTAGTGGAGGAGTTCATCAACAACCTCCTCCCTTCCTACCGCGTCCATCTTAGGTATGCCGGCATTTCAAACTTTGCAGTGCTTACCGAAATGGGCATTAGGATTGAAGATGATCTTCGACAAAATGAAGATATGGGTGAAGCGTCTATTGGAGGCTATACTGGACATCAACTTGAGTCCTTAGAAGCTGAATTGACAACACCATCCGAGAGTCTAGATTTGGTTTAAGTCCGAGTCTGAGTCCGAGTCTAGGATGTTCTATTTCTTTCAATTTCAAAGTCAGAGTCAGAGTCAGTTGTATTCTGTCATCTTTTCAAAATTCAATAAAGTCAGCTTTTCAATCTCTCATATATGATTTCCTTATGTGTTTCCGAGAACATGATGAACACCATCATACACTGTGAGCACACGCACGTGACTATTATAGGCACATCTATAATGACTGCAGGAAATGAGACCCGTGTTTTCCTTTACCTGTTCCATGTCTGGTATAGAAAGCCACATAACTACCCTTAGCAGGAGCGGTATCGAATCCTATGACAAATCTAGGTAATCTCCTAGTTTGGGTTAAAGACGGGAGGCAAGCTCATTTCCTACAATAAAACACCCATCCAATAAGACTAACCGATCCCTACCTTAGGTGTTAGTCTGACCAATCAAAAAAAAAAGCAAAAGGCCAAAATAAAAGAGCTGACCATGATAAAAAAAACTGGACAAAAAAAAACAAAAGTCCAAAAGGACAAAAGCAAAAGGCCCAAGACAAAAGAGCTGGCCATGATAAAAAAAGAACCCTCAAAAACCCATGACCGTAGTTAACGGTCAACTCAATTGAAATGGTCAATTCAAGTGAAAGCCCCATGACCAGGGTACGGTCAAAATTCATGCCATCAAATAAGGAAGAGATAATCGAGCTGGTCAACTAACACCACATTTAGCCTTCCCACATTACAACCCTCAAAGACCTTCCCGAGACCCAGGCCAGAGACAACCCGGAATTTTGAGGATTCAAGCTCCATAGGATACCCCTAACCATTAGGGCCATACATGGAAATCAGATCTCGCATTATCAAAACTTATCCCGATCAAAGTTCGAGCCATTTTACTCGACTTCCCCTTTACATAACAGAATTCACAATCACCATACGCAAACCCGAGAGCAAAACTCGTCAAATCCTCGAGAGCAAAACTCGTCAAATCCCCCGAGAGCAAAACTCGTCAAATCCCCCCGAGAGCAAAACTCGTCAAATCCCCCGAGAGCAAAACTCATCAAACCTCCCCGAGAGCAAAACTCGTCAAATCCCCCCAAGAGCAAAACTCGTCAAATCCCCCGAGAGCGAAACTCGTTAAAATCCCCGAGAGCAAAACTCGTTAAAATCCCCCGAGAGCAAAACTCGTTAAAATCCCCGAGAGCAAAACTCGTTAAAATCCCCGAGAACAAAACTCGTTAAAATCCCCGAGAGCAAAACTCATCAAATCCCCGAGAACAGAACTCGTTAAAATCCCCGAGAGCAGAACTCGTTAAAATCCCATCCCAATTCTTCTCATTCAAACCAGTTACTAGCCCCAAACACGGGAATTCAACTTGCAGTCGGCATAGAACATGCCCAAATAGTTCACACCACCTCTGGGGGCTACCCCGGAGAACGCTCACAGTCACAGGATCAACATCCTAACTACTCTATCCCCTTGATCAAGACATCATTGGTAATGCGCCTAGCCTACACCATCGCTATGGCTAGTTACACACAAGGCCCTAATAAACTAGGCACTATAATCCACTGAACTACGGCTTGGTTTGATTTCACCACACGTGAATACGTAGGCAGCCTATCAACAGAGGCACAACCACCCACATTGACACACATTCAAAAAAATGCCATCATTCCGGTCACGACACTGTCATGTTCTCAACAGCTAGCTTTGTCGTCCTGGGGGCTTCTTTTAGACAGAAGACCTCCATCCACTCACAAAATCCAAATACTTTCAAAAACTAGCCGCCTTTCTATAGTGTGTCCTAGTACTCGGCTCACTCGAGGACAAGAATCTATCAGGACTCGAGGCAATGCCCACTTTGGAAATGTACCCTAAAATCAAAAAGGATTCAAAAGAGCACTAGTCTACAGCATTCCACTGTAAGTCCTGCAAAAACAGTCTCATTACAGACTACTGCAATTCCCCTATAACGCATTCTTCCCGTTTTGATGTACGACCGTGTTGCTACTCGCCTAGGCTATGGAATAGCGCAACTTAAGAGTCTTGTTAGGTGGCCCACCCCCCTACCGAGTCACGGTCCAACCCCTCGAGAGTCCAGTCATGTCTGTCAACTCGTCCGGTCGCGTCCAGAGTCGAGTCTGTCAGTAGACCTCTCTTCAAATTCTTACTTCAAAATTTGCAAAACTTTACCATTTGAAAAAAAAAATCTTTTCGACAAGGTCAAATTTCAGTCTATTTAAACGGCAACTTTCTTTTCCACCTCTTTCAATTTTGGAAACCTATCTTCTAGCACGTGAGTTGCTTTCAGGACTTCGATTTCAAAATGCAGCAAAAATCATTTTTACTCCCCAGCGCGAGTCATATTTGTTTCGCCTACGTGTTGCATGCAAAATTTTATGTAACTTATACAGGTACAAATCACGACAGCGCAATTCACATAATTTCCCAGCGGCATTTAACAGGATGAGCCCATATATAGGCGCACCTAAGTCTTATACGACAAGTCCAATTCCCCACGGAGTTATCATCATCAGTTCAGGTACATTTCTAATCCATGGCCGGTGGGCCCTTCACGCAGGTCTAATGGACTTTAAACGACCCGACCGGGAGTCTACCAGGTCTTAATCTTGGATTGGCCTGGTAGCTACTCTGACTTTCGCCCTGTCCAAGCCTCAGTCAGAGTGGGGGCTCTGTAGACACCCACATTTTGACCGCTAGGTGTCTATAGCAGTTTCCGACAAACACCCGATGATGATCGGACTCAAACGTGCTTTAACATACTCGGAAATGGGCTCGAAATTATGGATATTTGGCTTGGGCTTTTTAGGGAGTACAAATTTCACAAAACCAACTTCAAATTCAGGCCCAGTGGGTCGTTTCGAGTCAAATAAGACTAATTTGGGTCGAATCCGACACCGGGGTTAAAACCGTCTTTTAGCGACCGAGTCAAAAACCCGGTCAGAGATATTTTCGAGACACGTGAGCAGGCCGTGTCACCTCACGAGTCCGGCCTAGAGTCAAATACTACAAAAAATCACCTACACAAATATTAAACAATTCCGTTAAAGGTAGAATTCGATCTCAAGTAGGAATTCTATCCGAACACCGAATCAAACACTCGACCGAGCATCAAATACTCGGCCGAGCAGCCTGTTTTCCAGCCAATTTCGTGGCTTCTTTGCCAAGGAAAGAGAATTCTCGTTTCTCTCGACTTCTTACGTTTCCTATCCAAACCGGTATTTCTTGTTGTCTAAGCAAGAGTACTTCTCCTAACCTTTTCTCCTATAAATAGGACCCTCACATACACAATTATACATCAACTTTCTATCAATCAAAGATTCACGAACATTCACAAATACTCACAACCTTTTTCCGATACATAATTCCTGGGGTCGTTTTCTTACGGGTCGTTCATCACTTTTTTTCATTATTTCTAATATCGATATTACTAAAAACTATTTTCGTATAACAACGTTCTTAAAATACGATATCGATTCTCTAATCGAATATCATATCTAACAAGAACAAAATTAACTAATTCTCGTTGATGCTAAATAAATCGTCACATCTTTTTTTAAACAAAATTCGACGATCTTATACGCGGAGAGAATTAACATCTTTTTCGTTCAAATTTTTTTTTTTCGTTCAAAACAAACTCTTTTTTTCAAAACCTTTTCAAAATTCATTCCGAATATTCGATATCGATTTCATAATCGAATATCGGGTATGACGAATATCGAAAACATAAATCGAGTATAAGTTAGTTCGTATTTGTACGCGATTTATTAAATTAGCAATTTTCGAACAAAAACGCGACCGGGACAGACCCGCACGCGAGTTGCGCCCATCCCAGACGACTCGCGCACGGGCCTGAAACCCGAATCTTTTTTTTAGCTTTTCGTTCGTTTTTTATTTATTCTACAAAACGACTTCTAAAGTTCGCATCTTTTCTAAAACTGTTCCAAGTATTTGATATTGATTTCGTAGTCGACTATCAAATATAACGAATATCGAAAATATTAAGTCGAGTACGAATTATGCAATATTTGTACGCGATTTAGTAAAAACATCGAACTTTCAAAAATCGACCTCAAAACAGGCCGGGGCGCGGGTCGCGCGCACCCCGGGCGAGTCGCGGGCAACGCTGGAAACGCGACCCGTTTTCTTCCTTTTTATTATTTCTTCGAACTTCGTTTTTTATACAAAACAGCGTCTTTTAACAAATATTTTTCAGATTTCGATTAATATTTTCTCGATTCTGCATATTCATCATATTTGCTATATTATTTCTTCACAAGTCGATACTAACTCGTTTGTTCATCTTGTAGCAAATTCATTCTTTTTCATCGTTTGTTTTATTATACTAAAACGAATCTCACATGCTAAATTCAACTTTGACGTTAATTTTTTATGCATTAAACCGACTTAGCAACCCATTCAATTCCTCACATGCTTAGGAAAACAATGTTTGCATATCATTCATCGTATTAGTAACGCGCGTATTAAAAAATCATTCGATATCCTAGTAGAGGCCGCTAATGTGCGGGCGGGGTTGGGTGTTCTTAGTGAACTTCCCAACACGTACCCTCACCCCTTACTCAGAACCGTGGTTTCCGGATGTCCGAAACCATTGGCAACGAGAGTCATTCAATATACGATAAACCGATCAAGTCGGCATCGGTATCGAATTGCAAAGGGACGAGCCCAATAAACTCTGACATCGGAAATGGGCCGTATTTTGTATACGGCCCACTACGACATAGAGTGAGCTCGAACGGTTCCGAATAACCATAAAATTCGGTGGCGACTCCAACTTCGATTTAAATTTAAATTTGACCATCTCATATGGAGATTCATTCGCCTCCCCAAACCCGCGCATGGCCGCGTCGGGGTGGACCTATGTCATGTCCACACAACTTCATCTTCCAACTTCATTCATCAAACAAAAAACATTTTAATTAATATGGTCTAGTTAGAAATATTATTTTGATTACTGTAAAAACATTCTAATTAAAAAAAACAAGTCATTTAATACGTATTGTTCTTGCTGAATTACAAGGTCACACACTTTCAGTTGTATAGTCACACTCATTATGCTGTATTGTCACACTCGCTATGTTGTAGAATCACGCAGCTGTAGAATACCTTAGGACTAAGGTATCATGCGTTTAATCATCTTCATCTTCATGCTTGTTTTATTTTGCATACCTTTTTTTTTATAAAATTATTCATCTTCATTATCCAAAAAAAAATGATGGTTGAATATGGATGAATGGGCGATTGTGGCTTTCCTCAGTAACGACATTCTGAAAAATGAAAGTATTAATCACATACAAAAGTATTTAAACATTCATTAAATATTAAAATTTCATTCATGTTGTTTTCTTTTATAGTTGATTTCATGTATGTAAGGAGTGTGACTATACAATATTAGGAGTGTGACTATACAACATGGCGAGTGTGACTATACAACATGGCGAGTGTGAATATACAAATACGATCACTTTTGGGTACAAACCAATTGGTGCACAGCTGCATGGTTTTAAAGGTGAAAAGATGAGTGATTTTGCTATAGACCTCGCATGATTACGAAACCAGGAAATAGCGATGAAAATATATTTACATTAGAAAAAGTCCATCCTTTACATATAGTACGTCAAACATAAAAACATTCTAACCTAGCAAACATCCTTTACATATAGTACGTCCATCCTAAAGCAAACATTTTATCCCATACAAACACTCAAGAGCTCAATGGTGGTCTCCGGTACGTGCGCAACAATACATTGTCCAATTACGTGGTCGGTCGCTGTATCTTCCACGACCTTCTTCTTCCACCGCCCCTTTTACCAACACACTTCTTTCCACTAACCATTTCACTGCGACAAAACACACAATCAATCTAAATCACACAATGAATATATCTATACAACTAAATATGTGACTACAATGATTGTACAGATGCGTGATTGTATAACATAATGAGTGTGACTGTACAACTTTAACTGTGTGACTATACAACATAATCAGTGTGATCCTACATCATAACGAGTGTGACTATACAACTTCAACTGTGTGACTATACAACATAATCAGTGTGATCCTCCAACATAATGAGTGTAAATATACAACATACTGACTGTGATCGTCCTACAACATAATGAGTGTAACTATACAACTTAAACTGTGTGACTATACAACCTAATCTCTATGACTATACAACTAAATTATACTTATTTATACTTCAATCATCATTAGCAAAGATGATTACACGCACTAATCACTGCAAGAATTTGTGTGATTCTATAATATAATGAGTGTGACTATACAACATCAACTGTTTGACTATACAACTTAAAGTGTGTGACTACAAAACTGAAGCCGTAAAATGGAAAATAAAAGCCATACAGTTCATTATATTTCAATAATCATTAGCAAAGTACATTCATAATTTGAAAGATGATTATACCTACGAATCAGAGCAAATTATTTGAACATTCATTAAATATTCAACCTCCATTCATCCATATTCAATTAACCTTCATTTTTTGAGGATAATGAAGATGAATAATTTTATAAATACAAAAAAAGGTATGAAAAATCAAACAAGCATGAAGATGTCATGCTTGTTTTATTTTTCATTCCTTTTTTTTGTATTTATAAAATTATTCATCTTCATTATCCACAAAGAAAAATGAAGGTTGAATACGGATTAAAATGAATAATGGATTAAAAAATTATTCAACTTTCATTCATCCATATTCAACTTTCATTTTTTTTGGATAATGAAAATGAATAATTTTATAAATACCAAAAAAAAACTATGAAAAATAAAACAAGCATGAAGATGAAGATGATTAAACGCATGATACCTTAATCCCAAGATATTCTACAGCTGTGTGATTCTACAACATAGCGAGTGTGACTATACAACATAATGAGTGTGACTATACAATTGAATATGTGACTACAATGAGTGTACAGCTGCGTGATTCTACAACATAATGAGTGTGACTATATAACTGAAAGTGTGTGACCTTGCAATTCTGCAAGAACATTACGCACTAAATGATTTGTTCATCTTCATCTTCAACATCTCCATCTTCAAGCTTCAAGCTTCAAGCTTCATTCGTCCCACAAAAAAAGAACAACTTCATCTTCAAACTTCATCTTGAAGATGAACTTGTTCTTTTTTTTTGTGGATAATAAAAGAAGCATGAAGATGAAGATGAAGATGAAGATGATCGAAGTTATGAAAAATAAAAGAAGCATGAAGATGAAGATGATCAAATATGCATGAACATACATTGGTATGATGATCGGAGTATGATCGGAGTTGTTGACGGAGTACGGTCGGAGTTATTAATGGAGCTTATTTGATGGAGTTTTGTTAGAGAGAGATGAATTGAATTGGGGAAATAAATTGAAAAGGAGATTAGGAAGGATAATAGGCGGGAGAGAGAGTAGAGGAGGGAAGTAATGAAGTGATTGATTTGGGTGAGGGGATGTTTGACAGCCTTTCTTCCCCTCTTTTTTTTTAATTGAAGATCATCCATCCATCCATCTTAAGATGGATGGAAGGCCAAGATCAACACTAAGGGACTTCTAGGAAGTTACTAACTTCCTTGATCCCCTATATATATATATATATATATATATATATATATATATATATATATATATATATATATATATATAGAGGTGGGATAATCTAGTACATTTAACCATTTTGGTACAATTTACCTTCTTTTAAGAACCGTTGGATCTCACATGATCAAGAGCTGAGATTAAAACTCACTAAATCCTCAAAGCAGTTTTTCTCAGGTTTTCATATTTATTTCAATGTACAAACACGATTATTTTAATGAAGAAATATAGTTATTTTATAATCAATTTAGTTGTTTACTAGGATTATTGTTATAGGTTATTTCACTGTAGATATGCAGTTATTCCAATGTAGAAACTCAGTTATTGTATTGAATAATTTGAGTTATTGTATTGATATAAAATAAAAATGTAATTAACTTTAGAGTAATGTTATCTGATTTTACATAGTTACTCTAATCTAGAAATATAGTTATTGTATTGAATAACTCGTGTTATTTTATTGAGATGAAACTCAAATATAACCAATTTTACTATGATGTTATTTGATTTTATGTTGTTATTCCAACGCATAAACTCAGTGTAATGAATAACTCGTGTTATTCAATGTGTTTCAACACCATTGATACATTGTGAAACAACAATTGCATGATTTCCAATTAGCTCTTCTGCACCTCACTGGAAGACAGAAAAAACAAAAATTTGAAACCACAATTAAGTATTGGAATAATTTAAAACCAAATTAACTATGTCACTAAGTGGGGGTTAACCAAATTAAGTGGGGGTTAGTTGAAAGTAACTATGTCACTAATCAAATTTAAAACCACAATTAAGTATTGGAATAATTGTAATAGTATAAAATAATTGAGTTTTTCTAGAGAAATAAAAGCATGTTTTGCCAGAATAGAGTAATAACTACGAAAATTTGAAATACAATAATCATGTATATGTATTAAAATAACTGGAATAATATAATAAAATAACTGGGTATTACAAATAAATAATAAAGTATCAAAAAAACAAAAATTCTACTCTGAAATAATACTACTAGTTATTTAAATGTTCATATTCAAGTATTTCATTGCTTATATTCAATTATTGCAATATTCATAATTCTGATTTTCAATCTTGTAAGCAAAAATATAAAATTTACTGAAATAATGATGTCTCAAAACAGGTAAAATAACACACAAACCCTAAAAATAACTCAACAAATCGAATGAAAACTAGATCTCTAACCATAACAACATCAAAATTAACAAGTTATATGCAATTAAACGAACAAAATGACTACTACATTGAAATCGATCAAATCAAAAATCAAAATCAAAATCAAAATCAGCAAACATAGTATGAAAAGGAACAAAATTAAACTGTAAAAGAGGGAAATTGAGTTAACCTGAAAGTTTAACCCTTAATTGAAAACTAATTTTGATGAAAAATTGAAGAACAAAATTGAGAGTCAGAGAATCAAATTAGATTAACCTAAAAATTTAATCTTGAATAGAAACTGATTTGGTTGAGAAATTGAAAAATAAAATTGGGAAATTAAAGTGTGTTTATGAAAGAGGGCAACTTTGAAATAAACTGATCAAATAAACGTGAAGATGAGGAAGTGAGAAAAAATATAGGGTTTTACATGGGGTAAGTAATTAATCTGAGACATTGATATGATAAATCCAATGGCTTAGGAAGTGAGGTAAATTGTACAAAAAATGAGAGAATGTAAAAGATCCTACTTCTATATATATATATATAGAGAGAGAGAGAGAGAGAGAGATGAGTTCTAATGAGTCTATTATAAGAATTGAGTCCCTAAGTCCTCATCTCATCCGTTGGATGAGATGAGGATGGATGGACAAGATGCATCCTAATATTTTGTATTTAAAAAAAAAAATTTAGCATCCTAAAATAACTCCCATGATTTTAGAAAACAATAACTCCCATAATCATTTTCATCTCCCTTTCCACTAACCAAATAACAATCCTCCAATTTTTCCCGCCTAAAGTTATCCACTACAAAAAAAAAATAAGAAAAGCAAGTGAAATGAGTTATATGCAAATCGAACCCTTGACCTTAGATACGTTGTACTTATTCTCTACCACTACACCACAATATGTCATTGTTTCAATTATCACTAAATTAATCCTAAAGCTATAGACTCCAATAATTTAATTAAAGAAAATCTCCATCTCCCTTTCCACTAACGAAATAACAATCCTCCAATTTTTCCCGCCTAAAGTTATCCACTACAAGAAAAAAATCAGAAAAGCAAGTGAAATGAGTTATAAGCGAATTGAACCCTTGACCTTAGATTCGTTGTACTTATTCTCTACCACTACACCACAATATCTCATTGTTTCAATTATCAGTAAATTATTCCTAAAGCTATAGACTCCAATAATTTAATTAAAGAAAATCCCCATTTTTCCACTAACCAAATAACAAATTTCCAAATTTTCCCGCCTAATCACATACGGACCTACCATATGAGCTTACTTTTGGATTATTTAATATATATTGGTTGGGCTTATATCTAAATTACCCATGCATGTTAACTGCGATCAATAGCTATATGTTTAAAAGATACTATCATAAAATAGTATAATAATATAATTAATAAAGTAGATGCTATCATTTTTGTTATACCATAAAATAGTATAAATCTTTTTCTATATATCATACTAATTAATTGATTGATTAATTGACAGTACCTTCTAATTTTATATTTTATATACCATAAAATAGTATAATAATATAATTAATTGAGTAGATGCTACCATTTTTGTTATACCATAAAATAGTATTAATTTTTTTCTATATATCATCATACTAATTAATTGATTGATTAATTGATAGTATCATCCAATTTATATTTTATATACCATAAAATCTCCTTGCTACTAAGAGATTAAGATAATAATTTTTTTTACTACATATGTCATGATATTAGTCGAGGTTGCAATTTCAAGTTATTTTATTATTATCCAATTACAATGATAGAATCGTGAAAAATTATCAGGTTGCTAAATTAAAATCTACTTTGTATAAATAATTAACTTAAAATATTAAAATTCTATAAATACCGTGCATACATGCACGGGGTATACACTAGTTCTCATTCATTCATTCACGTTACAGGTTTATCAAAACCTAAAAAAAATGCTCTCGTCAATCATCACGTTCATTCATTCAATCGAATCTGTGCTCGAAATTTCGTTACTATGAATTCAATGATCGCGACATCTTCATTAACTGTTGATAAGCAATTCATCGAGTATAACAATAGAATCGCCATGGAAGTCATTAAGATGCTACTCAATTATTAGTTTTTACGTTTACAATATAGGAAACTGCATGCTGTTAAATGCCTGATTCATCATATGAAATTTGCGCACGCACAATATATTGAGTTATTGTAGTTCATATACTGCGTTACTTTAGTGTAGAGCATCTGTTACTTTAATGTCTATCATCTGTTACTTTAATGTCTATCATCTGTTACTATATATGTCGTGTTACTTTAAGCGTTACATTAGTGTAGAGCGTCTGTTATTTTAATGTCTACCATCTGTTACTTTAATACACTCCAGTCGTTACTTTAGTTCTTTTCATCTGTTAACTGCCATATTAAAATAATAATAAAAAAAAAGATATCGTTTCCTATAATAATGGGACGTGATTGCCACCAAAATAGGAAACAATATCAAAGAGTAACGCCATATAAAAAAAAGAAAAAAAATACTGCTTCCTATAATTATGGGACATGATGACTTCAAAATAGAAAACAATATCAAAGAGTAAGATACTGCGTCATACTCTCATTTTTTATCATTATATGAATTTTTTGCACTAACCTATATCTGGTGTTATTTTAATGAACATTATCTATTACTTTAATTCACACTATCTGTTACTTTAATGTCTGACCTCTGTTACTTTATACCTGGTGTATAAGCATCATCTGTTTATTTAATTCAATGTTACTTCAATACACTTCATCTGTTACTTTAATTCTTGTTAACGGTTACTTTAATCCATATTTCAAGTTTTGATTGTTTTTTTTCGCCACGTTTATTGGCACTGTTATTGTTTTTTTTCAGTAGACGCAAAAGCACATGAATGATGAAGGGAAGTGGGTGAGAATTTCCTTCATACATAGGGCATATCTTCAAAGATGTAGATGAGAAGAAGGAGGAGGAAACGTCATGTAAATCATCGTCTAACGATGAAGAAGAATTAGGAGAAGAAGATGATGAAGAAGAAACACAATTCTGAGTAGGACAATATATTGTTAGAGTAATATACATTATTCGTTAGAGTAACATCCTTGATTGTAGTAAAATGAGTTAGAATAACACACATTATGCGTTAGAGTAACATACTTAATGAGTTACAGTAACACAGTTTTAATGAGTTACAGTAACAAAGTTTATGATTATAATTTGATTTCAAATATCCAGTTCTTATAGTTACAGGTGTGAAACATTGGAATTATAATAATGGAGTTTTATAATTTTTGTTTTGGAGTATCCTTAATAGATCATACATTATTCTTTTGGTTGATTGAAAGTCTTGTTTTTGCAAAAGATTATTATGCAACATAATAGATTTTATGAGTTAAAGTAACGCATTTCATAAATTAAAGTAACACATTGTATGAGTTATAGTAATAGTTTTTGCAAGAGAATATTATACAACGTAACAAATTTTATGAGTTAAATTAACACCGTTCATGAATTGAAGTAACACATTGTATGAGTTAGAGTAATAGTTTTTGCAAGAGAATATTATACAACGTAACAAATTTTATGAGTTAAAGTAACACAGTTCATGAATTAAAGTAACACAGTAAGTGTAACACCCCGGCCCAATCCTAGGACCGGAAATGGACTGCGGTAGCCCGCCAGGCTTTGTACTGGTCCCACAGACCAACACGAGTCCTTTCCAGCACATTTTGTCCTCACTCATGCGCATCCCGGAAACCTTCCCAGGAGGTCACCCATCCTAAGATTGCTCCCAGTCAAGCACGCTTAACTGCGGAGTTCTTATCATGGGCAAACCAGAAAAGAAAGTGCACTTTGTTGATATGAGTAGTACTTCAAATCCCTTTAAGCAAAGCTCATAAATAGAACATCTTCAATCAATGTGGGGTGTTTCAGTAAGTAACACGTTATATGAGTTAACGTAACATAATTTATGGATTATGGCAGTAACATAGTAACATACGTACAATGGCAGTAGGAAAATGATGTAAAAAAACTTAATTTTGAAGAAAGTTGTTGTGTGAGAGAAGGAGACAGTTAAAAAGATTGATGAGAGAGAGAAAAGATTTGCATTGAGATAATTAAGGAGGAGAGAGAAAAATGATATATTTACCCAGATTTGTTAGTTATTTTCTTAATTATGAGATCAAATCTTGTCCATTAATCTAACATTGAATCAAAAGCTAAGATGAGGACTCACGGACTCAACATATATAGGTGGACTCACCTGATCTCACCTCTCTCTCTCTCTCTCTCTCTCTCTCTATATATATATATATATATATATATATATATATATATATATATATATATATATATATATATATATAGAGTAAGGCTCTTATGAGTCCTTTACTCTATATGAGTCCCTAAGTCCTCATCTCATCCATTGGATGAGATGAGAATGGATGGACGAGATGCTTCCAATTATTTGCATTAAAAAAAAAAAAAAGATTACGTTCCTAAAATAGCTCCCATGATTTTAGGAAACAATAACCCCCATGATTACGTTCATTCATCATTCAGTCATTCACCTTGCAAAATTCATCAAAACCTAAAAAAAAAAAAAAAACTTCCATCATCACGTTCCGTCATTCATTCAATCAAATCTGGGTTCAAAATCCCGTTACTATGGATTCAATGAGCGCGACATCATCATCAACTGTTGAAAAGCAATTGATCGAGTATAACAATGGTGAGTTTTGATATTTCTTTCACGTTTTGCTTCAATTATAATTCGGCGATCGACTAACAAAAATTAAATTTCTTTCACGTCGCTTTGGCTTCGTTTTTTATGTCAATTTTCATGTTAATATTGTTTTCATTGTCATCTCATTCATCATAGATTCATATTGATGGTTAATTGATATTCATGTCGATTTGGCTTCCCTTTTTACATCAATTTTTATGTTGATATTGTTTTTTCATTCATCATAGATTCATAGTGATGGTTAATTGATATTGATTCCATAGTTTTATGTTTGTTATTTGGGTTTTCAATGAGGTCCACTGATAATATTGTTTTGTTTTCTATGAACGCAGTCACGATGTTGAAGTAACATACGCTCTACATTACAGTAACACTCCATTGCAATTACAGTAACACACTGAACGTTACGAAACAGTTTTTGATGATGATGTTAGAGTAACGTACTTTACCAGTTAGAGTAACACAATGTAAGAGCTGAAGTAACACATTGGCTGCATGGGCGTAACGCATATGTATTAACGTTATAGTAACACTTAATTGCAATTACAGTAACACACTGAACGTTGAGAAACAGTTTTTGATGATGATGTTAGAGTAACACACTTTACCAGTTAGAGTAACACAACGTAAGAGTTGAAGTAACACATTGGCTGCATGGGAGTAACACGTTGTTTAATTTTGTGCAGGTGATATTGGAAGTGATGCGAATGCACAAGACAACACTGATAAAGGTGGATGAGGATGAGGAGGATGAAGTGGATGACGACGACGAAAATGAGGAAACTGAGGAAGACACTGAAGAAAATAAGGAGGAACATGTGTTTTGAGAATACTTGTGTTTTTGGTCATGATAAAAATATTTTTCTTTTTTTGTTTACAAGAATAACTGATTTTGTACACATTTTTTACAAGTAGCGTTGTGCTACGTAGCAATTAACTCTATATTTTATTTAATACATGTGCATTTGGTTAGAGTAACATCTTTGTTCTATTGGAGTAACACCTTTCGTCAGTTAGAGTAACAGACATAATGCATTAAAGTAACTGAGGACAGCAGCGTTTAAACAAATGATTACCAAAGTAATTGATGATAACTTGGATTGGAACCATTCATTACCAAATTAACGATTGTCGTTCTTTAAAGAACGATATATAATGCGTCAGAGTAATTAATGATAATAACATTGTTTAACCATGAGACAAAGAATAACACCATTAATTACTTGGAGTAACATCATTTGTTCATTAAAGTAACACTTATAATACGTCAATGTAACACGAGTGTGTAGCCTTGCTTGAGTTGAAGATGAAAGAATGAGCGGGTGTGTGTTTTGAAAGAAATTAGAAGTCGAGAGATTGAGTTTGGGATGATGAAGATGAAGAGTTTTAGTTAGGCGGGTGAGTTTGAATGAAAAAATTGAATGTGATGAAACATAATCAAGTAAGTTAGGTGGTTGGAGATAATTAAGGGAGGAGAGAGGATTTTATTATATTTTTTCCAAAATATGTTATATATTACCTTAATTACTAGACTCAATCACCACCATCCATCTCATCAAAATCAATGGCTCTAAATAGGACTTATGGACTCAAAAAGGAAAAAAGGACTCACTTGATCTTTACTCTATATATATATATATTTAGGTTCATGTGAGAACCACCCCTTCAATGAGAACCGTGAGAATTATAATATGAGCCATTGGATCATAGTGTTCAATCTCATTTGTTGGATTCTTCAAAATTCTTTAATCAAATTAATTCATCACAATTGCTTCAACCTTCAACCCGTAACTCCTTCTCTTTCTACAAAATTCTTCGACCCATAATCCTTTAATCGATAAATTCTTAAATCGACCATTGAATCCGATTCTTCAATCCATCAATTTTTTAATCGGTTTTTCTTCAATCCATTAATTCATCACAATTGGGTATTGAACCCAATAACCTAAGTAGTTTTTTTTTAATTAATCATTTTATGATTAACTTATTCAATTAAATACATTAATTCATTACAATAGTATCAATATTATCGTCGGCTAATATAATTGCAATAATCTCAGCAACGGTGTGTTATCGTTTTTTTTTTCAAATTTCCTGATTGATTTAAGAGTTCATCTAAAATATTGTCCTTTAATTTTCTTTTGTACGGATTTTATATGAAATACAAACACTTCTTTTTCTAGCCCTACTCAATTTAATTTTCTTTTTAAATTGTGGTGTACCCTATTTCAATTTCAGCGTACCCTTTCTCACTATTAGCGTACCTTTTTTCTATTTTAGCGTACTCTTTTTCAATTTCAATTTTAATTTTAGTGCACTCTTTTTAAATTTTAGTGTATCATTTTTTACTTTTAGTGTACCCTTTTTCTATTTTAACGTACCCTTTTTCAATTTCAATTTTACCGTACCCTTTTTCACTTTTAGCGTACCCTTTTTCAATTTCAATTTTAGTGTATCATTTTTAGATTTTAGCGTATACTTTTTAAATTTTAGCATAATTTTTCGATGTGAGCGAATTACTTAAGTCGGTTGATGTTTATGGAAGAATTATTATGTCTTATTTATAATATAGAATTTCTTCACCTTATTATAATTTTTTACTTAAGTGTATAGTCTTAAGAACATTTTTAAGAATCAAAAAATTTTTGTTTGATGAAACTTTATAATTTTTCGAATGTGGGATAGTTTATAAGCTTATAGTCTTTATATATTTTTAACACTCAAATGATTTTTGGTTAATATCTAAGAGCACATAATTACTCTTATTTATAATATAAATTTTCATCATCTTATATAATTTTTCGATATGAGATTATTTCTACTTAAGTTTGTAGTCTTATTAAAAGACTTAAACGTTTTTTTGATTGATATTTAAGAACTAATGATTAGTCCTATCAATAATATAGAATTTATCAACTTATCATGATTTTTTGATGTGGGATAATTTATTTAAGTTTATAGTCTTCCATCACCTCATCATAATTTTTCAATGTGAAATGATTTTAAGTTTGTAGTTTTATATATTAAATCATTTTTAAGAGTTGAAAGTTTTTTTGTCGATATTTAAAATTGAATGATTACTATTATTTATAATATAGAATTACATCATCTCATCATAATTTTTGGTCGATATTTATTTAAACCGAATGATTATTCTTCTTTATAATATAAAATTTCATCACCTCATCATAATTTTTCGATATAGGATAATTACTTAAGGTTTATAGTCTTAGGAACTCTTTTTGAGATTCAAAAGATAATTACTTAAGGTTTATAGTCTTAGGAACTCTTTTTTAGATTCAAAATACTTTTGATAGATATCGAAGAACAAATTATTACTCTTTATTTATAATATAAAATTTCATCATCATATTATAATTTGTCGATGTGGGATAATTTTAAAACTCTTATATGTAATAAATTCATTACATGATGTGAAACAAATAATATGAAATTTATACTATAATGAAAGCATTTTTTACCACGAATATAATTATTTCATTTTTAAATTTATTTTACGATAATGTTTTTAAAAAATGAACTTTAAAGATTTTTACCTAAGAATTGCAAAACATCTCATTAATATGATAAATTAAATATATATTATAATAATTAAAATATTCTATAGTTGATTTTTTTTAATTATTTATGATACTTTTCTAATTTGAGGTTTGATGAAACGGACCAATGAGATCGCTCGAAAAAAGCCTAATATATATATATATATATATATATATATATATATATATATATATATATATATATATATATATATATATATATATATATATAGTCTTAGGAATTCTTTTTAGGATTCAAAAGATTTCTCGTTGATATCTATAGACGAACGATTACTTTTATTTATATAGTAGAATGTCATCATCTTATTATAATTTCTCGATATGGGACAGTTTTACTTTTATTTTTTTTGTTAATATCTAAAAACGAATGATGTCTTTTATTTGTGATATAGAATTTCATCACCTCAACATAATTTTTCGATATGTGATAATTCTACTTAGTTTGATAGTTTTTAAAAATCCTTATTATATTGCTTACATCACCTTATTATAATTTTCGATGTAGGATAATTTTACAACTTCTATGAAGTGCATAATAAATGTCATCCTCTGTAATTTCTAATGCAAAACAGTGGCGAAATCACTGTCGAGTTGGGATTAACACACTGATAACTAACTTTATTGAGTAAAGGTAAGTCAGTACAACTGCCACTTTATACAAAAAAGGACAAAAATTAAAATCCTCAAAAGCGTTTAACATTAAATCCAAAAGATGAAAATAAAATTCAACGGTGTAAGACCAAATGCCGCTCGCTAGCCCACACGACCCAAACATAGAATACCTGCCATGTTAAACATAACAGTCACAATTCAGTTGGGAGTAACGACGACGTTTTCCCAGCCAAATTACATGATATTAAAGTACAATTACTAATATATCAAAATAATTGAAAAATAAACATTTAAAATGATACGGTAAAATAATTCGAAATGATTGCCAACCTGCAAATCAATGTCAATCAATAATAATAACGGTATTATGGAAATCAATCAATGTAACGGAATAGACTTTCACTAGGATCATACTAAACTAGGTTCGAGAATTCAGTCAAAACAAATTAGACTTTAGTCTCTGACTAGGCAACTCAACTATAACAGGACTGCGTGCAGCGAGGTTCTAGTTTAAGTAAAATGCTCATATTAGAAAAATGAAAGCGAGGTCCTGGTTTAACTCATCTAATTTTATACAGGGTATACTGCTCTATATTTTAAGGCAATACAAAAATGAAACCAAGGCTAAAAGTAAAAGGGTTACTTAACAGGAATAATACCAACTTTGGGTGGTATTCCATCAATAAAACCAACTTTAATTAATACGGGAATAAAACCAACTATGGGATATATTATACGAGAATGAAATTGCCTCTTAAATGACCGGATGAAGTCGGTTTTTGTGGGTCCCATACTATTAATAAACACTCATCTTCATCTTCTTCATTTCCCTAAATCAAATTCTCTCTCCTAAACCTACGTTTTAACTTAGGGTTGGATCAACCTACGTTTTCAATCAAACCAATTAAAAAAGAACACTAATTGGACACTTAAACCTCAAACTAAACCAATAAGAAAATCCTAAGTTTACCCAGAAAAATCGAAAACCTAAGTTAAACCCAGAAAAATCGATTTGGGGGAAATGAAAAGAAAACTCACCGTTGACATTGCCGAACCACAAGATTGAGGAATGAACTTGACAATACCCCAGAAAATTGATTTTCGACAAAATTAATGATAATCAATTATAAACACGGACGTAGAAAAGTCGGAGAAAGATATCGTAAAAAATTACCTTCGACGAAGTGAATGATGAAGTGATGAAGTGATGAATTGACGATGAAGTGATGAAGATGAAGTGATTAGTTTAAAGTTTGGGAATTGATGAAGTTAAAAGTGATCGAATTGGTTACTTTAGTCAGTAAACCTTATATTAGTGGTAATATTGACGGGTGTAGGCGGTAGCAGGTAAGCGTATTTCATTCTCGTATAATATGTCCCATAGTTGGTTTTATTCTCGTAATAATTAAAGTTGGTTTTATTGATGGAATACCACCCAAAGTTGGTATTATTCCTCTTAAATAACCCAAAGTAAAATGGATTAAATTATAACCTACTTATATTAGAATACACCAACCCAAAATAAACATTCCAAAAATAACCCATTGTTCGGATCGGATCAGATATCCGACAAAATTATTTTGGATATCCGAATCCGATCCGATATCCGAAACTTTCGGATCGGATATCCGGTTTTACGGATCGGATATCGGATCAGATTCGGATAATCGGATAATTTGCTCATTACGTACTACATATAAAACCGTGTTTGTCGTTTTAATTTCTGATTTTTGGTCTTTGTTTTAAATATGAAACTTTAAGAGTTAAATCACCACTTATCATATTCCTATTTTTTTTAATGGTTTAATGAAATAAAAGACGTTAAACGATTTGTTTTGACATTTGTCGTAAAATCTTATTAATGCTCGTTTTGTTGAACTAATAATAATTAGGGGATTTTAGTCTTATAAATTTTGAAAACACCTTAATTAGTAGTATTAAAATGTTTAAGACATTTTTAATCAATTTATAAACACTCGTATGATACTTCAATAGTTTCATAAACCCAACTGTTCTCACTTTAACTATTAATATCGTTAAGGCCGAAAGTATAAGTTTTATAAATCTATATTGTTTACTAAAAATGTTTTACTAGTATGAACTAATATTTTCGATAATTTGATATAATGCTATTTTTGTAAAGTTTCTCAAAAAAATAGAAGTTTCCTAAAATAGAAAGTTTCTTCTTTTAGAATATAATGATTACTCCTTTTATCTTCATATTATTTATAATGATTATATCTTTTGAATATTGATAATGACTTTGTATTGGAGTTATGGAATAAGGACAAGTGTGAGGTTTAGAGTAATATATTCTGGGGTTTACGTTTTTGCCATCAAGTATAAGGTTGTGTGTCTTTATAGGGCACACTGGTTGTTGAACCGAGCATATATGGTGTTCAGGAGTGTGTGTACATTTTCTTAAACTTGTCCCTCACAGTGTAAGATACCGTCGGGTTGAACTGAGTATTTATTATGGTGCTCGGGAGGGCTGTACATATCATCTTAAACTAGGGTCACGCATTTATAAGTCGTCATTCTATTACGGTTGAGTGGCCTAGTTAGAGATCGAAGTTTGATTTGTTTGAACTAATTTCTCGAAGCTAGTTTTTAGTATTCTCCTAGTGAAAGTCTAGTCTTCATCACCAATCCTATCCATAACGCCATTTTGAATATTTCATTATTATCGATATAATTTGGTTTGCAGGTTGACAAATATTTTATGTTTTCTCCGGAAAACTCATTCTTATTTCATTGTTTCGATACGTAAAGTTTTTTCCATTGAAAGCCTATTTTTCTTATAACGTTTTACTGTTTCCATTTTTACTATTTTTCTATAATAGTAATTACAGTTTTAAAATCTTGTAATATGGCTGGGAGAACGCCGTCGTTGCTCCTCACTGATTGTGGCTGTTATGTTTTTAACATGACAGTTATATGTGTTTCCCTTCGGGTGGGCTAGCGATAGTTATGGATCTTGCTTCGCTGATTACTAAGTTTTGTACTATGGATTGTTAAACCCTTTTTATGGATCGTTTTTATTTTAGCCATTTTTATTCAATGACTTATGTATTGACTTACCGTTTTTATTTAATCAAGACATAGTTACAGTGCGTTATAATCCCACATCTACAGTGTTTATGCCACTGTATTGCGTTAGAATTTCATGGGGATTAATTACATGGTCGACTTTTTCTTTCAACCATCGACCCTTCCGGTTGACTATTTCACTTGCCCGGAGCCTTGTTTAATACTCCCTTCGAGTTATTATTTTTCTCTCACTTTCCTTTTTGAGCTGAGTTCGATATTTGTCCCACTTTCTTTTTTTAGGTCATCAATGCGTGGTTCACATTACTCTCTCTTTCTTGTTCTTTTTTGAGCCACTCATTTTTTCTTCCTTAATTTTCATCCTAAAAGCAAATGGGACAATAATAGGAACTCGGAGGGAGTATTTTTTTCGATTTGTGTGATTATACGATAAATTTGGATTGTCGTGTTACGTGATACGATTAATGCGCGCTTAATTTTACAAATACGTTATCATTTATTATTAAGTCGGTAATTATATAATTAATCGTTAAAAATGTGTTTAATACTTTGAGTTAGTGTTACCTTTAATTTATAAGAAATAAATCAATTTTAGTTTATTACGATAATCGAAAAGATGGTTTGATTATCTAGTTTTAATAACCCGATACTCTTTAAAATGTAAATGTAATATTATTTGGAAAATTAATTGTAGGGGCAAAGTCGTCATTTACCTAATTAATGTCGACGGTATGAAGTAAAAGCACCGACGGTAAAAAGTAGTCCCCTGCTTGACGTAGGTTAAATTTTGTCTTATCATTTCTTACACAATATATATACTTAAGATTATGACTAATCGATACATTTTTCGAGCATCGATTCAATGTCTTTATTACGTAACTAAAGTCATAGAGTAAGACGATCTCACACATAAGACGGATCATTATTAGTAAAAGACTATCCATCCATTTATTATAGATGGATGACCGATCTATACACACACACACACACACACACACTCCTAGTTTCTATGATCTTCCTCTTTATTTAATATACGAGACTAAAGCTTTGTGTTAGGTCTGTTTCTTATCAGGTTCTGATGAATGGGAAACCAGGCAAGGAGTTCAGACCGGGTCGGGGCATCAGGTAGGGAAACCCATTCTCCCCGTACCTGTTTTTATTGTGTGCGGAAGTGCTATCAAATTCGATGAGGAAAGCGGTCGAGAGGAAGGCCCTTCACGGAATTTTAGTGGCTCGAGAAGCACCGGTAATTTCCCACTTACTTTTCGCTGACGACAGTCTGTTTTTTTGTCGGGTTAATGATAGTGAAGCTAGGATTGTTAAGGATGTGCTCACGGAGTATGAAAGAGCTTTGGGCCAAATGGTCAATTTCGACAAAACTACTGTCTCTTTCAGCCTAGCCACGCCCAACGTGATTCGAGAGGATGTGCAGCGCATTCTTGGGGTGAGGAGTGTGAATAATCCGGGAAACTATTTGGGGTTACCTATGGTTCTCGGACAATCCAAGAGAGCTCTCAATAGGATTCTACGGGAAAAACTTAATAAAAAGCTCCACGGTTGGAGAGGTACGTCCTTATCCAAGACGGGTAGGGAGATTATGATAAAGGCGGTAGCCCAATCAATTTCTACCTATGTGATGAGTGTTTTCAAGCTTCCCCAGAATTTTTGTGAGGAGTTAAGGTCGATGGTCTCAAAATTTTGGTGGGGCGCGAAGGATGGAAAGAGGAAAATTCCTTGAATAGCTTGGCGTAACTTGTGTAAACCAAAGGATCTTGGTGGAATGGGATTCCGAGACTTTCACAAATTCAATCTCGCACTCCTAGGGAAACAGGCCTGGAACCTTATTGCTTACCCGGGCAGCTTCTTAGCTCGACTCTATCGCGCTCGATATCACAAGGGAGGATCCTTTTTGCAATCAAATCTCAGGAGAAACTCGAGCTATGCTTGGAAAGGCGTATGGGAGGCTAAGGAAGTTGTCAAGCTTGGGCTTCGGAGGAGCGTGGGGAACGGACTTGGAACTAGAGTGTGGGATGACCCGTGGTTACGAGGTGAGGTCACAAAACTATTCTTACACCATGTGAGGAGGAAAACAGTGGTATGTTGGCTCATGAGTTGATGGTCGCGGGTGGAGGTAAATGGAATGTCACGAAGATTCGCCAGCTTTTCAGTCCGTCGGAGCAAGAGGCCATTCTACGGACCCGTCTTAGTTCTATATCCTCAGAAGACCGGTGGTATTGGGAACCTGAGAAGGCGGGCTGCTATTCTGTCAGGTCGGCTTATCGGTTATTGAGCGAAAAGAATGCGGAGGATCAGGGACCCTCAGATCGTACCAAAGAGAAGGAGCTTTGGAATTGTATATGGAAAGCTAATGTTATCCCCCGTGTCAAAACGTTCTTTTAGCAGCTATGTTCGGAGGCGCTCCCTACAAACCACAATAATGCGAGGCGGCTGAGAAAGGGTGATGGTCTCTGTCCTATATGCTTATATGAGGTGGAGACTTGTCTCCACCTTGTTAAGGGGTGTGGGTGGGGGGGAGGGGGATGGGATGGGTTGGGGGTGGAGTCAAAGAAGGAAGGAGGGCATGAGAGGGTGAGGGAGTGGGTGGAGGATGTGTGGAGGGAGATGAAGGGCGAAGAGCGAGGGAAGGTTATGGTGGAATGTTGGGCGATGTGAGAGGCTCGGAATAAATGGGTGTTTGATGGAGTCAGAGTGAATGGGGATAGAGTTGTCAAACGTACTGTGGACGTGATGAGGGAGCTTGAAGAGGCGAGCGATGGGGAGATGGGACGAGGAAGAGGAGGACAGGAGGAAGAGTGAGGAGGAGGTTGGGCGGAGGTTGGGTGGAGAAGGCTTGATGGGGAGAGAGTCAAAATTAACTGTGATGCTAGTAATTGTCATGATGGTTTTGGACTGGGGTTTACTTTCAGAGGTGAGATGGGGCAATTTTTATGGGGTGGACACATAGGTAGGCGAGGTGGATGGGAGGTTCATGACATGGAAGCGGAGGCAATCCTCGAGGGTCTTATGGAAGCTCGGCGAAGAGAACATCAACGAGTTATTGTGAAATCTGACTGCATGGAGGTGGTGAATGTACTGAAACGCGGAGCTAGGGGTCGGAATGATTTCTTTAGGCTCGTGGAGGAAATTAGGGAGGTGAGTACTTGGTTTGCGGAAGTGCAGTGTTCCTTCATCCCGAGACGTTCCAATGGCGTGGCTCATGAGGGTGCTCGATTTGCTTATGGAAGATCAGAGAACCATGTTTGGGTGGATAATCTGTCGGACTATATCTCGACTCTTATTCAAGCTGAGGCTATTGTTTCTATGTAATCCCGTTTGTCGGGTATCAAAAAAAAAATATACGAGATTAAAGCTCGTGCGCTGCACGGGTTAGTTGGCTTAATTACATTGATGATGTACATTCGTTAAATAAGAAACTTCATAAAACTATGACATTACAATAAATAAAATGATCACATGATATTAGTAATTAAACTTAATTTCAGCTGAGTTTATAGTATTAAGAGCTCATTTTAGAAATCAAAAGAATACATTATTGCTCTTATTTATAATATAGTGTTTCATCACTTTATTATAATTTTTCGATGTGAGATTATTTTTACTTAAGTTTGTAGTCTTATTAAGAGACTTTTTAAGATTCAAAAGGTTTTTTTTGATTGATATCTAAGAATGAATGAATTTTTTGATTGATATCTAAGAACGAAAGATTAATCTTATTTATAATATAAGATTCTATTGACTCATCTTAATTTTTCGATATAGGATAATTTACTCCAGGTTTATAGTTTTGAGATCTGCTTTTAAGACCCAGAAAAACGCATGATTACTCTTATTTGTAATATAAAATCATCACCTTATTTTAATTTTTTCGATGGGGATAATTTTAGGTTTGTAGTCTTTTTATTCATATATTTTAAGCTCGAAACTAATTTATTTTAAGTTTCGTCAAAATATTTATTTTCTTTCCTCGAGAAATCAATTTAATTCACTTTATCGAAAATTTATTATTTATCGGGAAATACAATTTCATCGTCTAATTATTCATTTCACTAATCTTCGTTTTCGACTCGTGTGTCAGTCAACTTGTCGATTCGGAATTGTTTAAACCGTCTCCTACCCGATTCATCTAATCAATACGAATTTTTCTAACCGCTTTTATTTGAACCGATTCAGCCCCTTTATCCCACTTGTATTTACTGACACATATACACCCCTATCCTTTCCCATTCCACCGTTTCACCTCTTCATTTTTTTTCATCTTTTTCAACCGTCATCCCATCATCTTCTGCGGTTTCTTGCTTCCCTCTCCTTCCCTTCTACTCGATCTTCTTCGTCCATCAGTTTTTGTCGCCCTGTCTCGCAGCTTCCCCTTCGTTGCCCTGTTTTTCCTTTGTTTTTTTGTCGTTATGCGGTGCGCCTCTGTTGCTGTTGTACGTCGTTGATGCTGCTGTTCTACGCTGCCGTTACGGTACTGGTTCTGCTGTTTTTCTTTTCTTCTCCCTCCGTTTTCTTGTGCTTATTTTCGTCCTTGACATCATTATTGTTGCCGTTCTTCTGCTGTTGCATTTTGGGATGCTGCCGCTGTTCTGTTTCTCTTCCTTCTCTGCCTCTTTTCGTCTTACTGCGCTGCTTTGTTGTCGTGCGTGCTTCCGTTACTCGTTCAGGTAGTTTTGGTTCGTGTCTCTTTTCTTTTCTTCGTTTTCCTTTCTTCGTTTATGACTACTGCGTTTGTCGGTCAGTCGTTCTCGCGGTTTGACGATGCTGCCGTTTTGGTTTGTCCTCTGGTTGTTGTTCATTGTTTCTTCTCGCCTGTCCTTTGCTCCGTTTTCTTCTTCTCTTTTGTTCTTCGTCCTGATTTTGCTGTTTCTGTTGTCTTAGGTTATCGAATTACTTCTTCCTACTGTTTGTGCATCTGTTACGCCAAACCTCGTGGCTTGTTTTCTTCTTCCTCTTGCCTGATACAGTTCTTGTGGCCTTTTGGTTTTTGTCGCCCCTACTGCTTCTGTCTTTCGTGGCCTGCTGCTCGTTGCTACTGCTTTCATTTTCGTTATCGTGTCATTCGTGTGCTGGTTGTTGTGCATCGTTGTTGATGTTTTTGTGTGTCGTTGTTGCCCATTGACCTTCTTCCTTATCTCTTCTGCTGTCATCTTCCGTTCATTCTTGGCCTCAGCTTCTGAATCTACAGCAGAACTCCCCTTCATTATCCTTATTTCAGTGTGTTTTCACCTGGTGCAGTTCATCTTGGTTGTTGTTGTAGACTACTGATTTGTTCAGCATATTCGACTCCTTTTAGTCCAGTATTCGGGTTTAAGTTGTCACACCTATTTCCTTTCCGTCCTGCATCGAATACTCGTCGAAATTATTCCCTTGTCTCAAGCATGAGTTTCGTTTTATTCCGACCCGTTCTTATATGTTTCAGCATTCCTCGTTAGTTTAGTTTATCGGTACCTGAATCAACACTTTTCTCTTTCTTTTGTTTTATCAACTTGATTCAAGTGAAGAGCATGCTTAGAAGACTAACGATTCAACAACGTGGAGCCTAGAGACGTTACTATCGAAGTTCCGGAGCTTAGACAAATGGATTGAAGGGAGTGCATTGACGATTTCTCACAAGGTAACTTTAGGACGTTACTCGATTTTATATCGTATGTTTGAGTAGTAGTATGTAGTAAATATTTTAACTTCGGTTTTCTATTTTAGCTATATATTATTGCTAATTATATTAATTTTAAATCGTATGCATTTCTATATTTTTATAACTTTCGATATCGTTTTATAAATCGTTAATAATTTTATAAATTATGATCGTTATAATATTTTGTTGGTTATCGTGACACTAGTAACTAAATAATATTGATTTCATATTTTCGTCATATTTCGTTTATTTATAATTTTAACTCAAAATCGTATTTTTATATTATAATCGAGGTGTGTATACATGTTTAATAAAATTAATTTTGGTTTTACGATTTATACTAATAAATGAGAAAATAGTCGATTTAGTTTTAAATACATTTTAGTCGAGACTATTTTCACTAATAATTTTCTATTTGTTTCCGATTGACTATTTTTATTAAAATTAGTATTATTTATAAATCAAAGCTATTTCTTGAAAATAATTTGATTCCTTCACAAAAATCATTTCATTTATAAAACTCGTTGACTCAATTAATTTTGATATCGTGTTTCCTAAAATATCTCTTTTCTAAAATTTATAGTTTTACTCGATTTCCTAATTATTTTTAAATACTAAATAGTGACTTATTATATTTATATTTTGAGTAACGAATTTAGAAATATATTAAAGTTACGATAACGACGATAATAATAAAATGTTAAACTCGTTAGAAATGCTATTTTATACATTTCACTTATTTTAATAACTTACGTATTTTCTATAAGACTTTCTATTTTAAGTAAGTTTCTAAATCAGTAAGTTTCTATTTATAGAAAGTTTCCCCTTTTAATATAAAATGTTTATTCCTTTTTATCTTCATATCATTTATATTGATTATATTTACTTTCGAATATCGATAATGGCTGTTTTGGAGTTATGGAATGAGGACAAGTGTATGGGTAGAGTAATACAGTCTAGGGTATACGTTTTGCCATCAACTACAAAGTTGGTGTGTCTATGTTGAGACACATTGGTCGTTGAACTGAGCATGGTTTGTGTTCAGGAGTGTGTATATTTTGACCTTAAACATAGATATCGCATCGTGTAAGTCGCCGTCGGGTTGAACTGGATTACGGTTGGTGTCCAGGAGGGGTGTACATTATTACTTAAGCCAGGACCTCGCTGCACGCAGTCCTGTTATAGTTGAGTTGCCTAGTTAGAGACCGAAGTCTAATTTGTTTTGACTAAGTTCTCGAAGCTAGTTTGAGTATTATCCTAGTGAAAGTCTATTCTGTTGCACTGATTGATTACCATAACGCCATTTTTGAATATTATTATTATTGATTGATATTGACTTGCAGGTTTGCAAATGCTTTAAGTTTCACTGAAAACTTATTTTTATTATATCGTTTTAATGTTTTCTAGTTTTAATTATTTTCATATAGTAATGCTATTATTTTTCCATATGATATAATATGGCTGGGAGAACGTCCGAGTTACTCCCCACTGACGTGGCTGTTATGTTTATAACATGACAGGTATTTGCTGCTGGGTTTTGGGTGTGAGCTAGCGAGTAGCGTGGATCCTACTCTTTCTTCATTTATGTAATTTATGGATTTGTATAACCCGTTTGGTGAATTTTCTCTTTAGCCCTTTTGTAAAAAGAGGCCTTTGTATTGACTTACCATTTCTTTTAATAAGATATAGTTTGTCAGTGTGTTTTAATCTCACTCTACAGTGTTTCCGCCACTGTATTGCGTTAGAATTTCTAGGGGATTACTACCTTATTATAATTTGTCGATGTAGGATAATTTACCTAAAATTTGTAGTCTTATTTATAATAAAGAATCATCATCATAATTTATTTAAATTGTTCCGATGTGGGATAATTTTAACTTTGTAGTCTTATTAAGACCTTTTTTAAACTCAAAATATTGTTGGTTGATATTTAAAAACAATGATTATTCTTATTTAGTAGAAATTCATAACCTCATCATAATTTTTCGATGTGCGAGAATTACTTCAGTTGGTTGACGTCTAAGGAAGAATTATTATTAGTCTTATTTACAATATAAAATTTTTCGATCTGCGAGAATTACTTAAGTTGATTGACGTCTAAGGAAAAATTATTATTAGTCCTATTTACAATATAAAATTTCATCACCTTGTTATAAATTTTTACTTAAGTGTATAGTCTTAAGAACTTTTTTTTTATAAGTTTATAGTCTTAATATATTTCTAAGACTCAAAAAATTTTTAGTTAATATCTAAGAGCACCTGATTATCTTATTTATAATATAAAGTTTCACCACTTTATTATAATTTTTTGATGTGAGATTATTTTTACTTAAGTTTGTAGTTTTATTAAGAGACTTTTTAAGACTTAAAAGATTGATATCCATTACCTTAATATTTGTGAGAGGTATTTTAATGAAATAAGACAAAAAATAGTGATCGAATGGAATATAATTTTTTCAATGCAGGATAATTTACTTAAATTTATAGTCTTAAGAGTTTTTTATGACTTAAAAGATTTTGATTGATATCTAAGAACAAATAATTAGTCTTATTTATGATATAGAAATCAATCACCTTATTATAATTTGTCGATGTGGATAATTTAACTAAAATTTGTAGTCTTATTTATAATATAGAATCATCACCGTAACTTATTTTAATTATTTCGATGTTGTTTCGACGTGGGATAATTTTAAATTATTAGTCTTATTAAGACATTTTTTAAACTACCTCATCATAATTTTACGATGTGGGAGAATTACTTAAGTTGGTTGATGTTTAAGGAATTTTTTTTATTAGTTTTATTTATAATATAAAATTTCATCATCTTATAATACTCCAATTAGAAATACACCTTATAAAAGGATCTGATACATTTGTCATCGCTCGAAAAAAAGCCTTTTATATAGATATTGATGTAACGTTATTGTAATAAAAGGGGAAGATCATATAAACTAGGATGGAGTAATTAAAAGGCAATCCAAAACAAGTTTTTTTTGTTGTGATTTCTAAACAACGCCACATGGTTGCCTTGAACACAAGCATGTGATTACCTAGCTATTTTTTCATAATTCTATAATACTTGACCTTTCCACTCCCCGATAGAGTTAATCAATCATATACCCTCTAAAATTACCATCTCAAGAATATTACGGAGCATATAAAATATGATTACTTTGTATATAATCTTAATTGTTACGAGTATAAATTTCGGGGAAGGCAGGAGGGAAAATTATTGCGTATGTAATGCAATCTTATTGTCAATAAAAGGTTTACAGCTATGACTTCCAACCCATTTTTACTCTAATGCAGTTGCATGTATTTGGTGTTTAGTGTGTGATTATTTTGGTAGATCGTTATTATATTTCGGTATTTAGTGTGTATGATTTTTTTGTCCTTTGATGTTGTTCATATATTCATTTATTACTTAATACGAGTATTATTTAAACTCCGAAGAAAATAATACTCCAATTTTTGTTGTAGTCTATGGTTTCTCGATTACGTTTCTCTATCTGTTAGTAATTTCAAATTAATTACATGAGTTGTTGGATGCATTATTTATTTCTTCTAAATGGGTTCAAATTGTACAAAAATTACTAAAGCAATCAGACATAATTTCATACATCTCACCGAATCCGTAGTACTCACATGATCTTAATATATATATAGATATACAAAAACCCTAATTACACAAAAATCTCTAATCAAGTGGACATATTTAATGGTTTTAACGAAAATATAAACCCTAATTTAAAGAAATCCTCAATTGTATATAATTCCCCAATTTTATGAATACCGGAACTCTAATTCCTCAATTGTATATAATTCCCCAATTTTATGAACACCGGAACCCTAATTTATTAAGATTAGGCGACAAATCTCCTGAATTTGCATTGATGAACAAAGCATCATCTGCCTTTTCTTGATTTTTGGTGAATCTTATTGAATTTTTTTGGTTTATTTTGTTAGAGGAAGAGTGGATGTTTTTAAGAATAATGTCAAGCATTAGATGTGAATAAGATCTAATGGTTCTAAATAGTTCTCACAGTTCTCATTGAGAGATAGGTTCTCACCCGATCTCAACTCTCTCTCTCTCTCTCTCTATCTATATATATATATATATATATATCACCTTATTATAATTTTTTTATTTAAGTGTATTGTCTTAACAACTTTTTTATTAGAACTCAAAAGATTTATGTTTGATGAAACTTTATAATTTTTCGAATGTGGATAGGTTTACTTAAGTTTATAGTCTTAATATATATTTTAAGACTCAAAAGATTTTTGGCTAATATCCAAGAGCACATGATTACTACGAAGTACTCCATTATTTATAATATAGAAATATATCGTCTTATTGTAATTTGTCGACGTGGGATAATTTAACTAAAATGTGTATCCTTATTATTTATAATATAGAATTATCATCGTATCTTATTTTAATTGTTTCGATGTGGGATAATTTGAAGTTCACAGTCTTATTAAGACCTTTTTTGAAACTCAAAATATTGTTGATTTTTTAAAAACTCAAAAGAAAGGTAGTATAATTTTTCGATATGAGATAATTTACTTAAGTTTATAAACTTAAAAGTTCTTTAAGACTCAATAGATTTTGATTGATATCTAAGAACAAATAATTACCTTAGTCTTATTTATAATGAAGAAATTCATCGTTTTATTAAAAGTTGTCGATGTGGGATAATTTAACTAAAATTTGTTTTCTTATTTATAATATAGAATCATCATCGTACCTTATTTTAATTGTTTCGATGCGGGATAATTTTAAGTTTGTAATCATATTAAGACCTTTTTTAATCTCAAAATATTATTGATTGATATTTAAAAACAATGATTACTCTTATTTAGTAGAAATTCATAATCTCATCATAATTTTTCGATGTGAGCGAATTACTTAAGTCGGTTGATGTTTAAGGAAGAATTATTATGTCTTATTTATATTATAGAATTTCTTCACCTAATTATAATTTTTTACTTAAGTGTATAGTCTTAAGAACATTTTTAAGACTCAAAAAATTTTTGTTTGATGAAACTTTATAATTTTTCGAATGTGGGATAGTTTATAAGCTTATAGTCTTTATATATTTTTAACACTCAAATGATTTTTGGTTAATATCTAAGAGCACATAATTACTCTTATTTATAATATAAATTTTCATCATCTTATATAATTTTTCGATATGAGGTTATTTCTACTTAAGTTTGTAGTCTTATTAAAAGACTTAAAAGTTTTTTTGATTGATATTTAAGAACTAATGATTAGTCCTATCAATAATATAGAATTTATCAACTTATCATGATTTTTTGATGTGGGATAATTTATTTAAGTTTATAGTCTTCCATCACCTCATCATAATTTTTCAATGTGAAATGATTTTAAGTTTGTAGTTTTATATATTAAATCATTTTTAAGAGTTGAAAGTTTTTTTGTCGATATTTAAAATTGAATGATTACTATTATTTATAATATAGAATTACATCACCTCATCATAATTTTTGGTCGATATTTATTTAAACCGAATGATTATTCTTCTTTATAATATAAAATTTCATCACCTCATCATAATTTTTCGATATAGGATAATTACTTAAGGTTTATAGTCTTAGGAACGCTTTTTGAGATTCAAAAGATAATTACTTAAGGTTTATAGTCTTAGAAACTCTTTTTTAGATTCAAAATACTTTTGATAGATATCGAAGAACGAATTATTACTCTTTATTTATAATATAAAATTTCATCATCATATTGTAATTTGTCGATGTGGGATAATTTTAAAACTGTTATATGTAATAAATTCATTACATGATGTGAAACAAATAATATGAAATTTATACTCTAATGAAAGCATTTTTTACCACGAATATAATTATTTCATTTTTAAAATTTATTTTACGATAATGTTTTTAAAAAATGAACTCTAAAGATTTTTACCTAAGAATTGCAAAACATCTCATTAATATGATAAATTAAATATATATTATAATAATTAAAATATTCTATAGTTGATTTTTTTTAATTATTTATGATACTTTTCTAATTTGAGGTTTGATGAAACGGACCAATGAGATCGCTCGAAAAAAGCCTAATATATATATATATATATATATATAATTTGATTGAATTCTCTTATTGATGATGTATAATTTCATCACCGATGTGGGATAATTCTATTTAAGTTTATAGTTTAAAAGTTCTTTTAGGTGTTAAAGATTCCAGATTGACATATAATAAAGACGAATTGTTGTTCTTAATTATATATTTCGTAATAGAATTCAATCAACTTATAATTTTTTGATGTAGGATAATTCTACTTGAATTTAATTATAGTCTTAAGAATTCTTTTTAGGATTCAAAAGATTTCTCGTTGATATCTATAGACGAACGATTACTTTTATTTATGTAGTAGAATGTCATCATCTTATTATAATTTCTCGATATGGGACAGTTTTACTTTTATTTTTTTTGTTAATATCTAAAAACGAATGATGTCTTTTATTTGTGATATAGAATTTCATCACCTCAACATAATTTTTCGATATGTGATAATTCTACTTAGTTTGATAGTTTTTAAAAATCCTTATTATATTGCTTACATCACCTTATTATAATTTTCGATGTAGGATAATTTTACAACTTCTATGAAGTGCATAATAAATGTCATCCTCTGTAATTTCTAATGCAAAACAGTGGCGAAATCACTGTCGAGTTGGGATTAACACACTGATAACTAACTTTATTGAGTAAAGGTAAGTCAGTACAACTGCCACTTTATACAAAAAAGGACAAAAATTAAAATCCTCAAAAGCGTTTAACATTAAATCCAAAAGATGAAAATAAAATTCAACGGTGTAAGACCAAATGCCGCTCGCTAGCCCACACGACCCAAACATAGAATACCTGCCATGTTAAACATAACAGTCACAATTCAGTTGGGAGTAACGACGACGTTTTCCCAGCCAAATTACATGATATTAAAGTACAATTACTAATATATCAAAATAATTGAAAAATAAACATTTAAAATGATACGGTAAAATAATTCGAAATGATTGCCAACCTGCAAATCAATGTCAATCAATAATAATAACGGTATTATGGAAATCAATCAATGTAACGAAATAGACTTTCACTAGGATCATACTAAACTAGGTTCGAGAATTCAGTCAAAACAAATTAGACTTTAGTCTCTGACTAGGCAACTCAACTATAACAGGACTGCGTGCAGCGAGGTTCTAGTTTAAGTAAAATGCTCATATTAGAAAAATGAAAGCAAGGTCCTGGTTTAACTCATCTAATTTTATACAGGGTATACTGCTCTATATTTTAAGGCAATACAAAAATGAAACCAAGGCTAAAAGTAAAAGGGTTATTTAACAGGAATAATACCAACTTTGGGTGGTATTCCATCAATAAAACCAACTTTAATTAATACGGGAATAAAACCAACTATGGGATATATTATACGAGAATGAAATTGCCTCTTAAATGACCGGATGAAGTTGGTTTTTGTGGGTCCCATACTATTAATAAACACTCATCTTCATCTTCTTCATTTCCCTAAATCAAATTCTCTCTCCTAAACCTACGTTTTAACTCAGGGTTGGATCAACCTACGTTTTCAATCAAACCAATTAAAAAAGAACACTAATTGGACACTTAAACCTCAAACTAAACCAATAAGAAAATCCTAAGTTTACCCAGAAAAATCGAAAACCTAAGTTAAACCCAGAAAAATCGATTTGGGGGAAATGAAAAGAAAACTCACCGTTGACATTGCCGAACCACAAGATTGTGGAATGAACTTGACAATACCCCAGAAAATTGATTTTCGACAAAATTAATGATAATCAATTATAAACACGGACGTAGAAAAGTCGGAGAAAGTTATCGTAAAAAATTACCTTCGACGAAGTGAATGATGAAGTGATGAAGTGATGAATTGACGATGAAGTGATGAAGATGAAGTGATTAGTTTGAAGTTTGGGAATTGATGAAGTTAAAAGTGACCGAATTGGTTACTTTAGTCAGTAAACCTTATATTAGTGGTAATATTGACGGGTGTAGGCGGTAGCAGGTAAGCGTATTTAATTCTCGTATAATATGTCCCATAGTTGATTTTATTCCCGTATTAATTAAAGTTGGTTTTATTGATGGAATACCACCCAAAGTTGGTATTATTCCTCTTAAATAACCCAAAGTAAAATGGATTAAATTATAACCTACTTATATTAGAATACACCAACCCAAAATAAACATTCCAAAAATAACCCATTGTTCGGATCGGATCGGATATCCGACAAAATTATTTTGGATATCCGAATCCGATCCGATATCTGAAACTTTCGGATCGGATATCCGGTTTCACGGATCGGATATCGGATCAGATTCGGATAATCGGATAATTTGCTCATTACGTACTACATATAAAACACTACTCATTACGTACTATATATATTCCTCCCTCATTTCTATTTCCTCATCTTTACTACTACTCTATATTAGTGTTACTACTACTGCTACTACTACTTTGCTAGTTTTACTATTTTCTACATAATACGTACATACCATCTATACACTAAACTTACCATGGAGTACTATATTACGTACTACTTTTACTTACTATACTATATACTCCGTACTATATACTATATTTACTCCCTCGTCCTTTTCTATAATTAGAGAATCGGGAAAGAGGAGCTGTCCAATAATTGGCGGAATCATTTTTCGGGAATCGTATTTGGGTCAAATCATCTTGATCAAAATTCTTTAAAAAGGAGGAAGAAGATGACTTTTCTAACGTAGATGATATTTTGACCTGATGATCTTTAATTCTTAATAACGTTAATAAATACTTCGTAATAGTAGAAGTAACCAAAATTTTCTTCTAACAACATTTTTTTATATATAAGTATATTGTGTTACTAACTTAATAAATTTCTTATTTAAATATTTAGGCTTATTTGTATGACTAAATTACTTATGTATATAAAAAAATGTTACGTGATATTTTATTTAGGGTTTTTCTATGGGATACCCCTCAACTATTGGCTTTTCCAAGTGGTACCCCCGCGTTTTTCGAATTACATGGTGTACCCCTAAACTTTACTTATCAGTCCATATCATAACCAAAGTGATAAGTGTATTACAATTATTTTTTTAAAATGAATAATTAACATATTAATCAATCCAATTTGATGCTACAAACCACCTCTTTTTCTTTACCATTCACCAAGCCACCAAATGCCCATCAAAACGCACTCTATTGTCGGCCGACATCGACCTATCTCCCTCACTCTTTTAAATCCGTCAACCTCAATCCCTCCGTCACCCCCATGTCGTAGTGTGGTGGAATGGATTTTTTCGAGTAAATGATGCAAATTGAAGAAATATATCATGGTTGATGAAAGTAAAATAGGGAATAATCACTATTTATATCATCAATTGAGAAATTTCCGTTGGAAAATTACAACTTTGGTTACAATATAGACTAATTTACAAAGTTTAGGGGTACATCTTGTAATTCGAAAAAGGCGGGAGTACCACTTGGAAAAGTCAATAGTTGAGGGGTACCCCATAGAAAAACCCTTTTATTTATGTTATATATTTATTTACGACTAAATTCAACTTGACTAAATTATCACTTGTTTAATTTATTTATTTATCACCTTTACATTTCTGTTTATATGAAAAATTAGAAATTGAATAAAAGATCTTAAAAGAATAAAATTTACTTATATCGTTTTATTTATTTATTTCTATTTACTATGTATACTTATTCTATGTATTTTATATTTTGTATGTATTTTATATAATTGTAATTTTGGTCATATTTTATTAGTACTTTAACATTTGTTTATATATTATAATAAAAGATTAAAATGAAGGTTGAATGGAGGTTTCATTATCCACAAAGAAAAATGAAGGTTGAATACGGATTAAAATGAATAATGGATTAAAAAATTATTCAACTTCCATTCATCCATATTGAACCTTCATTTTTTTTGGATAATGAAAATGAATAATTTTATAAATACAAAAAAAAACTATGAAAAATAAAACAAGCATGAAGATGAAGATGATTAAACGCATGATACCTTAATCCCAAGATATTCTACACCTGTGTGATTCTACAACATAGCGAGTGTGACTATACAACATAATGAGTGTGACTATACAACTGAATATGTGACTACAATGAGTGTACAGCTGCGTGATTCTACAACATAATGAGTGTGACTATATAACTGAAAGTGTGTGACCTTGCAATTCTGCAAGAACATTACGCACTAAATGATTTGTTCATCTTCATCTTCAACATCTCCATCTTCAAGCTTCAAGCTTCAAGCTTCATTCGTCCCACAAAAAAAGAACAACTTCATCTTCAAACTTCATCTTGAAGATGAACTTGTTCTTTTTTTTTGTGGATAATAAAAGAAGCATGAAGATGAAGATGAAGATGAAGATGAAGATGATCGAAGTTATGAAAAATAAAAGAAGCATGAAGATGAAGATGATTGAATATGCATAAACATACATTGGTATGATGATTCGAGTATGATCGGAGTTGTTGACGGAGTACGGTCGGAGTTATTAATGGAGCTTATTTGATGGAGTTTTGTTAGAGAGAGATGAATTGAATTGGGGAAATAAATCGAAAAGGAGATTAGGAAGGATAATAGGCGGGAGAGAGAGTAGAGTAGGGAAGTAATGAAGTGATTGATTTGGGTGAGGGGATGTTTGACAGCCTTTCTTCCCCTCTTTTTTTTTAATTGAAGGTCATCCATCAGATCAACACTAAGGGACTTCTAGGAAGTTACTAACTTCCTTGATCCCCTATATATATATATATATATATATATATATATATATATATAGAGAGAGAGAGAGAGAGAGAGAGAGAGAGAGAGAGAGAGAGAGAGAGAGAATCTGGTACATTTGTCATTTTTGGTACAATTTATCTTCCAATCTAAGCCATTGATTTCATGGGATGAAGGGCCAAGATATGAGTATCTTACATACAAAAAACTCTCTCATATTTTATATATAACAATTACACATCATATACAAAATCATAATCAAATAAACAAAATTAACCTACACTTTAATTTCTGCATAAAAGTGGCATTCAATTTGTTTAATTGTTCAATTTTTTCAATTAAGTCGTTAAATTTCTTCAATTCAAGTTCAATTTCTTCAATTAATTTTATCAGGTTATACGTAGTTATTCCAATGTAGATACGTAGTTATTCCAATTTAAAAACCCAGTTACTGTATTGAATAATTTGTATTACTGTATTATGTTGTTCCACTTATTGTAATATACTCCCTCCGTTCCAATCCATTTTAGAATAATGCTAATTATCTGATTTTACGTAATTATTTCGATGTAGAAATTCAGTTATACAAATAAATAACTCGTGTTATTGTATTGGGGTGAAACATCTTGTATATTATTGAAGACGCACCCAACAAAAAACAAAACATCACGTGAAGACAAAAAAAAGGAGGATTAGTGGAAAGTACAAAAAAAAAACAAATTGAAATACAATAATTACATATGTGCGATAGAATAACTGTAAACACACTATAGAATAACCATAACAATAGTATAGAATAATTGGAATAATATAATAATTTCATAAAAATATTACATGTGTGGGTATTTCATAAAAATAATAATGTGTCAAAATAGAAAATTCCTACTGAAATGATTTTTAGTTATTCAATGTTCATATTCAAGTATTTCATTGTTTATATTCAAGTATCGTAACTAATTTCAATTTTTAATCTTGTAAGTAAAGATGCAGAATTTACGCAAAAAATATAATGTAAGAATTGAAATAATTGCAACAATATATAGTGTAGAGTTATATAATGGGCAATTCAGAATCAACACAAAATCTTAATAAAAAAAACCAAAAAATTATAGATTATACAATTTTATCCAATTGAAATACAATAATCATGTATATGTATTGGAATAACTGGAACAACATAATAAAATAACCGACAATTTCAGAGCAATAATAATGTACCAAAAACAGAAAATTCATGCTCTAAAATAATTCGTAGTTATTTCAATGTTCATATCAAGTATTTCATTGTTTATATTCAAGTATTGTAATATTCATAATTTTGAATTCCAATCTTGTAATAAAAATACAGAAATTACTCAAACAATATATCGAAACATGTAGAATAACACAAAAAAACTATAAAAATTAGCAAAAGATTCGAACAAAAACAAGATACTAACAAGAACAATAATGACAATAACAAGCTAAGATATCTGCAGAAATCGTACAAAACTATAGGATTAAAATCAAAAAAATCGGAACTCTAAATCAACTAAAGGAACAAATAGGAAAAAGAAACAAAATTAAAGAGTTGGAGAAAAAAATTAGATGAACTTGAAAGATTAATCTTGAATGGAAATCAAATTGGATGATAAATTAAAGAATTGTGTGTATATTCTTCTTAAAGAAAGAACCTACAGTAGAAAACAATAAAAGAAGAGAAATAGTGAGAAAATTAGGGTTTGTCTTATGGTCTCAAGTTTTAATCTCATCCATTGATCTAGTCATATCCAATGGTTTAGAAAAGAAGGTAAATTGTAGGAAAAAAGGCGAAGGTAAAAGATCCAACTTCTATATATGTATATATATATAGAGGCGGGTTCCGGTGAGGCAGAGTAACTCATTACACCCATTGAGGCACAATCTAGACCATTAGATTAAGATGGAACATACATCCAAATAAGTGTTATATACACTAAAAAACTCATGATATACGTTATTAAACTCAATATATATATATATATATATACACACTTAATAACTCAATATATACAGTAAAATAATTGTTATATACACTCAAATAGTTTTTATATACACCAATTAATCAACAATGGAACATACATCAAAATAACTGTTATTATAGGTGCCCAAGCCCGGTGACCCGGCCCGACCCAACCCGATTTTTTCTCGGGCTTGGGCCACCGCGTTGGCCCAAAAAAACCCGAAGCCCGACCCAAACTAAGCCCGATATAAATTTTGGGCCGGGTTTGGGCCAAACTCGAGGCCCGAAATATGGCCCGGCCCGACCCAATTTTAAGAAAAATATTACGTACTTTTGAGATAAATATGTAAGTCAGACCACAAATTTATAAAATAAGACTATTAATCCAGTAACTATAACTACTGACTCTAAAATCTAAATACAAAAGGTGAATACTGAAGAAGAAGATGAAGAAGAGTAATATATGACATTGTGACTCATACTCCCGTATTTTCCCATACTATTACTCCCGTATTTCCAAGAAGAAGGGTAAATATTGAACAATGTGACTAATACTCCATCAACTCCAATACTCCTTTCAAATTCTACAGAATCTACTGTCTACACCACTCCATCACAGTTTTCAATCCCCAATTACAATGGCCCAGTACATCAGACTCCTAATATCAATTTGGTTCGACTTTTTGTATGACATTAATTTTTCGGTTGTTATTTGAGTTATTTCATTTTTTTACAATTGTTTCATGGTTGCTACACAAACAGTAGAAGTTTCTGTTAACCTACTACACAATAACTTTATGACCCGAAACAACCCGATTTTGGCCCGAAGCCCGAAAAAGCCCGAAATGATTGGGCTTGGGCTTGATTCATAGGCCCGTGTAAAAAGCCCGGCCCGACCCGACCTACATGTTTGGGCTGTTTTTTTATCACCAGCCCGGCCCAACCCGACCCATGATCAGATCTAACTGTTATATACACTAAAAAAACTCATTATGTACGCTATTAAACTCACTGCATATATACACTTAAAAACTAAATACATACAGTAAAATAATTGTTATATACACCCAAATAATTAATATGTACATCAGTTAATCAACAATGAAACATACATCAAAATAACTGTTAGATACACTAAAAAACTCATTATATACGCTATTAAACTCACTACATATATACACTTAAGAACTCAATATATGCAGTAAAATAGTTATTGTTATATACACTCAAATGGTTACTATGTACACCAATTAATCAACATATGTACACTGAAATAATTGTCATATTTACTTAATTATTTAATATTGTAGAATTTTATATACCCTAAAACAGTTATTATGTACACTGAAATTGTTTTTATATACACCAATTTTATTTTAATATTAAAAAAATGTTTTTTTTTCCTGGGATTTTTTTTTGGATTTTTTTTCTTTTGGGAAAAAAAATGTCCGGCAAAACATGTTTTTTTGGGGGGAAAATGTGTGTATTTTTTCGGGAAAAAAAGTGTATTTTTTTTGGGAAAAAATGTATTTTTTCGGAAAAAGAAAATGTTTTTTTTTCAGGAAAAAAAAAAATTCTTTTTAAAAAAAATTCCGTTTTTTTTTTCGGGTTTTTTTTTGGAAAAAAAATCCAAAATATATATATATTTTTTTTTTCTGAAAAATATTGATTTTTTTTCCCCGGGAAAAAAAATTGGGGAATTTTTTTTATGTATGAATTTTTGTTTTAATTTTCGCCTTTAATTTGATTTTAATCTAATGGTTGAGATTGTGCCTCAATGGGTGCGGCTAGAGATGACAATGGACCGGGTCTGGACCGGGTACACTAGGATCCAGACCCGGACCCGGCCGGGTCCAAAATTTTAAGACCCAGATCCAGACCCGCCGGGTCCGGTTCGGGTCCGGGTCTACCCGCGGGTCTCACTATTTTATTTTATTTTATTTTGTCATACATTCCTCATTTCTTCCAAATTTCAGATTTCGCCGGTGACTTTTTGCACGTAAAAAATTGTCTACGGCATAGGTTGTACTAAGAAATTAAACACTCTTACAAACTCATTCATAATGGTCTTAGGAGACTTACATAAATGTCCGACAACAAAAAAAAACACGCGCAATTCAAAACATACGCTCCTTACTGTTCATCCCATTCTTCCCCAATTCAAAATCCACGCAATTTATGCAATCGACCCTCAACAATCAAGCCCCAGAATCGATTCTCAACAATCAATCGATTTCTCAAGCAAGTAATCAACATCATTCACCAGGTATTTGCGATTCTCCAATCGACACGCGATTTACCATTCCTTTTTCCAATTTTTGGGTTTTTACTTTAATTTACGGCTCAAGGAAGCTGGCTTCCACCAGATTTCGGAGAGAGATGATTGGAGTTTGATTTGAGTGCTGTTTTTCGTCGTCGGCATTTCAGCCACGTCGTCGGCGCTTTTTAATGTAAAAGACCATCTTGCCCTTGCCTTAACTAGATTAGTTAACTAATGTTATGTAATTTTAGAAGTTAGATTAGTTATTGAAACTCGTTAATGAAGCGGTTTTTTATTTTTCAAACCGTTCTGTTATTATCTTGTCCTTATTATACATCCACTCAAACTCCACTCACCATATTTAATTTTATTTTCTTTCACTTAAAAAAAAAGCGTCTTTTCTTTAGAGAAACCCGACTTTTCTAGAAACCCAACTTTTCTAGAAATTAGGTTGTCGGCGGTTTTTAATGTGAAAAGACAACAACGTCCTTCCCTAATTACATTCACCAACTTTGTTAATGAAATTAAAAAGTTTAATCATGTTAATGAACCTCGATAATAAAACGGTTTTTTTAAAACCGTCATTTTATTATGTTACAGATTATGTTATATTATATATCCTCCCTCACCCACAACAACACTAATATTATTAATAATATTAAAATTGTATTAATAGACGATTTTAGGGGGGTTTAGAATCAAATATAGATAATATTTTAGTAAAGTTTATCAACAATGTTCAATTGGGTCAGTGGTAAAGAGGCTCATTTGTGTTTGAGAGGTTGTAGGTTCGAGCCTTAGTAATTACAAAATTTTGGGCGTCCAGGGGACCCCCCAGACGCGGGTTTTGGGCGTCCAGCGGCCCCAAACCCAGAAAACGCGCCCCTATTCGCACAAATCGATCCCAATCTCACCCCAACCGATACCAAAATCGAATATAGAAAAACATATTCCCGAGTTACATTGAGACAATGTCTCAAAAACCGTTCAAAAGTTCAAAAAACCGTAATTTCAAATTAGTCGGGAATATAATAGTTACATTAATTAAGAAACTTAATTAATTTCATTAATCACAATTACAGAAGGGTAAAAGAGTTACGTTGAGACACGTGCCTCAAAAATCGTTCAAAAGTACCAAAACCGTAATTTTAATTTACTCGGAAATATTAATTAAATTAATTAAGAAACTTAATTAATATCATTAATCACAATTAGGAAAGGGTAAAAAAGAGTAAATTCACGTATAAAGCGCCGACGACGTGCCTGAAATGTCGACGACGAAATGTAGTATAAACCCAAAATACATTTTTTCCCAAAAAAAATACACTTTTTTCCCAAAAAAATACACACATTTTCCCCTAAAAAAAACATGTTTTGCCGGACATTTTTTTTCCCAAAAGAAAAAAAATCCAAAAAAAAAATCCCAGGAAAAAAAATCATTTTTTTAATATTAAAATAAAATTGGTGTATATAAAAACAATTTCAGTGTACATAATAATTGTTTTAGGGTATATAAAATTCTACTATATCAAATAATTAAGTACATATGACAATTATTTCAGTGTACATATGTTGATTAATTGGTGTACATATTAACCATTTGAGTGTATATAACAATAACTATTTTACTGCATATATTGAGTTCTTAAGTGTATATATATAGTGAGTTTAATAGCATATATAATGAGTTTTTTAGTGTATATAACAGTTATTTTGATGTATGTTTCATTGTTGATTAACTGATGTACATATTAATTATTTGGGTGTATATAACAATTATTTTACTGTATGTATTTAGTTCTTAAGTGTATATATGCAGTGAGTTTAATAGCATACATAATGAGTTTTTTGTGTGTATATAACTGTTAGATCTGATCATGGGTCGGGTTGGGCCGGGCTGGTGATAAAAAAACAGCCCAAACATGTAGGTCGGGTCAGGCCGGGCTTTTTACACGGGCCTATGAATCAAGCCCAAGCCCAATCATTTCGGGCTTCGGGCCAAAATCGGGTTGTTTCGGGTCATAAAGTTATTGTGTAGTAGGTTAACAGAAACTTCTACTGTTTGTGTAGCAACCATGAAACAATTGTAAAAAAAATGAAATAACTCAAATAACAACCGAAAAATTAATGTCATACAAAAAGTCGAACCAAATTGATATTAGGAGTCTGATGTACTGGGCCATTGTAATTGGGGATTGAAAACTGTGATGGAGTGGTGTAGACAGTAGATTCTGTAGAATTTGAAAGGAGTATTGGAGTTGATTAGGGATGTCAATTTCACCCGAACCCGTTCAAAATCCATCCACCCGAATAAAATTAATGGACGAAAACCCAAGCTAAATGGATTTTAAGCGGATGACGGATGAGTCGGGTGATGGATCGGGTCGGATTCGGGTGGAGATTTTTCACCCGTCACCCGATCCGTTCACCTGTTTATAGATTTAAAAAAAAAATATGAATATATAAAAATAATAATTAATTTCACTCTATTTTTATACTCATTATCATTTTTTTTTCTTAAAACCCTAAGAAAATATTTTCCGTAATCACTTTGGCGGCCACCATTTTAGATTTTCTTTCCCGTCTTAATTTCCGACCACCAAAAAATCCCAAAAAACTTTACGCATCTTATAATTTGTATATTTTTTGTTGTAGTTTTTTTTAAAAAAATTCATCCGCCAAGCACCCGATCCACCCGAATCACCCGCAGATGACGAATGGATTGGATCCGGGTGGTGGGTTAATCGGGTGACGGATGGATCGGGTGGAGTATGCGGATTCGGGTGATGGATTCGGGTCAGGCTCCACCCGGCTCGAAACCGACCCGTTGACATCCCTAGAGTTGATGGAGTATTAGTCACATTGTTCAATATTTACCCTTCTTCTTGGAAATACGGGAGTAATAGTATGGGAAAATACGGAAGTATGAGTCACAATGTCATATATTACTCTTCTTCATCTTCTTCTTCAATATTCACCTTTTGTATTTAGATTTTAGAGTCAGTAGTTATAGTTACTGGATTAATAGTCTTATTTTATAAATTTGAGGTCTGACTTGCATATTTATCTCAAAAGTACGTAATATTTTTCTTAAAATTGGGTCGGGCCGGGCCATATTTCGGGCCTCGAGTTTGGCCCAAAGCCGGCCCAAAATTTATATCGGGCTTAGTTCTGGTCGGGCTTCGGGTTTTTTTGGCCCAACGCGGTGGCCCAAAACCAGGCCTGGGCACCTATAATAACAGTTATTTTGATGTATGTTCCATTGTTGATTAATTGGTATATATAAAAACTATTTGAGTGTATATAACAATTATTTTACTGTATATAATGAGTTATTAAGTGTGTGTATATATATATATATTGAGTTTAATAACGTATATCATGAGTTTTTTAGTGTATATAACACTTATTTGGATGTATGTTCCATCTTAATCTAATGGTCTAGATTGTGCCTCAATGGGTGTAATGAGTTACTCTGCCTCACCGGAACCCGCCTCTATATATATATACATATATAGAAGTAGGATCTTTTATCTTCGCCTTTTTTCCTAAAATTTACCTTCTTTTCTAAACCATTGGATATGACTAGATCAATGGATGAGATTAAAACTTGAGACCATAAGACAAACCCTAATTTTCTCACTATTCCTCTTCTTTTATTGTTTTCTACTGTAGGTTCTTTCTTTAAGAAAGAATATACACACAATTCTTTAATTTATCATCCAATTTGATTTCCATTCAAGATTAATCTTTCAAGTTCATCTAATTTTTTTCTCCAACTCTTTAATTTTGTTTCTTTTTCCTATTTGATCCTTTAGTTGATTTAGAGTTCCGATTTTTTTGATTTTAATCCTATAGTTTTGTACGATTTCTGCAGATATCTTAGCTTGTTATTGTCATTATTGTTCTTGTTAGTATCTTGTTTTTGTTCGAATCTTTTGCTAATTTTTATAGTTTTTTTGTGTTATTCTACATGTTTCGATATATTGTTTGACTAATTTCTGTATTTTTATTACAAGATTGGAATTCAAAATTATGAATATTACAATACTTGAATATAAACAATGAAATACTTGAATATTAACATTGAAATAACTACGAATTATTTTAGAGCATGAATTTTCTGTTTTTGGTACATTATTATTGCTCTGAAATTGTCGGTTATTTTATTATGCTGTTCCAGTTATTCCAATACATATACATGATTATTGTATTTCAATTGAATAAAATTGTATAATCTATAATTTTTTGGTTTTTTTTATTAAGATTTTGTGTTGATTCTGAATTGCCCATTATATAACTCTACACTATATATTGTTGCAATTATTTCAATTCTTACATTATATTTTTTGCGTAAATTCTGCATCTTTACTTAAAAGATTAAAAGTTGAAATTATGTTACGATACTTGAATATAAACAATGAAATACTTGAATATGAACATTGAATAACTAAAAATCATTTTAGTAGGAATTTTCTATTTTGACACATTATTATTTTTATGAAATACCCACACATGTAATATTTTTATGAAATTATTATATTATTCCAATTATTCTATACTATTGTTATGGTTATTCTATAGTGTGTTTACAGTTATTCTATCGCACATATGTAATTATTGTATTTCAATTTGTTTTTTTTTGTACTTTCCACTAATCCTCTTTTTTTTTGTCTTCACGTGATGTTTTGTTTTTTGTTGGGTGCGTCTTTGTAGACACCCATATTTGACCGCTAGGTGTCTATAATAGTTCCCGCCAAACACCCGATGATGATAGGACGTAAACGTGCTTTGACAGACTCGGATATGGGCTTGTAATCATGGACATTTGGTTTAGACATTTTAAGGAGTACAAATCTCACAAAACTAACCTCAAATCCAGGTCCAGTGGGTCGTTTCGAGTCAAATAACACTAATTTGGGTCGAAACCGTCACCAGGGGTAAAACCGTCTTTTAGCGACCGAGTCAAACCCGGTCAAAGATATTTTTTTCCCGAGTCACACGAGCTGGCCGTGACACTACACGGTTGATTCGGACTCAAACACCAAAAAATCAGCCTTCACAAATATTAAACAAATCTGTTTAAGGATAGAATTCGATCTCAAGTAGGAGTTCTATCCGGAAACCGAATCAGACATCGACCGAGCATCAAAATACCCGGCCGAGATATCCCAGGACAGCCGAAATACCTCCCCACCAGCCGAGATTTTTGGCTTCTTCACTAAGAAACGAGAAGTTTATTCCCTTACGAACTCTCGTATTTCCTATCCAAACCGGTGTTTCTTGTCACACAAGCAAGACCACCTCGGTTCCTATAAATAAGACCCTCCCTTGAACATCCAAAGGACCGAAAAAATACCATCAACAACACATCAAAAATACCGAAAAGTCAGCCAAAATCGACATCCAAAATCCCGACGTAATCCTGAAGTAATTCCAAAAATCCAACGAAACCGATCCTGTCCGAACCGGCCGAACCCACGCCTCACACACAAACCACCCAGACCGATACACCTTAACTCACCCGCATCATCTCGACGCTCCCGTGTCTAAGCCACTGTCCGACGAGCCCTATATCGAGAATACAAAGCATGTAGGTTGAGGGTGTAAATCAAACCCGTCTCTTCTCTTTTCTCTTCCCTTTCTCTCGTTTTTTTATGGGTCTTTCGTCGGTCTTTTGTTCTTTTATTTTCTAATATCGATACTACTAAAAACTATTTTCTTATATTCTTAAAATATGATATCGATTTTATATAATCGAATATCGTATTGACAAGAATTATATTAAGTTTTCGACGAAATCGTTACATCTTTTTACAACTTTTCGTTCAAAATCTTTTTTTACATCTTTTCGTTCAAAAACAAACTTTTTCAAAACCTTTTCTAGAGTCATTCCGACTATTCGATATCGATTTCATAATCGAATATCGAATACGACGAATATCGAAAATATAGACCGAGTATAAATTAATTCATATTTGTACGCGATTTATAAAATTAACGATTTTCGAACAAAAAAAATATAAAAAATCAGACCCGCACGCGAGTCGCGCCCGGTCCAGGCGACTCGCGCACGAGTCTGATCCGGTCTTTTTTTTAGTTTTTCGTTCGTTTATTTTTATTATTTTACGAAACGATTTCTAAATTTATATCTTTTCCAAAATATTCAAAATATTTGATATTGATTTCATAGTCGACTATCGAATATAACGAATATCGAGAATATTAAGTCGGGTACGAATTATGCGATATTCGTACGCGATTTAATTTTCCGAAAACCGTTGTCGAAATCAGGCCGCCACGCGACCCGCATGAGTCTCGGGCGAGTCGCGCGGCTCTCGGCCCAGACACGCTTTTTTTCGTTTTTTTATTATTTTTCTCGAACATCGTTTTTTACAAAACAACGTTTTCAACGATATTTTTTAGATTTCGATTAAATCTTATTTTCTCGATTTCAATTTCATATATTATTATTTCAATCGTTACTAACTCGTTTTCTCGTGTTTGTAGCAGCTTTTTTTTTTTTCTCATATTCTTTTTATCGTTTTATTAGACTAAAACGAACTCACATGCTAAAATAACTTTGACGTTATTAGTTTAATATGCATTAAACGACTTAGCAACCCATTTTATTTTTTCCTCACATGTCTTAGGAAAATAATCTCTGCATATCATTTCATCGTCGAACTAACGCGTGTACACCAAAATCGAACGATATCTTAGTAAAGGCCGCTAAGTGCGGGCGGGGTTGGGTGTTCTCGCTGAACTTCCCAACACGTACCCTCACCCCTTACTCAGAACCATGGTTTTCGGATGTCCGAATCCATTGGCAACGAGAGTCATTCAATATACGATTAACCGCTCAAGTCGGCATCGGTATCGTAATGCTAAGGGACGAACCCAATAAACTCTGACATCGGAAATGGGCCAGGCTTTAAGTATGGCCCACTACGACATAGAGTGGGTTCGAATGGTTCCGAATAACCATAAAATTCGGTGGCGACTCCTACTTCGATTTAAAATTCTATTCGATCCATCTCATATGGAAATTCTATCGCCTCCCCAAAACCCGCGCTTCGCCGCGTCGGGGTGGACCTATGTCATGTCCACAATTTGGCGACTCCGCTGGGGATTAACTGATGTGTCACTTACCATCGGCATCCTCAGGGTGAGACTCGAAAAGAAATCGTTCGATTAGTAATGTACACGTTTTAGTTCAATGGTTCATGCATAACCCCGTTCTATCCCGGGCCGGTTACTTGTGACCGACGTCCCACTATACCGCGGTGCATTTCTACTTGGATGCACTAAAGACTTCGATGGCGGAACTCGTTTAGACTTTGCGGCATGTCCTAAGACCAACTCGGCTTAGGGAGTCCGTCCTCAGTACGAGAAAGCGATCGTTGTTGGTATAGACCCTTTTAGACCGACCGAGACTTAGACTAAGAGCATACATAGCGTCGTTATACTGATTCTATGACTACATGCTACTTGATCTCTTTTAGTCTTTTCAAAAACCGTCATTTTCAAAAAAAAACTTACATCTTTTCAAACCCATCTACTTTTCAAAACCCGGAAAGCTGCCGAATTTAGGACTTATGATTTTGACTCAAAATAGCCTATTTTTAGCCGGTATGCTGTCCAATCCTTTTCAAAAAAAAAGCCCGAAATCTCGGCCCGATAACCCTCTCTCTCGGTTTTCAAAAAAAAATCGGGCCTTCCAATCCGACTTTGCTCGGTTTTCAAATTCAAATTCACTTTTCAAAACCCTCTTCCGCTTAGGACTTCCCGTATTTAGCAGTGTCGGGTCTTGTCATAGGTTGTAAAGAGTCTATAGCGTCGAAGCTCCGTCGATCTTATATCACGAGTTTCCACCCCATCCCAGTCCGCCTTACTTGTCAAGGCACGGCCCACCTTCGTAGGACTAACTCCTACAAAGGGAAGCCCATTTACACACTAGAGTCCAAAAGTCTGGGGAATTCTCACATAGACCTTCCTTCGAACAGGACTAGGCCCACTATGCCGAATCCTAAGGAAGGTCCGTCATTCACGCGTCACCCGTCTAGAAATTAGTCTCCGGTCTTCTTCTAGTCTAGTCTTTTCCTAGCCTGGGATGTACTTTTAAGATCTGGGTCAGTTACTGATTACGCGGTGCCCTTACAGACAGGTCACCCCACACTCGAGCCATGACGCAAAAAGCCATAGATGAATTGACAGCCTCGCTGACCCAAATCCAAGACCAACTGAGGAAAATGCGGGAAGACCAGATCGCCATCATTACTCGGGTTAGTGCCGTAGAACAGGGAACCCCCAACGCTTCGATCGACGATGACGGGCCTTTAGCCGCATTGGCCAGTGCAGTCCTCAAACTGCAAGAACAGGTCCACCTGACAACCCAAAGCTCCATCCATACGGAGAATGCTAGGATTTACACCCCACTTACCGATGAACTACCCACCAATCTCAATCTGACGGGTTTGCCAATGTTCGAGGGTACTGAAGACCCGGTCCACCACATTCGGGCTTTCAAGGAATTCATGGCCCTTAAAGGGGTTAAGTCCAACATGTTCAAGCACCTGTTCGTTTCTTCCCTCGAGAAGCACCCAAGAGCCTGGTACTACCGGCTCGATCCCAAGAAATACAAAACTTGGGATGACGTGGCAACGGAATTCGCTCGGAACTACGCCGACAACACGGAAATCCAGACCACTATGCGCACCCTGGAAGTAATGGCCCAGGAACCTAAGGAGGGATTCACAAAATACCTTCAACGCTGGAGGGCTGAAAGCGTCAAAATGGTCGATAAGCCCAGTGAAAAGGTGCTGGTTGAAGCCTTTGTCAAGAACCTACTTCCTGCTTACCGGGTCCATCTCCGGTACGCCATCATACCTAGCTTCGCGGTCCTAACTGAAATGGGAACAAGAATCGAGGATGATTTAAGACTGGAAAGCCTCACTAAGGCCTCCACTAAGGGATATCAAGGGGCCAGTTCATCAACGAGCAAGCCCGCTACTACTGCTGCCACTCGTAGCATTTTCGATGAGGTAAATGCACTCGATACCTCATCCCAGAAGACTACCACTCCCCGGGTATTCACCGACATAGGCACTACCTATGAAAACGCCCTTCAGAGGTTATCATCGAAAGGCCTGATCACCCCGATAGGCCCAACACCTGATATCCCGGTCGAACGTCGCTCTAAGGCCTACAACCTTCAGGCCTACTGTCACTATCATCGTGGTAAGGGGCACGATACCGAGAAATGTTGGAAACTGAAGCACCTTATCCAAGATCTCATTGAAAGCGGGAAGGTCCCTTTGCCCGGGGGTAAGCCCAACAACAAAGACAACCCGTTGGCCACTCACGCCATCTTTTCCGGAGAAGTAGTGGATTGCTCACACCTCATTTCCCCGTTTATCCCACAAATAAACGGGATCTGGTGCGATGACGAAGATGATGTCTACCTCACCAAAGGGGAAGCTGTCCCCATCACACCCGAGGAGATTCAGAAGGTTAAGTCCAAGGCCTTAGCCACTAGTCAAGCCCTCATTATTGACGAGCCACTCAAAGTGGAGCCCGCTCCTGAAGAACCAGCTCCTGAAAAGGCTCTTGTGAAACAGCTAAGCAAGACTCGAGTTGACCTCTCTATATGGCAACTCCTAGTTAGCTCCCAGGAACATCGAGAGGCACTCACTAAGGCCCTCGATCAGGTCAAAATCGACTCTATGGCTACTCCAGCCGAAATGGTAGCCACAGTCCTACCCCACCTAAAAAGCAGATCCATAGAAGAAGGCCCACTGATTACCTTCTCCAATGCTGATCTACCACCATTCGGGCCGGCCCACAACATGGCCCTCTAAATCACGGTTATCTGCCGTGGAAAGTACCTACCCATGACACTAATTGACGACGGGTCAGCAGTCAATGTCCTTCCCTTAAGGACCGCCAAAGCCCTCGGCATCACCGAGGCCGACTATATTCCAACAGCTCAAACCATTCAGGCTTTTGACGGGAGTCCGAAGTCAGTAGCCGGGGCCACAAAACTCACTATCATAACGGGCCCGATAGAGAAAGAGCTGGAATTTCAAGTGATTGACGTGACTTCTTCCTTCAACCTTCTTTTAGGAAGACCTTGGATCCATGCAACCAGGGCCGTGTTCTCCACTTTGCATCGGAAAATCAAACTGCCTTTGCGTGACACCGTCATCACTATAGAAGCCACACCTATGACTGTGGCTAACTGCAACACCTCGGGCCGCACCGATCTATGGGGGTTCGACTTCGTAGGAGCCATAGAAGAAGACCAGCTCTTCCGTCCTTACTTCACCGTCCCCCTTGACCGAATGCTGCAGAATTTGGGCTTTCTACCAGGAGTTACATCAAGGCCCGATCTCCCTGCAGGAAAAATTCTCGAAGTTCGGGACAATGGGAGGACTCAAACAGGCTTGGGCTTCACCCTAACTTCGGAAAACACGGGTCAAACTGAAACCGGTAGGGTTACCTTTGTCACTCCGGTATTCGAGACTGCTCAGACCGGCCTATATCGGCCCACACGCCCTGGGACCCACTTGGCCCAGGACTGCAACTACATACCGGACGACATCTTCGCTCTCATCCAATCCGAAGATGTTAAGAATGCTGAGCCCGCACTAGGGCTACTTTTTGGAGAAGAACTCGCAATTCCAACACCGAAAGAAGAGCTAGTCAGCCTCATTCTCCGCAGTCGCACCTTTGACCCGTCTAAGCTAATCTCAGAAGTCGGGTCCGGAACTAGAGCTTGGAGGAAAACTGTCAAATGGACTGACAGTCAAGGAAAAACTTACAAGCTGATCACAGGAGAAGGAGAGATGCCAGAATCTGAGTCTGAGTCCGAGTCGGAGTCTAAGATTGAGTCTAGTGAGTCTGGTGCTAGGGTCAGTCCTGTAACTCCCCCTCTCCCTTTAGCCATTCCTGGTGCCTCGGGGTCTGTCCCGGGCACCCTACCTATCCCGCCACTAACTAGTGATCAGATGGCAGCTCTTTTCGAGCTCTTTTCTCAATTCATGATCAATAATAACAACCGTTCTGCTTACGACTTGTCTCATTTTCAAAATTTCAAAAATTTTATGTGCAATGACATTGAGAAACCCGACGAACAGGTATCCTTGCCTCCACACCTGATCGAGCAATTAGAGCAAAGGGAATCCCGCAATCCCGTAATCGAAGAAACCAAATCCATCAACGTGGGAACAACCTTAGAGCCTCAGATGCTTAAGATAGGGCTATCCTTAAATCCCGAGGAGAAACAACAATTCATAGTTCTCCTTCAAGAATTCAAAGACGTCTTCGCATGGTCCTACAAGGACATGCCGGGAATCGATCGCGAAATAGCCGAGCACCATATACCGATCAAGGAAGGGTTCAAGCCGGTTAAACAAAAACTCCGGCGCATGAGGTCCGAATGGTCCCTCAAAGTCAAGGAGGAGGTCGATAAACAATTCAAGGCTGGGTTCATACGAGTCTCCGAGTATCCAGATTGGGTTGCAAACATCGTACCAGTCCCTAAAAAGGACGGTAAGGTTCGTGTCTGTGTAGACTTTCGGGATCTTAACAAAGCAAGCCCGAAAGACGATTTCCCGTTGCCACACAACGATATACTGGTGGACAACACAGCAGATCATGCTCTTCTATCATTTATGGACGGGTATGCAGGGTACAATCAGATAAAAATGGCAGAAGAAGATATGGACAAGACCACCTTCATCACACCTTGGGGTACTTATTGCTATACAGTTATGCCATTTGGTCTCATCAATGCCGGGGCCACCTACCAACGAACCGCCACAACTTTATTGCATGACATGATGCATAAGGAAGTGGAAGTCTACGTGGACGACATGATCGTCAAATCCAAAGACAGGGACGGTCACATCACCGCCCTGAGAAAGTTCTTCACCCGATTACGCAAATACAGCATGAGGTTAAACCCTCAGAAATGCAGTTTCGGGGTAACATTTGGCAAATTACTGGGTCATATCGTTAGCCAACGAGGTATCGAGGTCGATCCAGCCAAAATCAAGGCCATCACCGAGATGCGGCCCCCTAGAACCGAAAAAGAGATAAGAGGGTTTCTCGGAAAAGTCCAATACATTAGCAGGTTCATTTCAAAGCTAACCATGGTGTGCGAACCGATCTTCAAGAAGCTAAAAATAGGAGAACGGTTACTACGGGATGATAAATGTCAAGCAGCCTTTGATAAAATCAAGGAAATTTTGGCCTCACCACCGGTCCTAATGCCACCTCAACACGGTTTACCTTTGTCACTATACCTAACCACGACAGAGACAGCCATGGGGGCTATGCTAGCTCAAACGGTCAATTCCGAAGAACGAGCCATATACTACATCAGCCAAAAGTTCTTAGAGTACGAGTGTAAGTACACCATGCTCGAAAAGACGTGTTTAGCTTTGGTCTGGGCCACTAAGAAGCTCCGACATTACATGCTTTGTCACGAAGTACAGGTGTTATCCAGAATGGATCCAATCAAATACCTCTTCGAAAAGCCCATCCTCAACGGCAGGATATCAAGATGGACTCTGATGTTAGCAGAATTCGACCTAAAATTCGTACCACTGAAAGCCATCAAAGGACGAGTAGTAGCCGAATTTCTGCCTGACAGTCCCGTAACCGAAGAAGGACACACCGACACTTGGTCCTTCCCAGACGAAGACATTTTCCACACTGACACCGAAGCATGGGATTTGTACTTTGACGGGGCATCTAATTTCCGAGGATTTGGGGTCGGAATTCTTCTAATCTCACCGAAAGGGGAACATACTCCCGTATCCATCAAACTAGACTTTGACGTCACCAACAACGCCGCTGAGTATGAAGCATGTATCCACGGGCTACAAGCCGCCGCCGACTTAGGGGTCACAAACCTCCGAGTACACGGTGATTCATCTCTGGTCATTAATCAAGCACTTCAAAAATGGAAGACCCGAAATGCTAATCTCGTGGCCTACCAGGCACGATTACGGGATCTCGAGAAACAATTCCACAAAGTAGAATATATATACCTACCCCGGGAAGAGAACCAGTTCGCAGATGCACTCTCAAAACTGGCATCTTTACTAAACATTCCCGACCATATGACCAGTATGCCAATCTGTGTCGAAAGACGATCCGAGCCAGCATATATCCATGACATCGAAGAAGTCGAGATACCTGATCCTGAGCCATGGTATCAAGCTGTGCTGACGTACCTAGCAACCGGGGAATATCCATCTGGAACTGACAACCGAGCCAAAAAGGCCCTGCGAAGACTGGCAACCCAGTTCATCCGCACCGACGATGGGCAACTCTACAAAAAGACAGCACAGGGGGCTCTCCTTCGATGTGTCGACAAAACCAACGCCGAAAAAGTTATGGCTGAAGTACATGATGGGGAATGCGGTCCACACATGAATGCTCAAATGCTAGTCCGGAAAATCATGAGGCTCGGTTACTACTGGAATAGCATGGAAACTGACTGTCAACAATATGTCAGACATTGCCATAATTGTCAAATTTTTGCCAATGTACAGCATATGCCGCCATCCTTGCTATACACCATGACATCACCATGGCCATTTTCAACATGGGGAATCGATATAATTGGAAAGGTAAACCCCTCGGGAACCGGAGGACACTGCTTCATTTTGGTAGCAATCGATTATTTCACCAAATGGGTCGAAGCTGAATCTTACCGTATCCTCAACGCTAGCCACGTTGCCAAGTTCATTCAAAATAAGATAATATGCCGGTATGGGATCCCTCATGAGTTCATCAGTGATCACGGGACCCATTTTCAAGCCGAAACAGCAGCCTTGCTAACCAAATACAAAATTCAAAGGCATACATCTTCACCATACCGACCCCAAACCAATGGAGCAGTAGAAGCGGCTAATAAAACAATTGTCACCATACTCAAAAAGATGGCTGATAATTATCGAGACTGGCCTGATAAAATACCATTTGCACTTTGGGGATACCGAACCTCGATTCGTACTGCGACCGGGGCAACACCGTACTACCTTATATACGGCATGGAAGCAGTCCAACCCGTTGAGTTAGAAGTGCCATCACTCAGAATCCTACTTGAGAGTCAAGTACCTGAAGCTGATTGGGTTCGAGCACGATACGACTCGCTAGTCCTTCTAGATGAACGACGATCTCGTGCCCTCAATAATATTCAAATCTATCAAAAGAGAATCCAACGGGCTTTCAACAAAAGGGTGAGGCCCAGAAACATTAAAGAAGGAGATCTGGTCCTCAAATCCGTTCGAGCCTTATTACCAGTGGACCCAAGGGGAAAATTCAAACCTAACTGGGCTGGGCCATATCTGGTAAAGAAGATTTTATCAGGTGGAGCGGTAATGCTAACGGATCTGGACGGGAATGAGTTCGTCAACCCAACTAACCTGGACCAGCTTAAGCGCTATTACCCTTAACCCACTTTTCTCAATGTCATTTGCAAAAACACTTTTTCAAACTTTTAAGGACAAGTCAAAGGCTAGAATTATTCATTCTATTGTTTCAAACATCTCGAACCATTAGTCTTGATGTATTTCAAAATTGCAAATTAATTCAGTCTGAACTACGTTTGGTTTGATTCCATTTATTATGGATACGTAGGCAGCCCCTCAAAAGGGCACAACCACTGCAATCGGAAAAACAGGAACGGTTCTTTAATAAACCTTTCTTTATTTCAAAAAAAATAAATAATAATAAAATTACAAAAAAAAAATCAAAAAAAAAAAAACAAAACATCACAAAAAATAATACTAATACTTAAATAATAAAAAAACTAAGGCATTTTTCCCTTTCCTTTGCCTTTAGCCTCCTTTTTGGTCCATCGGCGTCGAGGAAGGGGTGAACGCTCCCTAATCACCAAGGGAACCTCCTTAGCCCGGGCTCGTTTCTTCAAACTCGACTCCCCGGTCACCTCGTTATCACGCGTGCCTAGCCTGTCTCGGACCGAGTCTTCCCTCCAGATCGTTAGCACCAGTCTCATTAGCCTGAGTCTTAGGTTTTGACTTGGAATTCGACCCTGATTCAACAAAGGTAATGGGAGTCTCCTCGAAGAACCGCCTATTATTTTTGGCCGATTCTCGGCGGGCCAAATCAAGAGCTTCTTCGGTCTTCAAAGCTTTACGGGCCTCCTCGGATTCTTCAGAAGTCCATTTGCGATATGATTCAGAAACCCAAGTGGTGTGACAAGGGCGAGGTACAGTCCATATGACACGGGTGAACCAGCGCTGTAGCCACGTGTCACACATAGCATCCGCAATTGGATCGAAACGCTAATTATTGCCTCAGTCTCAGGGATCTCCTGAAACGAACCGAACTGTCTTAAGATACGGTCCGGATAAATATGGACAGTCCAGTCCAAAGACAAAATCACCAGGTAACGGGCTTTGTCTCTCCTAGCTAATCCCGTCAGCCTTGAAAGGAACCACCAAATGACGTTCCATCTGATCAAAGGCCCACCATGAAATATTAGCTCTTCATCCCAAAACTTTTGAGTTACGGGATGACTTGGTCTTACTCGGCGAGATCTTGAACCAATCTGACTGCTGCGATATTTGGGTATGTTCACCGGGGGCTCTATGATCGACAGGCGCTCGAATAACCAGGTCTGCAAAATTTTCGAAAAGTCAAAAACTTTCGAAAAATAAAAAAAAAAGAAGAGTCGAAAAATTGGAATTTTCGAAAAATTCGGAAAATTCGAGAAATTCAAAATTTTCGTAAAAATTCAAAAAAAAAAAATTTCGGCAAAATCGAAAAATTCGAAAGAACCGGAAAATTGGAAAAGTCTGGAAAAATCCGGAAAATCCGGGATTACCGAAAAAAGAGAAAAAATCGGAAATCGAGTATTTTATCAAAAATGATTAAAATACCTGCAAAAGACGAATGCCTCTTGTCAATTGTTGATTTGGTTCAAGCCTCCTAGCGTCAAGGCCCATAATAATCTCCCCAGTTATCAGCCAAGCTGGGCTATGACCCGTCTCCATTTGATCAACTATGCTGATTAGCCTGATCTCACCTAAGCATGAATCAGCATCCATTCGGCCTTCGAAGGCGTACCTATGCAGCATACAAAAGGCAAAGGCCCTACGCCTGTGGGTAGAAGTAATTCTTTCACCCACTGGGTTCATAAATTTATCAGCCAAGTCAAATAAGGAAACTGAATTTCCCTTCACCATACGGGCTGTCTCAGCATGTGACAACCCTAGAAAATCCCTCAGCCTCCTCCTTGGATCGGGATAAAATGGGGGAATAGCAGGACGAGCATTAGGGCACCACCCTCCAATAGCTGCTATCTCTTCAGGAAGAGGACATATTTCTCCTCGAGGAAATGCAAAAATATGAAAGGTAGTATCCCAAAAGGATAAACAAGCATCAAGAAAGTGCGAATCTACCCTAAGCCGCTGAAGTGGGAATAAAGCCACAATTCCCATTTGAGTTAACTGGACTCTATCTTCATCTCGAAAATCCTGGGCCCACGCATGAAGCATTGCGGTCAAATGGTCAATACCCATCGCGAGAATAGTTTCTTTTATTTTATCCTAAAGAGTCTAAGGGATTTCAAGATAAAGGAAAAGATTTGGGATGTGAATATGAAAGATAAAAGCCAAAGCTCTCTATTTATAATAGAGAATATCCCTCTTCCTAGTCATCACAGGAATAGGATTTTACCAATTTTCCTCCTTCACCTAGGCATACAAGGAAGTTTCAAATATCTATGTCAGAATTCGATTAGGAATCAAAGTCATCCCAAGCATTCTTATTTCCAAAACTTCCAAAAATTTCAGCTTTCCTCTTTTCAAATTTTTTCGGAAAAAATCATTTCTTCCCCAGCATGAGTCAGTGTTTCGCCTAAATGTTACATGCAATTTGTTTATGTATCAGCATACAGGTACACCCATGACTCCCAAAAATTCTAAGTTCCCCAGTGGAAAAGCTCATGCAAGTTCCCGCGCAATTCTAAGACAGGATATATCTGCAAACGGATATACCCGTGGCTTCCTAGGCAAGCTCCCACGACATTATCAGCATCAACCCAGGTATGATTTCTATTTTGTGGCTGGCGAGCCCTTCACGCAGGTCTAATGGACCCTAAACGACCCGATCAGAAGTCTGCCAGGTTTTAATCCTTGATTGACCTGGTAACTACTCTGACTTTTGCCTTGTCCAAGCCTCAGTCAGAGTGGGGGCTCTGTAGACACCCACATTTGACCGCTAGGTGTCTATAATAGTTCCCGCCAAACACCCGATGATGATAGGACGTAAACGTGCTTTGACAGACTCGGATATGGGCTTGTAATCATGGACATTTGGTTTAGACATTTTAAGAAGTACAAATCTCACAAAACCAACCTCAAATCCAGGCCCAGTGGGTCGTTTCGAGTCAAATAACACTAATTTGGGTCGAAACCGTCACCAGGGGTAAAACCGTCTTTTAGCGACCGAGTCAAACCCGGTCAAAGATATTTTTTTCCCGAGTCACACGAGCTGGCCGTGACACTACACGGTTTATTCGGACTCAAACACCAAAAAATCAGCCTTCACAAATATTAAACAAATCTGTTTAAGGATAGAATTCGATCTCAAGTAGGAATTCTATCCGGAAACCGAATCAGACATCGACCGAGCATCAAAATACTCGGCCGAGATATCCCAGGACAGCCGAAATACCTCCCCACCAGCCGAGATTTTTGGCTTCTTCACTAAGAAACGAGAAGTTTATTCCCTTACGAACTCTCGTATTTCCTATCCAAACCGGTGTTTCTTGTCACACAAGCAAGACCACCTCGGTTCCTATAAATAGGACCCTCCCTTCAACATCCAAAGGACCGAAAAAATACCATCAACAACACATCAAAAATACCGAAAAGTCAGCCAAAATCGACATCCAAAATCCCGACGTAATCCTGAAGTAATTCCGAAAATCCGACGAAACCGATCCTGTCCGAACCGGCCGAACCCACGCCTCACACACAAACCACCCAGACAGATACACCTTAACTCACCCGCATCATCTCGACGCTCCCGTGTCTAAGCCACTGTCCGACGAGCCCTATACCGAGAATACAAAGCATGTAGGTTGAGGATGTAAATCAAACCCGTCTCTTCTCTTTTCTCTTCCCTTTCTCTCGTTTTTTTATGGGTCTTTCGTCGGTCTTTTGTTCTTTTATTTTCTAATATCGATACTACTAAAAACTATTTTCTTATATTCTTAAAATATGATATCGATTTTATATAATCGAATATCGTATTGACAAGAATTATATTAAGTTTTCGACGAAATCGTTACATCTTTTTACAACTTTTCGTTCAAAATCTTTTTTTACATCTTTTCGTTCAAAAACAAACTTTTTCAAAACCTTTTCTAGAGTCATTCCGACTATTCGATATCGATTTCATAATCGAATATCGAATACGACGAATATCGAAAATATAGACCGAGTATAAATTAATTCATATTTGTACGCGATTTATAAAATTAACGATTTTCGAACAAAAAAAATATAAAAAATCAGACCCGCACGCGAGTCGCGCCCGGTCCAGGCGACTTGCGCACGAGTCTGATCCGGTCTTTTTTTTAGTTTTTCGTTCGTTTATTTTTATTATTTTACGAAACGATTTCTAAATTTATATCTTTTCCAAAATATTCAAAATATTTGATATTGATTTCATAGTCGACTATCGAATATAACGAATATCGAGAATATTAAGTCGGGTACGAATTATGCGATATTCGTACGCGATTTAATTTTCCGAAAACCGTTGTCGAAATCAGGCCGCCACGCGACCCGCATGAGTCTCGGGCGAGTCGCGCGGCTCTCGGCCCAGACACGCTTTTTTTCGTTTTTTTATTATTTTTCTCGAACATCGTTTTTTACAAAACAACGTTTTTAACGATATTTTTTAGATTTCGATTAAATCTTATTTTCTCGATTTCAATTTCATATATTATTATTTCAATCGTTACTAACTCGTTTTCTCGTGTTTGTAGCAGCTTTTTTTTTTCTCATATTCTTTTTATCGTTTTATTAGACTAAAACGAACTCACATGCTAAAATAACTTTGACGTTATTAGTTTAATATGCATTAAACGACTTAGCAACCCATTTTATTTTTTCCTCACATGTCTTAGGAAAATAATCTCTGCATATCATTTCATCGTCGAACTAACGCGTGTACACCAAAATCGAACGATATCTTAGTAAAGGCCGCTAAGTGCGGGCGGGGTTGGGTGTTCTCGCTGAACTTCCCAACACGTACCCTCACCCCTTACTCAGAACCATGGTTTCCGGATGTCCGAATCCATTGGCAACGAGAGTCATTCAATATACGATTAACCGCTCAAGTCGGCATCGGTATCGTAATGCTAAGGGACGAACCCAATAAACTCTGACATCGGAAATGGGCCAGGCTTTAAGTATGGCCCACTACGACATAGAGTGGGTTCGAATGGTTCCGAATAACCATAAAATTCGGTGGCGACTCCTACTTCGATTTAAAATTCTATTCAAATCCATCTCATATGGAAATTCTATCGCCTCCCCAAAACCCGCGCTTCGCCGCGTCGGGGTGGACCTATGTCATGTCCACAGTCTTCAATAATATACAAGATGTTTCACCCCAACACAATAACACGAGTTATTTATTTGTATAACTGAATTTCTACATCAAAATAATTACGTAAAATAAGATAATTAGCATTATTCTAAAATGGATTGGAACGGAGGGAGTATATTACAATAACTGGAACAACATAATACAGTAATACAAATTATTCAATACAATAACTGGGTTTTTAAATTGGAATAACTACGTATCTACATAGGAATAACTACGTATAACCTGATAAAATTAATTGAAGAAATTGAACTTGAATTGAAGAAATTTAAAGACTTAATTGAAAAAATTGAACAATTAAACAAATTGAATGCCACTTTTATGCAGAAATTAAAGTGTAGGTTAATTTTGTTTATTTGATTATGATTTTGTATATGATGTGTAACTGTTATATATAAAATATGAGAGAGTTTTTTGTATGTAAGATACTCATATCTTGGCCCTTCATCCCATGAAATCAATGGCTTAGATTGGAAGGTAAATTGTACCAAAAATGACAAATGTACTAGATTCTCTCTCTCTATGTCTCTCTCTCTCTCTCTCTCTCTCTCTCTCTATATATATATATATATATATATATATATATATATATATATGAGATCAAGGAAGTTAGTAACTTCCTAGAAGTCCCTTAGTGTTGATCTTGGCCTTCCATCCATGGATGGATGACCTTCAATTAAAAAAAAAGAGGGAAAGAAAAGCTGTCAAACATCCCCTCACCCAAATCAATCACTTCATTACTTCCCTCTACTCTCTCTCCCGCCTATTATCCTTCCTAATCTCCTTTTCAATTTATTTCCCCGATTCAATTCATCTCTCTCTAACAAAACTCCATCAAATAAGCTCCATTAATAACTCCGACCGTACTCCGTCAACAACTCCGATCATACTCGGATCATCATACCAATGTATGTTTATGCATATTCGATCATCTTCTTCTTCATGCTTCTTTTATTTTTCATAACTTCGATCATCTTCATCTTCATGCTTCTTTTATTATCCACAAAAAAAAAGAACAAGTTCATCTTCAAGATGAAGTTTGAAGATGAAGTTGTTCTTTTTTTGTGGGACGAATGAAGCTTGAAGCTTGAAGATGGAGATGTTGAAGATGAAGATGAACAAATCATTTAGTGCGTAATGTTCTTGCAGAATTGCAAGGTCACACACTTTCAGTTATATAGTCACACTCATTATGTTGTAGAATCACGCAGCTGTACACTCATTGTAGTCACATATTCAGTTGTATAGTCACACTCATTATGTTGTATAGTCACACTCGCTATGTTGTAGAATCACACAGCTGTAGAATATCTTGGGATTAAGGTATCATGCGTTTAATCATCTTCATCTTCATTCTTGTTTTATTTTTCATTGTTTTTTTTGGTATTTATAAAATTATTCATTTTCATTATCCAAAAAAAATGAAGGTTCAATATGGATGAATGGAAGTTGAATAATTTTTTAATCCATTATTCATTTTAATCCGTATTCAACCTTCATTTTTCTTTGTGGATAATGAAACCTCCATTCAATCATCATTTTAATCTTTTATTATAATATATAAACAAATGCGAAAGTACTAATAAAATATGACCAAAATTACAATTATATAAAATACATACAAAATATAAAATACATAGAATAAGTATACATAGTAAATAGAAATAAATAAATAAAATGATATAAGTAAATTTTATTCTTTTAAGTTCTTTTATTCAATTTCTAATTTTTCATATAAACAGAAATGTAAAGGTGATAAATAAATAAATTAAACAAGTGATAATTAAGTCAAGTTGAATTTAGTCGTAAATAAATATATACCATAAATAAAATATCACATAACATTTTTTTATATACATAAGTAATTTAGTCATACAAATAAGCCTAAATATTTTAATAAGCAATTTATTAAGTTAGTAACACAATATACTTATATATAAAAAAATGTTGTTAGAAGAAAAGTTTGGTTACTTCAACTATTACGATGTATTTATTAACGTTATTAAGAATTAAAGATCATCAGGTCAAAATATCATCTACGTTAGAAAAGTCATCTTCTTCCTCCTTTTTAAAGAATTTTGATCAAGATGATTTGACCCAAATACGATTCCCGAAAAATGATTCCGCCAATTATTGGACAGCTCCTCTTTCCCGATTCTCTAATTATAGAAAAGGACGAGGGAGTAAATATAGTATATAGTACGGAGTATATAGTATAGTAAGTAAAATTAGTACGTAATATAGTACTCCATGGTAAGTTTAGCGTATAGATGGTATGTACGTATTATGTAGAAAATAGTAAAACTAGCAAAGTAGTAGTAGCAGTAGTAGTAACACTAATATAGAGTAGTAGTAAAGATGAGGAAATAGAAATGAAGGAGGAATATATATAGTACGTAATGAGTAGTGTTTTATATGTAGTACGTAATGAGCAAATTATCCGATTATCCGAATCTGATCCGATATCCGATCCGTAAAACCGGATATCCGATCCGAAAGTTTCGGATATCGGATCGGATTCGGATATCCAAAATAATTTTGTCGGATATCCGATCCAATCCGAACAATGGGTTATTTTTGGAATGTTTATTTTGGGTTGGTGTATTCTAATATAAGTAGGATATAATTTAATCCATTTTACTTTGGGTTATTTAAGAGGAATAATACCAACTTTGGGTGGTATTCCATCAATAAAACCAACTTTAATTAATACGGGAATAAAACCAACTATGGGACATATTATACGAGAATGAAATACGCTTACCTGCTACCGCCTACACCCGTCAATATTACCACTAATATAAGGTTTACTGACTAAAGTAACCAATTCGATCACTTTTAACTTCATCAATTCCCAAACTTCAAACTAATCACTTCATCTTCATCACTTCATCGTCAATTCATCACTTCATCACTTCATCATTCACTTCGTCGAAAGTAATTTTTTACGATAACTTTCTCCGACTTTTCTACGTCCGTGTTTATAATTGATTATCATTAATTTTGTCGAAAATCAATTTTCTGGGGTATTGTCAAGTTCATTCCACAATCTTGTGGTTCGGCAATGTCAACGGTGAGTTTTCTTTTCATTTCCCCCAAATCGATTTTTCTGGGTTTAACTTAGGTTTTCGATTTTTCTGGGTAAACTTAGGATTTTCTTATTGGTTTAGTTTGAGGTTTAAGTGTCCAATTAGTGTTCTTTTTTAATTGGTTTGATTGAAAACGTAGGTTGATCCAACCCTAAGTTAAAACGTAGGTTTAGGAGAGAGAATTTGATTTAGGGAAATGAAGAAGATGAAGATGAGTGTTTATTAATAGTATGGGACCCACAAAAACCAACTTCATCCGGTCATTTAAGAGGCAATTTCATTCTCGTATAATATATCCCATAGTTGGTTTTATTCCCGTATTAATTAAAGTTGGTTTTATTGATGGAATACCACCCAAAGTTGGTATTATTCCTGTTAAATAACCCTTTTACTTTTAGCCTTGGTTTCATTTTTGTATTGCCTTAAAATATAGAGCAGTATACCCTGTATAAAATTAGATGAGTTAAACCAGGACCTCGCTTTCATTTTTCTAATATGAGCATTTTACTTAAACTAGAACCTCGCTGCACGCAGTCCTGTTATAGTTGAGTTGCCTAGTCAGAGACTAAAGTCTAATTTGTTTTGACTGAATTCTCGAACCTAGTTTAGTATGATCCTAGTGAAAGTCTATTCCGTTACATTGATTGATTTCCATAATACCGTTATTATTATTGATTGACATTGATTTGCAGGTTGGCAATCATTTTGAATTATTTTACCGTATCATTTTAAATGTTTATTTTTCAATTATTTTGATATATTAGTAATTGTACTTTAATATCATGTAATATGGCTGGGAAAACGTCGTTGTTACTCCCAACTGAATTGTGACTGTTATGTTTAACATGGCAGGTATTCTATGTTTGGGTCGTGTGGGCTAGCGAGCGGCATTTGGTCTTACACCGTTGAATTTTATTTTCATCTTTTGGATTTAATGTTAAACGCTTTTGAGGATTTTAATTTTTGTCCTCTTTTGTATAAAGTGGCAGTTGTACTGACTTACCTTTACTCAATAAAGTTAGTTATCAGTGTGTTAATCCCAACTCGACAGTGATTTCGCCACTGTTTTGCATTAGAAATTACAGAGGATGACATTTATTATGCACTTCATAGAAGTTGTAAAATTATCCTACATCGAAAATTATAATAAGGTGATGTAAGCAATATAATAAGGATTTTTAAAAACTATCAAACTAAGTAAAATTATCACATATCGAAAAATTATGTTGAGGTGATGAAATTCTATATCACAAATAAAAGACATCATTCGTTTGTAGATATTAACAAAAAAAATAAAAGTAAAACTGTCCCATATCGAGAAATTATAATAAGATGATGACATTCTACTATATAAATAAAAGTAATCGTTCGTCTATAGATATCAACGAGAAATCTTTTGAATCCTAAAAAGAATTCTTAAGACTATAATTAAATTCAAGTAGAATTATCCTACATCAAAAAATTATAAGTTGACTGAATTCTATTACGAAATATATAATTAAGAACAACCATTCGTCTTTATTATATGTCAATCTGGAATCTTTAACACCTAAAAGAACTTTTAAACTATAAACTTAAATAGAATTATCCCACATCGGTGATGAAATTATACATCATCAATAAGAGAATTCAATCAAATTATATATATATTAGGCTTTTTTCGAGCGATCTCATTGGTCCGTTTCATCAAACCTCAAATTAGAAAAGTATCATAAATAATTAAAAAAAAATCAACTATAGAATATTTTAATTATTATTATATATATTTAATTTATCATATTAATGTGATGTTTTGCAATTCTTAGGTAAAAATCTTTAGAGTTCATTTTTTAAAAACATTATCGTAAAATAAATTTTAAAAATGAAATAATTATATTCGTGGTAAAAAATGCTTTCATTAAAGTATAAATTTCATATTATTTGTTTCACATCATGTAATGAATTTATTACATATAACAGTTTTAAAATTATCCCACATCGACAAATTATAATATGATGATGAAATTTTATATTATAAATAAAGAGTAATAATTCGTTCTTCGATATCTATCAAAAGTATTTTGAATCTAAAAAAGAGTTCCTAAGACTATAAACCTTAAGTAATTATCTTTTGAATCTCAAAAAGAGTTTCTAAAACTATAAACCTTAAGTAATTATCCTATATCGAAAAATTATGATGAGGTGATGAAATTTTATATTATAAAGAAGAATAATCATTCGGTTTAAATAAATATCGACCGAAAATTATGATGAGGTGATGTAATTCTATATTATAAATAATAGTAATCATTCAATTTTAAATATCGACAAAAAACTTTCAACTCTTAAAAATGATTTAATATATAAAACTACAAACTTAAAATCATTTCACATTGAAAAATTATGATGAGGTGATGGAAGACTATAAACTTAAATAAATTATCCCACATCAAAAAATCATGATAAGTTCATAAATTCTATATTATTAATAGGACTAATCATTAGTTCTTAAATATCAATCAAAAAACTTTTAAGTCTTTTAATAAGACTACAAACTTAAGTAGAAATAATCTCATATCGAAAAATTATATAAGATGATGAAAATTTATATTATAAATAAGAGTAATTATGTGCTCTTAGATATTAACCAAAAATCAGTTGAGTGTTAAAAATATATAAAGACTATAAGCTTATAAACTATCCTACATTCGAAAAATTATAAAGTTTCATCAAACAAAAATTTTTTGAGTCTTAAAAATGTTCTTAAGACTATACACTTAAGTAAAAAATTATAATAAGGTGAAGAAATTCTATATTATAAATAAGACATAATAATTCTTCCTTAAACATCAACCGACTTAAGTAATTCGCTCACATCGAAAAATTATGATGAGATTATGAATTTCTACTAAATAAGAGTAATCATTGTTTTTAAATATCAATCAATAATATTTTGAGATTAAAAAAGGTCTTAATAAGATTACAAACTTAAAATTATCCCACATCGAAACAATTAAAATAAGGTACGATGATGATTCTATATTATAAATAAGAAAACAAATTTTAGTTAAATTATCCAACATCGACAACTTATAATAAAACGATGAATTTCTTCATTATAAATAAGACTAAGGTAATTATTTGTTCTTAGATATCAATCAAAATCTATTGAGTCTTAAAGAACTTTTAAGTTTATAAACTTAAGTAAATAAATTATCTCATATCGAAAAATTATACTACCTTTCTTTTGAGTTTTTAAAAAATCAACAATATTTTGAGTTTCAAAAAAGGTCTTAATAAGACTGTGAACTTCAAATTATCCCACATCGAAACAATTAAAATAAGATACGATGATAATTCTATATTATAAATAATAAGGATACACATTTTAGTTAAATTATCCCACATCAACAAATTATAATAAGACGATATATTTCTATATTATAAATAATGGAGTACTCCGTAGTAATCATGTTCTCTTGGATATTAGCCAAAAATCTTTTGAGTCTTAAAATATATATTAAGACTATAAACTTAAGTAAACCTATCCACATTCGAAAAATTATAAAGTTTCATCAAACATAAATCTTTTGAGTCCTAATAAAAAAGTTGTTAAGACAATACACTTAAATAAAAAAAATTATAATAAGGTGATATACATATATAGAGAGAGAGAGAGAGAGAGAACGAGAGAGAGAGAGAGAGAGAGAGAGAGAGTTGAGATCGGGTGAGAACCTATCTCTCAATGAGAACTGTGAGAACTATTTAGAACCATTAGATCTTATTCACATCTAATGCTTGACATTATTCTTAAAATTCAACAAGATTCACCAAAAATCAAGAAAAGGCAGATGATGCTTTGTTCATCAATGCAAATTCAGGAGATTTGTCGCCTAATCTTAATAAATTAGGGTTCCGGTGTTCAAAAATTGGGGAATTATATACAATTGAGGAATTAGAGTTCCGGTGTTCATAAAATTGGGGAATTATATAAAATTGAGGATTTCTTTAAATTAGGGTTTATATTTTCGTTAAAACCATTAAATATGTCCACTTGATTAGAGATTTTTGTGTAATTAGGGTTCTTGTATATCAAATTAAGGGTTCTTGTTTTCTCTGAACACCTATCGTGGAATTATTCAATGCTTCATTCCCCTCTAATTATACTTCTATTAATCATCTTATTTGTTACACTACTTTTACGGTAATAGTTGTAGCCACATTACAATTTAAAAAGGGTACGTTAAAAGTGAAAAATGGTACGCTAAAATTTTAAAAGAGTACGCTAAAATTGAAATTAAAAAAGTGTACGCTAAAATTGAAATTGAAAAATGGTAAGCTAAAATTGAAAAAAGGGTATGCTAAAAGTGAAAAATGGTATGCTAAAATTTAAAAAGTATACGCTAAAATTTAAAAATGATACACTATAATTGAAATTGAAAAAGGGTACGCTAAAAGTGAAAAAGGGTACGGTAAAATTGAAATTGAAAAAGGGTACGTTAAAATAGAAAAAGAGTACACTAAAAGTAAAAAAGGGTACGCTAAAATTTAAAAAGGGTGTACTAAAATTAAAATTGAAATTGAAAAAGAGTACGCTAAAATAGAAAAAAGGTACGCTAATAGTGAGAAAGGGTACGCTGAAATTGAAATAGGGTACACCACAATTTAAAAAGAAAATTAAATCGAGTAGGGCTAGAAAAGGAAGGGTTTGTATTTCATATAAAATCCGTACAAAAGGAAATTAAAGGACAATATTTTAGATGAACTCTTAAATCAATCAGGAAATTTGAAAAAAAAAAAAACGATAACACACCGTTGCTGAGATTATTGCAATCATTGCAATTATATTAGCCGACGATAATATTGTTACTATTGTAATGAATTAATGAATTTAATTGAATAAGTTAATCATAAAATGATTAATTAAAAAAAAACTACTTAGGTAATTGGGTTCAATACCCAATTGTGATGAATTAATGGATTGAAGAAAAACCGATTAAAAAATTGATGGATTGAAGAATCGGATTCAATGGTCGATTTAAGAATTTATCAATTAAAGGATTATGGGTCGAAGAATTTTGTAGAAAGAGAAGGAGTTACGGGTTGAAGGTTGAAGCAATTGTGATGAATTAATTTGATTGAAGAATTTTGAAGAATCCAACAACTGAGATTGAACACTATGATCCAATGGCTCATATTATAGTTCTGGTACTCACATGAACCTAAATATATATATATATATATATATATATAGAGAGAGAGAGAGAGAGAGAGGTGGGATCAGGTGAGTCCACCTATATATGTTGAGTCCGTGAGTCCTCCTCTTAGCTTTTGATTCAATGTTAGATTAATGGACAAGATTTGATCTCATAATTAAGGAAATAACTAACAAATCTGGTTAAATATATCATTTTTCTCTCTCCTCCTTAATTATCTCAATGCAAATCTTTTCTCTCTCTCATCAATCTTTTTAATTGTCTCCTTCTCTCACACAACAACTTTCTTCAAAATTAAGTTTTTTTCATCATTTTCCTACTGCCATTGTACGTATGTTACTATGTTACTGCCATAATCCATAAACTATGTTACGTTAACTCATATAACGTGTTACTTTAATTCATGAACTGTGTTACTTTAATTCATGAACTGTGTTACTTTAACTTATAAAATCTGTTACGTTGTATAATATTCTCTTGCAAAAACTATTACTCTAACTCATACAATGTGTTACTCTAATTCATGAACTGCGTTACTTTAACTCATATGACGTGTTACTTCAATTCATGAACGGTGTTAATTTAACTCATAAAATTTGTTACGTTGTATAATATTCTCTTGCAAAAACTATTACTATAACTCATACAATGTGTTACTTTAATTTATGAAATGCGTTACTTTAACTCATAAAATCTATTATGTTGCATAATAATCTTTTGCAAAAACAAGACTTTCAATCAACCAAAAGAATAATGTATGATCTATTAAGGATACTCCAAAACAAAAATTATAAAACTCCATTATTATAATTCCAATGTTTCACACCTGTAACTATAAGAACTGGATATTTGAAATCAAATTATAATCATAAATTTTGTTACTGTAACTCATTAAAACTGTGTTACTGTAACTCATTAAGTATGTTACTCTAACGCATAATGTGTGTTATTCTAACTCATTTTACTCCAATCAAGGATGTTACTCTAACGAATAATGTATATTACTCTAACAATATATTGTCCTACTCAGAATTGTGTTTCTTCTTCATCATCTTCTTCTCCTGATTCTTCTTCATCGTTAGACGATGATTTACATGACGTTTCCTCCTCCTTCTTCTCATCTACATCTTTGAAGATATTCCCTATGGATGAAGGAAATTCTCACCCACTTCCCTTCATCATTCATGTGCTTTTGCGTCTACTGAAAAAAAACAATAACAGTGCCAATAAACGTGGCGAAAAAAAACAATCAAAACTTGAAATATGGATTAAAGTAACCGTTAACAAGAATTAAAGTAACTGATGAAGTGCATTGAAGTAACATTGAATTAAATAAACAGATGAAGCTTATACACCAGGTATAAAGTAACAGAGGTAAGACATTAAAGTAACAGATAATGTGAATTAAAGTAATAGATAATGTTCATTAAAATAACACCAGATATAGGTTAGTGCAAAAAATTCATATAATGATAAAAAATGAGAGTATGACGCAGTATCTTACTCTTTGATATTGTTTCCTATTTTGAAGTCATCATGTCCCATAATTATAGGAAGCAGTATTTTTTTTTTTTATATGGCGTTACTCTTTGATATTGTTTCCTATTTTGGTGGCAATCACGTCCCATTATTATAGGAAATGATATCTTTTTTTTTATTATTATTTTAATATGGCGGTTAACAGATGAAAAGAACAAAAGTAACGACTGGAGTGTATTAAAGTAACAGATGGTAGACATTAAAATAACAGACGCTCTACACTAAAGTAACGCTTATAGTAACACGACATATAAAGTAACAGATGATAGACATTAAAGTAACAGATGCTCTACACTAAAGTAACGCAGTATATGAACTACAATAACTCAATATATTGTGCGTTGCCAAATTTCATATGATGAATCAGGCATTTAACAGCATGCAGTTTCCCATATTGTAAACGTAAAAACTAATAATTGAGTAGTGTGGACATGACATAGGTCCACCCGGACGCGGCGACGCGCGGGTTTGGGGAGGCGAATGAATTTCCATATAAGATGGATCGAATAGAATTTTCAATCGAAGTAGAAGTCGCCACCGAATTTTGTGGTTATTCGGAACCATTCGAACCCACTCTATGTCGTAGTGGGCCATATTTAAACCTTACCCATTTCCGATGTCAGAGTTTATCGGGTTCGTCCCTTTGCAGTTCGATACCGATGCCGACTTGCGCGGTTAATCGTATATTGAATGACTCTCGTTGCCAATGGATTCGGACATCCGGAAACCATGGTTCTGAGTAAGGGGTGAGGGTACGTGTTGGGAAGCTCATTGAGAACACCCAACCCCGCCCGCACTTAGCGGCCTTTACTAAGATATCGTTCGGTTTTGTGTACACGCGTTAGTTCGACGATTGAATGATATGCAGAGATTATTTTCCTAAGACATGTGAGGAAAATAAATAAGTGGGTTGCTAAGTCGTTTAATGCATGTTTAAACTAATAACGTCAAAGTTATTTTAGCATGTGAGTTCGTTTTAGTCTAATAAAACAAAGAAATAAATAAATTGCTACAAACACGAGAAAATGGGTTAGTAATGATTGAATAATAATATAGTAAATAAATATACGGGACCGAGAAAATAAATATTAATCGAAATCTGAAAAATATTGTTAAACGCTGTTTTGTATCAAAAACAAAGTTCGAAAAATAATAAAAAACGAGAAAAGGACGCGGCGTGACAGCCGGCCGCGCGGCTCGCCCGGGATTCCGGCGAGTCGCGTGTTGGTCTGTTTTCGAGAACGGTTTTTTTTTGGGAATTTCCGATTAAATCGCATACAAATATTGCATAATTCGTACTCGACTTAATATTCTCGATATTCGTTATATTCGATAGTTGACTACGAAATCAATATCAAATATTTGGAATAGTTTTAGAAAAGGTATAAATTTTGGAAATCATTTCGTAGAGTAATAAAAATAAAACGAACGAAAAGTTAAAAAAAAGGTCCCGGGTTTCAGGCTCGTGCGGGAGTCGCCTGGGCATGGCGCGACTCGCGTGCGGGTCTGTCCGACCTTTTATTTTTTTGTCGAAAATCGTTAATTTTTATAAATCGCGTACAAATATGGATTAATTTATACCCGACTCATATTTTCGATATTCGTCGTATTCGATATTCGATTATGAAATCGATATCGAATAGTCGGAATGATTTTAGAAAAGGTTTTGAGAAAAGTTTGTTTTGAACGAAAAGTATAAAAAAGAATTTTGAACGAACAAATGTAACGATATCGTCGAAAACTTAATATAATTCTTTTCGATACAATATTCGATTATAGAGAATCGATATCATATTTTTAAGAATGTTTGATATATAAAAATAGTTTTTCTTAATAGTATCGATATTAGAAAAATAGAACAAGACCGACGAAAAGACCCATAAAAAAGAACGAGAAGAAAGGAAGAGAAGAAGGAGAAACGGGTTTGATTTACACCCTCAACCTACATGCTTTGCTTTCTCGGGATAAGGCTCGTCGGGAAGTGGCTTAGACTTAGGAGCTTCGAGATGATGAGGATGAGTTTAAGGTGTCGGTTTGGGTGGTTGGACGCCGGGTTTTGGCCGGATGATGGTGCGGTTTCGTCGGTACTTCGAGGCTTCGGAAAGATGTCGGGATTTGTTAGCTATGGAGGATATATGTAAACCGTGTTATAAGACTGTTTTTTTCGGTGTGATATGATGTTGTGATGTGATTTTCCGTCCTCCAAAGTGTTGTATGGAAGGTCCTATTTATAGGGAGTTTCCGACCTTGGCTTAGGAGAGTTTGAATACCGCTTAGGATAGGAAACGTAGGAGTTTGAGGAGCATGAGAATTCCGCTTTCTTGGCAAAGAAGAAAGGGTATCTCGGCTGGTTGGGGGTGTGTTGGCCGAGTATTTGGTACTCGGTCGATGTCTGATTCGGTTTCCGGATAGAATTCCTACTTGAGGTCGAATTCTACCTTTAACGGAACTGTTTAATGCTATAACAAATCTGAAATTTTGTAGGAATTTGGGTAGGAATCAACCGTGTGAGGTGTCACGGCTGACTCACGTGTCTCGGGAAAATCTTTGACCGGGTTTTGACTCGGTCGCTAAAAGACGATTTTACCCCTGGCGTCGGATTCGACTCAAATTAGTGTTATTTGACTCGAAACGACCCACTGGGCCTGGATTTGAGGTTGGTTTTATAAAATTTGTACTCCTTAAAAAGTCTAAACCAAATGTCCATGATTACGAGCCCATATCCGAGTCCATCAAAGCACGTTTACGTCCAATCATCATCGGGTGTTTGGCGGGAACTACTATAGACAACTGGCGGTCAAAATGTGGGTGTCTACAGAGCCCCCACTCTGACTGAGGCTTGGACAAGGCAAAAGTCAGAGTAGCTACCAGGTCAATCAAGGATTAAAACCTGGCAGACTTTCGATCGGGTCGTTTATAGTCCATTAGACCTGCGTGAAGGGCTCGCCAGCCATAGGATAGAAATCATACCTGGGTTGATGTTAATAATGTCGCGGGAGCTTGCCTTGGAAGCTATGGATATACCTGTTTACAGGTACATCCTATCTTAGAATTGCGCGGGGACTTCTCCTAAAAAGTCTTCGGTGTGTCTGTTTACAGACACATCCCATCTTGGAATAGCGCGGGGACTTTTCCTAAAAAGTCTTGGGTGTGTCTGTTTATAGACACATCCCATCTTGGAATAGCGCGGGAGCTTGCCTTGGAAGCTCTGGGTGTATCCGCTTACAGATATATCCCGATTCCTTAATAGAAATGTTGCATGATCCTTCCACTGGGGAGTCTTTGAGAATTCTTCGGGGAGTCTTGGGGTACCTGTCTGTTGATAACAAATTGCATGTAACATTTAGGCGAAACACTGACTCATGCTGGGGAAGAAATGATTTTTGATTGATTTTTTGGAAAGAAAATGATTTTTTTTGGAAATTAGAATGCTTGGGATGACTTGATTCCTAATCCGATTCTGACAAGGACTCCTAAAGTCTCTGGTTAGGCCTGTATGCCTCGATGAAGTGTGATAAAAATTCCTATTCCCGTGGTGACTAGGAAAGGGATATTCTCAAATGGCTAAGTTTTGCAAATTTTAAAATGAGAATTTGAAGAGAGAGATATACCGATCGACTCGACTCTGAACGCGACAAGACGAGTTGACAGACACGACTGGACTCTCTAAAGGTTAGACCGTGACTCGGTAGGAGGTGGGCCACCTAAGATGACAAGACTCTTAAGTTGCGCTATTCCGTAGCCTAGGCGAGTGGCAACACGGTCGAATCCTCGGAATGGGACTGTTTCCGTACGACAGGGCTTTGTGGTAGCAATGTCGTAGACTGGTGTTCTTTTGGATATTCTTTTGATTTAGGGGTACATTCCCAAAGTGGGTATTGCTTCGAGTCCCTGACCAATTCTCGTCTTCAACTGAGCCGAGTACTAGGACACACTACAGAAAGGAGGCAAGATTTTTTGAATTTATCTGGATTTTGTGAGTGGATGGAGGTTTCCTGCCTAAGAGAAGCCCCCAGGACTACAAAGCTAGCTGTTGAGAACATGATGGTGTCGTGACCGGAATGATGGCACTTTTTTAATGTGTGTCAATGTGGGTGGTTGTGCCCTTGTTGAAAGGCTGCCTACGTATTCACGTGTAGTGAAATCAAACCAAGCCGTGGTTCAATGGATTGAAAGATATATAATGGTGCCTAGTTTACTAGGGCTTTGTGTGTAACTAGCCACAGCAATGGTGTAGGCTAGGTGCATTCCCAATGATATCTTGATCAAAGGGCTAGAATAGTTAGGATGCTGATCCTGTGACTGTGAGCGTTCTCCGGGGTAGCCTCCAGAGGTGGTGTGAACTTATTTGGGCATGTTCTATGCCGACTTCAAGTTGAGTTCCCGTGTTTGGGGCTGGTAACTGGTTTAGATGTTTTTGGAAATGTGGAGCTAGGTCGCAAGTGGCTTTGATGTTTCGAAATCTGGAGCTCGATTTTGTGGAGCTAAGGCATCGAGGGTAAGGTATTGTAATGTGGTAGGAAAGGGGGAAGTCGAGTAAAAATGACTCGGACTTCGATCGGGCAGGTTGATAATGCGGGATCTGGTTTCCATGTCTGGCCCTAAAGGTTAGGGTGTATCCTATGGAGCTTGAATCCTCAAAATTATGGGTTGTCTCTAGCCTAGTTCTCGAGAAGGTCTTGAGGGTTGTAATGTGGGAAGGCTAGATGTGGTGTTAGCTGACCAGCTTGACTGTCTCTCCCCTATTGGATGGTATGGGTATTGATAATTTTTGAATTGACCGTTTCACGGTCATGGGTTTTTGAATTCTTTGGGTTGACCTCTTAGCCCCGGTCATGGGATTCTTCATTTGAGTTGACCGTGTCTGGTCGAGAGATGTTGATAAATCTTTTTTGATCATGGCCAGTTTTTTTGTTTTGGCCTTTTGCTTTTTTTTTTTCTTGGACTTTTGATTTTTGTCCAGCTTTTTTTTTTGTCGGTCAGACTAACACCTAATGTAGGGACTGCTGGTCTTATTGGATGGGTGTTTATTGTGGGAAGTGGGCTTACCTCCCGTCTTGAACCCAAACTAGAAGACTACCCAGATTTGTCATAGGATTCGATATGCTCCTGCTACGGGTAGTTATGTGGCTTTCTATACCAGACATGGAATAGGTAAAAGGAAAACACGGGCTCGGTTTCCTGCAGTCATTATAGATGTGCCTATAATAGTCACGTGCGTGTGCTCACAGTGTATGATGGTGTTCATCATGTTCTCGTAAACACATAAGGAAAGTATGTATGAGAAATAGAAAAGCTGATTTTATTGAATTTTGAAAAAAGAGGACAGAATACAACTGACTTTGACTCTGACTTTGATTTGGAAATGAGGATGTAGGGTATCCTAGACTCGAACTCAGACTTAGACTCGAATCAAATCCGGACTCGGACGCTCGGTTGTATTTTTTATTTTGGTAAGGTCTTTGATTGGAGAGAAAGACGGGTGCCACGACTCGCCTAAACTCGACTTTGCGCAAGTGCAAGAGAGGGAGTCAAACTAGACACGGCCCGGGGTGACGGGTCGACAAAGACTCTTGGACCGGGATACTCGAACGTTGATCTAGACGAGGTAACGACTGCGAATTGGACTCGAGCTGCATAAGGGTGAATCCGAAAATGGGGGCGACCGTGTTTGACCGTATCACGTGCTCGGACCAACCGTAGCATAGGTACGACACGAAGAAGGCATCATAAGGACGCCGGTGCAGGATGAACGTAGGGTACCCCTTAAGGTGACCGTGGTTGACTGCTCGGGTGGAGAACAGCCCCCGAGTGAGACTAAAGACTTTGATAGGACTCAAATGGTGCGACATCTAAGTGACTCGAAAGTGGGGTACGTGAGCCAACACGTGTAAAACCTGATCCTTAGAGCAAACGCGGTTGATCGCCCCGCTAAAGGGTAGCCCCCGAGTGGGACTGAAGACCGACTCCTAGACGGGTGACTCGTGGATGGTGGACTCTCCCTGGATTTTGGCAAAGTGGGCCTAGTCCCGTTCGAAGAAAGATCCGTGTGTGAAATCCCCAGACTTTGGACTCGATTGTGTAAATGGGCTTCCCTTTGTAGGAGTTTGTCCTACGTAGGTGGACCGTGCCTTGACAAATAAGGCGGACTTTGGATGGGGTAGAAACTCGTGATGTAAGATCGACGGAGTTTCGACGCTATAGATTCTAACAACTTATGACAAGATCCGACACTGCTAAATACGGGAAGTTCTAAGAAGATGAAAGTTTTGAAAAGGGAATTTGGATTTGAAAACCGAGCAAGGTCGGATTGGAAGGCCCGATTTTTTTGAAAAATCGATAAAATAAAAAGGTTACCGGGCCGAGATTTTGAATTTTTTTTGGAAAGTTTGGACAGCATACCGGCTAAAAATAGGTTATTTTGAGTCAAAATCATAAGTCCTAAATTTGGTAGCTTTCCGGGTTTTGAAAAAGAATGGATTTGAAAAGATGTAAGTTTTTTAAAAAATGACGGTTTTTGAAAAAAGACCAAAGAAGATCAAGTAGCATGTAGTCATGGAAACAGTATAACGACGCCATGTATGCTCTTAGTCTAAGTCTCGGTCGGTCGAATAGGGTCTATACCAACAACGATAGCATTCTCGCAAATCAGGACGGTCCTCCTAAGCCGAGTTGGTCTTAGAATCTGCCGTAAAACCCATGCGAGTTCCGCCATCGAAGTCTTTAGTGCACCCAAGTGGGAATGCACCGTGGTATAGTGGAACGTCGGTCACAAGTAACCGGCCCGGGAAAGAATTGGGTTATGCATGAACCGTTGAGCTAAAACGTGTACATTACTAATCGAACGATTTCTTTTCGAGTCTTACCCTAAGGATGCCGATGGTAAGTGACACATCAATTAATCCCCAGCGGAGTCGCCAAATTGTGGACATGACATAGGTCCACCCCGACGCGGCGACGCGCGGGTTTGGGGAGGCGAATGAATCTTCATATGAGATGGATCGAATTGAATTTTAAATTGAAGTAGGAGTCACCACCGAATTTTGTGGTTATTCGGAACCATTCGAACCCACTCTATGTCGTAGTGGGCCATATTTAAAACATGGCCCATTTCCGATGTCAGAGCTTATCGAGTTCGTCCCTTTGCAGTTCGATACCGATGCCGACTTGAGCGGTTGATCGTATATTGAATGACTCTCGTTGCCAATGGATTCGGACATCCGGAAACCATGGTTCTAAGTAAGGGGTGAGGGTACGTGTTGGGAAGTTCATTGAGAACACCCAACCCCGCCCGCACTTAGCGGCCTTTACTAAGATATCGTTCGGTTTTGTGTACACGCGTTAGTTCGACGATTGAATGATATGCAGAGATTATTTTCCTAAGACATGTGAGGAAAATAAATGAATGGGTTGCTAAGTCGTTTAATGCCTGTTAAACTAATAACGTCAAAGTTATTTTAGCATGTGAATTTCGTTTTAGTCTAATAAAACGATAAAAACAAAATATGAAAATAAATTGCTGCAAACACGAGAAAACGAGTTAGTAATGATGAATAAATCGAATAACGATGCAAATAAATAATATGCATGATTTTGAAAAGATTTATGTCACGTGATGGATTAGCACGCGTTGACCGAGGTCAAAGAAAAAGTATTTATCGAAATATGTCGCGAAAGTCGCTTTTTATGTAAGATTCGAAAAGAATAAAAAATAGAAAAGCGAGGAAACAAAAAAAAAAAGAGACCCGGCTAAGCAGGCCACCGCGCGAGTCGCCTAACAGGCGTGCGACTTGCGTGGCGGTCTGTTCGGGTTTTTTTTTTTTTTATCGAAAACCGTCAATTTATAAATCGCGTACAAATATGGATTAATTTATACCCGACTCATATTTTCGATATTCGTCGTATTCGATATTCGATTATGGAATCGATATCGAATAGTCGGAATGATTTTAGAAAAGGTTTTGAAAAAAGTTTGTTTTGAACGAAAAGTAATAAAAAGAATTTTGGACGAAAAAGATGTTAATTCTCTCCGCGTATAAAATCGTCGAATTTTGTTTAAAAAGATGTAACGATTTTATTTAGCATCAACGAGAAATAATTAATTTTGTTCTTGTTGGATACAATATTCGATTAGAGAAATATGCAACGGATATGTCTACAGAAAATGTGGGCGTTGACTATGGCGCAGTTCGACTCCGCGTCGGTTTTCCAAAGACAGGGACGGTCACATCACCGCCCTGAGAAAATTCTTCACCCGATTACGCAAATACAACATGAGGCTAAACCCTCAGAAATGCAGTTTCGGGGTAACATCTGGTAAATTACTGGGTCATATCGTTAGCCAACGAGGTATCGAGGTCGATCCAGCCAAAATCAAGGCCATCACCGAGATGCAACCCTCTAAAACCGAAAAGGAGATAAGAGGGTTTCTCGGAAAAGTCCAATACATCAGCAGGTTCATTTCAAAGCTAACCATGGTGTGTGAACCGATCTTCAAGAAGCTAAAAATAGGAGAACGGTTACTATGGGACGACAAATGTCAAGCAGCCTTTGATAGAATCAAGGAAATTTTGGCCTCACCACCGTTCCTAATGCCACCTCAGCACGGTTTGCCTTTGTCACTATACCTAACCACGACAGAGACAGCCATGGGGGCTATGCTAGCCCAGACGGTCAATTCCGAAGAACGAGCCATATACTACATCAGCAAGAAATTTTTAGAGTACGAGTGTAAGTACACCATGCTCGAAAAGACGTGTTTAGCTCTAGTCTGGGCCACTAAAAATCTCCGACATTACATGCTCAGTTACGAGGTACAAGTACTATCCAGAATGGATCCAATCAAATACCTCTTCGAAAAGCCCATCCTCAATGGCAGGATATCAAGATGGACCCTAATGTTGGCAGAATTCGACCTAAAATTCGTACCACTGAAAGCCATCAAAGGACAAGTAGTAGCCGAATTTCTCGCTGACAGTCCCATAACCGAAGAAGGACACACCGACACTTGGTCCTTCCCGGATGAAGACATTTTCCACACTGATACCGAAGCGTGGGACTTATACTTTGACGGGGCATCCAATTTCCAAGGATTTGGAGTCGGGATTCTCCTGATCTCACCGAAAGGGGAACATACTCCCGTATCCATCAAATTAGACTTCGACGTCACCAACAACGCCGCTGAGTATGAAGCATGTATCCACGGGCTACAAGCCGCCGCCGACTTAGGGGTCACAAACCTCCGAGTACACGGTGATTCATCTCTGGTCATTAATCAAGCACTCCAGAAATGGAAGACTCGAAATGCTAATCTCGTGGCCTACCAGGCACGAGTAAGGGATCTCGAGAAACAATTCCACAAGCTAGAATATATATACCTACCTCGGGAAGAGAACCAGTTCGCAGATGCACTCTCAAAACTGGCATCATTGCTAAATATTCCCGATCATATGACCAGTATGCCAATCTGTGTCGAAAGACGGTCCGAGCCAGCATATATTCACGACATCGAAGAAATCGAGATACCTGATCCTGAGCCGTGGTATCAAGCTGTGCTGACATACCTAGCAACCGGGGAATATCCACCCGGAGTTGACAACCGAGCCAAAAAGGCCCTGCGAAGACTGGCAACCCAGTTCATCCGCACCGACGATGGGCAACTTTACAAAAAGACAGCACAGGGGGCTCTCCTTCGATGTGTCGACAAAACCAACGCCGAAAAAGTTATGGCTGAAGTACATGATGGCGAATGCGGTCCACACATGAACGCCCAGATGTTAGTCCGGAAAATCATGAGGCTCGGATACTACTGGAATAGCATGGAAACCGACTGTCAGCTATATGTAGACACCCACATTTTGACTGCCAGGTGTCTATAGTAGTTTCCGACAAACACCCGATGATGATCGGACGCTAACGTGCTTCAACGTACTCGGAAATGGGCTCGTAATGATGGACATTTGGCCTAGGCATTTTAAGGAGTACAAATTTCACAAAACCAACCTCAAATTCAGGCCCAGTGGGTCGTTTCGAGTCAAATAACACCAATTTGGGTCGAATCTGACACCAGGGGTAAAACCGTCTTTTAGCGACCGAGTCAAAACCCGGTCAAAGATATTTCTCGAGACTTTTAAGTCAACCGTGACACCTCACACGGTGTATTCACGGTCCAACTCTACAAAATCAGCCATACAAAATAATAAACAATTCCGTTTAAGGTAGAATTCGATCCCGAGTAGGAATCCTATCCGAGAACCGATTCAAGTACCCAACCGAGTGTAAACCACTCGGCCAAGTAGTATGAGTCAGCCGGTTTTCCTCTTTTCTTCCCTCACAAGAAAACGGAATTCTCGTTCTCCTCAGCTTCTTACTCAAGCGGTAATTCTAGCTCAAACAAGAATCCTATTCAAAAACCGATTCAAACACCCGACAGTGTAAAACACTCGGCCAAAACAGCCCAAACCTGCCGTGTTCCCTTTCTTCCTTCACAAGAAAGCGGAATTCTTATTTCCTTCAGATTCCTACGTTTCCTATCCTAAGCGGTAGTCAAACTCTCCTAAACCAAGGTCGGGAACTCCCTATAAATAGCCCCTTGCATCCAACAAATATTGAGACATCATTGACATCAATTATCAACGCCAATTATTAACACACACATACATACTCCGACACACACACATAGTTATTTTAGCATCGAGAAACCGATAATACATCCAAAACCCGAAGGAAGCCGGTCCGAAACCCGACACCCTTCACCCGTCTTAACCGTACCACCCTAACCCAACCGACGTTGCCTCGACGCTCCCGTGCCTAGCCACATTCCGACGAGTCCCGATCCGAGTCAACAAAAGCATGTAGGTTGAGGGTGCATCAAACCCGATTTCTTCCTTTCTCTCCCCTTCTCTTCTTCGTCCGTCGCGTCTTCTTTTTACGGGTCTAGCGTCGTCTTTTTATTTTTTTTCCTAATATCGTTATTAACGAAAAACTATTTTCATAACAATATTCTTAAACATACGATATCAATTTTTCTATAATCGAATATCGTATCAAAAGGAATTATATTAAGATTTCGATGATACTAAAAATCGTTACATCTTTTCTTCGTTCAAAATTCTTTTCTTTTACTTTTCGTTCAAAACAAATTATTTTACAAAACTTTTTATTCATTCCGAACATCCGATTTCGATTTCATAATCGAATATCGGATACGACGAATATCGAAAACATGGATCGAATACAAGTTAATTCATAATTTGTACGCGATCCATCAAAATAACAATTTTCGAACAAAAATAAAACCGGACAGACCCGCACGCGAGTCGCGCCATACCCAGGCGACTCGCGCGCAGGCCTGGAATCCGGGACTTCTTTCTTTACTTTTCGTTCGTTTATTATTTATTCTCCGATCGATTTCTAAAAATTATATTTTTTCCAAAACTATTCCAAGTATTCGATATTGATTTCGTAGTCAACTATCGAATATAACGAATATCGAAAATATTAAGTCGAGTACGAATCATGCAATATTCATACGCGATTTAATACGAACTTCGAGTTTTCGAAAACCGGCACCGAAACAGGCCACCACGCGACCCGCCGGCATCCCGGGCGAGTCGCGCGGCCGGCTGTTGTGCCGCGGCCTTTTCCGTCCTCTTTTTATTATTTTTCGAACTTTGTTTTTTATACAAATCAACGTTCTTTTCAACAATATTTTTCAGATTTCGATTAATACTTATTTTCTCGATCTCGTATTTTTATTTCGCTATATTATTTACAAACCGATACTAACTCGTTTGTTCATCTTTTGTAGCAAATTCATCCTTTTTATTTCATTTGTTTTATTATACTAAAACGAATCTCACATGCTAAAATACAACTTTGATATGTTTAGGAAAACAATGTTTGCATATCATTCATCGTATTACTAACGCGCGCATTAAAACGTCATTCGATATCCTAGTAGAGGCCGCTAATGTGCGGGCAGGGTTGGGTGTTCTTAGTGAACTTCCCAACACGTACCCTCACCCCTTACTCAGAACCGTGGTTTCCGGATGTCCGAAACCATTGGCAACGAGAGTCATTCAATATACGATTAACCGCTCAAGTCGGCATCTATATCGATATGCAAAGGGACGAGCCCAATAAACTCTGACATCGGAAATGGGCCGTATTTTGTACACGGCCCACTACGACATAGAGTGGGCTCGAACGGTTCCGAATAACCATAAAATTCGGTGGCGACTCCGACTTCGATTTAAATTTCCATTTGACCATCTCATGGAGATTCATTCGCCTCCCCAAAACCCGCGCGTGGCCGCGTCGGGGTGGACCTATGTCATGTCCACAATTTGGCGACTCAGCTGGGGATTTTCTGATGAGTTAATAACCTTCAGTGTCCTCAGGGTGAGACTCGAATAGAAATCGTTTGACTAGTACAATGTTAGTTTTACGGTTCATGCATAACCCCATTTTTCCGGGCCGGTACTCGTGACCGGTGTCCCACTATACCGTTGATATAGTCCAAATTGGTTATGTCAAAGGTGTTCATTAGCCGATTCATACGGGTTTTACGGCATGTCCTAATCTCAACTCGAGTTAGGGAGTCCGCCCCGATTCTTGATAGGCTGTGTACACTAGTATAGACCCTTATAGACTGACCGAGACTTAGACTAAGAGCATACATGGCGTCATTATACTGTTTCCATGACTACATGCTACTTGATCCATCATCTTTTTCAAAACCGTCATCCTTTCAAAATTTGCATCCTTTTTTCAAACTATCCAATTTCAAAACTCGGGTCATATACCGAACTTAGGACTTATGATTTTACTCAAAATAGCCTTTTTCTAGCCGGTATTATGCCCAATTCAAAACTCGAAATTACTTTCGAAACTTTCAAAACCCGTCATTCGGCCCACTCCTTTTTCTTTTTTCGAAAAAGGGCCGAATTTCTCCACCCGATTCATTTCGGGCTTTTCAAAAATTCACATTTTAAAACTTCCTCTTCTTAGGACTTCCCGTATTTAACAGTGTCGGGTCGTGTCATAAGTCGTTGAAGTCTCTAGCGTCGAAACTCCGTCGATCCTACATCACGGGTTTCCCCCCCATCCTAGTCCGCCTTATTTTACTAAGGCAAGGCCCACCTACGTAGGACATACTCTTACAAAGGTCGGCCCATTTACACAATCGAGTCTAAAAGTCTGGGAATGTCTCACGTGAACCTTCCTTCGGACAGGGCCCAACCCACAGCGTTGGATCCTGAGGAAAGCCCACCTCTTCACAAGTCACCTGTCTAGGTGTCTTTTCCGAGTCATTTACCGTATTTTTAGTCTTCTTCCTTTTTTCCCTTGCTCGGGATGTACTTTCCTAGGATTCGGGTTAAGTTGCTAATTACGTGGTGCTCTTACAGACAGGCCACCCTTCACTCGAACCATGACGCAAAAAGCCATAGACGAGTTGACCACCACGTTGGCCCAGATCCAGGACCAATTGAGGAAAATGCGGGAGGACCAGATCGCCATTGTCACTCGGGTTAGTGCCGTGGAACAGGGAACCCCCAATGCCTCGATCGAAGATGACGGACTCTTAGCCGCATTGGCCGGCGCGGTCCAAAAGTTGCAAGAACAGGTCCATTCGACCACCAGAAACACTATTCTCACGGAAAATGCCCGTACCTATTCACCCTTAACTGATGAACTGCCCGCTAACCTTAACTTAACGGGCTTGCCAATGTTCGATGGGACTGAAGACCCGGTACTTCATATTCGGGCTTTCAAAGACTTTATGGCTGTTAAGGGGGTCAAATCGACCATGTTCAAGCACCTCTTTGCTTCCTCTCTAGAGAAACACCCAAAAGCCTGGTACTACAGGCTAGACCCCAAGAAATTCAAAACTTGGGACGACGTTGCAATGGAATTCGCGCAAAACTACGCGGACAATGCTGAAATCTAGACTACCATGCGTACTCTAGAAGTTATGGCCCAAGAACCTAAAGAGGGTTTCACCAAATACCTCCAAAGGTGGCGGACCGAAAGTGTTAAACTGGTGGACAAGCCCACCGAAAAAGTGCTAGTGGAGGCCTTTGTCAAAAACCTCCTCCCTGCTTACCGAGTCCATCTCCGGTATGCCATCATACCCGACTTCGCCACTCTGACCGAAATGGGTACTAGAATCGAAGACGATCTAAGGCTAGAGAACCTTACTAAGGCCTCTACCAAAGGGTATCAAGGAGCTGGTTCATCCTCCAGCAAGCCCGCAACCACAACCGCGGCCCGAAGTATCTTCGACGAGGTAAACTCACTTGACACCTCAACCAAAAAGAATACTCCAAATCGGGTATTCACTGACATTGGGACAACCTATGCTAATGCCTTACAAAGGCTATCTTCAAAAGGCCTAATCCAACCGATAGGCCCAACTCCGGAAGTTCCCGTGGAAAAGCGGTCCAAAAGCTACAACATTCAGGCCTATTGCCACTATCACCAAGGCAATGGGCACGACACGGAGAAATGCTGGAAATTGAAACATCTTATCCAAGATCTGATCGAAAATGGGAAGATACTGCTACCCAGTGACAAGCCGAGTAACAAAAACAATCCTCTTGCTACTCATGCCATTTTTACTGGAGAGGTAGTTGACTGCACTCATCTCATTTCCCCCTTCATTTCCCAAATCAACGGGATATGGAACGACGATGAAGATGATGTTTACCTGGCTAAAGGGGAGGCCGTTCCCGTCACTATCGAGGAAATCCGGAGGGCTAAAGCCAAAGCTCTGGCTGGTACACACACCATCACAACCACCCCGGAAACCGTCACTGAACCTTCCAGGACGGAACTCGCTCCCGAAGAACCAAACGCCGATACGGCCCTAGTCAGACAATTGAAGAGGGTCCGAATCGATATCACTATATGGCAGCTTTTGGTTAGTTCACAGGAGCATCGAGCGGCACTCACTAGGGCCCTTGATGAAATCAAGATCGACTCATCGGTTACCCCCACTGAAATGGTGGCCACGATCCTGCCATATCTGAAGGACAAGTCCAAAGGAGAAGGCCCACTTATCACCTTCTCCGAGTCCGACCTTCCACCATTCGGGACCACTCATAACTTGGCCCTATACATCACGGTGATCTGTCGAAACAAGTATCTCCCGATGACCCTGATTGATGACGGGTCCGCAGTTAACGTCCTTCCTTTAAGGACAGCCAAGGCCCTCGGCATTACCGAGGCTGACTACCTTCCGACTGCAAAGACTATCCAGGCTTTTGATGGGAGCCCAAAATCAGTTGCTGGGGCTGTTAAACTAACCATTATAACGGGCCCGATCGAGAAGGAGTTAGAATTCCAAGTGATCAATGTTACTTCATCTTTCAACCTACTACTTGGGAGACCATGGATTCACGCGGTCAAGGCTGTGTCTTCCACTCTTCAGAGGAAGGTCAAACTACCTTTGCAAGATGGGATCATCACCCTCGAAGCTACTCCCATAACTGTGTCAAGCTGTAACACGACGGGCTCAGTCGACCCACGAGGATTCAACTTCGTGGGAATGATCGAAGAAGAGTACCTTTTCCAGCCATACTTCACCGTTAGCATCTATACGATGCTACAGAACCTGGGTTGCTTACCGGGAGTCACATCAAGACCATATCTTCCACCTGGAAAGATCATCGAAACCCTTAACAATGGGCAATCTCACCTCGGTCTAGGCTATACTATGGCGGCCGGCTACACGAACCAAACCAAGGCGGTTACGTTCGTCACCCCGGTATTCGAAACTGTTCAAACGGGCCTCTATCAGCCCACCATCTCATATCCCGGGACCAAATTGGCTCGGGAATGCAATTTCATCCCGGACGACATATTCGCCCTTATCCAGGTCGACGCAAAGGAGGGCACAAGCAACACTGAGCCCATTCTAGGACTACTCTTTGGGGAAGACAAGGTCATCCCGACCCCTAAGCAGGAGCTAGTCAGCCTGATCCTTCGCAGCAGCAGGTTAGATCCAACCAAGCTGATCTCTGAAGTTGGTACCGACACTGGGAAGAGAGCTTGGAGGAAGACAACTAAGTGGACCGACAGCCAGGGTCGAGTCTACAAGCTAACTACTGGCGAAGGAGATATGCATGCTATCGAGTCTGAATCTGAGTCCGAGTCCGAGTCAGAGTCGGAGTCTGAGTCAAAGTCTAGAGGGTCCAGTACTAGGATCGAGTCTGTAACCCCTCTCCCTTCTTTAGCCACACCATCGAGAGCCCTGGAGTCTGTCCCGAGGGCTCTCCCTATCCCGCCTCTGACCAACGATCAGATGGCAGCTCTGTTCGAGCTCTTTTCAAAATTTACTATCAATAATAACGATAACCGTTCTGCTTACGACTTGGCTTATTTTCAAAATGTTTTCAAAAATCTTACTTGCAATGACATTGAGAAACCCGACGAATAGGTACCATTGCCTCCGCATCTAGTCGAGCAACTTGAACAAAGGGAGTCCCGAAATCCTGTAATCGAAGAAACCGATTCCATCAACGTAGGAACCCCTTTAGAGCCTCAGATACTTAAGTTGGGCCTATCCTTAGATCCCAAAGAGAGACAATAATTCACGGATCTCCTCCAGGAATTCAAAGACGTCTTTGCATGGTCCTACAAGGACATGCCGGGAATAGACCGGGAGATAGCTGAACACCGAATACCCATCAAAGACGGGTATAAGCCGGTAAAACAGAAACTCCGAAGAATGAGGCCCGAATGGTCTCTCAAAGTCAAAGAAGAAGTTGATAAACAATTCAAAGCGGGCTTTATTCAAGTTTCTGAATATCCAGACTGGGTTGCAAACATAGTACCGGTACCCAAAAAGGATGGCAAAGTCCGAGTATGTGTAGATTTCCGGGACCTTAATAAGGCCTGCCCAAAAGACGATTTTCCGTTACCACACATCGACATACTGGTGGATAACACGGTCGACCATGCCCTTCTATCATTCATGGACGGGTATGCCGGATACAATCAGATCAAAATGGCGGAAGAAGACATGAGTAAGACCACCTTCATCACACCTTGGGGGACTTACTGCTATACCGTGATGCCATTTGGGCTTATTAACGCTGGTGCCACTTATCAACGGACCGCCACCACTTTATTGCATGACATGATGCATAAGGAAGTGGAGGTCTACGTTGACGATATGATTGTCAAGTCAAAGGACCGGAACGGGCACATTGCAGCCCTATGGAAGTTCTTCACCCGACTACGCAAGTACAACATGAGGTTAAACCCTTAAAAATGCAGTTTCGGGGTAACATCGGGCAAGCTACTGGGCCACATTGTCAGCCAACGGGGCATCGAAGTTGACCCAGCAAAGATCAAGGCCATAACCGAGATGCAACCGCCTAAAACCGAAAAAGAGATAAGGGGGTTTCTCGGAAAAGTCCAATATATAAGCCGATTCATTTCAAAGCTAACCATGGTATGTGAACCCATTTTCAAGAAACTGAAGATAGGAGAACGAACACTATGGGACGATAAATGTCAAATGGCTTTCGACAAGATCAAGGAAATTCTATCCTCTCCACCGGTGCTAATGCCACCTCAGCATGGCTTGCCTCTATCACTATACTTGACAACGACCGAGACTGCCATGGGCGCTATGCTAGCCCAGACGGTCGATTCTGAAGAACGGGCTATTTACTACATCAGTAAAAAGTTCTTAGAATACGAATGCAAGTACACCATGCTCGAGAAGACGTGTCTAGCATTAGTATGGGCCACTAAAAAGCTCCGACACTACATGCTTAGTCACGAGGTACACGTGCTATCCAAAATGGATCCGATCAAATATCTATTCGAGAAGCCCATCCTTAACGGTCGTATATCCAGATGGACTTTAATGCTAGCTGAGTTTGACCTCAAGTTCGTACCGTTAAAAGCCATCAAGGGCCGGGTAGTAGCAGAATTCCTCGCCGATACACTAGTAGAAAACTACCCTTTGGAACCGGTTGTAAACTACCCTTTGGAACCTTTTTTCATAGGTTCTACTGCCGCAGATTCCTTTGGTTCGTAGCTTTGAAACCGGTTGTAAGAAGGTTCCAATGATGACCTTTGGAACCGGTTATTGGTGGAACCAGTTCCAAAGGGTAGACCATTGGAACCTATTGTAATTACAACCGGTTCCAAAGGGTGTACCATTGGAACCTGCTGTAATTACAACTGGCTCCAAAGGGTGTACCATTGGAACCTAATATAATTCACAACCGGTTCCAAAGGGTGTTATTTTTTTTTTAAAAAAAAGTGCATATTCAAATCCACAAAAATCAACGATAATATAAAAAAGATAATAACGCACGTCAACAATATATTTACATGACAAATTAATTAAATAAAAAATTGCCATAAAATTGAAAAAAAATAATATTTTTATTAATACTTATTAATCTTAAAATTACAACATATATCGCCATCGTACATATTTCAATCTTCTTCACATCAATTAATCCGTCATCCACACATCATACATACTACGGAGTACAATCTTCTTAATATTCGTGGTTTCTTCCTTCGAATAAGTAAGCTCTCTTCTCCTACACTTTATTAGTCTCTTCAGTTTGTTAGAAAAATAATTAAGGAAAGATAATTGCGACGAATACTCACTTTTTATATCGTGTGATTCCGGTCTTCTCGAAGCTTCTTCTTTTTCTTCTTTATCATCGGATGACTGAGAGACCTTGAGGCAAGACGAGCAGTCGAGCACTGTACAAAATCGTCAGTAGTATGGGGAAACTCGAGCCCATGAAACGTTTCTTTTGCACTAGTTTCCAAATTTTTTGTCCAACTCAACGGAAAAATACTTCTCAGATCAAGAAGGCTATTGTCGCAACCACCAAGCTCCATAGGTGGACAAGATATATGAAGGGAAGGTGTCGAGTCTGATATCAGAGGAGCCAGAGAGATAACACCGTGGTCCATATTGCCGTTACTGTGTACAGAGTTGCTATATTTTGTATCGTCTCTGAACAATTTCCTGGGCCGGGAAGACGGGTTTTCATAACATTGTTAGTTTGGGAATATGAATTATCAGCACCCTAAGACATCCACCTTCGCTATATTCTCAACAACTTATGCAAAGATTTTATGAACAATTAGGGCAACTTTTGTGAAAATCTAGTATCGGTGTCTAGCAGTTATTACTGATGTAGAATAGGAAACGAGGAAAAATAAGGTCATGCTGTTTAAATGGCTGAAATTTAAGAATTGCTAACTAAACTTAAGAAAAAGTGACATACCAGCAACACTGATCCCTACAGCCAACGTCTACGTGTCGAATCTTGCCTACGGAAAGGTCCTGCCCTGTCATGATATTACTTCTAAGCTTCAGAAACCAATAAAATTGACAGAGAAACAATGCTTCAATGCACAAATCACAGATAAAACTATAAAATGCAAAAATACTCATTTATGTTCTAAAAACCAAAATGACCTTAAATCTTACTTCTGTCCCCATCTTGAGATTTTGCTCTTGATTTATCTGTTCAAAAATCGGAAGAAGCAATGTGATCAAGTACTAGAGCTGATGAAACTTGCTTCCCTCGCTAGTGCACTTCACATTTTCCTAAAATCAGAACTCATGTTAAAACCAATGCATGGTAATTATGTACCTCTCTTAGTGCAAAACAAAGTCTGAAAGAAAGAATCTATACCAAACATTCAAGAGTAGTGAGTGCACAAGGTAAGTTAGTTCAATACCCCTTAGTTACCTGGTGAACGATAAAACGCTAAAACGCGATCACAATTCCATCGGCCCAAAGGTATCATCGGTAAAATGAGACACATCGAGAATCGTACTGATGCCAGGTGTAACTCTTGGATGCGCACTAGGAACCTGCCAGAAGGAATCCGATAGCACATAAAATATGTAAAAGGCTAACTTGATTGGTATAAAAATTTCCTTCCTTCAAAATTTGCAGCTCTACAGTTGGTATGGTTAATTACGTGCAGTTAAGTATTCAATGCTTAACTAAAGCGGATATACATTTTCCTGACTTACTTATAGTTCCGATTGAAGCTCATTTTGTGTATTATGAAGCTTTAATGACTCCTTGTAGTCGGGCCTCTCTATTACTATGTGCTATTACTACAAAAATGTTTAAACCAATGTGATCTTATCTGAATGCGTTTACATGTTAATTCAATGATACCAACACAAGATTATGAGGTCAGAACACCCTTGGCCCTGAATTGCATTTTAGTAGTTCACTCTACAGTCTCAGATATTAGATAAGCACCTGCTACGAAGAGCGACAAATTACAACACTATTCTCTCTAGCATACACACCATTATGTTTCATGGCCTTCATCAACTAACAGTTAGTCAGGTACTATAATAGTAAATTTGCAACGATTATTAGCTTCTGCTTAGTTACAATTGATCATCCCCCAAAGTGAAAATAAAATCAAGGAATCCGATAGCACATAGAGCATCAGCGCTGCAACTGTCTGACTATTTATATGAGCTTCTACTCGACATTATTCTTCTCATGAGCAAAAATTTTATTCTTTTAAGCTGTACTGATCAATAATTACTTTATCAAAACAATAAATGCACAACATTATCATGAGCAGAAATGATGAACATCACAGTGGCATACCTCTCCTGAAAATGTGGCTTTTGTGTAGGAAGATAAAACAGGATATTGGATGACAAGAACATACCTTAAATTAAACTTCTCCGTACTTCGTGTGTTCGTCGTCCTCGCAATCCCTGACCCGACCTGATGTTGTTTTTGTATCATTGTGCCTACCTCTTTGTGTCTAAAAATTGCAGAACCATGGAATTACAAAACTTAAATCGATTTAGGTAATTGCAGAACTTAAATCCTTACCTTAAATCGAATTTCAGAACTTAATCCAATTGCGGTGTCTTCGAATCTTCGTGTTCTATTCGTTAGAACTTAAATCGAAATAATCTTCTTCGATTCCTCGTGTCTTTGAATTAGGATCTTAGGGTTTTTGTGGCTAGGTTTTCTTCGGGTTCTTCGTCTTCGTCTTCGTCTTCGTCTTCTTCTTCTTCTCGTCGTCGTCGTCTAGGGTTTGTAATTTCTGATTCGATAAGTTTCTGATTTGTTTGTGTAATAAGGGGTTTCCTTTCTTCTTTTTATTTTTTTGAGAAAATATTTGTACGAGTAGGTTCCAGGTTTTTAGAATTCCTTACCCTTTGAAACCTCTTGTTGTTGGAGAATGAGGTTCCATTGACGGTATCTTTGGAACCGGTTTAAGTTAGAATAGGTGCAAAGGCTTGTTGATAGGGTCCAAATATTTTACCCCTTACCTTTGGAACCTCTTGTTAGTGAACAACCGGTTTCATTGGTATAGGATAATTTTTTTGGTTATATAAGACACCTCTTATTTTTACAACCGGTTCCTTTGAATAGGTTCCAATGGCATTAATTCTACTAGTGATAGTCCGGTATCTGAGGAAGAACACACCGATACTTGGGCTTTTCCAGATGAAGACATATTCCATACCGACACCGACACATGGGATTTGTACTTTGATGGAGCGTCCAACTTTCGAGGATTTGGTGTCGGGATTCTACTAATCTCACCACAAGGTGAACATACCCCGTTATCCATCAAGCTAGATTTTGACGTGACTAATAACGCAACCGAGTACGAAGCATGCATTCACGGGTTGCAAGCCGCCGCCGATTTAGGAGTGACAAACCTCCGGGTCCACGGCGACTCATCATTAGTCATAAACCAAACCCTACAGAAATGGAAGACTCGGAACGCAAATCTCGTGGCTTACCAAGCACGAGTAAGGGTTCTCGAAAAACAATTCCAAAAAGTGGAGTACATTTATCTGCCTCGGGAAGAAAACCAGTTTGCAGATGCTCTCTCAAAATTAGCATCTTTAATGAATATCCCAGCGCATCTAACCAACATGCCCATTTGTGTCGAAAGACGGTCAGAGCCGGCATATATCCACGTTATCCAAGACATCAAAATAACTGATCCAGAACCTTGGTACCAGGCTATTCTAACCTACTTGACGTCAGGGGAATATCCTCCGGGAGCTGAAAACCGGGCCAAGAAAGCTCTACGAAGATGGGCAACCCAGTTCATCCGCACAGACGATGGACAATTATATAAAAAGACAGCACAGAGGGCTTTACTCCTATGCGTTGATAAAGCTCGAGCTGAAAGAGTCATGGCCGAGGTGTACGATGGCGAAAACGGACCACACATGAACGCCCATATGTTGGCCCGAAAAATCGCAAGACTCGGTTATTATTGGAACAGCATGGAAACTGACTGTCAGCTGTATGTCAAACACTGCCATAACTGTCAGATTTTCGCCAATGTTCAGCATATGCCTTCATCCCTACTATATACAATGACATCACCATGGCCATTCTCGACATGGGGAATTGATATAATCGGGAAGGTGAACCCTTCTGGGACAGGAGGTCACTGTTTCATCCTAGTGGCTATCCACTATTTTACCAAATGGGTCGAAGCCGAGTCATACCGGATCTTGAATGCCAAACATGTGGCTAAGTTCATCCAAAACAAAATTATATGTCGATATGGGATTCCACACGAGTTCATCAGCGATCACGGGACCCATTTCCAAGCTGAAACCGCCACTTTGCTGGAAAAGTACAAGATCCAAAGGCATACATCGTCACCTTACCGTCCTCAGACAAATGGAGCGGTAGAGGCAGCCAATAAGACAATTGTCACCATTCTTAAAAAGATGGCTGAGAATTACCGGGACTGGCCCGACAAGATACCCTTTGCCTTATGGGGATATCGGACATCAATTCCAACTGCAATCGGAGCAACTCCGTACTATCTGACATATGGAATGGAAGCAGTCCAACCGGTCGAACTAGAAGTACCATCACTCAGGATTCTGCTCGAAAGTCATGTACCTGAAGCAGACTGGGTCCAAGCCCGATATGACTCACTAATCCTCTTAGACGAACGGTGATCCCGGGCTCTGAATAATATTCAGATATATCAGAAAAGGATCCAACGGGCTTTTAACAAAAGGGTTAGGCCCAGGAACATCAAAGAGGGAGATCTAGTCCTAAAATCTGTTCGAGCTTTACTACCGGTTGACCCAAGGGGAAAATTCAAACCTAATTGGGCTGGGCCATATCTAGTGAAGAAGATTCTTTCAGGAGGTGCAGTAATGCTAACGGACTTGGACGGAAACGAGTTCGTCAACCCAACAAACTTGGACCAACTGAAGCGTTACTACCCATAAACCTTATCTCAATGTCATTTGCAAAAGTTTATAAAAATGTCTTATTATGAATTTTCAAAATTTTAAGCAAGTCAATAAGTTAGGATCATTTATCCTACCGTTGCACATCTCGAATTAATAATCTTGATGTATTCGAAAATTGCAAAAAAACTTCTGAACTACGGAAGGTTTGATTCCATTAATTTTGGATACGTAGGCAACCCCTCAAAAGGGTACAACCAATGCAATAACGAAAAGACGGGAACGGTATTCACTAATATGTCTTTTTATTATTTCAAAAAAATACATCACAAAAAAAAACAACAACAAACAAAATCACACCACAAAAATAATAGTAATACTTAAATAATAAATTTAGGAGACTACTCGTACATTTTGCCCTTTCCCTTATCTTTCGGGTCACGCGGAGCCCGAGGCCGACGGGGCGGGGGCGAACGTTCCCTAATCACAAGGGGAACTTCCTTTGCTCGAACTCGCTTCTTCGATTTTGGGTTTTCCATCCTTTGCACCGGCCCAAGCCGAGCCCTAACCGGCTCGGGAAGCCTGTCTCGAGGACCAAGTCGGTCCTTAGCAGCCAGTCTTGGCCCTAGTCTCCTTTCTAAATCTGTCTGGGGGCTCACCTTCCCCCGTGCACCCTTATTACTGGACCCTTCAGTCTGAGTCCTAGATCTTCTTTTCTGACCTGTCGAAGTATCTCCCTCAGTAAAGAAGCTCCTATTGTCCTTAGCATGCTCCCGGCGTAACAGGTCATAGGCCTCGTCAATTTTCAGGGCAGCTCGAGTTTTAGCTGAATCAGCTCGGGTCCACCTTACATAAGAATCGGTTACCCAGATCGAATGAGAATTTTTAAGAACAGGCCAAGTAGCTCGTGTATACCACCTTTGCATCGAGGTGTCACACATCACATCCGTTAGCTGAGTAGATTCACTCACAACGGCCTCGATTTCTGGGATTCTTTGCGCCCGACCATATTGCCTAAGTATGCGATCGGAAAAGAGGTGAATTGTCTGCCTAAAAGATAGGATTACTTGATATCTAGCCCTATCTCGAGATTCTAGGCCAGTCCAAAGGTAAATTGGCCACCATGGTACGGCCCAACGGATCAACAGGCCTCCATGAAAAGATAGCACCTCATCCCAATATTGTTGGGTATTGAAGCGAGAAAAGACAATAGCTCGTCTCCTCGACATAACTTGCCTGGGATGATATCGGCTCACATCTAAGGGAGGATCCAAGATCGATAACCTCTCAAACAGCCACAGCTGAAAAATCCGGGAAAAAATCAAAATCGCGAAAAATCGTCAAAATCACGTTAAAAAAAAAGGCGTGAAAACCGAGAAAACCGCAGGAACCGGGAAAATCGGGAAAAACCGTGCAAAACCGGAAAAATGGAAAAGCCGGAAATTCAAAAAATCAAAATCCAAAAAAGGCATACCTGTAGAAGCCGGGTACTCCCAGTCAGCCGGACTGACGGATCCCTCTTACGATTATCCAAACCCTGGATAATCTCTCCTGTAATCAGCCAAGCCGGGCTATGCTCCGTCTCCATTAGGTCAGCCACAGTGAAAAGTCTGACATGGCCCATACAAGATAATAAGTCCATATGCCCTTCGAAGGCATAGAGATGGAGCATACAAAAGGTAAAGGCCCTACGGCTATGAACCGGCCTGACCCGGACGTCATCTTGGTTCATGACTTTTTCAGCCAGGTCGATCAGGGAAACGGTATCTCCTTCTAGCATACGGGATACCTCCATATGGGAAAGCCCTAAAAATTCCCTTAACTTCCTCCTTGGGTCAGAAACTGAAAAATGGATAGCAGGGCGAAGTATAGGATTTCATCCTCCTGCAGCAGCAATTTCCTCAGGAATAGGGCAAATCTCTCCTCGAGAAAAACTAAATACATGATAGGTATCATCCCAATAGGATAGGCAAGCATCCAAGAAGTGGCAGTCTACTTGCATCTGACGGATCACGGACAATTGGGTAACGCCATTCTGATTTAGGATAGCCCTATCGGCATCCCTAAAATATTTGGACCACTCGTGCAACATTCCGACTAGTCGGTCGATCCCCATACTTGATTTGCTAAAGGAGGGAATAATTATTTTCAGGACTTATTCTTTTCCTTAAGTAATTGAGGAATTGTGGAATTATGAGAATTTATGAAGCAAGAAGGGGTATTTATAGCATAAAATATAAGTTCTCCTCCTCACCTTAGGATTCCCAATCCTAGAGCATCTAGCATACAAGCCATTGTCCTAAGGCTTAGCTAAGTCATCCCGAGCATTCCTATTCCTTTTCAAAGTCAAAACAAAAATTCTTTAATTTTTTTTTCAAAGGCTTTTGCAAATTCAGAAATTCAAACCTTTTCTCAAAATTTTTATTCCCCAGCACGAGTCATTTTTCCTACAAATGTTACATGCAAAATTTTGCAGCTTTGCATAAATATGTACAGGACGACTCGAGCAGGACCATGCGATTTGCATAACTCCCCAACGGCATTTAACAAGATGAGCCCACATACAGGCCCATTTTAAGTCTCATATGACGAGTTCAATTCCCCACGGAGTTATCATCATCAGTTCAGGTACATTTCTAGCCCATGGCCGGCGGGCCCTCCACGCAGGTCTAATGGACCTTAAACGACCCGACCGGAAGCGGCCAGGTTTTAATCCTTGATTGACCTGGTGGCTACTCTGACTTTCGCCCTGTCCAAGCCTCAGTCAGAGTGGGGGCTCTGTAGACACCCACATTTTGACTGCCAGGTGTCTATAGTAGTTTCCGACAAACACCCGATGATGATCGGACGCTAACGTGCTTCAACGTACTCGGAAATGGGCTCGTAATGATGGACAATTGTCCTAGGCATTTTAAGGAGTACAAATTTCACAAAACCAACCTCAAATTCAGGCCCAGTGGGTCGTTTCGAGTCAAATAACACTAATTTGGGTCGAATTTGACACCAGGGGTAAAACCGTCTTTTAGCGACCGAGTCAAAACCCGGTCAAAGATATTTCTCGAGACTTGTAAGTCAACCGTGACACCTCACACGGTGTATTCACGGTCCAACTCTACAAAATCAGCCATACAAAATAATAAACAATTCCGTTTAAGGTAGAATTCGATCCCGAGTAGGAATCCTATCCGAGAACCGATTCAAGCACCCAACCGAGTGTAAACCACTCGGCCAAGTAGTATGAGTCAGCCGGTTTTCCTCTTCTCTTACCTCACAAAAAAACGGAATTCTCGTTCTCCTCAGCTTCTTACTCAAGCGGTAATTCTAGCTCAAACAAGAATCCTATTCAAAAACCGATTCAAACACCCGACCGAGTGTAAAACACTCGGCCAAAACAGCCCAAACCTGCCGTGTTCCCTTTCTTCCTTCACAAGAAAGCGGAATTCTTATTTCCCTCAGATTCCTACGTTTTCTATCCTAAGCGGTAGTCAAACTCTCCTAAACCAAGGTCGAGAACTCCCTATAAATAGCCCCTTGCATCCAACACATATTGAGACATCACATTGACATCAATTGTCAACGCCAATTATTAACACACACATACATACTCCGACAAACACACATAGTTATTTTAGCATCGAGAAACCGATAATACATCCAGAACCCGAAGGAAGCCGGTCCGAAACCAGACACCCTTCACCCGTCTTAACCGTACCACCCTAACCCAACCGACGTTGCCTCGACGCTCCCGTGCCTAGCCACATTCCGACGAGTCCCGATCCGAGTCAACAAAAGCATGTAGGTTGAGGGTGCATCAAACCCGATTTCTTCCTTTCTCTCCCCTTCTCTTCTTCGTCCGTCGCGTCTTCTTTTTACGGGTCGAGCGTCGTCTTTTTAATTTTTTTCCTAATATCGTTATTAACGAAAAACTATTTTCATAACAATATTCTTAAACATACGATATCGATTTTTCTATAATCGAATATCGTATCAAAAGGAATTATATTAAGATTTTGACGATACTAAAAATCGTTACATCTTTTCTTCGTTCAAAATTCTTTTCTTTTACTTTTCGTTCAAAACAAATTATTTTACAAAACTTTTTATTCATTCCGAACATTCGATATCGATTTCATAATCGAATATCGGATACGACGAATATCGAAAACATGGATCGAATACAAGTTAATTCATAATTTGTACGCGATCCATCAAAATAACAATTTTCGAACAAAAATAAAACCGGACAGACCCGCACGCGAGTCGCGCCATGCCCAGGCGACTCGCGCGCAGGCCTGGAATCCGGGACTTCTTCCTTTACTTTTCGTTCGTTTATTATTTATTCTCCGATCGATTTCTAAAAATTATATTTTTTCCAAAACTATTCCAAGTATTCGATATTGATTTCGTAGTCAACTATCGAATATAACGAATATCGAAAATATTAAGTCGAGTACGAATCATGCAATATTCATACGCGATTTAATACGAACTTCGAGTTTTCGAAAACCGGCACTGAAACAGGCCACCACGCGACCCGCTGGCATCCCGGGCGAGTCGCGCGGCCGGCTGTTGTGCCGCGGCCTTTTCCGTCCTCTTTTTATTATTTTTCGAACTTCGTTTTTTATACAAAACAACGTTCTTTTCAACAATATTTTTCAGATTTTGATTAATACTTATTTTCTCGATCTCGTATTTTTATTTCGCTATATTATTTACAAACCGATACTAACTCGTTTGTTCATCTTTTGTAGCAAATTCATCCTTTTTATTTCATTTGTTTTATTATACTAAAACGAATCTCACATGCTAAAATACAACTTTGACGTTAAATTTTTCATGCATTAAACCACTTAGCAACCCATTCAATTCCTCATATGTTTAGGAAAACAATGTTTGCATTTCATTCATCGTATTACTAACGCGCGCATTAAAACGTCATTCGATATCCTAGTAGAGGCCGCTAATGTGCGGGCGGGGTTGGGTGTTCTTAGTGAACTTCCCAACACGTACCCTCACCCCTTACTCAGAACCGTGGTTTCCGGATGTCCGAAACCATTGGCAACGAGAGTCATTCAATATACGATTAACCGCTCAAGTCGGCATCTATATCGATATGCAAAGGGACGAGCCCAATAAACTCTAACATCGGAAATGGGCCGTATTTTGTACACGGCCCACTACGACATAGAGTGGGCTCGAACGGTTCCGATTAACCATAAAATTCGGTGGCGACTCCGACTTCGATTTAAATTTCCATTTGACCATCTCATGGAGATTCATTCACCTCCCCAAAACCCGCGCGTGGCCGCGTCGGGGTGGACCTATGTCATGTCCACACTATATGTTAGACATTGCCATAATTGTCAAATTTTTGCCAATGTGCAGCATATGCCACCATCCTTGCTATACACCATGACGTCACCCTGGCCATTTTCAACATGGGGAATCGACATAATTGGGAAGATAAACCCCTCGGGAACCGGAGGACACTGCTTCATCTTGGTAGCAATCGACTATTTCACCAAATGGGTCGAAGCTGAATCCTATCGTATTCTCAACGCTAGCCATGTTGCCATGTTCATTCAAAATGAGATAATATGCCGGTATGGGATCCCTCATGAATTCATTAGTGACCACGGGACCCATTTTCAAGCCGAAACAGCAGCCTTGCTAACCAAGTACAAAATTCAAAGGCATACGTCTTCACCCTACCGACCCCAAACCAATGGAGCGGTAGAAGCGGCTAATAAGACAATTGTCACCATACTTAAGAAGATGGCTGATAATTACCGAGACTGGCCCGACAAAATACCATTTGCACTTTGGGGATATCGAACCTCGATTCGTACTGCGACCGGGGCAACACCGTATTACCTTACATACGACATGGAAGCAGTCCAACCTGTTGAGTTAGAAGTGCCATCACTCAGAATCCTACTCGAAAGTCAAGTACCTGAAGCTGATTGGGTTCGAGCACGATATGACTCGCTAGTCCTTTTAGACGAACGACGATCTCGTGCCCTCAATAATATTCAAATCTATTAGAAGAGAATCCAACGGGCTTTCAACAAAAGGGTGAGGCCCAGAAACATCAAAGAAGGAAACTTGGTTCTCAAGTCTGTTCGAGATTTATTACCAGTAGACCCAAGGGGAAAATTCAAACCTAACTGGGCCGGGCCATATCTGGTAAAGAAGATTCTATCAGGTGGAGCAGTAATGCTAACGGATCTGGACGGGAATGAGTTTGTCAACCCAACTAACCGGGACCAACTGAAGCGCTACTACCCCTAACCCACCTTTCTCAATGTCATTTGCAAAAAGTTTATTAAAAACATTTTTTTCAAACTTTTAAGGACAAGTCAAAAGCTTCAGTTATTTACTCTACTGTTACAAACATCTTGAACCAATAGTCTTGATGTGTTTCGAAATTGTAAATTAATTCAGTCTGAACTACGTTTGGTTTGATTCCATTTATTGTGGATACGTAGGCAGCCCCTCAAAAGGGCACAACCACTGCAATCGAGAAAAGAAAACAGGAACGGTTCTTTAATAAACCTTTTCTTACTTATTTCAAAAAAAAAAAGAAAATCAAAAAATCAGCACACAATAAATAATACTAATACTTAAATAATAAAAAACTAGGGCATTTTTCCCTTTTCTTTGCCCTTAGCCTCCTTTTCGGTCCATCGGCGTCGAGGTGGAGGTGAATGCTCCCTAATCACCAAGGGAACCTCCTTAACCCGGGCTCGTTTCTTCAAACTTGACTCCCCGGTCACCTCTTTATCACGCGGGCCTAGTCTGTCTTGGACTGCTAGCCTCGGTCTAAGTCTTCTCTCCAAATCACTAGCACCGGTCTCTTTAGCCTGAGTCTTAGTTTTTGACTTAGAACCCGACCCCGGCTCAGCAAAGGTAGTTGGAGTCTCTTCGAGGAACCGCCTGTTGTCTTTGGCCGATTCTCGGCGGGCCAAGTCAAGAGCTTCTTCAGCCTTCAAAGTTTTACGGGTCTCCTGGGATTCCTCAAAAGTCCATTTTCGGTAGGATTCAGAAACCCAAGTGGTCTGACAAGGACGAGGTATAGTCCACATGACACGGGTGAACCATCGCTGTAGCCACGTGTCACACATAACGTCCGTCAATTGGATCGAAACGCTAATAATTGCCTCAGTCTCAGGGATCTGCTGAAACGAACCGAACTGTCTCAGAATACGGTCCGGATAGATATGGACTGTCCAGTCCAAAGACAAGATCACCAAATAACGGCCTTGTCCCTCCTAGCTAACCCCGTCAGCCTCGAAAGGAACCACCAGATGACATTCCATCTGATCAAAGGCCCACCATGGAACGTTAACTCTTCATCCCAATATTTTTGAGTGATGTGATGACTTGATCTTATTCGACGAGACCTTGAGCCGATTTGACCACTACGATATTTGGATATGTTCACCGAGGGCTCTATGATCGACAGGCGCTCGGATAACCAGATCTGCAAAATTTTTGAAAAGTCAAAAACTTTCGATAAATCGAAAGATCGAAAAATCAAAATTTTCGTAAAAACTGGAAATTTTCGAAAATTTCAGGAAAATCAAAAGTTTTCGGAAAATTTGAAAATTCCAAAAAACCCGAAAAAATTGAAAATTCCGGAAAGTTCCGAAAAATTCAAGATTACCGCAAAAATCAGGAAATCGGGCAATTATTCGAAAAACGGCTAAATACCTGCAGAAGACGGATGCTCCCTAACAATTGTCGATCCGGGTCGAGTCTTCTAGCGTCAAGGCCCATAATAATCTCTCCAGTTATCAGCCAAGCCGGGCTGTGACCTGTCTCCATTTGGTCAACTATGCTGATTAGCCTGATCTCACCCAAGCACGAGTCAGCATCCATCCGACTTTCGAAGGCATGTCTATGCAGCATACAAAAGGCAAAAGCCCTACGCCTATGGGTAGAAGTAATTCTTTCACCAACTGGGTCCATGAATTTGTCAGCCAAGTCAAATAGGGAAACTGAATCTCCCTTCACCATACGGGCTGTCTCAGCATGTGACAGGCCTAGAAAATACCTTAACCGCCTCCTTGGGTCAGGATAAAATGGGGGAATAGCAGGACGAGCATTAGGGCACCAACCGCCTATAGCTGCAATTTCTTCAGGAAGGGGTCACATTTCTCCTCGAGAAAATGCAAAAATATGGTAGGTAGTATCCTAAAAGGCTAAGCAAGCATCAAGGAAATACGAATCTACCTTAAGTCGCTGAAGTGGGAATAGAGCCACAATTCCCATTTGAGTTAGCTGAACTTTATCTTCATCTCAAAAATCCTGGGCCCACGCATGAAGCATCGCGGTCAAATGATCGATACCCATTACAAGAATAGTTTCTTTTATTCTAAGGGATTTTAAGATAAAAAGATTCGGATGGGAATATGAAAAATAAGAAGCCAAAGCCCTCTATTTATAATAGAGAATATCCCCTTTTCCTAGTCATCACAGGAATAGGACTTTAATACCATTTCCCCTGCTTCATCTAGGCATACAGACCTAACCAGGGAATTCCAGAAATCCGTGTCAGAATCCGATTAGGAATCAAAGTCATCCCAAGCATCCTTATTTCCAAATTTCCAAAAAAAAATCAGCATTCTTCATTTCAAAATTTTTCGAAAAATTCATCATTTCTTCCCCAGCATGAGTCAGTGTTTCGCCTAAATGTTACATGCAATTTGTTATGTATCAGCATACAGGTACACCCAAGACTCCCGGAAAATTCTAAGAAAAATTCCCCAGTGGAAAGTCCAGGCGACATTTTATATCTGTAAACAGATATACCCATAGCTTCCAAGGCAAGCTCCCGCGCAATTCTAAGAAAGGATGTACCTGTAAACAGGTATACCCATAGCTTCCAAGCCAAGCTCCCGCGACATTATCAGCATCAACCCAGGTATGATTTCTATCTTATGGCTGGCGAGCCCTTCACGCAGGTCTAATGGACTCTAAACGACCCGATCGGAAGTTTGCCAGGTTTTAATCCTTGATTGACCTGGTAGCTACTTTGACTTTTGCCTTGTCCAAGCCTCAGTCAGAGTGGGGGCTTTATAGACACCCACATTTTGACTTCCAGGTGTCTTAGTAACGATGGGGAATAGAATTTGGCGACTCCGCTGGGGAATAGAATTTCGATTATTGTGGACATGACATAGGTCCACCCCGACGCGGCGACGCGCGGGTTTGGGGAGGCGAATGAATCTCCATATGAGATGGATCGAATTGAATTTTAAATCGAAGTAGGAGTCGCCACCGAATTTTGTGGTTATTCGGACCCATTCGAACCCACTCTATGTCGTAGTGGGCCATATTTAAAACATGGCCCATTTCCGATGTCAGAGCTTATCAAGTTCGTCCCTTTGCAGTTCGATACCGATGCCGACTTGAGCGGTTGATCGTATATTGAATAACTCTCGTTGCCAATGGATTCGGACATCCGGAAACCATGGTTCTGAGTAAGGGGTGAGGGTACGTGTTGGGAAGTTCATTGAGAACACCCAACCGCGCCCGCACTTAGCGGCCTTTACTAAGATATCGTTCGTTTTTATGTACACGCATTAGTTCGACGATTGAATGATATGCAAAGATTATTTTCCTAAGACATGTGAGAAAAATAAATAAATGGGTTGCTAAGTCGTTTAATGCATATTAAACTAATAACGTCAAAGTTATTTTAGCATGTGAATTTCGTTTTAGTCTAATAAAACGATAAAATCAAAATATGAAAATAAATTGCTGCAAACACGAGAAAACGAGTTAGTAACGATGAATAAATCGAATAACGATGCAAATAAATAATATGCATGATTTTGAAAAGATTTATGTCACGTGATGGATTAGCACGCGTTAACCGAGGTCAAAGAAAAAGTATTTATCGAAATATGTCGCGAAAGTCACTTTTTATGTAAGATTCGAAAAGAATAAAAAATAGAAAAGCGAGGAAACGAAAAAAAGAGACCCGGCTAAGCAGGCCACCGCGCGAGTCGCCTGACATGCGCGCGACTCGCGTGGCGGTCTGTTCGGGTTTTTTTTATTTTGTCGAAAACCGTCAATTTATAAATCGCGTACAAATATGGATTAATTTATACCCGACTCATATTTTCGATATTCGCCGTATTCGATATTCGATTATGGAATCGATATCGAATAGTCGGAATGATTTTAGAAAAGGTTTTGAAAAAAGTTTGTTTTGAACGAAAAGTAAAAAAAAGAATTTTGGACGAAAAAGATGTTAATTCTCTCCGCGTATAAAATCGTCGAATTTTGTTTAAAAAAATGTAACGATTTTATTTAGCATCAACGAGAAATAATTAATTTTGTTCTTGTTGGATACAATATTCGATTAGAGAATCGATATCGTATTTTAAGAACGTTATAAAAAATAGTTTTTCGTAGTATCAATATTAGAAATAGAAAATATGCGATGAACGACCCATATTAAAACGTGACAAAGGAAGAGAAGAAAGAGAAGAATCGGGTTTGATTTACACCCTTAACCTACATGCTTTGTTTTCTCAGGATAAGGCTCGTCGGAAAGTGGTTTAAACTTGGGAGCGTCGAGATGATGCGGGATGAGTTAAGGTGTTGATTTGGTCGTGTAATGGGACGTGTGGTTGGATGGTTTTCTCGGGGCTTCGAGGCTACTTCGGGAAGGTGTCCGGATTTGCTAGATATCGAGGATGTAGGACGTGTTGATTATGGCTGTAAAAACCGTGTTAATTGGCTGTTTTTTCTCGGTGTGATATGATGTTGTGCTGTGATTTTCCGTCCTCCAAAGTGTTGTATGGAAGGTCCTATTTATACGGAGTTTCCGACCTTGGCTTAGGAGAGTTTGAATACCGCTTAGGATAGGAAACGTAGGAGTTTGAGAAGCATGAGAATTCCGCTTTCTTGGCCTAGAAGAAAGGGTATCTCGGCTGGTTGGGGGTGTGTTGGCCGAGTATTTGGTACTCGGTCGATGTCTGATTCGGTTTCCGGATAGAATTCCTACTTGAGGTCGAATTCTACCTTTAACGGAACTGTTTAATGCTTTAACGAATCTGAAATTTTGTAGGAATTTGGGTAGGAATCAACCGTGTGAGGTGTCACGGCTGACTCACGTGTCTCGGGAAAATCTTTGACCGGGTTTTGACTCGGTCGCTAAAAGACGATTTTACCCCTGGTGTCAGATTCGACTCAAATTAGTGTTATTTGACTCGAAACGACCCACTGGGCCTGGATTTGAGGTTGGTTTTATGAGATTTGTACTCCGTAATAAGCCTAAACCAACTTTCCATGATTACAAGCCCATATCCGAGTCTATCAAAGCACGTTTACGTCCAATCATCATCGGGTGTTTGGCGGGAACTACTATAGACACCTGGCGGTCAAAATGTGGGTGTCTATAGAGCCCCCACTCTGACTGAGGCTTGGACAAGGCAAAAGTCAGAGTAGCTACCAGGTCAATCAAGGATTAAAACCTGGCAGACTTCCGATCGGGTCGCTTAGGGTCCATTAGACCTGCGTGAAGGGCTCGCCAGCCATAGGATAGAAATCATACCTGGGTTGATCCCAAAAATGTCGCGGGAGCTTGCCTTGGAAGCTATGGACTTTTCCTAAAAAGTCTTGGGTGCGTCTGTTTACGGACACATCCCATCTTGGAATAGCGCGGGGAGCTTGCCTTGAAAGCTCTGGGTGTATCTGCTTATAGATACATCCCGATTCCTTAGTAGAAATGTTGCATGATCCTTCCACTGGGGAGTCTTTGAGAATTCTTCGGGGAGTCTTGGGGTACCTGTCTGTTGTTACATAACAAATTGCATGTAACATTTAGGCAAAACACTGACTCATACTGCGGAAGAAATGATTTTTGATTGATTTTTGGAAAGAAAATGATTTTTTTTTGGAAATTAGAATGCTTGGGATGACTTGAATTCCTAATCCGATTCTGACACGGACTCCTAAAGTCTCTGGTTAGGCCTGTATGCCTAGATGAAGTGTGATAAAAATTCCTATTCCCGTGGTGACTAGGACAGGGATTTTCTCAAATGGCTAAGTTTTGCGAATTTTAAAATGAGAATTTGAAGAGAGAGATATACCGACCGACTCGACTCTGGACGCGACAAGACGAGTTGACAGACACGACTGGACTCTCTAAGGGTTGGACCGTGACTCGGTAGGGGATGGGCCACCTAATATGACAAGACTCTTTAAGTTGCGTTATTCCGTAGCCTAGGCGAGTGGCAACACGGTTGAATCCTCGGAATGGGACTGTTTCCGTACGACAGGGCTTTGTGGTAGCAATGCCGTAGACTGGTGTTCTTTTGGATATTCTTTTGATTTAGGGGTACATTCCCAAAGTGGGTATTGCTTCGAGTCCCTGACCAATTCTTGTCTTCAACTGAGCCGAGTACTAGGACACACTACAGAAAGGAGGCTAGATTTTTTGAATTTATCTGGATTTTGTGAGTGGATGGAGGTTTCCTGCCTAAGAGAAGCCCCCAGGACGACAAAGCTAGCTGTTGAGAACATGATGGTGTCGTGACCGGAATGATGGCGCTTTTTGAATGTGTGTCAATGTGGGTGGTTGTGCCCTTGTTGAAAGGCTGCCTACGTATTCACGTGTAGTGAAATCAAACCAAGCCGTAGTTCAGTGGATTGAAAGATATATAATGGTGCCTAGTTTACTAGGGCTTTGTGTGTAACTTGCCACAGCGATGGTGTAGGCTAGGTGCATTCCCAGTGATATCTTGATCAAAGGGCTAGAATAGTTAGGATGCTGATCCTGTGACTGTGAGCGTTCTCCGGGGTAGCCCCCAGAGGTGGTGTGAACTTATTTGGGCATGTTCTATGCCGACTGCAAGTTGAGTTCCCGTGTTTGGGGCTGGTAACTGGTTTAGATGTTTTTGGAAATGTGGAGCTAGGTCGCAAGTGGCTTTGATGTTTCAAAATCTGGAGCTCGATTTTGTGGAGCTAAGGCTTCGAGGGTAAGGTATTGTAATGTGGTAGGAAAGGGGGAAGTCGAGTAAAAATGACTCGGACTTCGATCGGGCAGGTTGATAATGCGGGATCTGGTTTCCATGTCTGGCCCTAAAGGTTAGGGTGTATTCTATGGAGCTTGAATCCTCAAAATTCTGGGCTGTCTCTAGCCTAGGTCTCGAGAAGGTCTTGAGGGTTGTAATGTGGGAAGGCTAGATGTGGTGTTAGCTGACCAGCTTGACTGTCTCTCCCCTATTGGATGGTATGGGTATTAATAATTTTTGAATTGACCGTTTCACGGTCATGAGTTTTTGACTTCTTTGGGTTGACCTCTTAGCCCCGGTCATGGGATTCTTCATTTGAGTTGACCGTGTCTGGTCGAGAGATGTTGATAATTCTTTTTTGATCATGGCCAGTTTTTTTGTTTTGGCCTTTTGCTTTTTTTTTTCTTAGACTTTTGATTTTTGTCCAGCTTTTTTTTTGTCGGTCAGACTAACACATAAGGTAGGGACTGCTAGTCTTATTGGATGGGTGTTTATTGTGGGAAGTGGGCTTACCTCCCGTCTTGAACCCAAACTAGAAGACTACCCAGATTTGTCATAGGATTCGATATCCTCCTGCTACGGGTAGTTATGTGGCTTTCTATACCAGACATGGAATAGGTAAAAGGAAAACACGGGCTCGGTTTCCTGCAGTCATTATAGATGTGCCTATAATAGTCACGTGCGTGTGCTCACAATGTATGATGGTGTTCATCATGTTCTCGGAAACACATAAGGAAAGTATGTATGAGAAATAGAAAAGCTGATTTTATTGAATTTTGAAAAAAGAGGACAGAATACAACTGACTTTGACTCTGACTTTGATTTGGAAATGAGGATGTAGGGTATCCTAGACTCGAATCAAATCCGGACTCGGACGCTCGGTTTTTTTTTTTTTTTTGGTAAGGTCTTTGATTGGAGAGAAAGACGGGTGCCACGACTCGCCTAAACTCGACTTTGCGCAAGTGCAAGAGAGGGAGTCAAACTAGACACGGCCCGGGGTGACGGGTTGACAAAGACTCTTGGACCGGGATACTCGAACGTTGATCTAGACGAGGTAACGACTGCGAATTGGACTCGAGCTGCATAAGGGTGAATCCGAAAATGGGGGCGACCGTGTTTGACCGTATCACGTGCTCGGACCAACCGTGGTGACCTAACCCTAGGTGACTCGAGTATTCGTAGCATAGGTACGACACAAAGAAGGTATCATAAGGACGCCGGTGCAGGATGAACGTAGGGTACCCCTTAAGGTGACCGTGGTTGACTGCTCGGGTGGAGGACAGCCCCCGAGTGAGACTAAAGGCTTTGATAGGACTCAAATGGTGCGATATCTAAGTGACTCGAAAGTGGGGTACGTGAGCCAACACGTGTAAGACCTGATTCTTAGAGCAAACGCGGTTGATCGCCCCGCTAAAGGGTAGCCCCCGAGTGGGACTGAAGACCGACTCCTAGACGGGTGACTCGTGGATGGTGGACTCTCCCTGGGTTTTGGCAAAGTGGGCCTAGTCCCGTTCGAAGAAAGATCCGTGTGTGAAATCCCCAGACTTTGGACTCGATTGTGTAAATGGGCTTTCCTTTGTAGGAGTTTGTCCTACGTAGGTGGGCCGTGCCTTGACAAATAAGGCGGACTGGGATGGGGTGGAAATCCGTGATGTAAGATCGACGGAGTTTCGACGCAATAGACTCTTACAACCTATGACAAGACCCGACACTGCTAAATACGGGAAGTCCTAAGAAGAGGGTTTTGAAAAGAGACTTGGATTTGAAAACCGAACAAAGTCGGATCGAAAGGCCCGATTTTTTTGAAAACCGAGAAAAAGGTTATCGAGCCGAGGTTTCGGGCTTTTTGAAAAGGTTTGGACAGCATACCGTCTAAAAATAGGCTATTCTGAGTCAAAATCATAAGTCCTAAATTCGGTAGCTTTCCGGGTTTTGAAAAAAAAGTAGATGGGTTTGAAAAGATGTATGTTTTTTGAAAATGACGATTTTTGAAAAAAAGACCAAAGAAGATCAAGTAGCATGTAGTCACGGAAACAGTATATCGACACCATGTATGCTCTTAGTCTAAGTCTCGGTCGGTCAAAATAGGGTCTATACCAACGACGATAGCATTCTCGCAAATCAGGACGGTCCTCCTAAGCTGAGTTGGTCTTAGAATCTGCCGTAAAACCCATGCGAGTTCCGCCATCGAAGTCTTTAGTGCACCCAAGTGGGAATGCACCGTGGTATAGTGGGACGTCGGTCACAAGTAACCGGCCCGGGAAAGAATTGGGTTATGCATGAACCATTGAACTAAAACGTGTACATTACTAATCGAACGATTTCTTTTTGAGTCTCACCGTGAGGATGCCGATGGTAAGTGACACATCAGTTAATCCCCAGCGGAGTCGCCAAATTGTGGACATGACATAGGTCCACCCCGACGCGGCCACGCGCGGGTTTGGGGAGGCGAATGAATCTCCATATGAGATGGATCGAATTGAATTTTAAATCGAAGTAGGAGTCGCCACCGAATTTTGTGGTTATTCGGAACCATTCGAACCCACTCTATGTCGTAGTGGGCCATATTTAAAACATGGCCCATTTCCGATGTCAGAGCTTATCGAGTTCGTCCCTTTGCAGTTCGATACCGATGCCGACTTAAGCGGTTGATCGTATATTGAATGACTCTCGTTGCCAATGGATTCGGACATCCGGAAACCATGGTTCTGAGTAAGGGGTGAGGGTACGTGTTGGGAAGTTCATTGAGAACACCCAACCCCGCCCGCACTTAGCGGCCTTTACTAAGATATCGTTCGTTTTTATGTACACGCGTTAGTTCGACGATTGAATGATATGCAAAGATTATTTTCCTAAGACATGTGAGAAAAATAAATAAATGGGTTGCTAAGTCGTTTAATGCATATTAAACTAATAACGTCAAAGTTATTTTAGCATGTGAATTTCGTTTTAGTCTAATAAAACGATAAAATCAAAATATGAAAATAAATTGCTGCAAACACGAGAAAACGAGTTAGTAACGATGAATAAATCGAATAATGATGCAAATAAATAATATTCATGATTTTGAAAAGATTTATGTCACGTGATGGATTAGCACGCGTTGACCGAGGTCAAAGAAAAAGTATTTATCGAAATATGTCGCGAAAGTCGCTTTTTATGTAAGATTCGAAAAGAATAAAAAATAGAAAAGCGAGGAAACGAAAAAAAGAGACCCGGCTAAGCAGGCCACCGCGCGAGTCGCCTGACAGGAGCGCGACTCGCGTGGCGGTCTGTTCGGATTTTTTTTATTTTGTCGAAAACCGTCAATTTATAAATCGCGTACAAATATGGATTAATTTATACCCGACTCATATTTTTGATATTCGTCGTATTCGATATTCGATTATGGAATCGATATCAAATAGTCGGAATGATTTTAGAAAAGGTTATGAAAAAAGTTTGTTTTGAACGAAAAGTAAAAAAAAAGAATTTTGGACGAAAAAGATGTTAATTCTCTCCGCGTATAAAATCGTCGAATTTTGTTTAAAAAGATGTAACGATTTTATTTAGCATCAACGAGAAATAATTAATTTTGTTCTTGTTGGATACAATATTCGATTAGAGAATCGATATCGTATTTTAAGAACGTTATAAAAAATAGTTTTTCGTAGTATCAATATTAGAAATAGAAAATATGCGATGAACGACCCATATTAAAACGTGAGAAAGGAAGAGAAGAAAGAGAAGAATCGGGTTTGATTTACACCCTCAACCTACATGCTTTGTTTTCTCGGGATAAGCCTCGTCAGAAAGTGGTTTAAACTTGGGAGCGTCGAGATGATGCGGGATGAGTTAAGGTATTGATTTGGTCGTGTAATGGGACGTGTGGTTGGATGGTTTTCTCGGGGCTTCGAGGCTACTTCGGGAAGGTGTCGGGATTAGCTAGATATCGAGGATGTAGGACGTGTTGATTATGGCTGTAAAAACCGTGTTAATTGGCTGTTTTTTCTCGGTGTGATGTGATTTTCCGTCCTCCAAAGTGTTGTATGGAAGGTCCTATTTATAGGGAGTTTCCGACCTTGGCTTAGGAGAGTTTGAATACCGCTTAGGATAGGAAACGTAGGAGTTTGAGAAGCATGAGAATTCCGCTTTCTTGGCCAAGAAGAAAGGGTATCTCGGCTGGTTGGGGGTGTGTTGGCCGAGTATTTGGTACTCGGTCGATGTCTGATTCGGTTTCCGGATAGAATTCCTACTTGAGGTCGAATTCTACCTTTAACGGAACTGTTTAATGCTTTAACGAATCTGAAATATTGTAGGAATTTGGGTAGGAATCAACCGTGTGAGGTGTCACGGCTGACTCACGTGTCTCGGGAAAATCTTTGACCGGGTTTTGACTCGGTCGCTAAAAGACGATTTTACACCAAGTGTCGGATTCGACACAAATTAGTGTTATTTGACTCGAAACGACCCACTGGACCTGGATTTGAGGTTGGTTTTTTGATATTTGTACTCCGTAATAAGCCTAAACCAAATGTCCATGATTACAAGCCCATATCTGAGTCTATCAAAGCACATTTATGAGATTTGGCACCATATACCGATCAAGGAAGGGTTCAAGCCGGTTAAACAAAAACTCTGACGCATGAGGCCCGAATGGTCCCTCAAAGTCAAGGAGGAAGTCGATAAACAATTCAAGGCTGGGTTCATACGAGTCTCCGAGTATCCAGATAGGGTTGCAAACATAGTACCAGTCCCTAAAAAGGATGGTAAGGTTCGTGTCTGTGTAGACTTTCGGGATCTTAACAAGGCGAGCCCGAAGGACGATTTCCTGTTACCACACATCGATATACTGGTGGATAACACAGCAGATCATGCCCTTCTATCATTCATGGACGGGTATGCAGGGTATAACCAGATAAAAATGGCAGAGGAAGATATGGATAAGACCACCTTCATTACACCTTGGGGTACTTATTGCTATACTGTTATGCCATTTGGTCTCATCAATGCCGGGGCCACCTACCAACGAACCGCCACAACTTTATTACATGACATGATGCATAAGGAAGTTGAAGTCTACGTGGACGACATGATCGTCAAATCCAAAGACAGGGACGGTCACATCACCGCCCTGAGAAAATTCTTCACCCGATTACGCAAATACAACTTGAGGCTAAACCCTCAGAAATGCAGTTTCGGGGTAACATCTGGTAAATTACTGGGTCATATCGTTAGCCAACGAGGTATCGAGGTCGATCCAGCCAAAATCAAGGCCATCACCGAGATGCAACCCCCTAAAACCGAAAAGGAGATAAGAGGGTTTCTCGGAAAAGTCCAATACATCAGCAGGTTCATTTCAAAGCTAACCATGGTGTGTGAACCGATCTTCAAGAAGCTAAAAATAGGAGAACGGTTACTATGGGACGACAAATGTCAAGCAGCCTTTGATAGAATCAAGGAACGAGTAAGGGATCTCGAGAAACAATTCCACAAGGTAGAATATATATACCTACCTCGGGAAGAGAACCAGTTCGCAGATGCACTCTCAAAACTGGCATCATTGCTAAATATTCCCGATCATATGACCAGTATGCCAATCTGTGTCGAAAGACGGTCCGAGCCAGCATATATTCACGACATCGAAGAAATCGAGATACCTGATCCTGAGCCGTGGTATCAAGTTGTGCTGACATACCTAGCAACCGGGGAATATCCACCCGGAGTTGACAACCGAGCCAAGAAGGCCCTGCGAAGACTGGCAACCCAGTTCATCCGCACCGACGATGGGCAACTTTACAAAAAGACAGCACAGGGGGCTCTCCTTCGATGTGTCGACAAAACCAACGCCGAAAAAGTTATGGCTGAAGTACATGATGGCGAATGCGGTCCACACATGAACGCCCAGATGCTGGTCCAGAAAATCATGAGGCTCGGATACTACTGGAACAGCATGGAAACCGGCTGTCAACTATATGTTAGACATTGCCATAATTGTCAAATTTTGCCAATGTGCAGCATATGCCACCATCCCTGCTGTACACCATGACATCACCATGGCCATTTTCAACATGGGGAATCGATATAATTGGAAAGATAAACCCCTCGGGAACCGGAGGACACTGCTTCATTTTGGTAGCAATCGACTATTTCACAAAATGGGTCGAAGCTGAATCCTACCGTATCCTCAACGCCAGCCATGTTGCCAAATTCATTCAAAATAAGATAATATGCCGGTATGGGATTCCTCGTGAATTCATTAGTGACCACGGGACCCATTTTCAAGCCGAAACAGCAGCCTTGCTGACCAAATACAAAATTCAAAGGCATACGTCTTCACCCTACCGACCCCAAACCAATGGAGCGATAGAAGCGGCTAATAAAACAATTGTCACCATACTCAAAAAGATGGCTGATAATTACCGGGACTGGCCCGACAAAATACCATTCGCACTTGCGGGATATCGGACCTCGATTCGTACTGCGACCGAGGCAACACCGTATTAACTTACATACGGCATGGAAGCAGTCCAACCCGTTGAGTTAGAAGTGCCATCACTCAGGATCCTACTTGAGAGTCAAGTACCTGAAGCTGATTGGGTTCGAGCACGATATGACTCGCTAGTCCTTTTAGACGAACGACGATCTCGTGCCCTCAATAATATTCAAATCTATTAGAAGAGAATCAAACGGGCTTTCAACAAAAGGGTGAGGCCCAGAAACATCAAAGAAGGAGATTTGGTTCTCAAGTCTGTTCGAGCTTTATTACCAGTAGACCCAAGGGGAAAATTCAAACCTAACTGGGCCGGGCCATATCTGGTAAAGAAGATTCTATCAGGTGGAGCAGTAATGCTAACGGATCTGGACGGGAATGAGTTTGTCAACCCAACTAACCTGGACCAACTGAAGCGCTACTACCCCTAACCCACCTTTCTCAATGTCATTTGCAAAAAGTTTATTAAAAACATTTTTTTCAAACTTTTAAGGACAAGTCAAAAGCTAGAATTATTTACTCTACTGTTACAAACATCTTGAACCAATAGTCTTGATGTGTTTCAAAATTGCAAATTAATTCAGTCTGAACTACGTTTGGTTTGATTCCATTTATTGTGGATACGTAGGCAGCCCCTCAAAAGGGCACAACCACTGCAATCGAGAAAAGAATACAGGAACGGTTCTTTAATAAACCTTTTCTTACTTATTTCAAAAAAAAATATTCAAAAAATCAGCACACAATAAATAATACTAATAGTTAAATAATAAAAAAAAAACTAGGGCATTTTTCCCTTTTCTTTGCCCTTAGCCTCCTTTTCGGTCCATCGTCGTCGAGGTGGAGGTGAATGCTCCCTAATCACCAAGGGAACCTCCTTAACCCGGGCTCGTTTCTTCAAACTTGACTCCCCGGTCACCTCGTTATCCCGCGGGCCTAGTCTGTGTTGGACTGCTAGCCTCGGTCCAAGTCTTCTCTCCAAATCACTAGCACCGATCTCTTTAGCCTGAGTCTTAGTTTTTGACTTAGAACCCGACCCCGGCTCAGCAAAGGTAGTTGGAGTCTCTTCGAAGAACCGCCTGTTGTCTTTGGCCGATTCTCGGTGGGCCAAGTCAAGAGCTTCTTCAGCCTTCAAAGTTTTACGGGTCTCCTGGGATTCCTCAAAAGTCCATTTTCGATAGGATTCAGAAACCCAAGTGGTCTGACAAGGACAAGGTATTGTCCACATGACACGGGTGAACCATCGCTGTAGCCACGTGTCACACATAGCATCCGTCAATTGGATCGAAACGCTAATAATTGTCTCAGTCTCAGGGATCTGCTGAAACGAACCGAACTGTCTCAGAATACGGTCCGGATAGATATGGACAGTCCAGTCCAAAGACAAGATCACCAGATAACGGGCCTTGTCCCTCCTAGCTAACCCCGTCAGCCTCGAAAGGAACCACCAGATGACATTCCATCTGATCAAAGGCCCACCATGGAACGCTAGCTCTTCATCCTAATAATTTTGAGTTATGTGATGACTTGATCTTATTCGACGAGACCTTGGGCCGATTTGACAACTACGATATCTGGATATGTTCACCGGGGGCTCTATGATCGACAGGCGCTCGGATAACCAGATCTGCAAAATTTTCAAAAAGTCAAAAACTTTCGAAAAATCAAAAAAATCAAAAAATCAAAATTTTCGCAAAAATTGGAAATTTTCGAAATTTTCGGGAAAATCAAAAGTTTTCGGAAAAATTGAAAATTCCAAAAAAACCAAAAAAATTGAAAATTCCGGAAAGTTCCGAAAAATTCAAGATTACCGCAAAAATCAGGAAATCGGGCAATTATTTGAAAAACGGTTAAATACCTGCAGAAGACGGATGCTCCCTGTCAATTGTCGATCCGGGTCGAGTCTTCTAGCGTCAAGGCCCATAATAATCTCCCCATTTATCAGCCAAGCCGGGCTGTGACCTGTCTCCATTTGGTCAACTATGCTGATTATCCTGATCTCACCCAAGCACGAGTCAGCATCTATCCGACTTTCAAAGGCATATCTATGCAGCATACAAAAGGCAAAAGCCCTACGCCTATGGGTAGAAGTAATTCTTTCACCAACTGGGTCCATGAATTTGTCAGCCAAGTCAAATAGGGAAACTGAATCTCCATTCACCATACGGGCTGTCTCAGCATGCGACAGGCCTAGAAAATCCCTTAAACGCCTCCTTGGGTCAGGATAAAATGGAGGAATAGTAGGACGAGCATTAGGGCACCAACCGCCTATAGCTGCAATTTCTTCAGGAAGGGGACACATTTTTCCTCGAGAAAATGCAAAAACATGGTAGGTAGTATCCCAAAAGGCTAAGCAAGCATCAAGGAAATACGAATCTACCTTAAGTCGCTGAAGTGGGAATAAAGCCACAATTCCCATTTGAGTTAGCTGAACTTTATCTTCATCTCGAAAATCTTGGGCCCACGCATGAAGCATCGCGGTCAAATGGTCGATACCCATTACAAGAATAGTTTCTTTTATTCTAAGGGATTTTAAGATAAAAAGATTCGGATGGGAATATGAAAAATAAGAAGCCAAAGCCCTCTATTAATAATAGAGAATATCCCCTTTTCCTAGTCACCACATGAATAGGACTTTAATACCATTTCCCCTGCTTCATCTAGGCATACAGACCTAACCAGGGAATTCCAGGAATCCGTGTCAGAATCCGATTAGGAATCAAAGTCATCCCAAGCATCCTTATTTCCAAAAAAAAATTCAGCATCCTTCTTTTCAAAATTTTTTGAAAAATTCATCATTTCTTCCCCAGCATGAGTCAGTGTTTCGCCTAAATGTTACATGCAATTTGTTATGTATCAGCATACAGGTACACCCAAGACTCCCGGAAAATTCTAAGAAAAATTCCCCATTGGAAAGTCCAGGCGACCTTTTATATCTGTAAACAGATATACCCATAGCTTCCAAGGCAAGCTCCCGCGCAATTCTAAAACAGGATGTACCTGTAAACAGGTATACCCATAGCTTCCAAGGCAAGCTCCCGCGACATTATCAGCATCAACCCAGGTATGATTTCTATCTTATGGCTGGCGAGCCCTTCACGCAGGTCTAATGGACTCTAAACTACCCGATCGGAAGTCTGCCATGTTTTAATCCTTGATTGACCTGGTAGCTACTCTGACTTTTGCCTTGTCCAAGCCTCAGTCAGAGTGGGGGCTCTGTAGACACCCACATTTTGACCGCCATGTGTCTATAGTAGTTCCCGCCAAACACCCGATGATGATTGGACGTAAACGTGCTTTGATGGACTCGGATATGGGCTCGTAATCATGGACATTTGGTTTAGACTTTTTAAGGAGTACAAATTTCATAAAACCAACCTCAAATTCAGGCCCAGTGGGTCGTTTCGAGTCAAATAACACTAATTTGAGTCGAATCCGACGCCAGGGGTAAAATCGTCTTTTACCGACCGAGTCAAAACCCGGTCAAAGATTTTCCCGAGACACGTGAGTCAGCCGTGACACCTCACACGGTTGATTCCTACCCAAATTCCTACAAAATTTCAGATTCGTTAACGTATTAAACAGTTCCGTTAAAGGTAGAATTCGACCTCAAGTAGGAATTCTATCCGGAAACCGAATCAGACATCGACCGAGTACCAAATACTCGGCCAACACACCCCCAACCAGCCGAGATACCCTTTCTTCTTTGCCAAGAAAGCGGAATTCTCATGCTTCTCAAACTCCTACGTTTCCTATCCTAAGCGGTATTCAAACTCTCCTAAGCCAAGGTCAGAAACTCCCTATAAATAGGACCTTCCATACAACACTTTGGAGGACGGAAAATCACATCACAACATCATATCACACCGAGAAAAAAACAGTCTTATAACACGGTTTACATATATCCTCGATAGCTAGCAAATCCCGACACCTTTCCGAAGCCTCGAAGTACCGACGAAACCGCACCATCATCCGACCAAAACCCGACGTCCAAACCACCCATCCAAACCGACACCCTAAACTCATCCTCATCATCTCGACGCTCCTAAGTCTAAGCCACTTTCCGACGAGCCTTATCCCGAGAAAACAAAGCATGTAGGTTGAGGGTGTAAATCAAACCCGTTTCTCCTTCTTCTCTTCCTTTCTTCTCGTTTTTTTTTTGGTCTTTTCGTCGGTCTCTTTCTATTTTTATAATATCGATACTATTAAGAAAAACTATTTTTATATATCAAACATTCTTAAAAATATGATATCGATTCTCTATAATCGAATATTGTATCGAAAAGAATTATATTAAGTTTTCGACGATATCGTTACATTTGTTCGTTCAAAATTCTTTTTTATACTTTTCGTTCAAAACAAACTTTTCTCAAAACCTTTTCTAAAATCATTCCGACTATTCGATATCGATTTCATAATCGAAAATCGAATACGACGAATATCGAAAATATGAGTCGGGTATAAATTAATCCATATTTGTACGCGATTTATAAAAATTAACGATTTTCGACAAAAAAAATAAAAGGCCGGACAGACCCGCACGCGAGTCGCGCCATGCCCAGGCGACTCGCGCACGAGCCTGAAACCCGGGACCTTTTTTTTAACTTTTTGTTCGTTTTATTTTTATTATTCTACGAAACGATTTCCAAAATTTATACCTTTTCTAAAACTATTCCAAATATTTGATATTGATTTCGTAGTCAACTATCGAATATAACAAATATCGAGAATATTAAGTCGAGTACGAATTATGCAATATTCGTATGCGATTTAATCGGAAATTCCCAAAAAAAAACGTCCTCGAAAACAGACCGACACGCGACTCGCCGGAATCCCGGGCGAGCCGCGCGGCTGCCTGTCACGCCGCGTCCTTTTCTCGTTTTTTTTATTATTTTTCGAACTTTGTTTTTTATACAAAACAGCGTTTTAACAATATTTTTCAGATTTCGATTAATATTTATTTTCTCGGTCTCGTATATTTATTTACTATATTATTATTCAATCGTTACTAACCCGTTTTCTCGTGTTTGTATCAATTTATTTATTTCTTTGTTTTATTAGACTAAAACGAACTCACATGCTAAAATAACTTTGACGTGATTAGTTTAAACATGCATTAAACGACTTAGCAACCCACTTATTTATTTTTCTCACATGTCTTAGGAAAATAATCTCTGCATATCATTCAATCGTCGAACTAACGCGTGTACACAAAACCGAACGATATCTTAGTAAAGGCCGCTAAGTGCGGGCGGGGTTGGGTGTTCTCAATGAGCTTCCCAACACGTACCCTCACCCCTTACTCAGAACCATGGTTTCCGGATGTCTGAATCCATTGGCAACGAGAGTCATTCAATATACGATTAACCGCGCAAGTCGGCATCGGTATCGAACTGCAAAGGGACGAACCCGATAAACTCTGACATCGGAAATGGGCTAGGTTTTAAATATGGCCCACTACGACATAGAGTGGGTTCGAATGGTTCTGAATAACCACAAAATTCGGTGGCGACTCCTACTTCGATTTAAAATTCTATTCGATCCATCTCATATGGAAATTCATTCGCCTCCCCAAACCCGCGCGTCGCCGCGTCGGGGTGGACCTATGTCATGTCCACAATTTGGCGACTCCGCTGGGGATTAACTGACGCGTCACTTACCATCGGCATCCTCAGGGTGAGACTCGAAAAGAAATCGTTCGATTAGTAATGTACACGTTTTAGTTCAATGGTTCATGCATAACCCAAATTTTTCCCGGGCCGGTTACTTGTGACCGACGTCCCACTATACCACGGTGCATTCCTACTTGGGTGCACTAAAGACTTCGATGGCGGAACTCGCATGGGTTTTACGGCAAATTCTAAGACCAACTCGGCTTAGGAGGTCCGTCCTGATTTGCGAGAATGCTATCGTCGTTGGTATAGACCCTATTTCGACCGACCGAGACTTAGACTAAGAGCATACATGGTGTCATTATACTCTTTCCGTGACTACATGCTACTTGATCTTCTTTGCTCTTTTTCAAAAACCGTCATTTTCAAAAAAAAACTTACATCTTTTCAAATCCATTCTTTTTCAAAACCCGGAAAGCTGCCGAATTTAGGACTTATGATTTTGACTCAAAATAGCCTATTTTTAGCCGGTATGCTGTCCAAACCTTTTCAAAAAAAAAGCCCGAAATCTCGGCTCGATAACCCTTTTCTCGGTTTTCAAAAAAAAAATCGGGCCTTCCAATCCGACCTTGCTCGGTTTTCAAATTCAAATTCCCTTTTTGAAACCCTTTTCTTCTTAGGACATCCCGTATTTAGCAGTGTCGGGTCTTGTCATAAGTTAGAATCTATAGCGTCGAAACTCCGTCGATTTTACATCACGGGTTTCCACCCCATCCCAGTCCGCCTTACTTGTCAAGGCACGGCCCACCTTCATAGGACAAACTCCTACGAAGGGAAGCCCATTTACACACTAGAGTCCAAAGTCTGGGGAATTCTCACGTAGACCTTCCTTCGAACGGGACTAGGCCCACTTTGCCGAATCCTAAGGAAGGCCCACCGTCCGCGGGTCATCTATCTAGAAGTTAGTCTCCGGTCTTTTTCTAGTCTAGTCTTTTCCTTGCTCGGGATGTACTTTTTTATTCTAAGATCTGGGTCAGTTATTGATTACGCGGTGCTCTTACAGACAGGCCACCCCACACTCGAGCCATGACGCAACAAGCCATCGATGACATGAAGGCCTCACTGACCAAGCTTGAAAACATGATCACGTCAATGAGAGGGGAGCAGATCGCCATCCTCACCCGGGTAAGTGCCGTGGAGCAAGGAACTCCCAGCGGCAGTGTCGACACAACTGGGCCTTTAGCTGAATTGGCCAGCGCAGTCCACAAACTGCAAGAACAGGTCCATCTGACAACCCAAAGCTCCATCCATACGGAGAATGCTCGGACCTACACCCCATTGACCGATGAACTACCCGCCAATCTCAACCTGACGGGTCTGCCAATGTTCGAGGGTACTGAAGACCCGGTCCACCATATCCGGGCTTTCAAGGAGTTCATGGCCCTTAAGGGGGTTAAGTCCAACATGTTCAAGCACCTGTTCGCTTCTTCTCTCGAGAAGCACCCAAGAGCCTGGTACTACCGGGTCGATTCCAAGAAATACAAAACTTGGGATGACGTGGCAACGGAATTCGCTCGGAACTACGCCGACAACACGGAAATCCAGACCACTATGCGCACCCTGGAAGTAATGGCCCAGGAACCTAAGGAAGGATTCACGAAATATCTTCAACGCTGGAGGGCTGAAAGCGTCAAACTGGTTGATAAGCCCAGTGAAAAAGTGTCGGTTGAAGCCTTCGTCAAGAACCTCCTTCCAGCTTACCGGGTCCATCTCCGGTACGCCATCATACCTAGCTTCGCGATCCTAACTGAAATGGGAACGAGAATCGAGGATGATTTAAGGTTGGAAAGCCTCACTAAGGCCTCCACCAAGGGATACCAAGAGGCCAGCTCATCAACTAGCAAGCCCACTCGTAGCATCTTTGACGAGGAAAATGCACTTGATACCTCATCCCAGAAGACTACTACTCCCCGGGTATTCACCGACATAGGCACCACCTATGAGAATGCCCTGCAGAGGCTATCATCAAAAGGCCTAATCACCCCGATAGGCTCAACACCTGATCTCCCGGTCGAACGCCGCTCCAAGGCCTACAACCTTCAGGCCTACTGTCACTATCACCGCGGTAAGGGGCAAGATACTGAGAAATGTTGGAAGCTAAAACACCTTATCCAAGATCTCATTGAGAGCGGGGAGATCCCTTTGCCCGACGGTAAACCCAACAACAAGGATAACCTGTTGGCCACTCACGCCATCTTCTCCGGGGAAATAATGGATTGCTCACACCTCATTTCTCCATTTATCCCGCAAATAAACGGGATTTGGTGCGATGACGAAGACGACGTCTATCTCACCAAAGGGGAAGCTGTCCCCATCACGCCTGAGGAGATTCAGAAGGTTAGGTCCAAAGTCTTAGCCACTAGTCAAGCCCTCATCATTGCCGAGCCACTTAGGATCGAGCCCGCCCCAGAAGAGCCAACTCCTGAAAAGGCTCTTGTAAAACAACTAAGCAAGACTCGAGTTGACCTCTCTATATGGCAACTCCTTGTTAGCTCCCAGGAACATCGAGAGGCACTCACTAAGGCCCTCGATCAAGTCAAAATCGACTCTATGGCTACTCCAGCTGAAATGGTAGCCACGGTTCTACCCCACCTAAAAGGAAGATCCATAGAGGAAGGCCCACTGATTACCTTCTCTAATGCTGATCTACCACCATTTGGGCCGGCCCACAACATGGCTCTCTATATCACGGTCATCTGCCGTGGAAAATACCTACCCATGACCCTAATTGACGACGGGTCATCAGTGAATGTCCTCCCCTTGAGGACCACCAAAGCCCTCGGCATTACCAAGGCCGACTACATTCCTACAGCTCAAACCATTCAGGCTTTTGACGGAAGCCCAAAGTCAGTCGCTGGAGCCACAAAACTCACTATCATAACGGGCCCGATAGAGAAAGAGCTGGAGTTTCAAGTGATCGACGTGACTTCTTCCTTCAACCTTCTTTTAGGAAGACCTTGGATCCACGCAACCAGGGCTGTATCCTCCACTTTGCATCGGAAAATCAAGCTACCCTTGCACGACACTGTCATCACTCTAGAAGCCACACCTATGACTGTGGCTAACTGCAACACTTCGGGCCGCACCAATCTCTGGGGGTTCGACTTTGTAGGAGCCATCGAAGAGGACCAGCTCTTCCGTCCTTACTTCACGGTCCACCTTGACCGGATGCTGCAGAATCTGGGCTTTCTACCAGGGGTTACATCAAGGCCCGATCTCCCTGCAAGAAACATTCTCGAAGTTCTGGACAATGGGAGGACTCAAACAGGCTTGGGCTACACCCTAACCCCGGAAAATATGGGTCAAACTGAAACCGGTAAGGTTATCTTCGTCACTCCAGTATTCGAGACTATCCAAACTGGCGTATATCGGCCTGCCACCACACGCCCTGGGACCCACTTGGCCCAGGACTGCAACTACATACCGGACGACATCTTCGCTCTTATCCAGTCCGAAGATGCTAAGAATGTTGAGCCCGCGCTAGGGCTACTTTTTGGAGAGGAACTCGCAGTCCCAACACCGAAGGAAGAGCTAGTCAGCCTCATTCTCCGCAGTCGCACCTTTGATCCGTCTAAGCTAATCTCAGAAGTCGGGTCCGGGACCAGAGCTTGGAGGAAAACGGTCAAATGGACTGACAGTCAAGGAAAGGCTTACAAGCTGATCATAGGGGAAGGAGAAATGCCAGAATCTGAGTTTGAGTCCGAGTCGGAGTCCCAGTCAGAGTCTAAGATTGAGTCTAGTGAGTCCGGTGCTAGGGTAAGTCCTGTAACTCCCCCTCTCCCTTTAGCTATTCCTGGTGCCTCGGGGTCTGTCCCAGGCACCCTGCCTATCTCGCCACTGACTAGCGATCAGATGGCAGCTCTTTTCGAGCTCTTTTCCCAATTTATGATCAATAATAACAGTCGTTCTGCTTACGACTTGTCTCATTTTCAAAACTTTGTCAATTTCAAAAATTTATGTCCAATGACATTGAGAAACTCGACGAACAGGTATCCTTACCTCCACATCTGATCGAGCAACTAGAGCAAAGGGAATCCCGCAATCCGGTAATCGAAGAAACCGAATCCATCAATGTGGGAACAACCTTAGAGCCTCAGATGCTTAAGATAGGATTATCCTTAGATCCCGAAAAGAAACAACAATTCATAGTTCTCCTTCAAGAATTCAAAGACGTCTTCGCATGGTCCTACAAGGACATGCCGGGGATTGATCCCGAAATAGCCGAGCACCATATACCGATCAAGGAAGGGTTCATGCCGGTTAAACAAAAACTCCGACGCATGAGGCCCGAATGGTCCCTCAAAGTCAAGGAGGAAGTCGATAAACAATTCAAGGCTGGGTTCATACGAGTCTCCGAGTATCCAGATTGGGTTGCAAACGTAGTACCAGTCCCTAAAAAGGATGGTAAGGTTCGTGTCTGTGTAGACTTTCGGGATCTTAACAAGGCGAGCCCGAAGGACGATTTCCCGTTACCACACATTGATATACTGGTGAATAACACAGCAGATCATGCCCTTCTATCATTCATGGACGGGTATGCAGGGTATAACCAGATAAAAATGGCAGAGGAAGATATGGATAAGACCACCTTCATTACACCTTGGGGTACTTATTGCTATACTGTTATGCCATTTGGTTTCATCAATGCCGGGGCCACCTACCATCGAACCGCCACAACTTTATTACATGACATGATGCATAAGGAAGTGGAAGTCTACGTGGACGACATGATCGTCAAATCCGAAGACAGGGAAGGTCACATCACCGCCCTGAGAAAATTCTTCACCCGATTACGCAAATACAACATGAGGCTAAACCCTCAAAAATGCAGTTTCGGGGTAACATCTGGTAAATTACTGGGTCATATCGTTAGCCAACGAGGTATCGAGGTCGATCCAGCCAAAATCAAGGCCATCACCGAGATGCAACCCCCTAAAACCAAAAAGGAGATAAGAGGGTTTCTCGGAAAAGTCCAATACCTCAGCAGGTTCATTTCAAAGCTAACCATGGTGTGTGAACCGATCTTCAAGAAGCTAAAAATAGGAGAACGGTTACTATGGGACGATAAATGTCAAGCAGCCTTTGATAGAATCAAGGAAATTTTGGCCTCACCACCGGTCCTAATGCCACCTCAGCACGGTTTGCATTTGTCACTATACCTAACCACGACAGAGACAGCCATGGGGGCTATGCTAGCCCAGACGGTCAACTCCGAAGAACGAGCCATATACTACATCAGCAAGAAATTTTTAGAGTACGAGTGTAAGTACACCATGCTCGAAAAGACGTGTTTAGCTCTGGTCTGGGCCACTAAAAAGCTCCGACATTACATGCTCAGTTACGAGGTACAAGTACTATCCAGAATGGATCCAATCAAATACCTCTTCGAAAAGCCCATCCTCAATGGCAGGATATCAAGATGGACCCTAATGTTGGCAGAATTCGACCTAAAATTCGTACCACTGAAAGCCATCAAAGGACGAGTAATAGCCGAATTTCTCGCTGACAGTCCCATAACCGAAGAAGGACACACCGACACTTGGTCCTTCCCGGATGAAGACATTTTCCACACTGATACCGAAGCGTGGGACTTATACTTTGACGGGGCATCCAATTTTCGAGGATTTGGAGTCGGGATTCTCCTGATCTCACCGAGAGGGGAACATACTCCCGTATCCATCAAATTAGACTTCGACGTCACCAACAACGCCGCTGAGTATGAAGCATGTATCCACGGGCTACAAGCCGCCGCCGACTTAGGGGTCACAAACCTCCGAGTACACGGTGATTCATCTCTGGTCATTAATCAAGCACTCCAGAAATGGAAGTCTCGAAATGCTAATCTCGTGGCCTACCAGGCACGAGTAAGGGATCTCGAGAAACAATTCCACAAGGTAGAATATATATACCTACCTCGGGAAGAGAACCAGTTCGCAGATGCACTCTCAAAACTGGCATCTTCGCTAAATATTCCCGATCATATGACCAGTATGCCAATCTGTGTCGAAAGACGGTCCGAGCCAGCATATATTCACGACATCGAAGAAATCGAGATACCTGATCCTGAGCCGTGGTATCAAGCTGTGCTGACATACCTAGCAACCGGGGAATATCCACCCGGAGTTGACAACCGAGCCAAAAAGGCCCTGCGAAAACTGGCAACCCAGTTCATCCGCACCGACGATGGGCAACTTTACTAAAAGACAGCACAGGGGGCTCTCCTTCGATGTGTCGACAAAACCAACGCCGAAAAAGTTATGGCTGAAGTACATGATGGCGAATGCGGTCCACACATGAACGCCCAGATGTTAGTCCGGAAAATCATGAGGCTCGGATACTACTGGAATAGCATGGAAACCGACTGTCAGCTATATGTTAGACATTGCCATAATTGTCAAATTTTTGCCAATGTGCAGCATATGCCACCATCCTTGCTATACACCATGACGTCACCCTGGCCATTTTCAACATGGGGAATCGACATAATTGGGAAGATAAACCCCTCGGGAACCGGAGGACACTGCTTCATCTTGGTAGCAATCGACTATTTCACCAAATGGGTCGAAGCCGAATCCTATCGTATTCTCAACGCTAGCCATGTTGCCAAGTTCATTCAAAATGAGATAATATGCCGGTATGGGATCCCTCATGAATTCATTAGTGACCACGGGACCCATTTTCAAGCCGAAACAGCAGCCTTGCTAACCAAGTACAAAATTCAAAGGCATACGTCTTCACCCTACCGACCCCAAACCAATGGAGCGGTAGAAGCGGCTAATAAGACAATTGTCACCATACTCAAGAAGATGGCTGATAATTAGCGAGACTGGGCTGACAAAATACCATTTGCACTTTGGGGATATCGAACCTCGATTCGTACTGCGACCGGGGCAACACCGTATTACCTTACATACGGCATGGAAGCAGTCCAACCTGTTTAGTTAGAAGTGCCATCACTCAGAATCCTACTCGAAAGTCAAGTACCTGAAGCTGATTGGGTTCGAGCACGATATGACTCGCTAGTCCTTTTAGACGAACGACGATCTCGTGCCCTCAATAATATTCAAATCTATCAGAAGAGAATCCAACGGGCTTTCAACAAAAGGGTGAGGCCCAGAAACATCAAAGAAGGAGACTTGGTTCTCAAGTCTGTTCGAGCTTTATTACCAGTAGACCCAAGAGGAAAATTCAAACCTAACTGGGCCGGGCCATATCTGGTAAAGAAGATTCTATCAGGTGGAGCAGTAATGCTAACGGATCTGGACGGGAATGAGTTTGTCAACCCAACTAACCTGGACCAACTGAAGCGCTACTACCCCTAACCCACCTTTCTCAATGTCATTTGCAAAAAGTTTATTAAAAACATTTTTTTCAAACTTTTAAGGACAAGTCAAAAGCTAGAATTATTTACTCTACTGTTACAAACATCTTGAACCAATAGTCTTGATGTGTTTCGAAATTGCAAATTAATTCAGCCTGAACTACGTTTGGTTTGATTCCATTTATTGTGGACAAATAGGCAGCCCCTCAAAAGGGCACAACCACTGCAATCGAGACAAAAAAAACAGGAACGGTTCTTTAATAAACCTTTTCTTACTTATTTCAAAAAAAAAAAATCAAAAAATCAGCACACAATAAATAATACTAATACTTAAATAATAAAAAAACTAGGGCATTTTTCCATTTTCTTTGCCCGTAGCCTCCTTTTCGGTCCATCAGCGTCGAGGTGGAGGTAAATACTCCCTAATCACCAAGGGAACCTCCTTAACCCGGGCTCGTTTCTTCAAACTTGACTCCCCGGTCACCTCGTTATCACGCGGGCCTAGTCTGTCTTGGACTGCTAGCCTCGGTCCAAGTCTTCTCTCCAAATCACTAGCACCGGTCTCTTTAGCCTGAGTCTTAGTTTTTGACTTAGAACCCGACCCCGGCTCAGCAAAGGTAGTTGGAGTCTCTTCGAAGAACCGCCTGTTGTCTTTGGCCGATTCTCGGCGGGCCAAGTCAAGAGCTTCTTCAGCCTTCAAAGTTTTACGGGTCTCCTGGGATTCCTCAAAAGTCCATTTTCGGTAGGATTCAGAAACCCAAGTGGTCTGACAAGGACGAGGTATAGTCCACATGACACGGGTGAACCATCGCTGTAGTCACGTGTCACACATAGCGTCCGTCAATTGGATCGAAACGCTAATAATTGCCTCAGTCTCAGGGATCTGCTGAAACGAACCGAACTGTTTCAGAATACGGTCCGGATAGATATGGACAGTCCAGTCCAAAGACAAGATCACCAGATAACGGGCCTTGTCCCTCCTAGCTAACCCCGTCAGCCTCGAAAGGAACCACCAGATGACATTCCATCTGATCAAAGGCCCACCATGGAACGTTAGCTCTTCATCCCAATATTTTTGAGTTATGTGATGACTTGATCTTATTCGACGAGACCTTGAGCCGATTTGACAACTACGATATCTGGATATGTTCACCGGGGGCTCTATGATCGACAGGCGCTCGGATAACCAGATATGCAAAATTTTCGAAAAGTCAAAAACTTTCGAAAAATCGAAAAATCAAAATTTTCGTAAAAATTAGAAATTTTCGAAAATTTCGGGAAAATCAAAAGTTTTTGGAAAAATTGAAAATTCCAAAAAACCCGAAAAAATTGAAAATTCCGGAAAGTTCCGAAAAATTCAAGATTACCGCAAAAATCAGGAAATCGGGCAATTATTCGAAAAACGGTTAAATACCTGCAGAAGACGGATGCTCCCTGTCAATTGTCGATCCGGGTCAAGTCTTCTAGCGTCAAGGCCCATAATAATCTCCCCAGTTATCAGCCAAGCCGGGCTGTGACCTGTCTCCATTTGGTCAACTATGCTGATTAGCCTAATCTCACCCAAGCACGAGTCAGCATCCATCCGACTTTCAAAGGCATATCTATGCAGCATACAAAAGGCAAAAGCCCTACGCCTATGGGTAGAAGTAATTCTTTCACCAACTGGGTCCATGAATTTGTCAGCCAAGTCAAATAGGGAAACTGAATCTCCATTCACCATACGGGCTGTCTCAGCATGCGACAGGCCTAGAAAATCCCTTAACCGCCTCCTTGGGTCAGGATAAAATGGGGGAATAGCAGGACGAGCATTAGGGCACCAACCGCCTATAGCTGCAATTTCTTCAGGAAGGGGACACATTTCTCCTCGAGAAAATGCAAAAACATGGTAGGTAGTATCCCAAAAGGCTAAGCAAGCATCAAGGAAATACGAATCTACCTTAAGTCGCTGAAGTGGGAATAAAGCCACAGTTCCCATTTGAGTTAGCTGAACTTTATCTTCATCTCGAAAATCCTGGGCCCACGCATGAAGCATCGCGGTCAAATGATCGATACCCATTACAAGAATAGTTTCTTTTATTCTAAGGGATTTTAAGATAAAAAGATTCGGATGGGAATATGAAAAATAAGAAGCCAAAGCCCTCTATTTATAATAGAGAATATCCCCTTTTCCTAGTCATCACAGGAATAGGACTTTAATACCATTTCCCCTGCTTCATCTAGGCATACAGACCTAACCAGGGAATTCCAGGAATCCGTGTCAGAATCCGATTAGGAATCAAAGTCATCCCAAGCATCATTTCTTCCCCAGCATGAGTCAGTGTTTCGCCTAAATGTTACATGCAATTTGTTATGTATCAGCATACAGGTACACCCAAGACTCCCGGAAAATTCTAAGAAAAATTCCCCAGGGGAAAGTTCAGGCGACATTTTATATCTGTAAACAGATATACCCATAGCTTCCAAGGCAAGCTCCCGCGCAATTCTAAGACAGGATGTACCTGTAAACAGGTATACCCATAGCTTCCAAGGCAAGCTCCCGCGACATTATCAGCATCAACCCAGGTATGATTTCTATCTTATGGCTGGCGAGCCCTTCACGCAGGTCTAATGGACTCTAAACGACCCGATCGGAAGTCTGTCAGGTTTTAATCCTTGATTGACCTGGTAGCTACTCTGACATTTGCCTTGTCCAAGCCTCAGTCAGAGTGGGGGCTCTGTAGACACCCACATTTTGACCGCCAGGTGTCTATAGTAGTTCCCGCCAAACACCCGATGATGATTGGACGTAAACGTGCTTTGATGGACTCGGATATGGGCTCGTAATCATGGAAATTTGGTTTAGACTTTTTAAGGAGTACAAATTTCATAAAACCAACCTCAAATCCAGGCCCAGTGGGTCGTTTCGAGTCAAATAACACTAATTTGAGTCGAATCCGACACCAGGGGTAAAATCGTCTTTTAGCGACCGAGTCAAAACCCGGTCAAAGATTTTCCCGAGACACGTGAGTCAGCCGTGACACCTCACACGGTTGATTCCTACCCAACTTCCTACAAAATTTCAGATTCGTTAAAGCATTAAACAATTTCGTTAAAGGTAGAATTCGACCTCAAGTAGGAATCCTATCCGGAAACCGAATCAGACATCGACCGAGTACCAAATACTCGGCCAACACACCCCCAACCAGCCGAGATACCCTTTCTTTTTTGCCAAGAAAGCGGAATTCTCATGCTCCTCAAACTCCTACGTTTCCTATCCTAAGCGGTATTCAAACTCTCCTAAGCCAAGGTCGGAAACTCCCTATAAATAGGACCTTCCATACAACACTTTCAAGGACGGAAAACAACATCACATCAGAAAACAACACATCACAACATCAGAATTAACAACAGAAAAAACAGCCAATTAACACGGTTTTTACAGCCATAATCAACACGTCCTACATCCTCGATATCTAGCAAATCCCGACACCTTCCCGAAGTAGCCTCGAAGCCCCGAGAAAACCATCCAACCACACGTCCCATTACACGACCAAATGAACACTTTAACTCATCCCGCATCATCTCGACGCTCCCAAGTCTAAGCCACTTTCCGACAAGCCTTATCCCGAGAAAACAAAGCATGTAGGTTGAGGGTGTAAATCAAACCCGTTTCTCCTTTTTCTCTTCTTCTCGTTTTTTATGGGTCTTTTCGTCGGTCTTTTTCTATTTTTCTAATATCGATATTATTAAAAAAAACTATTTTTATATATCGAACATTCTTAAAAATATGATATCGATTCTATATAATCGAATATTGTATCGAAAAGAATTATATTAAGCTTTCGACGATATCGTTACATTTTTTCGTTCAAAACCCTTTTTTACAACTTTTCGTTCAAAACCTTTTTTTACAACTTTTCGTTCGAAATAATCTTTTTTCAAAACCTTTTTTTTTCTTCTAAAACCATTCCAATTATTCGATATCGATTTCATAATCGAGTATTGAATACGACGAATATCGAGAATATTAAGTCGAGTACGAATTATGCAATATTCGTACGGGATTTAATCAAAAAAATTCCGAAAAACCGTTTCCGAAAAACAGGCTGCCACGCGACCCGCCGGCGTCCCGGGCGATCTCATTGGTGTCCCGTCCGAAATATATATATATATATATATATATATATATATATATATATATATATATATATATATATATATATATATATATATATATATATATATATATATTTTAGGCTTTTTTCGAGCGATCTCATTGGTCCGTTTCATCAAATCTCAAATTAGGAAAGTATCATAAATAATAAAAAAATCAATTAGAGAATCTTTTAATTATTATAATATATATTTAATTTATTATATTAATACTTCCTCCAAGTTTCTACGATCTTCCCACTATATATTCATTTGAGTGAGAATAAAATAATGAAGTGGGAAGATCATAGAAACTTGGAGGAAGTATGATGTTTTATAATTCTGAGGTAAAAACCTTTAGAGTTCATTTTTTAAAAATATTATCGTAAAATAAATTATAAAAATGACATAATTAGATTCGTGGTAAAAAAATGCTTTCATTAGAGTATAAATTTCATATTATTTGTTTTACATTATGTGATGAATTTATTACATATAACAATTGTAAAATTATCTCACATCGAAAAATTATAATATGATGATGAAATTCTATAGTATAAATAAGAGTAATCATTCGTTATTCAATATCTATCAACAGTCTTTTGAATCTCAAAAAGTTTTCTTAAGACTATAAACCTCAATTAATTATCCTGTATTAAATGATGAGGTGATGAAATTTTATATTATATCAAAAAATTATGATGAGGTGATGGAATTTTATATAAATAAGAGTTTTCATTCGGTTTTAAACGTCGACCAAGAAAAACTTTTAAATTATCCCACATCGAAAAATTATGATTAGGTGATGGAATTCTATATTATAAATATTAGTAATCATTCGGTTTTAAATACCGTCCAAAAAACTTTTGAGTCTTAAAAAACTTATATATATAAGACTCATTAAAAAAAATTAATATATAAGACTACAAATTTAAAATCATTCCACATGATAGTGAGGTGATGAAATTCAATATTATAAACAAGAGTAATGATGTAGTTTTTTAGTCTTAAAAAGAGCTGATGGAAAACTATAAACTTAAATAAAATATCCCACATCGAAAAATTATGACAAGTTGATGAATTCTATATTATAAATAAGACTAATCATTCGTTCTTAAATATCAATCAAAAAAAAATTTAAGTCTTAAAATGTCTCTTAATAAGACTACAAACTTAAGAAAATAATCTCAAAACGAAAAATTATAGTATTAAGGCGATGAAATTTTATATTATAAATAATACTCCGTAGTAATAATGTGCTCTTAGATATTAACTAAAAATCTTTTAAGTCTTAAAATATATATTAAGACTACTAAACTTAAGTAAAATTATCCCACATTCGAAAAATTATAAAGTTTCATCAAACATATACTCCCTCCGAGTTCCTATTATTGTCCCACTTTCCTTTTTGGGCTGAGTTTGATTTTTGTCCCACTTTCCTTTTTAGGCCATCAATGTGTGGTTCACAATTACTCTCCTATTTCTCTTTTTTCCTCTTTTTTTTTCAACCACTCATTTTCCCTTCCTTATTTTTCACCTCAAAACCTTATGGGACAATAATAGGAACTCGGAGGGAGTATCTTTTTAGTCTTAAAAAAGTTGTTAAGACTATACACTTAAATATAAAAAAATTATAATAAGATGAAATTCGGGTTATGAATTTCTACTAAATAATAGTCTTAAGTAAATTATCCCACATCGAAAAAATTATACTCCCTATGGAGTGAACAAAGAGAGTATAATAAGACATTTCTCCAAATTATGATGAGGGGCTGAAATTCTATATTATAAATAAGACTAATCATTCGTCCTTAGATATCAAGTTAAATTAGATTATCACATATCGAAAAATTATATCGGGGTGATAGAATTTTATGTAATCTATCGTTCTTAGATATTAACCAACTAACAATATTTTGAGACTAAAAAAAGTTCCTAAGACAAAGATTTTGAAAAATTAAGATGGGTTAATGAAATTCTATATATTATAAATAAAGTGTAATCATTTGTCTACAAATAAAAGTTGTTAATTAGACTATGTCTAAACTTAAATAAACTTAAGTAAAATTATTCCACATCGAAAAATTATAATAAGGTGATTTTTTTTTATTATATAAATAATAGTAATCATTCATCCAAAATATATAATAAGATGATCAAATTTGATTATATAAATAAAGAGTAATTGTTTGTCCTTTTAACTTAGATATAAAAACGAACTCTTTTAAGTCTTTAAAAATAGATCTTAAAACTATAAATTTAATTAGGTAAATTATACCACATCGAAAAATTATGAGGTGATGAAATTTTATATCATAAATGAGTAATCTATCGGTTTTAAATATCAACCAACAATCTTTTGAGTCTTAAAAAACTTTTTAAAAGTAGATCTTAAGACTATAAATCTTGAGTAAATTATCCTACATTGAAAAAATATGATGAGGCGATGAAATCTTATATTATAAGTAAGACTAATCTTTCGTTCTTGGATATCAATCAAAAAATTCATTCTTTCTTAGATATCAATCAAAAAACTTTTGAGTCTTAAAAAATCTCTTAATAAGACTACAAACGTAAAATTATTTTCACATCGAAAAATTATAATAAGATGATGAAATTTTATATTATACTACCTCCCATGCACTGGAAACCTACCAAAGATTGAATATATGTGAGATATATTTTAATCAAATGGTAGAATTCCAGTAAATGGGAGGGAGTAAATAAGAGCAGTCATGTGTTCTTTTGAGTTTTAAATGGAGCTCTTAAAACTATAAATTCAACTGAAATTAAGTTTGATTACTAATATCATGTGATCATCTTATTTATTGACATAGTTTGATTAACTTTCTTATTTAACGAATGTACATCATCAATGTAATTAAGTCAACTAACCCGTGCAACGCACAGGCTTTAATCTAGTTATAAATAAATTATACATAAAGAGGAACTTTTCGAGCGATATGATTGGTCCGTTACATTAAAACTCAATTTAGGAAAGTATCATTGATAATAATAAAAAATCAAATAGAGAATCTATTAATTATAATAATAATACTTTTAATCTATTATATTAATGTGATGTTTTATAATTTTCATCCAAAAATCTTTAAATTTCGTTTAACAAAAAGTTATCGTAAATAAAATTATAAAAATGAATTAATTAGAGTCGTGGTGGAAAATGCTTTCATTAGATTATAAATTTTTTATTATTTGCTCGAAAAAGTGATGAATTTATTACATATAAAGATATTAAAGTTATCCCACATCAACAAATTATAATAAGGTGATGAAATTCTATATTATAAATAATAGTAATCATCCATCCTTAGATATCCACCAAAAATCTTTTAAGTCATAAAGAACTCTTAAGACAATAGCCTTAAGTAATTATCTCACATCGAAAAATTATTATGAGGTTATGAAATTCTATACTTCCTTTAACTCTTTTATATCTTCCCACTTCATTATTCTATTCTCACCTAAATGAATATAGAGTGGGAAGATATAAAAGAGTTAGAGGAAGTAATATAAATTAGAGTAATTATTATTTTTGAATATCGACTAAAAAACTTTTGAGTCTTAAAAAAACTCTTAATAAGACTACAAACTTAAAATTGTCCCACATCGAAATAAACAAACTTTTGAGTCTTAGAAAATATCTTAATAAGACTACCAACTTAAGTGACATAATCTCACATCGAAAAATTATAACAAGGTGATGAAATATATTATAAATAAGAGATAAGAGTAATTAATTCTACACTAAGACGATGAAATTCTATTATACAAATAAAAGTAATCATTCCCCCAAATTATGATTAATCATTCGTTATAAGATATCTTCCAAAACCCAAAACTCCAGGAAAATTATTACAATAGTTCTTAAGATTATATCTAAACTTAAGTCAAAATTATTCTATGTCGAAAAATTATGAGGTGATGGGATTTGATATTATAAATAAGATGTTCTTCAATATAAAAAAAAAGTTTTTTGAGTCTTACAAAAGTACTTGTAACTATAAACTTAAATAAGATTATCCCATATCGAAAATTATAATAAGGTGATCGAATTTTATTATATAAATACGAGTAATCGCTCATTCTTAAGTTAGATATAAAAACAAACTCTTTTATTATTTTAATTGTCCTAACGTTGTCTCCATCGAAAAATTATGATGATGTGTGTGGACATGACATAGGTCCACCCCGACGCGGCCACGAGCGGGTTTGGGGAGATGAATGAATCTCATGTGAGATGGATCTCGGGTTGAAATTTAAATCGAAGTTGGAGTCGCCACCGAACCTTGTGGGAGTTCGGGCCCGTTCGAACCCACTCTATGTCGTAGTGGGCCGTGCAAAAAGTACGGCCCATTCCGATTTCAGAGTTTTTGGGGTTCGTCCCTTTGCATTGCGATACTGATTCCGACATTATCGGAAATCGGGTATTGAATGACTCTCGTATGCCAACGGTTTCGGACATCCGGAAACCATGATTCTGAGTAAGGGGTGAGGGCACGTGTTGGGAAGTTCACTAAGAACATCCAACCCCGCTCGCACTTAGCAGCCTCGACTTAGATATCGTTCGATTTTTGTGTACGCGTGCTAGTTTGACGGTTGAATGATATGCAAACAATGCTTTTTGACTAAACATGTGAATTAGGTTTGCTAAGTCGTTTTAATGCATCTAAACTAACGTCGAAGTTGTTTTAGCATGCGATGTTCATTTTCGTACAATAAAACAAACAACGAAAAAAAAGGTGCGACAACAGATTACAATATACCACTACAAGAGTTAAAGTCTTGGGCGACTGAGCTTAGCTACTGTCATCTGTCGCAAAAAAGAGACGCGTGACTGTTAATAGTCGCTAAGCAACTGTCGCTACAGTTAGTCGCTTGTAGCGACTGATTTCAGTCGCTAAAACAGACGCGCGACTGACTTCAGTAGCTAAATTTAGCGACCAAAATCAATCGCTAAGACGTCCCTTTAGCGACTGATTTCAGTCGCTAAGAGCGTCAGTTAGCGACTGAAATCAGTCGCTAACTGGTGTGACGTGGCGTCCTACAGCGACTGATTTCAGTCGCTAAATAAAAAATTTAGCTACTGATATCAGTCGCTACCGTGCCAGAAATAGGCCGGTTATATTTATTATTTTTCTAGCTAAAACCTGCACAATAAGACAAACCAACAACCACAATACATCCCAAACATCATTCCAAACGTTGTTCCAAACGTTACGCAAGCTTCACACTCCAAAATTGGCAACCAAGTACGCAAACGTCGTGAATACACTAAATTAAAAGTGTTGTTACAAATTGTTTTTTCAACAAGCATTCAAAAACTACAAATTGTTTTCATTCAATCTACTCAGCTAACAGGGAAACTAGCTGACCCACCAATACCACCGTCACCGAAGGGGTCTCTAGGATCCGGGAATCGGGGAGTGGGGCCGGAGTTGCAGTTATACTACTGCATGTTCCTAAGACGCCGTAGCTCTTCCAGAATTTGCAGGTTAATGGACTTCTGCGTCTTCAGCCTCTCATTCTGCTCCTTCAGCTGCTCAGCCATAGCCGCCCGTTGCGCCTTCTCCTCTCGAAGTTCCGACCTCATCTCAGCCATTTCGGATGGTACACACTCCGTCGAGGTCGCATGGGCCCCCCGAACATTGGGTGGTGTCCAGTAAAGGGAATGAGCGTTCCTCGTACCGTACACCGCTCCCTTGCGGTACCCATCCGCGACTCTGAACCAAATTGTGCCCGGGTCCACACCTACATTCTCGGGCGCTCTGGTGGCCTCCATATACAAATCCTACAAGAAATTGGAGTCATGATTAGGTGAGTTTTAAAGAAAAAAAAGTAAAGAAGCCTTATGCTTGAAACTTACCCAAATTTCGGCGTCCTTCTCCGTAGCAAACGATCGACCGGTGGCGTCATCCCCCTTGGTCTTCGTGGCGAGAAATAGCTACGCAGGCGGAGGGAATTCTCCGGTTTTCTTCTTCAACTGTTGGCAGTACATGTAGATTTCTCATTTATATTTATAATGAAAACATTAAATAAGAATCCAAAATAAAAATCAAAGGTAAGGAAATACTAACATTCACAGCCCGTTGGTGCATCGACTACGACCCACCGTAGTGGGTGCGCTCCGCCTCCACCTCGGGGTCCCCTCCCCGCCTCTTGTTCTTCTTTGCCTGGACGGATCTTTTAAGGAACTTCGGGTCGGAGCGTGCTGTTTTGAACTGTTGGATGGCGTCACCTACAATTTATACACTTTGAGATCAATAAGTGTTTTGAAGATATATACAACTTTCTATTCAAGTACTAACACTAATTGAGTAATCGAACCTTTAACGAATTTCTGTGCCCTTTCATCGTTCGCCAACTTATACATCATGTCTCTGTGTCTTTCCTTCGCGACATCCATGTATCGGTCTCTCACAGCCACCTCGAGACCCTCGTTGTAAAAGTGTTTAAATTGCAAGATCGGTTGTTGTCATTGTATTAGTAATCTGTAAACAGTAACAGATAATTAATAAAATTCAAAAATTGGTGTACCTTGAAGTTGGCAAACCACTTCTCCCGTTGCCACAGAGGCAACTTTGTCCAATTCGTGCAGTAAGTAATCAAGTCATTCATGAAACTGTCCTTCACACTAGTCACCACCGCACGAGTACGAAACCTATACCAAAGAGTGAAATAAGATGATGTCTCACAAAAAAGGAAATACAATCTCTCACCATGTGGACTCGGGGCCAATAATTAGGCGCCCGTCGTCTGTATATCGAAGCCCTTCGTCCTGTTGTGGTTGCTCGTTGTTCACCTCCTCCTCATTATCATCATGTTGGACCTCGTTCTGGTCCTCCAGCCGGGTCTCCTCTTGGTCCTCCTACTGCTGTCGGCCCCTGCTGTTGCTCCCACTACCATACTGCAGTCTGCTGCCCAACGTCATATCTGCAGACATAGTAGAAAGCTAGAAATTTACATCATAATATTGAAATAATTTGCCCAAAATATATAATGCAGATTACTATGTTGAAATAATATAACTTACTAAAACTATACCCTACTAGAAATCATCGTCACTGTCGTTGTCATCTTCCAATAATAGTAATTTGGGCTAAACCCATCTGAGATAATATGTTCCTTAATCAAAATACTATCCAAGAATTTGATGTTCTTACATTTCAGACAAGGACACCTAAATCTACCCTCTGACGCGTATTCGGGATGGGTTTTAGCGAACTCAAGAAAGCGATGATTAACACCCTCTAAAAATTCCTTTGTGGTACGTCGTCTCTTATCGAATCTTTCCCCATACATCCATTTTCGTTCCTGTCTCTTCATTTTTTTATCTAAAAAAATTGAGACAATAACCACATACAAATTATTTCCTCTAAAGTAATTTACTAATATATATACACTAGTCAAATATTCTGTAAAATTCTCAATTCACCTAAACATAGTACTATTTCCACCCAATCCGTCCATAATTACATCACTAAATCGGCATAATTGTATTTCACTTCCAATTTTCTAACACATCAAAACAACCCAATTCATTCAACTACTTAACCACAAACCCTAATTTTATACTAACAATCTACCTATTTCAAATTGGGGAACCTATTGGGCGATTAACATTCTAACTACACTAAAATTCCAACAACTAAGAAACTATCCAACCAATAACTAATTTATTTAAATCGATAAAAACAGAAATTAACAAATAATTGAAACTAAATAAAGATAGATAAACATACCTTAATGAAAATGGGATAATTGAAGAAGGAATGAAGAGGAAAGGAGGAGGGGAGAGTTTTAGAGAGAGGGGGGGAGGGTTTTTAGAGAGATAGAGTGAAATGGGTGAATGAGCCGGGGGAGGGGGGGTGTTCGTTAATTAAAAAAAATTTAACACCTTTAGCGACCGAAATCGGTCGCGCGCCACTTTTTTTAGCGACCGATTTCAGTCGCTAAATCTGTCGCTATTTCACTAATTTAGCGACCGAAATCAGTTGCGCGCACATTATTTTAGCGACTGATTTCGGTCGCTGAGGATAATTAATTTTTAAAAAATTCGTCTCCTCGTCCAGGGACTAATATCAGTCGCGCGTTGTACTTTCAGTCGCAAAATTAGCTACTGAATTTATCATTCGCGCGTGGTTGGTAGCTATATGAAGTATTTCTTGAAGTGTACGAGCGGCATACCACCCGAAAATACAATGCGACAAACGATAATATACAACAATTGCGATAATAACGGAGCGTAAATGAGTTAGAAGATGTAAAAGACATGATGCACGGTTTTGAAAAAGAGTGGGACACGTGACGGACTTGACACGTGTTTGACCGAGGTCACGAAAAATATTTGATGATGCTTTAAATTTTTAAATCGATGATTTATTAAATCGCGTAGAAATATTGTATAATTTATACTCGACTTAACTTTCAATGCTCGTCATACTTGATACTCGTTTATGGAACCAACATCCAATATTTAGAGTGAATTTTAGAAAAGATGTTATAAGTCGTTTTAAAATCGAACTTGGACGAAATAATCCCTCTTGTGTCGCAATTTCCAGGCAACCGCGCGACCTGCATGAACTTCGCGCGACTTGCACAGGCGCGCGACTCGCATGACTTTCGCGCGACTCGCATGGAGGGCTGTTTTGGCTTTTTTGATTAATTCCGTTAGATTTGATATTTGACTATGGAGACGGTATCGCATGCTTAGAATGATGATTTTGCTAAATCGCGTGAAAATATAGTATGATTTACATTCGATTCGGCTTTCGATGCTCGTCATATTCGATATTTGATTATAGAATCAATATCGAATATTTAGAGTGGATTTTGAAAAAGATGTTTGTAAATCGTTTTTGATTTTATTAAGACGAAATAGTTCCTCCGCGTTGTAATGTCATAATTAGTCTTTTCGGACCATGTGATCATTACTCGGCTTCAATGGAATTATGCTTAACATGATTTGATGACTGATTCCTTTAGATCCGATATTCGACTATAGAGTCGATATCAAATCCTTAGGGACGACACTCTATTGCTAATTATGGTAGTAGTAATATTAATAATGATATTAGAAACGATAAAAATAAAAAGACGACAACGACGCTTGACGACAGAAAAAACAAGAAGAAGGAAGAGAAGAAAGAGAGAGTGTGTGGGATTTGAGACACCCTCAACCTACATGCTTGATTATCTCGAAAACGGACTCATAGTAGCGGCCTAGGCGCGGGAGCGTTAAGATGTATATAGGTGAGTTGTGGTGTGTATGGCCAGAGAGGGGATTTGGCGAGTTTTGCTCTCGGGTTTGTATATGGTTTGCCTAAAATTGCCTAGAATTTTGGGTTGTGAATGCTCGGGAATCCTATAGGATTTCTAGAGGGAACGTCGGGATATTATAAGCCTAGTATTGTTGGAATTTTGGGGATGAATTGATGTGTTGAGTGAATGTGTAGGAGGTGTATTTATAGGGGAGGTTTTCTGGCTTGGATGGGAAGAAACTCCTGTTTCGGATAGGAAAGGTAGTAGTCTTGGATGCAATAGGATTCCGTCTTTGGATAGGAAAAGGTTGCTTGTAAAGGAAGAAAACACCCGGTTTTGGCTCATTTTATGAGTCCACTCGATCGAGTGAGCTGGTCCACTCGATCGAGTGGGTCTAGCCGGGTGGGAGAACTCATTAAAGATCAAGTTTTGTCCTTTTGGGAGAGTTTTAGTTGATTAACTCTTCTTCATTGCTGATTTTTTGTAGATGTTTGACTTCAAGTTGGATTTTCGAGGTGGTGTGACAGATTTTTATGCTCGGAAACGCCTTTGACCGAGGTTTGACTTGGTCGCTAAAAGACGGTTTTGCCCTTGGTGACGGTTTTGACCCAAATTAGTCTTATTTGATTGGAAACGACCTAATGGGCCTAAATTTGAGGCCGGTTTTGTGAGATTTTTACTCCGCAAAAAGCTCGTGCCAACTACTATTGATTCCGAGTCCAAAATCGAGTGTATTAAGTCATGTTTACGTCCGATCATCATCGGGTATTTTTTGGAAACTGCTATAGACACCTAGCGGTCAAAATGTGGGTGTCTACAATGTGATGAATTCTATATTATAAATAATAATCATTTGTCTTTGGATATATGCTCCTAGGACCATAAACTAATGGAAAAGAGAAATCATTCGTGTTTAGATATTAACAAAAATCTGAGTTTTAAAAAGAGTTTTTAAGACTATAAACCTAAGTAGAATTATCGCATATCAAAAACTTACGATGAGGTGATGAAATTCTATATCACAAATAAGAGAGACATCATTCGCTTTTAGATATTAACCAAAAAAAATTGTCTTATAAAAGCTATAAATCCTATAAATTTAAGTAAAATTATCCCACATCGAGAAATTATAATAAGTTGATAGAAATTCTACTATGTAAATATGGAGTAAAAGCAATCATTTGTTTTTAGATATCAACGAGAAATCTTTTGAGTCCTAAAAGAACTTTTTGAGATTATAAACTTAATTAAAATTATCTCATGTCAAAAAATTACAAAAAAGTGATAAAATTCTATTATATAAATAAAAGTAATCATCGTCTTTAAATATCAATCAGGAATCTTTTGAGTCCTAAAAAGAGTTCTTAAAAGAAATATCACACATTGAAAAATTATGATGAGATATCATAAATAAGAGAAATCATTCGTTTTCGATAATCATTTATCCAAAAGTATACTTCGTAATAAGGTGATCGAATTCTAATATATAAATAAGAGTAATCGTTCGTCCTTAATGGAAAAAACAAACTCTTTTGGGTCTTAAAAAAAATTCTTAATACCATAAGCTTAATTAAGTAAAATTATGCCACACTTTTGAGTCTTAATAAAACTCTTAAGACTATAAACTTGAGTAAAATTTCTCACATCGAAAAATCAATCAATCAATATATATATTAATAAATCAGGAACTTTTAGAGCGATATGATTGGTCCGAGGTTTAATATATTTTTTTAATTTAAATAAAAATATAGAGATTTGTATAGGATAAATTGATCCTACTGTACCTCGGACTAAGCTAAACTAGATTCGTATAGGAAAAAACAATCCTACTACACCTAAGATTAAAAATATTATCACTGTATAAATAATCAATTATCACCTTAAAAGACTACAAAAATTGAACAGAGACCGCGTGAAATGCGTAGTCAGTTAAAATCAGCTAAAAAATTCGAGTCTTAAAAATGTTCTTAAGACTATAAGCTTAATTAAAATTACTCCACATTGTTTTAAACAAAAAAAATATCGCACATCGAAAAATTATAATGAGATGATAGAATTCTATTATATAAATAAATACGAGTAATCTTAAAAATGCTCTTAAGACAATAATTATAATAAGTTGATGAAATTCTATTAGGTTGCGTTCGAGTATTCGAAATTGATTTGAATATCATGAATTCAATTCTTGTATTTGAATTTCTAGAATGCAAATCCAAATCCAAATCCAAATCCAAGATGGTGTTTGGGTATCGTTGGATTTGGAATTGGAATTTAGGCGGGTGGAGTCGGGTCAAGGTCACTCATTTTTATTTTTGAAAAATTTTCAAATACAGAAAAAAAAATAAAGAAAAAATATATTCTAACAAGATTATACGGAAAAACAAACAAACGATAAGTGATGGAATTGAAATGACTACCCATGTACTAGGAATTTGAGAGAGTCAAATTTGAACTACCTTGAATTTGATCTCAATTTCAAATCCAAATCCTAAGGTTCCCAAATGCTTGAAATATTTTAATCCGAAATTCAAATCCAAATTCAAGTTCCCAAACATGCCATTATATAATTATGAATAATTATTCGTCTTTAGATATCAACTTCAAATCTTTTGAATCCTAAAAGAAGTTTTTAAGACTATAAATTTAAGTAGAATTATCCCACATCGAAAAATTATTGTGGGGTGATGAAATTTTGTCTCATCAAAAAGAGAAATTATTCGTCTTTATATATCAACCATAAAATCTTTTGGGTCCTAAAAAGAGTAGTTAAGAATATAAATTTAAGTAAAAATATCTCACCTCAAAAAATTATAATAAGTTGATGGAATTCTATATCGTAAATAAGAGTACATTCGTGTTTAGATAATAACCTGAAATCTTTTGAATCCTATTAACAACTTTTAAGCCTATAAATTTAATTAAAATTATCTCACATTGAAATGATGAGATAATGAAATTCTACGTGTTTATCGTCCACATATATCCCAAATTTGAGACGCATTTGTCGTGATATCGTCCAAATAATAGATTTCAGAGTACTATTTATCATGTATGAATTTACTAATGATTGAGTCATTCTAACTACAATTCACGCTACAATTTAATTTGACGTAATTTACTGCAAATATGATCTCCTAGAAACACATTCACGTATGTGGATTATTCATTTCCTATTATGCATACTCTCACCTTCGACTTACTTTCTCTTGTATATATTAATAAAGTAAGGACTTTTCGAGCGATATGATTGGTCCAAGTTTTTTAATATATTTTTTAAGTTAAATAAAAAATATAAAAAAATTGTATATGAAAAAAAATCCTACTCCACCTAAGACTCGATTTGTTTTTTAAAATTTAAATAAAGAATATAGGAATTTGTATAAGAAAAAATAATCATATTCCATTTAAGACTCAAAAAATTATCATTATATAAACCGACGATCATCATCTCATAAGGCAACATAAATTGGACGGCGACAGCGTGAAACGCTTAGTCAGTTTTGTTTTATAAACAACCTAATTAAAGTTTTAATATATATTTTTGATTTAAATAAATAATGCTTCCTCCATTTTTATTTTATTTTCCCATGGACATTTGGCACAACTTTTTTTGTATTGAATATATAATGATAAATTTAAGAAATATTGGAGTAGAATGGTAAGTGTGTGTAAATTAAATAGGAAAGAATAAATGTATAAAGTGTTATAAATAGTCAGGGTAGTATGGAAATTATGGAACAAAATGGAAAGAAATGAAATGGAAAGAAAAAAAAGAAGTGGAACAAAAAGAAAAATGGGAAGATATAAAAAAATGAAGTAGAAAAATGTGAGTAGAAAAAAAAAACAATCTTACTGCAAGACTCAAGCGATATTATATTTGTATAAAAAACAATCCTACATCTCTTACTAAACAAATAACACTATATAAACAGTCAATTATCACCTCAAAACACAATAAAAATTGAACAGAGACCGCATAGAATGCGTACCGTAGTCAATTATGTTTGATAGTTTTTTTAATATTTTTTTTATTATTTATCAACCTCTAAAAATATAAAAAATTCTAAAAATATAAAATTTTGATTTTGATTTTTTTATAATTAATAATAAAAATAATACTATTATTCTTATACAAGTAGATATACACATCGAATAATTGAAAAATTATGATAAGGTGATGAAATTGAAATTCTATATTATAAATAATAATCATTCGTCCTTGCATGGATATCAGCCAAAAAATATGAGTCTTAAAAATGCTCTTAGGACTATAATCTTAATTAAAATTATTCCACATCGAAAAAATATAATAAGGTGATATAAATTTATTATACAAAAAAGTGTAATTTTAAAAAATGCTTTTAAGACTATAAACTTAAGTAAATTATCTTACATCGTTAATCTTTACTTAAGTATATAATTAGATTCGTGATAGAAAATGCTTTCATTAGAGTATAAATTTCATATTATTTTCTTGAAAATTAAAAGCGATTAATTCATTGCATACGAGTATAAAAGTAGTAAATAATACAGAGCATCTAAGACTCAAAAAATTACCACTGTATAAATCGTCAACTATTACCTCAAAAGACAACAAACAATTGAACAGAAATCACGTGGAACGCGTAATTTGTTCTTTTTGATAACTTTTTTAAATATTACGAAGTAACATTTATTATTTATTTATTTATTATTTTCCATATAAAAACATTAAAAACTCTAAAAATTATAAAATAAAAATATTATTGAAAATATAAAATTTTAATTTTAATTCTTTTTAATTAGGGAAAGTCCCATGGTACCCTCGAACTATGTCACATTCCACATGGTACACCCGTTTTTAAGTTTGTTCTCATGATAACCTTGAGTTTTATAGTTTAATTCCCGATTTACCCACATCCCATTTTCTGTCATCACGCCGTTGAATTATGCCTAAGAGCTGGATCATTAAGTGTTAATTAATTTTGGGAGGGAAAATTAATTACATCCCTCAACGACTACTTTTCAGAACCCTTAGCATAAAGAGAGGCGTTCTCATGGTACCCCTAAGGTTTGATAGTTGCTCTCATGGTACCCCTAAGGTTACATTGTTGTTCACATGGTACTCCTGACACCAAAGGGGTGACTCTTTGAAGCAAAGTAACGGCTAGATTATTGAACTAACCGTTACGCAAATGCTTATAAATGCACACCCCTTTCTATTTTGACAGAATATGAACAAAAAAAATCCACACAAATCAAACTTCCAACAATGTCGGTTTCACATTCAAGTTCAACTCTAAGAGGAATTAAAGTGGAAAACAAAACATGCCTAAGATGCAATAGAAGAACAAACATAGAACGGAAGAAGCAACTTCTAATATTGCAATGGGGGTTGTTGATCAAGTGTCCATTCAACAAGATTTGAAGAAAAAGATGAAAAACAAATGGAAATAGTTTGTGACATCAATAAGAAAATTGATTCTATGTCGAAATTATAAAATTTAAGCATCATAATTGGTTCGATCATGTAATTTAGTCTACTTTAATCGGCAATTACATCCAGTAATTGCATCAAATCAACGTCGTACACAGAATAATCGAAGGACTTTCCATCATATTGAACTTCCAACCATTTTTCGACTGTCATTCTAGTTATACACAAACACCAACATTAAATGAGAATTCAGTAAACACAATCATAATAAGAACATAACACAATGAAATATAACACATTTGAAATATTCAATAGTCACGATGCATATACGAAAATTGACAACTAAACAAACAATTTAAATTCAAAGGTCTTAATATTTTGAGTTTCAACAATATTTTGAGTTTCAAAAAAGGTCTTAATAAGACTGTGAACTTCAAATTATCCCACATCGAAACAATTAAAATAAGATACGATGATAATTCTATATTATAAATAATAAGGATACACATTTTAGTTAAATTATCCCACATCAACAAATTATAATAAGACGATATATTTTTATATTATAAATAATGGAGTACTCCGTAGTAATCATGTGCTCTTAAATATTAACCAAAAATCTTGTGAGTCTTAAAATATATATTAAGACTATGTAAACTTAATTAAAACTATCCAGATTCAAAATATTATAAAGTTTCATCAAACATAAATCTTTTGAGTCTTAAAAAAGTTGTTAAGTCTATACACTTAAATAAAAAAATTATAATAAGATGATGAAATTCTATATTATAAATAAAACTAATTAAAAAAATTCCTTAGATATCAACCAAAAGTAATCATTGTTTTTAAATATCAACCAACAAAAAAACTTTTGTTTTTAAAAAAAATATGATGGAATTCTATATCATTTTTTTTAAAATTATGATGAGGTCATGAATTTGTAGTCTTTTAAAAAAAACTTTTGATTTTAAAAAAATGTCTTAATAAGAGTACAAACTTAAAATTATCCCACATCGAAACAATTAAAATAAGTTACGGTGATGATTCTATATTATAAATAAGACTACAAATTTTAGTTAAATTATCCCACATCGACAAATTATAATAAGGTGATGAAATTCTATATTATATAAAGACTAATTATTTATTCTTAGATATCAATCAAAATCTTTTGAGTCTTAAAAAACTCTTAAGACTATAAACTTAAGTAATTATTCCACATCGAAAAATTATACCCCTTCTCTTTTGAGTCTTAAAAACACTCTTGAGTCTTAAAACACTCTTAAGACTTTAAACTTTTATTTATATAATAGAATTCCATCGTATTATCATATTCTCTTCGTTCACTATAAAATACCCCTCATCTTAATAAAAATAGTGACCGAAGAGAGTATGATAATACGATGAAATTCTATTATATAAATAAAAGTAATCGTTTCTCCAAATTATGATGAGGTGATGTAAATCTATATTATAAATAAGACTAATCATTCGTGCTTAGATATCAACAAAAAAACTTTAAAAAGTTTTTAATAAGACTACAAACAAAGTTAAATTAGATTATCACATATCGGAAAATTATAATGAGGTGATAGAATTCTATGTAATCTTTCGTTCTTAGATATTAACCAACAATTTTTTGAGACTAAAATGAAGTTCCTAAGACTAAGACTATATGGTTAAAGTATATTTATCCCACATCGAAATAAGATGGGTTGTGGAAATTCTATATATTATAAATAAGTGTAATCATTCGTCTATAAATAAAAGTTCTTAATTAGACTATATCTAAACTTAAATAAATTTAAGTAAAAATTATCTCACATTGAAAAATTATAATAAGGTGTTTTTTTATTATTATATAAATAACAGTTATGATGAGGTGATGAAATTCTATATCATAAATGAGCCATTTTTCGGTTTTAAATATCAACCAACAATCTTTTTAGTCTTAAAAAGCTTTTAAAAAGACTACAAACCTAAAATTATCCCACATCAAAAATATTAAAATAAGGGGATGATTCTATATTATAAATAAGAGTAATCATGCGTTTTTTTGGGTCTTAAAAGCAGATCTTAAGACTATGAAACTTGAGTAAATTATCCTATATCGAAAAATTATGATGAGACGATAGAATCTTATATTATAAATAAGACTAATCTTTCATTCTAAGATATCAATTAAAAAATTCATTCGTTCTTAGATATTAATCCAAAACATTTGAGTCTTAAAAAATATCTTAATAAGACTACAAGCGTAAAATTATTTCCACATTGAAAATTCATAATAAGGTGATGAAATTTTATATTATAAATAAGAGCAATCATGTGTTCTTTTCAGTTTTAAAATAAGCTCTTAAGACTATAAATTCAGTTGAAATTAAGTTTGATTACTAATATCATGTGATCATCTTATTTATTGTAATGACATAACTTGATTAAGTTTCTTATTTAACGAATATACATCATCAATGCAATTAAGACAACTAACCCGTGCAGCGCACGGGATTTTATCTAGTTAAAATATTATATGTGAGTCTTGGACAAACTCAAATGGATGATGAGAGAGCAACTCTAATTAATACGGAGTAAATTCAAGGGAACACTGGCAATAGGAGTATGAAAGAACACACTCTCTTTTCTTCATCAACTAATTATGGCTAAGAGTATGTATGACACTGACTTGCGAATTGCGATATAGATAGCAGTAATACACTTTATTCCCCCAAGTAACATAATACAAAATTAGGAATTTGTCAATCAAAGAAAAGAAAGCACTCCATCTCCAATCTACATACCAACAATTCTGGTTCTCCTCGTTTCTTCAGTCACTGGGAAGCTAATCTATTATTAATCACACAGCGTTATGACGGAATATGGGGTAAGAGCAAATTGGGAAGTAAATTATAATACATTAATGCTTAAGGTTTCCATGGGAACAAACTTAAAAGCGGGTGTACCATGTGTAATGTGACATAATTCGACGGTACCATGGAAAATTTTCGTTTTAATTATAATAGTAAAATAAACTTATTATCCTAATATAAGTAGATATATTATATTACAAATAAACTTATTATTCTTATTTTTTTTAATACTCCCTCATAGTTTCAGTATTTCTCCCACTTTCCTTTTCGAGCTTAGTTTGGTTTTCGCGAAAGAGCTAATTAACCCCCTTATGTTTGGACAATTGTAAGATTAAACCTCATAGGTTTCAAATGTTGTAATTAGGCCCCATAACTTTGAGGAGAAGTGAAATTCGATTCAATTTTTATTTTCAATATAAATTATATATCATTAAATCATTTTATATATAAACCAATTGTATACTGAATAATTATTAATATTTTAAAAGCAATTAAATAATTTATTAACATAATTTTTAGAATTTTCTTAATAATTTTAATATACTTTATAATTCATACTATAAACTATGAGAGTACTTTTAAAAAAAAATGATTTTATGTAACTCATTCAAATTTATTTATTTTTTCCAAAATATGTAAAAATTGCATACATTTTATAAATATATAATTATTTTTATCGTATGCTGAGAAAATGTATAAATAAATGGAGCTTTTATTTTTAAAGTACAATTTTAATTGAAAAATAAAAAATTTGGATTGAATTTCACTCTTACCCAAAGTTATGGGACTTAATTACTACCATTGAAACTTAAGGGGGTTAATCTCTCAATTGATGAAAGTTAAGGGAGCTAATCATCACTTTCGTGGTTTCGTTTTCTTCCCACTTTTTTGTTTGGATGTACTTTTAATCATTCTTTATTATTCCTTCAATTCTTTATTTTTTTCCTCCACACCTAAACCTAACACCTTTTCACTTTATACTTTATACCTCAACTTTTATACTTCATAACCCACTTTTTACACATTTCTTAATTTGTCCCCAAAAAAATTGGGGAGGAATACTCAAATTAGGAGGGACTAGGGAGTATGTGCTTTGTCCCACATTAAAGAAATATTCTAAGTGTCGAACCTATTACATTGAAGTACTCCGTATATAATATGAACAATAAAATTGTCCCACATCCGAAAATTCGAAAATTATAATGACGTAACGGGCCGGGATTCTATAATTATAATTTTTACATACAAAGTATATGAGTATAAACAATAAAATATTGTCCCACATATGAAAATTATAATAACGTTATGAATCTATAATGACACAAAAAATGTCGTCATTGTTGACAATGTGTTTTTTATCAAGTAGTTTGTTCCACATTGAATCCAAAAGAGTTGTACTCATCTTAAAAGTATATATATCATAATAATCATTCGTTTTTGATTTTAACCAAAAATCTTTTGAACAATTCTTAACTCTTAATAAAGCTATGAATTGAAATAATAATTATCTCACATCGAGAAATTATAGTATCGTGATGAAATTCTGTTATATAAATAAAAGGAATAATTCATCTTCAGATATCAACTTTAAATCTTTTGAGTCTTAAAAAGAGTTCTTAAGAGTAGGACTATATATTTAAGTAGAAATATATATACCACATAAAAAATTAAATAATTATGAATAATCATTTGTCTTTAAATATCAACTTCAAATCTTTTGAGTTCTAAAAAGAGTATTTAAGACTATATACTTAAGTAAAATTATCTCCCATCGAAAAATTATCATGGGGTAATGCAATTTTGTATCCTTAAAAAGAAAGTGTTGGTTAGGTATAACCGTAACAATAAAAGAGGGAACAGAAATTGTAACCGAATTATCGTAGTGCCGTGGTATGAGGGCCACTGCCTTGATAACTATTTTGGCACGACCGTGGTGGCGATCAGCTGCTGCCGGTAGTTCCCCAAGGTTAACACTACAGTATTCGAAATTGCCCACTCGAGATTGGACACTTGGAACGACAGAAACGAAACTTTACTCAGAATTGTGTGGAAGAAGAAGAGAGGAGAAGATGAAGAATGATATTGTGTGTTTGAGCCAAGACATCGCGTCCTTATATAGGCAGCAAAAGAGTACGCAGGGGAAGAATGTGGACGATCACAGAATTGCACCTGACAGGGCTCGCCGCAGGCGATTTCCCAAATCCTAAATCCCGGGCCCGAGCTGGGCCGGGTCAGGCGCGCGCGCGCGTGCGAGCTGAATTAAGCACCTCGCAAGCCCACATAAAAGGCCCCTTTCACCCACTAGTTTGAGAAAGAAAGTTTAGTAAGGTATATAAACATCAATATACTTTACATATTCTCTTATGTGGGATAGTGAAATAATCACTTGACCAAAAATCAAGCCCCTATTTCCAACAGAAAGATTATTCGTCTTTAAATATCAACCAAAAATCTTTTGAGTCCTAAAATGAATTGTTAAGAATATAAATGTAAGTAGATTTATCCCACGTCGAAAAATTATAATAAGTTGATGAAATTCTATATCATAAATAAGAGTAATAATTAATGTTTAGATATTAACCTGGAATCTTTTGAGTCCTAAAAATAGCTCTTGAGCGTATAAATTTAATTAAAATTATCCCACATCGAAATGATGAGATGATGAAATTCTACGAGTATTATATAAATCAGTAATCTTAAAAATGTTTATTGTCCACATATATCCTAAATTTGAGACGCATTTGTGGTGATATCGTCAAAATAATAGATTGCAGAGTACTATTTATCGTGTATGAATTTACTAATGATTGAGTCATTCTAACTACAATGCACGCTACAATTTAATTCGACGTTTACTGTAAATAATATTACCCCCTAGAAACACATTCACGTGTGTGGATTTATCTTTGACTTACTTTCTACTGTTGCGTGTTCTAACCAATTTATTCAAGCATCCAACTTAGTGTCATTATATATGTCACTAAAAATCGGTCTGTGCATCGCACGGGCTTTCCAACTAGTGTGTGTGTGTCTATATATTGCTTGATTGATTGATTGATATTGAAACGAGAAATTATTTAAAACCAAAGGGAATATTGTTTTCTAAAATGATGGAAAAAATATTCAAATTATAGTTCATACGGGGTATTTATTTTTGGGGAAACAAATTGCATGCCAATTTTTTTCATAGGAAAACAAAAGATTTAAAAAAAAATCAATATATCAATCAATCAATATATCAATATATATTAATAAAGCAGAAACTTTTTGAGCGATATGATTGGTCCAAATTTTTTAATATATTTTTTAGTTAAATAAATAATATAAAAAAATTATATGAAAAAAAAAATTGTACTCCACCTAAGACTCAATTTTTTTAATATTAAATAAAAAAAATATAGAAATTTGAATAGGAAAATAACAATCCTACTCCGTTTAAGACTCAAAAAACTATCACTATATGAACCGATGATTATCATCTGAAAAGGCAACAAAAATTGGACAGCGACAACGTGAAACGCTTAGTCAATTCCGTTTGATAATTATTTTAAAATTTATTTATTCACCCACAAAAAGTATAAAATTAAAATTTTAATTTTTTTAAATAATTATTATAGTTTTAATATATTTTTTTAATTTAAATAAAGAATATATAGAAATTTGTGTTGGAAAAAAATAATCTTACACGAGTATTATAATGAGGTGATAAAATCAATATATATATATATATATATATATATATATATATATATATAAAGGAGGAAGTTTTCGAGCGATATGATTGGTCGGTTACATCAAAACTCAATTCAGGAAAGTATCATTAATAATAAAATCAAATAGAGAATCTTTTAATTATTACAATCAATATATTTAATTTATTATATTAATGTGATGTTTTATAAATTTTAATGTAAAAATCTTTAAATTTCATTTAACAAAAAGTTATCGTAAATAAAATTATAAAAATGAGTTAATTAGATTCGTGGTAAAAAATGCTTCCATTAGATTATAAATTTCATATTATTTATTTCATATTATTTGCTCGAAAAAGTGATGAATTTATTATTCTATATTATAAGTAATAGTAATCACACATCGACAAATTATAATAAGGTGATGAAATTCTATATTATAAATAATAGTAATCATCCGTCCTTAGATATCACCAAAAAAAAATTTGAGTCATAAAGAACTCTCAAGATTATAACCATAAGTAATTATCCACATCACCTTAAACTAATTATCCCGCATCAAAAAATTATGATGAGCAGCATCGAAAAATTTGGATGAGGTTATGGAATTCTATAATATAAATAAGAGTAATCATTGTTTTTGAATATCGACCAAAAAAAATTTCAGTCTTAAAAAACTCTTAATAAGACTACGAACTTAATATTGTCCCACATCGAAACAATTAAAATAAGATGATAATTCTATATTATAAATAAGAGTAATCATGTGTTCTTTTGGGTCTTAAAAGTAGCTCTTAAGACAGTAAATTATCACACATCAAAAAAATGATGATAATAATAAAAAATTATATTATAAATAAGATTAATAATTTGTTCTTAAATATCAACAAAAAAACCTTTTGAATCTTAGAAAATATGTTAATAAGACTACAAAATGATGTAACATCTCACATGGATAAATTATAACAAGGTGATGAAACTCTATATTGTAAATAAGTGTAATATTTCGTTCTTAAATGTGACTAATCATTATTAGATATCTTCCAAAACTCAGTTGAGTCTTAAAACCTCTTTAAGACTATAAACTCGGTAATGACGAAGTACAAGAGTTCTTAAGATTATATCTAAACTTAAATCAAAATTATTCATTCTATATCAAAAATTTATTAGGTGATAAAATTTAATATTATAAATAAGATTAATTATTCGTTCTTAGATATATAAAAAAAATTAGACTTATAAAAGTATTTGAGAGTTGAGACTATAAAATTAGGTAAGATTACCTCACATCAAAAAATTATAATAAGGTGATCGAATTTTATTATATAAATAGAGTAATAGCTCATTCTTAAGTCGTTAGATATAAAAACAAACTCTTTTATTATTATAATTATCCTAACGTTGTCTCACATCGAAAATTTATGATAAGCGGATGAAATACTATATATTATAAATAATAATCATTTGTCCTTGGATATCGGCTAAAACAAATGTGAGTAAGGACCGTAAGATGACGAAAAAAAAGAAAAATCATTTGTGTTTAGATATATATTAACCAAAATTTTGAGTTCTAAAAACAGTTTTTAAGACTATAAACCTAAGTAGAATTATCGCATATCAAAAAATTATAATGAGGTGATAGAAATTCTATATCACAAATAAGAGACCTCATTCGTTTTTAGATATTAACCAAAAAATTTTGTCTTATAAAACAAGCTATAAATTTAAGTAAAATTATCCCACATCAAGAAATTATAATAAAGTGATAGAATTCCACTATATAAATACGGAGTAAAAGCAATCATTCGTCTTTAGATATCAACGAGAAATCTTTTGAGTCCTAAAAGAACTTTTTGAGATTATAAACTTAATAAAATTATCCCAAATCGAAAAATTATGATGAGGTGATGAAATTATACATCGTCAATAAGAGAAACTATTCGTTTTTAGATATTAATCAATTTTTTTTAATCTTACTGTATAATACTTCTCTTAAGGCTATAAATTGAAGTAAAAATTATCCCACACCGAAGTATATTCGTTTTTAGATATTAATCAAAAAAGATTTGAATCTTATAATACTCCTCTTAAGGCTATAAATTAAAGTAAAAATTATCCCACACCGAAATATATTCGTTTTTAGATATTAATCAAAAAAAATTTGAATCTTATAATACTCCTCTTAAGGCTATAAATTAAAGTAAAAATTATCCCACACCAAAATATTACAAGTGATAAAATTTTAATATATAAATAAAAGTAATCTATCGTCTTTAGATATCAAACAGAAATGTTTTGAGTTCTAAAAAGAGTTATTAAAACTATAGATTTAAGTGGAATTATCACACATCAAAAAATTATGATGACATATCATAAATAAAAGAAATAATTTGTTTTAGATAATCATCTGTCCAAAAGTATACTTCGTAATAAGGTGATCGAATTCTATTATATAAATAAGAGTAATCGTTCGTCCTGAATAACTTTGATGGAAAAACAAAATCTTTTGGATTTAAAAAAAAATCTTAAGATCATAAACATAATTAGTCCCACACTTTTGAGTCTAAAAAAAACTCTTAAGACTATAAACTTGATTAAAATTTCTCATATCGAAAAATTATTACAAAGTCATGAATTTCATAGATATAAACCAAACATCTTTTTAGTTTTAGAAAAACTCTTAGGACAATAATAAACTTAAAGTAAAAGTTTCTGTTTTTAGTCTTAAAAAAACTCTTAAGACTATAAACGTGTGAAAATTCTACATCATCAATAAGAGTAATTATTTTTGTTAGATATTAATAAAAATCTTTTGAGTCTTATAATATCTCTTAAGGCTATAGATTGAATTAAAATTATCTCACATCGAAAAATTGCATTAAGGTGATGAAATTCTATTATATAAATAAAAGTAATCATCGTCTTTAGATATCAATCAGAAATCTTTTAAGTCCTAAAAAGATTTCTTAAAACCATAAATTTAAGTAGAATTATCACCCATCGAAAAATTATGATAAGCTGATTCGTTTTAGATATTAATCAGAAAAATCTTGACGACTCTTAAGGCTATACATCGAAGTAAAATTATACCACATCGAGAAATTATAATAAGACGATGAAATTAACCATTAGTTTTGACTTAGTGTCATTATTATTTTCACTGAAAATAGGCCCGTGCATCGCACGGGCTTTCCAACTAGTTCTATATAAATAAGAGCAATAATTTGTTCTGAGATATCAACCAAAAATTATTTCACATCGAAAAATTATGATGAGGTGATGAAATTCTATATAAATAATACAATTATTCGTTCTTTGATATCAACCAACAATATTTTGAGCCTCGAAAAAAGTTTAAGAGCAATCAATATCCATTCTTAGTTATCAACCAAAAATCTTTTGAGTCTTAAAAACAGTTCAAAGATTATAAACTTGAGTAAATATTACTACGATGAAGTGATAAAATTTTATACTTCATATTATAAATAAGACAATCATTCGTTCTAAGATATCGATCAACCATCTTTTGAGTCTTAAAAAAGCTCTTAAGATTACAAACTTAAGTAAAAATTATCTCATGCCGAAAAATTATGATGAGATGATGAAATTCTGTATAAATAAAATCAATCATTCATTCTTAATTAGATATCAACCAACACTTCAAAATTATCTCTCATTGAAAAGTTATAATACGTCGATGAAATTTTATACTCCCTCCGTTCATAATCTTTTGCCTCATTTCATCAGAGAACGGAGGGAGTACATCGTCTGTTCGTACTCCGTATAAATTAAGATCAATCATTCGTTTTTAGTTATTAACCAACCATCTTTAGAGTCTTAAAAAAACACATAAGATTATAAACTTAAATAAAATTATCCCACATAAAAAATTACTATACTTCGTATATATATTTGATGCTTTATTCGAACGATATGATTGGCCTGTGAGATTCTATACTATCATTAATCAGAAAAATCATTCGTTTTTAGATATTAACCAAAAATATTTTGAATCTTATAACAACTCTTAAGACTATAAATTCAAGTAAAAATATTCCGCATCGAAAAATTATATAATAAGTTGATGAAATTCTATTATATGGAGTACTTAAGAGTAATCATTCATCTTTAGATATCAACCTGAAATCTTTTGAGTCTAGAAGAGTTTTTTAAGGCTATAAATTTAATAGAATTTTATCTCACATGGAAAAATTATGTCAAGTGATGAAATTCTTTATCATAAATAAGATAAATCATTCATTTCTAGATACTAGTTTCTGCTCGCAGCGCGATGCGCGCATATGGTTAGGTACGATTTGTGTATGTATTTTGAAGGCGCATATTGTTGTCATTGATTGTCGAATTGTTGGCATAATTCGAACGACTGTTTGAGATTGCGCGATGCGCGCGAAGTGTTAGGCAGCAATCGTGTATGTATCTTGTTGAAGCATATTGTTGTCCTTGGTTGTTCGAACCATTGTTCTTGTTTCCTTTTCTTTTCGTCATACATTTACACTTCAAAGCAGAAACTATTTCGTACACGCCTTTGGACTGTAAGTTTGGTTTGTAAGCATGAGATATGTTTACGACTAATAATCAATCTTTCTTGCCATACATTGTAAATGGGTAGTGTCTGTAAATGTATCATAATTGTTGGCTTGATGGACGTGATTGTAAATGAAAGGTACACGTTTATTTTGTTCCATTGAGTTTGATATTGCTTCTAGTTTTATGTCATTGTCGAAGCGTATATAGAGGTTGCATATTAGCCCATTCTCCCGGCTCGGAAAAGACAAGAGGTCCGGTCAGAAGGGCCACAAGCATCGCCGCTCATGATTTCTATATGCTAGTTTCTTTGTCTTAGGTACGATTCGTGTATGTATTTTGATGGCACATATTGTTGTCATTGATTGTTGTATTGTTGGCATAATTCGAACTATTGTTTGAGGGTTTTTTTCTTTTTGTCATAAGTTTATAATTCTAAGATGAGACTATCTACTAATCTAGGAAGTACATGTTGTAATATTATCTTGAGCAAAACATGCTGATGTAATACAAAAGTGGTAGGCTTGGTTTTCTTTCTGTCATTCAAAGCAAGGTATGAAAACGGGTCATAGTTGAATGTACACTAAACAAAACCACGAAATTAAGTGTGTTATACAAATTCATAAAAACATATTAATGAGCCACCGTGATATGTTTACCGCTTAGCAACGCTGAAGCTATCTTACATGCCTTTTGTATCTCCTTATGCGGAAGTTCATCGAAGTTGTATGGAAAGTCTTGTAATGCATTTTGGTTGATGTGTACCATTGCTTCATGCATTATCAAGAGAAAACAATCAGGAGATGACTAAAGCATACAATCCCAAATAATTCATAATTATCTCAATAGGAAATGTATTATCAGGGGGAGACAATAGGAAATTCTTAAAAATAATAAAATAATAGCATAATGACATGACTAAAGCAAAATAAGGAGAAAACAACCCCAAATAATTCAAAATTACAATCGCGAATCTAGTCCTGCAAGTAAACTCATTGATTTTGCTCATGCTGTTGATGAGCAATTTAATTACAAAGCATGCCTAACTCCATCCGGAAGTCTAATTGACTACCCAAGCTAGCATTACATCCAAAAACCGCATCTCATGATTTGCTCCATGAATCAGTACCTTATTACTTCACACTATGAATAACAACCACCCAAATGAGTAAACAACCTGGAAAATACCAAAAGGTCAACAAAAGATCAAATCTTGCAAAGCCAGAAACCAGCAGACAACTCTCTCTCTCTCTTCCCCATCTTCCTCTTCCTCCCTCCCTCCCTTCCTCTCTTCGTCTCCGTTTCCCTCCCCCTCTCTTTCTCCCTCCTCTCCCTGCTCCTCTCTCTCCCCCCCTCCCCCTCACTTCCCCCCCCCCCTCTCCCTCCCCCTCTCTCTCCCCCTCTCTCTCCCCCCTCTCTCCCTTTCTTTCCCACTCTCTCCTCCCCTCTCTCCCTCTCCCCCCTCCCCCTCTCTATCTCTTCCTTCCCCCCCTCTCCCCCTCCCCTTCTCCCTTCCTCTCTATCTCTCCCTTCCCCTCTCTCTCCCCTCTCCATCTCCCTCCATCCTTCTCTCTCCCCCCTCCCCCTCTCCCTCTCTCTCTCTCTCTGTCCCCCCTCTCTTTTCCTCTCTCCCTCCCCCTTTCTCCCTCTTTTTTCCTTTATCTCTCTCTCTCTCTCTCTCTCTCTCTCTCTCCCCCTATCCCTCCCTATCTCCCCATCCCCTTCTCGCCCTCTCCCTTTCTCCCTCTCTCTCCCTCTCTCTCTGCCTCTCCCTCCCTCTCTCTCTTTCTCCCCCTCCTCCTCTCCCCCTCACTTTCCCCCCCTCTCACTTCCTATCTCCCCCTCTCTCTGTCCCCTCCCCCCCTCTCTCTGTCCCCTCTTTCCCTCTCCCTCTCCCTCTCTCTCCCCCTCCCCCTCTCCCTATCCCTATCTCTCCCTCCCCCCTCCCCCCTCCCCCTCCTTATCTTTCCCTCTCTATCTCTTCCTTCCCCTCTCTCTCCTCTCCCTCCCCCCCTCTCGCTCTCCCTCTCCCTCCCACATTCTCGCTCCCCCTCTCCCCCTTCCCCTCACTTTCCCCCCTCTCCCCCTTCCCCTCACTTTCCCCCCTCTCCCTTCCCCCTCTCTTTCCCTCTCTCTCTCTCCCTTACCCCCTCTCTCCTCCTCTTTCCCTCTCCCCCTCCCCCTCCCCCTCTCCCTCTCCCTATCTCTCCATTTCTCATGATTTGCTCCGTGAATTAGTACCTTATTACTTCACACTATGAATAACAACCACCCAAATGAGTAAACAACCCGAAAAATACCAAAAGGTCAACAAAAGATCAAATCTTGCAAAGCCAGAAAACAACAGACAACTCTCTCTCTCTCTCTCTTCCCCCTCTCCCCCTCCCTCCCTCTCTCTCTCTCTCTTCCTCTCCTCCCCCTCTTTCTCCCTCCCTCTCTCCGTCTCCGTCTCCCTCCCCTCCCTGCCGCTCTCTCTCTTTCTTTCCCCCTCTCCCTCCCGCTCTCTCTCCCCCCTTCTCCCTCCCTCTCCCTCCCACTTTCCCCCACCTCCCTCCCCCCTCCCTCTCTCCCTCTCCCTCTCCCCCTCCCTTTCCTCCTCTCTCCCTTTCTATTTCCCTTCCCTCTCCCTCTCCCTCTCCCTCTCTCTCTCTCTCTCCCCCCTCTCTCTCCCTATCTCCCCCTCCCCTCCTCTCCCTCTCTTTCCCTCCCTCTCTCTCCCTCCCCCTCTTTCCCTCCCTCTCTCTCTCCCTTTCCTTATCTCTCTCTTTCCCTCTCTCTCCCCCTTCTCCCTCTCTCCTCCTCTGCCCCTCACTTTCCCTTCCTCTCCCTCCCCCTATCTCTGTCCCCCCTCTCCCTCTCTCTCTCTTTCCCTTTCTCTCCCTATCTCTCCCTCTTTATCTCTCTTTCCTTCTCTGTCTCCCCTATCTATATCTCTCCCTTTCCCCATCTCTCCCTTTCCCCATCTCTCCCTTCCCCTATCTCTCCATCCCTCCCTCTCTCTCCCCCTCTTCCTTCTCCCTACCCCTCTCTCTCTCTCTCTCTCTCTCTCTTATTCTCCCGATAGTTTCATCTTAAATAGTTTCTTTGCTGGCACATATTGTTTTCATTTATTGTCGAATGATTGGCGTAATTCGAACTATTGTTTTTGTTTTTTTGTCATATGTTTAGTTCTAAGATGAAACTATCTACTAATCTAGGAAGTACGCATTGTAATATCATATTACGCAAAACAGATCGATTTAATACAAAAAAATGTTAGTCTTGATTTTTTTCCGCCATTCAAAGTAAGGTATGAAAAAAGACCATAGTTGAAGGTACACTAAAAAAACCACGAAATTAAGTGTGTTATACAAATTCATAAAAACATATTAGCGGACCACCTCGATATGTTTACCACTTAGCAACGCCGAAGCTATCATATATGTCCTTTGTATCTCCAAAAAGAAAATAAGTAAACAAATAATCATAACGGGAGATATCCTTTTTCTATCATTTGACACAAGGACCAACAGATATATTGGGGTTACAGAATATGATGTTTCTCAATTAGAGATTGGAGATATACAAGAATTAAGAATACTCCGTATCAAAAAAATGTTTCTCGATTAAAGATTGCTAAGCAAAGGTTGAAGCTGTATCATAGCTTCTCTTTTCATTTGATCTCTTCTCAGTTTTTCTGCGCTTGTGAGAGGGAAAGGCTTTCTCCATACAATAAAAACTTTAGGAATCTTAAACCTGAAAAGACTGATTTACTGTCATCTCACAACAGAATAGTGAAAACTTGAATCCGCAGGACAAAAAGATGCAAGGAGAATTTGGAAAAATTGAAAGAACAAGGTGGAAAGGGGGAGGAAATCAGTAGGGGAGGAGCGATACCCTGTCAAATGTTTATGTCGACAATAGTTCATGAGCACTTCATTTGACAAGTACAGCTTCATGCTGTCTAATGAATCAACTCTCTCAGCCCAAACCCAATTTTCTCTGATTTGAATACATGCAACAACCATTTCGCCAAGGCGTGCATTTGGCATCCTGGTGATCACAAACGATGAAATACCCGGATGTAGTGATAAATCAGCGTCCACCTATTTCACACAGATTTGCAATATGAAGAAAATTGGAGTAGATGACTATCTTTCATAGAATAATAATAAAGGAATAGAAGCGACGCTAGATTGTATAAGATTGTATCAACAGACCCAAACCAATCCACGGTGAAAGATCCACACTTGCAGTCACGTAGCAAGCAAAATACCAACAAACATATCTCTTACCTCTTCAGGATACACATTCTCCTCTCCACTTTTGATTCGACCGTTTCCACGCCCAACCAGCCACAAGTTTCCAGCATCATCAAATTGTCCAATGTCATCTATTTCAAACCAATTTTCACCAAAATCAGACACTGTAGTGGTATTCGTACCCCAATAACGAATCATTACGATAATCAACTCGCTACCCAAAAATTCTTAGCTGTAAATTCACCCTCATTTGAGAAAAAGGACCTTATTTTCAGTTTAGTTTAGTTTCAGTTCAGTCCCAGGAGGCTTATTTTGTCTATATCAACTCACTTCAGTTAAGTTAAGTTAAATTTAGTCTAGTCAATTTCAGTCCAAAAGAACAGGACATAAACCCCAAATGGAGTGATTATAAGCACGCTTGAGAAGCTCATCCATGGCAGCGGAATCATTAGCATCAACTTCTCCATAATTAACAAAATTTTCACAAGCATATTTAGCATAGGAAGAAATCTTATTAATCTGAAAACTTCACCATATGCTCTTAATATTTGCTGCAATTTATTCATTACCCCCCCCCCCCATTTTATTTTTTTATTTTTTGGGTTAATTGCAGATCGAAGAGTTGAAAAGTAATTAACGAAGGAATTATGTAGATTTGATCGATAGATGTTGGAGAATTTAATTGCGATGTATGCGACACAACAGGCTGCGACCGTCCATAAACATCTTATTCAAATAGTATTACCTATAACAATAAATCTCTTGCGAGACCGTCTCAGAAGAAACTAATTGTAACTAACTGCATAAAACATTGCAATTCAAATAGCTAGAGATTCTATATAAGATTCAACGTCAAAAAAAAATTACATAATCAGTTGGTCTCTCTTGCGCGCAAGCTTAAGACGGGTCAAATAGATACCATTTGAGGGGAAAAGGACAAAGGTCCCACCAACCTCACTTTTGTCTTTTCCCTTCAAATGGTATCTACTTGGCCCGTCATTTGTTTGGGACGGATATCTCCGTCACAAACAAGACTTTGTGTTACATAATAATGGCATACCCATTTCCTCAATATGACAAAGCAATCCAACAATGTCAAAATCATATGAACAAAATGGCCACGAATAATCTAATAAGCTCTAATAACCTAAACTTAAGAAGGGTAATGGTAAAGATTCAATAAATGTTTTGTATCTTAATAATGGCTAACCGATCAAATCTGACTCGACCTGAATGACCTGAATAGTGAATAGGGCAACTTGAACATGACCCAAAACTCGAAATGACTCGACCAGTTTTTCTTCGAACATGAAGAAAAGAGGTGCAAGGAGCAGAGCCAGGGCCAGCACTAACATGGGCACAAAGAGTTAAAATAGCATATGGTGCAGCAAGAGGTCTAGAATTCCTACATGAGAAGGTTCAACCACCTATAGTTCACAGGGATGTGAGATCTAGCACCAAATTAGGGTTTGTTTATTTCTTGCATAAATCAACCAACCACCATGATTTCTGATTCAATCGTCATTGCTTCAATTCCTAATGTCTCCAACGATTTCAGTAAGAAGAAGGGGGTAATTTTCGTTTACTCAATCTTTATTTCTATTACTTTTTTTTTTTCTGATTTTTTGTTATTAGTCGTTTAATCTTGATATTATCATTTGATTGTTGTTTGTATGATTGGCGTGTATGCATCGATATATGCGTGCATGAACTTGATTTCAATTCCGAATTCGAGAATGCGAAGTTTAAACTCGATCAGTTAGGTACTTCGACTATCATCTATACTTTTTCAAATTTTGTTCGGTGATTCGATTTTGTTTTGCCTGAGTTAGTTGATTAGAAATTTAGTGTTCTTAATTTTCTCAGGGTTGTCAGTGTGTGTTGTAGCTTGTGGCTGAATTCCAAAAATTCCAGATTGAGCTACAAGGTGGTCCCTTTTTCCGTGTTAATTTCAGGTGAGATTTCATTTGCAGAACGTCGACCGAATTACTGTAGGTAATCTGTCGGAGGTTTGCGTCTTTAGTGTTTGCCTATTTTTTTGTGTTTGCCTCATTTTGTGTTTGGAACGTGTATGGAAGACAGGTTGTTGATCGGACTGAATTACTAAATAAACATGACGTCCAGCATAACACAAAATATGATGACAAAACCCGGCATTAAGACATAAAATCGACACAAAATGAGGCAAATTAATACTGTCTAAATCACACTTATCAGACAGTTAGTAAAAACTATAATCGCACACCTCATCTAAACACAAAACAAACCATTTCCTTAAAGATTATAATGTAAGACGATAGCATTCCCGCGAAACAGTCTACAAATCACAAGAAAAGAAACCCAAATTCCATTTTCCAGATTCAGTGAGTAATGCAACGGGTCAACGAAAAGCATAAGGGACAGTAGTAAAATTACCCTCCACAAACAACTCTAATGGGAGGCAATTTCGCAAGGGATCGAACCAACTTCCCTTTTTCTCATCTGGATTCACTTTATTTTATTGATTGCCTTGGTATTTCTTGTCAAAATATTATAACAATATGAAGCTATAAATACCTATAATTCATCAATAATCATATAAATCCCTTCAATTCATCACAATTCATAAAAAATACCTACATTTTTCCGCAATCATACAAAAACCAGGAAAAATAAAAAGAACGACCCAAACTTCCATCACTTAGACGAAAATGAATCAATCAAAAACTAAAATTAATGAGTAAACTGTGAGAATCTAATAAATTAGACAATCACAACAACACTAACCTAAACAAACAAAGAACGGAGAACTGAAGAACGAATGGAATAAAAAAGTGTACGAATTGGGAATCTTAATTTTCATACTATCGATACTGACAAATCTTCATCCTTTTTCCTCAATCATTGTTAGATTTTCCCAGAGGGAAAAAACCAAATAAATAACAGTGACGGTGACAGTATGCAAGTTGAGCTGAAAGGAAAAATTAATAAACAATGAGAGTTTGAGAGCATCAAGATTAGAACAGTGTCTATTTCTGAGTTCTACTACAGGAAAAACAGCAAGATCACATAACATGAATGTATTTTTTTGTAATTAAAAATTAAAAGTAATGAAACAGAGATCGGAGGCGTAGAAGATAGGTTGAATACGAAGCAGAGATTGGGAAAGAGAGGAGGGATTTCTTCACTCATCTCACCTCACACCTTTTCTCTACCAATCATTTTTTACCACCCTTCTCACCAGCATTAACCCTCACCATTCCAGTCACCATACGCACGACCACAGACCTAAATCTATCGCGCTAGAACCAACTACTTTCGTCCGCTATGAGCAGCCTGATTGACGCCTGCAACGCTAGAATCAAGTGAGTAATAAAACTACAAACAAGATATATTATACGTAAACAAAACAATAAGAGACCCCCACAACCAGTAAAGGAAGACAACACAAAAGTGAATAAGTGATCATTGAATTAGCTTCTTCTACATTAAAAATGGACAAAATTTTAAGATAAAATCAACCAAGACACAAGTGTATTCCTTTTCACATTTTAAAAATGGCCTTTGCAGAAAACCACCAGAAAATTGAACCCATTTCATCAGATTCTACTCCTGAATTCCACCAAAGACACAATCTTTTGCAAAATCATCAACCAAGGAATAAAAGAAAATGCAGAAATCGTTCAAATAACATCGGGGAAACATCAAAGCTGCCTAATTTCAGAAAGTAAGAAGAAAAGAGAAGAAGAAAATACCAATGTACCATCTAGCAGAAAGATGAAAACTCGGGGAATTTTTGGCAAAAGTAAAGGCTGTTTCTGATGCAAATTTACGGTAAACGTTTGTAGGATTTTATTTATTTATTCATTTATTTTAGTTTTACAGTAGAGTTATTAACAAGGATAACATGAAATTTGAGCAGAACTGGAAAAAGCGTAACAAAAATGGAAGGATAGAGAGATAGAGTGTCTCCATATGATTATTCAAGTAATTCATTTGTGTAACCACAGAAGCAGCTACAATCATAGTAAAGCCCCGTGTTTGAGGATTTATAAGCTGATTCATTCTAGAAATTAAAGTATCATCGTGACCAAATCAATAAGCCAACTGATTCTCCTACAACTGTTTATAAGTTGATTCATACAAAATTAAGACAAACAAATTAGGGTTGATAATAATAGACGAAAATAAAGAAAAGTGAAGAAGCTACCGTTCCGACATTGATCTAGAGAGAGTTGATCTCGTCGTCGTTGTTGCTGTTGTAGAGTTCCATGTCCGCCATTGCTGAGAGCCTGAGAAATTTAAATCAAATCTGGTTATTACCTAACAATTGATGAAGAAAAATTCAGCAAAAAATTGAGGAAAAAGCAAAAAAATAGCAGGAGAAGAGCAGGCAGGAGAAGGGAACTGAGAGAGAAGAAAAGGCGAAAATATGGAGGAAGCAGAAGATACTGTTCCTAAGTGGCAACTGTAACTTATTCAGGGACACCCATGTTCCAAAACAATGGTTGTAATCTGTGCAAAAAAATAAGAGAAAGAAGGAGTGAATAATTAATCAGAAATACTAATTCACCACCAGCAACCGGACACCCATGCTCCAAAACAATGGTTGTAATCTGGCAGAAAACTAAATGAGTGATGAATGGATGAGAGGGAAGGAAGGAAAAGTAAGATAGAAGGAAAAGCAGACGTATACTATTGATTGGAAATGAGGGAATATTATTTGGTCTTTTAGAAGTTAATTTCTTGCAGAAAGGCCTTGTCCGTTGCTCCCTTCCATGAGCAGGCCTGAAAAACAGTAAATATTTAACCTTATAAGCACTACAAAGCAACAAGAAGTGACATATACTCATATGAAGATGACATTGAATACTCTCTCCTAGCTGCTTACCGTGTGGAATTTGTGAGTTCATCCATCGTAAAGAAGCTATCTATCTATTACGCGTAACTATTAAAGCATTCGAAATTGTTTTTCGATCTCAACAACATATCAAAGCTTCCAACACTACATTTTCAAAGTCAATACACACCAGACAACAATGCACGCCCTTCAAACGTCAACAAAACCGTAATCGTCTCCCAAATTTATAATACCAGCGCAACAAAGTTCAAAAAATCATGATACTACACTCTTCACACCTAAATGATTTTTTAAATGAAACTAACTTTATCAATAATGTAAACGAAACCTATAGGAAAATCACATATTTATCCTTCAATAGCGAAAACATAACCGATTGCAAGCTCAAACTCTACAAGTAATAAACTTTATGGCCACACAAAAACATGAAATTCAATAATAATAATAATAATAATAATAATAATAATAGTAGTAGTAGCAGCAGCAGCAAGACGGGTCGTGAACATAACCAATTCCAAGCACAAACTCTATCAATAAAATTTATAACCACATAAAAAACATGAAATTTTGTAATAATACCAGCAAGACGGGTCGTGAACATAAAAAATTCCAAGCTCAAACTCGATCAATAAAACTTCATAACCACTCAAAATTAAGTAACAATACCAGCAAGAAGGGTGCCGCGACGATTAAAAGCAACACACTTCATAACACCATGCTCCAAATACTCTTCATTCACCTCCAGAAAATCGCCTTGCAATGGATCTGCACAAAACCCAAATCAAAATTAAGTTGAATTGAACTGTCAGAATGCAAAATTAATTGAAAAAAACACAAAAAAGAAAGAAACCCACCTATAATTGCGGAATTCATGGTGCGTTCAACAGCCTGATTAAAGCAAAGAATCAAAATTTCAAGAACTACCCACTTTAGTGTTCCTTGAAGGGAAGCTAAAAATCAAATCAAATTAGGAAAAAAATTAGGAAATAGAGCCGAATTCGGAAACTGGGTCGTCTGTTTAAATAAATTAGGGTTAAATTAAGATGAACTTACCAGTAAAAATGACACTTTTACGGTTTTACCCAATTGAGTGCTCCTTAAAGGGTGACTAAAAATCAAATAAATCAAGAAAAAAAATAGTAAATAGAGTCGAATTCCGAAACTGGATCGTCTGTGTGAATAAATTAGGGTTAAATTAAGATGAACTTACCAGTAATTAGACTCTATTAACAGTAAGAAGATCGAGAAAGGAGGCAACTTTACCCAGATACAACAACAATTACGAATTCATACAAGAAACGAACGAATGGGTACCAAAATCAAAATCAATGACCTCGTACTCTAAAGAGCAGTACGCTGGGATCCAGGATCCGAATCCTGAGTTCTTTCCACATACAATTCCAACTGCTGGTTCAACGCCAAATCCTCTTCCGACTACACAACAAAAATGGCCAAAACATCACACCTCACCATCAAATCAATATAAATCAAATCAAAACAAAAACCCCCAAATCAATATAAATAAAATCAAAACAATTTTAGAGAGGAGAATTTACGAGATCTTCATCTTTGTTGGTCACATCCGTAAAACTGCTTACCCAGACGATTTGTGGACGATAGAAGCGAGGAAACGAAGGGAAAGGAGAAAGGCAGATCTACAGAGGGAAAAAAAGAAGGTGGAGCGAGAGAGCAGAAGAGAGGAAGCGAGCAAATGAAAGCAAAGAAGAAAGGTGAAAATGATAGACAGTCACTATTCCTAAGGATGTTACTGTTCATAAGAGCATGACACTATTCCTAAGAAAATTTACTATTCCTAAGGTCCATTTTTGGCACAATATTTCTTTTAATATGTAAAGATTAACCAAAAATCTTTTGAGAATATAATAAGGTGATGAAATTCTATTATATAAATAAAAGTAATCCTTCGTCTTTAGATATTAACAAGAAATCTTTTTAGCCGTAAAAAGAGTTCTTAGGTCTGTAAACTTAACTAGAATTATCTCATATCGAAAAATTATGACGAGTTAATAAAATTTTATATCATAAATAAGAGAAATCGATCGTGTTTAGATATTAACCAAAAATCTTTTGAGTATTACAACAACTCTTAAGGTTATAAATTTAATTAAAATTATCCCACATCGAGATATTATAATAAGGTCAGGTGATGAAATTCTATTATATGAATGAGAATAATCATTCATTCTTAGATATCAACCAAAAATATTTATGGGAATTACGAGCGTACATCTCAGTGTACTTACCCGTTTTTAGAAATTCATGAACCATTTTTCTCTACCCAAACCCGAAATCATCCATTAATCATGTAATCGATCAACTTAGTGTCCTTATCAAATATCAACGTCACAAACAAGCGGTCGCGCACACGTGCATCAATATATTTAACTTTAATTTATTACTAATAGTATGATTAATTCAAGAGTTACATTCGACAATTTGTAGAAATTTTCTTGAAGTATTGCACAATCTTACGTGTACTCAGTTAATCATCTGAACAATATTTTTTAAATGAAACTAATCCAACAGTAATCGAATTCAGGACTGGTAACTTATCATTCTAATCTCCTATTAGATCAACTGTTTATACATTTATTATGTAAGAAATAAACACGTGTCTTTATACAATCATGAAATTTAATTAATCATATCGTTATATATACACGGCAACGTAAAATATATTTTAGAAATATCTATGTCAAATTAGCTCTCTTGTTTTACATAGATATGTGAATATTATTTGTCATTTATTTATTAGTTATTACATTTATAATGATACTCCGTATGTAATATTGTTGAATGCAAAACTACGTGAAATATAAATGTACCAATATGTAGTTGAAGATGTACTTGTGTGGGAGATATTTAATTAGTCTTTCTTAATACAATGTACACCTATAATTTAATTTGACGTTTACCCGCAGATATTACCTACCTAGAAACACATTCACGTATGTGGATAATATTTGTTTACTATTATGCATACTAACTTGATTTCATTATCAACGTCATTAAAAATCGGCCCGTGCATCGCACGGGCTTTCCAACTAGTATATATTAATAATGCATGAACTTTTCGAGCGATAAGATTGGTCCAAATTTTTTAATATATTTTATAAGTTAAATAAAGAATATAAAAATTTGTATACGAAAAAAAATCCTACTGCACCTAAGACTCGATTTTTTTTAAAATTTAAATAAAGAATATAGGGATTTGTATAAAAAAACACAATCCTACTCCATTTAAGACTAAAAAATTATCCCACCCCAAAAAATTACGATAAGGTGATAAAATCTACAGTATATTAATAAGAACAATTATCCGGCTCTTAGATATCAACCAAAGTTTAAAAATCATCCCAAATTCTATGTAAATAATGGCGATCATTTGTTCTTAGATACAGAGTATCAATCAATAATATTCTGAGTCTTAAAAAAATCTCATAAGATTATAAACTTAGATAAAAAAATACTCTCATCGAAAAATTATAATATGGTAATGAATTCTATATTACTTCTAAGATAAATAATAGGTACAAATGTGTAAATGTTAAACATTTATTTAATATTAAATGTAGGGTAAATAGTGAGTTTAAAGTATTTGTTTAACATTAAAAAACAATGACTAAATGGAAATGTAAACTTCAACTTGAACGTCCAAAAAAGGAATATAGTAGCTTAGACTTGAACGAAGGGAGTATATAAATAAGATTATTCATTCTTAGATATTAAGAAAAAATCTTTTGAGTCTTAAAATCTCTTAAGATTATAAAGTTAAGTAAAATTATCTCATATCGAAAAATTATAATGAGATCATAGATTTCTACGTAGTATTATATAAATAACAGTAATAATTCGTTATTAGATATTAACCAAAAGTCTTTTGAGTCATAAAATGAATTTAAAAATATTTTTTTAGACTATAAATCAAAAATCCTTTAATTCTTAAGAAATTCTAAAAATATAACATTAAAATTTTAAAATAATTAATAATAAAAATAAAATTATTATTATTATTATTATTATTATTATTATTATTATTATTATTATTATTATTATTATTATTATCCTAATACAGATATATTTTATTTTCCTTTATTTTATTATGATAAATAAGAGTAATCGTTCGTCCGTAGATATCAACCAAAAAATTTCCCACATCAAAAAATAATAAGAACATGATGGAATATTATATTATGAATAAGAGTAATCGTTCGTTCATATATCAACCAAAATTTAAGAAAGTGTTGTAAAAGGAAAAAAGAAGAGAAAGTAGAGAGATGTTTATTCATCCTATCAAGAGGTATATATATAGTACATGGTACATCTAGGGGTTACATCATTATGAGCTATAAAGCCCGATGGACATCCACATATTATGTTTCATAACTCTCCCCCTTGGATGTATATCACTAAAGAAAATGCCTCATTAAAACCTTGACTAGAAAAACCCGGTGGGAAAACACTAGTGAAGGAAAAAGAGTACATAAATCTTCATACACGCATAACAGGCTGCCTCATTAAAATCTTTCCATGGAACCCAGTGGGACAAAACCATGGCTTAGGAAAAAGAGTACAGCGCGTGGTTACTCCCCCTGATAATTACACAACTTGATATTTAATGAAATAATTCATGTCTTCATGGAACTTCACGACGACGTTGAAATGGATTCTAGTAACCGATAAACTTGGTAGCTTCAATCAATAGGAATCCTTGATAATTTCAATATAACATTTCTTCAGAACTTGCAACCTGGACATAGTCATTCATGACTCTTTGATGTATAACCAAATATGTATCTTGTCATCAAAATTATGATGATTATAACTATAGCGTATTAACACGTCTATAGCGCTACCTCGTTAAAAACCTTGCTAGGAAAAACTCATTGAAATAAAAACCCAGTCGAAGGGGAAAAAAGTGTACCTAATATTATTTCTCAACTGATTATCGATCTTCAAGAGAATCATTCAATCTGATTTATCGTAAATAATAATTGATTTCTTGCCATTGTACATATTGACATACTCACTGTAGCATTCCACTACCTTATTTTCCAACTACTATGGCACTTCTGGACCATAAAATATTTTCACAGGGCAAGAAATTTATTCATGTATGATTTCTCATACGCTCAACTTCAAGTTGAGACAATGAAACTGTGCATTCATACCATATCACATGCATGTTGAATGCTTTCATACATACACTTACGTGTAGAGGTTCATATATACTTAACCATGAGTCCTTCAGGAACTCATTCAATCAATCACTGTCATGTGCTGATCAATTATAATATAAGCTCATTCCCGGAGTACTTATTAATATACTTTTAAACATATATCCTGCAATATATAACAATAATAATCTCGTGCATGCATGTAATATGAACAATGTCCTATGTTGTATATATATTCTAAATTAATACAATGATGTAGTCTTAACTAATATGCAATGATAAAACAACTATATTACATGCACATGAGACTCAAATGCAAACTGTACAGTATATTCATCAATATTCATAATTTGATTGACTTCATGTCAATACGTAGATTTTAAGTCCATGAGCTCAATCTTAACCATAGATTGTACGTCAACAATCAAAATGGTCTTTTATATAAGATCCTCATAATAGCATATCGCGCGCAAATATTATTCGGTTTCACGAATTAATATATCGATATAATCTCTTATCATCAGTACTGATTATTGATATCTGAATCTGAATATATGTGGTACCAATCTTTTTATATAGGCCATCTATTATCATCAGATATCTATGCTACTTCGGGACATTCAATTTCGTTACTCTTTACGAGTACCAACTGGACATGCTTGCCATTTTCTTATAACAAATGAACCGAATAAGACCCTCACACTATATCATGTGTGATTATTAAAAATTTGGCAAGAATCTCAATATTCATTACATCTACTATCCATGACTGATCTATAGCTCGCTAAACCACAGGAGGGTGAATCTGTCTATAGTGAAATCATAAATTTTAATGTATAACATATTTAATAAGATAAGTAATCAAGCTGATATATCATCATATACATCATCATAACACAAGATCGAATCATTATTCATATTTTACGAACCTTTAATTGATGTATTTCATATTCAAAACAAGTCTCTGAACTTCTGGTTCAGTTGGGACCAACATTACTTGTTTGTTTTTACCAGCTTATCCTTATCAATCTCCCCTAAGGTGGTAAAACTATCATTACCTGATAGATTTAAAGGGCAATATCCACCTTAGAATTCGTCTCATATTTCATAGACTTTATCAACTGATTCTCTTCAGTAAAATAATATATTTGGGAGCTCAACTTAACGCAGTTGGTGTTCACGTGCTGAATTAAAATTGCCCATTCAGGAGATCATCATCACGTTCACATAATGATCAAATTGTGAACTCTGATTACATGGGCTACTCGTAAAATTTCGTGTGACTACAAGTCACGTAATTAATTGAACCTTAATGGTCAACCGGATATGGACGTTCATCTCCATTATCCAACTACGAGTAGTATTTATATCTTCAATATTTTACATACTCAAAATCTCGGTGTATTATCTTGCCTTAAATATACACGAGAGAGTTTGATCAGCACACCATTAAATTCTTTCAAGATAAACGTTAGGTTTATCAAAACGGGTGTAAGAAGAACCCGGATGGCCTCAATTTGTCACATTTTTAATATTTTCGTGTCAACTTTACTAGTTGACCAAATCTCATCTTGCTAAACTTTTGTCTAGCTATATTCTATCATATGTGCACAATAATTTTCTCATATGACTATAGCAAATGATAGATCTGACATGACACAACGTGTCTAATAAAATAGGCAAAGTCCGTCAATATTCCTTCCCGGAATATGACTATATTACTCTTAGAGTCATTTAATTCCATATGATGATAATAACCATATGATAATAATAATAATAATAATAATAATAATAATAATAATAATAATAATTAATAATAATAATAATAATAATAATAATACAATTCATTAATAATAATAATAATGAATAGAGACTCTCTCTCTTCTCTCTCTCTAGAGACTTGCAATGTCATTGGAGCGCGACCGAATCTTAAGCAAGTGCAGGAGTTTACCCAGAAGAATTGGAATGCCTCTCGTCTCCCTACTGTACAGTACTACAAAAGGGGATGGTTCTCCTTCAGGTTTTGCAGTAGGGCTGACATGGATGCAGTTATGAGGGGTGGACCTTGGATGATTGGAAAGAACACTTTGATTCTTAAACAGTGGAGTCCTTTATTTTCACAGGAGATTGATAGGGTCTCTATTGTTCCAGTATGGATTCTTTTCCGGATTTGGATCCTTTTTTATGGACTTCATCGATTTTGAGTAAGATGGCTAGTAAGATTGGGAGGCCTATGTTTGCAGACACGACCACGACCTTTAAGGAGAGACTCTCCTTTGCTAGAGTTCTTGTGGAAGTGGATGTATCTCAGGATCTTCCTTCGGCTGTGATCATTAACCTTCCTATTATTGGTCAATCAGTTCAGAAAGCGAAAGTATGAATGGCTCCCATATCATTGCTCAAGATGTGGGAAGCTGGGACATCTCAAATCGTCGTGTAAGTGGGAAAAGAAGAGTTTGCAGGCTGCTAAAACGCTTGTGTCTCGTTATACTCCTAAGAAGTTGGACCCTCAGAGGGGAGGTGGTACCTCAGTAGGGAAGGATGTGGAGCCTCCTTTCTCTACTGTAATGCAACGTGGAACCTCTGAAGAAGAGTCTGGTGGAGGCCTCTGTATCACTGGCTCTGGACCCCAGCCATTAGACGCCTCTGTGGTGGGAGACCAAGCAGTGGACCAGGGTGGTTCGGCACTGGCTAATCCTGGTTCTACTGTTGTCTTCACTCCTGCTCATAGGCGCCCAGGATGTGGTGGGATAGGCTCTATAGTGACAGGCTCCAGTTCAGGCTATAATGGGGGATTGGGAACTATTCTGGAGGTGGTCTCGCCTAATAGGTTCGAGGCTCTTCAGGGTATGAGTGGTAATCAGGAAGATGAAGATGAGGTTCTCGATCCGGGTGTGGAGGGAGCCTCTACTGATTTGACATGATTATTGCCTCTTGGAATATTAGAGGTGGTAATGAACCCTTAAAGCAGAATGCAGTGTGTAATCTTATAAGGGATAGTGGCATTGATGTCTTGGGGCTTTTAGAAACTAGAGTTAAAATGAATAAAGCAGAGGGTATTATTAAAGGCAAATTTGGTCATCATCAGGTTAATTGCAATTACTCTTGTCATTATAATGGGAGAATTTGGGTTATTTGGAATCCTGTCACTGTTAAGGTTTCTATATTGGTTACTAATGCTCAATTTATGCATTGTTCTATCCTTCATTTTGGTACTGGGTTTAATAATTTTGTTACCTTTGTGTATGGGAAGAATGATGCGGCTGGGAGATGTGAGTTGTGGGATGGTTTAGTTTACTTGAAGAATAATGTGAATAAGTGGATGGTTTTGGGGTATTTTAATATTGTTAGGAACACTGAGGAAAAAATTGGAGGATCTGTGCCTGATGATGAGGAAATGGTGATTTTAATAATTGTCTTTTAGAAGCTGAATTGCAGGACTTGAGTGGTCATGGTTGTGAATTTACTTGGAATAACAAGCAAGATCCTGAGCAAAGGGTCTGGAGTAAATTAGATAGAGCATTGATTAATAGTGCTTGGTTTAATAGTTTTCCTAATTCTTATGCGCATTATTTGGTGCCGGGTGTGTCTGATCATTCCCCGGTTGTTGTGTGAGTGGTTCATGAGAAGCACATTGGTAGAAGATTTAGTTATTTGAATTGCTGGGCTTATGATCCTTCTTATTCTGATCTTATTTCCAAAGCTTGGTCTAAAAGGGTTTATGGCACTGCGGGGTATAGGCTTTTTAGTAAGCTGAAAAATGTCAAGTTGGTGCTTAAAGAGCTTCATTCCAGTAGGTTTACTAGCATTGGGAGGAGGATTGAGGATGCTAAATGTCAGTTGGAGGATTATCAGCTTCTTTTGCAGAAGCAACCTTTTTTTTCTGAGCTTATTCAGGAGGAGAGGAGATTGTATGATAGTTGGGTGCAGTTAAAAAAGAGCTGAAATTAGCAAACTTGCACAACGAGCTAAGATGGACAATATTGTATTGGCTGACTCTGGTACAGGTTTTTTTCATGCTAAAATCAAGGAAAAGAGGATGCAGCAGGTTATTGGGGCAATTATAGACCATAAGGGGGTGCTTAGGGAAGGGACTGATGATGTGGCTAAAGGTTTTGTTGATTATTATGAATTTCTTCTAGGTTCGGAAGTGGAGGTTGCTTCTATAGACCCTCATCTGTTCTCTTATGGTGAGAAAGTTAAGGAGGATGATTGGGCTCGATTATTATTAATACCTGAGGAGATGGAGATAAAATCTGTGTTAAATTCCATGGGGTCGGGGAAAAGCCCTGGTCCGGATGGTTTTCCTGCGGGTTTCTTCCACTAGTAGAAAAAGGTCAAATTGCTACTCCTTATTTGAGGCATTTTTGCTAAATAGCAGCAACACATTTTCCTTTTTTAATAATACTAATTTTGAGTGATGCCTTTTTTTAAATAAGATGCAGCACATACATAAAAAATTGGCTGTGCTGCGTCTGAACAAGGAAGATGCCTCGTCTCTTTATTAAAAAAAGCAAACAAATAAGGGGATCTAGGGTTTTTGTTTGAAACACACCCTTCATCCATCCATTATGTCTCTCGTCTTTCCTTCCTCTCTTCTGATAACAAAATATTCTTTTACTATTTCAATGGAGTCCACAGAGTTAGAAGCCATCAACAACTATGAAGACGCCGCCAACGACGATGTTGTTGTCCATGAGTCCCACGACTGCCCTCACTCTCTTTCCGACGACGGAGCTAGCCCTAGGTCTGCATCTTCTTCCTTTTTGAAATCATCAATTGTCGAATTACAGTGTTTTATAACCCTAATTGCTTTAATTTTATCGATTTGTGAGATTAGGGTTTGTTGATTTTTGAAAGTTCTGGGCTTCTATTCATGAATTTGGTCGAATTTATATGTTAATTAGCACTTTATTGTTGCTTTTTGATCTGTTAAGTACATCAATTTAGTTATCTTTTGAACCGTGCCTTTAAAGTTCGCCTTGTGAACTAATTTATCAGATTGTCTCTTCTTGTGAACGAAGTTCATCTTTTGACCTGTTAAGCCAGCTGCTGTAACTCGTGTTGTTGACAGCATGACCAAAAATCTCAGGCGTACTCTTTTTGAGGCTACTGACGCTTCTAATGTCGTGTTGGATGGTTAGTCCACTAAGTCTCTGATGGAGTTCATTATTATCCCGTCTTGCCTATTTCTCGGGTTTCTCTTCTTTCTATTTTTTGTGAAGATTTTGGTATAGGTGTCCCTACTTTACTTTGCCCTGCGTGTATGCATTCTCATAAACTGCGTTGCGAACTTGGCTTTTCTTTACTATTGTTGATACAAGTTCATGACTGTTGAATTAATTATGAACGGCAGGTAGTGACACACTTTTTCTTGGAGCTGAGACATTCAGAGGCATGTACTTGTCCAATTTTTCTTGGAACTGCAGGTGGTTTTATGGGCTAATCGTCTCTGATTAGTTCTATACTTGTCCAATTTTTGTGTTTTTCTATTTTTTTGTTTTTCACTTGAGTGCATTGGATACAAATAGCAGCAGGTTGACGATGTATCAGTTTTAGGAAGTACGAATGTTTTTCAAAGTGTTAATTTGGATGGTGCTGAGTCATTTTCTGATCGTTGGGTACTATTGGGTACATATGATTGTTGGGTCGAGGTAAATGAATGTGATGGTTCCTTAATATAGCACGTGGTTGTTAACTTCTGATCTCGTAATTTAGCTCTAACATTTGGTAAATCATAATAATGTTATAAATATATACAATACATAGGATTATGATTTGAAAGAGAAAGGGAGGGATCGGGGATGAGAGGTGGGAGATACCTACAGTAGAAGTTAGTACTACTACTAGTAGTACTCTGTTGGTTCCGCTGCAAATACGTTGACTCCTATTAAAGCCCCCGCCCCTTATTATTAGCCCACTGCCCACTCCTACTACTTTCTTACTCATCACACTATTTACTAAGTACTTTATCCACATACCCCCAGACACTTAGGTATCATATCCATATTACATATTCTCTACCTTCCCCATTCACATATGTAGATGAGCTACTTTGTTATGCTGAATGTTTGCTTTTCGGTTTACTTCAATGAACTTACGCTGCTTGAATTTAACCCATTTACTGAATTTCACTTTGACGAACAGTTTGTGAGAATCAGATCATTTTGATGGGTAATTGGAGTTGGTATCTGTTAGATTGGTTGATGGGGTTGTGTATATGCATTTGAAATTTATTACGCTGTTACTCGTTGAATTTCTTAGTATAATCTTATGTTGCTTGAATTTGGCTCATTTATTGTTTGAGGAATCATTCAGAAAACTTCAATCTCGTTAAATCTTGTTATTACTCCACCACCGCCGCCTTAATCACTTCAACTCAATCTTGTTATCGCTTAAACTCAATCACTTTGTGGAGTCAGTTTTTAAACAAACATGCCGATGTTGATGCTGATTTTAATTTATTGTTTGATTGAATGATGATGATGGTCAGTAGGATTGTCTTGCAGATCTATTTCCTTCACTTCCTACGTCTTTGCCATGTGAATATTGCCTTGTTCACTGCACACTCTCACCCTTTCTCATACACTCATTCTTCTACTACTCCTAATAAACTAACTTCCTCTTTCTAACTTCTCTTTTTCTTCCTGCTCTATCTTCTCTTGTAAGTCTCTCTTCTCTCTTTCCTTTTTGCGTTTCCTTTGATAAAAATGTTATGACTTTGTTCAATGAACCACATATCATGAAAAAAGAACGTCCTTATTAAGTACGAGTTCTTTTTAAGCTTAAGACTGTCTCAGATGAGGTTTTTCGGATTTGCATGATTACTTAATCAATGCTTTGTATCTGCTGCCATCTGTATTGGACGGTCTCTATAGAATTCTTTGATGCTACATTTAATATTGTTTAGTAAGCTTTTAATTTGTAATGTATTACAAAAAAAGAACCCTTTTGAACCATGTTATTATAATGTGAATTAGCAGTCAATCGTTTCAATTCTCGGGGAGATTATATCATCATGGGTCATCCATAGCATTATGCTCTTATAAGAAACTATGGCCTGAGGCAGATTATGTATGTCTAATCATTGGGATTTACTTAGTTTTTTTATGTTTATAGCTCCGCATTCTTTCAGGGATCAACTTGGAGACCTCGAACTATTTACAAACATGTACTTCACCACGCCATCTAATGAAACACCTTAAATTGATGCTTGAGTATCTTTTCCTTATTTTCTTCTGTAAAAGACAATTTGATGAAGACATTTCTCTCTTCTTCCTTCTTTGAGGATCCTTACACCCTTAATTTTCACCCAAAAAGCCAAAGTGAAGTACATTAGAAATCGGAGGGAGTATAAATTAGCTTCTTTCTACGTTCTAGATTTCGGTTACAAGTTGTCAATTATTAACTTCATTATCTTTGTAATGATATGAACAAATTTTTATTGGTCTATTGCAAGTTTTTTTCCAGTGTGTAACTAATTTAGGGTTTCTTTTCGCTGGCGTTTTCTGTTTGTGCTTTTGCTGCAGAATTTGTATCAGCATAATGGATTCTTGATTTCTCGGCGTTCTGGTTGATCTCTAGCTACTGGGTTGCTTATGTAGTTCCATTAATGGAAGTTTAGGTAAATCTAATGCTTTTGAATTAATTATCACCTTTGTTTCATTCAATTTATTCTTGTTCTGTATATTAGTCGGTTGAGGACAATTTCTCTACAATGATATGTTTGTATTAAAACTAGAAGGTAGTGGGAGTGTACTGTTTGTATAAGAAGAGTAGTAGTAGTCTAGTAGAGGTGTGAAAACTGAGAATGAAAAGAAACCGGAGTCTAAATAATAGAATAAACTTTTCTCTTCTTTTTTTTTTACTCCGAATTGTATTGGTTTCCTATCTAAAACGGAGTCAAATAGAAATTTGATCATTCTGTGGTGTTTTGTCAATTTGAGACACCTGTTTCAAATTTACGTTTTAATTCATTTCTCAAAGTAGAGTATTTGGGTTCAATTTAATTTGGTTCTGATGCAAATGTTAATATTGGTAGTTCAATTGAGTGGTTCAGTGGAGAAAATGAAACATTAAGTCCACTAACGAAAATGAAACTTCTTAGAAATATGTGAACAATTGTGAATGCTATAATAAATCAGCATGATAGACTGACAATATTTTCACTAAACTTCCATCCTCTAAAATTGGAAAACCACTACTTTAAAGAAGAAAAAGTGAAGTTAGGGGCTTGGGGCTTATAGTTAATAGTCCTATCTTGTTAGGTAAATTATAGTATTTGCAGGAGACATAGACATGGAAGTAGGGGTTCTCCATTTAGGTGAAGTTAATACTTTCAAGATAAAAATACCAGTTGCAGTATATTATAATTACACTAATAAAAACAGCTTGGGGCTTATACTTATTAGTCTTATAATCATTTTTATCTGGACAAATGTTCTTTCGAACCAGTTGCAGTCTCTGAGAAAAGGACATGGGACGAGAAAAGTTTAGGAATAATGTGTAGTTCTAGAAAATTGACGTACTTATCTCATTTCTTAGTAAGATTATTTCTCACCTAGAGTCTTAATAGTTAGGCGAAGTTAATGCTTTTTGTACATCAACTTTAGTGGGCCTGCAAGATAAAAAAATGCTAAAAAAATGCTCAATCTAGTTGTGTGCTGAGTACCGAGTAATCAATCCATGCTATTTATTTGCTTATTCATTCACCTCACCAACTGTTTTCACTTATTTCTGAGGCATCGTTTTCAACTGAGCGGTCAATTAAAAACTATGAAAGTCACTGGAAATAATTTCTTTTGAATATTGACAAGAAAAAACATTCGAATATTTACATTTATTTGATTCGTCTTTAAGTTGTTGACTCCAACTTAAAGTGGATCAATATGGAGGTTCAATTAAATGAGACTAGATACTGAATCTGAAAGCATTATTTGTTAAGCACTTGTATTCTTTGATGTTACATTCTACCTTAACTCACACTTTTAACTTGCCTTTCTCGACATCTTTCTTTTTTACTCCTTATAATATATATATTTATATTGCCTCTTCTCAACTCTACTTTTGCAGGATTTCCACACTTATTTCATTCCTGATCTTTATATGCCTCCTCATTTCGTCTTATGTACTCCCTAACGATGCTCAACCATCTCACCTTCATCTCGACACAACCATGTCCTCTGCTCAGGATCAATAGTACAAACGAATATCCACAATTGCTCATCATCCACTCACTTCCTGGTTGCTTTTATTAGAAGAATAGGACGTAGCCCTCAGTCCTGCAATATGTTTGCCTTTGCTGCAAAAGCAACACTTAGACTTGTGTTCACTGTTTTGTTACTCTTTTTTATTGTTCCGTGTTCATGCTCACTTTATTTTACATCCACTCTTAAACCAACTTTGTCTTGCCCAATTTCATTCTTCACATCGTCTCCCCTCAACAGTCGACCCAATGCTATCTGCCTCTACCCAAACTATAAACTGTTATTCTTGCGATATCTTGGTAAAACATTGTTTAGAATATAAGACGTCTTATAATATTATATATAAGTGTTGGGCAATGCTGGAGAGTGACATGGAGAACGTGAGGAAAGCATTCAGTGTTGGATTTATGGGGCGTTGAGGATTTGGGCCCTCTTGCAGCATTCGGTTGCTGATTGCTGAAGTTCGGTGGGTCTGTTTTGGATATTTGATTTCGTTCATAGGTTGAAATGTTTTTTGTACTTTAGCAAAGTTTAATAAAGGTTAGCAGGTGAGTATATACTTAGTATATAACTGGTTTGTTTCAACTAGAGATCAGAGACCCATTTGTTCTTGCTTTATCATTAGAACTTAATGTTGTGAATCAGGCTGCCAGGCTACAATTTCAAGAATTCAAGAATACAACACGGCTTTTCCTATCCATTCCAATGGGTTCTAGAATACAGACTGTATCCAGAAGGGAATCAAATCTGAGATTTAAGTGCAAGAAGGTTGCAATAAAATACCAAGGCTGCTATACATTCGAGATGTTGCTTGTTGATGCAAGATGCTTGGTTCGAATGGAATACGGAGCTACATATCAGGCTCTATAAATTGGTGGATCTGCTGCGTTTAGATGCCCTCGTACTCCTCATGTACGTATTAGCTCTCCCAGTGGCATTCTCATGGTTTATAGCCTGATTTTAAATGCTATTACAGATCGAGAATGCACATATTTGAAATGTGAAGTTTGATTTAGTATTTGTGCAGGTGTTACAACGACGGTAAAGATGAGATGAATGGATTGCGAGACAAATGGGTTATATTTTACAAGTCGTAGGTGAATTAGACTAATCTAATTCTAATTTTGTAGTATTTTATTAAGCTTACGAGTATCTGTAAACGTATCCATGTTACTTTTTTAGACTTGAATAAATGGCGTGTATGTCGATTGAAATAGATAATGTAAAATATTTGGTTTTGCTTTCATTGAAAATGCATATTGGAGGTTGTACAAGATGCTCCAAAATATAATTTTTTTATTCAAAATTAACCATATTTGCGGCGTCATCTCTTAAAAATGCCTCAAATAGTGTCCTCATTTGCGGCGTCTTTTCCAATAAACGCCGCAATTACAGCTCTATTTGCGGCGTTTTTCAGACGCAGCACAATATTTTTCTATCTGCGGCCCCGCCATATGAGGCCTCAAGAAAAACGCCTCACATGGGGGTTTTTTGGAGCCGCAAATCAACTTTTTTCTAATAGTGTTCAAGTCTTCTTGGGAGGTGGTTAAGGAGGATTTCTGTCAGGCTGTAAGGGATTTTTTTATTAAATCGAAGATGGTTAAGCAGGCCAATACTACTCTTATAGCTTTGATTCCTAAAAAGAAGATAAGCTCTTCTGTTTTGGATTTTAGACCTTTGTCTTGTTGTTCGGTTTTGTATAAAGTGATTAGTAAACTTCTTGTTAGAAGGCTGAAATTGGTGGTGGATAAACTCATTGGTGGAGAGCAAGGGGCATTCATTCAAGGTAGGAGTATTCAAGATAATAGCGCTCTCACAAGCTTTGGTCAAAGGTTATAAGAGGAAGTATTTAACTCCTCGTTGCTTAGGAAAGCCTTTGATTCGGTCCAGTGGAAATTTATTGGTGAGATGCTTAGAGGGTTCAATTTTCCTAAAAGGTTTATAGGTTGGATTATGGAGTGTATTCAAGGTTCTTGGTTCTCTCTTAAAATCAATGGGTCTATTCATGGATTTTTCAAAGGGAAAGGAGGTGTTCGGCAAGGAGACCCTTTATCTCCGTATCTTTTTGTGTTGAGTATGGAGCTTCTCTCCAGAAGGTTGAGGCAAATTTGTTTTCTTTAGCAGGTGTCATTCCATCCCAAATGTAGGCAATTGAGGCTCAACCACTTAGTATTTGATGATGATTTAATGGTTTTTATGAGGGGCGATGTTACGTCTGTTAAAGCGGTTGTTTCTTCTTTGGATGTGTTTGCTAGAGAGGCAGGGTTGAGAGCGAATAAGGACAAGACTGAGATTTATTTTGAAGGAGTTGGCTTGGATGTCAAGGAACAAATCCTTGAGGAAACTGGTTTTAAGGAAGGATTATTCCCTTGTAGGTATTTAGGGCTACCTTTAAACGATGTTATCAATCGGAGAGATCATTATAGCAGTCTCATGGTGAGGATTCAGGAGCATATTGGTGGGTGGTCTGGGCACCGCTTATCTTTTGCAGGTAGGATCCGGCTTCTTAATTCGGTCATAATGGGGATCATGACTTTTTGGTCGAACAATACACTCCTTCCTGGCAATGTAATGGACAGCATCATCAGGCTTTGCAGGAATTACTTCTGGACAGGGACTGATCAGAGGAGGGGGATGATTATCAAGAGTTGGGATAGCCTGTGCAAACCTTGGGAGGAAGGAGGGGTTGGGTTAAGGGATAAGAAAGCTTGGAACAAGGCCTTAATTGAGCAGAAACTTTGGAGATTCAATCAGGGTTACAATGACCTTTGGTCGCTTTGGATTAAACGGTATATTATTGGTCCTCGTACAATCTGGGAGATTCATAAGAAGGAGAATTTTGCTGGAACTCTTAAGAGCATGCTTGCTATAAGAGACATAATATTGGATGCTGAAGGTTGTACTGACAAGGCTGTGGATTTAATTCAGTCTTGGGCTGAATGTGGGAGCTTCAATCTTGACAAGGCGTATGATTGGTTTAGAGTTAAAGGAATGAAGCAATGTTGGTTGAAGGCTTTTCAGGGTCAGAATGTTATGCCCAGACATGGAGTGATTGCCTCATTTGCGTGTCAGAGGAGATTGGCTACTGTCGATGTGTTGCAGCGGAGAGGGATGGTTATGGTGAGTAGATGTGTGCTTTGCTGTAATGCCTTAGAAACCCATGACCACCTTTTCTTTAGGTGTCCGTTTGCCTTGGAGGTGTGGTCGGGGCTGAAAGATTGGATGCAGGTCCGAGGAAGAGGGAACAAGCTGCTAATTGAGGCTAAATGGTGTGGTGCCAGGAAGAGTAGAAAGCATTGGAAATCAAGTTGGTACATAGCGTGTTTGGCGGCTGCTGTCTACTATCTCTGGGGAGAGCGTAATAGTCGGATTTTTGATGCTAATTGCAGGAGTTCTAATACTATTGTAAAGCTTAGTAAGTTTAATGTTTTTATTAGGCTACGTAAGAAGAATATGGGGTGGAACATGAGAAAAGTATAATTGTATGTAGTTTACATACTAGGGTGTATACTTTGTAAGCTAGGCTTCTTTTATTCCCTTTTGGATGAATAAAATAAGTCATAAATTCTTGCAAAAAAAAAATTAATAATAATAATAATAATAATAATAATAATAGTAATAATAATAATAATAATAATAATAATAATTATTATAATTATAATAATAATAATAATAATAATAATAATAATAATAATAATAATAACTGTAAATTGATCATAATCAACTGATCATTTATTTCACCATATAAATACATGGTCGCATTATCATGTGGCCTTCACAAGATATTGTGATCTTTACTATACCGTTTCCGGTTAAAAAAATAATATTGAGTTTTTAAATAAACACATAATTAAAATATTCACCTCCTTGAACTTATTCAGTGTCGATGACATAATTTTCATCAGTTAATCAATATTTTATTTGATGCCATATTCGTTTCATGAAATAATGGTCGTTAATCGAATATTTTGTTCATGTCATATCCGTTACCAGGAAAAATGACTATTAATCACCTATACGTGACTCACGATTTTAATATCGTAATAATTTGCTCAACCATGACATGCGGATACGAGACACCACGCATAATTTCTTTAAGCCATTTCAAAATAATGTGTCTTTACGACTACATAATTTATATGAAAATAAAATATACGAGTATTACATCATGAAAATATGATAATACCATTCGCTTCAGGAAATAGTTTATATTATTTTGATACGAATATCTTAAAAATATCTCATACTTTGAGAACATCCATGAATAAACATCAAGTTTATTCTTAATTTTGATACTCAAAATAATATTCACTACACGCAAAGTGAAAATTTGTAAAATACCGTGAACTTCACGTCACGGTTTCAATATTGCTCAACACTATGAATTTCTCGTCATAGGTTCAGTTTATATAATCACTACGAACTTCAGGTCATAGTTTGCGTGTCAAAATTCCAACTCGTATATAATTTTTCTTCCTCTCATATCGAACTTCGCGTATACGAGGGTCACATGATTTTTCATGAGTTATGTAGACCGGATCAAGCTCAGTTAAGACCGCATTATCATTAGGCTCAATTAAGGCCGCATTATCAGGCTTAATAATATGTCATGGTCTCGACCTCTTGTTCAGGCACAGTCTTATCAAATGTCACATTCATTTCATGGAATGGACTCAGCCAATTGGAAGAGATTATTCATCTTTCAATATTAATTATATTATTCTGTCCAACTTCAGGTGAACATGGAATTAATCCGGAGGATTTCTCATAACCTCTCTTAACGATATATTGCCTTCAAGACAATAATAAGTGGTATTAAACACATAATAGTACAATTTCAAGTACTTTCTCCCCACATAATATTGAAAATAGTACAATTTCATGTACTTTAATCACACGGAGTATAAATTTCTTCAACTTTAAAGTGATACTTATCTCGGTACAATTTCATGTGCGTACTCACACGGAGTATATTTTTCACGATAGTATGCCTTTGAGGCTACTTTATTTCCGTGATATCGTGTTTTCTGGGACAGCTGTATTAGCATATTTATCACCCAAAATAATCGTGTATATACCAAATGAGTCGGCTATCATATAATTGACGAGTGTAAACTAATTCGGAAGTCAGTTATCATATAAAATTATGATACCTTACTTAAACTTAGCGAAAATAAAATAAATAAAGGTTAGAGACTCGTACTGATAACGTGTTGAAAAAGGAAGAAAGAAGAGAAAGTAGAGAGATGTTTATTCATCCTATCAAGAGGTATATATATAGTACATGGTACATCTAGGGTTACATCATTATGGGCTATAAGGCGCGATGGACATCCACATATTATGTTTCATAACAGAAAGTAAGATTATCAACCACATCGCATGGTCCTAAGACTCTAACGTGGTGAGTATCTACGATTATAAATATGAAGTCGTAATTTTCAACTTTACTATCATTTCAAATGCGTTCATAATTGTACTACTATATAAATAAGCAAGGGTATGCATCGTTACTTTAACCGACAACATTCGTTATTATAACTTGCACGCTGATGATGACAAATTTGTTATTTTTTATCACATGTTTCATCGTTGTTAATGGTAATATGTTCCCATTTTACCTAGTGAATATTTATATCTACGTATATTTATGTGCGAGGTACTTTAATTAGTCTTTCATTCTAACTACAATGCAACATATATAATGCCTATAATTTAATTTGACGTTTACCGTATACAGAGTATATTATATCTGATCCCTTGAAACACATTTACGTAAGTGGATAATATTCATTTACTATTAGGCATACTCTTACCTTCGACTGACTCTCTACTGTTGTGCAGTCTCACCAATTTATGCAATCATCCAAATTCGTATTCTTATCAACGTCACTAACAAGCGGCCCGTGCATCGCACGAGCTTTCCAGCTAATAAAGTAATAATACCGCACAAAGAAGTCTTTCCTCCAACTTTCTTATCTTCCCACTTACCATTTTCATCCAACCTTCTAATACCGCAAAAAAAGGTACGAAGTACTTTACTTTTTCTCATCTGAGTAAAAAATAATGATACTCTTATTATTGTACGGAGTAATTCCGGAATTACTTTTTACCATCGGCGCTTTACTTCTTACCGTCGACATTAATTACGTAAAATGACGACTTTGTCCTTGGTATTTATTATCGAAATAATATTACTTTTACATTTTATAGATTATCGATTTATTAAAACTCGATAATAAAACCGTCTTTTTCTATTATCGTAATAAACCAAAACCAACTTCCTATATAGTTAATATATTGAATTACGTAAAATGATGAGTTCTCCTTTGCAATTAATTCTCGAAACAATATCACATTTACATTTTATAAAGTATCGGTTTATTAGAACTCAATAATAAAACCGTTTTTTCGATTATCGTTACGCCTCCAATTTTAAATAGTTATTAAAAAAAATTCGACATTTTTTAAGTTTATAAATTACTCCACATTTTAAGTTATTATTTTCTTTATAAATTACTCTATATTTTATGCTATTATTTTCTCTATAATACTTGAAAGTTTTGAGCAATCTTCCAATGATATGTAACATGAAGTATAAGGTGGTAAAATTGGTTACATTGACAACATTTCGTGGCTCAGGTTCAAATCAAAAATGCTATTAAGAAGGATCGTACTCCTGACCAATTGACTACAAGGCATATACCTAAACCACTACATCAACATCAACAAACTGATAATTCAAATGGTTTAAAACTACTTGTTTCTAAAGGCAAATTAAGAGAGAAAAAAACCCGGAAATGGGTCGGGTCGAGTGAGTTCTTCGACTACCCCATGGGCGGGTCGAAAAACCCACTCGACCCGACCCATTTCCGGGTTTTATTTAGAAACAAGTAGTTTTAAACCATTTAAAATATCAGTTTGTTGATGTTGGTGTAGTGGTTTAGGCATTTGTCTTGTAGTCAATTGGTCAGAGGTTCTGTAGACACCCGCATTTTGCCTGCTAGTGTCTATAGCAGTTCCCGACAAACACCCGATGATGATCGGACGCAAACGTGACTTAGTATGCTCGGATTTGGGCCCGAAATCAATGATATCTGACATGGACTTTTAGCGGAGTAATAATCTCACAAAACAGACCTCAAATTCAGGCCCAGTGGGTCGTTCCGAGCAAAATGAGACTAATTTGGGCCAAAACCGGCACCAAAAATAATTCCCGTCTTTTAGCGACCAGGTCAAAACCCGGCCAAGACAAACCCGACACAAAGAGCGACCGGGTGCGTTCCCAAAACATGCACCAGGTTCACAAATCTATCCAAATCGCTCACGAATCAGCCAAAATTAGCCAAATCAATCATAATCAATTAAGCATAAATCAAGGGCAATCACGCCCAAAATAGCCCGGCCTAATTGATCCACTCGGTCGAGTGGATTGGCCACTCGGTCGAGTGGAGCGTCAAAAACCGGACCAGATTCATTCCTGAAGGCACTCGACCGAGTGCACTAGGGCACTCGATCGAGTGACCCTAGGACGGGGTGAAGCCTATAAATACCCCTTCAAACCCATTGCATTCAAGGAGGATTCAACTAATGCAAAATTACCCTAAGCTTCTACTCTAACCTATCTATACTCTCTACACTACAAGCCTTAGCAACCCTAAGCCCTATACACAAAAAACCGAGTCCCTTGTCCCTCGATAAACCGACAACACATACACACACCATAACTTACGTACATCCTCGATACTCCATAGTCCCGTCACTATTTGCGAGCCCATTTCCGAGGTCCCTACTAAGCATGTATGTTGAGGGTGTCCCAAACCCCGTTTCTATCCTTGTTATTTACGCTTATGTTTTTGTATCGTTTATTTTGTACTTTTACTAGTATCGTAATCCTAACACTCTAACATCTAACACTCTAACATTTTTACTTTTTTTGCATACTAACTTTTACATTTTCGTTGCTAACATTATGACCATACCGCGTATATATATATCTAGTATCAGAATCTCGGTTTCGGATACGTTTGACTATAATTGTCGCCTAAAGTCCGTCTAATCCTTTTACGAGCAACGACGGAGGTGGAGCCCTTTCGAGGAGCCCCGCCCCAATGTACTCAAGGGCGTGACGTGATCGCGACTAATCGTAGTTGAACGTATTCAATCCCATTTTAATTAGTGCGGAACCCGTTGACACGAAAACCGACATCACATAACCCGAAAGGGTTAGTTTCGATGTCGTGACGTAGAGGGAAGCATTTCGTTACTAATTCAAATTTTCTAACGTAAACGTTTTCATAAAATCCCGACAACGGTATTATAATCATACATATACACGATTATAACACCGGAGGTCGAGTTAAATTCAAACCATGCGATATTTGTATTTAACTCGACCGACCGTCGTTTTCAACCCCAAAAATGAAACGAGTTAACACTCGTACAGGGACTACTCGACCGAGTGCATAGGCCACTCGATCGAGTAGTGTCCACAAAACCGGGCAGACTACTTCCCAAGGGTACACTCGACCGAGTCAGGCCATGACTCGACCGAGTGGATCCTGTAGCCCAGAAAACCGAGGGCTTGGATGCAACATTTAAGCCTCGTCTCTTTTTTTACGACTCTTAGTCGACACGTGTAAAGCCAATCACGTGAACTCATTTTCTAAAACTCACGTTTATCGTGGCAAACCAAATTAAATCTAAATTCGTCAATATTTTGATTCAATTCGGCCAACCTTCAAATTTAAGACACATAAATCACGAGTCACAACTCGTACAGGTGCCACTCGACCGAGTACACCTGCTACTCGATCGAGTAGCACCCCAAACCGTGGGCAGAAGCTTCTTTTAGGACGCACTCGACCGAGTCAGGCCATGACTCGACCGAGTGAGTCCTGTAACCCCATAACCGAGGGCCTTGACACACCTTTCAAGCCTCGCCTTTTTTTTTTATCGACATTAGTCATCACGTGTAAAGACTATCACGTGACTAACCTATTTTCCAAAACCATGCACAACACGACACGTAGAACGACTTTGACCACCTTTGACGTGATGAGTCGGGACAAGACTACGGGATATGGGATCGGGCTAGCAATACGCCACAGTCTCATGTTTCCGTCCTTCGTTTAGTACACAATACAATGTGTATTTAATCGGGGTTAGTCCATCTACGCATTTCGCGGTCTAGCTTACATACGGGTCCGTCCATATCTTTGTATCACGTTATTTTTATTACTTCTACGTAATGTTGTATTGTGAATTCCGGGTTGTATTTCCGCCCGTGTAACTTGTACGTTTTTATTTTACTTTCGAGCTTTGTTTATTTACTTGCTTGTGCGCTTTATAAACGAACCTCGCATGCTAAACCACTTTGACCAAAAATAAGATGCATTAAATAACGTAGTTCACAAACTATTAATATGCTTAGCCCGAAAACGCTGTTTGCATATCATTTAATCGTTTTACTAGCGCGCTCACACGAACACGAACGATGTCTTAGTAGAGGCCGCCATGTGCGGGCGGGGTTGGGTGTCCTTAGTGGGCTTCCCAACACGTACCCTCACCCCTTACTCAGAACCTTTGGTTTCCGGATGCCCGAAACCCTTGGCGCACGAGAGTCATTCTATACACGAAAGCCGGTTTATACGGAATCGGTATTGCAATGCAAAGGGACGAGCCCAGTAAACTCTGAAATCGAAGTGGGCTTACTTTGTGTATAGCCCATGACGACATAGAGTGGGCTCGTATGGTTCCGAATAACCACAAAATTCGGTGGCGACTCCATTTTGACTTAAATTTCGAACCCGAGAACAATCTCACCACGAGATTCATTCGCCTACCCAAACCCGCGCGTGGCCGCGTCGGGGTGGACCTACGTCATGTCCACAATTTGGCGACTCCGCTGGGGATACCTGATGTACTACATGGCATCGGGGTTCCTAGGGTGAGACTCGAAGAGAAATCGTTCGAATATTAGTGTGTGCGCATTAGTTTAATGGTTCATGCATGACCCAAATTTTGCCCGGGCCGGTTACTTGTGACCGACGTCCCACTATACCACGGTGCATTCCTACATGGGTGCGCTAAAGACTTCGATGGCGGAACTCACCGGGGTTTTACGGCAGGTTCTAGTTCAAAATTGGCTAGGAAGTCCGTCCCGTTTCGTGAGAATGCGATCGTTGTTGGTATAGACCCTATTGTGACTGACCGAGACTTAGTGTAAAGCATACATAAGCGTCGTTATAATGCTTGTTTGACTACATGCTATTTGGTTTCCGTGTCATTTTTCAAAAACCGTCATTTCAAAAAATGCATCTTTCCAAAAACACCCAAATTTTGAAAAACCCGAAATGTTGTCCGTTTCGGGACCCGTCTTTTCAAAATATCCAATTTTCAAAACTCGGAATGCCGCCGAAATTTAGGATCAACTGATTTGACTCAAAATATCCTTTTTCTCTAGCCGGCATGCTGCCCATTTTAATTCGTGAATTTCCAACACCATCTCGATTTTCTGAATTTTTCAAAATTCTAATCTTGGTTTTCGGAATTCCGTTTTTTTTCAAAACTCCCGGAAATTCTTCCGCTCATTCAATATTCAAGTTTCAAACATCCAACTATCCTAGTAAACCTTCCTTATTATAGGACCTACCATCTAGCCATGTGTCGGGTCTTTGCATAGTATGTCGAAGGTCTATAGCGTCGAAACTCCGCTGATCTTATATCACGAGTTTCCCCCCTTTCCCAAGTCCGCCTTATCAGTCAAGGCACGACCGACCCGCGTAGGGCATACCCCTGCAAAGGAAAGTCCGTCCATACACTCGAGTCAAAAGTCTGGGGAAAAGTCTCACGTGGACCTTCCTTCGAACAGGACTAGGCCCACACAGCCAAAATCCTAAGGAAGTTATACCACCTATCGAGTCACCCGTCTAGATGTCTTTCTCGAGTCTCTAGTCTCCTCTCCTAGTGCTGCTCGGGATGTACTTTTCCTTTCCTTTTCCGAGATCTGGGTTCAGTTTCTGATTACGCGGTGTTCTTACAGACAGGCCACCGGCAACCAGACACGCTCGAAGGATGGCTACTTTGAACAGTCTGCAAACCGCTTTGGACGCCATGGTCGCAAAGCAAACCGACATCGAGGCCCAACTGACCGAAATGAGGGCTGGCCAAGTGGCCATTGTTGCTCGCCTAGCTACGGTGGAGCAAGGGACCCCTAATGTCGGGACTACTGGGCCCATAACTGAACTGGTCAGCGCAGTGCGCCGGCTAGAAGAACAAGTCCATTTGACTGGGAGTAACAATATCCACCGGGAGAATAGCCGAGAGTACTCCACGGTGAGTGACAAGCTGCCTGCAAACCTGAACCTCACAGGTTTGCCCATGTTCGAGGGAACTGAGGACCCGTTACTACATGTACGGGCCTTCAAGGAATTCATGGCCATCAAGGGAGTGGACTCATCCATGTTCAAAAACCTTTTTGCTGCATCCCTTGAGAAGCACCCACGGGCCTGGTACTATAGGCTAGACCCGAAAAAATACCCTACATGGGATGATGTGGCTACCGAGTTCGCTCGGAACTATGCTGACAACACCGAGATCCAAACCACAATGCGATCTCTGGAGGTCATGGCCCAAGAGCCAAAAGAAGGTTTCACTAAATACCTTCAACGCTGGAGGGCCGAGAGCGTGAAGTTGGTCGATAAGCCCAACGAGAAGACCTTAGTGGAGGCTTTTGTCAAGAACCTCCTCCCTTCCTACCGGGTTCACCTCCGGTACGCAGTCATACCCAATTTCACCACCCTTACTGAAATGGGTATGAGGATCGAAGATGACCTAAGACTAGAAAGCCTCACCAAGGCTACTAGCAAAGGATACCAAGGGGCCTCTACATCCACCACTAAGCCCCAGGCTGCAACCCGCAGCATCTTTGACGCGGTCAATCTACTAGATGCCCCGTCCAAGAAGAACACCCCACCTCGGGTTTTCACTGATATAGGTACTACCTATACTTATGCCTTACAAAGGCTATCCTCCAAAGGCCTAATCCAACCGATAGGCCCAACTCCTGAAGTTCCGGTCGAGCGACGCTCCAAGAACTACAATGCCCAGGCCTACTGCCAATACCACCGAGGCAATAGGCACGATACCGAGAAGTGTTGGAAGCTAAAACACTTGATCCAGGACCTGATTGAAAGCGGAAAAATCCCGCTACCCGGTGATAAGCCCAGCAACAAGGAGAACCCTTTCAGCTCCCATGCCATTTTTGCCGGGGAGGTGATCGACTGCTCTCACCTTATCTCCCCCTACATCCCGCAAGTGAACGGGATCTGGTTTGACGACGAAGATGATATCTACCTCGCTAAAGGGGAAGCCGTTCCCATCACCCTTGAACAGATTCGAGAGGTCAAAACTCGAGTCCTAGCCAGCAACAACCTTGGTCGTCCCTACTTAGCCACAAGCACTAGGGACACCCCTACCCCGACAACCATCACCGATCCACTCGGGATGGAAGTCGCCCCTGAAGAGCTGACCGCTGAAACAGCCGTCGTGAGACAATTGAAGAGAACCCGAGTTGACCTCACTATATGGCAACTCCTTGTTAGCTCTCAAGAACATCGAGAGGCACTTACAAAGGCTCTCGATCAAGTCAAGATCGACTCTCTGGCTACACCCGCTGAAATGGTAGCCACGGTCCTACCCCACCTAAAGGGTAAGACCAAAGTAGGAGGCCCAATGATCACATTTTCCGAAGCCGATCTACCGCCATTCGGGACCTCCCACAACCTAGCCCTTTACATCACGGTGATTTGCCGGGGGAAGTACCTCCCGATGACCCTAGTTGACGACGGGTCGGCCGTGAATGTCCTTCCTCTAAGGACCGCCAAAGCCCTCGGCATTACCGAGGCTGACTATATCCCGACTGCTCAAACCATCCAAGCCTTTGACGGGAGCCCAAAGTCGGTAGCTGGGGCCATAAAACTGACCATCATCACGGGCCCAGTAGAAAAGGAGCTTGAATTCCAGGTGATTGATGTCACCTCCTCATTCAACCTACTCTTAGGAAGGCCGTGGATTCACGCGGTGAAAGCTGTACCCTCCACCGCAAGATCAAGATGCCTCTACTCGACGGTATTATTACTCTAGAGGCGACCCCAATGACCGTGGCTAGCTGTAACGCCACGGGCCGCACGGACCTCTGGGGGTTCGACTTTGTGGGGATGATTGAGGAAGAGTACCTTTTCAGGCCTTACTTCACCACGAGCATTGACACGATGCTCCAGAACCTAGGGTACCTTCCGGGGGCTACCTCTCGACCCGACCTTCCAGCTGGGAAGATCATCGAGGTCCTTAAGGACGAAGACTCTCACTTCGGCCTTGGCTATGCCCTCACTCCGGACAACGTTGTCCGAGCAGGAATTGAAAAAGCCTGCAACATTATGAAGGGTACCTACTTGAGCCCTTATAGCCCACGGTTGTCTGACTAATTTGTCACACCCGTATTCGGGGCTGTCCAGGTTGGACTCTACCAACCCAATGCAACGCACCTCGGGACCCACTTGGCCCGGGATTGCAACTACATCCCAGATGAGGTGTTCACCCTCACCCAGTCCAACGGAGCGGACGATATCGAGCCCGCGCTGGGGCTACTCTTCGGGGAAGACACCGTAGCCCCGACTCCAAAGGAAGACCTGGTCAACCTGATTCTCCGCAGCAACAGGTTTGACCCGACCAAGCTGATCTCGGATGTTGGCTCCGAGACGGGAAAAAGGGCCTGGAAGAAGACTGTCAAGTGGACTGACAGTGAAGGAAGGATCTACAAGCTGGTCGCCGGAGAGGGAGACATGCCTGAGTCTGAGGCCGAGTCTGAGTCGGAGTCTGAGTCAGAGTCTGAGGTCGAGTCTAGAGAAGTCGGTGCTAGAGTCACTCCTGTAACCCCCCTCCCTTCTATCATTCCTGCTGCTAGCACCTCGGGGTCTGTCCCGAGTGCTTTACCAATTCCGCCTCTGACCAATGATCAGATGGCTGCTCTCTTTGAGCTGTTTTCCAAATTTTCAATTAATAATAACAACCGTTCTGCTTACGACTTGTCTCTTTTAAATCCTGTTTTCAAAAATGATTTATGCTATGACATTGAGAAATCCGACGAACAGGTACCCTTACCTCCACATCTGATCGAGCAACTAGAGCAAAGGGAATCCCGGAATCCGGTAATTGAAGAGACCGAATCCATAAACGTGGGAACAACCTTAGAGCCTCAGATACTTAAGATAGGGTTATCCTTAGATCCCGAGGAGAAACAACAGTTCATAAACCTCCTCCAAGAGTTCAAAGATGTCTTCGCGTGGTCCTACAAGGACATGCCGGGGATAGACCGGGAAATAGCCGAGCACCACATACCTATCAAAGATGGGTGCAAACCGGTCAAACAAAAGCTTCGTGGAATGAGGCCCGAGTGGTCTCTCAAAGTAAAGGAAGAAGTCGACAAACAATTCAAAGCCGGCTTCATACAAGTGTCCGAATATCTGGACTGGGTTGCAAACATCGTGCCGGTTCCTAAAAAGGACGGTAAGGTGCGGGTATGCGTAGACTTTCGGGATCTTAACAAAGCAAGCCCGAAGGATGATTTTCCGTTACCACACATCGACATACTGGTGGATAACACGGCCGATCATGCCCTTCTGTCATTCATGGACGGGTATGCCGGGTATAATCAAATCAAGATGGCGGAAGAAGACATGATTAAGACTACCTTCACTACACCTTGGGGTACTTACTGTTACACCGTCATGCCATTTGGTCTCATTAATGCCGGGGCCACATACCAAAGGACCGCTACCACTTTACTACACGACATGATGCATAAAGAGGTAGAGGTCTATGTAGACGACATGATCGTCAAATCCAAAGAACGAGGCGGTCACATCACCGCTCTAAGAAAATTCTTCACCCGACTGCGCAAATACAACATGAGGCTAAACCCTCAGAAATGCAGTTTTGGGGTAACGTCAGGCAAATTACTGGGTCATATCGTTAGCCAACGAGGTATCGAAGTCGACCCAGCTAAAATCAAAGCCATTACCGAGATGCAAGCTCCTAAAACCGAAAAAGAAATAAGGGGATTTCTCGGGAAAGTTCAGTATATTAGTCGATTCATTTCCAAGCTAACCATGGTATGTGAACCAATTTTCAAGAAACTGAAAATAGGGGAACGGGTACTATGGGATGACAAATGCCAAGCTGCTCTCGACAAAATCAAAGAAATTCTGTCTGCACCGCCGGTTTTGATGCCACCTCAACCCGGCTTGCCTCTGTCGTTATACCTAACAACGACCGAGACAGCCATGGGGGCTATGCTGGCTCAGACAGTTGACTCCGAAGAGCGAGCCATCTATTACATCAGTAAGAAGTTTTTAGAGTATGAGTGCAAATATATCATGCTCGAAAAGACGTGCTTGGCTCTAGTCTGGGCCACTAAAAAGCTCCGACATTATATGCTCAGCTATGAGGTCCATGTGCTACCCAGGATGGACCCGATCAAATACCTCTTCGAGAAACCCATCCTCAACGGCCGGATTTCAAGATGGACTCTAATGTTGGCAGAGTTCGACCTAAAATTTGTACCTTTAAAAGCTATTAAGGGGCGAATAGTAGCTGAATTCCTCGCCGACAGCCCGGTAACCGAGGAAGGACACACCGACACCTGGTCCTTCCCAGACGAAGATATCTTCCATACCGATGCCGAAACATGGGATTTATACTTCGACGGAGCATCTAATTTTCGAGGGTTCGGAGTCGGGGTCCTCCTAATTTCACCAAGAGGAGAGCATACTCCCGTCTCCATCAAACTGGACTTTGACGTCACTAACAATGCAGCAGAATACGAAGCATGCATTTATGGGCTACAAGCCGCCGCCAACCTGGGGATCACAAATCTCCGGGTACATGGCGACTCATCCTTGGTCATTAACCAAGCACTTCAAAAATGGAAGACTCGGAATGCCAATCTCGTGGCCTACCAGGCACGAGTAAGGGATCTCGAGAAACAATTCCAAAAGGTAGAATACATATACCTGCCTCGGGAAGAAAATCAGTTTGCAGATGCACTCTCAAAATTAGCATCTTTACTGAACATTCCCGACCATGTGACCAGTATGCCAATTTGCGTCGAAAGACGGTCCGAGCCGGCGTACGTCTATGACATCGAAGACATCGAGATAACCGATCCCGAACCATGGTACCAATCCGTGTTAACATACCTGACCAACGGAGAATATCCCCCCGGGACGGAAAACCGAGCCAAGAAAGCCTTACGGAGGCTAGCCACCCAGTTCATCCGTACTGATGACGGGCAACTGTACAAAAAGACGGCACAGGGGGCTCTTCTCCTTTGTGTTGACAAATATAAGGCCGAGAAAGTAATGGCCGAAGTACATGATGGCGAAAACGGTCCACACATGAATGCTCACATGCTGGTCCGAAAAATCATGAGGCTCGGGTATTACTGGAACACCATGGAGGCCGACTGCCAGGTATATGTCAAACACTGCCATAACTGTCAAATCTTTGGCAATGTGCAACATATGCCGCCATCTCTGCTCTATACCATGACGTCACCTTGGCTGTTCTCGACATGGGGTATCGACATAATCGGGAAAGTAAATCCCTCCGGTACTGGTGGACATTGCTTCATTCTCGTGGCTATCGACTATTTCACCAAGTGGGTCGAAGCTGAATCATATCGCATCCTCAACGCTAAGCATGTCGCCAAATTTATCCAAAACAAGATAATATGCCGGTATGGAATCCCGCATGAATTTATCAGTGATCATGGAACCCATTTCCAAGCTGAGACCGCGGCCCTGCTGGCCAAATATAAAATTCAGAGGCACACATCCTCGCCCTACCGTCCTCAAACCAATGGAGCGGTAGAGGCAGCCAATAAAACGATTGTCACCATACTCAAAAAGATGGCTGATAATTATCGGGACTGGCCCGACAAAATACCTTTTGCCCTATGGGGGTACCGGACGTCAATTCGCACCGCAACCGGAGCGACACCATACTACCTAACCTACGGGATGGAGGCAGTCCAACCAGTGGAGCTAGAGGTACCGTCCCTCAGAATCCTACTAGAAAGTCAAGTACCCGAAGCTGACTGGGTTCGAGCACGGTACGATTCGTTGGTTCTACTAGACGAACGACGGTCCCGCGCTCTCAATAACATCCAAATTTACCAAAAAAGGATCCAACGGGCCTTCAACAAGCGAGTAAGGCCCAGGAACATTAAAGAAGGGGATCTAGTCCTTAAGTCTGTTCGAGCCTTGCTACCAGTGGACCCAAGGGGAAAATTCAAACCCAACTGGGCTGGGCCGTATCTGGTGAAGAAAATCCTATCAGGGGGAGCAGTAATGCTGACGGACCTGGACGGGAATGAATTTGTCAACCCAACCAACCTGGACCAGCTGAAGCGTTACTACCCTTAGCCATTTCTCAATGTCATTAGCAATTTTTATCAAAATCATTTATTTTACAAAAAGCAAGTCAATGAGCTAGAATTATTTATTCTACTGTCGCAAAACATCTTGAACCAATAGTCTTGGTGTAATTCGAGATTGCAATTTCCTAAGCCTGAACTACGTTTGGTTTGATTCTGCTAATTGCGGATACGTAGGCAGCCCCTCAAAGGGGCACAACCAATGCAATCGAGAAAAGACAGGAACGGTTTTAATAATAAACTTCCTTTTATTTATCACAAAAAAAGAAAATCCCAAAAAGCTTGGGAAAATTACAAGTGCAGGAATTCAAAAAAGAAAACTACAAAAAAAAAGCACACGACAAAAAATAATAATAATAATATTTAAACAATAAAAACTAAGGACTCGGTATCTAGGGCATCTTGCCCTTCCCCTTGTCCTTGGCCTCCTTGGCCGTCCACTGACGACGACGCGGAGGAGAGCGTTCCCGAATCACCACAGGAACCTCTTTAGCTCGGACTCGCTTCTTGGAACTTGAGTCCTCATCCACCTCGATTGGCCCAAGTCGAGCCCTTACGGGCTCGGGGAGCCGGTCACGCGGACCTAGTCAGTCCCGGGCCGCCAGCCTTGGCCCAAGTCGCCGCTCCAAGTCAGTCTGGGGGCTTTGCCGCCCCCGCGTGCCACTAGCACCGGCATCTTTAGCTCGAGTCTTAGTATGTGACTTAAGACCCGATTCTAATCGGACTAAGGTAGCAGGGGTCTCTCCCTCATCGTAGAATCCCCTATTGTCCTTTACCGTCTCCCGACGGACCAGTTCGAAGGCCTCATCGACCTTCAGAGCTTTGCGAGCCTCCTCGGACTCCTCAGAAGTCCATTTCTCGTAGGCTCGAGAAACCCAAGCAGATTGGCAAGGGTTGGGAATAGTCCATGTAGGACGGGTGAACCACCTCTGCAACCAGGTGTCGCACATAGCGTCCGTCAGTTGGAGCGAGACGCTAATGACGGCTTCAGTCTCAGGAATGCGCTGAGACGAACCGAACTGCCTCAGAATGCGGTCCGGGTAGACGTGAACTGTCCAGTCAAGGGACAGGATCACGAGATAACGAGCTTGGTCCCTCTTGGCCAATCCCGTCAGCTTGGAAAGGAACCACCAAGCAACCGTCCACCTAATCAACGGGCCACCATGGAACACCAATTCCTCATCCCAGTAAGCTCGATTTATATGGTGATTCGAACTTATCTTGCGCCCCCTGGAACTGAGTTGGTTGTTACGGTAGTTTGGAACGCTCGGAGGAGGCTCTATGATCGACAGGCGCTCCGACAACCAAACCTGCAGACGTGTACACGCAACTCATGAGTAACGGAATGGTTCGCTACAGCCCACTCGATCGAGTACACCCTCTGACTCGATCGAGTGAGGCTCTCTAAGGCAACCAGAAGCTCGTCAGGTATGGCACTCGACCGAGTACACCCTCTGACTCGATCGAGTAAGACTCGCTAAAACAAACAGAAGCCTATCAGGTATGACACTCGATCGAGTGCACCCTCTGACTCGATCGAGTAAGCCCTTCACAGGCCGGCAGAAGCACTTTGCAGACGTCACTCGATCGAGTGGTAGGTTCACTCGATCGAGTGACTTACGGACTTCAAGAAACCACGAAACAAAAAAATCGCGCGAACCAAAATTGAAAAAATCGAAAGATGTTTACCTGCAGAATAAGGATACTCCCCGTCAGTTGCCGGGTCGGGTCAAGTCGCCTAGCATCCAGACCCATGATGAGTTCTCCCGTGACTAGCCAAGCAGGGCTGTGACCAGTCTCCATCTGGTCAACCACTCCGATCAGCCTAATCTGGCCCACGCACGAGTCAGCATCCATCAACCCCTCGAAGGCGTAGCGGTGCAGCATGCAAAACGCGAAGGCCCTACGCCGGTGAGAAGGCGTAGCCCTTACATCCTGGCTATTCATGAACTTGTCAGCCAAGTCGAAAAGGGAGACAGTATCTCCCCGCACCATTCGATCTGTCTCAGCATGAGACAGACCCAAGAAATCCCTCAGTCTCCTCCTCGGGTCCGGGTAGAAGGGAGGAATGGCAGGGCGAGCAACAGGGCTCCAACCGCCAATGGCTGCGATCTCCTCGGGAAGAGGGCATATCTCTCCCCGCGGGAACGCGAAGACGTGGTGGGTAGTGTCCCAAAGCGCCAAACAAGCATCTAGGAAATGCACATCAGGCACCAGACGCCTAAGAGGGAATAGGCTGGTAATCCCCATTTGGGTCAGCTGAATCCTGTCGTCATCCCGAAAGTGTTGGGACCAGGCAAAAAGCATTGAAGTGAGATGCTCGATACCCATGGCAGGAACTTGATTTCTTAAAAAGACTGAGAGATTTTTTTTAGAGAAGAGAAGGGTTTTGATTTGAGGTGCAGAAAGCTGAAGCAGGAAACCTGTATTTATAATATGGAAGCCTGGCAGTAACCTGACTAACCCTGCCTCCTCAGCAAATTGGGCCCCAACATGTGCAGGCCTGACTTCAACCCAGAATAGGAATCTAGTTATCCTGAGCTTTCCTAAATTCTTTCTAAAAAAATTCCTTCTTCGAAAATTTCAGCTTTTTTCAAAATCCGATGCTTTCTTCCCCAGCACAAGTCGGTGTTTTGCCTATGTGTTACGTGCAATTTATCATGTGTCAGCATACAGGTACACCCCAAGACTTCAAAAGCAAGTCCCCGCGCAACTACTTTACTCCCCAGCGTGAGTCGGTGTTCTCCTGGAACGCTACATCCAAAATGCGATGTATCAGCATACGGGTACTCCTACACCTCTAAGCACAAGTTTTATTCCCCAACAGAGTCAACTTTCCCCGGTATGCTACATCCAAGACGCGATGTGTCGGCATACGGGTACACCTACGCCCCAAAAGGCAAGTTTTACTCCCCACGGAGCATCATCATCAGGTCAGGCACGACTCAAGGCTTCAAAAGCAAGCCCGTACGACTCACATATTTCCCCAGCGGAACGCCCGAGACGGCATTTTCCCCGAAATGGTACAGGATGGGCCCACATATAGGCACGCCTAGGACTTATGCAACAAGTCTGACTCCCCGCGGAGCTATCATCGGCAGGACAGGTATGACCCTCTGCTTATGGCTGGCGAGCCCTTCACGCAAGTCTACTGGACTATAAACGACCCGAACGGAAGGCTGCCAGGTCGTAATCTGCGATTGGCCTGGTGGCTACTCTGACTTTCGCCTTGTCCAAGCCTCAGTCAGAGTGGGGGCTCTGTAGACACCCGCATTTTGCCTGCTAGTGTCTATAGCAGTTCCCGACAAACACCCGATGATGATCGGACGCAAACGTGACTTAGTATGCTCGGATTTGGGCCCGAAATCAATGATATCTGACATGGACTTTTAGCGGAGTAATAATCTCACAAAACAGACCTCAAATTCAGGCCCAGTGGGTCGTTCCGAGCAAAATGAGACTAATTTGGGCCAAAACCGGCACCAAAAATAATTCCCGTCTTTTAGCGACCAGGTCAAAACCCGGCCAAGACAAACCCGACACAAAGAGCGACCGGGTGCGTTCCCAAAACATGCACCAGGTTCACAAATCTATCCAAATCGCTCACGAATCAGCCAAAATTAGCCAAATCAATCATAATCAATTAAGCATAAATCAAGGGCAATCACGCCCAAAATAGCCCGGCCTAATTGATCCACTCGGTCGAGTGGATTGGCCACTCGGTCGAGTGGAGCGTCAAAAACCGGACCAGATTCATTCCTGAAGGCACTCGACCGAGTGCACTAGGGCACTCGATCGAGTGACCCTAGGACGGGGTGAAGCCTATAAATACCCCTTCAAACCCATTGCATTCAAGGAGGATTCAACTAATGCAAAATTACCCTAAGCTTCTACTCTAACCTATCTATACTCTCTACACTACAAGCCTTAGCAACCCTAAGCCCTATACACAAAAAACCGAGTCCCTTGTCCCTCGATAAACCGACAACACATACACACACCATAACTTACGTACATCCTCGATACTCCATAGTCCCGTCACTATTTGCGAGCCCATTTCCGAGGTCCCTACTAAGCATGTATGTTGAGGGTGTCCCAAACCCCGTTTCTATCCTTGTTATTTACGCTTATGTTTTTGTATCGTTTATTTTGTACTTTTACTAGTATCGTAATCCTAACACTCTAACATCTAACACTCTAACATTTTTACTTTTTTTGCATACTAACTTTTACATTTTCGTTGCTAACATTATGACCATACCGCGTATATATATATATCTAGTATCAGAATCTCGGTTTCGGATACGTTTGACTATAATTGTCGCCTAAAGTCCGTCTAATCCTTTTACGAGCAACGACGGAGGTGGAGCCCTTTCGAGGAGCCCCGCCCCAATGTACTCAAGGGCGTGACGTGATCGCGACTAATCCTAGTTGAACGTATTCAATCCCATTTTAATTAGTGCGGAACCCGTTGACACGAAAACCGACATCACATAACCCGAAAGGGTTAGTTTCGATGTCGTGACGTAGAGGGAAGCATTTCGTTACTAATTCAAATTTTCTAACGTAAACGTTTTCATAAAATCCCGACAACGGTATTATAATCATACATATACACGATTATAACACCGGAGGTCGAGTTAAATTCAAACCATGCGATATTTGTATTTAACTCGACCGACCGTCGTTTTCAACCCCAAAAATGAAACGAGTTAACACTCGTACAGGGACTACTCGACCGAGTGCATAGGCCACTCGATCGAGTAGTGTCCACAAAACCGGGCAGACTACTTCCCAAGGGTACACTCGACCGAGTCAGGCCATGACTCGACCGAGTGGATCCTGTAGCCCAGAAAACCGAGGGCTTGGATGCAACATTTAAGCCTCGTCTCTTTTTTTACGACTCTTAGTCGACACGTGTAAAGCCAATCACGTGAACTCATTTTCTAAAACTCACGTTTATCGTGGCAAACCAAATTAAATCTAAATTCGTCAATATTTTGATTCAATTCGGCCAACCTTCAAATTTAAGACACATAAATCACGAGTCACAACTCGTACAGGTGCCACTCGACCGAGTACACCTGCTACTCGATCGAGTAGCACCCCAAACCGTGGGCAGAAGCTTCTTTTAGGACGCACTCGACCAAGTTAGGCCATGACTCGACCGAGTGAGTCCTGTAACCCCATAACCGAGGGCCTTGACACACCTTTCAAGCCTCGCCTTTTTTTTTTATCGACATTAGTCATCACGTGTAAAGACTATCACGTGACTAACCTATTTTCCAAAACCATGCACAACACGACACGTAGAACGACTTTGACCACCTTTGACGTGATGAGTCGGGACAAGACTACGGGATATGGGATCGGGCTAGCAATACGCCACAGTCTCATGTTTCCGTCCTTCGTTTAGTACACAATACAATGTGTATTTAATCGGGGTTAGTCCATCTACGCATTTCGCGGTCTAGCTTACATACGGGTCCGTCCATATCTTTGTATCGCGTTATTTTTATTACTTCTACGTAATGTTGTATTGTGAATTCCGGGTTGTATTTCCGCCCGTGTAACTTGTACGTTTTTATTTTACTTTCGAGCTTTGTTTATTTACTTGCTTGTGCGCTTTATAAACGAACCTCGCATGCTAAACCACTTTGACCAAAAATAAGATGCATTAAATGACGTAGTTCACAAACTATTAATATGCTTAGCCCGAAAACGCTGTTTGCATATCATTTAATCGTTTTACTAGCGCGCTCACACGAACACGAACGATGTCTTAGTAGAGGCCGCCATGTGCGGGCGGGGTTGGGTGTCCTTAGTGGGCTTCCCAACACGTACCCTCACCCCTTACTCAGAACCTTTGGTTTCCGGATGCCCGAAACCCTTGGCGCACGAGAGTCATTCTATACACGAAAGCCGGTTTATACGGAATCAGTATTGCAATGCAAAGGGACGAGCCCAGTAAACTCTGAAATCGAAGTGGGCTTACTTTGTGTATAGCCCATGACGACATAGAGTGGGCTCGTATGGTTCCGAATAACCACAAAATTCGGTGGCGACTCCATTTTGACTTAAATTTCGAACCCGAGAACAATCTCACCACGAGATTCATTCGCCTACCCAAACCCGCGCGTGGCCGCGTCGGGGTGGACCTACGTCATGTCCACAGGTTCAATCCTTCTTATTAGTATTTTTTTTGGTATGTTATCAATGTAACCAATTTCACCACCTTATATTTCATGTTACATATCATTGGAAGATTTGGTATGTTATCAATGTAACCAATTTCACCACCTTATATTTCATGTTACATATCATTGAAAGATTTATATTATACTTAAACTATTGCTTAAAACTTTCAAGTATTATAGAGAAAATAATAGCATAAAATATGTAGTAATTTATAAAGAAAATAATAACGTAAAATGTGGAGTAATTTATTAACTTAAAAAATGTCGATTTTTTTTAATAAATGTTTAAAATCGGAGGCGTAATGATAATCGAAAAAACGATTTTATTATCGAGTTCTAATAAACCGATATTTTATAAAATGTAAATGTGATAATGTTTCGAGAATTAATTGCAAAGGAGAACTCGTCATTTTACGTAATTTAATATATTAACTATATAGGAAGTCGGTTTTGGTTTATTACGATAATAAAATAAGACGGTTTTATTATCTAGTTTTAATAAAACAATAATCTATAAAATGTAAAAGTAATATTATTTCGAGAATAAATACCAAGGACAAAGTCGTCATTTTACGTAATTAACGCCGACGGTAAGAAGTAAAGCGCCGACGTTAAAGAGTAGTCCCCAGTAATTCACATCCATAATGATTCTCATCTGAGTAATTCACATGGTGTTAAGTTACCCATAATATCAAAGTGGTTCGCTACTTAACTTGCTCAAAACAAATACGAGTATATTAAACTGAGAAAAATATATTAAAGTGATTCAAAGTAATACAGTGCTCCGTAACATTTTGTATGAATAGAGGAAAAGTATGATAATTATATGATAAAATCTTTTACAAAGTACCAAAAATGAATGTAAATTAAAGTTTGAATTTGATAGTCCATTTAATCATTATCGTAGGTGTAAGCTTTGGACGAGAAAATGATGAATACGCTTTACAATTTAACACGGAGTATATAACTTCACAAATTTCTGTTTGTGATAGCATATCCGTCACAAGTTTTTTGACGGATCAAATAAAGACTCATGTACATAGATAAAGACAAACCATTTTTAGGCATTGTCAATTGTCATATTACTTTGGCATTGTCTTTGTGTCTACCATTTTTTTCCCTTGGAAATAACTCGAGCAGTTACCTGATTTTGGCCATGTATATAGAACTAGCCAAAAGTATGTGCCAACCCGGTCAAGTCCGTAATTCTGGGTCCATTTGACAACTAAACCGTAGCCTCGAGCCGAAACTAAGTCACATTATTATCCTGGCCCAATCATACATGTATTTATGAACCCAACTTATTTTCATTGCAATTTTTTTAGGGTGTTGCTCTTCGCAGTACGCATTTTACTCGACACAGTACCGTTTTTCCGATTTTGCCCCTCTCATTTCCCCTCCCTCAAATTCATCCTTTTGTTTTCCTCTCTTTTTATTTTTCTCTTCTCCATATCTACTTTACTCAACGCAGTACATTATTTTTTACTTTTACGCAGTACATTTATTTTTTTTACTTTTACGCAGTACATTTATTTTTTTTACTTTTGCGCAGTACATTTATTTTTTTACTTTTACGCAGTACATTTTCTTTTTACTTTTACGCAGTACATTTATTTTTTTTACTTCTACGCAGTAGATTTTGTTGCAGTACATTTATTTTAAAATTTCATGCAATACATTTACTTTAATCTTTGATATAAAGTATTTTATCACGGAATACACATGTTTTTTTTCAATTTTGATTGAGTATATTTTTTTTTTCAACTTTGACGCAGTATATCTTTTTTCCAACTTCAACAAAGTACATATTTTTTAAAACTTTGACTAAAGACGTTTTTTCAATTTGTTGCCACAGTACGTTCTTATTATTCGATCGACATAATACATAATTTTTCTTACGTTTACCAACGTTATACAACTTTTTTCCTTTAATATTTCTTAAAGCATACCGTGACGATGAATAAAAATAATTGTACATTCAAAAAAAATTGATTTGTTGATATAAATTTCTGGGAAACTTTATACAAAGAACAAGTCTAACATTATTTCAAAAATAAGTCACTACTAATCATCTCCTAAATCCATAAATAAGGACTTCTCTTTTGGTTCCATTGATTGAATATTCTCCCAATCGGATAATCGCACAGAAATTCCAGCAAACCAATTTACACAGTTATCTTCCTTATTTCTCTCCCAGTTTGGGTAGATTCGCGGCAATGGAGAATTATGATCAAGACACGCCTGCACACAATAATAATAGTAAGAATTAAAATACGTTTACGACATTGTTACATTAATAATTATTTTATCAGCTTTTACGATTTAATACAAGACGGACGAAAGAAAAAATTAATACTGTCAGCAATATGAAAGTAAAAAAATACACAATACGTACCCAATAAAAATGGTCTTTCACTAGAATAATTGTTATAAATTTTGTCGGCTCCATTGACCAACTCTCCGACAATTGGTTTGGTGACTTCAATGGCAAATATGTACTGCTCCCATTGCATGATAAACAAGTGAAAACTACATTGTAAAAAGTAGACACAACAAATCCCAAATCCAAAACGGACATCCACTTTGGTTTAGGTGCCACACCTTCCCAATGCGAAAGCGAATTAGCAATAACATTAGCACGTGCTCTACACCCAAATGCATTTGACTAGAAGTCAAAGTTTGCCATTAATTCATCTAGCAAGTCACGTCTTACTCTTGCCCATTCATTTTCATTCGAATAAATTTGATAAGCAATAGCTCGGAATCCACAATTCCCATCACCAAGAAGATTGTACCATTCCAATATAAATTCCGACACATACGAAACCATGGAAGGGTGTGGAAATGGTGGTCCTAAGTTATTAACCAGGACAAAGTAATCGTCATACATACATACATACATATATATATATATATCTTATAAATGAGCAACGGAAATATCAATGTCTACGATAATCAACTAGCCTGTGGAGATGGTGCAGATAATATTGTAGGAGGACTGAGAGACTCCTCTAATCTTTGCCTTTTTTGAGAATGTAGTATTTCTGAATTTGAGACTCCACGACCTCGACCTCGACCTCCATCTCGTCCTCGACCTCGACCACGACCACGACCACGTTGACTTGTGGTGGGGATCTCCCGCTCAATATGCTCATAATATGATGGCTCTCTTCTTGTAGAATCTTTTTTCGGTCGTCCACGTGTCTTTTTCACTTTTGGGTCAACGATATTAGATGGGCGTAACACATTCTCTATTGCATCACAATATTTTTGGATCATATCCGGTGCACTCTTTAGCACCTCATCACATAGTCGGTGAAATCTTTCTTGCTCCGTCGCTAGATTATCGTCTATTTTATCGCTGAAATCCACATTTAGAGTCTTCCAAAATGGGTGAATAGAATCAAGCTCAACGGATTTTCCTGATAAATTAAATTCGACTGCTTCAAAACGACATGATAATGTATTAATAATAAACGTTTTAGAAATGCAACTTGATAGAACATACCTTCATCCGCCAAAATAGCAAGCTCATGCGAACAAGGCAGACCGTGCGTAGTCTTCGAAGCACACCCATTACATTTTCCTTTCTTGAAAGATTTATCTAAAATCTTAATTGCCGCATGGGATACATTATGAGTCAACCTACGAAATAAAGCCTTCGTACCCTTCACTCGTAAGGCAACATTTTTAGAACATCCCAATTGTTTCTTGATCTCTCGTTGTTGAAGTTTAACCATAGAATCAATTTTCTCCCAAACTGTATCAAAACTTCCAACTGAGGTACGCAAGTAACGCTTCAAAGATGCATGTGCGCCCTCAACCCTTGTACAAAACAATTTAGATCAATTAGACATAGAAGAAATAATATATTGTATATGTAATGTATAAACTCTTATATGTAAACTCTTACCTGTTAGTAGTAACATTTCCAAAGTGTAGTACTTTGTTAGTCCAAGCATACACAAACTTTTCCTTGTATTGATTGATCCAAGTTTCTTTGCAATAAGTTTCTAAACCTGTCACCTTTCCATAAAACTTGTATATGGCCTTCTCATTTTCTAAAAATTCTTCCTCGGTTACAGATTTGACCATCTTTTTCCATCTCCCTTTTGCAAATGTATCACCCAAGTTACCATTATGTGTTCTTTTTTTAACCCAAGCTTCAACATCTTTTTCTATATGACGTTTGGATAGAAGATGTTTTGAATTGGGAAAGTACTTTTCAATAAAGTTCATCAATGCAACATCTTTATCAGTGACAATTACACCAAGATACTCATTTGGTTTAAACACTTCACTAATACATTTTAATGCCCAGTTATATGCAGTTTGTCTCTCATTTTGCAAGAACCCAAAAAAAATAGAAAAATTACGTTTGGTTGGCGTAACACCAATAACCTCTAACAATGGCATTTTATACTTGTTGGTGTTGTAAGTGTTATCCATAACCAACACGTGGTGATACTGCTGCAAAATATCAAGTGAACAAGGATGACAAAATAAAAGATCAGTCAGCTCACTCACACCATTTCCATTCGCAGGGATAGTTTGATACCAATGTCGATAACCATTTTCAATAGCTAATTTCAACAAGTGCTCACATGTTGTACGATTCTCTTTTACCTTTGCTCTTTCTCGCTGAAGAATATTGTAAACCTGCTTAGCTACTATTTCATCATTGTCTTCCTTAATATTAGACAATATGTCCGCTACAGTAATGTGACTTTTGCTTAACTGTAAATTTTTTTCCCTTGTCTCAGCATTCACCCTACCAACCTTTGCGTGACCATATGGATTATCATCGAGGAAGTGGTTGTGATGTCCTCGGTGAACTAATACTTTCCACGTGAGATCCTTTTGTCTCACTCCTTTTAGCCTAAATGGACAATCACATTTTCTAGTCCAACTAAGATTTGAAACTTCACCATTTGATCTACGTTTGGGTGGTCGATATTTCAAGGACCTATCACAACCATACCATTGTATACCACGCTTATTATTAAAGCTTATGTTTACAATGTGAATATTATACCGTCGACCTACATTTTCAACTTCAGCTTTCATCTCGTCTCGTGTCTTGAAATTTTTCTCGATAACAAAATAATGTCCCGTGTTTATTTCTTCCGAAGGAAAATTTTCCAACTCCACATCATCCTTCAATTAAGAAAAATAGTAAACATAGGAATGAAAAATAGAAAAAAAAAATAACCATATAAAACAACGAAACCAACTAAAGAAGAATGCATGCATCTCATTCCATGAACTAAAGAAGGATTATTATACGTGGACTTTTCAGGTACTACTCCCTTGGTAGACTCTTTAGCCTTGGTTTTACAACATATTATGTACAAATATAATATTATTAGAGTTGTTTCGTACAAAATATCCATGAACTGAAGAAGGATTAAACAAGTGTCATGCTCCACCTAATTTCTGATTTAAGTGTGTTGGCTTATATTCATTTAATTGATGGATGGAGTATACAAGATTTATAGTAAACGTGCCACATTTTGACTACCAGGTGTCTATAGTAGTTCCCGCCAAACACCCGATGATGATTGGACGTAAACGTGCTTTGATGGACTGGGATATGGGCTCGTAATCATGGACATTTGGTTTAGACTTTTTAAGGAGTACAAATTTCATAAAACCAACCTCAAATCCAGGCCCAGTAGGTCGTTTCGAGTCAAATAACACTAATTTGGGTCGAATCCGGCACCAGGGGTAAAACCGTCTTTTAGCGACCGAGTCAAAACCCGGTCAAAGATTTTCCCGAGACATGTGAGTCAGTCGTGACACTCACACGGTTGATTCCTACCCAAATTCCTAGAAAATTTCAGATTCGTTAAAGCATTAAACAATCCCGTTAAAGGTAGAATTCGACCTCAAGTAGGAATTCTATCCGGAAACCGAATCAGACATTGAACGAGTACCAAATACTCGGCCAACACAACCCCAACCAGCCGAGATACCCTTTCTTCTTTGCCAAGAAAGCGGAATTCTCATGCTTCTCAAATTCCTACGTTTCCTATCCTAAGCGGTATTCAAACTCTCCTAAGCCAAGGTCGGAAACTCCCTATAAATAGGACCTACCATACAACACTTTCAAGGACCGAAAATCACATCACGACATCATATCACACCGAGAAAAGCAGTCCTATAACACGGTTTACATATATCCTCGATAGCTAGCAAATCCCGACACCTTTCCGAAGCCTCGAAGTACCGACGAATTGAAACCGCACCATCATCCGGCCAAAACCCGGCATCCGACCACCTAAACCGACACCCTAAACTCATCCTCATCATCTCGACGCTCCTAAGTCTAAGCCACTTTCCGACGAGCCTTATCCCGAGAAAACAAAGCATGTAGGTTGAGGGTGTAAATCAAACCCGTCTCTCCTTCTTCTCTTATCTTCTTCTCGTTTTTTTATGGGTCTTTTCGTCGGTCTTTTTCTATTTTTCTAATATCGATATTATTAAAAAAAAAACTATTTTTTTATATCGAATATTCTTAAAAATATGATATCGATTCTATATAATCGAATATTGTATCAAAAAGAATTATATTAAGTTTTCGACGAAATCGTTACATCTTTTTTCGTTCAAAATCTTTTTTTAAACTTTTCGTTCAAAACTAACTTTTCTTAAAAGCTTTTCTAAAATTCATTCCGAATATTCGATATCGATTTCATAATCGAATATCGGATATGACGAATATCGAGAGCATAAATCGAGTACAAATTAATTCATATTTGTACGCAGTTTATCAAATTTTTCGAACAACGAGCGAAACCGGGACAGGCCCGCACGCGAGTCGCGCCCCTCACAGGCGACTCGCGCACGAGTCTGAAACCCGCGCTCCTTTTTAGCTTCTTTTCGTTCGTTTTTTATTTATTCTACGATACGATTTCTAAAATTTATATCTTTTCTAAAAACTATTCCAAATATTTGATATTGATTTCGTAGTCAACTATCGAATATAACGAATATCGAGAATATTAAGTCGAGAACGAATTATGCAATATTCGTACGCGATTTAATCGAAAATTTCCAAAAAAACCGCTTCCGAAAACAGGCCGCCACGCGACCCGCCTACGTCCCGGGCGAGCCGCGCGGCCGGCTGTCTAAGCGCGCCCTTTTCGTTCTTTTTATTATTTTTCGAGCTTCGTTTTTTATATAAAACAGCGTTTTAACAATATTTTTCAGATTTCGATTAATTTTTATTTTCTCGATCTCGAATATTTATTTGCTATATTATTCAATTGTTACTAACACGTTTTCTCGTGTTTGTAGCAATTTATTTTTCCTATTTCGCTTTTTATCGTTTTATTAGACTAAAACGAACTCACATGCTAAAATAACTTTGACGTTATTAGTTTAACATGCATTAAACGACTTAGCAACCCATTTATTTATTTTCCTCACATGTCTTAGGAAAATAATCTCTGCATATCATTCAATCGTCGAACTAACGCGTGTACACAAAACCGAACGATATCTTAATAAAGGCCGCTAAGTGCGGGCGGGGTTGGGTGTTCTCAATGAGCTTCCCAACACGTACCCTCACCCCTTACTCAGAACAGTGGTTTCCGGATGTCCGAAACCATTGGCAACGAGAGTCATTCAATATACGATTAACCGCTCAAGTCGGCATCGGTATCGTAATGCAAAGGGACGAACCCGATAAACTCTGATATCGGAAATGGGCCAGGTTTTAAATATGGCCCACTACGACATAGAGTGGGTTCGAATGGTTCCGAATAACCATAAAATTCGGTGGCGACTCCTACTTCGATTTAAAATTCTATTCGATCCATCTCATATGGAAATTCTATCGCCTCCCCAACCCCGCACGTCGCCGCGTCGGGGTGGACCTATGTCATGTCCACAATTTGGCGACTCCGCTGGGGATTAACTGATGTGTCACTTACCATCGGCATCCTCATGGTGAGACTCGAAAAGAAATCGTTCGATTAGTAATGTACACGTTTTAGTTCAATGGTTCATGCATAACCCAATTCTTTCCCGGGCCGGTTACTTGTGACCGACGTCCCACTATACCACGGTGAATTTCTACTTGGATGCACTAAAGACTTCGATGGCGGAACTCGCATGGGTTTTACGGCAGATTCTAAGACCAACTCGGCTTAGGAGGTCCGTCCTGATTTGCGAGAATGCGATCGTTGTTGGTATAGACCCTATTCGACCGACCGAGACTTAGACTAAGAGCATACATGGCGTCGTTATACTGTTTCTATGACTACATGCTACTTGACCTTCTTCGTCTTTTAAAAAAAAAACGTCATTTTCAAAAACTTGCATCCTTTTCAAATCCATCCTTTTTCAAAACCCGGAAAGCTGCCGAATTTAGGACTTACGATTTTGACTCAAAATAGCCTATTTTTAGCCGGTATGCTGTCCAAACCTTTTCAAAAAAAAAAGCCCGAAATCTTGGCCCGATACCCTTCTTTTTCGGTTTTCAAAAAAATCGGGTCTTCCAATCCGACTTTGCTCGATTTTCAAATTCAAATTCCCTTTTCGAAACCCTTTTCTTCTTAGGACTTCCCGTATTTAGCAGTGTCGGGTCTTGTCATAAGTTAGAATCTATAGCGTCGAAACTCCGTCGATCTTACATCACGGGTTTCCACCCCATCCCAGTCCGCCTTACTTGTCAAGGCACGGCCCACCTTCATAGGACAGACTCTTACAAAGGGAAGCCCGTTTACACACTCGAGTCCAAAGTCTGGGGAATTCTCACATAGACCTTCCTTCGAACAGGACTAGGCCCACTTTGCCGAATCCTAAGGAAGGCCCACCATTCACGCGTCATCCGTCTAGAAGTCGATTTTCAGTCTTTTTCTAGTCTAGTCTTTTCCTTGCTCGGGATGTACTTTTGATTCTAAGATCTGGGTCAGTTACTGATTACGCGGTACCCTTACAGACAGGCCACCCCACACTCGAGCCATGACGCAACAAGCCATCGATGACATGAAGGCCTCATTGACCAAGCTTGAGAACATGATCACCTCGATGAGAGGGGAGCAGATCGCCATCCTAACCCGGGTAAGTGCCGTGGAGCAAGGAACTCCTAGCGGCAGTGTCGACACAACTGGGCCTTTAGGTGAATTGGCCAGCGTAGTCCACAAACTGCAGGAACAGGTCTATCTGACAACCCAAAGCTCCATCCATACGGAGAATGCTCGGACCTACACCCCATTGACCGATGAACTACCCACCAATCTCAATCTGACGGGCCTGCCAATGTTCAAGGGTACTGAAGACCCGGTCCACCATATCCGGGCTTTCAAGGAGTTCATGGCCCTTAAAGGGGTTAAGTACAGCATGTTCAAGCACCTGTTCGCTTCTTCTCTCGAGAAGCACCCAAGAGCCTGGTACTACCGGCTCGATTCCAAGAAATACAAAACTTGGGATGACGTGGCAACGGAATTCGCTCGGAACTACGCCGACAACACGGAAATCCAGACCACAATGCGCACCCTGGAAGTAATGGCCCAGGATCCTAAGGAAGGATTCACAAAGTACCTTCAACGCTGGAGGGCTGAAAGCGTCAAACTGGTCGATAAGCCCAGTGAAAAAGTGATGGTCGAAGCCTTCGTCAAGAACCTCCTTCCAGCTTACCGGGTCCATCTCCGGTACGCCATCATACCTAGCTTCGCGGTCCTAACTGAAATGGGAACGAGAATCGAAGATGATCTGCGGTTGGAAAGCCTCACTAAGGCCTCCACCAAGGGATACCAAGGGGCCAGCTCATCAACTAGCAAGCCCACAACTACTGCTACCACTCGTAGCATCTTTGACGAGGTAAACGCACTTGATACCTCGTCCCAGAAGACTACCACTCCCCGGGTATTCACCGACATAGGCACCACCTATGAGAATGCCCTGCAAAGGCTATCATCAAAAGGCTTGATCACCCCGATAGGCCCAACACCTGATCTCCCGGTCGAGCGACGCTCCAAGGCCTACAACCTCCAGGCCTACTGTCACTATCACCGCGGTAAGGGGCACAATACCAAGAAATGTTGGAAGCTAAAACACCTTATCCAAGATCTCATTGAGAGCGGGAAGATCCCTTTGCCCGGCGGTAAACCCAACAACAAGGATAACCCGTTGGCCACTCACGCCATCTTCTCCGGGGAAATAGTGGATTGCTCACACCTCATTTCTCCATTTATTCCGCAAATAAACGGGATTTGGTGCGATGACGAAGACGACGTCTACCTCACCAAAGGGGAAGCTGTCCCCATCACGCCCGAGGAGATTCAGAAAGTTAAGTCCAAGGCCTTAGCCACTAGTCAAGACCTCATCATTGCCGAGCCACTTAAGGTAGAGCCCGCCCCAGAAGAACCAACTCCTGAAAAGGCTCTTGTAAAACAGCTAAACAGGACCCGAGTTGACCTCTCTATATGGCAACTCCTAGTTTGCTCCCAGGAACATCGAGAGGCACTCACTAAGGCCCTCGATCAAGTCAAAATCGACTCCATGGCTACTCCAGCTGAAATGGTAGCCACAGTCCTACCCCACCTAAAAGGGAGATCCATAGAGGAAGGCCCACTGATTACTTTCTCTAATGCTGATCTACCACCATTTGGGCCGGCCCACAACATGGCCCTCTACATCACGGTCATCTGCCGTGGAAAGTACCTGCCCATGACCCTGATTGACGACGGGTCCGCAGTCAATGTCCTCCCCTTGAGGACCGCCAAAGCCCTCGGCATTACCGAGGCCGACTACATTCCTACGGCTCAAACCATTCAGGCTTTTGACGGAAGCCCGAAATCATTAGCTGGAGCCACAAAACTCACTATCATAACAGGCCCGATAGAGAAGGAGCTGGAATTTCAAGTGATCGACGTGACTTCCTCCTTTAACCTTCTTTTGGGAAGACCTTGAATCCACGCGACCAGGGCTGTGTCCTCCACCTTGCATCGGAAAATCAAGCTACCTTTGCATGACACCGTCATCACTCTAGAAGCCACACCTATGACTGTGGCTAACTGCAACACTTCGGGCCGCACCGATCTCTGGGGGTTCGACTTCGTAGGAGCCATCGAAGAGGACCAGCTCTTCCGTCCTTACTTCACGGTCCACCTTAACCGGATGTTGCAGAATCTGGGCTTTCTACCTAGGGTTACATCAAGGCCCGATCTCCCTGCAGGAAAAATCCTCGAAGTTCTGGACAATGGGAGGACCCAAACAGGCTTGGGCTACACCCTAACCCCAGAAAACATGGGTCAAACTGAAACCGGTAAGGTTATCTTCGTCACTCCAGTATTCGAGACTGTCCAAACTGGCCTATATCGGCCTGCCACCACACGCCCTGAGACCCACTCGGCCCAGGACTGCAACTACATACCGGACGACATCTTCGCTCTCATCCAATCTGAAGATGCTAAGAATGCTGAGCCCACGCTAGGGCTACTTTTTGGAGAGGAACTCGCGATCCCAACACCGAAGGAAGAGATAGTCAGCCTCATTCTCCGCAGTCGCACCTTTGACCCGTCTAAGCTAATCTCAGAAGTCGGGTCCGGGACCAGAGCTTGGAGCTAGGAAAACTGTCAAATGGACTGACAGTCAAGGAAGGACTTACAAACTGATCACAGGGGAAGGAGAGATGCCAGAATCTGAGTCTGAGTCCGAGTCCAAGTCCGAGTCAGAGTCTAAGATTGAGTCTAGTGAGTCCGGTGCTAGGGTCAATCCTGTAACTCCCTCTCTCCCTTTAGCTACTCCTGGTGCCTCGGGGTCTGTCCCGGGCACCTTGCCTATCCCGCCACTGACTAGCGATCAGATGGCAGCTCTTTTCGAGCTCTTTTCCCAATTTATAATCAATAATAACAACCGTTCTGCTTACGACTTGTCTCATTTTCAAAACTTTCTCAATTTCAAAAATTTTATATGCAATGACATTGAGAAGCCCGACGAACAGGTATCCTTGCCTCCACATCTGATCGAGCAACTAGAACAAAGGGAATCCCGCAATCCGGTAATCGAAGAAACCGAATCCATCAACGTGGGAACAACCTTAGAACCTCAGATGCTTAAGGTAGGATTATCCCTAGATCCCGAGGAGAAACAACAATTCATAGTTCTTCTTCAAGAATTCAAAGACGTCTTCGCATGGTCCTACAAGGACATGCCGGGGATCGATCGCGAAATAGCCGAGCACCATATACCGATCAAGGAAGGGTTCAAGTCGGTTAAACAGAAACTCCGACGCATGAGGGCCGAATGGTCCCTCAAAGTCAAGGAGGAAGTCGATAAACAATTCAAGGCTGGGTTCATACGAGTCTCCGAGTATCCAGATTGGGTTGCAAACATAGTACCAGTCCCTAAAAAGGATGGTAAGGTTCGTGTCTGTGTAGACTTTCGAGATCTTAACAAGGCGAGCCCGAAAGACGATTTCCCATTACCACACATCGATATACTGGTGGATAACACAGCAGATCATGCCCTTGTATCATTCATGGACGGGTATGCAGGGTATAACCAGATAAAAATGGCTGAGGAAGATATGGATAAGACCACCTTCATTACACCTTGGGGTACTTATTGCTATACTGTTATGCCATTTGGTCTCATCAATGCCGGGGCCACTTATCAACGAACCGCCACAACTTTATTACATGACATGATGCATAAAGAAGTGGAAGTCTACGTAGACGACATGATCGTCAAATCCAAAGACAGGGACGGTCACATCACCGCCCTGAGAAAATTCTTCACCCGATTACGCAAATACAACATGAGGCTAAACCCTCAGAAATGCACTTTCGGAGTAACATCTGGTAAATTACTGGGTCATATCGTTAGCCAACGAGGTATCGAGGTCGATCCAGTCAAAATCAAGGCCATCACCAAGATGCAGCCCCCTAAAACCGAAAAGGAGATAAGAGGGTTTCTCGGAAAAGTCCAATACATCAGTAGGTTCATTTCAAAGCTAACCATGGTGTGTGAACCGATCTTCAAGAAGCTAAAAATAGGAGAACGGTTACTATGGGACGATAAATGTCAAGCAGCCTTTGATAGAATCAAGGAAATTTTGGCCTCACCACCGGTCCTAATGACACCTCAACACGGTTTGCCTTTGTCTCTATACCTAACCACGACAGAGACAGCCATGGGGGCTATGCTAGCTCAAACGGTCAATTCCGAAGAACGAGCCATATACTACATCAGCAAGAAGTTTTTAGAGTACGAGTGTAAGTACACCATGCTCGAAAAGACGTGCTTAGCTTTGGTCTGGGCCACTAAGAAACTCCGACATTACATGCTCAGTTACGAGGTACAAGTGTTGTCCAGAATGGATCCAATCAAGTACCTTTTCGAAAAGCCCATCCTCAACGGCAGGATATCAAGATGGACCCTGATGTTGGCAGAATTCGACCTAAAATTCGTACCAATAAAAGCCATCAAAGGACGAGTAGTAGCCGAATTTCTTGCTGACAGTCCCGTAACCGAAAAAGGACACACCGACACTTGGTCCTTCCCGGATGAAGACATTTTCCACACTGACGCCGAAGCGTGGGACTTATACTTTGACGGGGCATCCAATTTCCGAGGATTTGGAGTCGGGATTCTCCTGATCTCACCAAGAGGGGAACATACTCCCGTATCCATCAAATTAGACTTCGACGTCACTAACAATGCTGCTGAGTATGAAGCATGTATCCACGGGCTACAAGCCGCCGCCGACTTAGGGGTCACAAACCTCCGAGTACACGGTGATTCATCTCTGGTCATTAATCAAGCACTCCAAAAATGGAAAACTCGAAATGCTAATCTCGTGGCCTACCAGGCACGAGTAAGGAATCTCGAGAAACAGTTCCACAAGGTAGAATATATATACCTACCTCGGGAAGATAATCAATTCGCAGATGCACTCTCAAAACTGGCATCTTTGCTAAATATTCCCGATCATATGACCAGTATGCCAATCTGTGTCGAAAGACGATCCGAGCCAGCATATATCCACGACATCTAAGAAATCGAGATACCTGATCCCGAGCCGTGGTATCAAGCTGTATTGACATACCTAGCAACCGGGGAATATCCACCCGGAGCTGGCAACCGAGCCAAAAAGGCCCTGCGAAGACTGGCAACCCAGTTCATCCGCACCGACGATGGGCAACTTTACAAAAAGACAGCACAGGGGGCTCTCCTTCGATGTGTCGACAAAACCAACGCCGAAAAAGTTATGGCTGAAGTACATGATGGCGAATGCGGTCCACACATGAACGCCCAAATGCTGGTCCGGAAAATCATGAGGCTCGGATATTACTGAAATAGCATGGAAACCGACTGCCAGCTGTATGTTAGACATTGCCATAATTGTCAGATTTTTGCCAATGTACAACATATGCCGCCATCCTTACTATACACCATGACATCACCATGTCATTTTCAACATGGGGAATCGACATAATTGGGAAGATAAACCCCTCGGGAACCGGAGGGCACTGCTTCATTTTGGTAGCAATCGACTATTTCACCAAACGGGTCGAAGCTGAATCCTATCGTATCCTCAACGCTAGCCATGTTGCCAAATTCATTCAAAATAAGATAATATGCCAGTATGGGATTCCTCATGAGTTCATTAGTGATCACGGGACCCATTTTCAAGCCGAAACAGCAGCCTTGCTGACCAAGTACAAAATTCAAAGGCATACGTCTTCACCCTACCGACCCCAAACCAATGGAGCGGTAGAAGCGGCTAATAAAACAATTGTCACCATTCTCAAAAAGATGGCTGATAATTACCGGGATTGGCCCGACAAAATACCATTTGCACTTTGGGGATATCGGACCTCGATTCGTACTGCGACCGGGGCAACACCGTATTACCTTACATACGGCATGAAAGCAGTCCAACCCGTTGAGTTAGAAGTGCCATCACTCAGGATCCTACTTGAAAGTCAAGTACCAGAAGCCGATTGGTTTCGAGCACGATATGACTCGCTAGTCCTTTTAGACGAACGACGATCTCGTGCCCTCAATAATATTCAAATCTATCAGAAGAGAATCCAACGGGCTTTCAACAAAAGGGTAAGGCCCAGAAACATCAAAGAAGGAGATTTGGTTCTCAAGTCTGTTCGAGCTTTATTGCCAGTAGACCCAAGAGGAAAATTCAAACCTAACTGGGCTGGGCCATATCTGGTAAAGAAGATTCTATCAGGTGGAGCGGTAATGCTAACAGATCTGGACGGGAATGAGTTTGTCAACCCAACTAACCTGGATCAGCTGAAGCGCTACTACCCTTAACCCACCTCTCTCAATGTCATTTGCAAAAGTTTATTAAAAACATCTTTCTTTCAAACTTTTAAAGACAAGTCAAAAGCTAGAATTACCTATTCTACTGTTACAAACATCTTGAACCAATAGTCTCGATGTGTTTCGAAATTGCAAATTAATTCAGTCTGAACTACGTTTGGTTTGATTCCATTTATTGTGGATACGTAGGCAGCCCCTCAAAAGGGCACAACCACTGCAATCAAGAAAAGAAAACAGGAACGGTTCTTTAATAAACCTTTTATTACTTATTTCAAAAAAAAAAATCAAAAAAAAATCAGCACACAATAAATAATACTAATACTTAAATAATAAAAAAACTAGGGCATTTTTCCCTTTTCTTTGCCCTTAGCCACCTTTTCCATCCACCGGCGTCGACGTGGAGGTGAACGCTCCGTAATCACCAAGGGAACCTCCTTAACCCGGGCTCGTTTCTTCAAACTTGATTCCCCGGTCACCTCGTTATCACGCGGGCCTAGCCTGTCTTGGACCACTAGCCTCGGTCCAAGTCTTCTCTCCAAATCACTAGCACCGGCCTCTTTAGCCTGAGTCTTAGTTTTTGACTTAGAACCCGACCCCGGCTCAGCAAAGGTAGTTGGAGTCTCTTCGAAGAACCGCATGTTGTCTTTGGCCGATTCTCGACGGGCCAAGTCAAGAGCTTCTTCAGCCATCAAAGTCTTACGGGTCTCTTCTGATTCCTCAGAAGTCCATTTTCGGTAGGATTCAGAAACCCAAGTGGTCTGACAAGGACGAGGTATAGTCCATATGACACGGGTGAACCATCGCTGTAGCCACGTGTCACACATAGCGTCCGTCAATTGGATCGAAACGCTAATAATTGCCTCAGTCTCAGGGATCTGCTGAAACGAACCGAACTGTCTTAGAATACGGTCCGGATAGATATGGACAGTCCAGTCCAAAGACAAGATCACCAGATAACGGGCCTTGTCCCTCCTAGCTAACCCCGTCAGCCTCGAAAGGAACCACTAGATGACATTCCATCTGATCAAAGGCCCACCATGGAACGTTAGCTCTTCATCCCAATATTTTTGAGTTATGTGATGCTTGATCTTATTCGGCGAGACCTTGAACCAATCTGACAACTACGATATCTGGATATGTTCACCGGGGGCTCTATGATCGACAGACGCTCGGATAACCAGATCTGCAAAAATTTTCGAAAAGTCAAAAACTTTCGAAAATCGAAAAAATCGAAAAATCAAAATTTTCGTAAAAATCGGAAATATTCGGAAATTTCGGGAAAATAAAAAAAAATCGAAAAAATTCCGAAAAATCCGGGAAAATTGAAAATTCCGGAAAATTCCGAAAAAATTCAAGATTACCGCAAAAATCGGGAAATCGGGCAATTATTCGAAAAAATGGTTAAATACCTGCAGAAGACGGATGCTCCCCGTCAATTGTCGATCCGGGTCGAGTCTTCTAGCGTCAAGGCCCATAATAATCACCCCAGTTATCAGCCAAGCCGGGCTGTGACCTGTCTCCATTTGGTCAACTATGCTGATTAGCTTGATCTCGCCTAAGCATGAGTCAGCATCCATCCGACCCTCAAAGGCATATCTATGCAGCATACAAAAGGCAAAAGCCCTACGCCTATGGGTAGAAGTAATTCCTTCACCAACTGGGTCCATGAATTTGTCAGCCAAGTCAAATAGGGAAACTGAATCTCCCTTCACCATACGGGCTGTCTCAGCATGCGACAGGCCTAGAAAATCCCTTAACCTCCTCCTTGGGTCAGGATAAAATGGGGGAATAGCCGGACGAGCATTAGGGCAGCAACCGCCTATAGCTGCAATTTCTTCAGGAAGGGGACACATTTCTCCTCGAGAAAATGCAAAAACATGGTAGGTAGTATCCCAAAAGGCTAAGCAAGCATCAAGAAAATGCGAATCTACCTTAAGTCGCTGAAGTGGGAATAAAGCCACAATTCCCATTTGAGTTAGCTGAACTTTATCTTCATCTCGAAAATCCTGGGCCCACGCATGAAGCATCGCGGTCAAATGATCGATACCCATTGCAAGAATAGTTTCTCTTATTTATCCTAAAAGTCTAAGGGATTTTAAGATAAAAAGATTCGGATGAGAATATGAAAAATAAGAAACCAATGCCCTCTATTTATAATAGAGAATATCCCTTTTCCTAGCCATCACAGGAATAGGATTTTAATGCCATCTCCCCTGCTTCATCTAGGCATACAGGCCTAACCAGAGAATTCTAGGAATCCGTGTCAGAATCCGATTAGGAATCAAAGTCATCCCAAGCATCCTTATTTCCAAATTTCCAAAAAAAAAATTGCGTTCTTCTTTTCAAAAAATTTCAAAAATTTCATCATTTCTTCCCCAGCATGAGTCAGTGTTTCGCCTAAATGTTACATGCAATTTCTTATGTATCAGCATATAGGTACACCCAAGACTCCCGGAAAATTCTAAGAAAAATTCCCAGTGGAAGGTCCAGGCGACATTTTATATCTGTAAACAGATATACCCATAGCTTCCAAGGCAAGCTCCCGCGCAATTCTAAGACAGGATGTACCTGTAAACAGGTATACCCATGGCTTCCAAGGCAAGCCCCCACGACATTATCATCATCAACCCAGGTATGATTTCTATCTTATGGCTGGCGAGCCCTTCACGCAGGTCTAATGGACTCTAAACGACCCGATCGGGAGTCTGCCAGGTTTTAATCCTTGATTGACCTGGTGGCTACTCTGACTTTTGCCTTGTCCAAGCCTCAGTTAGAGTGGGGGCTCTGTAGACACCCACATTTTGACCGCCAGGTGTCTATAGTAGTTCCCGCCAAACACCCGATGATGATTGGACGTAAACGTGCTTTGATGGACTCGGATATGGGCTCGTAATCATGGACATTTGGTTTAGACTTTTTAAGGAGTACAAATTTCATAAAACCAACCTCAAATCCAGGCCCTATAGGTCGTTTCGAGTCAAATAACACTAATTTGGGTCGAATCCGGCACCAGGGGTAAAACCGTCTTTTAGCGACCGAGTCAAAACCCGGTCAAAGATTTTCCCGAGACATGTGAGTCAGCCGTGACACTCACACGGTTGATTCCTACCCAAATTCCTACAAAATTTCAGATTCGTTAAAGCATTAAACAATCCCGTTAAAGGTAGAATTCGACCTCAAGTAGGAATTCTATCCGGAAACCGAATCAGACATTGACCGAGTACCAAATACTCGGCCAACACAACCCCAACCAGCCGAGATACCCTTTCTTCCTTGCCAAGAAAGCGGAATTCTCATGCTTCTCAAATTCCTACGTTTCCTATCCTAAGCGGTATTCAAACTCTCCTAAGCCAAGGTCGGAAACTCCCTATAAATAAGACCTACCATACAACACTTTCAAGGACCGAAAATCACATCACGACATCATATCACACCGAGAAAAACAGTCCTATAACACGGTTTACATATATCCTCGATAGCTAGCAAATCCCGACACCTTTCCGAAGCCTCGAAGTACCGACGAAACCGCACCATCATCCGGCCAAAACCCGGCATCCGACCACCTAAACCGACACCGTAAAGTCATCCTCATCATCTCGACGCTCCTAAGTCTAAGCCACTTTCCGATGAGCCTTATCCCGAGAAAACAAAGCATGTAGGTTGAGGGTGTAAATCAAACCCGTCTCTCCTTCTTCTCTTATCTTCTTCTCGTTTTTTTATGGGTCTTTTCGTCAGTCTTTTTCTATTTTTCTAATATCGATATTATTAAAAAAAAACTATTTTTTTATATCGAATATTCTTAAAAATATGATATCGATTCTATATAATCGAATATTGTATCAAAAAGAATTATATTAAGTTTTCGACGAAATCGTTACATCTTTTTTCGTTCAAAATCTTTTTTTAAACTTTTCGTTCAAAACTAACTTTTCTTAAAACCTTTTCTAAAATTCATTCCGAATATTCGATATCGATTTCATAATCGAATATCGGATATGACGAATATCGAGAGCATAAATCGAGTACAAATTAATTCATATTTGTACGCGGTTTATCAAATTTTTCGAACAACGAGCGAAACCGGGACAGGCCCGCACGCGAGTCGCGCCCCTCACAGGCGACTCGCGCACTAGTCTGAAACCCGCGCTCCTTTTTAGCTTCTTTTCGTTCGTTTTTTATTTATTCTACAATACGATTTCTAAAATTTATATCTTTTCTAAAAACTATTCCAAATATTTGATATTGATTTCGTAGTCAACTATCGAATATAACGAATATCGAGAATATTAAGTCGAGTACGAATTATGCAATATTCGTACGCGATTTAATCGAAAATTTCCAAAAAACCGCTTCCGAAAACAGGCCGCCACGCGACCCGCCTACGTCCCAGGCGAGCCGCGCGGCCGGCTGTCTAAGCACGCCCTTTTCGTTCTTTTTTTTTATTTTTCGAGCTTCGTTTTTTATATAAAACAGCGTTTTAACAATATTTTTCAGATTTCGATTAATTTTTATTTTCTCGATCTCGAATATTTATTTACTATATTATTCAATTGTTACTAACTCGTTTTCTCGTGTTTGTAGCAATTTATTTTTCCTATTTCGCTTTTTATCGTTTTATTAGACTAAAACGAACTCACATGTTAAAATAACTTTGACGTTATTAGTTTAGCATGCATTAAACGACTTAGCAACCCATTTATTTATTTTCCTCACATGTCTTAGGAAAATAATCTCTGCATATCATTCAATCGTCGAACTAACGCGTGTACACAAACGATATCTTAGTAAAGGCCGCTAAGTGCGGGCGGGGTTGGGTGTTCTCAATGAGCTTCCCAACACGTACCCTCACCCCTTACTCAGAACCGTGGTTTCCGGATGTCCGAAACCATTGGCAACGAGAGTCATTCAATATACGATTAACCGCTCAAGTCGGCATCGGTATCGTAATGCAAAGGGACGAACCCGATAAACTCTGATATCGGAAATGGGCCAGGTTTTAAATATGGCCCACTACGACATAGAGTGGGTTCGAATGGTTCCGAATAACCATAAAATTCGGTGGCGACTCCTACTTCGATTTAAAATTCTATTCGATCCATCTCATATGGAAATTCTATCGCCTCCCCAAACCCGCGCGTCGCCGCGTTGGGGTGGACCTATGTCATGTCCACAGATATATAACAATAAACAAAAAAAATCGATTATTTTGAACTTTGAAACAAAAAACCCTAATTCGATAATTAATGATAATTAATGATTGATACCTGTTCTTCAATCAAAATCGTATCCATGATCTATTAAATTTGATAAGTTGAATGAATGTAGACTTAGATTTAGAGGTAGTCAATAATAATTGAAAAAGAAAGAGATGATTTTAGGGTTAGGGTAGAGAGGATGAGAGAAGAATGAAATTAGGGTATTTTCGGATAAGGGCATTCAATGGAAAAATATGGTAAAAAAGTACTGCGTCGAGTAAAATGTGTACTGCGAAGAGTAACTCCGTTTTTTTATATTATCTTAGGTTCTAGTTTTTTTTGGCCTGCAGTAAAAACATCTATGGTTTCATAAAGTTTGAGTTCTCAAAACTTTACAACCTTTATTAAGCCTTTGTAGATCCCGACGTATTTATCCTATGTTTTACATTTTTTTGAATTATGTTTTCAGGTTCTAGCTTAGGTTGTTGAAATTCATTAGAAAATGATAAGAATTAGAAGAATCAAATAGTAAAGATTATCTTTATACTCGTACAACTATGCATTTCTTAAGAATGTTTAGGAAATTAAACATATGTTACCTTGTTTGCATGAAATTGCATAATTCAAGAAATATTGAAGGTAAAATAGGGGAATTACGTGGTGAAGGGGCAAATTGAAACCAAAAAAAAAGGCCAAAAAATGAATTAGCTTTAAACGGTTAAACACTTAAACCCTTAGCATTTCCAAATTCCAGTTGCCCTTTTCTTAAAGTTGGACATTTAGATCTAAGAACAATTTGGCTCCGAAGTAGAACCCATCGAATCTTGGTGATTTGAACTCGTCGAATGCGGAGCGAAAATCCAGTTTTGGACACAAATCTGGATCTGGATCTGGATCTGGATCTGGATCTATCTGGATCCGGTTTACATTCAACCCACTATCATCCTTAGTTACAACCTCTCTAAATGGACACCGACACATAGTTACTTTCATTTCCCATAAAAGGCATTATTCCCATAACAAGAGTTACTTCATATAATGAGACCAAGATTCTCCTGAGCAAATGTGGTCACAATTCACAAATCACCATCACATTCAAAATTATGTGCAAATGCACTACCCTACACATACAACATAGCTCAACTAAAATTTTGTTCCATCAAAATTGAGGCCGCGGATCCACGTGTAAGGATTCAAGGTCTCGAGACACTGAAAAATTTGATTTACCGTATATTTTGTTCAATATTTATTTAGGTCAAAGTAATTAAATTTGAACACTGCAACATGGACATAGCTTCGCTATTTCATTCAACTCCTTCAAAAGAAAACTTTCTATATTTATCCCGCTGGGTGAACAGGGTAAATAGAGGTGAGTGGGTCATGTTTGGAATTGAGTACCATCCCATCTTCTATTACGGATTACTGAGTATTATTAAAGGTTTGTCCCACTGTGCTTGCAGAGTGGCTCATCTGTTGAGAATTCACTTCTAAAACTCATATAATTAATTGTGTTCCGTATTGAAAGATGAGAGAGATGTTTCACCTTATAAAGCAAGGGGTTAATCCTGTGGAACCCTCTTGTCTTGTGAGTGGACTATTTCCGATTCTCATGAGTGGCCCATTCCCGTTATGGAATTCCAATTGGTTGTAGTGTGGAACCCTCTTGTTTGAGTGGACTCTTTCGGACTATCAGGTGTGGCCCAGACCCTTTATGAAATTTCACATCATCTTCTCCAATTTTGCCTCGGGATGATACATCGTTGTTACATATTCATCTGCTATGATTAGACATATTAAGCAAGCTCACATCTCAACAGTCTAATCTAGTTTTCCACTATTACATTTATAGTTTAGGTGATTTTTTCTCAATAAAGTATGGAGTATATATATATATATATATTATGTACCTTTATGAGGTTATATAAGAACATTAAATTTAAATAACAATTTAAATAACATTCCAAGTAAATTAAATTGCCCTTTAAATATTTGAAAATGATGATCAGTTTTTAAAGTTTTCATCATTCATGTATAGCAATCAAGTATATCAATTGTTGTTGTGACTTGTTCTATTTATGGCGAAACAGTCACTATTTGAGTCACGTGCTATGATTAGACTTATTCAGAACAATACATTTAACGACTTTATTTATTAAAAATTACTCACCAATTCTCAAGCTTGTCAGCCTCAGATATCGTGTAAGACATTTTCCCATAAAATTGTGTACCTACTAATTTTTTTTAACTTTTTTCTGTAAAAAAAAACTTTTTAACCAATAATGTAGTTAAATCTTTTTCGCTCATACTAAATCAAGTGCAACACTGTCTCTCAAAAGACTACCTATCATTATGCATCTTTTCAATAATTGACCATAATTTAAATTCAATTTTTCACATTTATTACCTAAATGTAATTGACGATATGACTTATTTGGTTGATGCGGGAAGTGAAAATTAATGGGAAATCATGGAAAATAAACTTCTGTTCCTAATTCACGGAAAGTTCTAAAAAATGTTTCATTACCAATATGAGAACTCAATTCGTGGGAATTGCAGGTTACCGAGGAGGTGTCGGTAAGCAACTTCCTACATTTATGTAGGAAGTCAATTCCCTAGGAAGTTTCACTTCCCCCACATGTGAAAATTTTAGACAAACAAACCACTTCAATACTAGAACTCTCATGATCTTACAAGGCAACCAAACATGGCCTAAGTTAAATTTAATTTTTTTGCATTTATTATCTACCTAGTATAGATCTCATGCAATTGCATGATTTTAAATAATGGTACGTTACTATAAAAGAGTATTAATAATTTATTACGGAGTAAAATTTTGTGTTGAACATGAAAATATTATAAATATTAGTATTAAATAAAGGGGTTGATAATAAATGGGAAAACTTACTCTTTTATTCGGTTAAAGAGTTTCTTAAATTACAATTTGTTTTGATGGGGGTCGGTTGCCTGTCATTGGCCGCCTGCCAATCAGGCCCCGAGGCGACCAAGTCCCAAAAGGGGGAAAGGTCTGTCCAGCAGCTTTTCCCATCAGTCACTGGAATCTCCAAGTGTGGCCCCAATCCCTTGGGCCGTCCGCCAAACGGAGTAAACCAGGCCTGCCGCCTGCTTCCAGGGCGTTCCCGCCTGAACGGAGCCGAAGGGGAACCGAGGACCCATCCGTCATTTTGCCTAAGGTAATTGGGAATGGATGGATGAGAAGCCGCCACTTGTCACTTTCCCATCCAACCATCCCCCTTTCTCTTCTCTCTCTTGTGGGAAGGTATAAATACCTCCCCATTTCCCACATGAGAGGGGTTGGATTTTCTCTCTCTAGACTCTTACTCTTAAAACGCCGCCTAGTTCCTCACGAGCTAGGTTCGTAAAGGCATTCCACGGACTGACTTAGGCATCGGAGAGGGTTTCCTCGGACAACCTCCGAGGCCCTGTGCGTTCATTGTGCAGGGAGCAGGCCGTTTTCCGCCGGGAAAGTCCGATTCAAGGAGTGAGAGGAAGGGGAGATCAAGGGAATCAAGCGACTAATTATCCATCATTAATTCAATTGTACTACCCGGATTCTAGGCCGGGTAAATTGTTTCCGTAACCGGAACAATTTGGCGCCGTCTGTGGGGAACTTACGGTTGTGCTCACGAGTTACCCACTAAAATCAACCACTCATAACCACAAAATTAAACACAATCATGCCAGAAATCGTCGATGACAGCGCAGGAGCGGGTCCGACGGTCCCTCCGGTGACCCCCCTGTACGGAATGCCGCTGTTGGAGAGGGTCCCTCCTGCCACAATCCTTGGGGTAGAGGGAACCAATCCCCTCGGTGGATCTAACACTGCTGTGACACCCGAGCTGGGGGCACGCCCTGGACGTGCTCTCAATCTGACCCCAGCTCAGATGGCACAGGCAGCCGCGTTCTTCTCTGCGATGCTGGATCAGGAATTCACACCTGAGGACTTGGTGGGCAGGGTCGCATCGGCTCCTAGGCAACCGTCCCCAGTCAGCAGGGACGAGGCCGGGGGCACGAGGCGGACCGCCGCCAGAAATGCTCAGAGAAAAGCGAGAAGAACAGCCCAAGTGTATACGCATGTGCAGAGGCGCATTACCACTGACAAACCAGAACCACCTGTCCAGCAGGCGTTCTCTATTCACACGACAGAATCGGCGTCTGGAGGGCAGGGAGGCTTATCTCAAGGATTACAGGAGCGCATGAGGCCCAGGGAGCCTGTGTCAAAACGCTTAGGAGAGAGGCCAGGCGGAGTTTTCTCCAGACTAACACCTGCGGCCAAGGAACAGTCAGCCCCCGGCTTATCCCAAAGCCTGCAATCCAGACTCAACCGAGGACAACCGCTCGAGTCCAGGTACCATCAGGGTGAAAACCTCTGCCACTCCCAGAGAAAGAGGCCCAGGCAGGCCTCCTCGGGAACAGAGGATGAGGCAGCTAGCAGACCGCCACCGAGGCACCGCTCCCCCAGTACGAGGAAACCGACCCATAAACAATGGGAATCTCATGGTAACCAGTCTGGGGAAAGCAGGTCACGACTGGTAGGCAGGCCTACGAAAACCCCGTTGCACCCTGAGGTACAAGAGTACCCCATTCCAAAAATCAAAATGCCCACCATCAAATTCGACGGGACGACGGACCCTGAAGACCACCTGGCAGCCTTTGAGAGCCACATGGGCATGTATGATGTAGATGATGCCATCTGGTGCAAAGTTTTCCCTACCACCCTGGTGGGACTTGCGCAGGGGTGGTTCAGAGATCTCCGCCAGGGGTCAATCAGATTCTTCATAGAGTTGGCTGAAATTTTCCTTGAACAGTATGCCGGAAATAAGAGAAGACGCCTTACCCGTTTCGATCTCATGACCCTGAAACAGAAGAAAGGTGAGAGTGTGAGAGAATACATGAGAAGATTCGATCTATCCTACCAGCAGGTTAGGGAGATCGACGATTCCACCGCCGCCTACGCCCTGACAATCTCCCTACAGCCAGGGGAAATGAAAAACCAGATGATCAGGGCCCAGCCAGAAACCTTGGCCATGGCCAGAAAGATTGCTGAGGGGTTCATTCTGGAGGAGGAGTTCCACGGCCTGACGGACACCCCTGCAGGCCAAACAAAGCCTCAAGGGGGACCGCAGGGTGGAAGGGGCAGAGGTGAACCAGGTAAGCAAAAAGAGGAGGGAGACACTCCCAAGAAAGAACGCCCAGTCTACCAACCCAGATTCGATAGTTACACCGCTCTGAACAAATCCAGGGCGGAAATCTTCGAACTGGAAAAAGAAACTGCCAAATGGAACCGTCCAAGCAAACCTCGCAGCCCAAAAGGCGACCCAAAGAAATTCTGCACTTTCCACGACTGTATAGGCCATACCACCGAAGAGTGCCGTCACCTGAAGGACGAAATTGAGAAATTAATCAGGAACGGATGGTTGGCCAACTACGCAGCCAAAAACAAGTCTCAGAAGGAAGTGTCTGAGAAACCCGAGGGTTCAGTGCAGAACCGGATGGTAATCCATGTGATTTCAGGGGGCACTGAGGGCCAGCTCAGTCGAAGAAGTCAAAAAAGGCAAATGCGCGAGCTGAGGAACCAGATCTGCTACGCTGAGAAAGAAGGGAGCCCAAGGGGAGTGACATTAAGTATTACCCCTGATGATGCAGGACGGGTGATATATCCGCACAGTGATCCTCTGGTGCTGTCCCTAGAGATCAGCAACCATATTGTGCGAAGATGTATGGTAGACACAGGCGCATATACAAATCTTTTGTACAAGGATGCTTTCGAAAAAATGGGCCTGGAAAAAAGGCATCTACGGCCTGCTCCCGGATTGCTGTATGGATTCAGTGGGGCAGGCGTGCTGCCCATGGGCGTCATCGACTTGCCTGTAACCTTCGGGGAAGGTTCCACAGCCAGGAATGTCAGGGCAACCTTTGTTGTTGTGGACGCAAGGTCTGCCTATAATGCCCTGATTGGCAGGGCCACGCTGGATGAAATCGAGGCCGCAATCTCCATCAGAGCTCTCACCATTGCGTATGTCACAGACTTCGGGCTGGAAGGAAAGATACGTGGGGACCAGGAGTCAGCCAGACAATGCTACTCCGTGGCCCTACAAGAGCACGAGAGGGACAGAAAAGGAAAAAGAAAAGCTGACAGTTCCCCCCGCAGGGAAGGCGAAGTCCCAGTTGAGCACCCGACGCCCGACCGCCTGGAACCAGGGGGCGAAAGCATGCTGGTGGACTTAGAACCAGGAAGACAGGTTCTGGTAGGAACAGGCATGGAGGAATCCTACCAGGCCGAACTGGTCAAACTTCTGAGAGAGAACAAAGACGTATTTGCCTATTCTGCAGACGAGATGCCCGGCGTTGATCCCTCATGCATCGTTCACAAGCTGAACGTAAGCATGGATGCTCGCCCTGTAAAACAGAAGAAGCGAAACATGTCTGCAGAAAAAGACGCAGCAATCAAGGAAGAAATTGACAAACTCTTGAAAGCAGACTTCATCGAAGTCTGCGACTACCCAGAATGGCTGGCAAATGTTGTCATGGTCAAAAAGTCGTCTGGAGCATGGAGAATGTGCGTCGACTTTACGAACCTGAACAAAGCCTGCCCGAAAGACTGCTATCCGCTCCCTCGGATCGATCAATTGGTAGACGCCACCAGTGGCTACACCATGCTAAGCTTCTTAGACGCCTTTTCAGGCTACCACCAAGTGTACTTGTGGCAGCCGGACAGGGTGAAGTGTGCGTTCATCACTAGTTCGGGCACTTACATGTATAAGATGATGCCCTTCGGGCTCAAGAATGCAGGGGCTACGTACCAGCGGTTGGTTGATAAAGTGTTTGAGAAACAAAAAGGTAGAAACATCGAGGCTTATGTCGACGATGCCATCGTAAAAAGCAGGGAAGACAAGGAACACCTGACAGACTTGCAGGAAACCTTCAGTTCTCTGCGCGCTTACAAAATGAAACTAAATCCGAAAAAGTGCACGTTTGGAGTCCGCTCCGGAAAATTCCTAGGATTCTTGGTCAGTTCTCGGGGTATAGATGCCAACCCTGAAAAAATTCAGGCAGTTCTAGACCTCCCTGAGCCCAAGACCATCAGGGACATCCAGCGCCTGACGGGTCGAATGGCCGCCTTGGCCCGATTCATTGCCCGATCAGCAGACAGAGCCACTCCTTTTTTCAAAATACTGAAAGGAAACAAACAGTTCAAATGGGAAAACGAGCAGAAAGAGGCCTTCGAACAACTAAAGGACCATCTTAAGAGGCTCCCTACCCTGGCAAGACCAGTAGCAGGAGAAAAACTTTTCCTCTACATTGCAGTAACCAATGTAACTGTCAGCGCAGTCATCCTACGAGAAGAGGCAGGCACCCAGCAACCTATATACTTTGTGAGTCATGCGCTGGGGGCAGCTGAGAAGAATTATCCGATGGTTGAAAAAGCCGCCTACGCGGTCATAATTGCAGCCAGGAAGCTCAGACCTTATTTTGACGCGCATCCGGTCATAGTCCTCACCGACCAACCCCTGGAAAAGGTGTTGGAAAAATTCGAAAAATCTGGGAGATTGTTGAAATGGGCAATTGAGCTGAGTGGGCTAGGAATATCTTACCAGCCAAGAACAGCCATCAAAGCCCAAGCTTTGGCAGACTTTTTTGCTGAGTGCTCCCATTCAGGGGAAGAGGAAGCCCCTGCCCAGGAATGGGTCGTATACACTGACGGATCCTCAACGGCCAACGGCGCAGGCGCAGGCGTCGTATTAACCAGCCCAGAAGGGACCAACTTTGAGCATGCTCTCAGATTCGTTTTCCCAGCATCAAACAATGAAGCAGAGTACGAAGCAGTACTCGCAGGCGTCAGGTTAGCTAAAGCCGCAGGGGCAGAACGAATTGTCTTGGCGACAGATTCCCAACTCATCGCCAACCAGATTAATGGAGAATACGAAGCAAGAGACCAAGCAATGGCCGCATACCTAGAGATGGTAAAGGGAGAGCTGTCCAGCCTGAAATCATATGAGATCAAACAAATTCCCCGATCCCAGAACAACAGAGCAGATGCCCTGTCAAAACTGGCAAGCTCCAGTCTGCAGGACATCCGGAGGTCAGTATGGGTTGACGTTTTACACGAAAGGTCTACTAACCCCGGTCAAACGATTAATGCCGTGGAAGAAGAGCTAGAAAGCTGGATGACCCCTTTCGTCCAGTACAAGAGGCACGGTATCTTACCATCAGACTCATTACAAAAGAGGAAGGTACAGGCTAAAGCAGCCTGGTTCATATTCATTAATGGAGAACTCTACAAAAAATCTTTTACTTATCCCCTGCTTAAATGCCTACGGGCGGATCAGGCCGCTGAGGTATTGGATGATATCCACTCAGGGATTTGTGGACATCACATTGGCGGGAGGTCGCTGGCCCACAAGGCCCTCAGGGCAGGCTACTACTGGCCTACCATGCTGGCAGATGCCAAGAGCCTGACCCAGAAATGCAGAAAATGTCAACTCTTTGCCCCGTCGATCCATGCCCCGGCCCAGGAGCTCAGGCCAATCCTATCTCCCATCCCCTTTGCTCAATGGGGGATGGACATCCTAGGGCCCTTCACAGTGGCCACAGGGGGCAGAAAATTCTTAATTGTCGCCATAGACTACTTCACCAAATGGGTGGAGGCTGAAGCAGTGCCCAACATCACTGAGCCGGCGGTCCGGAAGGTGATCTGGCGAAATGTCATCACCCGGTTCGGTGTACCAAAGATGCTGGTATTTGACCACGGCATGCAGTTCGATAATGACCCACTAAGGATCTGGCTAGAAAGCCACAACATCTCAGTCGCCTACTCAGCTGTCTGTCATCCTCAAACCAATGGACAGGCGAAAGCGAAGGCCAAACTCTAAGCATTTATGGAAAACCGCTATACACCCATCTGGGGGGTTGCATACGGTATCCTTTTCGCCGGGGACAACAACTGTGTACCCCTCCCCGAAGTTATAGAGCCGCTCAATCACGACGGCGGCGTTCTTGGCAAGGATCACCTCCCGATTTTTCGGGTCAGGGAAAGTACTCAGAGGGATGCGGTATTTAGCCCTGTCTAAATAGTAAACCCTACCCTTTTCCCGACGAACGAGGGGACCGGAAGTTCGTGAAGGGTTAATTTCCAACGCCTCGTCGTCCGAGTCGATAACATCAAACGAAGGGGGTTCAGGAGAATTACCGCCCTCACTGTCCGCCGAGTGTTCCTCCTCAAAATCGACCTCCCTAGAGGAGGAGGCAAAGTCCATCCCTTCTCCCCACTTTGATGGGTCGGTAAAGGGCAAAATCCTTTCACGGGTTCCAGACATGATTACTCTAAAAAAGATGCGGAAAAAAGGAAATCGAAGAGAGAAAAAGAGTGGAGGATGAAAATCTGACCTAAGATCGCCTGACAGCACGCCGCAAGCCCGAAGAAAGAGGTCTCAGGGAAATGGGGGTGCAAGGAAGGATACGATTCGTCAATACTCCAAGGTTTTTGACAAGAAAAAAGAATGAGGGAATGTCAAAAGAGAAGAAAGATTGGAAAAGAGGAGAGTGATGGATAATGGATCACTTTTATAGAGGAAGGCATGCCAAGAGTCACTCAGCCCTCTGGAATTCGTCCAAGGGCTGCAGTCCACGTGTCACCCCTGGGGAGGTTTGCCCTAGGCAGCTTCCCAAGAAAAATCTTGGGAGGACCAAAGGGTGTCAGCAGGCTGGTCACCCTATGACGTCCCCCCTAAAAAAAAAATTAATAATAATAAATAATAATAAACTCATATTAAAAATTCAAATATGCAAAATCTTCATTTCATTGAAAACCCCGCAAGGGAAAGATACATCGTAAGACGGGCATGAAAGAAAATTACATAAGGCTCGAAAAATTCCAGCCTGACAGAAATTAAAGGCCCTGCCACGCAGGCCTAGTCGTCCCCCAAATCTGGGGAATAATCTCCAGGACTGCCTGGACTCCCGAGAGCCGAGCCCCAGTCCCAACTTGGGGAACCCTGAAAGGGGTCATTTGAAGCCCCGTCATCGTCCCTGTCGCTCAGGCAGCCGAGACCTTCGCTGTCGTCAGAATCATGGCTGCTGTCTTCCCAGTCCCTTCCAAAAGGGACAGCTCGGGACTCGTCGCAAGTGCGACAGCCTGTCTTCTTTACAGGCGAAGAAGGACCCGACTCCAGGGAGGAATCGGTGTCAGAGTTGGGGCCGAATTGTTCAGGGTGCAGCCATGGAAAACATTCATGGCACCCCCTATCATAACAGCCCCCCCCCTGGGAGCAACGCCTGAACCTAGGCGCAGCAGGAGGAGAGGACCTCCTAGGGCGTTTGCCCATCCTAATAGAGGCCTTCCGACCCCTCCGGCGAAGGCGAAGCCGTGAACAGCGACTCCGGCGAGCAGCTAAATAAGCGGCCCGCGCATATCTGAGCCTCCAAAACCCTCTGAAGATGAAGGAAACATGTTTGACTCCGCGGCGAACTACACTTTTCTTGATCCAAGCCATGTTTAGAATGAGGAAAATGGAAAGATTGAAGGTGGAATGAAGTACAAATGATCAAGGGAGCTAAAGGTTTTATACCAAGGAAAACACCGCATTAATGGTGCCCCAACCACCTCTGCAAGGGAGAAAGGCAATCAGCGGAGCGGCACGCTGCCCAAAAATTCTCTATGCAGAGGAAGGTAATCATAACGAAAGACGTTTGAACTCCCTGCGTGCCCAGAGAAATTAAAGCATGTTCCCTCGGGAACATGCGACGCATTAAATGCAAGTGTCCAAAGAGGCAACCTCCCGCTGTCCCAGAGCAAGACATCGCCTGCCGAGCTGGAACCCCGTTCCTCCTCAGCCGGCGAGGGCCAATTGATGGGGGTCGGTTGCCTGTCATTGGCCGCCTGCCAATCAGGCCCCGAGGCGACCAAGTCCCAAAAGGGGGAAAGGTCTGTCCAGCAGCTTTTCCCATCAGTCATTGGAATCTCCAAGTGTGGCCCCAATCCCTTGGGCCGTCCGCCAAACGGAGTAAACCAGGCCTGCCGCCTGCTTCCAGGGCGTTCCCGCCTGAACGGAGCCGAAGGGGAACCGAGGACCCATCCGTCATTTTGCCTAAGGTAATTGGGAATGGATGGATGAGAAGCCGCCACTTGTCACTTTCCCATCCAACCATCCCCCTTTCTCTTCTCTCTCTTGTGGGAAGGTATAAATACCTCCCCATTTCCCACATGAGAGGGGTTGGATTTTCTCTCTCTAGACTCTTACTCTTAAAACGCCGCCTAGTTCCTCACGAGCTAGGTTCGTAAAGGCATTCCACGGACTGACTTAGGCATCGGAGAGGGTTTTCTCGGACAACCTCCGAGGCCCTGTGCGTTCATTGTGCAGGGAGCAGGCCGTTTTCCGCCGGGAAAGTCCGATTCAAGGAGTGAGAGGAAGGGGAGATCAAGGGAATCAAGCGACTAATTATCCATCATTAATTCAATTGTACTACCCGGATTCTAGGCCGGGTAAATTGTTTCCGTAACCGGAACATGTTTAAAATAAAGTCGAATACGGAATAATATTTAAATAAATACTTGCATAGTTTTTTGTATTTTTCAATTTTTACGATTATCATAAAATTTAATTAGAATAAATAGAATTTATAAATAGTCGTATAAGTTAATGAATGTTGATTTGTACGATTAATTATGTACTTGTTACCATAATTGAAAATTGAGCCTTTTGCAGGAAAATTTTTCAATGTGAGCCTGCCACCTAAGCACGTGTTATCCTCTTAGTAGTATAGAGGATGTAATTGACAATAAGTTAGCCAATTCCTAAGCTTTGCTTCCCCATCCCCCCTATACTCAGTCCCCTTTTTAAGTTAGTCAATAGGCCTCTTCTTCATACTGAAGAAAATGTCACTCGAAGTAATCTGCCTATTAGCTGTATAAGAGGAAGCCTAGCTAAATAAGTATGTAAGAAGCTTCCCCTTAACTTCGCTTGAGCTTCCCCTTTTCATAACATCAGATTCGTAAATTCAAGTTTTTCACATTTATTACCTAATGTAATTGACAATAAGTTAAATTCTAAATTTTACAATTACTGTATTACCTAGTGAACATTCAGTGCGGATCCCCGTTCCATTTTTGTGTTCCCCCAGTGTGTCACACCATACATGGGATGACACATCAACAAGTTATAATATTTGTTGCACATTTTATTCATGTAATAAACAACTAGTGTAGATCCTGTGCGATTGCACGGTCTTTGGTAGACATTGTTTTAATAGGTTTTTCGTATAGTAGTACATCTGTGCGTAGAAGTTAATATTTTACAGCAATCATAACACTTTGTTTGATTTATTTGTAGCTCAAAGTCTGTAGTATCAAATATGCTGGAGGCAGCAAAACACAAACCTGAAATAACGAAGAGTCCATGTAATACTTGTCATTTAATTTGTCTAACTTTGTTAATTAATAAATGATACCATAAGGTAATGAGAAATATATGAAGACGTAGTACATTTGAAATGACAGAGTGATGTACATGTACTTATGCATACAATCCATACAATCCTCGCATATAATATAAGAGTAAGAAGATAAAAAGTAGTGTAAAAGTATAAGGCTATACTTCTATAAGATTACCTCATCTGAGGTTTTGGAAGACTTCCTTGTACACTACATTGTCGGTAGTGTTTCCCAAAACATTTTCCTTGTCACAGATCAATATCTTCAAACCTCGCTTGTTCGTTACTCGTGACACAGCAACATATAGTTGTCCATGGCTAAATACTGGTTTTGGCAGAAATTATTCAACGCATGACAACGATTGTCCTTGACTCTTGTTGATAGTCATAGCAAAAGACACAACCATGGGGAATTGTTTACACCTTAGTCTCACCCCAATTTGAGTGATATCAGATGGACTTAGTGTCATTCGGGCGACGATGACTTTGTGGCCGATGTTCCTCCCCGATATAATTTGAGCCTCAATTACACGTTCACCCAACCTTGCTACCACAAGCCTTGTACCATTACATAGCCCAACCGCTTAATCCAGGTTTCTTAGTAGCATAACATGGACCCCAACTTTCAACCTTAATTCATGATTTGGAAATCCTGAGCACCTTATGCTGTTTAGAACTTCAATAGAATAAGCACTCTCGTCAAAAGCATCTAATCGTTCTGACCTGCAAATACTATCAGAGCTAAGATAAATCTTCTCGTCTCCTAGGATTGAGGAAAGAATATTATCATTTACCATCTCGACTGTTTCATGAGTTGGAGCAAGAATAGCCCTCTCTTGAAAATAGGTTGTATTCAATAAATTCTGTACAACAGATGGGTAGGTACTGTCAACAATTGCAGCCACTGGATTTCCCGCTTCGCGTATCAATATGTCATTTGGTATTTCAATGTTTGCCTCACCGTCATTAGGATCGCCGAGAATACCATCACTGAGCTTTAGAATCCAATCCGAGAATTCTGCAACCTCAGCTATATTCACGTCCCTGTTGGTAGATAGAAGTCTCATATTTTTTATCAGCCTCAAAACTTTGCAGAAATTCTACAAGTAAGATGAACTAATTGTTGAGAAAACAATGTCTTGTCTGCTGCCTTTAGGAATAAAAAGTAGGATTTGTCGGAAATCACCACCAAATACTACAACTTTTCCACCGAAAGGCTTCTCTGGGGACTCATTTTATAAGATGTTAATGTGAGAAGTCAAATCATAAGATAAGTTAATGTGTAGTTTATATTTGAAAATATAGATGTTGAATACGTGTTATATGTAATTTATACCTTCTCATCAAGTAGGATCATTTCAACCCGACTAAATTCATTTGGATTATTCCAAGCCGGTACGGAATACATCCTAATGACTCTTACCCTGATTCTCCACGTCTCCTTGGTGTCATTAATGTCACCGACCATATTGAAACGTCGGGACTGAGAGGCAAACATTTTTTGAGTATAGTGTAAATAAAATTAAAAGATTAGAAAATTAAAAGACTATTACGTATACTATAGAAGAGAAGCTAGAATGATGTTTGTATGTGAAATGTGTACGAGATTAAATACCCGACGAATGAGTTAGGTGAGTTTCAATTATATGGCATATAATCTAATCAATCAATCAATCAATTATATTTGCACAATTAATCGATAAATTAATTAGTATGATATATGATATATAGAATAAAATATATCATACTGTTAAATATATACCAATCAATTATACTCCCTCCGAGTTACTATTATTGTCTCACTTTTCTTTTTGGGCTGAGTTTGACTTTTGTCTCACTTTCCTTTTTAGACCATCAATATCTGGTTCACAATTACTCTTCTATTTCTCTCTCTTCCTCCTTCGTTTTTCAACCACTCGTTTCCCTTCCTTATTTTTCACCTCAAAACCTTTTGGAACAATAATAGGAACTCGGAGGGATCGGAGTATATGATTATATAATTATATATGATAATATACCAATCAATTAATTAGTATTCTATATTCTATATGATATATAGAATACTAAGGTACGTGTTCTATATTCTATATGATTATATATGATAGTATACAATTTAAAAAGTCTATCAAAATCAATCACACAAATTCTGTCAGTTATACAAAATCAAAAGATTGATCGTATTCTACAATTAAAAGATTGATTTTAAATAAAAAAAGATATACAATTATATCGTATTGAACTAATTATAATAATAATATTTTCTAGTATAGACTCAATTAACCAAAATGTCATTTCTAGTATATTATTACTCTCAAAATATTATACTGTCAAAGATACTCAGAAATACAATTATCGGTATGACATGAAACTTGATATGGGATGAAATATAATGTGATATAATAATTATGGCATATATATGGATTATATGGCATAATATACGGAAAATAATATAGATGCATATTATAAAGAATGTATGCATTCTATATGAAATTTAAGGCATAATAATTATATTATATACACGGTATTCTTATCGAATTGATTATTGTCATATATTTAGCGTATATTTTTAATGATGCACGGTATATATGATATTACGATGTGATATATTTAGCATATATTTAGCCTTACGTATACTGTTAAATATATGATAATATATATATAATTAGATTGTACTTATATGATAATATATATAAAATTAGATTGTACTGTCAATTAATCAATCAATTAATTAGTATGATATATAGAAAAAGATTTATACTATTTTATGGTATAACAAAAATGAAGTTGATGAGGTGTCAACTTCTCATGAAGTTTTTTACCTCCAAATTATTATCACTCAAACAAGGAAACAAATAAAAGATTTGAGGATATGACCATATTTATGTAAAATTACTACATTTAATGCAAAATTATTTTGTAGTAAATAAAAATGTACGACAAAGGCACTTACTAAAAGAATATCTATAAAATACTACCAACTACACGTGTATACTAAAATTTATAACAATCTTAGAATATCTATAAAATAAATTTGCATATATACCGTGCATATATATATAAAGGAGGAAGATTTCGAATGATCTGGTTGGTCAGAATTTTTCGAGTGATATGATTGGTCCGTTGTATCACAGCTCAATTTAGGAAAATATTTTTAATGAAAATTTTTGAGCGATATGATTAGTCTGTCGCATCAAATTCAATTTAAGAAAATATCATTAATAAAAAAATTTAAATGATATTATTAATATAATTTTTTAAACAATTTTGATGGGGATGTCATATCTTCTATTGTTAGTCCTAAATTTTAGGTAATAGTCCTAAAATTTACACAATAATTTTTAAAACAATTTTGGTGTAAGACGTACACAATTTACACCTTTCTTTATATACATTGATTCTGTAATCCCCTACAAATTCTAACGCAATACAGTGGCGGAAACACTGTAGAAGTGGGATTATAACACACTGTAACTATGTCTTGATTAAATAAAAACGGTAAATCAATACATAAGCCATAAAATAAAAAATGGCTACAAAATAAAAATATAATAAAATCCATAAAATGGGTTTTAACAATCCATAATACAGTGATCTTATTAAAACAAGCAAGATCCATAACTGCTCGCTAGCCCACCTGAAGGGAAACACATATACCTGTCATGTTAAAAAAAACATAACAGCCACAATCAGTGGGGAGCAACGTCGACGTTCTCCCAGCCGTATAACAGGATTTTAAAACTATAATTGCTATTATAGAAATATAGTAAAAACGGAAAATAGTAAAAAAGTATAATAAAAATAAGCTTTTAGTGAAGAATTTCACGTATCGAAACAATATAATAAAAAATGAGTTTTCCGGAGAAAACAGAAAACATTTGCTAACCTGCGAACCAAATTATACCAATAATAATAAAATATTCAAAATGGTGTTATGGATAAGATTAGTGTAGACGGCTAGACTTTCACTAGGAGAATACTAAAACTAGCTTCGAGAACTTAGTTCAAACAAATCAAACCTCGATCTCTAACTAGGCTACTCAACCATAATAGGACGGCGACTTATAAATGCGTGGCCCTAATTTAAGATGATATGTACACCCCTCCCGAGCACCATAAATACTCAGTTCAACCCGACGGCATCTTACACTGCGAGGCACGAGTTTAAGGTCAAAATGTTCACACACTCCCGAACACCATATATGCTCGGTTCAACAACCAATGTTCCCCATAAAGACACACCAGCCTTATAGTTGATGGCAAAAACGCAAACCCCAGAATATATATTACTCTAACCTCACACTTGTTCTTATTCCATAACTCCAAAACAAAGCCATTATCGATATTCAAAAAAAATAATCATTATAAATAGTAAGAGAAGAAAAAAAAAAGGATCACTTTCCAAAAGAGGAAACTTTTCTATTTTTAGAAACTTTACCCAAAATTTCATCATATCAAAATAGCAAAAATATTAGTTCATACTAATAACACATTTTTAGTAAACGATATAGATTTATAAAACTAGTACTTTCGGCCTTTACGATATTAATTCTTAAAACGAGAACATTTGAGTTAATGAAATTATTGAAACGTCATACAAGTGTTTATAAAATTATTTAGAAATGTTTTAAACATTTTAAATACTACTAATTGGGGTGTTTCCAAAATTTACAAAGCTAAAATTCCCTAATTATTATTAGTTTCGACAATACGATTATAAATAGGATTTTACGGCAAATGTCAAATTAATTCTTTTAACGTCTTTTATTTAATTAAACTAATGGATATATTTAGAATATGTTAAGGGATGATTTAACTCTTAAAGTTTCAGATTTAAATACTTTCAAAATTGCTGAAAAAATAATTCTTTTAGGTAAGACGAAGCATTTTAACGATAAATCTCAATTTTTACAAAAATCAATACTTATTAATTAAAGAGTTTAATAAATAGTACAAAAATTACGTAAAATAGTTTAAATATATTTATGGACATTCTGTCCAGAAAAGAAAATTTTCCAGAATCCTAAAACTCGATTTTTAAAGGGTTTTCTCATTAATCGTCTAATCTCGACAATAACGATTAACAAAAATAGTAATTACAAAACGATTAAATTATTAATATCCGAAAATTATTATTAAACTTAAAAATCATGATTTTTCAGAATCTACCATTTTTTCAGATTTTCAAAAATTCCAGATTTAATAAATCCCGTCAAAACCGTCTTTAAAACCCGTTTTCACAATTAACGATTCCATTAATAAACCTTATCGTTCCTTACATTTTATTAAAACACTAAAAATCATAAAATTACATTTTATTATGAAATTATCAGAATCATATTTTTTCCAGATTTAAACCAAAGACCAGAAATCGAGAATTTAAACGACAAACACGGTTTTAACGATAAACGATGATTTAAAGTGATTAATTAATTCATCCACTTAACAATTCCGAAAAATTATGAAAAAAATTCATAAAATTCTATTTCATCAGAAATTTTCACCACGTCAAAAATAAGATTAAAATAAAATGTTTAAGTACTAGAACTAAAAATCGTCTTTTAATTATTTTTGTCCGATAACGGTAATAATTCAATAATCGATATCAAAAATATCAGAAAAATACTAAATTATTAAAAATCATCAAAAACAACATTTTTTCCAGAATATAAACATATATTACATGTTTAGGCCGAATATTACGATTTTACAAATTAATATGACGATTTAATCGTTAATCTCGTAAAAGCGATAAAAATACCGAAACATACAAATTTTCAACTTTTAAAAATTTTCCAGATTATATGACGTATATATATATATCATCAAAAACAAAAATATAAAAAATATACATCCAATTACACAAATAAAATCATGCAATACCGAGTAACATCGACGTTACCTCTAACCCAAATCCGAGTTGATTATAAATTCGTCAGCTTCGGGATCAACCAAGAATCCTAATTCACATGACATACATGGTACAAAAATACCATGAGAAAACTAAAAGAATCAAGGTAAATAACGATAGGAAATAACATCGATTATTACCTTAACGACGGGAAAAGAAAATCAATAATTTAGAAGATGAAAATACGACGATCAAAGCTTGATTATGGATGAAAATGACTGCTGAAAATGGGCAGGAACACTAGCCAAAAATAGGGAGAAAGAAGAGGTTTTTGTTAAAATAAAATTGATGTAAAAATGAATAAGAAAAATATGAAAGGATGGTGGATGAATGAAGCATTAAAATTGATAAAAATAATGTGAATGTAGTCTTAAAATTTCAGCCAAAATGAATGTGATGGTAGCATGAAAAGTTTGTAATTTAAGCATGTAAATCAATTAAAGAGAAAAATATCTTTTTACTTAAAGTTTAAACATAAAGTGTTATGTAAATAAAAGTTGTAATCAAATGTTTTACTACATGGTGTCACGGTCCAAAAAGGTCTCTTTTTAGTTGTAGGTTGATAAAAATAAGGATCATAAAATTATTAAAAGCATTTCAAAGCAATTCGAGTAAACCGCGCGTTCGAAAATAATTATTTACGAAACTTCGTAGTAAAATCATTAAAGGCTAAATTTTCGTAAATAAAATATTTCTTAGTTGAAAATATTATATAAATATATCTAGACATTTGTAGGAAAAGGAATAGCTTAAATCAGAGTTTAAAAACTTTAATTCGTAGAGAAGTAGAATTCCTCGCAGAAAAATAATTAGTTTACGAAGAAAATCAAATAAATAGATTTAAAAGAATTAAAATATTTCAATATAAAAATAAATACCATTAGACTCAAAAATGAAAATAGAGCTTGGAATAATGATGAAACATAAGGCCGAAATGTGACAGAGTTATGACGAAGTCATAACGGAAATGATAAAAATGCTAGAAAAATAGCGGGTGTTACAGATTCATATTTTTTTGAGTATATTTTTTTTTTATTTAATTAAAGGAAATTCTGAACTATAGGCTAACATAAGCAATAAAAGAATATATTTTTTCCAATCTAATTGCTAACATACACAAAAGGAAAATATTTTATTGATTTAAGAAAAGGAAAGTGTGACCTATTGATTTAACTATATAAGGTTAATGAGATAGTTCAATTGAATATACTCCTCCATCGAAGTGCTAACAATCAATAATGGCACCATCACTACCGTAATAATCTCATATATTTCTCTTAAATAGTAGTAGTATTTTATAATGTCATTGAACTTTGTTTTCAATTAGTAGTTTAATAGATACTAATGTTTGCATGCGTGCATGTTTTAAAATTAGTTGGTAAGCATAGAGTATTTCTTAATAGGAATATAATTATTTCTTCTTTATTTTTTTCACAGGTCGTATTCATTACTGAAGGAATTAGATTCATCCAAAACGGATTGGAAAATCAAGATCCGTGTGTCAAGACTCTGGGAAGTTCTTAACTTCCGAAATAATAACAGTCTCATATGCGTGGACATGGTTCTCATCGACGAAGAGGTACTTTTACCTTATCTCTCCTCATATTTAATATAGTCAATTTTATATATACTCTTGAGTAATTAACAATATGTACTCTTTCAATTTAGGGGGATTATGTACATGCTACCATAGCGAGCGCATTATGGAGAATCTACTTATCAAAGATTGTAGAAGGCTCTATACTTTTCATCGAGGGCTTTAAATTAAAGTAGAGCCGAACAAACATAATTATCGCGTTGTAAGCGATAGTAAGAATTTGTTAAATTCTATTTATGGAACTAATGTGAAACCAATAAAGAAGGACCTACCAAATATTCTGATGCACAAATTTGACTTCGTACACTTCCACCAATTGGAATACCGTCGTCTAAATGATGCAGTTCTATCAAGTATGGACACGTACGATTTAAAAGTCATTGATGCCCAATATTCCACATGATTGGTATAGTAACAAATTAACAATAATGATACGTACACCCATTCATTGTTTTACAATATACATGATTACACTACTCTTCATTATTTTTCTATAATCTCTCTTCTCTGATCTTGATTTATTTATTTGTTGTTTATTTTTAAAGGTAACCGATCAATACGTACCCTAGCTCTCTACTTTCCATCCTCCATTCCTAATTTTACTTTCAAATCTCTTGATTTTTTATGTAACTTAGTATTTGTTAACTTATATAACACGTTTAAGAAATAAGTGTTTCGTCTAGCATGTCTGACATCAACCTTGATTCTATAGACGTTATTGGTATTCTTGTGAATGAACGTGGGGATGAGAAAGCATTAGTTCTCAAGTTTCAAGACAAACAGTATGTCCCTACCCCTACTACTCATATTTGTCAATGTGATATATTCCCCTTATTTATATTTGTATATTTGTGAAACAGTAATCAATATTTGAAAGTGCAACTTTGGAATGATTGTATCAAAACATATTATGATCTGAAGAAGAAGCTTGAGGATACCGGATGCAAACTATTTGTTATTGTTGTATCTTCTACTAGGGTCAAGGGTGTAAATCCAAGTAAGACAATTCTTCTGATCGTCCACTTAACAAGATTCCATGATTTGTTTCATATTGATTCTTTCTAAATAAGAGTTGGAAATATCATATACGGAGTATTAGTGAGTATATTAAAATATCTAATCTACTATAAGACTGCGATATCATAGGTGCGTAGAATTACATATTTTATAATAAATAATTTCTATATTATCATCGATTATAGGTGACAAGATTATAAATTATCATGCGGACTATTTTTGTCTATAAAATTTTTAAAAACATTATGTTATAATAATGATTTATAACATGCATTATTTAGCATGTATTACATGCACTATGAATATTATAATGTTTGTAAAATTACTTTTCACTCACTATGATAATACATATCATATTACATTCAACTCACAAGTGTTTTTAACCTTCACTCTCACAGCTACTCTCCGGGTTGATACTTCACCCGCAACCAAGATATATATCAATCTGTAGCCACCCGCATTTTGACTGCCAGGTGTCTATGGTAGTTTCCAAAAAACACCCGATGATGATCGGACGCAAACATGCTCTAACGCGCTCGGATATGGGCTCAGAATCAGTAATGTCCGGCATGGGCTTTTAACGGGATACAAATCTCACAAAACCAACCTCAAATTCAGGCCCAGTGGGTCATTCCGAGTCAAACAAGACTAATTTGGGCCAAAATCGACACCAAAGATAAAAACCGTCTTTTAGCGACCGGGTCAAAACCCGGACAAAGACGAATCCGTCACATAAAGTCAACCAGGTGCGTTTCTAGAACTTTGCGCCCAAATACAAAATTCAAAAATATCCAAAGTCAACCATTTCCTAAAATGGCTCGTCCAAATTGATCTACTCGGTCGAGTGGATTGACCCACTTGGTCGAGTGGAGCCTCAAAATCCGGAACAAACCCATTTTTAAAGACACTCGACCGAGTGCACTAAGGCCACTCGATCAAGTGACCCTAGGTCATGGGGTTTTCCTATAAATACCCCATCACCCCTTCACAAAAAAAAAGAACTTTTCCTAAGCATTCATCACCTTCAAAAAAGCTCATATTTTCAGTCACTCATCATCACCATCTCGACATCATCATATACACACCCGTCTACATACATTCCGAGATCAAACTCGTAAAAAACAAACTAAGAAGCAATCCTCCATACAAACGCACATACACACCATCAACTCTTCCTACGTATCTCGACGTTCCCGCGCTATTGCCGCCATTTGACGAACCGTATCCCGAGAAGCAAGAGCATGTAGGTTGAGGGTGTGACATTCAACACTGACATCTCCTATCTCTTTTGTTTTCATTTTTTTTATTATTTATGTTTATCTACCTATATATCATAATTAGTCGATAGTGACGACAATGCTAACATCTAACATTTTTTTATTCATCGCATCTAACAACCTAACATTTAATTATTGCTATTTATCTTTCGTCTTATTTATCGCGTATACGTAGTAATAATAAGTTTCGGTTTTAAATCCGTTTAACTATGTCGATCATCCAAAGTCCGTCTAATCCCTTTAAGAGCAACGACGGAGGTGGCACCCTTTCAAGAAGCGCCGCCCCAATGTACTCAAGGGCATGACTTGATCGTGACCGATAATAGTTGAACGCATTTAATTCCATTTCTAAAATTAGCGCGAAATCCATTGATGCGAAAATCGACATCACATAATCCGTTAGGATTAATACAAATGTCGTGACGCGGAGGACTACAATTTCGTCGCTAATCAAATCTTTTAATTCCATAATAGCATCTTCTATAAAATTCCGACGACGGTATTATAGTCGCATAATACACGATTATAGTATCGAAAAACCGGGTTAAATCTAAATCATCAATATTTTTATTTAACTCGGCAACAATCGATTTTAAACAAATAAAACGTAACGAGCCATGCCTCGTACAGGGGGCACTCGACCGAGTGCCATGAGCAACTCGATCGAGTTGCACCCCAAAAACCGGGCAGTAGCCACCTTAAAGGTGCACTCGATCGAGTCCTGACCATGACTCGATCGAGTGGGTCCTGTAGCCCAACAAACTGAGAGCTCTAATGCGTCGCGTGTAAAGTCGATCACGTGATCTCTTCTTCCAAAATTCATGCATATCACTTCACCTAAACGACTTTGATCGACGGTCTCGCACTATTAATCGCGTGCCGACGACTCTTTAGTCGTATCCGACACATGATTAATTTAGACTCTATTTCTCGATGTGATAAGTCGGGAGAAGACATCGAGATACGGGATCGGGCTAGCACCACGCCTAGGTTCTCTATCCCCGTCCTTTGGTTAATATACAAAATAATGCGTATTTAATCAAAGTTCGTCCATTTACACGACTCACGGTCTAGCTTATATTTATTATATACGGGTCCGTTTCTAGTTAACGTTTACCATTTCCTATTCGATTATTCTATTTTATTGCTCGTTGTATTGTGAATTCCGGGTTGTATTTCCGCCCGTGTAACTTGTAATCGATTTACATTGCTTTGCTTTATTTATTTGCGTTTCACCGTTTAAAAATGAACCTTCGCATTCTAAATCACTTCGACAATAATTTGGATGGATTAAATGACGTAGCAACCCATTCAATATTTTTATATCTTGTAAAATGTTGTTTGCATATCATTTTACCAGATTACTAACGCGCATATTAGAAAGTCAAACGATGTCTTAGTAGAGGCCGCCAAGTGCGGGCGGGGTTGGGTGTCCTTTGTGGGCTTCCCAACACGTACCCTCACCCCTTACTCAGAACCTCGGTTTACGGATGCCCGAAACCTTTGGCGCACGAGAGTCATTCTATACACGATAACAGGTATTGATGGTATCGGTATCGCAATGCAAAGGGACGAGCCCAATAAACTCTAAAACCGAAATGGGCCGTACTTTGTGTACGGTCCATAGCGATATAGAGTGTGCTCGAATGGGCCTGAACTCCCACAAAGTTCGGTGGCGACTCCATTTCGACTTAAATTTCAATTCGATCCATTCTCATATGGAGATGCATTCGCCTACCCAAACCCGCGCGTGGCCGCGTCGGGGTAGACCTACGTCATGTCCATAATTTGGCGACTCCGCTGGGGATTAACTAATGCGTGACTAACCATCGGCATCCTCAGGGTGAGACTCGAATAGAAATCGTTTGACTAGTACAATACGCGTTTTAGTTTTACGGTTCATGCATAACCCCATTTTTACCCGGGCCGGTACTGGTGACCGACGTCCCACTATACCACGACATATTCCGCCTTGGATATGTTAAAGGTGTTCATAGCCGATTCGTATGGGTTTCGCGGCATGTTCTAAGCTCAACTCGACTTAGGAAGTCTGTCCCGATTCTCGTCTAGGCTATGCGCACTGGTATAGACCCCATTTAGACTGACCGAGACTAAGTGTAAAGCATACACGGCGTTGTTATAATGCTTGCGTGACTATGTGCTACTTGGTTTCCGTGTCGTTTTCAAAAATCGTCATTTCAAAAATGCATCTTTTCAAAATATTCAAATTTCAAAAACCGGAAAGCTACCGAATTTAGGACTCTTGATTTTTACTCAAAATAGCCCATTTCTAGCCGGTATGCTGCCCATTTCATTTTTCAACTCAAAAGATATTTTCGAACTTTCAAAATTGTGGTCCGATACACTTTCTGATTTTCGAAAAATCGGCCCTTTCCCCAAGTTTTCTCGGATTTTCCAAAAATAATCCCTTTTCAAACCTTCCTCTCCTTAGGACTTCCCGTATTTAGCAGTGTCGGGTCGTGTCATAAGTTGTCGAAGTCTTTAGCGTCGAAACTCTGTCGATTTTACATCACGGGTTTCTTCCCTATCCCAGTCCGCCTTATTAGACTAAGGCAAGACCCACCTACGTAAGACATACTCTTACAAAGGAGGGTCCGTTTACACACTCGAGTCTAAAGTCTGGGGAAACCTCACGTGGACCTTCTTTCGAGCACGACTCGGCCCACATAGCCGAATCCTGACGAAGGCACACTATTCACGAGTCATCCGTCTAGGAGACTTTGTCAAGTCGTTTTTAGTCTTTTCCTTGCTCGGGATGTACTTTTATTTCTTTGGTTCCGAGGTCCGGTCTGATTGCGCGGTGTTCTTACAGACAGGCCACCGTCCACCAGACACAGCCGCAAAATGGAAGCAGCTCTGAACAATCTGAAGGCCTCCGTGGATGCCATGGCCGCCAAACAAACTGACATTGATGCCCAACTGACAGAAATGAGGGCTGGTCAAGTTGCTATCGTTGCTCGCATGGCTGCAGTGGAGCAAAGGACTCCTAATACCGAGGTCGCTGGGCCTCTAGCTGAACTAGTTAGCACGGTACGCCGACTAGAAGAACAAGTTCCTTTGACCGGGAGTAACAATATCCATCGGGAAAATAGCCGGGAGTACTCCCCGGTGAGTGACAAGCTGCCCGCGAACCTGAATCTCACGGGCTTACCCATGTTTGAAGGTACCGAAGACCCGTTACTACATGTACGGGCCTTCAAAGAATTCATGGCTATCAAAGGGGGTAGATTCCTCAATGTTCAAGAGTCTTTTTGCTGCATCCCTCGAGAAGCACCCACGGGTCTGGTACTACAGGCGAGACCCGAAAAAATACCCTACTTGGGATGATGTGGCTACAGAATTTGCTCGGAACTATGCTGACAACACCGAGATCCAGACCATAATGCGGTCTTTGGAGGTCATGGCCCAAGAACCTAAGGAAGGTTTTACCAAGTACCTTCAACGCTGGAGGGCCGAAAGTGTAAAACTGGTCGATAAGCCCAGTGAGAAGACTTTAGTGGAGGCCTTTGTCAAGAACCTCCTTCCCTCCTACCGGGTCCACCTCTGGTACGCTGTCATACCCAATTTCACCACTCTTACTGAAATGGGTATGAGAATTGAAGATGATCTGAGACTAGAGAACCTCACTAAGGCCTCTAGCAAGGGATACCAAGGGCCTTCCTCGTCCACTGCCAAGCCCCCGGCTGCAGCCCGCAGCATCTTTGACGCGGTTAATCTACTAGATGCCTCGTCCAAAAAGAATACCCCTCCTAGGGTGTTCACTGATATAGGGACTACCTATACATATGCCTTACAAAGGCTATCTTCCAAGGGCCTGGTCCAACCGATAGGCCCAACTCCTGAAGTCCCAGTTGAAAAACGCTCCAAAAGCTACAATACCCAAGCCTATTGCCAATATCATCGGGGCAACGGGCATGATACCGTGAAATGTTGGAAGTTGAAGCATCTAATTCAAGATTTGATTGAGAGCGGGAAAATACCGTTACCCGGGGATAAGCCAAGAAACAAGGACAACCCCTTTAGCTCTCATGCTATCTTCACCGGGGAAATAATCGATTGTTCTCACCTCATCTCTCCTTTCATCCCACAAATCAATGGGATCTGGTTCGATGATGAGGAAGATGTGTACCTCACCAAAGGGGAAGCTGTCCCTATCACCCCCGAAGAAATCCGGAAGGCTAAGTCCAAGGTCTTAGCCAGTAACCACCTCGCCAATGCCAGTCGTCCTTACCAAGCTACTAGCTCTAAGGACATCCCAATCCCAGCAACCGTCACTGAACCTGCCAGGACGGAAGAGGCCATTGAAGAGCCAAACACCGACACGGCTCTTGTCAAACAACTAAAGAGGACTCGGGTTGACCTCACTATATGGCAACTCTTGGGCAGCTCGCAAGAACATCAAGAGGCACTTACTAAGGCTCTCGATCAAATCAAAGTCGACTCCCAGGTTACCCCTACTGAAATGGTAGCCACCATCATTCCCTACCTCAAGGATAAGTCCAAGGAAGAAGGCCCATTAATCACCTTCTCGGAGTCCGACCTACCACCGTTCGGGGCCTCTCACAATCTGGCCCTGTACATCACGGTAATCTGCCGGGGTAAGTATCTCCCGATGACCCTAGTTGATGACGGGTCTGCGGTGAATGTCCTCCCTCTAAGGACTGCCAAAGCCCTCGGCATCATCGAGGCCGACTACATACCGAATGCTCAAACTATCCAGGCTTTTGATGGAAGCCCAAAGTCGGTCTTTGGAGCCGTTAAGCTAACAATTATAACGGGTCCAATTGAAAAGGAGTTAGAGTTCCAGGTGATTGATGTCACCTCCCCCTTCAACTTGCTCTTAGGAAGGCCATGGATCCACGCCGTTAAAGCGGTGTCCTCCACTCTTCACCGAAAGATCAAAATGCCCCTGCAAGACAACATTATTACTCTAGAGGCAACCCGTATGACTGTGGCCAACTGCAACGCCACGGACCGCACTGACCTTTGGGGGTTTGATTTTGTGGGGTTGATTGAGGAAGAATACCTTTTCAGGCCCTATATCACCACGAGCATCGACACGATGCTACAAAATTTGGGGTATCTACCGGGGGCTACTTCAAGGCCATATCTTCCAGCTGGGAAGATTATTGAAGTCCTGAATGACGGAGAATCCCACTTCGGCCTAGGGTACGCTTTGACCCCGGGAAATGTGGTCCGAATAGGAATTGAGAAGGCCTGCAACATCATTAAGGGTACCTACTTGGGGCCTTATAGCCCAAGGTTGGCTGACTACTTCGTCACACCGGTGTTTGGGGTTGTTCAAGTTGGTTTGTACCAACCCACTATCGCATATCCCGAGACTAAACTAGCTCGGGAATGCAACTATATTCCGGATGACATATTCGCCCTCATCCAATCTGAATCCAAAGAGGGTTCTGACAATGCTGAGCCCGTGCTGGGGCTCCTGTTTGGGGAAGACAAGGCTGTCCCGACCCCTAAAGAAGACTTGGTAAACTTGATTCTTCGAAGCAACAGGTTCGATCCTTCCAAGCTGATCTCAGAAGTCAGTGCTGACACCGGGAAGAGAGCATGGAGAAAAACCGTCAAGTGGACCGACGGCCAGGGCCGAGTCTACAAGCTGACCACCGGTGAAGGAGACATGCCGAACACCGATTCCGAGTCTGAGTCAGAGTCTGAGTCTGTATTCGAGTCTAAGAGGTCTGGTGCTAGAGTCCAAACTGTAACCCCTCTCCCTGCAGTCACTACCACTGGAGCCTCGGGGTCTGTCCCGAAGGCACTCCCAATCCCGCCTCTGACCAATGATCAGATGGCCGCTCTCTTTAAGCTGTTTTCCAAGTTTTCTATCAATAATAACGATAACCGTTCTACTTACGACTTGCCTTATTTTCAAAATACTTTCAATTTCAAAAATATTTTGTGCAATGACATTGAGAAACCCGACGAACAGGTATCCTTACCTCTGCATCTGATCGAGCAACTGGAACAGAGGGAATCCCGAGACCCGGTAATCGAAGAAACCGAATCTATCAATGTGGGAACAACCTTAGAACCCTAGATGCTTAAGATAAGGTTATCCTTAGATCCCGAGGAGAGACAACAATTCACGAACCTCCTCCAAGAGTTTAAAGACGTCTTTGCATGGTCCTACAAGGACATGCCGGGGATAGACCGGGAAATAGCTGAACACCGTATACCTATCAAGAATGGGTGTAAGCCAGTAAAACAGAAGCTCCGGAGAATGAGACCCGAGTGGTCTCTCAAAGTCAAAGAAGAGGTCGACAAGCAATTTAAAGCCGGCTTCATACAGGTGTCTGAATATCCAGACTGAGTCGCAAACATCGTGTCGGTAACCAAGAAGGACGGCAAGGTGCGGGTATGTGTAGATTTTCGGGACCTTAATAAGGCCAGCCCACAAGACGACTTTCTGTTGCCACACATCGACATACTGGTGGACAACACGGCCGATCATGCCCTTCTATCATTTATGGACGGGTATGTCGGGTACAATCAAATCAAGATGGCAGAGGAGGATATGGGTAAGACCACCTTCACTACACCTTGGGGTACTTATTGTTATACCGTCATGCCGTTCGGTCTCATTAACACCGGGGCTACATACCAACGAACCGCTACAACCTTACTACATGACATGATGCATAAAGAAGTAGAAGTTTATGTGGACGACATGATCGTCAAATCCAAAGAATGGGACGGTCACTTTACCGCCCTAAGAAAATTCTTCCCCCGACTGCGCAAATACAACATGAGGCTAAACCCCCAAAAGTGCAGTTTCGGGGTAACATCGGGCAAATTACTGGGCCATATCGTTAGTCAATGCGGTATCGAGGTCGACCCAGCTAAAATCAAAGCCATTACCGAGATGCAACCTCCTAAAACCGAAAAAGAAATAAGGGATTTTCTCGGGAAAGTCCAATATATCAGTCGGTTCATTTCCAAACTGACCATGGTGTGTGAACCAATTTTCAAGAAACTGAAAGTAGAGGAACGGATACTGTGGGATGACAAGTGCCAAGCTGCCTTCGACAAAATTAAAGATATCCTGTCTGCCGCGCCAGTCCTAATGCCACCTCAACCCGGTTTGCCTCTGTCGTTATACCTAACAACGACCGAGACAACCATGGGGGCTATGCTGGCCCAGACAGTCGATTCTGAAGAACGAGCCATTTATTACATCAGGAAAAAATTCCTAGAGTATGAGTGCAAATATACCATGCTCGAAAAGACATGCTTAGCTCTTGTTTGGGTCACTAAGAAGCTCCGACATTATATGCTCAGCTATGAGGTTCAGGTACTATCCAAAATGGATCCAATCAAATACCTCTTCGAAAAGCCTATACTCAACGGAAGAATTTCTAGATGGACTTTAATGTTAGCAGAATTCGACCTAAAGTTCGTTCCACTAAAAGCTATCAAAGGCCGAGTAGTAGCCGAATTTCTTGCCGATAGTCCCGTAACCGAAGAAGGGCACACCGATACTTGGTCCTTCCCAGACGAAGATATATTCCATACTGACACCGAAACATTGGATTTATATTTCGACGGGGCATCCAATTTTCGAGGATTCGGAGTCGGTATTCTCCTAATATCACCCAAAGGGGAACATACGCCGTTATCCATCAAACTGGATTTCGACGTGACTAATAACGCGGCCGAGTATGAAGCATGCATCCACGGGTTGCAAGCGGCCGCTGATTTAGGAGTAACAAATCTCCGGGTTCACGGGGACTCATCTCTGGTTATCAATCAAGCTCTTCAAATGTGGAAAACTCGGAATGCCAATCTCGTAGCTTACCAAGCGCGAGTAAGGGTTCTAGAGAAGCAATTCCAGAAGGTAGAATATATCTATCTACCACGGGAAGAAAATCAGTTCGCGGATGCACTCTCTAAATTGGCATCCTTACTAAATATCCCAGATCACATGACCAGCATGCCGATTTGTGTCGAAAGACGGTCTGAGCCGGCATATGTCAATGTCATTCAAGATATCGAGATAACTGACCCGGAACCTTGGTACCAGACGGTTCTAACCTATTTGACTACGGGAGAATATCCCCCGGGAACTGAAAACCGGGCCAAGAAAGCCCTGCGAAGATTGGCCACCCAATTCATTCGTACGGACGATGGTCAGCTATACAAAAAGACGGCACAAGGGGCTTTACTCCTATGCATCGACAAAACGCAGGCCGAAAAGGTAATGGCCGAGGTGCACGACGGTGAAAACGGCCCGCATATGAACGCCCATATGCTAGCCCGAAAAATCATGAGGCTCGGATACTACTGGAACAGTATGAAAACCGATTGTCACTCGTATGTCAAACACTGCCATAATTGTCAAATTTTTGCCAACGTTCAACATATGCCATCATCCCTAATATACACCATGACATCTCCATGGCCATTTTCAACATGGGGTATTGATATAATTGGAAAGGTGAACCCTTCCGGGACGGGAGGTCACGGTTTCATTTTGGTGGCAATCGACTATTTCATCAAATGGGTCGAAGCCGAGTCATACCGGATCCTGAATGCCAAGCATGTTGCCGGTACGGGATCCCGCACGAGTTCATTAGTGACCACGGGACCCATTTCCAGGCCGAAACCGCTACTTTGCTAGCAAAATACAAAATCCAAAGGCATACATCTTCGCCTTACCGTCCCCAAACAAATGGAGCGGTATAGGCTGCCAATAAAACAATTGTCACCATACTTAAAAAGATGGCTGATAATTATCGGGACTGGCCCGACAAAATACCCTTTGCCCTATGGGGGTACCGGACATCGATTCGTACTGCAACTAGGGCAACTCCATATTATTTGACGTACGGAATGGAGGCAGTCCAGCCAGTCGAATTGGAGGTACCGTCCCTCCGAATTCTGCTAGAAAGTCAAGTGCCCGAAGCGGATTGGGTTCAAGCTCGATATGACTCATTAGTTCTTTTGGACGAACGGCGGTCTCGGGCCCTCAATAACATCCAAATATATCAAAAAAGGATACAACGGGCTTTTAACAAAAGGGTTAGGCCCGAAAATATCAAAGAAGGGGATTTGGTTCTCAAATCAGTCCGCGCGTTGCTACCAGTCGACCCAAGAGGAAAATTCAAACCCAATTGGGTTGGGCCATATCTAGTAAAGAAGGTTCTATCAGAAGGAGAAGTGATGCTGACAGACCTGGATGGGAATGAATTTGTCAACCCGACCAACTTGGACCAGCTGAAGCGCTACTACCCCTAAGCCTTATCTCAATGTCATTTGCAAAATTTATTAAAATCACTCTTTTCAAAATTTATATGCAAGTCAATAAGTTAGGATTATTTATCCTACTGTCGCACATCTTGAACTAATGGTCTTGATGTATTTCGAAATTGCAAAAAAAATCTACGCCCGAACTACGTTTGGTTTGATTCCACTAACTGTGGATACGTAGGCAACCCCTCAAAAGGGCACAACCACCGCAATAACGAAAAAGACAGGAACGGTTTCACTAATAAAATACTTTTATTATTAAAAAAAAACCGATAAACTCGGTGTTCCGGTATTGGAATCAATTAACCCGACTTGGAATTCGGGTCTGTGATGTTCAATGTTACTTTGAATAATGATCGGACAATCTTGTCCGCCTCTTCTTCCTCTTACTCCACTAATCGGACCTCCCCGGCGGAACGGGCCTGCTCCCTGCACACAGAACGCACAGGGCCTCGGAGGTTGTCCGAGGAAACCCTCTTCGATGCCTAAGTCAGTCCGTGAATGCCTTAATGAACCTAGCTCGTGAGGAACTAGATGGCGTTTTTTGAGTGAGAGTCTAGAGAGAGAAAATCCAACCCCTTTCTTGTGGGAAATGGAGGAGTATTTATACCTTCCCATAAGAGAGGGAAGTAGAAGGAGGATGGGTGGATGAGGGGGTGACAAGTGGCTTCACCTCATCCACCCATTCTCATTTACCTTAGGCGAAATGACGAGGAGGTCCCTCGGTGGTTCATGCCCTGCCTCCTCTAGCTCTCTCTCAGAAGACAGGCAGGTAGGGGTTATGTGAAGGCTGGGTTGGGCAGGCCGCATCGCCCTGCCGGGCAGGCGGTCGCCTGAGGTCCTCAGTGGGTTCCCTTTTAGTGATTTTGCTCTGATTGCCTGCCGGGTTGGGTCTTCTGGGCGCCTGCTTAGCAGGCGGCCCGTAGCAGGCTACCGACCCTCATCAATTGGCCCTCGCAAGATGGGGGGTGCAAGGCTTCCCTCTGGATGGCGACTTTTGCTTAGATGAGGGGAGGTTGACTTGTTTTTGGCTTCACAGTTGCATTTAATGTGTTTGTACTTTCCCGAGGAAAGAAGCGTTAATTGCATCAGGTATGCGAAGAGTTGAGAGGTCTTTTGCAATGATTACCCCTCATGCTTGGTGGATTTTCGGGCAATGTGAGGGCTTCACGATTGGTGGCTTTCCCTGCCAGGATGGTTGGGATGCCATTTAATGCTCCATTTCCCTTGTATAAATTCCAGCTCTCTTTGCCATTTTGACAATTCATCCTCAGTTCTTTCACTTTCTTTGTTAAATTATGGCTTGGATCAAGAAATCTGTTACTCGCCGTGGAGTTCGCACTGTTACCTTCCTCGTTAAGGGGTTCTGGAGGCTAAGGTATGCCCGGGCGGCTTTTCGGGCCCTTCGCCGCAGCTGGCGTCCACGGCCCTATTCTCGCCGGAACGTCTAGAAGGCTTCCCTTAGGGCAGGCAAGTGCTCCAGAAGATCCTTGCCCCCTGTTGTTCCCAGGTTCAAGCGCTGCCTTCAAGGAGGAGGGTGCTTTGATCGGGGTTGCCATGAGTGCTTTCCCTGGTTACACCCTGAACAGTTCGACCCTGACTGTCTTGACACAGACTCTTCTCTGGGGTCAGGCCCTTCCTCTCCAGTGAAGAAGACGGGCTGCGGGACTTGTGACGATCTCCAGGCAGTTCCCTATGGCAGGGACTGGGACGTCAGCAGCCGGGACTCTGGAGATAGTGAGGGTCTGGGCTTCTCGAGCGACAGAGACGAGGGCGGACTCCCTGACGATCCCTTCAAGGACTCCTCTGACTGGGATTGGGGGTCTAACATAGGAGATCAGGGCAGCCCCGGGGACTACTCCCCGGATTTAGATGATGACTAGGCCTGCTTGCTGGGCGCAAGCGTGTTGAGCCGGAAATCCAGGCTTCTTTTGTTTTTTCTTTCCTTGCTAAGTATGACATGTAACCCGTCTATTTTCCTTCGAAGTTAATGAAAAATCCGAGCGGCTTTGTTACTTGTTGTTTGTTGTGCTCTTTTTTTTTTTGAATGCGGGGATGACGTCGTTAGGTGACTATCCCTCTGACACTTTTTGTTTTTTCGAGGCCCTTCTTGGGAAGGGGTGAGTGGCTTGTTCAAAGCACGACACGTGGGGTATTTTGTTGGGGATGTACTGTCAGAGAGGCGGCCTTTTGGCTTCCTAGGCTTTATATAAGCCCTTCTCCTCCTTCATTTCTTTCTTTTGCATTTTTCGAAATTTGAATCCCCTTTCATACTTCCAAACCATCTTTGCTGCTGAGAACTTCGTAAGATCAAGGAGCGCCCATTATCACATTTTCCGGCGACGACCACCGTTCTAGGTTAGAATCTCTCTTTAAATCCTCGCCTTTTTTTTCCTTTTCCTCAATACTTTGTCTTCATAAACCAACATGTCTCGTGTTCGTGCTCTCTCTTTTGGTCTACTGCCTGAGAGGGCTGAGGGTAGAGATGGGAGTAGACGTGACCTAGCCTCCTCTTCTGGAGTTGGGCTCAGTGAGGAGGACCGTCTTGAAAGAGGGGAAGGTGTTGAATCCCCCGAACCTGCTCCCTTCGACGTCGTTGATTCTGACGACGAGGCACTGGAGGTGGACCCCTCCACGATTGTCGCCCCTCTCATTCCCAGGGAGAAACAGAGAACTTATTATCTGGACAAGATAAAATATTTGGTCCCTCTGAAAACCTACCCCGAAGGCAAGAACCGAGACCTAATTTTAGAAAGTAATGCTGCTGGGGAGATTAAGAAGTTTTATAATTTCGGGGAGGGATATACGGTCATAGTTCCAGGAGAGAGAGACACAGTGTGCTGCCCTCCTGAAGGTTGTGTGGCTGTTTACCATAAAAGCCTGGAATTCGGCCTGCGATTCCCTCTTCACCCTTTCCTGGAGGAGACTTTCAGGAGGATGAATGTGGCCATAGCCCAATTGACTGCTTCATCCATCAGGTCCCTGATAGCCTACACCTGGACCTGCCTTTTCCATGGTGAGGGGCCTTATATGACGCCCTTCGTTATATGGTTGGGCTGCAAATGGTGTCTTCGTCAGGGGGAGATGGTTCCCCTGGGTACTGGTCCCTCCAGAGACAGAAAAAGTATGCTCTAGTCTGGCCGGCTTTAAGTAGCCTGAAAGACTGGAAGAACAATTTCTTGTATGTACATAGTGCTTCCGGGTGGCGGATTCCTAGGCACTTTAGGAATCATGTTCATACCCGCATGGAGACTCGCGAAGAGTATCATCCAGGCGTCGGAGGGAAGGCCCTGGAGGTAAAGCTGAGTGAGAAAGAAGAGATACTAGTCAAGAAGTTCGAGATTGTTGTGGATAAGTCTGGTGTTTGTGGCCCTGCTTTCTGGCTCCCTCACGCGGAGCTCATAGCCACAGATGAATACTTGCTCCCATTGGGCCTGATCCCTAGCCTCGAAGATAGTTTTTAGGGGGCTTTCGTCGGCGCAATTTCCATGAGACTTGATTTCTTTGCTTTTTTAACTGACCGCCCATTTTTCCTGCAGATTCCTCTTCTCGTCGTTGAACAAGGAAGTAGATCAAGAGGCTAGGTTTGAGCGAAGAGTTTGTCATCGTTTCGAAGCGTCCTTCCCTTCCTTCAAACTTCAAGAAAGGGGAAAAAAGTTTAATAAGGTTTGTAAAGGATCTCTCTGCTGGCCGGAGGCTCCCTCTTCCTCCACGATTGCCGTCGGCAAAGCCGGCGACTCCTTCCCCCAGTATCCAGGATGGGGAGGCTGAGGTTACCTCAGGAGCCACTCCTTCCCCTAGATGTAGGCAAGGTGACTCTCCAGCTGGGACTCGTGTTTCCCAGGGATCGCATCCCGCGAATTCCGAGGGGACTGGGGAGAGTGTTCCCCTGGAGCTAAGGAGGAAAAGGGATATGGAGCCCTCAGGGACTACTCATGTGGTGGATTTGGAAGCTGATGTTGATACTCCTGAGGCAAAACGCCCTGCTCGTGACATTCCGAGCACCCTTTTTCCGGAGGAAAATACGGAGTTCCACTATACTGCCGGCGATAGTGTAGACGTGTCGGGCCTGCTTTCCGATTCTGGCGTCGTTTTGGCCGACCGTCTTACTAAGTCTGTAACTTCAACCTCTCACCAAGTAATTCAATATATCCAGCGTACCTCCAAGGTGTTGCTGGCATCTGCTGAGCTGGTGGCTCTTAGCCGCCTGAGCGATGAAGAGCTGACTGTTACACCCGGGGCTCCTCCTCCTGACCGTCTGGCTATGGTGGAAAGAGACATAACTTTGATAAATAATTTGAAAGATAAGCTGGCGAAGCAGGAGAGCGAGCTAGAGGAGGCGAAGAATCAGGCAGGCCAGTGGAAACTTCAAGGGGAGAAGGCTGTGAGGGAAGCATCCAAGTTTGAGGCTGAGCTGAAGGAGAGTCGCCTAGCGATGAAGCAAGCTACTCTTTCTCTAGCTGAGATGGAGCACCTCAAAAGGAAGACAGCTGATTTGGAGGAACGTCTGTCCAAAGCTGACTCAACCCTTGAGCAGGCCAAGAGTGAATGGAAGAAGAAAAAGGATGCCCTCGTGGAGGAGACCGATGCTGCGGTGGACGCAAGCTTTGTGAGTGGGGCCAACTCTTCCCTAGAGCTGGTGATGGAGGTGATTGGGGAGATGTTCCCTGTATTTGATGAAGAGGCCTTCCGAAATCTTTACTCTGCCAAAAACGAGGCTCGGGCGGCAAAACCTCCTAAGGCGGCCACTGGTCCAAGCCAGGATGCTCATAATGTTTAGATTTTCTTGAAATAACTCTGCTCTTGGTGTTGAGCCTTGCTATGGCTAGTTGTCTATAATATTTTGTTTCTTTGGATCTTTGCTTTGTTTGTTTTTGTGAAAACATTTTACCCTTTATGGGTCTGCTATGGAATGCTCTTTCTTGTTTCGGTCCGCTTTTTCCTTTCCTTAGGGTATGGCCTGATCCAAGGTTGAGGGAATTGCCCCCAGTCCTTATTAGTTGTGTGTAGCCTGGCCTGTCCCTGGCCTCTGCTCGAAGTCCGGGGGGCGTGCGCCCTGCCTGCCCGGAGGTAGGCAGGGAGGGCTTTTGGGTTTTTTATACAAGGTTGGGAATTGCTCCCAGTCCTTGTTAGTTGTGCGTAGCCTGGCCTGTCTCTGGCCTTTGCTCGGAGTCCAGGGGGCCTGCCCCCTGCCTGTGCAGAGGTAGGCAGGGAGGGCTTTTGCGTTTTTTATACAAGGTTGGGGGAATTGCCCCCAGTCCTTGTTAGTTGTGCGTAGCCTGGCCTGTCCCTGGCCTCTGATTGAAGTCCAGGGGGCCTGCCCCCTGCCTGCCCAGAGGTAGGCAGGGAGGGCTTTTGCGTTTTTTATACAAGGTTGGGGGAGTTGCCCCCAGTCCTTGTTAGTTGTGCGTAGCCTGGCCTGTCCCTGGCCTCAGTTTGAAGTCCAGGGGGCCTCCCCCTGCCTGCCCAGAGGTAGGCAGGGAGGGCTTTTGCGTTTTTTATACAAGGTTGGGGGAGTTGCCCCCAGTCCTTGTTAGCTCGGCGTGTGAGGCCTGCTCCCTTCCTGCCCAGAGGTAGGTAGAGGGGTTTAGAATTTTGTTGGGGGGTCCATTTTCCTTGGTTCTAGCAACAGAGGGGCCTCCCCCTATTGCCCCCTGCTCGTTTGTGTGTGAGAGTGCAAGTTTAAACAGACAACGAGTATGAATTCTTGAGCTTTATATATAAAAACTTGTTTAAACATAAGGGTGGTCGGAGCCGTCGACATTCCATTCTGATCGTTCTCCGCTAGTACTTTTCTAAAGACGAGATTTTCCTAAGACTCGGCTAAACATAGTATCTTTTCAAGGTGTCGGCGTTCCAGTGTGCGCCCAGCTCCTGGCCTTCTGGGTTGGCGATTTTGTATGTGCATGTTCCCAAAATCTGGGTCACCTAATATGGGCCTTCCCAGTTGGCACTTAGTTTCCCATGCTCCTTTGATTTTTCTACTGCCTGTGTCTTCCTCAGTACTAGGTCGCCTATTTGGAACCTTCTCTCATGTACCCTTTTGTTGTATGCCTTTCTCATCCTTTGCTGATAGGCGGCTATGTTGATGCTAGCCTCTTCCCTGACTTCATGGACCAGGTCTAGGGCTTCGGCCATTGTTGCATCATTGTCAGCTCTATTGTACTGCTGAGATCGTAGGGTAGGAATTCGCACTTCGATGGGCAATAAAGCTTCTGCTCCATACACCAGGCCAAACGGTGTCTGACCTGTTGATTCCTTTCTGGTGGTCCTTATTGACCAGAGTATACTTGGTAGCTCGTCTGCCCACCTTCCTTTGAGATCATCCACCATCTTTTTGAGCCCATTTAGGATCTGCTTGTTGGCGGCCTCGGCCTGCCCATTGGTTTGTGGGTGGCAGACGGCAGAATAGGCGACTGTTATTCCATGCCCTTCCAGCCAGGCTCTTAGGGGGTCATTATCAAACTGCCTCCCATGATCAAATACTAGCATTTTTGGCAGGCTGAATCTGGTTATGATGTTTCTCCAGATAACCTTCCTGACTGCAGGTTCAGTGATGTTTGGGACTGCCTCGGCCTCAACCCACTTTGTAAAGTAATCAATCCCCACAATCAGAAACTTTCGTCCCCCTGTGGCTTTAGTAAAGGGACCCAGTATGTCCATTCCCCATTGAGTGAAAGGAATGGGAGACAGAATTGGCCTGAGCTCTTGGGCTGGGGCATGAATTAATGGGGCGAAGAGTTGGCATTTTCTGCATTTCCGGGTTAAGTTCCTTGCATCTGCTAACATGGTAGGCCAATAGTAGCCTGCCCTTAGGGCTTTGTGGGCCAACGATCTTCCTCCAATGTGATGCCCGCAGATTCCTGAGTGGATGTCGTCCAAAACTTCAGTGGCCTGCTCTGCCCTCATGCATCTGAGCAGGGGGAAAGTGAAGGATTTTTTGTATAGCTCTTCATCAATTATTACGAACCATGCTGCTTTGGTCTGTACTTTCCTTTTTTGCACTGGATCAGACGGTAGGGTGCCGTATTTTTTGAACTGAATGAGGGGGGTCATCCAGTTTTCCTGTTCTTCTTCGATGATGTTGACTGTCTGACAGATAGCAGTGAATTTCTCCTGCACAACATCAACCCAAACTGACCTCCTTATGTCCTGTAGGCTGGAGCTGGTTAGTTTTGACAGGGCGTCGGCCCGATTATTCTGTGATCGGGGTATTTGCCTGACTTCGTAGGATTTTAGGTTTGACAGTCCCTGCTTCACCTTTTCTAGGTAGGCGGCCATGGCCTGATCCCTAGCTTCATACTCTCCGTTGATTTGATTGGCAAAGAGCTGGGAGTCAGTCGCTAGTATAATCCGCTCTGCTTCTGCTGCCTTGGCTAGATTTATCCCTGCAAGTACGGCCTCATATTCCGCCTCGTTGTTCGATGCGAGGAAGGTGAATCTGAGTGCATGCTCAAAATCCACTCCTTCAGGGCTGGTCAGCACGACACCCGCCCCTGCACCATTGGCCGTTGAGGACCCATCAGTGTATACTATCCATTCTTCGGCGGGGGGTTCCTCTTCCCCTGAAAGAGAACATTCAGCCAGGAAGTCCGCCAGGGCCTGTGCCTTGATGGCTGTCCTGGGTTGGTATGATATCCCCAGTCCGCTTAACTCAATTGCCCATTTTAGCAGCCTCCCTGATTTTTCAAACTTTTCCAATATCTTTTCTAGTGGCTGGTCGGTGAGGACCATAACAGGGTGTGCGTCGAAGTAGGGCCTGAGTTTTCTGGCTGCTATGACGACTGCATAGGCGGCTTTTTCTACCAAAAGATAGTTTCTTTCAGCTGCCCCCAGGGCGTGACTTACAAAGTAGATGGGCTGCTGTGAGCCTGCTTCCTCTTTCAGAATGACTGCACTCATCGTTGAATTGGTGACAGCAATGTATAGGTATAGTTTTTCTCCGGCCACTGGTCTCGCCAAGGTAGGGAGCTTTTTCAGATGTTCCTTCAATTGTTCGAAGGCTTTCTTTTGCTCATCCTCCCATTTGAACTGTTTATTGCCTTTCAACACTTTAAAGAAAGGGGTCGACTTGTCTGCTGATCTGGCGATGAAGCGAGCCAGGGCAGCCATCCGGCCTGTGAGCCGTTGAATGTCTCTTATGGTCTTAGGCTCTAGGAGGTCCAGGACCGCATGAATCTTCTCGGGATTGGCGTCTATCCCTCTAGAGCTGACTAGAATCCTAAGAATTTGCCAGATCGGACTCCGAACGTGCACTTTTTTGGATTCAACTTCATTTTGTATGAGCGCAGGGAGGAGAATGTTTCTTGCAGGTCCGCCAAGTGCTCCCTGTCTCCTTTGCTTTTGACAATTGCATCATCGACATACGCTTCCAAGTTTCTCCCCTTTTGATTTTCAAAGACCTTGTCTACTAATCGCTGATAGGTGGCGCCTGCATTCTTTAGTCCAAATGGCATCATTTTATACATGTACGTTCCGTGGCTGGTTATGAAGGCACATCTCACCCTGTCAGGCTACCAGAGGTACACTTGATGGTACCCTGAGAATGCATCCAGAAAACTTAACGTGGTATATCCACTAGTGGCATCTACCAGTTGGTCTATCCTGGGAAGGGGGTAGCAGTCCTTTGGGCAGGCTTTGTTAAGATTTGTGAAGTCTACGCACATTCTCCATGCGCCTGATGACTTCTTCACCATCACAACGTTCGCCAACCACTCAGGGTAATCACAGACTTCGATGAAATCTGCTTTCAAGAGTTTTTCTATCTCCTCTTTTATCGCCGCGTCTTTTTCTGCGGACATATTTCTTTTTTTCTGCTTTACAGGGCGGGCCTCCGGATTAACGTTCAGCTTGTGAACAATAAAAGTCGGGTCGACCCCTGGCATCTCATCTGCTGAGTAGGCAAATACGTCCCTGTTTTCTCTCAAGACTGCGATCAACTCCTTCTGGTAGGACTCCTCTAGGTCGGCCCCTATGAGGACTTGCCTCTCTGGTTCTAATTCCACCAGCATTCTTTCCCCTTCAGGTTCCAGGTGGGCTGCTGTTTGCTGAACAGCCGGGATTTCACCCTCCCTGCTGGGGGAACTTTCGGCTTTTCGCTTTCCCTTTCTTTCTGTTTCATGGGCTTGCAGGGCCACGGAATAGCAATGTTTGGCTGACTCTTGATCCCCGTGAACCTTTCCTTCCATGCCAAAGTCTGTCACATAGGCTATGGTGAGGGCCCTGATTGATACGGCGGCTTCGATTTCGTCCAGGGTGGGCCGCCCTATCAGGGCGTTGTATGCAGACTTGGCATCCACCACAACAAATGACGCCCTGACATTCCTGGCAGTGGCCCCTTCCCCGAATGTTACCGGTAAATCGATAATCCCCATGGGAAGTACGCCTGCCCCACTGAACCCATACAGAGATCCAGGAGCCGGCTTAAGGTGTCTTTTTTCTAAGTTCATTCTTTCAAAGGCGTCCTTGTACAAGAGGTTTGTGTAGGCGCCAGTGTCCACCATGCACCTCTTGACAATGTGATTGCTAATCTCAAGAGTTAGGACCAAAGGATCACTGTGTGGGTATATTACACTCCCTGCGTCCTCAGGGGTGATGCTCAGGGTCGTGCCCCTCGGGCTTCCTGCCTTCTCGGCGTAGCAAATCTGGTTCCGTAACTCGCGGATCTGCCTTTTCTGGCTTCGTCTGCTTGTTCGTCCCTCTGCATCCCCTGACACTACATGGATTATCATGAGATTTTGGGCTGAACGCTCAGGCTTGTCCGCCGCCTCCTTTTGGGATTTCTTCCTCGCTGCATAGTTACTCAGCCAGCCGTTTCTTATGAGTTTTTCTATCTCGTCTTTTAAGTGTCGGCATTCTTCAGTGGTGTGGCCTATGCAATCATGGAACGTGCAGAAATTTTTAGGATCCCGCTTCGGGCTGCGCGGCTTATTCGGGTGATTCCATTTTGCTGATTCCTTCTCCAGCTCAAAGATCTCTGCCCTCGGCCTGTTGAGGGCCGTGTAGCTGTCAAACCTTGGTTGGTAGGCTGTGCGCTCTTTCTTAGGGGTATCCCCCTCCTCTTTCTGCTTGCCTGCCTCATTCCTGCCACGTCCACCCTGCGGTCCCCCTTGCGGCCTTGCTTGGCCTGCAGGGGTGTCCAGCAGGCTGTGAAACTCCTCCTGCAGAATGAACCCATCGGCAATTTTTCTGGCTTTTGCCAAGATTTCTGGCTGGGCCCTGATCATCTGGTTTTTCATCTCTCCTGGGAGTAGGGAGATTGTCAGGGCGTAGGCAGCAGTTGAATCATCAATCTCCTTGACTTGTTGGTAGGACAAGTCAAACCTCTTTAGGTACTCCCTGACGCTTTCGCACTTGTTCTGCTTCAGGGTCATAAGATCAAAACGAGTGAGCCGTCTCCTCTTGTTCCCTGCGTATTGTTCAAGGAATGCCTCAGCTAACTCTATAAAGAAACTGATCGACCCCTGGCGAAGGTCCCTGAACCATCCCTGTGCAAGCCCTACAAGGGTGGTTGGGAAGATTTTGCACCAGATTGCATCATCCACATCATACATGCCCATGTGACTTTCAAATGCCGCCAGATGGTCCTCTGGATCTGTAGTCCCGTCAAACTTGACTGTGGGCATTTTGATTTTCAGGATGGGATACTTTTTTACGTCAGGATGGAGAGGAGTCTTCGTGGGCCTGCCTACCACCCGTGACCTGCTTTCCCCAGACTGGTTACCGTGAACATCTCATTGTCTAGGGGCCGGTTTCCTCGTACTGGGAGAGCGGTGCTTTGGTGGTTGCCTGCTCGTTGCCTCGTCCTCCGTGTCAGGGGAGGGTTGCCTGGATCATTTTCTCTGAGACTGACCGAGATTATCATCCTGGTGATACCTTGATTCGAGCGGCTGCCCCCGGTTAAGCCTATATTGCAGGCTCTGGGACAGCCCTGGAGCTGGCTGTCCCTTCACTGCTGGCGTTAACCTGGAGAAGACTCCGCCCTGCTTTTCTCCCAGGCGTTTAGACGCAGGCTCCCTGTGCCTCATTCGATCCTGCAGTCCCTGAGACAAACCTCTTTTCTCCCTGGACGTTGACTCCGTAGTGTGTATAGAGAACGCCTGTTGTTGAGCTGGCGGTTCCTGGCTACCTGTTGTGATACGCCTCTGTACCTGTGCGTATAATTGAGTTGTTCTCCTTGCCTTCCTCTGGGCGTTTCTGGCGGCGGTTCGCTTCGTACCCCCAGCCCCCTCTCTGCTTACTGAGCGGGGCTTTCTGGGGGTCGTTGCGACCCTGCCTACCAGGTCTTCGGGGGTGAATTCCTGGTTGAGCATTGCGGAGAAGAAGGCTGCTGTCTGTACCATCTGAGCTGGGGTTAAGTTCAGGGTGTGACCTGGATGTGCCCCCTGCCCTGGTGCCACAGCTGTATTTGGCATGCCCAGGAGACTGGCTCCCCCCACTCCCAGGATCGTGGCGGTAGGAGCTCTCTCCGGCTGCGGCATGCCGTATAGGGGAGTCACCGGTGGGACCGTCGGACCTACCCCTACACTAGTATCAACAATCTCAGGCATGATTGCTTCAATTGGTTAGTTTTTGTATTTGGGAATGGTTGATTTTTTATGGGTAATTCGTGGATACAACCAGATCTTCCCCACAGACGGCGCCAAATTGTTCCGGTATTGGAATCAATTAACCCGACTTGGAATTCGGGTCTGTGATGTTCAATGTTACTTTGAATAATGATCGGACAATCTTGTCCGCCTCTCCTTCCTCTTACTCCACTAATCGGACCTCCCCGGCGGAACGGGCCTGCTCCCTGCACACAGAACGCACAGGGCCTCGGAGGTTGTCCGAGGAAACCCTCTCCGATGCCTAAGTCAGTCCGTGAATGCCTTAATGAACCTAGCTCGTGAGGAACTAGATGGCGTTTTTTGAGTGAGAGTCTAGAGAGAGAAAATCCAACCCCTTTCTTGTGGGAAATGGAGGAGTATTTATACCTTCCCATAAGAGAGGGAAGTAGAAAGAGGATGGGTGGATGAGGGGGTGACAAGTGGCTTCACCTTATCCACCCATTCTCATTTACCTTAGGCGAAATGACGAGGAGGTCCCTCGGTGGTCCCTGTCCTGCCTCCTCTAGCTCGCTCTCAGAAGACAGGCAGGTAGGGGTTATGTGAAGGCTGGGTTGGGCAGGCCGCATCGCCCTGCCGGGCAGGCGGTCGCCTGAGGTCCTCAGTGGGTTCCCTTTTAGTGATTTTGCTCTGATTGCCTGTCGGGTTGGGTCTTCTGGGCGCCTGCTTAGCAGGCGGCCCGTAGCAGGCTACCGACCCTCATCACTCGGTAATTCCAAATTACAAAAAAAAAAAACCACGAAAAGCCACAAAAAAAAACAACACAAATAAAAATAGTAATAATATCCAAATAATAAAAGGAGACAATTATTTAGGGCATCTTGCCCTTGCCTTTGTCTTTCGGGTCACGAGGAGCCCGAGGACGTCGAGGCGGGGAGGAACGTTCCCGGATGACAAGGGGAACCTCTTTAGCTCGGGTCCGCTTCTTTGACAGCGGGTCTTCAGCAATTGTCACAGGCTCAAGTCGAGCCCGGCAACCTATCCCCAGGACCAAGTCGGTCCTGGACCAATAGCCCAGGCCCTAGTCTCCTCTCCAAGTCTGTCTGGGGGCTCACTTCCCCCCAAGCACCTCTAGCGTTGGACCCCCCAGTTCGAGTCTTAGCTCTTCCTCTCTGAACCGACGTCAAACGGACCAGGGTGGCCGGAGTCTCACCTTCATCGAAGAAACCCATGTTGTCTTTAACCTGCTCTCGCCGAAGCAGGTCGAAGGCTTCATCGACCTTCAAAGCAGCACGAGCTTCGGCAGTCTCCGCTTTGGTCCACCTCTCATAAGAATGGGACACCCAGGTTGAGTGAAGTGACTCGAGAACAGACCAAGTAACTCGAGTATACCACCTTTGTATCCAGGTGTCGCACATGATGTCGGTCAGCTGGGTAGGTTCACTCACAACTGCCTCGTTCTCCGGGATACGCTGGGACCACCCATACTGCCTAAGTATGCGGTCGGGATAAAGGTGAACTGTCTAACTGAGGGACAAGATCACCTGGTAGCGTGCCTTATCTCTGGGCGCCAAACCCGTCTAGGAGTAGATAGGCCACCACGGGACCACCCATCGAATCAATCGACCACGATGGAATGATAATTCTTCTTCCCAGTATTTCTGATCGACAAGACAGGAGGAAGCAATAGCCCGTCTCCTCGACATCACCTGGTTGAACCAATATTGACTCGGGTTTAGGGGAGGTTCGATGATCGATAACCTCTCAAATAGCCAAAGATGAAAAGAACACAAAGCTCATGAGATCTCGGGGCGATTTAGACGTCCGCCAGAGAGTGCTGGGGTCACTCGATGAGTGACACCCCTGAAACAGAACAGTAGCCTCGTCACGAAGGCACTCGATCGAGTGCCGGGCTGACTCGATCGAGTGCCCCCCTGCAGCGGGATATCGCGAAAAAAATCAAAAAAAAAAGAAAAAAAATCGAAAAAAAAAATCGAAAAAAAAGAAGAAATCAAGAAAAGGGAAAAGCGATATACCAGCAGCAGACGTGTGCTCCCAGTCAAACGGGCTGACTAGTCCCTTTTGCGGTTGTCCAAGCCCTGAATGATTTCCTCCGTGATCAGCCACGCAGGACTATATTCCGTCTCCATCAGGTCAGCAATAACAAGAAGACGAACGCTGCCCATACATGACAGCAAATCCAGATAGCCTTCGAAAGCATACACATGAAGCATGCAGAACGCGAACGCCCTGCGGCTATGAATGGGCAAAATCCGAATCTTGCGGATTCATGAACTTCTCAGCTAAGGCAAGCAAAGAAACAGTATCCCCTTCCATCATGCGGGACAGTTCAGCATGGGAGAGCCCCAAAAACTCCCGTAACTTCCTCCTTGGGTATGGAACCGAGAAGGGGACAGCAGGACGGATTAGTGGATTCCACCCTCCTATGGCAGCAATCTTCTCGGGGAGAGGGCAGATTTCGCCCCGAGGAAAGGCGAAAACGTGGTAGGTGTCGTCCCAGAAGGACAGACAAGCGTCAAGAAAATATCGATCTACGTGCATTTGGCAGAACGAGAACAGTTGAAATATGCCCGACTGCTTTATGGCTACCTTGTTCGCGTCCCTAAAGCGGTGGGACCAATCTTGCAACATGCCAGTTAGGCGCTCAATACCCATAACTAAATTTCTTGAGAAAGACAAAGTTTTCTTGAGGAGGAGAAGAATTGAGAATTGTGGTAAAGAAAGGAACAGGATGATGTATTTATAACATCAAAACCCTGGTAGCTCCCCTGCTGCTGTGCCTCTTTGGCCCAAGCGGGCCTAGGCATACAGGCCCGACCCTTGTCTTCTTCTACGGACGTGGGAATTAAGCCATCCCGAGCAGCCTTGTCAAAGTTCAAAAAATATATTTTCTAAAATTTTCCAAAATTTTTCAGCCATCCAAATATTTTTATTCCCCAGCGCGAGTCAAATTTTTACCTACATGTTGCATGCAAAGCTTTACGTAACTGATACAGGTACAACTCAAGGCTTAAGACGCAAGCCCGTACAGCTCACATACCTCCCCAGCGGAAAGTCCGAGGCGGCATCTCCCTCGGAGCGACACGAGATGAGCCCACATATAGGCGCACCCAGGATTTATGCGACAAGTCCGATTCCCCATGGAGTTATCATCATCAGCTCAGGTATGACCTCTATCTTATGGCTGGCGGGCCCTTCACGCGAGTCTAATGGACTATAAACGACCCAATCGGAAGTCTGCCAGGTTTTAATCTTTGATTGGCCTGGCAGCTACTCTGACTTTCGCCCTGTCCAAGCCTCAGTCAGAGTGGGGGCTCTGTAGACACCCGCATTTTTACTGCCTGGTGTCTATGGTAGTTTCCAAAAAACACCCGATGATGATCGGACGCAAACATGCTCTAACGCGCTCGGATATGGGCTCGGAATCAGTAATGTCCGGCATGGGCTTTTAACGGGATACAAATCTCACGAAACCAACCTCAAATTCAGGCCCAGTGGGTCATTCCGAGTCAAATAAGACTAATTTGGGTCAAAACCGATACCAAAGATAAAAACCGTCTTTTAGCGACCGGGTCAAAACCTGGACAAAGACGAATCCGTCACATAAAGTCAACCAGGTGCGTTTCTAGAACTTTTCACCCAAATACAAAATTCAAAAATATCCAAAGTCAACCATTTCCTAAAATGGCTCGTCCAAATTGATCCACTCGGTCGAGTGAATTGACCCACTCGGTCTAGTGGAGCCTCAAAATCCGGAACAGACCCGGTTTTAAAGACACTCGGTCGTGGGGTTTTCCTATAAATACCCCATCAACCCATCACAAAAAAAAAGAACTTTTCCTAAGCATTCATCACCTTCAAAAAAGCTCATATTTTCAGTAACTCATCATCACCATCTCGACATCATCATATACACACCCGTCTACATACATTCCGAGATCAAAACTCGTAAAAAACAAACTAAGAAGCAATCCTCCATACAAACGCAGATACACACCATCAACTCTTCCTACGTATCTCGACGTTCCCGCGCTATTGCCGCCATTTGACGAACCGTATCCCGAGAAGCAAGAGCATGTAGGTTGAGGGTGTGACATTCAACACCGACATCTCCTTTCTCTTTTGTTTTCATTTTTTTTATGTTTATGTACCTATATATCATAATTAGTCGATAGTGACGACAATGCTAACATCTAACATTTTTTATTCATCACATCTAACAACCTAACATTTAATTATCGTTATTTATCTTTCGTCTTATTTATCGCGTATACGTAGTAATAATTAGTTTCGGTTTAAATCCGTTTAACTATGTCGATCATCCAAAGTCCGTCTAATCCCTTTAAGAGCAACGACGGAGGTGACACCCTTTCAAGGAGCGCCGCCCCAATGTACTCAAGGGCATGACGTGATCGTGACCGATCATAGTTGAACGCATTTAATTCCATTTCTAAAATTAGCGCGAAATCCGTTGATGCGAAAATCGACATCACTTAATCCGTTAGGATTAATACAAATGTCGTGACGCGGAGGACTACAATTTCGTCGCTAATCAAATCTTTAAATTCCATAATAGCATCTTCTATAAAATTCCGACGACGGTATTATAGTCGCATAATACACGATTATAGTATCGAAAAACCGGGTTAAATCTAAATCATCAATATTTTTATTTAACTCGGCAACAATCGATTTTAAACAAATAAAACGTAACCAGCCATGCCTCGTACAGGGGGCACTTGACCGAGTGCCATGAGCCACTCGATCGAGTTGCACCCCAAAAACCGGGCAGTGGCCACCTTAAAGGTGCACTCGATCGAGTCCTGACCATGACTCGATCGAGTGGGTCCTGTAGCCCAACAAACCGAGAGCTCTAATGCATCATTCGAGCCTCGTTATTTTCCTACGACTTTAGTCGTCACGTGTAAAGTCGATCACGTGATCTCTTCTTCCAAAATTCATGCATATCACTTCACCTAAACGACTTTGATCGACGGTCTCGCACTATTAATCGTGTGCCGACGACTCTTTAGTCGTATCCGACACATGATTAATTTGGACTTTATTTCTCGATGTGATAAGTCGGGACAAGGCATCGAGATTCGGGATCGGGCTAGCACCACGCCTAGGTTCTCTATCCCCGTCCTTTGGTTAATATACAAAATAATGCGTATTTAATCAAAGTTCGTCCATTAACACGACTCACGGTCTAGCTTATATTTATTATATACGGGTCCGTTTCTAGTTAACGTTTACCATTTCCTATTCGATTATTCTATTTTATTGCTCGTTGTATTGTGAATTCTGGGTTGTATTTCCGCCCGTGTAACTTGTAATCGATTTACATTGCTTTGCTTTATTTATTTTCGTTTTACCATTTAAAAATGAACCTTCGCATGCTAAATCACTTCGACAATAATTTGGATGCATTAAATGACGTAGCAACCCATTCAATATTTTTATATCTTGTAAAATGTTGTTTGCATATCATTTTACCGGATTACTAACTCGCATATTAGAAAGTCAAACGATGTCTTAGTAGAGGCCGCCAAGTGCGGGCGGGGTTGGGTGTCCTTTGTGGGCTTTCCAACACGTACCCTCACCCCTTACTCAGAACCTCGGTTTCCGGATGCCCGAAACCGTTGGCGCACGAGAGTTATTCTATACACGATAACCGGTATTGATGGTATCGGTATCGCAATGCAAAGGGACGAGTCCAATAAACTCTAAAACCGAAATGAGCCGTACTTTGTGTACGGTCCATAGCGATATAGAGTGGGCTCGAATGGGCCCGAACTCCCACAAAGTTCGGTGGCGACTCCATTTCGACTTAAATTTCAATTCGATCCATTCTCATATGGAGATGCATTCGCCTACCCAAACCCGCGCGTGGCCGCGTCGGGGTGGACCTGTGTCGTGTCCACACAATCCTGAAATTCCCGAAGTGGAAGAATTCAAGACAATTTGGAGGTATTAATTTATTATGTATATTTACTAATTAAGCATTATGTTAGCTCTCATTCTTCACCTACATCTGCCTACATGCAATTGGGTTATTAATATATTACACTTTTAATCCAGTGATAAAGGAGAAGATGTGGTCGTTGGTAAATTCAAGATCCAAAAACGTGGAATCTTAGATCAGGAAGATCTACTTGCAAATAAGGACATCTTAACTTTATTGAGCATTTGCAAATCGTCTTATCAAAAGGTGAATTTCTTTCACATGTTATTGTTCCATTAATCTTATTTTCTGACAATGCGATTGATTATTAATGAGTTAATCAATTATCTCTATGATAATTTACGAATTGTCTATGTAGGATTTTACATGCTACCTCATAGTGGAGGTGAGCGAAGTATTGGCCAACTTACCATGGCACTACCCATCATGTCCTGGTTGTAATAAGAAACTCAGACTAACATTGAACGAATTCTACTGCCATCATTGTGAGAAAGTGCTCGATAATGCCAAACTTATGTAAGACAATTTGTTATTGTTTCTTACGGTTGATTCAATTTTTAATTGTGACTTTGGCATTAATAGTTCTAATGTAACCAATATTTTCAATTTTCACTACTTGTAGGTATCGAGTGGAATTATCAGTTAAGGATGTTACGGGATCAGCTGTCTTTGTAATCTTTAACGACGAGGCGAAAAGGTTGCTCGAACAAGATGCAAGCACGTTGTATGATGCTCACACGAATGAAGTAGCAAATAAATTATGTTTTCTTTACAGTAATCAACTTTTCAGTGTAGACCACTGAGCTTGATGATTTAATTTGTACCTTGAATATATAGGATGCACCTGACGACGCCATCGCTGATAAAGTGCCGAAGTTGCTCCGTAATACCTTTGAAAAAAACAGTTCGTGTTCAAGTTGAAGGTCACAGAATATAACCATATCGTCCAGTACAGGCAGACCTTTACCGTTGCCAATATATTCAATTATGAGCCACAGGAGGTACGAAGCGTAATATGACATAATGAAGTACTACCTCCGATTCAGAATGATGTTCCTCTTTGATTAAAAAATATACCTCACATATATTAAACAAAGGGGAAGATCATTCTTAATCGGATTAGTTGCTGATTATGTATGCATTATCCTAAGATGCTGATTTGTGTGATTATGAATCTATATCTGCAGATGGACACTAACACAACATCACCAACTTTAAGGAAGAGGACTCTTGTGATTTTACAGGAAACAGATGATGACAGCACCTCCTCGGATGATAATACAGATGTGACCATAACTACAATTAGTACCAAGAAGACAAAGTCATCAAAATTTAAAATCCAACAAGATTAGTACTAGTCAAGATACATTGTTGTCTATGGAGTTTCGGATATCGAGAAAATCCATCATATAGTCTACTTTTCAAATTATATACGATTGTCATATTCTTTAGCTAATGATGCTACTTCTACTATTGTGTTTAGTTTTTTTAGTTCCCATCAACTATCTATATTTATTAACGAGATATATCTGAACGACTTTATTCCTTGCAATTATTATTTTGCCAACTTACATTATCTACTGACCAATTCATTTTATTTCAAATTAATAAATTCATTCATACACCAAAGATCAAATGTTCAATTCTCCATAGTACACTATACACCGCTACTAATATTAATCAATTTAATCAAATTAAAAATAGGATTAATTTCCTCCCTTTTTCCTCCATTACTCTCCACTTCAATATCTCTAAGACTCTAATGGCTATTTTCTCAATTGGGTTGTGGTTAAAGTGTTCTCTAATTATTTTGCGGGTATCCCTTCGTTTTCCCTTAAATCATTGTTCTTTTCCGTTATCAATTTAATGAAATCATTGTTTTTTTCAATTATTTCTCATTGATTTAGTATAAAGTTGAAATCTTTGTAACATGATTTAAATCATTGTTTTTTTCACCCAAATTTTATAGTATTGTATCTGTTCAATTTCGATATACAAATTGTAGATGTCGTAGGACAAAAAGTTGATATCTTTGTGAAAAAAATTGATTTTTTCCTGGAGACATGGTTGTAGAGCCTTGGTTGTTTTTTTAATAAAAAAACCATTTCTTAGTAGACGTACTCAATTATTTCTCACAGTTTTTTTTTGGAATGAAGTTGAGTTCTTTGGGAAAAAATGATTTTTTTTAAAGTATTTTTTTGTTAAGACATGGTTGTACAGCCTTGGTTGATTAAAATGGGGAACCAAGCGAGTAACAATCTCTAGAATTCATTGAATTTGCATCGAAATAATAGCAAAAAGAAATACTCATCTCTCAAGGATGTCAAAAATATAAAAAAAAACAAGAAGCAAAGTGTGGGTAGTATAATTTCTTTTGAGGTAGCAAATATTATGCGTAAATTGATTCCTGTACATAATTCAACAAGTGATCATTGAGATTTCCTAGCAAATATTACGAGTGATTATAATAATAATAATAATAATAATAATAACTATGGAACGAACTCAATGAGTCGTGTTTACCAAAACATAGGTATAATATTTTTATAATAAAATATTACCATAATACGGAGCTATAAAATAAACATTGTTTACCATAATAAACATAAATAAACACAACTTTTCATTCATAGGTAATAAACATTGTTTCGTAATGTTGACCATATTTATGTTTACCGTAATGATAAATAAACATAATAAATATTGTTTACCATATTTTTGTATGTTTACGAAACATTGCTTATATGTTTGTAATATTACCTATTTTATGGCACTATAGTAACAAACAATAATAATAAACATTGGCATTACCATAATAAAATATTTTTTAAAAAAAGGAATATTGATTGTTTCTTAATCCTCCTACAATTATGTTTTCCTATTAATGACAATTAGAGGATTATACAACCAGTTGTACATAGCTCTATATACAACTGATTTTAAGATTTTGAGCTTTATCAAAAAGATTTCGAGTTTTGCTGTAAATTTTTTGAGCTTCAGTGTAAAGTTGTCGATTTAAATCACATAAATGTTTAAGCTCAAAAACTTACAACTCAGCTCATAAACTTTTATAAGCTCAACAAATATACACAAAAGCTCAAAAACTTTGTCTTGGTTGTACAATGTTACTCTACAACCAGATGTATAATCCTATTTTTCATTAATGAGAGTATTCTCTTCATCAATCTTTATATAAATACATCGGGGCATCCACATGTTTGAATAGTGCAAACAATAATTCAATTACTCCATTAGTAGTAATGACTTCCGATAAGAGCAACAAGAAGAGACCCAGAACACAAGCCCGTGCGACCATACAAGCGCGTAGTGTCGATGATCAGCAACCGCTCACTGAAGGGGCGAGTAGTTCATTTCCAGTTTTGAATAATCGGTGCATTACACAATTAGTCTATATTTTCCTCTCTATTGACTAACTATTTTAAGTTTCGTTGTGCTCTTTTCCAGTCCTGTCATCCCATCAACTTCCGGAATCGGTGTGTCATAGAGCGACTAAAAAAAGAAGGTTGCAACCTCAGTTGCCCGATGACGCAGTCATGGATATCCCACAACATTCAACGACGGAGGCACATAATGTTGCTACAATTATGATATCAGGTAAGTACTTCAGTTGTTTTAAGTTCATCGATTGTGCACGTTTCCTGTTCGTGCTCACTTATTAAGGTGTGTTGTTAATGATTCCTTTTGACTGACTGAGTCTCTGCCCAGGCGAGTCTACAATACATGACCCATCGTGCGCAAGAGACAACAATTGTCGAGGATCAGCGGTTACAAATAGGGCCCAGCAAAAGAAGGGCTCCACAACCACTCCAACAGGTATGTTAAGTAAGGAATATACATGGTAGATTTTAAAGAGGAATTAGGATAGGAGTATGGGTTGAGAGGAAATCGATTCATGATTAGGAAGGTGAATGAGTGAATCACGAACACAAAGGTTTACCACTAAAGTTTCACAAATCAAATAACGTGAGTCAATAATTAGTTCTCATTCAATTCCTTTTATTGAAACCCCTCTTAGTGTAGTTGTAGGAGTTAGTATAATGCATCTTCTACCATAAAGCTCTGAACTGAAAAAAAAAAATATATATATATATAATAATAATAATGATTAACAATAATTAACAATAATTGTTACTATTGTAATAATACTAAATATTATTACTATTGTTGATAAATAATAAGAAAAATAATACAAGTAATATGGAGTAAATAATAAAAGTAATAAATAATTGAAATAACTAATAATAGAAAATAATTATAAACTCTTACTTAAATCTTACTTAAATAATTAATATACTCTTAAGGCTATAAATCAAAATATAAAAAATAAAAATCAGCTGTCATGCATGGCATCTATCTTATCTAAAAGTATCCAAGAAGACTCTTATAAAACGGACTCACAATAAGTTTTAATATGAGAGCGGATAAGTTTCCATAGAATACGGTTACTAAAGCGGTAATCACTTCTACATAAGGGGTCTAATAAAATTATTGTGAGACAATCTAATACGGAGTACAAGACTTATGAAGATGAAATAAAATAATAAGCCATCTTTTTCAGCCCCCAACCAAAACGCACTAATATAAAAATTATCCTCTTTGTTATGAAATCATATTAGGTGAATGTCCAATGGGCTTTTGACCCATATGTAAACTCCCTTATCAGTACTGATGTACTATATATATCCCTCTCAATGACATGAATAATAGAACTCTCTCACATTTTTCTCGCTCTATTTTCTCTCTATTTTTCCTTTCTCTCTCGTTTTATAACACGTTATCAGCACGAGACTGGGCAGAGAACAACTGAGGGGAGTTCTTTTTTTTTCTCAATCCTTGTATCTTTTAAACAAGGAGTTCATTATTTTCTTTTTCAATCTTTGCATCTCTTAAGCAAGAAATTCGTTAATTTTTCTCTCAATCCTTGCATCTATCAAAGCAAGAAGTTCGTTATTTTTTTTTTTCAATCCTTGCATCTGTCAAAGTAAGAAGTTCGTTATTTTTCTTGATTCTTGCATCTTTATAGCAATGAAATCATCTTATTCTTATTTTAATTACCCTTGCATCTCTCAAGCAAGGAGATCGTTATTTTTTCCCTCAATTCTTGTATCTCTATAACAAGAAGATTAATATGAACATAATTTTATGTTTCTCTCAATTCTTGCATCTTTATAGCAAAAAATCGTTATTATTTTTCTCAATCCTTGTATCACTACATCAAGGGGTTAATTCATATCTTTTGAAGATATACATACGATTTATTATCTCCTTATGACTATAAGGAGATCATTATATATACGGAGTATTTTCAATTCATCTCCATCTTTGTATTTTTATGACAAAGAATTATATATATTAACGTAGTCATTTTAACGATTGAGATATACTTTAAAGCATACTAATAGTTAAGTTCCTACAATTCTAATATTTTGTTTGTCTCTTTTTGTCAATATATTTTAAACGAAAAATTTGGCACCTTTATTTTATTTCAACAATATAATTTAGATGTTAATTTGGATGATTATCTAAAATACACATTTCCTAAAGTCATAGATTTTGATATCATAAATATTTAATTTCTATAATAATATATTCTCTACCTTATTATAGCTATGTAGTTATGGTAGTAAAATTTTCGTAATTAGATGACAATCTTTCTATTTGCTACATATTATATTGTATGAAATAGTGATGATCATCCTTAGGGTATTACAAATACGTAATGACATGATATACTTACTATTAGCAATTTAGAATGTTAAAATTTTCATAATTATGTTCATTATTTTTTAAGTTATATTTGTCACGCATAACTTGCATTTCATTGTAAGTTGTTTAGCGATGATTTAATGTGAGATTGTCTTCTATCATTTTAATGCGAGACAATCTCCTATCAAATTTTTTTGTCATTACAATGTGAGTAAGTCTCCTATCACATTAATGTGAGACGGTATTTTATCGGTATAATGGGAGATGATTTCTGTAAATTTACGATCTTCGATCGGTATAAGTTCAGTCAAGTCTCCCATGAGTTTAATGTGAGACTAATTTATTTATGGAGTAATCTTACTCATAATTATTCTCCCATTGTGGAAGTCTAAAATATCTTACTCCATAACACTTAAATATTCATCATTTGAGTAATTACTCAAACGGAATATATTGTTATATTTTCCAAAAGGATATTAATATATGACAGATCTTGCAAATTTACATGAGACACTAGAAGTGTTCCATTTTACGAGGTGAATATATAGTTTGTGTCATATTGAGTAAGTTTAACATTCAATAGTTTGGCATGCAATTGCTTATTATACATATTGAGATCAGCTAACTTCGCATATGCATTATTGCAATTAATTGCGAACAAATATCAACATTTGACATGAACTGATTAAGCATATATGATCAACAAGTGCTTAAAAGTATGGGTTTAAGAATTGTGAATTAAAATTGACTATGAATAATGATATTAGGAAATCTAATTGCACATTACTCGAGGTTGAACAAACCTATTTTAAGTTCAATTCTACGAAATGATCGATATTGTTTTAAGTGGCTTGGAGGCCACATATCAAATACGAGTAATTTGTGTTATTAGAATTCACAATTTGATTGTTATCATGTGAATAAATTGATCTCTTAAATTTAGCATTTAGAATCAGCCATTAAAAGTCAATTATTTTATGAATCACGTACTCCCCGAAATATATCATAATCTTGCAGAAATACCCATCAATGAAATCTTATTTGCATATGATATGATAAACGCGTTCTAAGGTGGTTAAGTAAATGATTGAAATCTATCTTGAATAATTTTTTTACCACCTTAGGGGGAGAAAGTGAGTGACAAGTTGGTAAAACAAAATAAGTTTTATCATATCAAATTACGCGTATTTATCGTGTACAGTAATATATAAGTAGAATGACGCTTCTACGAAATTACATCGATATGAAAAGGCTACACATTTGTGCGCAATATCAAGTGGCCTATTGAATAAGGATTTTACAAATCCGTACAACCGTCGACATATTTATTGGTATCAATGAGCTCATAATCCTGAAATTCATCAAATTTATTGATGATATTGAAAAGTATTCAATACAGTTTGCATATCGAGTCATCATGCTGATATATAGAAACTAAGTATATCATTTCATATTAGTTTTTTTATCACATCGTTGCATCATTTCATATTCATATAGTTAAATTTAGTCACATATTATATTCGTGCAAATTATTGATAATCTGACTATACTTTGAAATGTTGAAGTGATATGTGGATGAAGACACAACAATCAAAGACTATCTTCATATTATCCATATAACTATTTGAAGATCGATGATAGATTTCTAATTACCGAAGACATCAATGGAGTTTATCAAGTATGTTGATTGTTATTTCAATATCGAGATTTATAATCACATCATGGATAATATGAAGGAGTTATGTCCACTGTCTTACGGATTTACCCGCTTAAGTCTATGTATCCGATATGCCTTGCTAGAGGTCGATGTCGGATTGACATGTAAATAAGTTACGTGTCTGGTAGTCTTAAGTGGGCCCATTGGGTCACACACAATGTGTACGGGATATTATTAATATATATATCGATATATTAAATATATCGGGTCAGTAGTAATACGGACTCAGCTGCGTTGTCGGGTTATGGTAATTAGTGTTATACTAATAATCTAATTATGGTAATTAGAGTTATAGAAATAACCTAATTCTACCTTCTCATCTCCTATATAAGGAGGTTCATATGATGAACCAATATATGGAATTAAGAGTATTGACTCATAATATATTCGTCTTATAAAGAGTTATAAGAGAAATATAGAGAGAAGTTGTGAGACGGTCTCACGTACCTTTATACTAGCATATACGTCGCAGTTCCGTACCCGTATGGATACCAAAGGAGGCATCACGTTTGGGGTGCTTTGTTCTGTCCGTGGGAATTATTTATTCTGTCCGTGGAAGATTATTTATTCTGTCCGTGAAGGTTATATATATTTCTGGGTTTATTATACTTCTTATTAATACGTTGTTCCGCTGCAAATAAGGTATAATTGTTATCCCTCTACTTTTGTCTTTTCGGTTAATACTCGTAACAGGTCCTTGAGTTTAAGGGTTGTAACCCTACAGTGGTATCAGAGCCTCTGTTACGTAGTATTAATCTATTAGACGTGAATCTATGTCTCATAATTGGTTATGAGGGATTTCACCGCATATTAATTTGATTATAAGTTGTATCGTGAGAATTGTTCTCGTCTTTCTTCGCTGCGTGTTACGTTGTAGATCAAACCCTATTTGCCCATTATAAATGTTATAAGCTTTTGCCTAATTATTGCCTAATTATTATGAACATTATCTTTAATTAGTTGATAATTTTTTTTTATGAATGTTCATTGTTTTGCCGGCTCTTGCATGATTGGCTAAGTTTGCATGTACACAAGTATGATGTTTCGTGCAAGATAATCGTTTGGTTTATCGAATTTTCGTTCTTGTTTAGGGTTTGCTTAATTTTGGAATTTAAGTTGTTAGATTCTAGAATTGATTCTTAAAATTAATTTAAAGTCTAATATTGATTATTTTTAATTTAATTTTGCCCTAAATTGACCCACTATAATTTCAAATTACTTTGTTGACGATGAGACTAATTGGATTAGTCAAGATTCGATTGAAATTTGGAATGTAAAATTACAAGAATTTATCGTTGACGATGAGACCTAATAAGATTAGGACAAGACTCGTTTTAATTATGGTGGAGACGGAACGAAACAAGGTCAACCCGGTCGACACGAATGTGACTCGATCGGAGCGGGTGTGACTCGGTAGGCACGAGTATGACTCGGTAGGCACGGGTGTGTCCCGGTCGGAACGGGATGACACGGGCGGCAAAGGTTTGACCATGACGACACAATATTTAATCGGACGACGTGGTGTCGGGTCGAGCGACGCTTTTAAGAAAAGTTGTTTTCTCGCGTTTGTGTGTTGATTATGAATCAAATACGAATTATACTTTTATTTTTTCGAATCAATGAAAAATTAGTTTTCTAAATCGGCTAAATAATTTTATGCATTTTAATTATCATGTTATCATAGATGGGTCGGGAAAAGAGTTTCTCGAGTCCTATTTGATTTTGATGAATTGTTCATCTATATGACAATTATAAGTTGCAGATCGATTGTGAATCGAGTTTCGTATATCCATTCAATTTTTCTGGGTGGGAAATTGTTCCTCGTAGTTAGAAAAATGAAAGATATTGGTGAAATTGTTCAAACCAAATAGTAATTATGAACTGTAATATGATTATAAGTCAAAATATGGGATCCTTTAACTTGTTTTATGCGCAAATCACTAATAACAATTAAATAATTATGTCATACGATGCATAAATTTTATTGTTTAGACTTGTGACTTGTGTGCTTAGAACTAATAGGTTGCCTTGTAAGTTGACCTAGCAGCATGTTTAAGACCCATAATGCATTTAATCCCTCGCACAAATATTAAGTATTGCCTTTCCAGAATTGACCACTACAACAATTTCATACCATTGATTGAAGTGACTGCCTAAGCGGTGCTTTGCCGATGTGTATGGACTGAGTAGGTGGGTAACGGTTACCCACGGGTTCAGTCTGGTTTGCTTAACATTGCTATCAAGTCGGACTTGGGTTTTGAGGCAAATAGTTGGTGTCATATGATGACTAATTCCGACGAACCAAGAATTACATATTGATGTAATTGACAATGTCGTTGTCTACCTTTACTTTTGGAGTTTGAGCAGTGAGCCCAAGTTCACTTGAGCGACAAAAGGTTTAGGATCTTGGAATATTATGCGAACTTGAGGGTAGTTTTCATGATTTTATCTTAAAATTGTTTAAGATTATTAATATTAATTATCGTTTTGCTTTGCATATAATTGTAGTTGTAATTTTGTCTCTTTATCACATTTATTAAGATGAGTTCGAATTGTTCAACCTCGTCGATTGGTATCTTGAGAATCGTTCTCAAAATTAGAGATACGGATTTTGTCCTTGTGAAGGATAATTCTGACAAATTATTACCAATGTTAATGTACAGTATGGACTGTATAATTAGAGTCATGAAGATGATTATAAGTACCAAAATTAATTGTTTCAATAAAGGGAACCGTTCCCATTAAGTGAGAAAATGTTGAAGATGATCTAATTAATCTGTGTCATATGATGACGTGATTATATTGATAATCATGAAATTTTGGATGCCTCTTTCTAAAGAATTAGGAATTGAAATCGTTTCAATTAGTCCTAAGTTTAGGTCACTTTATTATGAATAAACATGTGACTTAATAAAGTTTCTCACCTTTTAGCTTGAGATATTAAAAGACGATTGAACATTGTATCAAGAAGACAAACAATATTAATGTTCTATGAGTTCATTAAGAAAATTGCTTGAGATAATGATTAATGAATCTAAGATGTTGGTTAAAGTAAGGGAAGAATAATTGTTATCATACCCAAACTTGTTGCCAAATTTAGATTAGGTACGATTTTATTAGTCATTAATGTAATGACAAATATTGGACATTGGTAGATAGTTTCTAGAAGTGTCTAGAAAATCTGCAAATCAATTGAAGTATGACTTCTGGTGTGTATGTTACTAGAGTAATTGTTACTTTCATTCTACTGTTTTGGTATAAGATACCAAATGCAACTAATACATTGTGGATGTGATGGTTCAAAGAGGGTGGAATAATGGTATATAAGTGAAGTGTTTTATGATGAAATGAACAAATGTTGTTGTTTCATATATAAAAGGAAAATTACTTAATTTTACCATAAAGCTAAATACTGGAATTGAATAATTGTTATTCTTGTACTAGTCATAAGCAAGGACATTGATTCTGTTTCATGTATGGGCATGAAAAGTTTTGATAAAAGTAGAACAATTGTTGCTCTATACCTTGCAAGAATATGATGTACAATAAGGCTAACATGATTGTTGAGCTCTACATTCCTAGTAGTGAATGCTTTTATTTATAACATAACGACCAAAAGGTTCAAGTCCCACGACTCAAGTTTTACCTATTATAACATTGTCCTTAATCCATGAGACAAGAAACATAAGAATAAGTTTCATAATGATGAAATTATAAACCTTATTGATAAGGATAAACTGAGGTAAATGGATCTTGTTTAGATGGATAAATGACATTAAAAGTGACTCCTATTAATTGTAGTGGGAAGGTACTTAGACTTGTTGGATCACACATATACAGATACGTGTGAGTTTAACTAGTGATGTTGCAAAATAGGTAACATGTATGGTGTTGTTCATTTGATGAAATTTGAAACTGAATGCTTTGAATTGTTCAAGGAAATTCAGATGAAAGTACAAGATCAACTTGATAAGTTGGTACGAGTCGTTCGATATGATTGAAACAGGGAGGAATTGAACTAAAAGATTGCGATCATCTTAGAAGTAGTGAAAGGTGTTTCAAACTACATCGAACCATATTTGATATGATTTGGTCTATGATGAGTCATGCAGATTTTATTGACGCTTTAGAAAGTTGTGCACTATAAAAGTCTTCGTACAATGTTGATGAGATTGTCCATGTAAGTCGAAGAATAGACACCATATGAGATATGGATTGAAAATGTTCTTAAAAGTCTTTTCTTGATTATCAAGTCTCAAAGTTTAAAGAAAATTGTTTTCTAGAACTTAGACTCAATTACGACATGTGTTTTATCGGAGGTATTATGTTAATTCTACAAATCATGGAGTGATATGTTTCTTTTAAAAATATGTGATTTCTAATAGAAACAGTGGGAGTAGAATCAACCATGAATTGTTCAAGATTAACAGGAATTCTCTACAACTGTTGAAGAGGATATTGATGCATCCATGAAAAGTCATGATCATCTTAGCTGTAAAATATTACCCTACATAGGTTTGACCTATGATGAAACAATAATGGGCAAAGACTCCAAAAGTCACATAAAATCTAATAGATTGCATATACCATTACTACCAAGTATAGACTTTGGTTAAATGGGTCTTATAGTGAAGAATAGTCTTCAATATAAAGATGATATTGATTGATATAAGAGTATCTATGAAGCATAGTTGGTAGTTAAGGATTGATCTCATAGTAATGACTATGGAAAACTCTTTTTACAACATTATGCTTAAGTCTATTAAGATTGATTTAGCATTTTGAATGTCATCACTCATTATGATGAGTTTTGAACATATATATGTGAAATACATTTCTTGGAAGGGATGAAATATGATGTGTGTGCGACACATCGTATGAATTTCATATTATTAAAGTTGCTAGACAAATGTGAATGATCCAATTTGATTGGAGCAAGTATTATGGAGCAAGTATCTTCGTTCTCAATGTGGTAATTCAAATATGTTTGTTTTCCATTGAGATGAAGAGAGACAAAGTGTGTACAAGAGGCTAGTGGGAGTGCATTTATCGTTATGATTTGGTATGTAAGTGACATACTTCTCTAACTAAACGACATTTGATTGCTTTCGTCTATGAGACTTTGCAAGAAATGTGTTTATTGTGTGCTCATATGACGAGTAGATACTCATCTAGTGAGTGTCACTAAATTGCTATCTAAGAATTGTTCTTTTGCGCTTAAGAAGCAAAAGAGGAATTATTTAAGAGATGCGCATGATGTGATAAGCGAATTATTGTAAACAAGTTACAACGACTCATATTTCCAAATAGACAAAGATGACGTGAGATTGTAATCTCAGTAAATTTTGTTTTGGATAAGAAGTTGTGTGTTGGAACGGTTCCAAAGGACAACTTTATGACTGATATTATAACTAAAGTTAGTGTTCTATTGCTTTTGAAGCAAATAGACGTTTGATTACGAATTAAGCACACACTCAACTACTTTAAAGTTTATGAAGCAATTGTTGCTTATGAAACTAACAATTTGCCTTAATTGAGATAAGGTAGATTGGTCATATGCTTGTAAATAACCGATACAAATGTTGTATGTCCCGAAACCTTCTCTACATAAAGATCATATTGGTTATGATCGTTATAAGACGCATGAGCGAGTGGTCTTAGTACTTTTAGAGGTGTTTGGTTTAGTGGGAGTTATTTCGATAATTGATATATGTATGACATATTGTCATTTGGTTAATGTAACCGAGTTTTGTCCCTAAATAATTTACATTGATGAAATAGATCACTAAGTACGTGACTTAGTCTTGGAACTCTATTTGGATGATGTAATTATTTTGTCTCTAGTCAGGGTATTGTGTTGGGACATTTGAATATCCTTAAATGACTGGTGTGTGAGTTGGTTGATGACTAAGTTCCTTGAGTCATAGGTATTGAGATACTAAACCAGGCACACGGGTGTATGTTAAGAACCTGCATTAGACAGACCCGCCGAAAAGGATTTTACTAAGATTTCGCTTAGTGTCAGTAAAGTTCTTTGCAAGTTATTAACTTGTATGGTCTTTAGACCTGAGTCTTTGACTATTCTGTACATGTGATGTGTATGCTTTGATACTATTCCTCGTCAGCTGTGAAAGGGGGCTATGGATGGTTATTGGGCATGCATGGATCATGTGATAGGATGTGGTTAGACAAGAGGGGATTTGCTCTTCCTTTATTGAAGGGAATTTATTGTTTCTTGGCCACTCGAAGAGTGTGACTTGTGCAAATGCGTGGCCGCGCTCAGATAAGATGATTGTCATCTATATGCTCTTTTAACAAGTGAACTCAAAGATTCGAGTAAAAGATTGAGATATGTGAGGATGACACTTCTTCTTACCTCGTTCTCAATTGGAGACAATAGTAGCAAAGAGACTTAACGTCGTTCTTGAGAGGACATGTACAAGTGGGAGACTGAATGAGTTATGTCCACTGTCCTACGGATTTACCCGCTTAAGTCTATGTATCCGATATGCCTTGCTAGAGGTCGATGTCGGATTGACATGTAAATGAGTTACGTGTCTGGTAGTCTTAAGTGGGTCCATTGGGTCACACACAATGTGTACGGGATATTATAAAATATATCGATATATTAAATATATCGGGTCAGTAGTAATACGGACTCAGCTGCGTTGTCGAGTTATGGTAATTAGTGTTATCCTAATAATCTAATTATGGTAATTAGAGTTATAGAAATAACCTAATTCTACCTTCTCATCTCCTATATAAGGAGGTTCATATGATGAACCAATATATGGAATTAAGAGTATTGACTCATAATATATTCGTCTTATAAGAGTTATAAGAGAGATATAGAGAGAAGTTGTGAGACGGTCTCACGTACCTTTATACTAGCATATACGTCGCAGTTCCGTACCCGTATGGATACCAAAGGAGGCATCACGTTTGGGGTGCTTTGTTCTGTCCGTGGGAATTATTTATTCTGTCCGTGGAAGATTATTTATTATGTCCGTGAAGGTTATATATATTTCTGGGTTTATTATACTTCTTATTAATACGTTGTTCCGCTGCAAATAAGGTATAATTATTATCCCTCTACTTTTGTCTTTTCGGTTAATACTCGTAACAGGTCCTTGGGTTTAAGGGTTGTAACCCTACATAATATAGTTATTTTCCGAGTGATGTAACTATCAGGGGGAGTATATATGCACGCACTGTACGCTTTTTCCTTATCTATGGTTTTGTCCCACTGGGTTTTCCATGGAAAGGTTTTGATGAGGCAGCATCATATGCGTGTTTAAGGAATACTGTACTCTATTTTACACTAGTTTTTTTTCCCACGGGGTTTTTTTCGAGTGAGTTTTTATGAGACATATTATTCCGTAATGTAGATTCAAGGGGGAGTGTTATGAAATCATATTAGGTGAATGTCCATTGGGCTTTTGACCCATATGTAAACTCCCTTATCAGTACTGATGTACTATATATATCCCTTTCAATGACATGAATAATAGAACTCTCTCACATTTTTCTCGCTCTATTTTCTCTCTATTTTTCCTTTCTCTCTCGTTTTATAACACTCTTCACCGAATTAAAAATGTTTTATCATCGTATAATCCTATTTTTTATCCTACACATTGTCATCATCTACCTATATTCTCTCTTATATCATATCATGGAAACTTACTCAATATTTTAATACAACCTCAGCTTCTTCTTTATCTAACATCAAGTCAACAATTTCCCTTTTCCATTTAATCACCTATCGACCGATGATCGACACTTCAACAGTTTTGATGTAGATAATTACGATGATAATTATGATCATTACGGTGGTAATAATAATAATCAACCAGAGGCGTTGATTACTAAGACGATTATGCCCTTGACCCTACCGGTTGAATCTCAACCGTCAGTTAATAATGATAATGACAACAGTAATGGTGATGACAATAATAAAAAGAGTTCTAAAACTCAAAAAACTGTGAAAATTGTCTAAACTGGACTGAATAAGACTAATCCATATAATAATAATAATAATTAACGATAATTGTTATTATTATTATTATTATTATTACTATTATTATTATTATTATTATTATACTAGATATTATTGTTGTTGTTGATAAATAATAAGAAAAGTAATAAAAGTAGTAAATAATAAAAATAATAAAAGTAATAAATAATTGAAATAACTAATAATAGAACTAATTAATGAATAATTAAAAACTCATACTTAAATAATTAAGTACTCTTCCACCATAAAAAAAGAAAAAATTAAAAACCCTTAAGATTATAAATTGAATTAAATTATACCACATCAAGAAATTTTAACAAGTCGATGAAACTCTATTACCAAGTATATAAATAAAAGCTCACTTTTTTTCGGGTAAAAAGAAGCGGGTTAAGAGTTAAGACCAAAAGAAATACAAGAAAACGATATTAAATAGCGTAGAAATGCACAGCTGGAAATTATTACAATGACAATAAAAATATCCTCAATATAATCTTAGTAAAAATTATATGCTATCATACTATTTATAGGAGATTATATTGATTTATTAAAAACTAGTTGGAAAGCCCGTGCGATGCACGGGCCAATTTTGAAGTACCTCAGACACAAATACATTTTCAGTTACATATTTGTAACAATATTCATTTCTTACATTTGTAGAAATTTTCGATGTTATTAAGAACTCTTTTAATAAATCAAAAGATTTCTGTTTTTATATCCAAAGACGAACTATTACTTTTATTTACATAATAAAATTTCATCAACTCCTTGATGTGTGATCATCTTACCTCAATTTATAACCAACCTTAAGCTAAGAGTTGTTATAAGACTCAAAAGTTTTTTTATTATTATCTAAAAACGAACAATTTCTCTTATTTATGATATAAAATTTCTCACCTCTTCATAATTTTTCAATTTTGGATAATTCAACTTAGAGTTATACTCCGTAGTACTCTTCAAAACTCTTTTCAGAACTCAATCAAAAGATTTCAGGTTGAAATCTAAAGACAAATGAAAACTCTTACTTATATACGAAGGAATAGAATTCCATCAACTTTTACTTCGTATTATTTTTTGATGCGGGATATTTCTATTTAAATTTATAGTCTTAAGAGCTGTTATGGGCTCAGAAGATTTTTTGGTTAAAAATGAATGATTTCTCTTACGTATGAAATAGAATCTCATCACTTCATCATAGTTTTGATGTGTGAGACAATTTTACTTAGGTTTATAATCTTAAAATTTTTAAAACTACTCCATTTTTAAGATCCAAAAGATTTCAGGTTCATAACTAAAGACGAATGATTACTCTTAATTATATACTCCATAATAGAACTCCATCAACTTATTATAATTTTTCTATGTGTGATATTTCTACTTAAATTTATTGTGTTAAGAACTTTTTTAGAACTCAAAAGATTTTTGGTTGATTTATAAAAATGAATTATTACTCTTATTTATAGGGAAATGATAAATATATATAGCCCTTAGGATTACATCTAAGAGTGTAAAAGAGGAAACAAATAAATTCTTAATAGTTGTATTAATTGCATCGATGTATGTATAGTTCATTATTTAATTTTTAACCTTATACCAAGTTGGGAAGGTATTAAAGGCTTAGAAACAACCTTAAGGTTGTATTTTAACATAACCCCTATTTATATAGTAGAATTTCATCTCCTCATTAAAATTTCTCGATATGGGATAATCTTGCTTAAACTTAAATTTATAGCTTAAGAACTGTTATAAGACCCAACAGAATTTTGGTTAATATCCAAAAACGAATGATTTCTCTTATTTAATTATACGTAGAATTTATCACCTCATCATTATTTTTCAAAGTGAGATAATTCTACTTAAGTTTATAGTTTCAAAAACTCTTTTTCGGACTCAAAAATTTTTGGTCAATATCTCAACTCGAATGATTTTTCTTATTTATGATGTAGAATTGCATCACCTCATCATAATTTTTCGATGCCGGATAAATCTACTTAAGTTTATAACCTAAAGAACGCTTTTTAGAACTAATTTTTTTTTTTCTGAATATCTAAATACAAATGATTACTTTTATTTTATATAATAGAATTTCATCAATTTATTACGGAGTATTATAATTTTTTGATGTGGATAGTTTTTCTTAAATTTGTAGTCTTAATAACTCTTTTTAGGACTCAAATTTTTTTGGTTGATATCTAAAGACGAATGATTACTTTTATTTATATAATAAATTTTCATCACCTCATTATAGTTTATCGATGTGAGATAATTTTAGTCGCCCTTCTGTTTTTTACATTATTCACAAATAAAGAAAATCTTCAATATTCTTGACAATCTATAAGAGGGAATATAGTCACGTACTCACGTGAGATCTGGTGTGTTTAGTCGTTATGACTTAGGAGTATATATTATATTATAAATATCAAACTTTTATATTTTTGCTAATGTATATTTGATATTGATGGTGCAAAACGCGTCTCGACAAAACACATTAAAACTTACTCTGACATTTTTTCGAGCAAAAATTACAATACTTATGAGACTCAATTTTTTTTTTAAATTTACCTAATCACCAATGATGCCTCTTGTTTATTATAATCACGTCTCGTTATTATAATTTTTCAATGTAAGATAATTTTTACCGTTTTATATATATGTAAACAACAAAATTATCGTAATTTTATATTTTTAGAGTTTCTATTGATTATAGGGTGAATAAATAAGTACTCGTAAATATTTAAAATTCGTCAAATAGAACTGACTACACTTTCACGTGGTTTCTGTTAAATTTTTGTAGTATTTTGAGGTGATAATTGACTGTTTATATAGTAGTAATTTTTTAATCTTAGGTGTAGTAGGATTGTTTTTTCCTATACGAATCTAATATCGCTTAAATCTGAGGTGGAGTAGGCTTAATTTATCCTATACAAATCCCTATATTCTTATTTAAATTAATAAATTTATTAATACTTTTTATTAAATAATTTAAAAAACTCTGACCAATCATATCGCTCGAAAAGTTCCTGCTTTATTGATATATATTGATTGGTTTCCAAATCATAAATGTATAAGATTATATTGAGATAGTAAAGCTATAGTCAATATAGGTGATGATTAGGAAATATATATAAGACTATATTTTACAAATGACAGAACTTAACAAATTCTTAATAATTCCAGATTACTCATGTTATTATTACTTTTGATAAATAATAAGACAAATAATAAAAGTAATAATTAATACAAATAATAAAAGTAATGAATAATTGAAATAACTAATAATAGACATAAATAATAAATAATAATAATAATAGTAATTAAGAATACTAATAACTAATATAAATACTAATAATATTTAATAATAATTATTATTATTAATGATTAATATTATTAGCATTAAATAATAAATAACATTAATAATCTCAAATAGCAGAAAACTGAGTAGAGAGCAAAGTAGCAGCTCAGTAGGTTAGATGAGAGAGAATTAGGGAGTAGCAATAGTGGAGCAGAGTCCTCCGTAGAAGGCAACAACTCTTCTTCGTTATTTTATTCTTAATCTTTTTTTAATTTAGTTTTAATTATTTTTTTAATTAACTTTTTATAATTTAATCTTTTCTTCTTCATTCAAGTTCCTTAAAATCATCTCCTTTGATACAACTCTCATTTTTTCTCTCATTTATTGTTTATCGTTAAGTTTCATGTTTATGATATATATAATTATTTCGGAGTGATATTATACATATTAAGTCTTAACAATAATGATATTATTATTATTATAATTATTAATTATTAATGTGTCTGAATTGACTTCTGAGTGAATATTTGTCGTCTTTAACAGGAGCAAAGTTGTCTGATGTGTTCAAATATCGTGCTTTAAGTAATGCGGATTATACATGTACACGATGTGGAGCGATTATGTGGTACGAGGAAAGGATCAAGAGGACGAGCACCAAGACGCGTACGAATTTCAACTTGTGTTGCAGCGACGGGAAAATCATATTGCCCGTACTATCTGAACCACCAGAGATGTTGAAGACGTTGTTGGATACATCACAGCGAGGGAAGGGGGGTCAATTCCGACAGTTCATTCGTATGTACAACTCCTGTTTTCAGTTCACTTCGATGGCGTCCAACATTGATACATCAATCAACAAGCTACCGGGCCGCTACACTTTCAGAATAAGTGGACAGGTTGTCCACCGGGCTGGGTCGCTTCTTCCTACTTCAGGTAAGGCACCGTCATTTCTGCAACTGTATGTCTATGATAGCTCCTCTGAAATAAATTTAAGAGCAAAATCAGTTCGGCAGCAAGAGGGTAGCCCTGAGCTAGACGCCGAGATTCTTTCCGGGTTAAAACAAATGCTTGACGACGTAAATCCCTTAGCACACATGTTCCGTACAGCACAAGAGAAGATTAAGGATGACGCGAGCATCGATTTATCAATAAAGTTAATTGGGACGAGAGAGAATAAGCCCAAGGTATATAACAAACCGACGTCATCCGAAATAGCTGCATTAATAATAGGTGTTACATCAGACGACAGTGGTCGTGGAAGAGATATAGTCATAGAGCATAAAAGTGACGGCCTGAAGAGGATAAGTGAGTTGCACCCGTCGTACATGGCTCTACAATATCCCATACTTTTCCCTTACGGGGAAGATAGTTACTACACTGATATACCTTACCATTACGGTGAAGGAACATCAAATAATAGAAAGAGGGGGTGTGTAACTATGAGAGAATATTATGCTTATCGCTTGCAACAAAGGAAGTCCGACGGCTACGCACTACTACGAGGTGGTAAGCTTCTACAACAGTTCATAGTTGATTGCTACTGCGCAGTAGAGTCTGAGAGATTGCGATACATCAAAAGGAATCAGCCGTCTATAAGGTGTGAAATACTGAATAACATTTGTGATGCTGTTTATAAAGGGGATTATAGAGGCGCGCAGGTTGGAAAGCAGATCTTCCTCCCATCGTCTTTCACGGGTGGACCGAGGTATATGCAAGCAAACTACCAAGACTCCATGGCGGTGTGTAGGTTCCATGGCAATCCCCACCTTTTCATTACCTTCACGGCTAATTCAAAGTGGCCCGAGGTGGAACAAATGCTTCGGCACACAGGAGACCAGAAACCATAGGACAGACCAGACATCATGACGAGAGTATTCAAGCTGAAGCTTGAGCAGCTAATGGATTGCTTAAGAAAGGAGAAATATTTTGGCGAAGTTGTCGCGGGTATGTCACATAACTAAGTCTTATTACGGGTTCAGCGTACTTCTTCCCTATTTTCGTCATCTTCCACTTAATTGTTATGTTTGTTTCCTTTTTGCAGACGTACATACGATAGAATTCCATAAACGAGGTCTCCCACATGCCCACATTCTCCTGTGGTTAAACCCGGAAGACGCTCGACTGTCTCCAGATTATATAGAGAACATAATCCACGCAGAGATCCCTGATAGTCTGGCAGAAGGGGAACTACACAATGTTGTCTCTCAGTTCATGGTTCACGGACCTTGTGGGGACGCAAACCCCAGGTGCCCTTGCATGGTAAACAACGTTTGTACTAAAGAGTATCCGAAGAACTTCAACAGCCATACGACCATTGATCATAATGGTTATCCGGTATATAGACGACGTGAGAATAACAGGTACTGGGCGGATTGGGTGCACATTCTTTAAGGAACAATTAGCACCTTTATTGAGGTCATGTATGATCATTTTCTTATTGCAATTCATTTCGTTATCTGCAGGCACATTCGAAAAGGAGAACATCTGATGGACAACAGACATATAGTTCCGTACAACCCCGGCTTGCTCTTAATGTTCAACGCCCATATAAACGTTGAATGGTGTAATACAGCACGAGCTATAAAGTATCTCTTCAAATACATTTTGAAAGGTCCGGACAAAGCAACTTTTACATTGAAAAACGACCAAGACGACGAGGTAAGCGCCTACCTAGATTGTCGTTATCTCTCGGCATGTGAAGCCTCTTGGAGATTGTATGGTTTCGACATCCACCAGCGAAACCCCTCAGTTACACGTTTGCCCATACATTTGCTGGGAGAACAGTTCGTTGTGTTAAGCGACACATCCAATTTACAACGTGTTATAGGTAGGGCGAACAACTGTGATACAATTTTAACAGGATGGTTGGCGATGAATGCAAGAGATCCAGAGGCGAGGACACTAACGTATGCACAGTTTCCAACAAAATATGTATGGAACGCTGGGTGGATTAAGCGATCTAGAGGCAGGAGTATAGGCAAAGTGGCATTCGTGCACCCAATGGCCGGAGAGAGGTATTACCTTCGTCTTCTGCTCAACACGGTCAAAGGTCCAACTTCGTTCGAGGACATCAGGACCGTAGATGGTCACCTTTATCCTTCGTATAAGGAAGCCTGTTTAGCACTCGGTCTCCTTAGTAACGACAAGGAGTGGAATGAGGCTCTGACGGAGGCGCGTTTGTGGGCGATGCCGTCTCAGCTAAGGGATCTTTTCGTCACGATCGTATTATTCTTTGAAGTGACTGACATCAAGTCTCTGTGGGAATATTCTTATAGCATGCTTTCTGAAGATATTGAGAGGAAGAAAAGAAAGGAGTTCAATCATCCGACGCTTATACTTCACGAGGAGGCAAAGAGGACGTACACACTGGTCGAGATTGATAAAGTTCTAATGAGATATGGCAAGACGTTGCAGGACGTCAAGGAGATGCCACTGCCAAGCCTAGAGTGTGTCAGGGGGATGGATAATAGGCTCATACGAGATGAAAGGGTGTGTGATCTAGCACAGCTACATCAAGATTGGTTGTTGAAGATCGAGCAACTGAACACGGAACAAAGGACGGTGTATGCAGAGGTAATGGATGCAGTTACGAATAATAAGGGAGGGGTCATGTTTCTATACGGTCATGGTGGTACAGGGAAGACGTTCCTATACAACACTCTCTCAGCAAGGTTGCGTGCGGATAGTAAAATAGTGCTGAACGTAGCGTCTTCAGGTATCATGTACACCTCTGCTTTTCTACGATTGTGTTGTAGCTTACGGTGATATTAGGTTTACGATCACGTTTACAATTACAGATCGCAGTTCTATAGTTGATTTTTCTTTAGTAAATTCAAATATGAACGCGTCATTTGGTGTTAATGTTGCAGGTATAGCGGCGCTGCTTTTACCAGGAGGACGAACCGCACACAGTAGATTCGGTATACCGATCGACCTATATGAGAACTCGACGTGTAACATTTCGCAACAAAGCCAACTCGCTGAGCTCATCCAACAAACGTCATTGATAATTTGGTATGAGGCCCCGATGGATGACACTATGACAGATTTGCTTTCGAGGCATTGGATAGGACGCTGAGAGATATAATGGGGTTTAAAGAACCCACGGCAGCGTCAAGGCCGTTTGGGAGGAAAGTTGTGTTGCTCGGGGGCGATTTCCGTCAAGTCCTTCCTATCATTGCTAGAGGCTCCCGACAAGATGTCGTCCAGGCGTCAATAAGCAGGTCGTATATATGGAACGATTGCAAAGTCTTCATACTAAAGAAAAGCATGAGAGTTGTTGAAGAACGTGGGGATGTGGAGAGGCAACGGAAAAATAAGTTGTTCAACGAATGGTTACTAGTGTTGGGCGGTGGCACTCTTGAGGTGAAAGCAGAGGAAGGCGAGACGGGAGCAACGTGGGTTCAGATACCTGAGGAGTACATCGGGTTCCTAGGGGAACTGCATCTCTGTAGGGTGGTGGCGGAAATGTATCCTAACTTTTATGAAAGAAATCATGATGACACCTACCTCCGAGAAAGGGCGATACTTACGTCTATGAATGAGACAGCAGACTTAATAAACAGTTTTATGCCTGATCTCCTTCCCGGGGAGCAAATGCTGTACAGGAGTTGTGACGAGATATGTTCTTCATCAACAGAGTGTAAAGAACAACTTGCGTTATACCCGACTGAGTATTTGAACTGCAATGACATCAAAGGATCCAAAGATCCCCTTTGTTCTCAAGCGACGACAGTATCCTTTACGGACATGCTACGCAATGACAATAAATAAAAGTCAAGGCCAGTCGCTTAAACATGTTGGAGTTTATCTCCCGCAACCGGTTTTCAGCCATGGCCAACTTTACGTGGCTGCTTCGAGAACGACGTCACCGGAGGGGTTAAGGTTCTACATCGTTGACAGGGAGCAACAGTTCAAGGGACACACGAGAAACATCGTTTACAAGGAGGTGTTCACGAATTTACCTAACGATAGTTATTCCTCATAGTTTTGTACTGCATTATATTTATCTACATTAGCGTAGCCTGACTACGATTAATCTACTATCGGATGGAGTTGTATTCGTTGATACTTTAACCAATATTATTCACTATTGTAACTCGGGCGACGGTCAGGACATATTCATTATTAACATAACTACGAGTCATTATCAATGGTACTAAAAAGCGGCCCGTGCATCGCACGGGCTTTTCAACTAGTATTTATGTAAAATTAGAAGAAAGATTATTCAATAAATAAAATTATCATGCGCTCCGTATGTATTAGCTATAATTTATTTATTTTTGTGACATAATATAAGTGTCTCATATTATTGAAGTCTGCGTATTGTAAACAAATATAAAATCTTGACGATGGAAAAAACTACGGAGTATATAAAATACTTTCACATTTTGATTTTAATATATAAATATTTGGAGTTATTTTTTTATCTAATAATATTTGGAGTATTATGTTATCTTATAATTTGTTAATTAAATTTATAAATGACCTCAATGTATAAAAGAATGAATTTTGATTTGCGAATATTGATTCTGTGAAGAAAAAACAAACTTTAATTAAATAATCAAGTAAAAATTACTATAAAATTTTGTTATTAGCTTTGTAAAAAAAACATGTTCATTAAAATATTAAAATATGAATTGAATGAGATTACACGATTATATCTTGATTATCACTGAAATTTTAAGTTATTATCTCGAATATAAAATATAAATATCAAAAATGTGAGAAACTAATAGGGTACCAGCAGATATTTATAAAATTAGATTGTACTATCAATTAATCAATCAATTAATTAGTATGATATATAGAAAAAGATTTATACTATTATATGGTATAACAAAAAATGGTATCATCTATTCTATTAATTATACTATTTCATGGTAGTATCTTTTAAACATATAGTTATTGATCGCAGTTAACATGCATGGGTAATTTAGATAGTCCAACCAATATATATTAAATAATCAAAAAGTAGGCCCACATGTAGTTAGGAGGGAAAATTTGAAGATTTGTTATTTGGTTAGTGGAAAGGGGATGTGCATCCTGTATATGATGTGACATACAAAATGGAACAGAAGAACTACACTAACGAACATTACGTTGATGATTTATGTGACTTGCTCTTATCATACTAAATCAAGTGTCACTAGTCACAACTATAGAGATACGGTCTCTTATTAATTTGGGTTTTTCTACGTTGAACCCTTCTGTTTTTCCTTTTTCTACCATTTACCCCTCCTATTTTCATAACCCCACTAATATCCCTTTAGTTGATTAACTTCATAAAACGTGACCTAATCACAATTATCCGTCTAATGATCCGTTAATTAGATGGCATGACAGTGATTCTAGGCTATGACATAAATAACTTTGACGACCTTGGTTTGTATTCCCTCCATTTTCCCATAACTTTTTATCTATTTCATTAATTTTTGCCATTTTCCTCATTTTATACATTAACTTCTTATTCTTTTTTACCTAATTGATTTTCCTCCACTTTCACCTCAACTTATTCTTTAGCTTAAAATAATAATATTTTACTGATTTCTAACGAAATTAATTTAATCACATTAACAAACAAAGCATTAATGTTGCACTTAAAATAAAGAGTGAAAGAATTATGATAAAATGAAGAAAAAAAAATCAGAAATTATGCATGCAAAATTAGAATTAGGGAAAACATAGGAGATGGAGATGAAAATTAATTAGGGTTTTTGAGTAGAATAATTATAATTAGGTCACGTTTAATGAAATTAATCAATTACAGGGGTATAAATGAGCGTTTAGAAAACAAGAGGATATATGGTAGAAAACGGAAAAACAGGAGGGTACAACGTAGAAAAACCTATTAATTTATAGAACATAATCAGCGTTTAGTCCTCAACCACATTGACATTATGTGTATTATTCTTGCATGTTTCCAACTTTCTGTGACTCAACCTTCATGTGGCCTCTTCTTCTGAATCGGTTTTAACATTTCATATTGGTATACCGTCTCATACAAGAATAGCGGAAAACACTAAAGAACACCATTGTTGTAGAGAAAGGAAAGTACAAGCACCAAATTGCATGGTAAACCGTGTCAAAGATCGGATAATAATACACAGTTTAGTCAGTAAAGCGAAACACTAACTAGTTAAGACTGTATACATCACAATTTCAGTCCTGTCAAACCAATTTTGAATCTCATACATTGCTTTGCTTGTAGAGTTTGGTATCGAGCACCTGTTTTCCACACATTGCACATACACCTGCAAAATCACAAAGCATTTCAGAAGTCAGAATGTTTGTTATGGAACATCCAAGCTTTCAAATTGGTATCGCAATGATCCAAAGCATAGGTTTTCATTGTCGGGTTCACAAAATCACTAACCATTAGCTATATATTTTGTCAAAAACAAAGAGTACAAATATTAAGAAAATCACATCGTGGTGGTTTTCGTTGATGGGTTCAGGTTTTTTTAAAATAATCCTTCAGATGAGGTTTGAGTCCTATGTTACCCAAACACTTCACTTACGCATAATGCCATGTGTCCGACACGACATGACACTTCACTTTAGACCAAAAAACTGAAAACTTCACCCAAAATAGCCGTATCTGACACTTCAACACATGTCGGAGAATCAGAATAACACAAGGTTTAACACAGTGTTTGAATTGAGTTTGTTCCTCCAATGTTATTAGTGAAAACACTTGAGAATGAATCGTCAAAATTAATTCTTCTTCTTTTTTTTTTTTGGAGGGGGGGGGGGGGACGAACTTGGGAAAGTAATACCTTTACTATATGCACATGTATGACAATATTTGCCATTCTGGTGTACTTGCTGCTTGCATATTATGCATTTAACTGTCCCATACGGTGTCCATCTGTCAAGTTCCAAAGAGTAAACACAATAAGAAAATAGAAAGATTGTAAAAGCAAATGGAAAGCAGCACATATATATACAACACTCCATATAACCAATTCTAGTACAAGAAGTTTTCGATAGGCTTCTCATATTGATGTTTAAATGAGGTTTTGAAGAATTAGGACGATTTATCAATTACCGTCATTCAAGAACTCTTCCGAACCCCCTTTTCCCAGTGACTTCTCTCCATCAGATCAAAATGTTATCATCCAATATTTGGAACTTACTAGCACCTAAATGAAATGATTTTTACTCAAAAGTCAAAAGGCAAGACCCTGCCATTTCACTTTAAACTATGGAAGTCCCTACCTACTGCCAACAATTTGGTTAAGAAGTGTAAGATACAAAAAGACGAGGAAAGGGGACGCGGAAAGGAGATCGGATGAAGGGAAAGGGAACAACGAGAAAGGAAGGGGGTGAAGGGAACAACCAAAAAAAATTAAGTTATTACATAGTATTGCTAGTCCAAGGTGAATGTGTTGGTGCCTAATGCCATAAAACGGCAGTTTATTCTTAAAACAATTTGTAAACTAGTCATTACCCTAAAAGTGAAAACCAAGTGGCTTATACGTAGCCACGCATCTAAGCAACAACCATCATCCCTGTCGATGCTTGATGCTATTTAAGTCGAATCCAAGACATACTTTTTCAAAAAGGTATAGAACCGTGCGAAGGATGAAAAAGTGCTCATTTTATGGTGAAACATGACACCATTATATAACTTCTTACCATAAAATAGTCATGTTTCCTTTGTCACAGCATAAAACGGCTGCACAGTGAGACATGTATCAAAGTGTCGAACACGTAACTTCAAAAAACTTAAAATACGTGGATACGGTCAACGAGTGTCTTGGCCAACAAAGTGGACACGACACGACACGTTGCTCTTTACAAAAGTTATGAAAGATTGAAGCTATAAACTTTTAAAAAAATCACAAAGAAATAAAATTCATGTGAAGATTAGCAACATTTTGGCAGCTTCTATGACTAACACTTACCCACTAATTACGCCCATGTGGGATCATCTTTTTATCCCTCTCTCCTTAGCTTGTTGGACGTGTCTGTGTCGTGTCCAAACCTGACGTATTGGACACGTCTCAAGTCAGGTATAGAATGGTGCGAAGGATGAAAAAGTGACCATTTTATGGTGAAACGTGACCATTATATCACTTTTCACAATACAATAGTCACGTTTCCTCTGTCACACCGTAAAAGGCTCGCACACAAGAGTACAAGACATACCATACAAAAAGCTATTGAACTGGAATGTCTAATTGTTTCTCCTTTCCCTTCTAATCTATAATCCTTATATCCCCTTCATTTTTCCACTCACCCAAACGAACTAAACAAATGATCATAACAAACTTCAAAGATCCGTGCGACCATGTCAACCATCACTACCGGTATTTCTGTTTTTGGCTATGTAGTTTAGAAAATGTGATTGTGAGTTTTTTGGTGACTCATCTAATCTGTCATAACCTAATACTTGAGAGATTTTGGCTTAATCAAAACCACAACCAATCACGAAGGTATGAAACTAGTAGATATACAGAAGCAGCAAAAACCTAGTACGCACTCTTGTGTGCCTAGTGATTCCCGGCAACAAGAATGGTTGTTTCTCAATGATTAAGGAGCATTATCTTCAAAGAAGATACATCCTAAAAATCACCCTGTGCTTTTATAGCTCCTCTTAATTACAGGGTAAGGAACAGATAGAAGATACCGAATATGGAAATCGGGTCGAGACCAACATCGAATAACGGCTATTTAGCCATTTTGTTTCATTCCATCATGATCCACACTAAGGAATTACTAGTCGTTTAATCCATCACCTCAAAGCTAACTGTCGAGTCTCTAGACTACCTATCTTTGTCATTCGGTGCACATACTTATATGAAACACATCCAATCCATAATATGGGCTTCCTCATTTACACATAACCTTTGTGGATTGGTTCTATTCATACAGCAAAGATTAACATCTAACTACGGCTATTTAGCCTTTTCAGTATACATACCAAAGAATTATTAGTCCTTGAATCCATCGCTTGAACATTAACAATCGTGTTTCTACACGACCTATCATATCTATCCGTCTATCTAATCTCAATCAGTGATAACTGATAACACTTGAATTTCAAGATTAAACAATATGAAGCACAACCAATCCAACTAATATCGAAATCCTCGATACCAATACCATTCCTTGGATTGGATTGGCTCTATTCATACAACCATCTTACACAAGACCAGGTGCTCGAATTTATACTCATATAATAGTCATAATACAATCAAGTATCCAATTTTAGTTTCTTCACACTCCACAAATCTTCTATTTTCCAATAGCTACTAATACAATAACCTAAACTACAAAAAAAAACCTACAATTCTAACTACAAATTGAACTTTTTTCATCGCCAATCCCCACTATAAATCTCCATAATCATACACAACAGAAAACCCAGGATAATTCTGAATTGATCAAGCAACACAAAACAAAAAACATAATTAAACTAAATTTAATGTGAAATTAACCTGTTTTTCTTGGAAAGAAGCTTATTCTCGTTAATTTTGCGACCACCACTTTCATTAGTGTTGCTTGCTCCATCTTTCCACTTATCTGGAACAATCACCTTTCCTAATTTCTTCTCACCTGCAAAAAAAACCAATCAATCAACCCAAAAACCATAAGCATACCAATAATCATATCACAAAAAACCCAATAAAACCCTTAATTGATGATTTTGAGAAGAGCGGAGCAAAGGGTACTTACATTTTTCACACACCATTGTAAATTGTAATCGAAATTGATTTAGGGAAGAACAGAGATTAATTGATTTGATGTACTCTATGATTGAAGGTCAAGAATTTTGGTAACAAAAAAGCAAGAAGTAAAGCGTGTAATGGGGTTAATATAGTAGTTTGGGTCGGTTAAAGAAAAGAGGCCCAATATAGGTTCATACTGGATACCAATCGGACTTCGGAGTACCGGTGATAATGACACGAGCCAACTCTGGAACAATTTGAGTTTGGTTCGGTTAAAGCTTGGTCCGTGCAAGCTTGACTCGTGTTTAGAGCATGTTCAATGGAGGGGCAACCTCTTCCCCTCCAATTTTCCTCTCTCCTCCTATATTTCTTACACCTCATCTTCTCTTTCATCCAACTCATTTTTTCATTACCTCTTAATTTTTACTCAAATTTGTCTACAATGGAGGGGTAAACCTCTTCCTTTAATTTGACCCCACCATATTAAAACATCCATCATTTTTAATAAACAACATAAAACAAAATTATTTCATATAAACTAATTAAACGTACATTTATTGTTAATAACGTGCTTACTTACATATAAACTTAAAAAAAATAAAACGTGCATTTAAATTTTAAAATAATTGAACGGACATTCTTAACCTGACGTACTTGTATGGAAATTATTCCATACATGCTCAATGAAATCCTTTTTTAATGCAATATGTGTTGTCCTATCTCGAATCTCATTCTCAACTTGCATATAATTGCCTAAATTCAAATTTCTAAGTCTTCCCGGATGAACATTAAACGACATGTTAGAAGTCCCCGCAGATGTTTCAACTATATTTTCAGTTTGATGTTGAATAAATTCGGTCGAGTCTTGATAATTTTGATAAGAATCTCTCTCATTAAATTTGAAAAAATATGTTGATATTGGACTCTATTTATAGAGGGAATGAAATGAAGATTTTTTGTGATTTTTTTTTTTAAAAAAAAAGTTGTACATTTCGATTATTAGTCATAAACTAACTAAAGGACAATTTACCTAATTAATTAATTGACACAAAACCATTGAAAAGAAAAAAAACAAAGAAAAAAGGAGAGAGAAAGGCACTTGGGCCAATGCAACAAAAACCCCAAGTAAGGGATTGCCCCTTCCCCTTAGAAATTTTAAGAGGTGGGTACAATGGAGGGGTACCTCTTAACAAGAGAGAGAGTGTTAAGAGGTGGGTCTTTCCCCTCCATTGTGTATGCCCTTAGGCCCGGCTCGATGACTTAATAAGTTAAATAAAACCTTTATTGACTCGGCTCGAAATAATATGATTAGTTAGTATATGGAGTATATTTTATTTTATTTTATATACTAGTTGGAAAGTCCGTGCGATGCACGGGTCAATTTTAGTGACGTTGATAATGACACCAATTAAGTTAAATGATTGCTTAGATTTGTGAGACTACGCAACAGTAAAAAATAAGTCGAAGGTAAGAGTATGTCTAATAGTAAACGACTACTATCCACATACGTGAATGTGTTTCTAAGGAGGTAATATATGCGGTAAACGTCAAATTAAATTATAGGTGTGCATTATAGTTAAAATTCTTAGAAAGACTAATTAAAGTACCTCGCACACAAGTACATCTTCAATACATATTCGTATCAATATTCATTTATATTTATATGGAATATTTACTTGTTACTCTATAAGTTTTGCATTCGACAATATTATCTACGGATTATTATTATTATAAATGTAATACTCCCTCCGTACTTTTTTATATGACGTTTTGCTTTTTCGAGGTGAGGTTTTGACTTTAATTTTTATGTAAATATATTATTCCAAAAATTATAAAAAAAATTGCACCATAAAATTTCTTACGAAAAGAGCTTTCAAATGAGTATACATTTCATAGTATTTTTTCTTATGTTATGAGAGATATTGAAGAGAAAAGGAGTTGTCTCGAAAAGTGAGAATGACTAATATTAAAAAACAGAGGGAGTAACTAATAAATAAAATGACAAATAAAATTTACGTATCAATGTAAAGTAAGAGAGTCAATTTGACATACTGTGGACATGACATAGGTCCACCCCGACGCGGCCACGCGCGGGTTTGGGGAGGCGAATGAATCTCCATATGAGATGGGTCGAATTGAAATTTAAATCGAAGTGGAGTCGCCACCGAACTTTGTGGGAGTTCGGGCCCATTCGAACCCACTCTATATCTTAGTGGGCTATGCACAAAGTATGGCCATTCGGATGTCAGAGTTTATTCGGTTCGTCCATTTCCATTGTGATACCGATACCGACGTTATCGGATATCGTGTATTGAATGACTCTCGTGCGTCAACGGTTTCGGGCATCCGGAAACCGAGGTTCTGAGTAAGGGGTGAGGGTACGTGTTGGGAAGTTCACGAAGAACACCCAACCCCGCCCGCACATTAGCGGCCTTTACTAAGATATCGTTTGATGTTTTAATACGCGCGTTAATAATACGATGAGATGATATGCAAACATTGTTTTGGCTAAACATGCGAAAATTAGGATAAGTTGCCAAGTCGATTTAATGAATCTAAAATTAACGTTAAAGTTGTATTTAGCATGCGAGATTTGTTTTAGTACAATAAAACAAACGAAATAAAGATAGGATGAAAAGACATAAACAAACAAGTTAGTAACGGTGATAACGATAATAACGGTTTGCGAATAATATGAAAATGCTATAGGATGATGCGACGAGATATGATGCATGAGTTTTGGAAAGACGAATCACGTGATGGACTTGACACGTGTTAACCAAAGTCATTAAAAATATTTTCTCGAGGCTCGAAAGATGCTATGGACTTCACGGATTTGACGTGATAAAGGCCACTCGATCGAGTCATTGAGGGACTTGACCGAGTGGACCTTGTAAAAAAATTATACCCAAGATTTGAGGAGTTACTCGACCGAGTCACTAAGAGACTCGACCGAGTAGATCGCCACACGATCGAGTCATTGAGAGACTCGACCGAGTGGTCCCCAAAAAGTCATTCTGCCTCGGTTTTGGGGTGCCACTCGATAGAGTGGGCTAGGCACTCAATCGAGTGCCCCCTGTACGAATTAGGGTTCGCTTCGCAATTGGTCGTAAATTTTGAAATTGCTTTTTGATTTTGGAAATTCGCTAATTTTGTCAAATCGGACAGAAATATTGTATGATTCGTGCTCAATTCGGATTTTGATACTTGTCGTATCCGATATTTGATTATGAAATCAATATCGAATATTTAGAGCGGAATTCGGGAAAAAAGCTATAAGTCGTTTAAATTAAACTAAAAACGAAATAAGTTATCTCCGCGTTCATAGTGTCATAATTAATTCTTTAGAATTGTGTGACAACTATTTTAGCATCAACGAATTCGTGTTAGTTAAATTTATTGACTAATTCGTTTAGATACGATATCCAACTATTGAGTCGGTATCGAATCCAAAGAACGACGCTTTAAACTTTATTAAAAAAAATGATTCCCTCCGCATCTCGACATCGTAATAAATCCTTGCGGTATTTTGTGATGTCAGATCCGCATCAACGAGTCTCGGTTCATAAAAAAAAATAGGGGAATCGGGCGCGTTTGAAGGGGAATATTACGATCCCGTCATGCCTTTGAGTGTTTAGGGCGGTGCTCCTCGAGAGGACTCCACCACTGTTACAACTCGTGAAAGGGTTAGAAGGGTCTTATGCTAATATCGCCTTTAAACGTGCTCAATTCGAAATAGTTTTAGAAATTTGATGAATATGCGATAATAATGATGACGATGATGCGAATGAAACGTGACTAATGACGCGACAAAATAAAAAACGCTTATTGTTGATGTTGGCTCGCTTCAACAATCAAATACTCGGGGTGTCGGGATGAGCGACCGGTCACATCGGGTGAAACACCCTTGTATTTGAATTTCCTTATTCCGTCATCCTTTGTATTTGACACGAATTAGCGAGCAATTTAATGTCTTAATACTAGTGATATTATCGATATTACAAATAATAAAAGAACGAAAAAAATGAGGAAGAAGGGAGGAGACGAGGATGACGAGAAGACGAGGAAGAAGAAAGAGAGAGAGAAACGGGGTTATTGTACCCTCAACCTACATGTTTCTTATGCTCGGACAGAACTCGTCTAATTGTGTCTTGAGCACGGGAGTATCGAGGTTACGTAGATCGAGTTATGGTGGTTTAGGGTTTGAGGTTTCCTAGATGCTAGGGTTTAGGTTGAAGAAGATAATAATTAGGGTTTTTGAATGTATAGATTAGGGTTCTCCAAGTGTGTTCATTGTGCATGCAAAGGGGTGTATATATAGGAATGATCCCCCTCCTTCGTCTAGGCTTACTCGATCGAGTACCCTTGTTGACTCGATCGAGCGGCCCATTGAAGGTGTAAAAACGGACCTGTTGAAGGCCCACTCGATCGAGTGGGCTGACACTCCATCGAGTGGGTCAGCTAGAGCGAAGGGGTCCGGTTTTTTGGACCTTGGGTTGGATATATTTTGTAGATCTTGCATTTGGGTTGGATTTTTTGATATTTGCGTGGCTATTTTGTGTCTCGAAAACGGCTTTGACCGGGGTTTGACCCGATCGCTAAAAGTCGCTTTTATTTCCGGTGTCGGTTTTGACCCAAATTAGTCTTATTTGATTGGAAACGACCCGTTGGGCCTGAATTTGAGGTCAGTTTTGAGAGATTTGTACTCCGTAAAAAGCCCAATCTAGAAACTAACGGCTTTAAGCTCATATCCGAGCACGTAGAAGCACGTTTGCGTCCGATCATCATTGGGTGTTTTTTGGAAACTACTATAGACACCTAACGGCCAAATGTGGGTGTCTACAGAACCCCCACTCTGACTGAGGCCTGGACAAGGCAAAAGTCAGAGTAGCTACCAGGCCAATCGAGGATTAAAACCTGGCAGACTTCCGGTCGGGTCGTTTATAGTCAATTAGACTTGCATGAAGGGCTCGCCTGCTGTAAGACAGAAATCATACCTGAGTAGATGCTGATAACTCCATAGGGATTCGGACTTGTTGTGTAAGTTCCGGGTGCGCCTGTGTCTAGGCTCATCCCGTGCTGATTCAGGAGATATGCCGCCTAGGGCTTTCCGCTGGGGAGGTATATGAGTTGTGCGGGCTTGCCTTTGAAGCCTCGAGTCGTACCTGTATCAGTTACATAAATTTTTGCATGCAACACGTAGGTAAAAATATGACTCTCGCTGGGGAATAAAAATTTGAAATTTTCGAATTTTGGATTTCTGAAATTTTTGAATTTTTTTTTGAAAATTTTGACTCTTTTGAAAAAGATTAAGAATTCTCGGGATGACTCATTCCTAGGCCAAAATTGAGGAATTCGAAACTGGGTTTGTATGCATAAACCCACTAGAATTAGGAAACTTTAGGAAAAGAGAATATGGAAAGAGGGTTGTAGGGCTTGGTGTTATAAATACCCCTCCCTTGTATTAGTTTTTCTTACAATTCACTTCACAATTCTCTTCTCCTCAAAAGAAAGCTCCTTATTCTTTTCAAGAAGTTTAGCCATGGGGATTGAGCGCTTGACCACGATGTTGAAAGAATGGTCCCGGCACTTTAGGGACACCGATAGGGTAGCTTTGAACCAGACAGGTATTACTCAGCTGTATATATACGTTCCGTCAGATGCAGGTGGATTGCCACTTCATTGATGCTTGTCTGTCCTATTGGGACGACACATATCATGTTTTTGCTTTTCCTCGGGGCAAGATTTGTCCTTTACCCGAGGAGATTGCTGCTGTGGGAGGATGGAACCCTATTCTTCGTCCTGATGTCCCGTTCTCAGTCCATGATCCCAGGAGGAAGCTACGGGAATTTTTAGGACTTTCCCACAATGAAGTATCTCGGATGGCTGAAGGTGATACTATTTCTTTGATCGACTTGGCTGAGAAATTTATGAACTCTCATGATGTCCGGATCAGACCGGCCCACAGCCGTAGGGCTTTCTCTTTTTGTATGCTCCACGTTTATGCCTTTGAAGGTCATATGGATTTGTTATCGTGTATGGGCGATGTTCGTCTTTTCATTGTGGTCGACCTGATGGAGACGGAGGATAGTCCGGCTTGGTTGATTACGGAGGATAAATTATCCAGGGTTTGGATAATCGTAAGAGGGATTCGTCGGTTCGTCTGACCGGGAGTACCCGTTTATTGCAGGTATATCGCTTCGGATTTTTCTGATTTTTCGATTTCTCAATTTCTCATTTTTTTTGATTTCTTTTTTTTTCCGCGATTTCCTGCTTCAGTGGGCACTTGATCGAGTGCCTTCGTAAAAAGCCCCCTGCCCGATTTTAGGGGTGTCACTCGATCGAGGGCCCTCAGGCGGACATCTATTTTGCTTGGAAACTTATATTTTTTGTTTCTTTTTCCAACTTTGGCTATTTGAGAGGCTATCGGTCATAGATCCTCCCCTTGACCCAAGTCGATATCGACCCAATCAGGTGATGACGAGGAGATGGGCTATTGATTTTTTGTGCCATATTACTTAGAAATATTGGGACGAAGTGTTGTCTTTCCATGGTGGCCCGCTGATCCAATGGGTAGTGCCATGGTGGCCCATTTATGTTTGGACGGGCTTGGGCCCGAGGGATAAGGCTCGTTATCAGGTAATCTTGTCTTTTAGGCAGACAATTCACCTTTACCCTGACCGCATACTAAGGCAGTATGGTTGGACCCAAAGAATTCCAGAGGTTGAAGCAGTTGTGAGTGAATCTACCCAACTGACTGATGTGATGTGCGACACTTGGATACAAAGGTGGTACACCCGGCCCACTTGGCCCATTCTCAAATCTCTTCATTCAATTTGGGTATCGGATTCTTATGTGAAGTGAACTAAAGCCGATTCTGCGAAGGCCTGAGCTGCTTTGAAGGTTGATGAAGCTTTTGACCTGCTGCGGAGGGAACAAGTCAAAAACAATCGAGGCTTCTTTAACGAAGGCGACACTCCAGCTACATTGGTCTGTCTAATGTCAGGTCAGAGAGGGAAACCTAGGACTCAAGCTGAAGGGTCCAGTGCTAGAGGTACGCGGGGGAAAGTGAGCCCCCAGACTGACTTGGAAAGAAGAGTCGGCCCAAAATTGGCAGTTCAGGACCGACTAGGTCCTCGAGACAGGCTACCCGAGCACGTGCGGGCTCGACTTGGACCAGTTACAATGGCAGAAGACCCGCTGTCGAAGAAACGGGTTCGAGCAAAAGAGGTTCCCTTAGTGATCCGGGAACGCTCGCCCCCGCCCCGTCGACATCGGGCTCCACGCGACCCGAAGGACAAGGGAAAGGGCAAAATGCCCTAAGTCTCCTTATTTTTATTATCTAAGTATTACTATAATATTTTGTGGTGTGCTTTTTTTTTTGTGTACTTGCCGGTTTTTTTTTTTTTTTTGAAATTCCCGAGTTTATCGCTTTTTTAATAAAAGACATATTAGTGAATACCGTTTCCGTCTTTTTCGTTATTGCAGTGGTTGTACCCTTTTGAGGGGTTGCCTACGTATCCACAATTAGCGGAATCAAACCAAACGTAGTTCAAACATAGATTTTTTTGCAATTATCGAAATACACCAAGACTATTAGTTCAAGATGCGCGACAGTAGGATAAGTAATCCCAACTTATTGACTTGCTTATAATTTTGAAAATTTATAAAAAGACAGATTTTTATAAACTTTTTGCAAATGACATTGAGATAAAGTTTAGGGGTAGTAACGCTTCAGCTGGTCCATGTTGGTTGGGTTGACGAATTCATTCCCGTCCAAATCTGTTAGCATCACTGCTCCTCCTGATAGAACATTCTTTATCAGGTACGGCCCAGCCCAATTGGGTTTGAATTTTCCTCTTGGGTCAACCGGTAGTAATGCACGAACCGATTTTAGAACTAGATCCTCTTCATTGATATTTCTGGGCCTAACTCTTTTGTTGAAGGCCTGTTGTATCCTCTTTTGGTATATTTGGATGTTGTTGAGGGCCCGGGACCGTCGTTTATCTAGAAGAACTAGCGAGTCGTATCGGGCTTGGACCCAATCTGCTTCAGGCACTTGGCTCTCAAGTAAAATCCTAAGGGATGGTACTTCCACTTTGATTGGTTGGACCGCTTCCATTCCGTATGTCAAGTAATAAGGAGTTGCTCCGGTTGCGGTGCGGATTGACGTTCGGTACCCCCATAGGGCAAAAGGTATTTTGTCGGGCCAGTCCTGATAATTCTCAGCCATCTTTTTAAGTATGGTGACAATTGTTTTATTAGCCGCCTCTACCGCTCCATTTGTTTGGGGATGGTAAGGTGACGATGTATGCCTTTGGATTTTATATTTTGCTAGCAAAGTAGCGATTTCAGTTTGGAAATGGGTCTCGTGATCACTGATGAACTCGAGCGAGTTCCCGTATCGGTATATGATCTTGTTTTGGATAAACTTGGCGACATGCTTGGCATTCAGGATCCGGTATGACTCGGCTTCGACCCATTTGGTGAAATAGTCGATAGCCGCCAAAATGAAACAGTGACCTCCCGTCCCGGAAGGGTTGACCTTTCCAATTATAGCGATTCCCCATGTTGAGAATGGCCATGGTGATGTCTTGGTATATAGTAGGGAAGATGGCATATGTTGTACATTGGCAAAGATCTGACAGTTATGGCAGTGTTTGACGTATAACTGACAGTCAGTTTCCATGCTGTTCCAATAATATCTGAGAGTCATGATTTTTCGGGCTAGCATATGGGCGTTCATATGCGGGGCATTTTCACCATCGTGTACTTCGGACATAACCTTTTCAGCTTGTACTTTATCGATACACAGGAGGAGAGCTCCTTGTGCCGTTTTTTCGTACAATTGTCCGTCGTCCGTACGAACGAATTGGGTTGCCAATCTTCGCAAGGCTTTCTTGGCCTGGTTCTCGGCTCCCGGAGGATATTCTCTCGTCGTGAAATAGGTTAGAATAGCCTGGTACCAAGGTTTTGGATCGGTTATTTCAATATCTTGAATGGCGTGAATATATGTCGGCTCAGACCGTCTTTCGACACAGATCGGCATGCTGGTTAGGTGCTCCGGGATATTTAATAAAGATGCTAACTTGGAAAGTGCATCTGCAAATTGGTTTTCCTCCCGGGGTAGATAGATATATTCTACCTTTTGGAAGTGCTTTTCGAGAACCCTTACTCGCGCTTGGTAAGCCACGAGATTGGCGTTCCGAGTTTTCCATTTTTGGAGAGCTTGATTGATGACTAGGGATGAGTCACCGTGGACCCGGAGGTTTGTTACTCCTAAATCAGCGGCGGCTTGCAACCCGTGAATGCATGCTTCATATTCGGCTGCGTTGTTAGTCACGTCAAAATCCAGTTTAATGGATAACGGTGTATGCTCTCCTTTTGGTGAAATTAACAGAATGCCGACTCCGAATCCTCGGAAATTGGACGCCCCATCAAAATACAAATACCATGTCTTGGTGTCGGTATGGAATATGTCTTCATCTGTAAAAGTCCAAGTATCGGTGTACCCTTCTTCAGATAGGGGACTATCGGCGAGAAATTCGGCTACTATCCGGCCCTTGATGGCTTTTAATGGTATAAACTTGAGGTCAAACTCAGCTAACATTAAAGTCCATCTGGACATCCTGCCGTTGAGGATGGGTTTCTCGAACAGGTACTTGATGGGATCCATTTTGGATAATACATGTACCTCGTGACTCAGCATGTAATGTTGGAGCTTTTTAGTGGCCCAAACCAGAGCTAGACACGTCTTCTCAAGCATTGTATATTTGCATTCGTATTCGAGGAACTTTTTACTGATGTAGTAAATAGCCCGTTCTTCTGAATCGAGTGTCTGGGCCAGCATAGCCCCCATGGCTGTCTTGATCGTTGTTAGGTATAACGACAAAGGCAAACCGGGTTGAGGTGGCACTAATACTGGCGGTGTAGACAGAATCTACTTGATTTTATCGAAAGCCACTTGACATTTATCGTCCCATAGTGTTTGTTCTCCTATCTTCAGTTTCTTAAAAATGGGTTCACATACCATGGTTAACTTTGAAATAAACCGGCTAATGTATTGGACTTTCCCGAGAAACCCCCATATTTCTTTTTCGGTTTTGGGTGGCTGCATCTCGTTAATGGCCTTGATTTTAGCTGGGTCGACTTCGATGCCGCGTTGGCTAACGATATGGCCCAGTAATTTGCCTGATGTTACCCCGAAACTGCATTTTTGAGGGTTTAGCCTCATGTTGTATTTGCGCAGTCGGGTAAAGAATTTTCTTAGGGCCACAATATGCCCACTTCGGTCTTTGGACTTGACGATCATGTCGTCCACATAAACCTCCACTTCCTTATGCATCATGTCATGTAGTAAGGTTGTGGTGATTCGTTGGTAAGTGGCCCCGACATTGATGAGGTCAAATGGCATAACATTATAACAGTAAGTACCCCAAGGTGTAATGAAGGTGGTCTTACTCATGTCTTCTTCCACCATTTTGATTTGATTGTATCCAGCATACCCGTCCGTAAATGATAGAAGGGCATGATCGACCGTGTTATCCACCAGTATATCAATGTGTGGTAACGGAAAATCGTCTTTTGGGCTGGCCTTATTGAGGTCCTGAAATTCTACACATACCCGCACCTTACCGTCCTTTTTAGGTACCGACACGATGTTTGCAACCCAGTTTGGATATTCAAACACTTGTATAAAGCTCGCTTTGAATTGCTTGTCGACCTCTTCTTTGACTTTGAGGGACCATTCGAGCCTCATTCTTCAGAGCTTCTGTTTTACCGGTTTACACCCATCTTTGATATGTATACGATGTTCAGCTATTTCCCGATCTATCCCCGGCATGTCCTTGTAGGACCATGCGAAGACATCCTTAAATTCTTGGAGGAGGTCCGCGAATTGTTTTCTCTCCTCAGGATCTAAAGATAAGCCCAACTTAAGTATCTGGGGCTCTAAAGTGGTTCCCACGTTAATGGATTCGGTTTCTTCAATTACCGGATCTCGGGATTCCCTTTGTTTGAGCTGCTCGATCAGATGTGGAGGTAGGGGTACCTGTTCATTGGGTTTCTCAATGTCATTGCATATAAATTTTTTGAAAGTATTTTGAAAATAAGACAAGTCGTAAGCGGAACGGTTTTCGTTAATATTAATAGTAAATTTGGAAAACAACTCGAAGAGAGCGCCCATCTGATCGTTGGTCAGAGGCGGGACAGGGAGTGCTCTCGGGACAGGCCCCGAGACTCCAGCGGGAGTGACTAAAGGAAAAGGAGATACAGACTCGACTCTAGCACCGGATCCTCTAGACTTTGACTTTGACTCTGACTCTAACTCTGACTCAGACTCGGTATCCGGCATGTCTCCTTCACCGGTGGTCAGCTTGTAGACTCATCCCTGGATGTCGATCCACTTGATGGTCTTTCCCCAGGCCCTTTTCCTGGTGTCTGCACCAACTTCGGAGATCAGCTTAGTTGGGTCGAACCTGTTGCTGCGAAGGATCAGGTTGACCAGATCTTCTTTAGGGGTAGGGATGACCCTGTCTTCCCCGAATAGAAGCCCCAGCACGGGCTCGGCGTTGTCAGTACCCTCCTTTGATTCAGTCTGGACGAGGGCAAATATGTCATCTAGGATGAAATTGCATTCCAAAGCCGATCTAGTCTCGGGATATGTGATGGTGGGTCGGTATAGACCCACTTGAATAGCCCCAAATACCGGTGTAATAAAGTAGTCGGCCAGCTTTGGGCTATAAGGGCCCAAGTAGGTACCTTTGATGATGTTGGTGACCTTTTGGATACCGGCCCGGACCACGTTTCCCGGGCTTATGGCATACCCCAAACCGAACCGTGATTCGCCGTCGTTTAGGGCCTCGATGATTTTTCCGGCTGGAAGATATGGTCTCGAGGTAGCCCCCGGTAAATAGCCCAAGTTTTGTAGCATCGTATCGATGCTAGTAGTGAAGTAGGGCCTGAAGAGATATTCTTCCTCAATCATTCCCACGAAATCAAATCCTCGTGGGTCGGCCCGACCCGTAGCGTTACACCTTGCCACGGTGATGGGGGTTGCCTCCAGCGTGATGACACCGTCTTGAAGAGGCATCTTGACCTTTCTATGGAGGGTTGAGGACACGGCCTTGACCGCATGGATCCAAGGCCTTCCGAGCAGCAAGTTGAAAGACGAGGTGACATCAATCACCTGAAACTCCAGTTCTTTCTCGATTGGGCCCGTTATGATTGTTAGTTTAACGGCCCCAGCAACCAGTTTTGGGCTTCCATCGAAAGTTTGGATAGTCTGCGCGGTTGGAAGGTAGTCGGTCTCGGCGATGCCGAGGGCTTTGGCGGTCCCTAGAGGAAGGACATTCATGGCGGATCCATCATCGATCACGGTCATTGGGAGGTATTTCCCTCGGCAAATGACTGAGATGTATAGGGCCAAGTTATGGGCGGCCCCGAATGGTGGAAGGTCAGACTCGGAAAAGGTGATAAGTGGGTCTTCTTCTTTGGACTTGCCCTTGAGATAAAGCATAATAGTGGCTACCATTTCGGTAGGGGTAACCTGTGAGTCGACCTTGATTTGATCGAGAGCCTTAGTCAGTGCTTCCCGATGTTCTTGTGAGCTAACCAGAAATTTCCATATGGTTAGATCGGTTCGAACCCTCTTCAATTGCTTGACCAGGGCCGTGTCGTTGCTTGGTTCCTCAAGGGTAGATTCTGTCCTGGCAGGTTCAGTGACGGTTGTGGGGGTAGGATGCCCGGTGGTGGCGAGGTGGTTGGTGGCTAAGGCTTTAGACTTAGCTTTTCGAACCTCTTCAATGGTGATGGGGGCTGCTTCCCCTTTGGCTAGGTAGACATCCTCTTCATCATCGAACCATATCCCGTTAATTTGTGGGATAAATGGGGAAATGAGGTGAGAACAGTCAATTACTTCTCCGGTGAATATAACATGAGCATTGAACGAGTTTTCTTTGTTGCTCGGCTTGTCCCCGGGCAACGGTATTTTCCCGCTCTCGATCAAGTCTTGGATCAGGTGCTTCAATTTCCAACACTTTTCGGTGTCGTGCCCATTACCTCGGTGATACTGGCAGTGGGCTTGGACATTGTAGCTTTTGGATCGCTTTTCCACCGGGACCTCTGGAGTTGGGCCTATCGGTTGGATCAGGTCATTCGAAGATAGCCTTTGTAAGGCGTATGTATAGGTAGTCCTTATATCAGTGAATACCCGAGTTGGAGTATTCTTTTTGGATGAAGTATCTAGTAGATTAACCTCATCGAAGATGCTGCGGGTTACAGCTGCAGGTGTGGGCTTGCTGATGAATGAACTAGCCCCTTGATATCCCTTGGTAGAGGCCTTAGTAAGGCTCTCTAACCTCAGGTCATCCTCGATCCTTGTCCCCATTTCGGTTAAAGTGACAAAGTTGCGGAAGACGGCGTACCGGAGATGGACCCGGTAAGAAGGGAGGAGATTCTTGACAAAGGCCTCCACTAGTACTTTCTCGTTGGGCTTATCGACCAACTTCACACATTCGGCCCTCCACCTTTGAAGGTATTTGGTGAAACCTTCTTTGGGCTCTTGGGCCATGATTTCCAGAGTACGCATCGTAGTCTGGATCTCGGTATTATCTGCGTAATTCCGAGCGAATTCTGTTGCCACATCGTCCCAAGTCTTGTACTTCTTGGAATCGAGCCAGTAGTACCAGGCTTTCGGGTGCTTCTCGAGGGAAGAAGCAAACAAATGCTTGAACATGGTGGATTTCACCCCCTTGACGGCCATGAACTCTTTGAAAGTCCGAATGTGATGAACCGGGTCTTCAGTTCCCTCAAACATCGGTATTCCCGTAAAGTTGAGGTTGGCAGGTAGCTCGTCATTCAGAGGTGAGTAGGAGCGAGCATTTTCAGTATGGATCGAGTTGTTGGTCGACAAATGGACCTGTTCTTCAAGCTTGCGAACGACGATAACCAATTCAGCTATGGGCCCAGTGGGTTCAGATCCAGCATCGGGAGTCCCTTTCTCTGCGACACTCAAACGGGTGGCAAGGGTTGTTTGGTCGGTCCTGATAGCCGTCAGTTGGACTTCGAGCTTGGCTAGTGAGGCTGTCAATTGGTCGACGGCTTCTTGCATCTTGGATCTAGTGAAAGGTGGCCTGTCTGTAAGAATACCGCGTAATCAGAAACTGGCCCAAATCCCGGAATAAAAAGTACACCCCGAGCAAAGGAAAGACTGAAAAGGAAATGACTCGGAAAGGACACCTAGACGGATGACTTGTGAAAGGTGGGCCTCCCTTAGGATCCGGCTATGTGGGTCCGGTCCTGTTCGAAGGAAGATTCACGTGAGACATTCCCCTAACTTTGGACTCGATTGTGTAAACGGGCCCTCCCTTGTAGAAGTATGTCTTACGTAGGTGGACCTTGCCTTAGTCAAATAAGGCGGACTGGGATATGGGGGAAACCCGTGATGTAAGATCGACGGAGTTTCGACGCTAGAGACTTTCGACGACTTACGACACGACCCGACACTGCTAAATACGGGAAGTCCTAAGAAGAGGAAAGTTTTGAAAAGGAATTTTGGAGAAAATCCCGAAAAGGCGGAGGACGGCCCAATTTTTTTCGAAAACCGGAAAAGTGTCATCGGGCCACAACTTTGAAGTTTCGAAAATATTTTTTGAGTATTGAAATGGACAGCATACCGGCTAGAAATAGGCTATTTTGAGTAAAATCATAAGTCCTAAATTCGGTAGCTTCCCGGGTTTTGAAATTGGATATTTTGAAAAAAGATGTATTTTTTGAAAAAATGACGATTTTTGAAAATGACATAGAAACCAAGTACCATATAGTCACGCAAACATAATAACGACACCATGTATGGTCTACACTAAGTCTCGGTCGGTCTAGATAGAGTCTATACCAGTGCACATAGCCTATCCGAGAATCGGGACGGACTTCCTAAGTCGAGTTGAGCTTAGAACATGCCGCGAAACCCATACGAATCGACTATGAACACCTTTAACATATCCATATTGGAGTATATCATGGTATAGTGGGACGTCGGTCACAAGTACCGGCCCGGGAAAAGATGGGGTTATGCATGAACCGTAAAACTAAAACGCGTATTGTACTAATCAAACGATTTCTATTCGAGTCTCACCCTGAGGATGCCGATGGTAAGTCACGCATCAGTTAATCCCCAGCGGAGTCGCCAAATTGTGGACATGACATAGGTCCACCCCGACGCGGCCACGCACGGGTTTGGGGAGGCGAATGAATCTCCATATGAGATGGGTCGAATTGAAATTTAAATCAAAGTGGAGTCCCCACTGAACTTTGTGGGAGTTCGGGCCCATTCGAACCCACTCTATATCTTAGTGGGTCATGCACAAAGTATGGCCCATTCGGATGTCAGAGTTTATTGGGTTCGTCCCTTTGCATTGCGATACCGATACCGATGTTATCGGATATCGTGTATTGAATGACTCTCGTGCGCTAACAGTTTCGGGCATCCGGAAATCGAGGTTCTGAGTAAGGGGTGAGGGTACGTGTTGGGAAGTTCACGAAGAACACCCAACCCCGCCCGCACATTAGCGTCCTCTACTAAGATATCGTTTGATGTTTTAATACGCGCGTTAGTAATACGATGAGATGATATGCAAACATTGTTTTGGCTAAACATGCGAAAATTAGGATAAGTTGCTAAGTCAATTTAATGCATCTAAAACTAACGTCAAATTTGTATTTAGCATGCGAGATTTGTTTTAGTACAATAAAACAAACGAAATAAAGATAGGATGAAAAGACATAAACAAACAAGTTAGTAACGGTGATAACGATAATAACGGTTTGCGAATAATATAAAAATGCTATAGGATGATGCGACGAGATATGATGCATGAGTTTTGGAAAGACGAATCACGTGATGGACTTGACACGTGTTAACCGAAGTCATCAAAAAATATTTTCTCGAGGCTCGAAAGATGCTATGGACTTCACAGATTTGACGTGATAAAGGCCACTCGATTGAGTCATTGAGGGACTCGACCGAGTGGACCTTGGAAAAGGATTCTGCCCAAGATTTGAGGTGTTACTCGACCGAGTAGGTCGCCACTCGATCGAGTCATTGAGAGACTCGACCGAGTGGTCCTCAAAAAGCCATTCTGCCTCGGTTTTGGGGTGCCACTCGATCGAGTGGGCTAGGCACTGGATCGAGTGCCCCCTGTACGAACCAGGGTTCGCTTCGCAATTGGTCGTAAATTTCGAAATTGCTTTTTGATTTTGGAAAATCGCTAATTTTGTCAAATCGGGCAGAAATATTGTATGATTCGTGCTCGATTCGGATCTTGATACTTGTCGTATCCGATATTTGATTATGAAATCAATATCGAATATTTAGAGCGGAATCTAGGAAAACAGTTATAAGTCGTTTAAATTAAACTAAAAACGAAATAAGTTATCTCCGCGTTCATAGTGTCATGATTAATTCTTTAGAATTGTGTGACAACTATTTTAGCATCAACGAATTCGTGTTAGTTAAATTTATTGACTAATTTGTTTAGATATAATATCCGAATATTGAGTCGGTATCGAATCTAAAGAACGACGCTTTAAACTTTATTAAAAAAAATGATTCCCTCCGCATCTCGACATCGTAATAAATCCTTGCGGTATTTTATGATGTCAGATCCGCATCAACGGGTCTCGGTTCATAAAAAAAAAGGGGAATCGGGTGCGTTTAAAGGAGAATATTGCGATCCCATCATGCCTTTGAGTGTTTAGGGCGGGACTCCTCGAGAGGGCTCCACCACTGTTACAACTCGTGAAAGGAATAGAAGGGTCTTATGCTAATATCGCCTTCAAACGTGCTCAATTCAAAATAGTTTTAGAAATTTGATGAATATGCGATAATAACGATGACGATGATGGGAATGAAACGTGACTAATGACGCGACAAAATAAAAAAACGCTTATTGTTGATGTTGGCTCGCTTCAACAATCAAATACTCGGGGTGTCGGGATAAGCGACCGGCCACATCGGGTGAAACACCCTTTTATTCGGATTTCCTTATTCCGTCATCCTTTGTATTCGACACAAATTAGCGAGAAATTTAATGTCTTAATACTAGTGATATTATCGATATTAGAAATAATAAAAGAACAAAAAAAACGAGGAAAAGGGAGGAGACGAGGATGACGAGAAGACGAGGAAGAAGAAAGAGAGAAAAAAACGGGGTTATTGCACGCTCAACCTATATGTTTCTTATGCTCGGACGGAACTCGTTTAATTGTGGCTTGAGCAAGGGAGTATCGAGGTTACGTAGATCGAGTTATGGTGGTTTAGGGTTTGAGGTTTCCTAGATGCTAGGGTTTAAGTTGAAGAAGATAATAATTAGGGTTTTTGAATGTATAGATTAGGGTTCTCCAAGTGTGTTCATTGTGCATGCAAAGGGGTGTATATATAGGAATGATCCCCCTCCTCCGTCTGGGGTTACTCGATCGAGTACCCTTGTTGACTCGATCGAGCGGCCCAGTGAAGGTGTAAAAACGGGCCTGTTGAAGGCCCAGTCGATCGAGTGGGTCAGCTGGAGCGAAGGGGTCCGGTTTTTTGGACCTTCGGTTGGATATTTTTGTAGATCTTGCATTTGGGTTGGACTTTGTGATATTTGCGTGGCTATTCTGTGTCTCGGAAACGGCTTTGACCGGGGTTTGACCCTATCGCTAAAAGTCACTTTTATTTCCGGTGTCGGTTTTGACCCAAATTAGTCTTATTTGATTGGAAACGACCCGCTGGGCCTGAATTTGAGGTCGGTTTTGTGAGATTTGTACTCTGTAAAAACCCCAAGCCAAAAACTAACGGTTTTGAGCCCATATCCGAGCGCGTAGAAGCACGTTTGCGTCCGATCATCATCGAGTGTTTTTTGGAAACTGCTATAGACACTTAACGGCCAAATGTGGGTGTCTACACATACATATTTCAAAAACATATTGTACGTAGCATGTATATGGTGATATGAATAACTAAATTTCATGATAGTATAAATAGATGTGTTATTTCTTACACAATAAATGCATAAATAATTGATCTAATAGGGGATTAAAATATTACTCCTATGATAACTAAGTACATGTAAGATTGTACAACACTTTTAGAAAATTTCTAGAAATTGTCAAATATAAATCGCATACATTATCTCACTTTCTTAAAACAAATAAAAATCTTTAATCATGCTATTAGTAATAAATTATAATAATTAACTACATTTAACAAAATTAAGAAAACTTTTCAAGTATCTTGTACAGAGTATAATAATAAGTACACTGATGATGTACGTATTTTCGGGAATTTTTTTTGGTGGATATAATAATATATAAGCTAAGGATGAATGATTTATTTAATTTATGATATAGAATTTCATCACCCCGGCATAATTTATCGATGTGTGATAATTTTACTCGAACTCTTTTTATGACTCAAAAAATTTCTGGTTGACGGGTGATTTCTTTTATTTATATAATAGAATTTCATCATCTTATTATAATTTCTCGATGTGGATAATTTTTCTTCAATTTATAGCCTTAAGCCTTAAGAGTTGTTATAAGGCTCAAAAGATCTTTCATTATTATCTAAAATGAATGATTTCTCTTATTTACTCCCTCCTAGTTTTTTTATCTTCACTCTTTCCTTTTTGGCACTAGTTGGATTATCTTCCTCTTTCCATTTTTGAGTTGTACTTTAATCAATTTTTTATTCTTTCTTCAATTTTTTATTCTTTCCTTTACTCACAAACCCACCATATTTCTACTTTATACTCCACATTTTCTTACTTTAATCAATTCTTTATTCTTTTCTTAATATTTGTGCCAAAAAAAGAGGAAAGATATAAACAACTAGGAGGGAGTATGATATAGTATAAAATTTCATCAGCTCTTCCTAATTTTTCGATATTGTAATTTTTATATCACAAATAAAACTCGATGGGGGATATTTATATGATTTAATAAGAGCTTTTTATAAGACTTATTGTAATTTTTTGATGTAAGATAATTTTTATTTCAATTTATAGTCTTAAGAGCTATTATAACAGTCAAGACATTTCTGTTGATATCTAAAGACGAATGATTACTTTTATTTATATAACTAGTTTTTGGCCCGTGCAAAATTTTTGTTGTATATTTTAATTAGAATTTTTTAATAAATATTAGAAAGAATATGAAAAAGTAATAGTTTTAAACATGAATATATACTAATATTCAAGACTATACAATAAAAATGCTTATATCATGTTCAATAAATGTAAACGAAAACAATATTTTTCCATATATATTACCTTTGTCCTAGGAAGATCGTCTCATTTCCTCATTATATGTGAGGAGTATTTTTTGTGTATATACTCCGTACTTATTTCAGCTCATTTTATCCAAAAAGACGCTTATATATTATAGACCAACGAATAATTTTGCAATTCCTCGTTGATGGGATGGAATTTGTCGCGAATCCCACCGATCAAATAAAACCGGCTAATCCTAACTGGGTAGATAGGGTAAGTCGGGTCGAATCCACGGGGACGGTAAGAGGCGTCTAGACCAAGTTCACCCAAATACTAGACTAAGTCAACGAGCTAAGCTAGAGAATGATAGAAGGGGAGAGAGCTAGACTAAGACTAAGGAGAACAAACAAGGAAAACGGGCTAGGATTAGGTCGGGGTCAAAGGGGTAACGGAATGGTCAAGGAGGAGTTAGAGTGAAAGCGGTAGTAGGGAAATCTAGGTAATCTAACTTAGACCGACCTAGAGGTTCCTCATGGAACCCATCCGGCGACACACATGACAAAGGAAGGCAAGAAAAACAAGCATTCCAACCTACTTAGTCATTCAAGCATTCCAACAAACATGTAATATGCATCACTCAAGAAGAAACCCAAATCTTCCACCAACATCTCCAACAAACCCTTAATCATTCAATTAACACCCTAATCACCCTACTAACCCTAGCAAGAACACTACTCTAACATTATCCAACTAATTCTAACAAGAATAAGAGGAATCAAAACAAGAAACAAAACATCCCTAAACAAACTCAACCAAACTAACAAGAACAAGAACAAACAATAATAAAGATTCAAACTTGATTAAAGAACAAAGATTAAGAGAAAGGAAAAAAGATTATACCATGCTAGAAGATGAAAAGAAGAAGGAAACTTGCATAAATGGAAGAACCCAAAACAAACCACCAAGGTTGTCAAGCTTGAATGGAGATCTTGAAGAATTCCCTTAATACAAGCACTAATCTAAGATTAACTACTAATTACCGACTAATCTACACTAATCTAATCTAATCTAACCTAAAGTAGTCTAGGGTTTAATGTCTAAGGAAGTGAATCTCCTTTACAAAACAAGGGAAGAGTATATATATAGGGTTACAAATGGAAGGGAGAAGAAAGAAAGGAAATGCGGCTACAGCAGCACGGTCCCGATCGGGACGGGTTCAACCCGACCGGGACGGACCCACCATCCCGACCGGGACGGGTTGGTCCCGACCGGGACGGCCTTGCAGTAGCACCTTCAAAAGCGCACTTCATCCCCGACGGGATGAGGTGCATACCCGTCGGGGATGAGTCTTGTAGGCCTCCAATATGATCCTTTTGGTCTCTCCTTGCTTCACATGGACTTCCCATCGATTCTCGGGGCTCGGGATCGGGTCTCGGAGGCTCGGGATTGGGTCCCAAGGTCTCGGGGTTGATTCCAAGGCATCGAATCATCGTTCCTTTACTCCGTTGGCTCAAAAATGTGTATGTATAGAGTCGGAATCGCTCCAACTCTCCCAAATCGGTCTCGGGAACCTGAAACGAACTAAAGGAAGCATAAGAAGCCCCTAAACCGCTCCCAAGGAGCGATTCTACAAGGAAAATGGGACCAAAACACTACAAAATAGGCACTACAAACCACACTTATCAACTCCCCCACACTTAACCCTTACTCGCCCTCGAGTAAGCACATACTAACTACTATACTAGCCGAATGGGTATTAGCGCACCCTACGCCCTTTCAACTCACGCGAGTGCACTTAGAGGAAAAGTGCACTCCGCAAGGCAAGTGGGGTCTTGCGACAAAACCGTGGATGCAACCAGACACAAAACACACAAACAAACAAGCACACAAACAAACACACAAAAGGTTGCACCCAAAAGAAAAGAAATACCGCTTCCCTCAAACAAGCGGTGAAAGAAGCACCGGTTTAGGACTCGAGGTAAGTGACAACGTTCCCAAGCTAGCAATACAAACCGAGGTGGACTAAACCCTAATAGTATGACGATAAAGCAACAAAAACGTTGGTAACTTACCTAGGTTCCTCGTAACCTTCTAAGAACGTACTACGGGACGATCGGCGGGATGGAAAAAGGATGAACCACGGTGTTAGTCGACACTGTAGGTAAGTGAGACCCCTCCCCCTTTAGAAAAGAGCCAAGAGGGTCGTCCCATGTCCGAAACCGCCTAACTAGTCCAAGTAAAAAGGTGGAAATATGCAAAATGAGGGAAGACCGACCACTACCGCTATCATCCTTCCTAGGGACTCGGTCCTTTGGTAGGCTCTTCACGGTAATGATCGGAAAAAGGCTTATTTTGAGATGTGGAGATTATTTTTGTGAGACGGTTTTCTTTTGGCATTTTCTTCTTCTTTTGCATTTTTGCTTTGTTTTGCCATGCCATTTCTTTTTCTTCTTTTCTATTTTCTTTTTGGCTTTTGTGCCTTTTCTTTTTCTTCAATCTTTTCTTTCTTTCATTTTTTTCTTTCTTTTCTTTTCTTTGCCCTTTTTGGCAAGATTTGGCTTTTTGGCATTTCTTATTGCAACAAGAAAGATGACTTCAACTTTTTGCAATTTATTGTGTGGATATGTGTAGGAGGTAGGGTAATGGGTGAGTCGGGACGGCGCCTTCCCTTCAAACCCACAAAAAGGTGGATAACTTGGACTAATCAAACGATCCTAGACAGGTCACCTAAGGGACGGGACTCGGCAACCAAGGCCTTTTCACACCGTGGGTGGTCATAATGGTTAAAATGCAAATCCCGTAGTAAATCCCTAGTAAGCTAGGTGGACTCAAGGTAAAGGACCAACGAATTCATTGATTTAGGGTCATTCTACTAGACTAAAGTCCAAGACTCGATTTATACTACTAGGAAGGGAAAGTAAACACTCACACACTAGCCTCTAAACCGGGTTTTCGAAAACCATTTACACACAACAAAACACAAAACAAAGACTCAACGAAAACGAAAGAAAAAGAAACAAAAGCGACAAAACAAAAACAACACAAAACGAACACATGAACAACACAAACACCACCCCTAGCTTCCAAATGAGCAACCAACCAACATCAAACTTTACAAAGCTCCTCCCGAGCACACCACATCACAATCCTTCTCCAAACTTCACAAGAAATAAAGAGGGAAAGGGATAGAAGATGTTACCGGATGTCTTGAAAGCTTTCCAAAACTAATGGTGATTAAGCAACCTATAAGGAAAGGGGAGGCAAAACACACAACAAAAGAAATATACGACACAAAAGAAAAACACACAAAAGGAAAATCTTTTTGATTTTTGCGAAATTTTTTCAAATTTTTAAGGTTTTTTAAAGATTTTTTCGAAAAACTACAAAAATAAAGCTAACTATGCTAGAATACCACTCCCCCACACTTAAGTCGAGCCATGTCCTCATGCTCGACCGTAGTGCATGGGAGCACAAAAGAAACTACGAAAATGAAGCTAAAAAAAACAAGAAGAAAAGTGGAGAAAAGGGTAGAAAGCGTCCGGCCGGGGTGTAGTCAAGTCACCGTGGGCCGAGACAAGAAAAGATATGGAAGGGGAAAGAAAATAAAAAGAAGGAAATAAAAGGAAATGGGAGGGGAGGGCTAGGTGTAATCAAGTCACCTAGCCCGGATTCCGCCTAAATCCGACTAAATCCTCAAAAGGGGTGAAAAACTTGTAAAATTTGGATTTTGAAAATGACTCTCGATGTAGTCACATCATCGAGAATCGGGAGCAACCACAACCAAGGCCTCGAAGGCCACCATGACAAAGTGGAAGGGGATAAACAAGGGGAAAACAAGAAATAAAAAAAAACGGAAAAGAAAAGATAGTTGCTATACCGCCCGGATAGCAACTCACTCGCTCCATCGTCTCAATGATCAATATAAGCACTTGCTTGTTGTCGTTATTGTCATCCTTCTTCAAGCTTGAGGAAATCGCATGGCTAAGGTAGTAATGGTGCGAGGGGGTGGGATTTGATGTGAATATCGGTCTAAAGTGAGGAGGAAATGAGGTTAAGGTATGTAAATGAGGTACATGGGTGGTATGATATGAGAAAGGAAGGTAGGGAGGTTGGGTGGGGGTATATAATGGTTGGGTGGGCTTGAATGTCGAAGAAGAGGCACCAAAAAGGAGTAGGGGATCATCCCGGTCGGGATGGGTGGTCCCGGTCGGGTTGATAAACCCTTCCCGGTCGGGAAGCCTCCTTCCCGATCGGGATGACACTCCAGTGAACTCGATTTTTGGCACCCTCATCCCGATCGGGACGGCCCCATCCCGGTCGGGACGACACACCCTTCCCGGTCGGGAAGGGTCTTCATCACTCCCATGACCCCAAAAACCGGCTCCCTTGCTCACGATCCAAGCTCTATCACTAACCACTCCTTTCTAGGAGTTACCTTCACTTCACCTATCACAATAAACTCAAAGTACACATCAAATTCACTCCCTCACATCGCTCATCAAAATACCAAAATAATTACAAGAATATCACAAAACTAGCAAAATCAAGAGAAAAGATCACACAAATACAAACACAAGTACTCTAAAGAGGAGAGGAGAATATACAACATGACGGTTCTTTAGGAACTCCGTCAAACCGAGGATGGTGGACTTCATTCTTCAACCATAGCCCTCAAGGGCATGGAGGAGCAAGTCGAACGCGCTACCGACATCATAATGTAGGCCCAAGAAGCGCTCGAGCCTAGCTAACCTCCACGGCCTCCAAGGTGGAGGCAAGAAGTAGGATTCCCAAGACCCAAAATCATCATTCGTGTCATATCCGGGGTCTATCCATCCTACGAGCTTCACCGGCCTCTTCCTCCCTAGGCATCGCCTCCAATCATTAGCAAGCTTCATCTCCAAGAAATGAGGCACAAAAAGCGGTTTTGGCCTCGTCTCCTCGATGTACACCCCCACACTTTCCTCAAGTTGTGGTTCCCCATCCTCATCACTATGCCCCACATCATCTTGGAGAAGAGGATCGAAACTTCTACCGGCGGTTTCAATCTCCTCCAAGTCATTGCTTGATTCACTAGCTAGGGGCTCTTGATGCTTTTCCACATTATTAGACATGGGCAACTTGGGATTGTCGATTTCACCCAAAAACTTCACAAATTCTACCAAACCGTCCAACTCACCATCCTCCTCCAATTCCTCACCAATGTTGTCTTCACCGAGGGTCATCTCCTCATTCGTCTCTTTTTGGGTAGACGATTGAGGTTCTTCAAAGCAAATCTCTCCTCCAAAGGGAACTACATCGGCGACTTCATGGTTAGGTTGCTCCTCTTTCTCAAGTGGGCACCCCTCATCTAATTGCGATGTTCGGGATAAATACATTACGGTTTGAACCGATATTGCAATTAATCGAGTATCCCTCGCCTCGTTTTCCCTTTGAAATTGGGCCATGAGTTCATCTTGCTCCTTTTTCATTTGAATGGCCATTTCTTGTGTGCTCTTTTGCAATTGAAGAAGTGAATGATACAACTCCAAGTTTGACGATTGGCGGTCATTGAGGTCTTGTAAAGCCCCTTGATAATCTTGATTATCTTGATGATAATCTTGATAATCTTGATTAAACATGGTGTCTTGATGATGCCCAAGGGGTGGGGCATCATATTGTTGGTAGTGAGGTTGAGGTGATTGGTAGTATTGTGGGTCATGGGGTTCATATTGTGGTTGGGGTGGAGGGTAATATTGTGGGTCTTGGTGGTATTGGCTTCCATAAGGTGAATCTTGATTGAACATGGTGGGTTTACATTGATAACTCGAGTAATAGTCACCATGATCGTAGGATTGGTAATCGTTCACTTGTTGGTAGCCATTTCCATATTCTTGAAGATCATACCCACTAGAGTCTTGATCACCCCAAGAAGCTTGATAGTGGTAGGGGGACGTCATGTCATGGCTTTGGTTCATGGAAGAAGAGGGGTAGCTCATATCGGCTTCCATGTATGTGGAGTTTAGATCAAACCCCATGCTCGCTCGAAAATCGTAGCTCATACCCGGTTGGAAACCACTCATTCTAGCAACCGTCCGTTAAAGCGGCTCTAAGTTGCAAGAAGAAGATAGTCACCACCTCTAAGCACAAACTGTAGACTAAGAACAAACGTGAGAAGTCTAGTGCTTTTTGGGCACTAGACAAGAGAGAAATAAACCACACACACAAGAAGCAAGGTAACAAAAAGAAAAAGAAAAACACAAACACAAAGACAAAGTCAAGTAACTAGGAAAACAAAGTCTAAACTAGCACCGTCCCCGGCAACGGCGCCAATTTGATGGGATGGGATTTGTCGCGAATCCCACCGATCAAATAAAACCGGCTAATCTTAACTGGGTAGATAAGGTAAGTCGGGTCGAATCCACGGGGACGGTAAGAGGCGTCTAGACCAAGTTCACCCAAATACTAGACTAAGTCAACGAGCTAAGCTAGAGAATGATAGAAGGGGAGAGAGCTAGACTAAGACTAAGGAGAACAAACAAGGAAAACGGGCTAGGATTAGGTCGGGGTCAAAGGGGTAACGGAATGGTCAAGGAGGAGTTAGAGTGAAAGCGGTAGTAGGGAAATCTAGGTAATCTAACTTAGACCGACCTAGAGGTTCCTCATGGAACCCATCCGGCGACACACATGACAAAGGAAGGCAAGAAAAACAAGCATTCCAACCTACTTAGTCATTCAAGCATTCCAACAAACATGTAATATGCATCACTCAAGAAGAAACCCAAATCTTCCACCAACATCTCCAACAAACCCTTAATCATTCAATTAACACCCTAATCACCCTACTAACCCTAGCAAGAACACTACTCTAACATTATCCAACTAATTCTAACAAGAATAAGAGGAATCAAAACAAGAAACAAAACATCCCTAAACAAACTCAACCAAACTAACAAGAACAAGAACAAACAATAATAAAGATTCAAACTTGATTAAAGAACAAAGATTAAGAGAAAGGAAAAGAGATTATACCATGCTAGAAGATGAAAAGAAGAAGGAAACTTGCATAAATGGAAGAACCCAAAACAAACCACCAAGGTTGTCAAGCTTGAATGGAGATCTTGAAGAATTCCCTTAATACAAGCACTAATCTAAGATTAACTACTAATTACCGACTAATCTACACTAATCTAATCTAATCTAACCTAAAGTAGTCTAGGGTTTAATGTCTAAGGAAGTGCATCTCCTTTACAAAACAAGGGAAGAGTATATATATAGGGTTACAAATGGAAGGGAGAAGAAAGAAAGGAAATGCGGCTACAGCAGCACGGTCCCGATCGGGACGGGTTCAACCCGACCGGGACGGACCCACCATCCCGACCGGGACGGGTTGGTCCCGACCGGGACGGCCTTGCAGTAGCACCTTCAAAAGCGCACTTCATCCCCGACGGGATGAGGTGCATACCCGTCGGGGATGAGTCTTGTAGGCCTCCAATATGATCCTTTTGGTCTCTCCTTGCTTCACATGGACTTCTCATCGATTCTCGGGGCTCGGGATCAGGTCTCGGAGGCTCGGGATTGGGTCCCAAGGTCTCGGGGTCGATTTCAAGGCATCAAATCATCGTTCATTTACTCCGTTGGCTCCAAAATGTGTATGTATAGAGTCGGAATCGCTCCAACTCTCCCAAATCGGTCTCGGGAACCTGAAACGAACTAAAGGAAGCATAAGAAGCCCCTAAACCGCTCCCAAGGAGCGATTCTACAAGGAAAATGGGACCAAAACACTACAAAATAGGCACTACAAACCACACTTATCACTCGTTGTAGACACCCATATTTTGACCGCCAGGTGTCTATAATAGTTCCCGCCAAACACCCGATGATGATTGGACGTAAACGTGCTTTGATGGACTCGGATATGGGCTCGTAATCATGGACATTTGGTTTAGGCTTATTACGGAGTACAAATCTTACAAAACCAACCTCAAATCCAGGTCCAGTGGGTCGTTTTGAGTCAAATAAGACTAATTTGGGTCGAATCCGGCACCAGGGGCAAAACCATCTTTTAGCGACCGAGTCAAAACCCGGTCAAAGATATTTTCCGAGACTCACGGACCAACCGTGACACCTCACGTGTCCGGTTTGGACTCCAACTGCTACAAAAATCAACTTCGAAAATATAAAACAATTCCGTTAAAAGTAGAATTTGATCTCAAGTGGAATTCTATCCGAAAGATTAAAGCAATTACCGACCGAGTGTCAAACACTCGGCCGAAATCAGCCAAACCAGCCGAGTCCTTTGCCTTCTTCACCAAGAAAGCGAGTTCTTGTTCCTTTCGAACTCTTACGTTTCCTATCCAAACCGGTGTTTCTTGTTGTCCAAGCAAGACACCTCTCCTAAACCTCTGCTCCTATAAATAGGACCCTCACGACACACACATAGGACATCTACAACATCTAACATCCACGATCATTCATCAAAAACTCAAAATTAATCTAGAATTATTCATCAACCTCGACACACATTCATCGATCATACAAGTACCGAAATACCGACGAATCCGACCCCGAGAAACCGGCCGAAACCCGTCCCATCACACGTCCAAACCGACACCTTAACTCATCCCGCATCATCTCGACGCTCCCAAGTCTAAGCCACTTTCCGACGAGCCTTATCCCGAGAAAACAAAGCATGTAGGTTGAGGGTGTAAATCAAACCCGATTCTTTTCTTCTTTTCTTCACGTTTTTTTTCGTTTTTTTTAGTCGTGTCGTCGGTCGTTTCGTATTAATATGGGTCGTTCGTCGCATATTTATTATTTCTAATATCGATACTACAAAAACTATTTTTTATAACGTTCTTAAAATACGATATCGATTCTCTAATCGAATATCGTATCTAACAAGAACTAAATTAATTAATTCTCGTTGATGCTAATAAAATCGTTACATTTTTTTTTTAAACAAAATTCGACGATTTTATACACGGAGAGAATTAACATCTTTTTCGTTCAAAATTCTTTTTTTACTTTTCGTTCAAAACAAACTTTTTTCAAAACCTTTTCTAAAATCATTCCGACTATTCGATATCAATTTCATAATCGAATATCGAATACGACGAATATCAAAAATATGAATCGGGTATAAATTAATCCATATTTCTACGCGATTTATAAAAATTAACGATTTTCGACAAAATAAAAAAAAACCCGAACAGACCGCCACGCGAGTCGCGTGCCTGTCAGGCGACTCGCGCGGTGGCCTGGTTGGCCGGGTCCTCTTTTTTTCGTTTCCTCGCTTTTCTATTTTTTATTCTTTTCGAATCTTACATAAAAAGCGACTTTTGCGACATATTTCGATAAATACCTTTTTTTTTATCTCGGTCAATGCGTGCTAATCTATCACGTGACATAAATCTTTTCAAAAAGCATGCATATTATTTATTTATATCTTTATTCGATTTATTCAACCGTTACTAACTCGTTTTCTCGTGTTTGAAGCAATTTATTTATTTCTTTGTTTTATTAGACTAAAACGAACTTCACATGCTAAAATAACTTTGACGTTATTGATTTAACATGCATTAAACGACTTAGCAACCCATTTATTTTTCTCTCACATGTCTAGGGAAAATAATCTTTGCATATCATTCAACCGTCGAACTAACGCGTGTACACCAAAAACGAACGATATCTTAGTAAAGGCCGCTAAGTGCGGGCGGGGTTGGGTGTTCTTAGTGAACTTCCCAACACGTACCCTCACCCCTTACTCAGAACCATGGTTTCCGGATGTCCGAATCCATTGGCAACGAGAGTCATTCAATACACGATATCCGATAATGTCGGTATCGGTATCAAATACTAAGGGACGAACCCGATAAACTCGGACATCGGAAATGGGCCATATTTTGTATATGGCCCACTACGACATAGAGTGGGTTCGAATGGTTCCGAATAACCACAAAATTCGGTGGCGACTCTTACTTCGATTTAAATTTCAATTTGACCATCTCATATGGAGATTCATTCGCCTCCCCAAACCCGCGCGTGGCCGCGTCGAGGTAGTCATGTCCACACTCGTATCTATAAATTTAATATTACTCTGTATGTAATAATATTGTCAACGATAGAACAAATGTTATAGTAATGGCTATAAAATTATTTTGTCCTGCCTATATATCATATTCAGTTAATTGAAATTAAATTTTACTTGTAAATGATTCAATAATTAGTTTATTACCGCATGTAAAATAATAATTGAGATGTAGTATTTGAGTCAATATTTTCATTATCATAAAAAGTGAACTTTCCAGCTTACACACAAATCACGTCGTAGAACTACGAAGATGACCACAATTTGAAACGAATTGCTTGATCGGAGTATGAAACAAATTGAAACGAATTGACCGGAGTGTGACCGAACAAATTGAAACAAATTGATTGAAACAAATTGCTTGACCCGAGGCATGAAAGTGACCACAAATTGCCTAACCGGAGTATGACCTGAATCTAACTCACCTAAAACGAATGATATTAAATAATATTAATATTATATAATGAAGGGTTCATAAGTTTAAATGTTTCCTAATAAAATAAATAATTTTTCAAAATACTTTATGTTACTGATATGAGTATATTCAAAGTGTTAATGACCCAATCCAAATTACTCATATCCGAAAATGACCCTTAATGACTCGTACCCAAAAAATGCCCTAACTAAAAGTGACCCAACATGTATCCGAAACTGGTCTCCATTCCAAAATCACCCTACCCAACCCGACTCAACAAAAAATGACTGACTCAAACTGACCCAATCCAATCCGATTGACCCATCATTCACCTCTAAGTTCTAACTAACCCCATGTGAAGTTATTTAAGTCGTTATAATTATAATCTTAATCATGTGAAGTTATTTAAGTCGTTATAATTATAATCTTAACACAGATATAGTTGTCATAAGGAAGCATATTGTGAGGAAAAATCTCACTAATAACACCTTTGCAAAGTACATTTACCCATTTTCAAAAAAAAAAGTACATTTACCCTAACGAAACTAATTCATGGAGGTTACACAATTTGGATAAATATCCCACGGTCCTACCATTAATTTGCATCCTCTCGATTTACTCATCATTCTCAAAGCACAACACATCAATATCTGGTAAGCAAGCAAAAACTAAGCAGAGTAGCTAGAATGAAAAATACTTGCCCTTCATAATAATTAATCTTCCATTGCAACACATAGTCGGCAGTTTTATCCGAAGAGAGGCGAACACAACGATACAAAACTTAGTGTTTTTTTTGGAGTACTATTTTTAATCATCCAAGTTTTAAAAAAATAGTACTCCAAAAAAAAAACACTAAGTACTTACTTTAAATGACAAACTTACGAAACTACACTGTACAATAATAACAAAATAAAGCCCCACGGGTTTACATTTTTTTTACTCGACTCATCCAATGCAGTCAAATCACATACAGTTGGATATTGCCCCTATTTGCACCCCATTATCCCTCTCTTACATGTTAGATCTGATGAGGGTAATACTGCACTAATTTTTATTTTTAAAGACATTGTCTCTATGCCTTGTGCATGCTCACCATGATGTGTCTCTTACATAGAGATATGGTGTCTTATGATGTGCACACCATGTGCATCCTCACCATGAAGTCATGAACCCTTATCGTGTCAGTGCACCTCACACTTCAAAAACTACAAAGATAAAACATTCCCATGAATAAATGATTGTTTGAGCCCATTCCGAAAAGGATTAACGTCAAAGAAATATAATGCCCATAGAGACCTTTTTTAAAAATAAATCAGACCAACCAACATACCAAATTCCTCTTTTAGCAAGATTAATCGCAAGTTCTAAATTGTTTATATGTACCAAGCAAGCAACAAAAAAATGTAAGTTACGATTAAAACTTATTTAAGCATTTCAACCCAAAGATAAACAAAAACTTATAGTCAGTGTACCTGGCTACCCACAAATTGTATTATTGTAGCTTCATTCACATTGGCAAGGCCCAACCCGTGTCTATTAAAGGCATGTATAAGAGTGCTTACTGATTGCAACAGTGAAATTACTGGTTAAGTTTCATAGGTATTGGAGTGGCAAGTTCATTTGAAACCTACGAAGCCAATTACTCAAAGAGTCATTCTCTTTCGTAACATTGGGCAATAGAACACGATTCTAAATCAAGATTGTTCAATATCGCTACTTTCCCTACACCTTTCGAAAACTTAGTCGTCAACCAACTTAGTCATCAACCTCGGTTGAAATTTACCTTGGAGTTTCAGTAGACCCATTTTCATCTTGTTCAGCTTCCATTTGAGTGGTTTATAAAACGCGTCCTTTGCCATTACTAATTTCTCGTTGAACTTGAGATTCACTTGGAAGATATGAAAATTAGCCGATCAGAAGACAGAGACCTGACCCGATTGACCCATTTGCCCCCACTAAGTTCCAACTCATCACATGTGAAGTTATTTAAACCATTATAATCTTCTTCAACCGGATATAGTCGTCATAAGGAAGACATATCGTCGACGAAAAATATCAAAAATGATTTAAGTGATTAAAAGATATCTCACGGTAAAAAAACTACTCCGTAAGTAGTAGAATTCATCCACATCAAAAAAACCCAACCTATCTACACTCGTCTCTAGCCCTCAACATAGTGTGAAACCCGGCTATTAATCTGATTTTCGTGAATGTTAATCTGATTTACTTTAAATGTTGATGGAATATAGGTGGTGTAATCTGTTTAAGATTACAGTAGCATAAGCATCCTCACTATTTTTTACAGTAGCTTTTATTTCACATGTAAAGGTATAGGGCATCTGATGATTACCTCTTGTGCAGCTGAGATTGCTTTCACAGTAAGTCCACTTTCCTTCTCCTCTGTTTTATTCTCGGTTCAAAACCAACAACTGACTTTAATTTTTTCTTATTTCAGTCTTCAGCTTGAAATTTGTGTTGATTTTAGTAGTAAATATGTTGAAAAATATGAATAATAATCACTTCGTACATTACAATACCAATTACCAAAGTAGTACCTACATACACTTTCTTTAAAATTACACTCACTGGATACTTGATACAAAATTAATCAAACACATGACATGCCCAATTTCTAGTTCAATCCCACCTCTCGGGTATTACTAAATTGTTAGAACTAAACTACTCCCAACTCTTACTAAATTTCGTATCTCAAGAAAGAACTAAACTACTGTCATCTCTTAGATTACATCACATGAAGCACAAAGTTATAGCTAATTCGGAGTGGTTTGTCAGAAATTAGACAAACCCAATGCTGAATTCTTCAAAACCTATGCAATTATCATGGCTTGAATGAAACTAAGCAACTTTTGAGCCATATCATAACATCAAACCAACCAAATACTCCATAGGAGATCAAACAACTATGAATTCATAAAAAAAAAGAACTTTGAATTAAAAGTTAAAACTAACAAAATAAAGAAGAAACATACCGAGCTGAGTGAAGAAGAGCAAGCAATGACACGATTAAGGCAAAAAAGAAGGTGATCATAATACCACTAGAAAAAGTTCTCTTGTAGAAATCGTCAATCATGTATGCATCCAAATCTTTAAGCATTTGATAAAAACTCCATTTGTCAATCTATCCACCAAATTAAACCCCTAAAATTTCAAACCAACTATAAAAAAACCTATTTTTTAAAAGTTAGAAGATAATTCTATGTGATAAAAACTTATATAATGGTATTATTTTTCATAGTGTTACATGAAAAAGTTACATGAAACAAATATTTTCTTCTTTGACCGTGACAATAAACAAAAACACATGAACCATCATTCTTATTCTACATAAAAGAAACTTAACTTAATCACTTTACTTTTGATACATACATTAAGAAGGTTTTTTCCTAGAATGAAATAACAAAAAAACGATTCAGGATCATCCACACAAATCTAAGGAAACAAATTAAGGAAATTACATATAAGATTAATTATTAAATAAAGAAATTACCTATTTATAATGTTGATACTCCTTCAATACCTACTTCTTTGACTCAAGTTGTAAGCAATCAATAGGTCCCCGAGATAATAGCACTCGCAAACTTGGTAGTAGATTTTACCACGACATAACATAGGAAATTCCGGAACCACATAGATTATTATTGAGCATGAGTTTATACAACTGAGAAGCCTGGCAACTCACATAATACTCTGTATCATCATCATCATCATCATCAATTGTCCATCCACGCTCTTTTGTTCTCATTTGATGTTATTTCCTCTCTTATATCTTTTTACTCTTCACTTCCCCTATATTAAACCAACTTCTCTCAATAATCACTTGTTCATTTCATAGTCATTGCATGATACATTTTGTGTCTATACAAAAAAAAAGGATTTTGTATGATCAAGTGCGAGGAGATGAAAGGGAAAAGTAGCAATAATAATGGGAAATTTAATGATCAACTTTTTATGGGGTTTTGGTTTTATTTTGATGTTGAAGCCTGAAGGGTGTTTTGGGTGATTATAATGAGGGATTGAATGTGAATAATGTGAGTGAAGTGTACAGTGGAGAGAAATCACAATCGGGTTCAATTAAAACATACCCATTATTCCCACAACCCATCATTCCCGTGTACGTTCAATTAAAACATACCCGGTAATGATCATCAGCCTGTAAGCATTTCAATGCAGTAATTCCATCAAATCAGCAGTGTTGTATGGAGGATTTGATACACCCTCTTGGAGATCGATGCAAGATGATGCCTCCAAATAATTATAAGAAACCCAAAAATTATATGGCATGGAGTAGTAAACATATATCTCTAAAAAAATACTCCGTAATACAGTACTTCGTACCTCAACTGAAAAACACAACAATTCCGATCGAGGCTCATATGTATTTGGATGTACCTGATGGCAGCCTTTTAACTGCACGTGGCCGAGTTGTAGTCTTCTCCCACTCAAGCCGCTTCGACACTGCATTCCAACAGCCAAAATGGAAAGAGCAACGAAAGAAGTCCATCCTTGAATAAATTCAATCATCAAAAAATCAAATCAAATTATGCAGTAGGTCGAACCAAACATAGATAAGATACAATCGCCACAAATCGAACGACAATGGAGATAGAATCAGCGGTAGTTGTTGATTTCAGCATCGTACAACTCAGATAACATATCATCAATGGTTAGAATGGAAAGAGGTATAATAGAATTACCTATGGTAGTGTCGAACAAACCCTAAAATTAAGTCAATTGAACTGCACAGTGCAACAAATTGGTCGGTTAGCAGAAGTGGAGTTCAACATAATATACAGAAATTGAAACTATAATTGAGCAAACGATGGAACTATGGAAGTATAAAAAATCCACACCAATTTTTTTATTGTTAATCATTAGCCGTCATTTTCTTACCTGAATGATTATTAGTTCAAAATCAGGACCTCCGACCTCTTCAAGCGGCGCTCCTACTATGTCTCTTCTTATCGATATTTCACCTTAAAAAATTTATGGAGGAAGGGAGATATTAGAGGGAGCAATAAATGGAGAACTAATTAATAGATAAATGTTACTCTTATACGATAGGATAGAGAATTAGAGACACTTTTAGTCATGGAAGCAGGGGGAGTGGTATGGATAGATGGATACGTGGTTTCATAAGAAGTTAGAGGTTATTTGATATAGTGGTTCTCACTCCCTGAAGTTAATTAACCGCCGGTAATTAACTGCTCTAAAGTAACTGTTGCCTAATTTATTTTCGACATAAACAATTAATTTAAAAAAATGTTATAAGCCAAGTAGGATATGCCATGTATGCGACATATCATCGCCAAGTAGATTGATGAGGTGGGTTAATGTGAAGGCTTCAAAAGTTTCAGCTTTAATATATAAAAGATAGAATTTTCTCTCCATATTGTAATTTTTAGACGTGGGATAGTTTTTACTCCCTCCATCCATATTTAAACTTCGTGGGCGAAGTTGACCAAATATTAACAAGAGAATGTAGTATCTAGTGGAAAATGAAAGTTATAGTCAGAAATGATATTGTACACAAAAAGTCAAGCAAAAAGGAAAAAATTGTAGGCAAAAAGTTTAAAGATGGACAACCCGTTAAGGAAAGTAGGAAGAATAAAAGCTATTATATGACTCAAAAGATTTTTGACATCTAAAAGCGAAAAATTTCTCTCATTGATGATGTACAATTTCATCACCTCATCATAATTTTGCGACGAAGATACTTTTACTTAAGTTTATGGTATTAAAAGTTCTTTTAGGACTCAAAAGATTTCAGGTTGAGAGATAGGTATCAAAAGATTTCAGGTGGAGATATATGAATGATTACTCTATATTATACTCCGTATATGAGTAATACAGAGTAAAATTCAATCAACTTATAATTTTTTGATGTGGGATAATTCTACTTGAATTTATAGTCTTAAGAATGCTTTTTATGACTCAAAAGATTTATCGGTAATATCTAAAGACGAATGATGTCTCTTATTTGTGATATACGAAGTATAATTTAATCACCTCATCATAATTTTTCGATATGTGATAATTTTACATAGTTTTAACAAATTTCTATATATACTAAATTAAAAAATATACTTCCTCCATTTTTTTTATCTTCTCGTCCCCTTAAGGTAGAGTATTATATTACAATGAGAAGATATAAAAAATGGAGGAAGTATTAATAATAATTATTAAAAAATTCAAAATATTAATTTTATATTTTTTGAGGGTGAATAAATATTAAAACAACTATCAAATAGAATTGACTAAGCATTTCACGCTGTCGCTACCCAATTTGTGTTGCCTTATGAGGTGATAATCGTCAATTTATATAGTGATAATTTTGAGTCTTAAATGAAATAGGATTTTTTCCATACAAATTACTATATTCTTTATTTAAATTTTTTTTAAAAAAAATCAAGTCTCAGGTGGAGTAGGTTTTTTTTTTCATATACAATTTTTATATTTTTTATTTAACTAAAAAAATATAATAAAAATTCGGACTAATCATATCGCCCGAAAAGTTCCTGCTTTATTTATATATATTGAATTGATTTGACAAAATTATATACGGAGTAATTCTTTAATCCTATAAAATATTTTCATTTATTCACCTAATACATTTTATACATTACTCCGTATGTTTTTGGAGCCTAAGATATTTGTTTCATGTAACTTTTCCATGTAACACTATGAAAAATAATACCTTTATATAAGTTTGTATCACATAGAATTATCTTCTAACTTTTAAAAAATAGGTTTTTTTATAGCTGGTTTGAAATTTTAGGGGTTTAATTTGGTGGCTAGATTGACAAATGGAGATATCAAATGCTTTGAGATTTGGATGCATACATGATTGACGATTTCTACAAGAGAACTTTTTCTAGTGGTATTATGATCACCTTCTTTTTTGCCTTAATCGTGTCATTGCTTGCTCTTCTTCACTCAGCTCGGTATGTTTCTTCTTTATTTTGTTAGTTTTAACTTTTAATTCAAAGTTCTTTTTTTTTTATGAATTCATAGTTGTTTGATCTCCTATGGAGTATTTGGTTGGTTTGATGTTATGATATGGCTCAAAAGTTGCTTAGTTTCATTCAAGCCATGATAATTGCATAGGTTTTGAAGAATTCAGCATTGGGTTTGTCTAATTTCTGACAAACCACTCCGAATTAGCTATAACTTTGTGCTTCATGTGATGTAATCTAAGAGATGACAGTAGTTTAGTTCTTTCTTGAGATACGAAATTTAGTAAGAGTTGGGAGTAGATTAGTTCTAACAATTTAGTAATACCCGAGAGGTGGGATTGAACTAGAAATTGGGCATGTCATGTGTTTGATTAATTTTGTGTCAAGTATCCAGTGAGTGTAATTTTAAAGAAAGTGTATGTAGGTACTACTTTGGTAATTGGTATTGTAATGTACGAAGTGATTATTATTCATATTTTTCAGCATATTTACTACTAAAATCAACACAAATTTCATGCTGAAGACTGAAATAAGAAAAAATTAAAGTCAGTTGTTGGTTTTGAACCGAGAATAAAACAGAGGAGAAGGAAAGTGGACTTACTGTGAAAGCAATCTCAGCTGCACAAGAGGTAATCATCAGATGCCCTATACCTTTACATGTGAAATAAAAGCTACTGTAAAAAATAGTGAGGATGCTTATGCTACTGTAATTTTAAACAGATTGCACCACCTATATTCCATCAACATTTAAAGTAAATCAGATTAATATTCACGAAAATCAGATTAATAGCCGGGTTTCACACTGTGTTGAGGGCTAGAGACGAGTGTAGATAGGTTGGGTTTTTTTGATGAGGATGAATTCTACTACTTACGGAGTAGTTTTTTTTACCGTGAGATATCTTTTAATCACTTAAATCATTTATGATATTTTTCCTTGACGATATGTCTTCCTTATGACGACTGTATCCGTTTGAAGAAGATTATAATGGTTTAAATAACTTCACATGTGATGAGTTGGAACTTAGTGGGGGCAAATGGGTCAATCGGGTCAGGTCTATGTCTTCTGATCGACTAATTTTCGTATCTTCCAAGTGAATCTCAAGTTCAACGAGAAATTTGTAATAATAAAGGACGCGTTTTATAAACCACTCAAATGGAAGCTGAACAAGATGAAAATGGGTCTACTGAAACTCCAAGGTAAATTTCGACCGAGGTTGATGACTAAGTTGGTTGACGACTAAGTTTTCGAAAGGTATAGGGAAAGTAGCGATATTGAACAATCTTGATTTAGAATCGTGTTCTATTGCCCAATGTTATGAAAGAGAATGACTCTTTGAGTAATTGGTTTCGTAGGTTTCAAATGAACTTTGCCACTCCAATACCTATGAAACTCAACCAATAATCTCACTGTTGCAATCAGTAAGCACCCTTATACATGCCTTTAATAGACACGGGCTGGGCCTTGCCAATGTGAATGAAGCTACAATAATACCATTTGTGGGTAGCCAGGTACACTGACTATAAGTTTTTGTTTATCTTTGGGTTGAAATGCTTAAATAAGTTTTAATCGTAACATACATTTTTTGTTGCTTGCTTGGTACATATAAAAAATTTAGAACTTGCGATTAATCTTGCTAAAAGAGGAATTTGGTATGTTGGTTAGTCTGATTTATTTTTAAAAAATGTCTCTATGGACATTATATTTCTTTGACGTTAATCCTTTTCGGAATGGGCTCAAACAGTCATTTATTCATGGGAATGTTTTATCTTCGTAGTTTTAGAAGTGTGAGGTGCACCGACACGATAAGGGTTCATGACTTCATGGTGAGGATGCACATCATAAGACGCCATGTCTCTATGTAAGAGACACATCATGGTGAGCACGCACAAGGCATACAGTTTCACATAGAGACAATGCCTCTTAAAAATAAAAATTAGTGCAGTATTACCCTTATCAGACCTAACATGTAAGAGAGGGATAATGGGGTGCAAAGAGGGGCAATATCCAACTGTATGTGATTTGACTGCATTTGATGAGTCGAGTAAAAAAACGCAAACCCGTGGGGCTTTATTTTGTTATTTCTATTGTAGAGTGTAGATTTTTAAGTTAATCATTTAAAGTAAGTACTTAGTGTTTTTTTTGGAGTACTATTTTTTGAAAACTTGGATGATTAAAAATAGTACTCCAAAAAAAACACTAAGTTTTGTATCGTTGTGTTCGCCTCTCTTCGGATAAAACTACCGACTATGGTGTTGCAATGGAATAATAATTATTATGATGGGCAAGTATTTTTCATTCTAGCTACCCTGCTTAGTTTTTGCTTGCTTACCAGATATTGATGTGCTGTGCTTTGAGAATGATGAGTAAATCGAGAGGATGCAAATTAATGGTAGGACCGTGGGATATTTATCCAAATTGTGTAACCTCTATGAATTAGTTTCGTTAGAGTAAATGTACTTTGCAAAGGTATTATTAGTGAGATTTTTCCTCACAATATGCTTCGTTATGACAACTATATCTGTGTTAAGATTATAATTATAACGACTTAAATAACTGACAGGCTGATGTCGTGTGCCTCAAATTACAATTTATAATCACTTATAACCAACTAACTAAACCAATAGTATAGTAGAAATAAGGGTCGAACCCACAGGGAATTTGTTTAACTATAACTGCGTACTAATATAGAACGATAAATAACTAATTAATTAACAATAAGAAAGAGGTTTTTTTGAATGATTGTCTAATAACTAAAACAATAAAGATGAAAACTTTAAGTAAATCAAATGATTAAAAGGTCTCGGGTTAAGTACAAATCCACAACTTAATCACAATTGCTCATCGAAATCCGGTTCAAATTATTATTCTTTACTACTTTATCGTGAATCGTAGATTCTAATCCTCCTTATGAATAACTAATTAAAACGTATCCCGTTCTTAATTAGATCTAACTGTTAAACAAGCTAAACAATCCAGTTCTAGATTTAATTCAACAGCAGCATTAATATATAGAGAATTCGATAAAGAGATAAATAAACACATACAATCCAGTTGTGCTATAAATCTATGATAATTGCTCCCAAGTCTTAATATCAACGAATCCCGTTCAATAATTAAGTCTTAGATGTTACTCAGGTCAAGTTAATCAACAAATCTTGTTCAATTAACAAAACTAACAATAGAACGGTGAAATAGAAAACTAGTTGATCAATCTGGGAATCAATAACAACATTCATATAATTAAACTGAGCAATTAATCAATAATCAAGAATAAAGATAATAACTTTCAAACTCACAACCGATAATTAAGTTCTTCAATGTCTTGAACCGAGAAGAGAAATTAGTTACACATTGAACTAGGGTTTCTCCCTTAATGAACGTTCAACTCTCCAATATGAATAATAATATGATCTAATAATATTCTATACTAATAGTGGTCTAATATTAGTAATAATTAAGGTAATTCTATTACTTACCAAACTCTAATAAAATAATAATAATAATAATAATAATATGCTAATTAATAAGCTGACACGGAATCTAAAGCGACTTAAATTCCGTCTTCAATTCCCGAGCTGCTTCTTCTGGTTCCTCGTTTTGGGTCCACCTTGTTTTGTTTTCTCTTTTTATTCACGACCCGAACCGAGAATCCTCAAATAGGCTTATAACAATGATATCATAAATATTACACCAACGGTACATAAAAACACCGATTTAGTCAACCCAATTACACTTAAATCATCATTATACCCATGACTATATACGACCCATCAAATATCCCCACACTTGAACCTTTACTCGTCCTCGAGTAAAACTCGAGGAACACAATAAAAATAACCATCACTAGTCCAAATGCGCGGGAAAAACATTATACTCACGGCCCTCGCTCAACTTCCTTCAAACTTCCTCATGTAACAACATATGTCACCGACAAAATATCATCAACTCTAGAATTATCATCACGACAACAGGACATCATAAATCAATAGAAGCTAATACCAAACTCTAACACCCCTTATCGCTCCAATCCTAACACAGATTCACAAGGTTTCAAATAATCACAAAATTACATCAATAATGATCACAACCAATAAAACACCAAACCATGTGAATTACCTAATCGCCTCTAATCGCCAAATCAAAACAATTACACCAAATCGCATAAATAAGGTGCAATCAATTCACTCCGCACCGCGATTCTTCTCACCTTTACCACTAGTCCTACCCGACCGTTCTTCTATGTCACCCTTCTTATGACGCCACACCAAGAACGGATAAAGTAATTGCGAGTTTTTTTTATTTTCCTAATTCCCTCATTTTGCCTAGAGTGTCCGCCCTTGCGGATTTTCACTCTAGCTTTTCAATTTTTTTTTCAACTCACACTACTCTCGTGGCACGCAATTCGATTTTTCTTTTTACCCGGAGTGTCATTTCGGGTTTTCACTCCGTCCTCGGCCACATTCTCATGTTTGCCTAAGCGCCCTTTCGGGTTTTCACCTAGCCGAGTTTTTTTTTATCTTTTTTTTTCCTTTTTTCATCATTGTTTTTTTTCAAATCACAGCATGAATGACGGTTACAAGACAAGACAAATATATAAATCCCTTCCCACGCTTAATCCGAGCATTGTCCTCAATGCGAGACTAAGGACATAATTAAAACCAATAAACGAGGAAAATAACCTTAAACATCGATAATTGACTCGTCAAAACCATTGCAAATTCCAATACCATCAAAGAGTAAACATTCATTCTCAAACTTCATCGTTAGCTCATTTCACCCTCAAAACCATCACAAAAGTAATTCAGCCACCCAAAACACCGACTCATCAACACAACCAACACTAAATTAACTGTATACCGAGAGTAGAAACAACAACGAACAATTTACCCGACCAAAGAATCGGGCCAAATTAGCAATTTCAACTTCAGCCATAATCAACAATGCATCAACGAACTCGGCCAAAAATCCACACAATTGATGCCAAACAGACTTTTGTTTCACACCAAATACTCAACCAGAGTCGTCTTTTGATTTTTAGGGGCCATGACAAGAGTTTCTAGGATAGCCAAACCAACTCAATTAGTGAAGACCACCTAAAACATGTGAATTGTGAACACGGACGACACACAGGAACGAACCAAGCACCCGACAGACACAACCCAGTAACGTGGAACTCCGTATGAATGTAAGACTGGAGTGTGACTCGACTAGAGGAAGGGAAATCCCAAGTTACAGCAAACAACAGAAACAGAATCGACAAAAATCGACAACTGAGACCAAACTAGACACTGGAATCCCCAAAATTTGGGAGAAACAGAACTTAAAACTGACTCAAAACAGTTCACAATTAGGACAAGGAAAAATGAAGGGAAGAAGAGGTGGGAATCTACACGACCCGACCTGACCTAACTGAACTGGAACACCGGCGACCTTGACCGGCACAAACACCGCACGCACGAGCATAAACACGAAGACCGACGACTGACTGACCCTCGACGGACAACCCACCGGCGACGACACAGACGGACGAAGCGAAACCCCACTCAGACAGCTGACGCCTGACCCTCGACAGACTCACGACCCACCGGCGGCAGAGAGGAGGATGAACAGAGGTAGAATAAAGGGGGATTTAAAATTGGAATTCAGATTTGGGGAGATTTGGGGATAGAGTGAAGGGGAGATAGGGTGAATAATGTAGTTGATGGGGTGAGATTTAGAGGTATAGTGAAAGGAAACTGAATGGTGGATGAATTTAATAGAGATTGAGTTAATGAATTTGGGAAATTAGAAGAGAGGAAGGAGATTAAGGAGATGAACGTGATTGAGAGGAAGAAGAAAGAGGAGAAGGTCCTGTTTGTTCTGGGTTTTTGTATTTTCTTTTTTTTTTTTTTCCAGAAAAACGTACCTGTACAACATAGAGGCGCACGACTCGCCTAGGTTCCGCGCGACTCACACGGATGCCTGTAAATCCACTCTTTTTTCTTCAGTTTTCTTTGATTTCGAGGGATTTTCATGCTAGTAGCCTCATCTCCTAAAAAAACGACGCTTTCTCGTTCCTACAATCACTAAAAATTAGAAAAAATATAAATAAAAACGACTCATTCTACGAAAAATATGAAAAACGATTATTAATCTAATAATGAAACACGACCTTAATAAATTACAAAAAAATATACAAGACACGGGCTGCCTCCCGGAAGCGCTTTTGTTTAAAGTCGTTCGCTCGACTTGGATAGGAGTTTAGGTAGAAAATGGTATGTCGAGAAGATTGCTTCTCCCGACACCCGATTCATTATTTCTTGTATGAGTCGGCTTAAGCCTTATGCCGACTACATCTTTCACTTTTCCATTTTGACATGGTAAGACCGTTGGACCCTTACTTGAGCTCTTCTGAACCATCCATTTATCAAACCACGACCTTGGTTTACCTTTATTCAACTCCGCGTCCTTGCGCGACTTCCAAAGAATGACACACTTGGGTCCCTTAGAAGGAGATTCCTGCACAACTTTAGACAAAAAATTCATTGCTAGAAGAGGTAGACGAGATCGGCTTAGGAACCGATTTCACCGCTTCTTCTTGTGAGTTAGGAGATAAATGATTAAAAACATCAACACGACCCAAGGTATTGTCTTTCGGAGAATGGGAACTAGGCTTATTTATGTCGAATTTAATGACTCTACCCTCAAATTCCATGCTAAGTGAACCATTAGGGACATCGATTTTTGTTCCTGCGGTCTTTAAGAAAGGTTGTCCTAGAATGATAGGAGTTGCACTGTAATCATGTTCCATGTCTAAAACATAAAAATGGGCCGGGAAAACCAATTTATCAACTTTAACTAGGACATTCTCTACAACTCCCTTAGGATAGACACTCGATCGATCCGCTAATTGCACTACTTTCCCGGTTCTCTTCATAGGACCAAGTTTAAGAGATTCATAGATGGTAAGAGGGATGACATTAATTGAGGCTCCCAAATCTAACATAGACTTGTCAAACAAGGTATCTCCTATGGTGCAAGGTATAGTAAACATGCCCGGGTCGCCACATTTAGGGGGTAATTTATTTTGATAAATAGCCGACACATATTCACTAACCTTCCCTTTCTTAGTTCCCTTCAATTTGTTACTCCTTTTAATAGTACATAATTCTTTCAAGAATTTAGCGTATTTAGGAATACTCTTTAAAAGATTAAGAAGATGAATGTTTACCTCGCACTTTTCAAATACCTCGTAGATATCTTTGTTGTGCTCATAATGACGGGTCCTCTTGAGTGCCTCGGGAAAAGGAACATCCGGTTCCGCCACCGGTGTGGTAGGTGTAATCAACTCCTTCTCTTGCACCATCGGAGTTTTCTCACCTTCCTCGATCACTAACTCATCCTCTTGAATTATAGCTTCCTTGGCCTTCCTCTTCAGCTTGTCGGCCTCCACTAATTGTCTCTCATTCCTTAAAGATACCGCACTCACGTTTTCCTTCGAAAGAATGGTTTGACTAGGTAGTTTCCTCGAATCTCGAGCCTTCAACTTACCAATGGCGGTCGCCATTTGGCCCATTTGAACTTCCAAATTTTGAATACTAGCTTTGTTCTCCGTGTGATTTTGAAGAACCATTGCTTGGAGATTGGATATTTGACTCGTAACTGTAGCTTGATTAGCTACCAAGGCACGTATCATGTCCTCAGTGGACATTTGACTACTAGGTGGAGGTTGAGCAGGAACCGTGTTTGCAACTTGTTGCTTAGTAAAGAACTGTTGATTCGATTGACCAAATTGATTACCTTGACTAATTTCTTGGTCGCCTTCCCGATTCCTCCATCTCATGTTCGGGTGATGTCTCCATCCTGGACTGAAAGTATTAGAGTATGGATCCCATTTTTTGTTTTGCCCGGTTTCCCACACTCCGTTCACCTCCTCTTGACCTTCATACATTTGAGGACAATGCTCACTCGGGTGTCCCTCCGTGGAACAGATTTTGCACATCATAACTTGATTCATCTTCCCCGACATCATATTTTGGACAAGGTTTGTCAAGCTATCAACTTTATGTTCAAGATTTGAGGAAGATGAATTACCTAAAGCATGCACTCCTCGTTGGAATATTTTCGAGAAAAATCCCGAGAGCTTTCAGCTAGTTCCTGGATAACCTCTATAACAGCATCTGGACTCTTGTTCACGATCGATCCCCCACATGCCGCATTCACAGTGCGGGCATCTTCCACGCAAAGACCTCCACAAAAGTACATCACAAGGGTTTGAGGATTGTAGCCATGATAGGGGCATGTCGCACACAGCTTCTTAAAGCGTTCCCAAAATTCGTACATCGTTTCACCATCCTGTTGCTCCGCATTACTAATCTGCTTCTTCAATTGGGAGGCTCGAGACGCCGGAAAGTACTTTTCGAGGAACGCCTTCTTCATCTTTACCCACGTATCAATACTTGCCGGTGGCAAGTAATACAACCAATCCCTAGCAGCATCCTTCAACGAGAAGGGAAAGGCCCTTAGCTTAAGTTGCTCATCAGTGACGGAAGCCGGTTTCGTACTCAAGCAGACAATATGAAAATACGACAAGTCCTTGTTAGGGTCCCCATCGCTTAAGCCATGGAATGTGGGTAGTTGATGGATCAAACCCGACTTCAATTCGAAAGTGGCATTCGCACCCAATGGTGGGTACGTAATGCACAAAGGTTGTTGTGCAAGGTCGGGTGCTGTCAGCTGCTTAATTGTGTTGGCCATGATATTCGACTCGTCTTCGGATTCGGAAGAAACTTCAGTATTCACGGGAATAATAGGGATATCGTTGTTAAACTCTAGAACCTCGAATTCTTGTGTTCCGATAACTATTGCTCCTTCTCCGATTCTCCGTGACCTGTGAAAGGTGCGTTCAATCTCTGAGTCGAATGCCTCGAGGTTCAAGTTAGAAGAACGAGTATTATACATAAACTACACAAAATAAAATATAATAAAATTAAACTAGCTATAATAAAAAATTAAAAACTACACTAGAAAACACAAAAATAATTAATACCGATTCCCCGGCAACGGCGCCAAAATTTGTCAGGCTGAAGTCGTATGCCTCAAATTACAATTTATAATCACTTATAACCAACTAACTAAAACAATAGTATAGTAGAAATAAGGGTCGAACCCACAGGGAATTGGTTTAACTATAACTGCGTACTAATATAGAACGATAAATAACTAATTAATTAACAATAAGAAAGGGGTTTTTTTGAATGATTGTCTAATAACTAAAACAATAAAGATGAAAACTTTAAGTAAATCAAATGATTAAAAGGTCTTGGGTCAAGTACAAATCCACAACTTAATCACAATTGATCATCGAAATCCGGTTCAAATTATTATTCTTGACTACTTTATCGTGAATCGTAGATTCTAATCCTTCTTATGAATAACTAATTAAAACGTATCCCGTTCTTAATTAGATCTAACTGTTAAACAAGCTAAACAATCCAGTTCTAGATTTAATTCAACAGCAGCATTGATATATAGAGAATTCGATAAAGAGAAAAATAAACACATACAATCCAGTTGTGCTATAAATCTATGATAATTGCTCCCAAGTCTTAATATCAACGAATCCCGTTCAATAATTAAGTCTTAGATGTTACTCAGGTCAAGTTAATCAACAAATCTTGTTCAATTAACAAAACTAACAATAGAACGGTGAAATAGAAAACTAGTTGATCAATCTAGGAATCAATAACAACATTCATATAATTAAACTGAGCAATTAATCAATGATCAAGAATAAAGATAAGAACTTTCAAACTCACAACCGGTAATTAAATCTTTCAATGTCTTGAACCGAGAAGAGAAATTAGTTACACATTGAACTAGGGTTCCTCCCCTAATGAACTTTCAACTCTCCAATATGAATAATAATATGATCTAATAATATTCTATACTAATAGTGGTCTGATATTAGTAATAATTAAGGTAAGTCTATTACTTACCAAACTCTATTAAAATAAAAATAATAATAATAATAATATGCTAACTAATAAGCTGACACGGAATCTAAAGCGACTTAAATTCCGTCTTCAATTCCCGAGCTGCTTCTTCCGGTTCCTCGTTTTGGGCCCACCTTGTTTTGTTTTCTCTTTTTATTCACGACCCAAACCGAGAATCCTCAAATAGGTTTATAACAATGATATCATAAATATTACACCAGCGGGACATAAAAACACTGATTTAGTCAACCCAATTACACATAAATCATCATTATACCCATGACTATATACGACCCATCAATAACTTCACATGATTAAGATTATAATTATAACGACTTAAATAACTTCACATGGGGTTAGTTAGAACTTAGAGGTAAATGATGGGTCAATCGGATTGGGTCAGTTTGAGTCAGTTATTTTTGGTTGAGTCGGGTTGGGTAGGGTGATTTTGGATTGGAGACCAGTTTCGGATACATGTTGGGTCACTTTGAGTTGGGGCATTTTTTGGGTACGAGTCATTAAGGGTCATTTTCGGATACAAGTAATTTGGATTGGGTCATTAACACTTTGAATATACTCATATCAGTAACATAAAGTATTTTGCAAAATTATTTATTTTATTAGGAAACATTTAAACTTATGAACCCTTCATTATGTAATATTATTTAATATCATTCGTTTTAGGTGGGTTGGATTCAGGTCATACTCCGGTCAAGCAATTTGTGGTCACTTTCATGCCTCGGGCCAAGCAATTTGTTTCAATCAATTCGTTTCAATTTTTCGGTCACACTCCGGTCAATTCGTTTCAATTTGTTTCATACTCCGACCAAGCAATTCGTTTCAATTTGTGGTCATCGTCGTAGTTCTACGACGTGATTTGTGTGTAAGCTGGAAAGTTCACTTTTTATGATCATGAAAATATTGACTCAAATACTACATCTCAATTATTATTTTACATGCGGTAATAAACTAATTATTGAATCATTTACAAGTAAAATTTAATTTCAATTAACTGAATATGATATATAGGCAGGACAAAATAATTTTATAATCATTACTATAACATTTGTTCTATCGTTGACAATTTTATTACATACGGAGTAATATTAAATTTATAGATACGAGGAATTGCAAAATTATTCGTTGGTCTAAAATATATAAGCGTCATTTCGGATAAAATGAGCTGAAATAAGTACGGAGTATATACATAAAAAATATTCCTCACATATAATGAGGAAATGAAACGATCTTCCTAGGAGAGAGGTATATTTGGAAAAATATTGTTTTCGTTTACATTTATTGAACATGATATAAGCATTTTTATTGTATAGTCTTGAATATTAGTATATACTCATGTTTAAAACTATTACTTTTTCATATTCTTTCTAATATTTATTAAAAAAATTCTAATTAAAATACACAACACATTTTTAATACATCCGTGCAATTTTGCGCGGGCCAAAAACTAGTTATATAAATAAAAATAATCATTCGTCTTTAGATATCAACAGAAATGTCTTGACTCTTATAATAGCTCTTAAGACTGTAAATTGAAATAAAAATTATCTCACATCAAAAAATTACAATAAGTCTTATAAAAAGCTCTTAATAAATCATATAAATATCCCCCATCGAGTTTTATTTGTGATATAAAAATTACAATATCGAAAAATTAGGAAGAGTTGATGAAATTTTATACTATATCATAAATAAGAGAAATCATTCATTTTAGATAATAATGAAAGATCTTTTGAGCCTTATAACAATTCTTAAGGCTTAAGGATATAAATTGAAGAAAAATTATCCACATCGAGAAATTATAATAAGATGATGAAATTCTATTATATAAATAAAAGAAATCACTCGTCAACCAGAAATCTTTTGAGTCATAAAAAGAGTTCAAGTAAAATTATCATACATGGATAAATTATGCCGGGGTGATGAAATTCTATATCATAAATAAAATAAATCATTCATCCTTAGCTTAAATATCATTATATCCACCAAAAAAAATTCCCGGGAATACGTACATCATCTGTGTACTTATTATTATACTCCGTACAAGATACTTGAAAAGTCTTCTTAATTTTGTTAAATGTAGTTAATTATTATAATTTATTACTAATAACATGATTAAAGATTTTTATTTGTTTTAAGAAAATGAGATAATGTAAGAGATTTATATTTGACAATTTCTAGAAATTTTCTCAAAGTGTTGCACAATCTTACATGTACTTAGTTATCATATGAGTAATATTTTAATCCCTATTAGATCAATTATTTATGCATTTATTGTGTAAGAAATAACACATCTATTTATACTATCATAAAATTTAGTTATTCATATCACCATATACATGCTACGTACAATATGTTTTTGAATTCTGTATGTGTAGACATCCACATTTGGCAGTTAGGTGTCTATAGCAGTTTCCAAAAACAATTCGATATAAATTAGATTTATAATTAGGTGTCTATAGCCCGTTATGTGTCTATAGTAGTCAAAACCTCACCTCGAAAAAGCAAAACGTCATATAAAATAGTACGGAGGGAGTATTACATTTATAATAATAAATAATATTGTCGAATGCAAAACTTATAAAGTAAGAAGTAAATATTCCATATAAATATAAATGAATATTTATACGAATATGTAGTCGAAGATGTACTTGTGTAGTTGGAACTGTAGGGTTTTTTGTAGTTTAGGTTATTGTATTAGTAGCTATTGGAAAATAGAAGATTTGTGGAGTGTGAAGAAACTAAAATTGGATACTTGATTGTATTATGACTATTATATGAGTATAAATTCGAGCACCCGGTCTTGTGTAAGATGGTTGTATTGTTGTTGTTGATATGAGAAGAAAGTGATTGGATTGTAAGGAGATGATTTGAATTGATGAGTAATAGTGAATACAGAGGAGGCCTTATATAGGCACATGTTATAACAGATTTTGTACATCAAATAACTAACTATAACAACTTTATAACAACCTAGTTAGTTATACTCCAACACCCCCCCTCAAGTTGGTGGGTGTGGAAACATCCCCAACTTGCTTTGTAGGGATTTATGCTGCGGACCAAAGAGAGGCTTGGTGAGGATATCTGCAGGTTGCATTGCAGTGGGAATATACGATAAAGTGATGAGACCCTCCAGTAACTTTTCTCGTACAAAGTGGCAGTCGAGGTCGATATGCTTAGTCCTCTCGTGGAAAACAGGGTTCTTGGCTATATGGATAGCGGCTTGACTGTCACTTTTGACGGGAATCGGACTAAGACCAGGAACACCAAGCTCTATCAGCAACCTATTCAACCAAGCTAGTTCTGCAGTGAGGCGTCTTAACGATCTATACTCAGCTTCTGCAGAAGAGTGTGAAACAGTTTGCTGTTTCTTCGACTTCCATGAGATAAGGCTACCTCCAAAGAACACTAGAAAACCAGTGACGGACCTCCTGGTGTGAGAGCAGGCTGCCCAGTCTGCATCACAATACCCAGAGAGGATAAAATCTGTCGTATTATTAAGGAAGATGCCTTGAGAAGTGTCTTTGTTGAGGTAGTGAAGAACATGATAAGCAGCTTTGAGATGAGAATCTCTTGGGAATGCCATGAATTGACTCAATAATTGTACTGCAAAAGAGATGTAAGGCCTCGTGTTTGTGAGGAAATTTAATTTACCAACCAATCGTCTATAGTCTTCGGGATTGTCAATGAGGTTACCAGAATCATGAGATAGCTTTTGAGTAGCATCTAGAGGAGAAGCGACAGGTTTAGCATTGGAACAGTCGAAGTCTTTGAGCAAATTCCTGAGATACTTGCGTTGTGTAACAGCAATTCCAGTAGGCAACTTAAGAAACTCCAGTCCAAGAAAGAAATTGAGATCACCAAGGTCTTTGATCTTGAATGTGTCATCCAGAAAACGTTTTAAACCAGCAATTTCACCAAGATCATCACCTGCTAAGAGGATATCATCGACATATACCGCAAGAAACACAACTTTCCCATTTGTCTTCTTTGAGAACAATGAATAGTCATTGAGGGACTGTTTGTAACCCCTAGTCCTTAGGGCTTGGCTTAACTTGACATTCCACTGTCTTGACGCTTGTTTCAATCCGTAAAGAGATTTTTGTAACTTGCACACCATATTTTTACCATCAACCTTCAAACCTTGAGGAATCCTCATGTAAACTTCTTCATCAAGATCCCCATGTAAGAAGGCATTATTCACATCTAGTTGTGTCATGCTCCAGTTTTTCTTGATTCCAACTGCTACAAGAGCTCGTATTGTTGTCATCTTAACCACAGGTGAGAACGTCTCCGTGTAGTCAATTCCTTCTCTTTGTGTGTACCCTTTCACAACCAAGCGGGCTTTATATCGCTCAATAGTACCATCTGATTTGTGCTTTACCTTAAAGACCCATTTATTGAAGATGGATTTCTTGCCAGAGGGTAACTTAACAATGGACCATGTGTCGTTTAAAGCTAAGGCCTTAAACTCAGCATCTATCGCAGCTCGCCATTCTGGGTATATGGATGCTTCTTCATATGAAGAGGGCTCCTGAACTGGAAGCATATCTGGAATACCTGCAGTAGTACTTGCTAGGGACACACAACAATGCATAGAAGACTGCACATCCTTGCTTGTGCACAAGGACGTGAGTGTATGACAACAAACACCAGAATATGCAGTATTACACCTACTAACAGGAGGGCGACATTCATAATCATGAAGATAAGAAGGCACTCTAATAGATCTACTGGACTGCCTGGTCTGTCTAACAACAGAAGAAGTGGTGTTATCAGTATTTGTAGTGTTTGGATGAATAGAATCAGCACTGTTTGTACCAGTTGCATTATTATTAATATTCTCAGTATTTGCATCAGTGTTTACATCAGTATTTGCATTATTATCACTGTTTGTGTTAGCATTCTCAGTAGTAACAACGGGAGAACCATCATCAGACATATCAAGGGCACAAAACTGGTGGGACTATCTTTCAGATAAGGATACACATCCTCATGAAAAACTGTATGTCTAGAATGAATTATGGTATGATTATCCAATTTAAGTAGTTTGTATGCCTTTTTTCCATAAGGGTAACCCAAGAAAACACAAGCAGACGCACGAGGGCTAAATTTATCTCGCCCAGGTTTATTAGTAGAAGCATATACTAGGCACCCAAATGATTTCATATGAGAAATATCAGGTTCTTTGTCAAACAATTTAAAATAGGGAGAAACACCATCCAACACTTTGGTAGGCAGCCTGTTAATGATATAAGTCGCTGTGAGGATGCATTCACCCCAATATTTGGTGGGGAGATTAGACTGGAATTTTAGTGCACGCGCTGTTTCTAACAAGTGTTTATGTTTCCTTTCAACAACACCATTCTGCTGAGGAGTATGAAAGAAAGAAGTCTGATGGAGAATTCCTTTATCTAGCAGATATTTAGAGGTGACATTACTTGTACCTAATTCGAAGGCATTGTCCGATCTAATGACCTTTACTAGCTTCCCAAACTGAGTTTTAACCATTTCTACAAACACTTTAACAAACTCAAATGCATTGCTCTTACAAGTGAGCAAGTGAGTCCAAGTGCATCTAGTGTAATCATCCACTATTGTCAAAAAATATTTGTAACCATTATAAGTGGGTGTGTGATAAGGACCCCATAAATCAATATGGACAAGATCAAAAGCTGAAACAGACTTTGTATTACTCTCACAAAAGGACAATCTACGCTGTCTTGCTTTTGCACACACATCACAAGAAGAAAAATCGGTTACATTTATTGGAGAATCATAGATTTTGAGCTGTTTCAATTTGTACAAAGGGAGATGACCTAATCTTTGATGCCAAAGAACACTAGATACATTTGTTTTGACAATATTTGCAGAAAATTTATGACAGGAAGCATTGATTGCGCTGTTAACAGAAGCATGCTGTAGTAGATATAAATCATTGATGTTTTTACCAAGGACCAAGGGCTTCATTAAAGAGTCCTGCAAATAGCAATGTGTCGAATTGAAACATATAACAGAGTTTAACTGTTTAGCAAGCTTGCTAACTGACAGTAAATTATATTTGAAAGAAGGGACAAATAACACATGATTCAAGCATATTTCAGGCGTTAAAACTACAGTGCCAGCAGAATCAATCTTCACAACCTCACCATTTGGCAAAGAAATCACATAAGGCTTGTTCAAAGAACACAATGTAGTGAATAAAGACGGATTAAACGACATGTGATCACTTGCACCAGAATCAACAATCCAAGTATTTGCATCAATGTAATTATGAAAATTGGGTGGAAGAGTATTAGAAGTATTACCAGCAAAATTCGCAGAAGACGTGGGTTGTTCTAAAGAATTATGTTGGTTCTGAGAATTATACTCAAAATTATCATTCCTGCTGTTATCAAAACCACCAGCCTGTTCTTGAACCACATTCGCAGCAAACCTCTTATTCTTATTGATGAGATGCCTGCATTTATCGATAGTATGTCCTGGTTTCTTGCAGTAATTGCAAAATATTGCAGGTCTTTCAGAATTGCCTTGATTGCTACTGTTCCCCGGCACTTGATTGTTGTTGTTTTGAGGCTTATTGTAGTTTGGGTTGTAATTGTTTCCTTTGTAATTCCCTGTATTCCTGTTGCTTGTGCTCGAATTCCTAGCATATAACGCAGCAGAATCAGTCTGAATATGAGAAGAAACATGAATTTGTCTTTGACGTTCTTCTTGAAGCAAATTATTGTAGATTGTAGCCAACTTAGGAAGAGGATTTTGCATTAGGATAGTGCCTCTAATCACGTTATAGGACTCATTCAATCCCATGAGGAATTGAACAGCCTTTTGATCTTCAAGAAACTTTACTTGTTTCTCCTTAGCTCCACAAGAACAAGAACATGTGCATTTGGGGTTCATTCCCATGCCTTCTATTTCATCCCAAATTGACTTCATCTTGGTGAAGTATGTGACGATACCATCATTTCCTTGGGAAAATTCTGACATTTTCAGATGAACTCCGTAGAGTTGGGCTCCATTAGATTGACCAAAGCGATCTTCCAACTCAGTCCAAGCAATTTGAGCAGTAGAGCTGTACAAGACTGAATCCGCGATTTCCGAGGATAACGAAATCAGCATCCAAGAGAACACAATATCATTACAACGCTGCCATGTCTTAGCTGTGGGAGAGTTTGAAGCAGGCTTGGGAATACTTCCGTCAATGAATCCCATCTTGTTCTTTGCGGAGAGAGCGATAAGCATGGACCTTTTCCAGTTCGCGAATCCATGACCGTCAAACGGATTAGCAACAAGTTTTGAGCTGGGAATATCAGAAGGATGGATGTAGAGAGGATTATCAATGGTTATTTGTGAATCTTCGTTGGAAGCCATTGTTGAAGCTTATCAAGAAAGGAAGAAATAATTACGAGGAAGAAAGAAGAGAAAAGAAAAAAAAACACCTTAGTGCTCTGATACCATGTTGTTGTTGATATGAGAAGAAAGTGATTGGATTGTAAGGAGATGATTTGAATTGATGAGTAATAATGAATACAAAGGAGGCCTTATATAGGCACATGCTATAACAGATTTTGTACATCAAATAACTAACTATAACAACTTTATAACAACCTAGTTAGTTATACTCCAACATGTATGAATAGAGCCAATCCAATCTAAGGAATGATATTGGTAGCGAGGATTTCGATATTAGTTGGATTGGTTGTGCTTCATATTGTTTAATCTTGAAATTCAAGTGTTATTAGTTATCACTGATTGGGATTAGATAGACAGATAGATACGATAGGTCGTGTAGAAACACGATTGTTAATGTTCAAGCGATGGATTCAAAGACTAATAATTCTTTGGTATGTATACTGAAAAGGCTAAATAGCCGTAGTTAGATGTTAATCTTTGCTGTATGAATAGAACCAATCCACAAAGGTTATGTGTAAATGAAGAAGCCCATATTATGGATTGGATGTGTTTCATATAAGTATGTGCACCGAATGACAAAGATAGGTAGTCTAGAGACTCGACAGTTAGCTTTGAGGTGATGGATTAAACGACTAGTAATTCTTTAGTGTGGATTATGATGGAATGAAACAAAATGGCTAAATAGCCGTTATTCGATGTTGGTCTTGACCCGATTTTCATATTCGGTATCTTCTATATGTTCGTTACCATGTAATTAAGAGGAGCTATAAAAGCACGTGGTGATTTTTGTAGGATGTATCTTCTTTGAAGATAATCCTCCTTAATCATTGAGAAACAACCATTCTTGTTGCCGGGAATCACTAGGCACACAAGAGTGCGTACTAGGTTTTTGCTGCTTCTGTATATCTTCTAGTTTCGTACTTTCGTGATTGGTTGTGGTTTTGATTAAGCCAAAATCTCTCAAGTATTAGGTTACGACAGATTAGATGAGTCACCAAAGAACTCACAATCACATTTTCTAAACTACATAGCCAAAAACAGAAATACCGGTAGTGATGGTTGACATGGTCGCACAGATCTTTGAAGTTTTTGATGATCATTTTTTTAGTTCGTTTGGGCGAGTGGAAAAACGAAAGGGACATAAGGATTATAGATTAGAAGGGAAAGGAGAAACAATTAGACATTCCAATTCCATAGCTTTTCATATAATATGTCTTGTGTGCGAGCGTTTTACGGTGTGACAGAGGAAACGTGAGTATTTTATGGTAGAAAGTTATATAATGGTCACGTTTCACCGTAAAATGGTCACTTTTTCATCATTCGCACCATTCTATACTTGACCTGAGACGTGTCTGATACGTCAGGTTTGGACACGACACAAACACATCCACCAGGCTAAGGAGAAAGGGATAAAAAAATGATCCCACGTGGGCGTAATTAGTGGGTAAGTGTTAGTCATAGAAGCTGTAAAAATGTTGCTAATCTTCACATGAATTTTATTTCTTTGTGAATTTTAATTTTTTTTTAAGTTTATAGTTTCAATCTTTCATAACTTTTGTAAAGAGCGACGTGTCGTGTCGTGTCTACTTTGTTGTCCAAGACACTCGTTGACCGCATCCACGTATTTTTTTTTGAAGTTACGTGTTCGACACTTTGATACGTGTCTCACTGTGCAGTCGTATGCGGGGACAAAGGAAACATGACTATTTTATGGTAAAAAGTTATACTTCCTCCATTTTTTATATATCTTCCCAATTTTCTTTTTGGTCCACATTTTTTTATCTTCTCATTTCGTTTCTTTCCATTTTGGTCCATAATTTTACCAAATTACCCTTACTATTTACAACACTTTACACCTTTATTCTTTCTTATTTACACACTTACTATTCTACCCCCAATATTTCTTAAATTTATTATTTTATTCAATACAAAAAAATTGTGCCAAATATTCATGGGAAGATATAAAAAAAATGGAGAAAGTATAATGGTGTCGATGTTTCACCATAAAATGGGCACTTTTTCATCCTTTGCACGATTCTATACCTTTTTGAAAAAGTATGTCTTGGATTCGACTTAAATAGCATCAAGCATCGACAAGGATGATGGTTGTTGCTTATATGCGTGGCTATGTATAAGCCACTTGGTTTTCACTTTTAGGGTAATGACTAGTTAAGAAGTTGTTTTAAGAATTAACTACCGTTTTATGGCAATGGGCACCAACACATTCACCTTGGACTAGTGATACTATGTAATAACTTTTTTTTTGGTTGTTCCCTTCACCCCCTTCCTTTCTTGTTGTTCCCTTTCCTTTTCCCTTTCCCTTTCCCTTCACCCGATCTCCTTCCCGCCATCCCCTTTCCTCGTCTTTTTGTATCTTACACTTCTTAACCAAATTGTTGACAGTAGGTAGGGACTTCAATAGTGTAAAGTGAAATGGCAGGGTCTTGCCTTTTGACTTTTGAGCAAAGATCATTTCATTTAGGTGCTAGTAAGTTCGAAACATTGGACGATAACATTTTGATTTGATGGAGAGAAGTCACTGGGAAAAGGGGGTTGGGAGGAGCTCTTGAATGATGGTAATTGACAAATCGTAATTCTTCAAAACCTCATTAAACATCAATATGAGAAGCTTATCGAAAACTTCTTGTACTAGAATTGGTTATATGGAGTGTTGTATATATATATATGTGCTGCTTTCCATTTGCTTTTGCAATCTTTCTATTTTCTTATTGTGTTTACTCTTTGGAACTTGACAGATGGACACCGTATGGGAGTGTTGAACCTTGGGTTTTATTTATGCCTTATATGTTTTGATTATATCAAAGACTTAATTGTTTCAAAGTAACGTGAATCGTTGTGGAAAGTCATAATGTTTAGCACAGGAATAAAAGGAGCAAAATCTCAAGAAGGCATTCGGACAAGAGATCAAGGGGGAAGGACGGCGGCATAGGATCCTAAATGTAAAGAGAATAAGGCAATTGTATGACACGAATAGTATAACCTTGAACAAGGTTATATTAGCCTTTGTAAACAACTACACACGAACCGCCAAGATTTAATTTCCAAAATATCTTTTCAGAATCCAGTCTTTTTTGTCAAAGAATATCTATTCTTTGAAGAAGATAGTATTAGGAAGGAAATTATCTATTAAGAGAATAAAAGTTCTCATAATAAATGATTCTCAAAATATCTTGATTCTTTAAAAGATATTAGAAAATCATTAAGCAAGGAAACTTAAATATATTATCTTGATTGATTGATATTCCACCTACCATATCTTCACTAAGTAAGGAAGCACATCAATTAAGGTGATCTTATTTCCTTTGTTAAGGAGAATAATTCACCTATAAATACTATGCTCTTCCTCACTTTAAAAAATACGACTTTGATACACATTTTTCTCTTTGCAAAAACAAAATCACATTTCTTTTCAAAAGGCTTTTTGCAATACTTTTCGGTTTAAGTCTTGGCTATATAAAATCGTGTTTTAATTGTTTACGCTTGGAAGTCATATAGTTTCATTATTCTCTCTAGACAGTTGAAGTGTATTCATAGCTAGAGAAATTTTGTAAACTTGAATAGTATAGATACACGACTCGAGTAGTGGTTACTCAATCGAACGACATATATCGTTCACACCTTGAACGCTTCACATCGTTCAAAAATCGAGGGCTTCACATCCCTCACACCGAAGGCTTAACATCCTTCATTGTCGTGGGCTTAACATCCCACACACCGAGTGCTTCACATCACCCACACCATCACGATTAGAGTTAATCGTGATCGTCTTATTTGTAAGGTAATCCGGAGAAGGTACACTTATAAATAAAGACAACTGTGGACGTAGGCTTTTCAATTGGGCCAAACCACGTTAAAACTGCTCGTGTTATTTACTTTACATTTTATCGTGCTTTGCTATTTCTTATACTTATACTTTTTAGTAGTAAGTATAGTAGCAAACATTTTTTGTACTTCATTTTATTTAGTCATTCAACTAACGCAATATTACACTATATATTTCCTAATAAGATTTTGGTGTAATATATCGTTTAAAATTTTAGAAGTACCTAAATACTCTATTCACCCCCCCTCTAGAGTATTTCCTTGTATCGCTAGACTCTACAATTGGTATCAGAGCTGGTTCTCTTGATTTATTCACATCAAACGAGTAGATCCTAAACTAGCGATTCTATATTAATCCATTTTGATCAAATGGACTCCAAGAACTCAAAGTTTCCCACTTTTGATGGTGTAGATTATGGGTTATGGAAAAACAAAATGATGCATTATATAAAAGGAACAGATTTTGAATGCTGGAAAATTATAGTCAAGGGTCCTATTGTCATCCAATCCGTTAATGTTCTAGGGAACATCACCATAAAGGATGAAGAGGACTATGATGAGGACGATTATAAAAAGGCCGAAAATAATTCTCGAGCAATGTCATTATTGCAACGAGGAATTTCGTCCAAAGAATATAATCGACTCACTTCTTGTGTTTCCGCAAAAGAAATCTGGGACAGTTTAGAACTTGCGTACGAGGGAACTACGCAAGTCAAAAAGTTCGGGATTGATTTATTAACTCAACAATACGAATTGTTTAAAATGGATAAAGATGAACGCATTGTTGAAATGTCCGCAAGATTCACCAACATCACTAATGAACTAAGAAACCTTGGTAAAAAATTTGATACTGAAGATCTTGTTAGAAAAATCTTAAGAAGCCTCACTGATAAATGGCAACCAAAAGTTACCGCTATTGAGGAATCAAAAGATCTTACCTCACTTAGTTATCAAGAATTGTTAGGTAACCTCATGGCTCATGAGCTCTCTCTAAACCAATGTCAGAGTGAATCATCTAAGAGTAGAGGGATAGCCTTAAAAAGTTCTATTAGTGACGATGAGGAAACCATGAGCGATGACCTAGCCCTTTTTGTCAAACGCTTTCGAAAGAATTTTAAATTTGGACCGAAAAACTCATTTAGAGAAAAAGGTAACAACTCTAATACAAAACAAAATAGTAAAGGATGTTTTAAGTGTGGAGAAACTGGACATCTAATCAAGGATTGTCCGACATGGAAAAATATCAAATCAAAAGGAGAAAGAGAACGATCAAAGTTTCAACACAAACAAGCCATGCTGGCTTCGTGTGGATGGGGAGAACTAGACTCAGATGAAGAGGAAGAATCAGAAGATGAAGACGAGGCAAACTTTTGCCTAAGCGCTCAACACAGCAACACATCTAGGCCTAAGACACGGACGTACAAAGACATGTGCCTGATGGCAAAAACGTATGGATCAAGCTCGGATTCAGATGAGGAAAGCAATGAGGTAAATTTTATAATGTTTAAGAAAAGACTTAGAAAACTTACCAAAGAGAAACTCCTTTTACACTTTGATGAGGTATTAGAAACATGTGAGCAACAAAAGGAAGAAATAAATGAGTTACTAAAACAAATAAATGAGATAGCCTTTGAAAATATTACTCTAAAGAGGTGTGAAAATACTCGAACAAATAAAAAGAAATCTTCTGAAATCTCAAAAACAAAAGTTGACGTATCAGACGATTCAAAAATTTGTTCGAGTACAAACATTAATAAAGAAGAATTAAAAAGGGGCACTAATTATGAAAAAGTCAGTGCAAGTGTTAATAAATTAAATGAAGAAAATGCGGAACTAAAAAGAACTATATCCATACTAAACAATGAAATCAATATTGAGAAAATAAATCATGACAAAATACAGAATTCTCTAACCTCAAAAATCATAGAATTGATAAAGGAGAAAGGAATAATGCAGGAAAAGTTGGATGAATGTGTCTCAAGAAGTTTGGAAGGTAAAAAGACTAAAGAAAAGGAAACTAATAAAAGAAATTATGCCAAAAGAAAGTGGAAAAAGAAATCTGAAAATAAAATCAATAAACACTGTGATAGACATAAAAAAGTATGGGTGCGTAAAGATTCTTTGCCTAATGTAAAAGGACCCAAATCCATTTGGGTACCTAAGAAACAAAAATGACTATCGCAGCTTCACAGATGGTACTTAGACAGTGGGTGTTCAAGACACATGACGGGTGATAAAAAGAAATTTTTGTCAGTAGAGGCTTATGACGGAGGTAGTCTAACCTTCGGAGATAATAAAAAGGGAAAGATAATCGGAATTGGCAAAGTCGGCTTATCTGATTCGCATTGTATTGAAAATGTATTGCTTGTAAAAGGACTAAGGCACAGTCTCTTAAGCATATCTCAACTCTGTGATCGAGGAAACAAAGTGGTGTTTCATAATGATAAGTGCCGAATTATTCGGGAAGGCTCCTCTAATGTTATTCTGGAGGGGGAACGATCAAACAATGTTTACATAGCCGACATCAAAACCCTACCCGACAATGCTGTCACCTGCATGAGCGTTACCGTCGCTGATCCACTACTTTGGCATAAAAGATTTGGGCACATAAGTCCTTTCAGTCTTAATAAACTTAGATCTCTGGATCTTGTTGAAGGACTACCTTCCATAACTTTCGACACTACCAAGGCTTGTGGTACCTGCATACGTTGTAAACATCTGAGATCTTCATTCAAGCCGAAAAAGTTCGTGAGCACTACAAAGCCTCTAGAACTTATTCATATGGATCTTTGCGGACCTATGAGAATAAAGAGTAGAGGCAGTAGCCGATACGTATTTGTTCTTATAGACGATTTCTCTAGATTTGTTTGGCCAGTCTTCCTTAGCTCGAAAGATCAAACCTTTGATGAATTCGAATGTCTAATGAAGCGAGTCCAAAACAAGTATAGTTGTAATCTTGTATCTATAAGAACAGATCATGGAACCGAATTCGACAACGAATCCTTCATAGGTTTTTGTAGAGAACATGGAGTAGGGCATAACTTCTCTGCTCCACGGACTCCACAACAAAATGGAGTAGTCGAACGAATGAATCGAACGCTTGAAGAAATGGTTCGCACCATGTTGCTATGTAGCGGTTTACCCAGAAATTTTTGGGCCGAAGCTGTCAATACAGCATGCTATATCCACAATCGGGCGATGATCAGACCAGTATTGAAGAAAACACCCTACGAACTTCTAAGAGGAAGGAAACCTAAAATTTCTCATCTCAGATGTTTTGGGAGCAAGTGCTTTGTTCACAATAATGGGAAAAATAATTTGGGTAAATTTGATCCTCGAAGTGATGAGGCTGTTTTCTTAGGCTACTCAGATCATAGCAAGGCCTACAAGGTGAATAACAAAAGAACTTTACGTGTTGAAGAAAGCGTCCACGTAGTCTTTGATGAGACTAATTGCATAAGTCAAACCGACATTGAAGAAGAAGACGATGACGATCCAGATTTTTGGCTCACTAGAAAAGATGCACCTGCACTTGATGAAGGGTAAAGAAAATAGAAGGATCTAATGCTGAATCTAGTAAAGAACGTATTAATGTTGATCCAAATATATCTTCAGTAAATGAAGAACCAAGTGAAGGTTCTCTAGAGACTAAAGATAAGATGGCATCAACATTAGTTCCAAATATCACTAAAGATAATGCAACCTTGGACATAAATTCAGGGGGAATAAAGGATGATTCTTCTAAAGATAATGTAACCACTGACAATGTAACCCCAAGCATAAATTCAGAGGGATTCAAAGACAATCGTTCTAAGGTTGATGTAACCACGGGCACTAGTTCAGGGGGAACTACAGGCAAAGATAATATAACTTCTGGTAACAACTCAGAAGAACTCTCAAAGAAAAGTAATAACGTTCCCACGAATCTCAAAAAGTGGAAACACCAGAGCTCACATACTACGGACGCAATTCTGAGTGATTATCATAAGGGAATCCAAACCAGAAGGTCCTTAAGAAATCATTGTGTTCTAAACTCTTTTCTATCTACAATAGAACCCAAAAACATCAAGGAAGCGCTTACCGATTCTGACTGGATCGTAGCCATGCAAGATGAGTTGGGACAATTCGAACGAAACAAAGTCTGGCATCTGGTTCCCAGACCGTCAGATAGAAAAGTGATAGGGACCCGTTGGGGTTTCAGAAATAAACTGGATGATTCCGGAACCATTGTTAGAAACAAAGCAAGGTTGGTTGTACAAGGTTACAATCAACAAGAAGGAATAGATTTTGACGAAAACTTTGCTCCGGTGGCGAGATTGGAAGCCATTCGGCTACTAATTGCATATGCCGCACACAAAGGATTCAAGTTGTTTCAAATGGATGTTAAAACAACGTTTCTGAATGGATACCTAAAAGAAGAAGTCTTTGTAGAACAACCCTCAGGATTTGAAAGCACGGAGTTGCCGAATCATGTTTTTAAACTAGATAAGGCGCTCTACGGGTTAACACAAGCACCAAGGGCCTGGTATGATAGATTATCTCAATTTTTACTTCTAAATGAGTTCAAGAGAGGGTCAGTCGATAAAACACTCTTCATTAAAAATGTCGAGAAAGACACGTTAATCGTTCAAATCTAAGTGAACAACATTATTTTCGGCTCCACAAATGAAAAGCTTTGCAAATATTTCTCAGACCTAATGCAATCAGAATTTGAGATGAGTATGATGGGTGAGTTAGGCTTCTTCCTGGGTCTACAAATCAAGCAGTCAAAAAGAGGAATAACTGTGCATCAACAGAAATATGTGAGTGAACTTCTTAAAAAGTACAGGATTGAAAAAGCAAAATCTGCTCCTACACCTATGGCCATCACTACTAAACTTGATAAAGACGAATGAGGTAAGTCTGTGGACAACACGACTTATCGAGGTATGATCGGATCCCTGCTTTACTTGACTGCCAGCCGACCTGACATCATGCACAGCGTATGCATTTGTGCCCGTTTTCAGTCCGACCCTAAAGAATCTCATCTTACTGCTGTTAAACGCATATTGCGCTATTTATTTGGTACACAAAATCTTCAATTGATTTATCCTATGCATGATAACTTTGATCTAAAAGGTTATTCAGATGCAGATCACGGAGGATGCTACATTGACAGAAAAAGCACTTCAGGAACGGTAACTTTTCTAGGTTCATGTATTATATCATGGGGCTCTAAGAAACAAGCAACAGTGGCACTTTCGTCCACTGAAAGTGAATACATTGCTGCATCTCTGGTATGTACTCAATTACTTTGGCTACGACAGCAATTAAGGGATTATGGTGTTAATAATAAATCCGTACCTATATTTTGTGATAATATCAGTACCATCGCCATCTCTAAAAATCCTGCTCATCACTCTCGTACCAAACATATTGACATCCGACATCACTTTTTGAGAAACCATGTAGAAAAGGGTAATATCGAACTTGAATTTTGTCCTTCTGACTTTCAAAAGGCTGACATTCTTACAAAACCTTTACCCAGGGAACGGTTTGAGGAATTACGGCTAGAACTTGGTCTGATAAGTGAAAACTGAAGAAGTTGTTAGTTGATTTTTTGTTGTCCTGTTTGATTGACGAAGACTGGGGTGATGTTGGTCTGTGTTTATTTTACCTAGATTCATGTACAGGTTCGTATTTTTTTATGCCAATTTACCAAAGATTGTGTTGTGTTCATCCTCGCTTTGATACTCCGGGCATTATCATATATACCATATGACATACAATTTTACTTCCTAATATTCATATAAAATCTTGAATATTCTGCGTAATTCCAATTTGGAATTATTCCTTACGTAAAATTATACTTCATATATTATCTATGGTATATCTCCTTCCCATATCCTCTTCACCGCATAAAATTTCCATATAAAATCTCTGTATCTTCATATAAAATCCCTCCAAAATCTCTTCTCCCTAAGAATACACTTCATATCTATTCTTTCCATAAAATTCATTATTACCCCTCTTCTTTTACCCTACTCTTAATCTCTCTCCACAAAATTTTTACCATGGCCCCAAAGAAATCTTCCTCCTTCACTCCTCACAAAAAGAACCTACGTTCTGCTTCCAGAGAACTGACTCTCGACTCTCGGGCTGCCGAAACAGAGGAGCATGGCGAAGTGGAAGTGTTTGAGGATATGGTTGCAGTCGGTAAAAGAAAAAGGTCCATGAAAGGAAAGGAGCATGTTGTTGAAGAAAAGGGAGAAATGCATGGAAAAGAATTTATCTTGGGCGAACTCGAGAGTGTCTGCTTGAACAAACTGGAAAACGATCAGGTAAACAAGGTTCTTAATTATTCCTTTGTTTCTGGTCGTCGGTATCTATCTGCATGGTTTGGTGAGAACCCCTGTGTCTCACAACTACGCGGTTTGCTTGCATTACAAGAGTGGGAAAAATTACTTGATATGGGTCTTGATGTCTATCCTGTTCAAATTGCTCAATTTTGGGGAACATTGAAAATAGATAATCGGGTGTTGTGTGCGAATTTTGGGGAGAAGTACATCAAAATTTCAATGGAAGATTTCGGGGATATTTTGGGAATACCGTGTGAGGGTGAAGAAATTTTTGCATGGGCAGGATGGAGGAACTACAGTTCAAAAAAAACTGTGGACATTAAGAAAACCCTTGACCCTACAGCACAATGCTTGCCTCTTCTCGAGCTGAGTTTGGAGCAGGTATGGCTAAGATGGAGGAGCACTTGGCCAACATTAGGGCCCGTGTTCTGGTAATGGGAAATGATACGGTGATGGACAGGCTACGTCAGATCTTTGAAGGGACTACATCAGCAGTGCACCTTCTGTGAGGCCAGCACCGTGGATAGAGAGTCACTACTCTGAGCCTTTATCTCACACTTCTAAATAAATTTTATGCTTTTCGTGTCTTTTGTCACCCCCCCTCTAATGAACCTTTATGTGCTTCATATCTTTTGTCCAGATAATTCTATCAGTCTGCTTGGTGTATGCTTGACACTTATCTTTTCGTCTATTTGCATTAACTAAGCTTACACTGTCGTGCTTTCTTGCGTGATGTTCTCTCAGCTGATCGACCCTTTTCGATGATGTCAAGAGGGGGAAGAAAGAGTCCATCTATGACTAATTATGTTTTCGCTTGTTTGAATCATGCTTGGCCAAGGATTCATATCTACCTCTTCGGGTTTGGTTGAAGTATTCTGTCACATTACTTAGAAACACTCTAGGAAAACTTGACATAATCAAAAAGGGGGAAATTGTTGAACCTTGGGTTTTATTTATGCCTTATATGTTTTGATTATATCAAAGACTTAATTGTTTCAAAGTAACGTGAATCGTTGTGGAAGGTCATAATGTTTAGCACAGGAATAAAAGGAGCAAAATCTCAAGAAGGCATTCGGACAAGAGATCAAGGGGGAAGGACGGCGGCATAGGATCCTAAATGTAAAGAGAATAAAGCAATTGTATGACACAAATAGTATAACCTTGAACAAGGTTATATTTGCCTTTGTAAACAACTGCACACGAACCGCCAAGATTTAATTTCCAAAATATCTTTTTAGAATCCAGTCGTTTTTTGTCAAAGAATATCTATTCTTTGAAGAAGATAGTATTAGGAAGGAAATTATCTATCAAGAGAATAAAAGTTTTCATAATAAATGATTCTTAAAATATCTTGATTCTTTAAAAGATATTAGAAAATCATTAAGCAAGTAAACTTAAATATATTATCTTGATTGATTGATATTCCACCTACCATATCTTCACTAAGTATGGAAGCACATCAATTAAGGTGATCTTATTTCCTTTGTTAAGGAGAATAATTCACCTATAAATACTATGCTCTTCCTCACTTTAAAAAATACGGCTTTGATACACATTTTTCTCTTTGCAAAAACAAAATCACATTTCTTTTCAAAAGGCTTTTTGCAATACTTTTCGGTTTAAGTCTTGGCTATATAAAATCGTGTTTTAATTTTTTACGCTTGGAAGTCATATAGTTTCATTATTCTCTCTAGACAATTGAAGTGTATTCATAGCTAGAGAAATTTTGTAAACTTGAATAGTATAGATACACGAGTCGAGTAGTGGTTACTCAATCGAACGACATATATCGTTCACACCTTGAACGCTTCACATCGTTCAAAAACCGAGGGCTTCACATCCCTCACACCGAAGGCTTAACATCCTTCATTGTCGTGGGCTTAACATCCCACACACCGAGTGCTTCGCATCACTCACACCATCACGATTAGAGTTAATCGTGATCGTCTTATTTGTAAGGTAATCCGGAGAAGGTACACTTATAAATAAAGACACCGGTGGACGTAGGCTTTTCAATTGGGCCGAACCACGTTAAAACTGCTCGTGTTATTTACTTTACATTTTATCGTGCTTTGCTATTTCTTATACTTATACTTTTTAGTAGTAAGTATAGTAGCAAACATTTTTGTACTTCATTTTATTTAGCCATTCAACTAACGCAATATTATACTATATCTTTCCTAATAAGATTTTGGTGTAATATATCGTTTAAAATTTTAAAAGTACCTAAATACTCTATTCACCCCCCCCCCCCCCCCCCTCTAGAGTATTTCCTAGTTTCGCTAGACTCTACAGGGACAGTTAAATGCATAATATGCAAGCAGCAAGTACACCAGAATGGCAAATATTGTCATACATATGCATATAGTAAAGGTAAGGTCCGACTTAACCTCCGACATACCATAATCGTGAGTAGAGAATACCGGACACCGGATTGCTATGGACGATAGGAAGAGTGGAACGCCTCTAAGGGTCGGCTACCTCCCTCCCGGGTTCGTAATCCGACTAAGCTAAAATCGATCACCTCCGTCCCGGGTTCGTGAGTCGATTCATTAGGTTCGCGTCTATTCCCGATCCTTCTTCCCCCCTTTCCCAAGGCAAAGAGTTCAAACCGTAAGCTCGGGTACCCTACCAAGTTCCCACTCCCGTATTCAACTAGGTGAGGTAAGGTGAGTCCAAGTAGGGGTGAGCACGGATCGGATATCCGATCCGAAAAATCCAAAATTTTAATATCCGATATCGGATCCGAAGTACTTCGGATATCCGATTTTAGATATCCGAAAATTTCGGATCGGATTTCCGAAATATCCGATATCCGATTCGGTTGGTATTTTTGGTCAAATTAAATTCTAAATAAGGTTCAATTAAACAGAAAAAACCTTATTTTAATTAATCTAATTTTATACAGGGTATACCGCTCTATATTTTAAGACAATACAAAAATAAAACCAATGCTCGAAGTAAAATGGATTAAATTATAGGCTACTTATATTAGAATACACCAACCCCAAAAAAAATCCAAAAATAACCAATTGTTCGGATCGGATCGGATATCCGACAAAATAATTTTGGATATCCGAATCCGATCCGATATCCGCAAGTTTTGGATTGGATATCCGGTTTTACGGATCGGATATCAGATCGGATTCGGATAATCGGATAATTTGCTCAGCCCTAAGTCCAAGGGCGAGATTTACTTCCTAGACCTAACCAACTCCCGTCGGTGGACAAGAGTCAAGGGTTCAAACACAACCCACAAGACAAGTTAATTCACAAAGCCCAAAACTAACCAATTCCCATCAATCCTCAACAATCCAACAATGATATTCAAACACACAATTTAGGCATATCGAGGCCAAATCGTACCCTAGAGGGGGACTACTCACCAATCATGACTAAATTAGTAGAATTAAGCATAGAGGTGGAATCTTTAACTATGAACATTGTTATAAATTGAATTTTACTACTAATCATGCAAAAGTGGTCTAATTGGGGAATTCTAATTGGATGAACAAAGTGGAAGAAGAAATAAGCGTAAAAGGGAAAACTAACTCAATTGGAAACTAGAATAACAAACAAGGAAGAAGATAAACTAAGATGAACTTACAAGAACTAAAAAGTCAAGACTAAGAATTTGAGGAAACAATAAAGAAAAACAAAATTAAAGTAAAGATTAGAGATTACCAAAGATGGAGAAACAAGGAAGATAATAATAGAACAAAGTAATATAAAGTTTGAATCTTGAACAAAGTAATTTATATGTTCTAATTAGGTTACACAAAATCCGGTTCGAAAATGGAGGAAATAATAAAACTGGAGTTGCGCACGGCCGGTGCGTTACACACGGTCAGTTGCTCACGGTCAAACGCCGCCTGCCAGAGTTACGCACGGTGGACCGTGCTTAACTCGTTCATCTTATATTTTCTCGTTTTTGGTCTTCTATGCTTAACTCGGTCCATGTGCCTCCTTTTACTCGGGCATGCTCGGGTTTCATCGTTTTCGACACGGAAATGCCTAAAAATGAACAACAAATGCAAAAAACCCGTGTAATACAAAAGATAGGCGAAATGAGTCAAAATGCCTAGGAAAATACGATTAATCAGGCTAAATAAACGTCAAAAATGTGTAGAAATGCGGTCAATAACGAAGTTATCAACCTCCCCACACTAGACATTTACTCGTCCTCGAGTAAGCGCGACAAAGGCAAAGACAAACACCTAGGCTACAAGGAGTGAATGCAAAATATAAGCATCCCTCGACCACTAAACTATTACTAACCGCATGAGTATTAGCGCACTCAACTCCCCTTCAACTCACAACGACATACCATGAGGATAGGTATCTCGTTGCAAGGCAAGTCGGGTCTTGCACAAAACTTTTGACACAAACAATCAATCAAGCTCACAATTACAAGAAATATTTGCATCACGAAAGGGAAAACACCGTCACCCTCATCAAGACGGTGGGAAAAAGCACTAATCATCCACTTATTATGAACATTAACATTCTCAAACTATTTAACCTACAAGACATGGACAAAAAGTTAATACTATAGCTATAAATTACTATGAACATTGATACTATAGCTATAAGTTACTATGAACATCGAATTTCCTCCCAACCTTCCAAATAAACTACAAAGAGGGCGTAAGATGGCGTGGAAAGGTAGAACCGTGACGTTATAAAACACCGTAGGTAAGTGTGCCTCGACCTCTTTATGAAATAAAGAGAAAGGTCGTCCCAAAACTCAATATGACCAAGTAATCCAAGCAAAATGGGATTAGAAAAATGATGGTTCCAATGATCGGTTCACCACCGCTATCCTCCTTCCTTAGGAACTCGATCCCTCGGTAAGCCCTTCACGATGACTCCCCAAATCAAAGGAAAATTTATTTTGAGATGTGGTGATTTTTCTTCGATTTTCATTGTTTTTTTTCTTTCTCCCCTTGTTTTCTTTTCAGTTTCTTCTTTTTTTTTTTCCTTTTCTAAATTTTTTTTCTTTTTTTTTCGATGAAGTGGGGAGACATCACACAATAGAATCACCAAAAGCAAAAATTATTGTGGAAAGTATTTGTAATATTTGATAGATATACTTGGATTATGTAAACGGTCACAAAGAATAAAGGTCACCTAGGAACACGAGACACAGTAACCAAGGAGTTTTCACACCACGGGGATCAAAATGGTCAAATGCAAACCCCCGAGTAATCTATTTGGTAGGAAGAGTGGACCTAAGCTAGAATGTCGATAAACCTAGTATTTTAAAGCTATTCTACTAGATTCAAGTCTACATCAAGGTAAGTAAAAGTAATAAGAGAATGTAGGCTTCCAAAAATAAGTTTCAAGACTAGGTTTCCGAAAAATTTTACACTACTCTAAGACACGCTAAACTAGACACTAATCACACAAAAATAAAGAAAACAACCAAAGCAAAACACAAGAGAGCCAATTTCCACAAGTAAGCAAACAACCATCAACCCAAATGTTCATCATGAACCTCCAATACAATCAAGATCCCATCCTTCTTCAACAAGTATATGTTCCGGTTATGGAAACAATAGACCCGACTTCGGATTCAGATCTTATGATTATAACGTTGCTCGGATATCGATCGTCTGAATCTCTTTGGCCTCTCTTTTCTCAGACTCCGGTGGTCGGAATTTCCCGGCGAAGATGGCCTGCTCCCTGCACAGTGAACGCACAGGGCCTCGGAGGTGTCCGGGGGAACCCTCTCTGATGCCTAAGTCAGTCCGTAAAATGCCTTGATGGACTTAGTTCGAGAGGAGCTAGGTGGCGGTTTTTAGAGTGAGAGTCTAGAGAGAGAAAATCCAACCTCTTCAATGTGGGAAATGGGAGAGTATTTATACCTTCCCACAAGAGAGAGAAAAGAGAAAAGGAGAGGGGAAGAATGAGTGGATGAGAGGGTGACAAGTGGATTCACCTTATCCACTCATTCTCCTTTACCTTAGGCAAAATGACGGAGGAGCCCCTGGTTTCCCCTGCCTCTCCTGAGGGTAAGAGCACCCTGAGGGCCAGCAGGCAGGGGGGCTTGACTGCCCTATTTGGCTGGCGGCACGGCTCTGCCGAGAAGGTGGGTTCCTTGGAGAGTTTAGTGATTCCTTGTTTGGTGGCCTGCAGGGCAGACTCTCCTCTTTTCCTGGGTTGGGTCATCTTGGGGCCCAAATGGCGGGTGACCCGTAGCAGGATACCGACCCTCATCAATTGGCCCTCGCCGGCTGAGGGGGAGCAGGGCTTCCCTTTGGTTGGCGATCTCTTGATTGGGATGGCGGGAGGTTGACTTGTTAACTCTACTTCTGCAGTTAATGCATCGCATGTTCCAGAGGGACGGAACTCAACCGTATTGGGAATGCAAAGAGTTGGAATGTCTTTTACTCATGATTACTTCTCTCGTAATAGTAGATTTTTGGACAACGTGCAAACTTGATGATTGGCTCTCCCTGTTACAGAGGTGGTTGGAGCACCATTAATGGCTTGTTTTTTGTTCTTATATAAGTTCTGGTCTTCTCCATCATTTTCACGCCTCATCTTCAACCTCTCCACTATTCTTTTCCAAAAAGAGCCAATGTCTTGGATTAAGAAAACAGTCTTCCGCTGTGGAGTTTACGTGGAAGTCCTCTGTTTCAGAGGGCGTCGTCGGTTGAAATATTCTAAGTGGGCTCACCAAATTCTTCGCCGCTGTAGACGGAAAAGCTCCCGCCCTCAACGAGCTGCTAAGAGGAGGGCCCTCTCCAAGGCTAGCAAACGCCCTGGGAGGTCTCCCCCTTCTGCTGATCCTCCCTCTGGATATTGCACCCAGGCAGGGGGCTGCTACGACAGGGGATGCCATAGGTACTTCCCTTGGTTGCATCCAGAGCAATTTGATCCCAATTGTCCTGAACTGACCTCTTCTCCCGAATCAGGCCCTTCCTCTCGTCTGGTGAGGAGGGTGGATCGTGGTTTTTCTGATGATGCCAGGGCCGTCCCTTTTGGCCATGATTGGGACACAAGCAGCCATGACTCTGAAGATAGTGAAGGCCAGGGCTATTCTTCTGGTAAGAGCGAAGATGATGGCCCTGATGATCCTTTTAAGGATTCTGACGACTGGGACTGGGGGTCCGCTTTAGATGACAGCCCTGGGGATTACTCCCCAGATTTCGATGATGATTAGGCCTGCTCTGGATTTGCAGGCTGGTTGACTGAGCCAGGATATCAGGCTCCTTTTACTGAATTTGTAACTGCCCATTTTCGGGTCTTTTCTGATTAATGGAAGATCATGTAGACTTTTTATGTGTGTTGTTGTTTTGTTGCCTTTTTTTTGAAGGGATGACTTAATAGAATGATTAACCCTCTGACCTCTCTTACTTTTTCGAGGTTTTTCTTGGGAAGCGATGGGTGGTCGGTTTCTAAAAGCGTGACACGTGAGGGTACTCTCTGGGGAAGTCTTTTAGGATGGGGACTCTTCATTTACCCCAGCCTATAAAAGCACCCTTACTCCCCCATTTCCTTCTTTTACGCTTTTTTGAAAAATCCAAACCTTTCTTCATACTCTTTCGCTGCCGAGAACGTTCTTAGACTGAGGAGCTCTCTTTGTCGGACTTTCAACCAGCAGTCATCGTTTTAGGTTAGAATCTTGTCCTAAGTCCTCGTGTTTTTCATTTCCTCGCTTTTCCTTCTTCTTAAATAATTATGCCTAGTAACCGCGCTCGCATCCTTACATTTACCGGCCCGTCGACTGAGAGGGCGGAGGGTAGGGAAGAGGGTAGAGCTGACCTTGCCTCCTCCTCTGGGAGGCTTGGTGTTAGGATGATCGAAGAAGATCACTCGAAGAGTGGCGAAGATGCTAATTCTCCTGAGCCTGCCCCTTTTGACGTCATCGATTCCAACGACGAGGCAATGGAAATTGATCCTTTGAGAATTGTCGGCCCACTTGTCCCCAGGGAAGCGGGGAGAATCTATTACTTAGATAAGGCTAAGTACCAGGTCCCCCTGAAAACCTACCCGGAGACAAAGAACCGGGACTTGATCCTGGCGAATAATGCTGTCGGGGCGATTTAGCGATTTTACAATTTTGGGCAGGGGTACACAATTGTTGTCCCAAGAGAGAAGGACACTGTATGTTTCCCCCCTGATGGCTGCATAGCCGTCTACCACAAATGTCGAGAATTTGGCCTGCGTTTCCCCTTGCACCCCTTCTTGGAGGAGACCTTTAGGAGGATGAATGTGGCCGTAGCTCAGTTGACCACTGTGGCGGTTAGATCATTAATAGCTTACACGTGGACCTGCCTATTTCATGGCGAGGTGCCCTCGATCAACGCTCTGTGATATATGGTCGGTTTGCAGATGGTGTCCACTTCTGGGGGAGAGGGTTCCCCTGGATATTGGTCTATTCAAAGGCAGAAGGGATACACTCCGGTCTGGCCAGCTCTGAACAGTCTGAAGGACTGGAAAAACAACTTCCTGTATGTGCACAGTGCTTCAGGGTGGCGGATTCCTAGACACTTTAGGAATCATGTCCATACCCGCCTGGAAACCCGCGAGGAGTATCACCCGGGCGTTGGGGGGAGGGCCCTGGAGGTGAAACTGAATAGACGGGACCATAAGCTGGTTGAGAAGTTTGTTGCCATTATAGATAAATCAGGCGTATATGGTCTTGGCTTCTGGCTTCCTTATGCGGAGCTCATAGCCACTGATGAATATCTGGGCCGAGTGGGCCTAATTCCTGGCCTCGAAGAAGGTAGTTCATGGACTTTATTGGCATTGTCTCCTTTCAACTCTACCTTTCTATATTTTTCTAACTGATTTTCTTTTGCCCTGCAGATCTCGCCACTCGTCTCTGGTCAAGGAAAGAGGTAAGGAACCTCGGTTTAGACGAAGACTTCACCATTGTTTCAAAGCGTCCCTCCCTTCCTTCCAGCTACAAGAAGGGTGAGAAAAACTTGATGAAGTACGTGAAGAGCATCTTCGCCAGCCGAACAAGACTTCCTCTCCCTCCGAGGCCGCCGCCTGCAAAGCCGACGGTTCCCCCTTCTGCTACCTGCGACGCGGATACGAAGGCTACCTCGGAGACCACCCCCTCTCCTGCCAGCAAGCAGGGTGGTTCCCCTGCAGGGACTCAGACTCCCCTGGGATCACGATCTGTTGACTCTGAAGAAACCAGGGAGAGCGTACCCCTGGAGAGCAGGAAGAGGAGGAACAGAGAGCCCTCAGGTGCTACGCATGTGGTTGAATTAGAGGCCGACGCTGACACTCCGGACCCCAAGCACCCTGCTCGCAATGTCCCAGGCACCCTCTTTTCAGAGGAAAACACTGAGTTCCACTACACTACTGGCGACAGTCTGGACGTCTCTGCCCTGCTCTCAGACTCCGGTGCTGTTTTGGCGGATCACCTCACCAAATCTGTAACCTCCACTACTAATCAGGTGGTCCAGTATATCCAGCGCACCTCCAGGGTGCTTTAGGCCTCTGCGGAGCTGGCGGTCCTTAGCCGTCTGATTGATGAAGAGTTAGTTGTTACCCCTGGGCTCCCTCCTCCTGATCGCCTGGCTATGGTTGAATGGGATGTCACCCTTATCTCCAACTTGAAGGACCAGCTGGCGAAACAGGAGGGCGAGTTGAAGGAGGCCAAGGGTCAGGCGATCCAGTGGAAGATTCAGGGCGATAGAGCTGTGAGGGAGGCATCTAAACTGGAGGCGGAGCTGAAAGAGAGCAGGCTGGAAGTGGAGCAGGCTAAACAAGCGATGGCTGAGCTGGAGCATACCAAAAGAAGGGTAGTTAACCTGGAAGAGCGCCTATCCAAGGCTGATTCAGACCTTAAGAAGACCCAGGATGACTTGAAGGTAAAGGGTGAGGAATGGCAGAAGGAGAAGGATGCCATTCTGCAGGAAGCCGATGTTGCAGTGGAAACAAGCTTTCATGATGGGACCTCTTCTTTCTTGGAGCTTGTTATGGAAGTTATTAGGGAAACGTTCCCTGATTTTAATGAGGATGCCTTCCGAAGTCTTTATGCTACAAAGAACGAAGCTCGGGCAAATAGGCCGCCTGACGAGGCTGCTGGCCCTAGTCAAGGTGCTCCCAATGTTTAACGTGCAGGGCAGTCGTCCTCTGAGGGCTCTTGCCCTTATCCTACTGCGCCTTTGCTCCCTCGCTGACATTTTAACTTTTTTGCGCGCCCAGCCCTGATGTGGTCGGCTGCCTTATCAGATGTAATATCTTAACTTCTCTTTGTTTCTGGATTCTTAGTCTCTTGTTTGTCAAAACTCCTTTATTTGTTTATGGATGCATCTTTTTTGTTTCTACTTTGCCTGCTTTCTGTATTTATAGTTAGGCCTGACCCTGGCTTCTTGGTCAAAGTCCAGGGGGCCTGCCCCCTACCTACCTAGAGGAAGACAGGGGGACTTTGCTTTTTTTATGCAAGGTTGGGAGGCTGGCCCCAGTCCTCGTTCATTCGGCGCGTGGGACCCGGCCTGACCCTGGCTTCTGGTCGAAGTCCAGGGGGCCTGCTTTCTGCCTGCCCAGAGGTAGGCAGGGGGACTTTTGCGTTTTTTATACAAGGTTGGGGGGCTGCCCCCAGTCCTTGTTCATTCGGCGCGTGGGGCCCGGCCTGACCCTGGCTTCTGGTCGAAGTCCAGGGGGCCTGCCCCCTGCCTGCCCAGAGGTAGGCAAAGGGACTTTGCGTTTTTTATACAAGGTTGGAGGGCTGCCCCCAGTCCTTGTTCATTCGGCGCGAGGGGCCCGGCCTGACCCTAGTTTCTGGTCGAAGTCCAGGGGACCTGCCCCCTGCGTGCCCAGAGGTAGGCAGGGGGACTTTTGCGTTTTTTTTATACAAGGTTGGGGGGCTGCCCCCAGTCCTTGTTCATTCGGCGCGTGGGGCCCGGCCTAACCCTAGCTTCTGGTTGAAGTCCAGGGGCCTGCCCCCTGCCTGCCCAGATGTAGGCAGGGGGACTTAAATTTCTGTTGGAGGGTCCATTTCCCTTGGTGTGAGCAACAGGGGGGGCCTCCCCTATTGCCCCCTGCTCGTTTGTGTGTGAAAAATTGCAAGTTTTAAACAGACAACGAGTATAAACTTTCAGACTTTCTCATTTCTTGTTTAAAAACTCTTAAAATAATTGTGGTCGGAGCCGTCGACATTGCATTCTGAGCGTCCTCCGCCAATTTTTTCGAAAGAGAATTACTTAAGCTTCCTTAGCATTAGACGTAGTACTTTTTTAAGGTGTCCGCATTCCAGTGGGCGGCCAACTCTTGGCCTTTAAGATTGGCGATTTTGTAGGTACCTGGCCCCTTAATCTGGGTTACTTCATGTGGGCCTTCCCAGTTGGCGCTCAGCTTTCCATGCTCCCGCGACTTTCCCACTGCTTGCGTTATTCTTAAAACCAAGTCGCCTACTTGGAAACTTCTTTCGTTCACCCTCCTGTTGTACGCCTTCCTCATTCGTTGCTGGTAGGCGGCTATATTAATGCTAGCCTCCTGCCTTACTTCGTTGACTAGGTCCAGGGCCTCAGTCATTGCTGCTTCATTATCCACCCTGTTATACTATTGAGACCGTAGGGTGGGGATTCGCACCTCTATGGGCAGCAGGGCCTCCGTCCCGTATACCAGGCCGAAGGGGGTCTGACCCGTGGATTCTTTTCGGGTGGTCCTTTTTGACCATAGTATGCTTGGCAGCTCATCTGCCCATCTGCCTTTAAGCTCATCCACCATTTTCTTGATTCCATTCAGAATTTGTTTATTGGTAGCTTCAGCCTGCTCGTTGGTTTGGGGATGACAGACAGCAGAGTAGGCGACTGCTATGCCATGGCTTTTCAGCCGAATTCTTAAAGGGTCGTTGTCGAATTGCCTTCCGTGATCGAATACCAGCATTTTTGGCAGGCCAAACCTGGTTATGATGTTCCTCCAGATTACCTTCCTGACCGCAGGCTCTGTGATGTTTGGCACTGCTTCGGCTTCGATCCACTTGGTAAAATAGTCGATCCCCACAGTTAAAAATTTCCTGCCACCAGTCGCAACTGTATAGGGACCCAATATGTTCATTCCCCATTCGACGAAAGGGATGGGAGACAGAATTGGCCTGAGTTCCTGGGCCGGGCGTGAATCGATGGGGCGAAGAGCTGGCACTTCTTCCACCTTCGAGTTAAATCCTTTGCGTTTGCTAGCAGGGTTGGCCAGTAATATTCTGCTCTCAGGGCCTTGTGGGCCAGCGCCTTCGTTCCCTCCTATATGATGACCGCAGATCCCCGAGTGGATGTCATCTAGGAATTCTGCAGCCTGCCTTGCTCCCAGACACTTGAGCAGGGGTGAGGAGAATGATTTCTTGTACATGTCTTCGCCTATCAGCATGAACCACGCGGCTCTCGCCGGCATCCTTCTTCTTTGAGTAGGGTAAGATGGTAGAGTTCCGTGTTTTTTGAATTTGATGATTGGGGTCATCCAATCTTCAGGACCTGCTTCTTCAATGACGTTGACCGGCTGGCAGGGGGTGGTGGACTTTTCCTGGACCACGTCTACCCAGACCAACCTTCGTATGTCCTGCAGGCTTGAACTGGCCAATTTTGACAGGGCATCTGCCCGGTTATTCTGGGACCGGGGGACCTGCCTGACTTCATAGGACTTAAGCCCTGACAATTCCTGCTTCACCTTATCCAGATATGCGGCCATTGCCTGATCCTTAGCTTCGTATTCTCTGTTGATCTGGTTAGCGATGAGCTGAGAGTCTGTTGCTAAGACGACCCGCTCTGCCTCTGCGGCTTTAGCCAGATTAATGCTTGCGAGAATGGCTTCATATTCGGCTTCATTGTTGGATGCAGGGAAGGTGAACCTGAGAGCGTGTTCGAAGTCCACTCCTTCAGTGCTGGTTAATACGACCCCAGCCCCTGCACCGTTGGTTGTGGAGGATCCGTCTGTATATACCACTCATTCGCCGGCGGGGGGATCGTCTTCCTCTGAATGAGAGCACTCGGCCAGAAAATCTGCCAAGGCCTGCGCCTTGATGGCTGCCCTGGGTTGGTACGAACTCCGAATGTGCACTTCTTGGGATTGAGTTTCATTTTGTAGGTTCGCAGGGAGGAGAAAGTCCGGGATTTTTCAAAAAGATTTCTGGTGCAATCACATAACCGAAAATCCGGGAGCAACGATTTTGGATTTTTCAAAAATGGAAATTCGGTGTAATTACATCACCGAAATCCAGGAGCAATAGTCTTTCTCTCAACATCCATTACTAACAAAGTACCAAGTTCCAAGTACAAATTCATCAAGAACAAAATTTCACCAAATCAAGAAATTACCACCCAAAATTCTCCAAGTAACAAGGTATAAACTCTCACCCAACCATCACCATCAACGTCCACCAATTCACATCACCACCCTACTACACAACTCACCACACCATACACTCACTCTACTCTACAACAATCACCAACACACCCCAAACCCACCTCCCCACACTTAAACAAAATCAAGAAGTTCGTTGGGGAGGAGGAAGCAAGAATACAAGTTGATGAGGGTCGGTAGCCTGCTGCGGGTCGCCCGCCATTCGCGCCCCATGATGGCCCGACCCAGGAGCAGAAGAGGGCCTGCCCTGCAGACCACCAAAAAAATCACTGAAATCTCCAAGGTATTCACCTGCCCGGCAAATCCATGCCGCCAGCCAAACAGGGCAATCAAGCCCCCTGCCTGCTGTCCCCCAGGGTGTTCTCGCTCCCAGCAGGGGCAGGGGAAACCAGGGGCCCCTCCATCAATTTGCCTAAGGTAAAGAAGAATGAGTGGGTGAGGTGAGTCCACTTGTCACCCTCTCACCCACTCATTTTTCCTCTCTCCTCTTCCCACCTCTCTCTCTTGTGGGAAGGTATAAATACTCTCTCATTTCCCACATTGTAGAGGTTGGATTTTCTCTTTCTAGACTCTCACTCTAAAAACGGCCACCTAGCTCCTCACGAACTAGGTTCATCAAGGCATTTCACGGACTGATTTAGGCATCGGAGAGGGTTCCCTCGAACACCTCCGAGGCCCTGTGCGTTCACTGTGCAGGGAGCAGGCCATCTTTGCCGGGAAAGTCCGACCACCAGAGTGTGAGAAAAGAGAGGCCAAAGAGATTCAGACGATCGATATCCGAGCAACGTTATAATCATAAGACCCGAATCCGAAGTCGGGTCTATTGTTTCCATAACCGGAACAATTTGGCGCCGTCTGTGGGGAACTTTCGGTTGTGCTCACGAGTTTCCCACCAAAATCAACCACAATCAATCAAACAAAATGCCTGAAATCATAGAGGCCAGTTCTGGGACGGATCCGACGGTACCACCGGTGATCCCCCTATATGGCATGCCTACACCTGGGAGGCCTGCTGCAACAATCCCAAGGGTAGGACGAGCAAACCTTTGTGGAGCGCCTGATGGAGAAACAGCAGTTACAGCTGGGCAGGGTGGCCATCAAAGGCCTAATTTGAATCTCACCCCTGCCCAGGTTGCACAAACTGCGGCTTTCTTTTCAGCAATGCTAAATCAAGAGTTCACCCCGGAAGACCTGGTTGGCAGGATCGCGACCACCCCCAGGCAGCTTAACTTTGAAAGTGGAGGAAGAGTCGAGGGCACGAAGCGAACCGCTGCCAGGAACATTCAGAGGAAAGCAGTAAGGATTGCTCAAGGATATCAGCAGGCCCAGAAACGCGTTGTTAGCAACCAAGAGCGGACTGTTCAGCAACAAGCATTTTCTATACACACCACCGAATCCACAGCTGCCAGGGAGAAGAGGGGTCTGTCCCAAGACCTCCAGGATCGAATGAGACACAGGGAGCCTGCATCTAAGCGTCTGGGGAAGAAGTAGGGCGGAGTCTTCTCTAGGTTGACGCCGGCGGCAGAGCCACAGCCGGCTCCAGGGCTGTCTCAGAGTCTGCAGTCCAGACTCAACCAGAGGCGGCCACTTGAGTCAAGGCATCGTCAGGATGACAACCTTGACCTGCCCCAGAAAAAACGATCCAGACGCCCCTCCCCTGACAGGGAAGACGAAGCTATGAGTAGGCGGACACCCAGGCACCGCTCCCCCAGTGCAGGAAAACCGACCCCTGAAAAATGGGATGACCACGGTTACCACTCTGGGGGAAGCAGGTCACGAGTGGTGGGCAGGCCCACAAGAACTCCTCTCCACCCTGACGTGCAGGAGTATCCCATCCCAAAGATCAAAATGCCCTCCGTCAAGTTGGACGGGACTTCAGATCTAAAAGATCACCTAGCAGCTTATGAAAGTCACATGGGCATGTACGATGTGGACAATGCAGTCTGGTGCAAAGTCTTCCCAACCGCCCTTGTGGGGCTGGCACAGGGATGGTTCAGAGTCCTGCGGCAGGGTTCGATTAGTTTTTTCATAGATCTGGGCCGAAGCCTTCTTGGACCAATATGTAGGGAACAAGAGGTGCCGGCTAACCCGTTTTGACCTAATAACCCTCAGGCAGAAGAAGGGCGAAAGCGTCGGGGAGTATTTGAAGAGATTTGACCTGTCCTACCAGCAGGTCAAAGAAATTGATGACTCAACTGCAGCGTACGCGCTAACCATCTCGTTACTCCCAGGGGAGATGAAAAATCAGATGATCAGGGCTCAGCCTGAGACCCTAGCTAAGGCTCGAAACATTGCGGAAGGTTTTATGCTGCTGGAAGAGTTCCACAGCCTGTCGGATACCCCCGCAGGGCCTGCCAGGCCGCATGGGGGACCGCAAGGTAGACGCGGCAGAGCTGAAACAGGGAAGCAGGGAGCTGAGGAGGGAGACACCCCCAGAAAGGAGCGCGTGGCCTACCAGCCCAGATTTGACAGCTATACAGCTCTCAATAAATCCAGGACAGAAATCTTTGAGCTGGAAAAAGAAACAGCTAAATGGAACCGCCCGAGTAAGCCACACAGCCCAAAGGGGGATCCGAAGAAATTTTGTACGTTTCACGACTGTGTAGGACATACCACCGAGGAATGCCGCCACCTGAAGGACATACCACGACTGTGTAGGACATACCAGCTGGTAGACGCCACTAGCGGGTACTCCATGCTGAGTTTTCTGGATGCTTTTTCAGGGTACCATCAGGTGTATCTTTGGCAGCCTGTCAGGGTGAAGTGCGCCTTCATCACCACCTATGGCACTTACATGTATAAAATGATGTCATTTTGACTCAATAACGCAGGCGCTACCTACCAACGACTAGTCGACAAAGTTTTCGAAAATCAGAGGGGTAGGAACCTGGAGGCCTACGTCGATGACGCCATCGTGAAAAGTAAAGGGGACAAGCAACACCTGATGGATTTGCAGGAGAATTTCTCCTCCCTGCGAACCTACAAAATGAAACTCAATCCCAAGAAGTGCACATTCGGAGTTCGTTCTGGAAAATTCCTGGGCTTTTTGGTCAGCGCCAGGGGGATAGACGCCAACCCTGAAAAGGTTCAGGCCGTCTTGGATCTTCCAGAACCAAAAACAATAAGAGTCATCCAACGCCTGACTGGCAGGATGGCTGCCCTGGCACGCTTCATCGCTAGGTCCGCAGACAAATCAACCCCATTGTTCAAAGTGTTAAAAGGAAACAAACAGTTCAGATGGGAAGATGAGCAGAGAGAGGCTTTCGAGCAACTCAAGGAGCATTTGAAGAAACTCCCCACCCTGGCAAGACCAGTGGCAGAGGAGAAGCTCTTCCTCTACATCGCTATAACGAATTCAACTATAAGCGCAGTAATCTTAAGGGAAGAGCTAGGCTCTCAGCAACCCATATATTTCATAAGTCATGCCCTGGGGGCAGCGTAAAAGAACTACCCAGTGGTAGAAAAGACAGCCTACGCAGTCGTCATCGCAGCCCAAAAGCTCAGGTCATACTTTGACGCGCACCCTGTCGTGGTACTGACCGACCAGCCGCTGGAGAAGGTGCTTGAAAAAATCGAGAAGTCTGGGAGACTGCTGAAATGGGCTATTGAATTGAGCGGGCTAGGAATATCATACCAACCCAGGGCAGCCATCAAGGCGCAAGCCTTGGCAGATTTTATGGCCGAGTGCTCTCATTCGGAGGAAGACAATCCCCCCGCCGGCGAATGGGTGGTATATACAGACGGATCCTCCACAACCAACGGTGCAGGGGCTGGGGTCGTATTAACCAGCCCTGAAGGAGTGGACTTCGAACACGCTCTCAGGTTCACCTTCCCTGCATCCAACAATAAAGCCGAATATGAAGCCGTTCTCGCCGGCATTAATCTGGCCAAAGCCGCAGGGGCAGAGCGAGTCGTCTTAGCAACAGACTCCCAGCTCATCGCTAACCAGATCAACGGAGAATACGAAGCTAGGGATCAGACAATGGCCGCATATCTGGATAAGGTGAAGCAGGAATTGTCAGGGCTTAAGTCCTATGAAGTCAGGCAGGTCCCCCGGTCCCAGAATAACCGGGCAGATGCCCTGTCAAAATTGGCCAGTTCCAGCCTGCAGGACATACGAAGGTCGGTCTGGGTAGATGTGGTCCAGGAAAAGTCTACCACCCCCTGCCATCCGGTCAACATCATTGAAGAAGCAGGTCCTGTAGATTGGATGACCCCAATCATCCAATTCAAAAAAACACGAAACTCTACCATCTGACCCTGCTCAAAGAAGAAGGATGCCGGCGAGAGCCGCGTGGTTCATGCTGATAGGCAAAGACCTGTACAAGAAATCATTTTCCTCACCCCTGCTCAAGTGTCTGGGGGCAAGGCAGGCTGCAGAAGTCCTAGATGACATCCACTCGGGGATCTGCGGTCATCGTATAGGAAGGATGGCGCTGGCCCACAAGGCCCTGAGAGCAGGATATTACTGGCCAACCCTGCTAGCAGACGCAAAGGATTAAACTCGAAGGTGCAGGAAGTGCCAGCTCTTCGCCCCATCGATTCACGCCCCGGCCCAGGAACTCAGACCAATTCTGTCTCCCATCCCCTTCGCCCAATGGGGAATGGACATATTGGGTCCCTTTACCGTTGCGACGAGGGGCAGGAAATTTTTAATTGTGGGGATCGACTATTTAACAAGTGGATCGAAGTCGAAGCAGTGCCAAACATCACAGAGCTTGCGGTCAGGAAGGTAATCTGGAGGAACATCATAACCAGGTTTGGCCTGCCAAAAATGCTGGTATTCGATCACGGAAGGCAATTCGACAACAACCCTTTGAGAATTTGGTTGGAAAGCCATGTCATAGCAGTCGCCTACTCTGCAGTCTGACATCCCCAAACCAACAGGCAGGCTGAAGCTGCCAATAAACAAATTCTGAATGGACTCAAGAAAATGGTGGATGAGCTTAAAGGCAGATGGGCAGATGAGCTGCCTAGCATACTATGGTCAATAAGGACCACCCGAAAAGAATCCACGGGTTAGACCCCCTTCGGCCTGGTATACGGGGCGGAAGCCCTGCTGCTCATAGAGGTGCGAATCCTCACCCTGCGATCTCAACAGTATAACAGGGTGGACAATGAAGCAGCAATGACTGAGGCCCTGGACCTAGTCAACGAAGTAAGGCAGGAGGCTAGCATGAACATAGCCGCCTATCAGCAACGAATGAGGAAGGCGTACAACAGGAGGGTGAGCGAAAGAAGTTTTCAAGTAGGGGACTTGGTCTTAAGAAAAACGCAGGAAGTGGGAAAGTCGCGGGAGCATGGAAAGCTGAGCGCCAACTGGGAAGGCCCACATGAAGTAACCCAGATTAAGGGGCCAGGTACCTACAAAATCGCCAATCTTGAAGGCCAAGAGTTGGCCGCCCACTGGAATGCGGACACCTTAAAAAAGTACTACGTCTAATGCGAAGGAAGCTTAAGTAATTATCTTTCGAAAAATTGGCAGAGAACGCTCGGAATGCAATGTCGACGGCTCCGACCACAGTTATTTTAAGAGTTTTTAAACAAGAAATGAGAAAGTCTGAAAGTTTATACTCGTTGTTTGTTTAAAACTTGCATTTTTCACACACAAACGAGCAGGGGGCAATAGGGGGAGGCCCCCCTGTTGCTAACACCAAGGGAAATAGACCCTCCAACAAAAATTTATAAGTCCCCCGCCTACCTCTGGGCAGGCAGGGGGCAGGCCCCCTGGACTTTGACCAGAAGCTAGGGTCAGGCCAGGCCCCACGCGCCGAATGAACAAGGACTGGGGGCAGCCCCCCAACCTTGTATAAAAAACGCAAAGTCCCCCTACCTACCTCTGGGTAGGCAGGGGGCAGGCCCCCTGGACTTCGACCAGAAGCCAGGTCAGGTCGGGCCCCACGCGCCGAATGAACAAGGACTGGGGGCAGCCCTCCAACCTTGTATAAAAAATAAAAAGTCCCCCTGCCTACCTCTGGCCAGGCAGGGGGCACGCCCCCTGGACTTCGACCAAAAGCCAGGGTCAGGCCGGGCCCCACGCCCTGAATGAACAAGGACTGGGGGCCGCCCCCCAACCTTGTATAAAAAACGCAAAAGTCCCCCTGCCTACCTCTGGGTAGGTAGGGGGCAGGCCCTCTGGACTTCGACCAAGAAGCTAGGGTCAGGCCTAACTATAAATACAGAAAGCAGGCAAAGTATAAACAAAAAAGATGCATCCATAAACAAATAAAGGAGTTTTGACAAAGAAGAGACTAAGAATCCAGAAACAAAGAGAAGTTAAGATATTACATCAGATAAGGCAGCCGACCACATCAGGGCTGGGCGCTCAAAAAAGTTAAAATGTCACCGAGGGAGAAAAGGCGCAGTAGGATAAGGGCAAGAGCCCTCAGAGGACGACTGCCCTGCACGTTAAACATTGGGAGCATCTTGACTAGGGCCAGCAGCCTCGTCAGGCGGCCTATTTGCCCGAGCTTCGTTCTTAGTAGCATAAAGACTTCGGAAGGCATCCTCATTAAAATCAGGGAACATTTCCCTAATAACTTCCATAACAAGCTCCAAGAAAGAAGAGGCCCCATCATGAAACCTCGTTTCCACTGCAACATCGATTTCCTGCAGAATGGCATCCTTCTCCTTCTGCCATTCCTCACCCTTTACCTTCAAGTCATCCGGGTCTTCTTAAGGTCTGAATCAGCCTTGGACAGGCGCTCTTCCAGGTCAACTACCCTTCTTTTAGTATGCTCCAGCTCAGCCATCGCTTTTTTAGCCTGCTCCACTTCCAGCCTGCTCTCTTTCAGCTCCGCCTCCAGTTTAGATGCCTTCCTCACAGCTCTTTCGCCCTGAATCTTCCACTGGGTCGCCTGACTCTTGACCTCCTCCAACTCGCCCTCCTGTTTCGCCAGCTGGTCCTTCAAGTTGGTGATAAGGGTGACATCCCTTTCAACCATAGCCAGGCAATCAGAAGGAGGGAGCCCAGGGGTTACAACTAACTCTTCATCAATCAGACGGCTAAGGGCCGCCAGCTCAGCAGAGGCCTGAAGCACCCTGGAGGTGCGCTGGATATACTGGATCACCTGATTAGTAGTGGAGGTTACAGATTTGGTGAGGCGATCCGCCAAAACAGCACCGGAGTCTGAGAGCAGGGCAGAGACGTCCAAACTGTCGCCAGCATTGTAGTGGAACTCAGTGTTTACCTCTGAAAAGAGGGTGCCTGGGACATCACGAGCAGGGCGCTTAGGGTCCGGAGTGTCGGCGTCGGCCTATAAATCGACCACATGCGTAGCACCTGAGGGCTCTCTGTTCCTCCTCTTCCTGCTCTCCAGGGGGACACTCTCCCCGGTTTCTTCAGAGTCAACGGGTCGTGATCCCAGGGGAGTATGAGTCCCTGTAGGGGAACCACCCTGCTTGCTGGCAGGAGAGGGGGTGGCCTCCGAGGTAGCCTCCGTCTCCGCGCCACGAGTAGCAGAAGGGGGAACCGTCAGCTTTGCAGGCGGTAGCCTCGGAGGGAGAGGAAGTCTTGTTCGGCTGGCGGAGATGCTCTTCACGTACTTCATCAAGTTTTTCTCACCCTTCTTGTAGCTGGAAGGAAGGGAGGGACGCTTTGAAACAATGGTGAAGTCTTCGTCTAAACCGAGGTTCCTTACCTCCTTCCTTGACCAGAGACGAGTGGCGAGATCTACATGGCAAAAGAAAATCAGTTAGAAAAATATAGAAAGGTAGAGTTGAAAGGAGATAATGCCAATAAAGTCCCTGAACTACCTTCTTCGAGGCCAGGAATTAGGCCCACTCGGCCCAGATATTCATCAGTGGCTATGAGCTCCGCATGAGGAAGCCAGAAGTCAAGACCATATACGCCTGATTTATCTACAATGGCAACAAACTTCTCAACCAGCTTATGGTCCTGTCTATTCAGTTTCACCTCCAGGGCCCTCCCCCCAACGCCCGGGTGATACTCCTCGCGGGTTTCCAGGCGGGTATGGACATGATTCCTAAAGTGTCTAGGAATCCGCCACCCTGAAGCACTGTGCACATAAAGGAAGTTGTTTTTCCAGTCCTTCATACTGTTCAGAGCTGGCCAGACCGGAGTGTATTCCTTCTGCCTTTGGATAGACCAATATCCTAGGGAACCCTCTCCCCCAGAAGAGGACACCATCTGCAGACCGACCATATATCGCAGAGCGTTGATTGGAGGGCCCTCGCCATGAAATAGGCAGGTCCACGTGTAAGCTATTAATGATCTAACCGCCACAGCGGTCAACTGAGCTACGGCCACATTCATCCTCCTAAAGGTCTCCTCCAAGAAGGGGTGCAAGGGGAAACGCAGGCCAAATTCTAGACATTTGTGGTAGATGGCTATACAGCCATCAGGGGGCAACATACAGTGTCCTTCTCTCCTGGGACAACAATTGTGTACCCCTCCCCAAAATCGTAAAATCGCTCAATCGCCCCGGCAGCATTCTTCGCCAAGATCAAGTCCCGGTTCTTGGACTCTTGGTAGGTTTCAGGGGGACCTGGTACTTAGCCTTATCTAAGTAATAGATTCTCCCCGCTTCCCTGGGGACAAGTGGGCCGACAATTCTGGAAGGATCAATTTTCATTGAATCGTCGTTGGAATCGATGACGTCAAAAGGGGCAGGCTCAGGAGAATTAGCATCTTCGCCACTCTCCGAGTGATCTTCTTCGATCATCTTAACACCAAGCCCCCCAGAGGAGGAGGCAAGGTCAGCTCTACCCTCTTCCCTACCCTCCGCCCTCTCAGTCGACGGGCCGGTAAATGTAAGGATGCGAGCGCGGTGACTAGGCATAATGATTTAAGAAGGAAAAACGAGGAAATGAAAAAGACGAGGACTTAGGACAAGATTCTAACCTAAAACGACAACTTCTGGTTGAAAGTCCGAGAAAGAGAGCTCCTCAGTCTAAGAACGTTCTCGGCAGCGAAAGAGTATGAAGAAGGGTTTGGGTTTTTCAAAAAAGCGTAAAAGAGGGAAATAGGGGGAGTAAGGGTGCTTCTATAGGCTGGGGTAAATGAAGAGTCCCCATCCTAAAAGACTTCCCCAGAGAGTACCCCCACGTGTCACGCTTTCAGAAACCGACCACCCATCGCTTCCCAAGAAAACCTCGAAAAAGTAAAAGAGGTCAGAGGGTTAATCATTCCATGACGTCATCCCTTCAAAAAAAAGCAACAAAACAACAACACATATAAAAAGCCTGCCTAATCTTCCATTAATCAGAAAAGGCCCAAACATGGGCAGTTACAAGTTCAGTAGACAGAAAGATAAAATACAAAAGGAGCCTGATATCCTGGCTCAGTCAACCAGCCTGCGAATCCCGAGCAGGCCTAATCATCATCGAAATCTGGGGAGTAATCCCCAGGGCTGTCATCATCCAAAGCGGACCCCCCAGTCCCAGTCGTCAGAATCCTTAAAAGGATCATCAGGGCCATCATCTTCGCCCTTACCAGAGGAATAGCCCTGGCCTTCACTATCTTCGTAGTCATGGCTGCTTGTCTCCTTATCATGGCCAAAAGGGACGGCCCTGGCATCATCAGAAAAACCGCGGTCCACCCTCCTCACCAGAGGAGAGGAAGGGCCTGATTCAGGAGAAGAGGTCAGTTCAGGGCAATTGGGATCAAATTGCTTTGGATGCAACCAAGGGAAGCACCTATGGCATCCCCTTTCATAGCAGCCCCCTGCCTGGGTGCAATATCCAGAAGAAAGATCAACAGAAGGGGGAGACCTCCCAGGGCGTTTGCCAGCCTTGGAGAGGGCCTTCCTCTTAGCAACACGTTGAGGGCGGGAACTTTTCCATCTACAGCAGGGAAGAATTTAGTGAGCCCGCTTAGAATACTTCAGTCGACGACGCCCTCTGAAACAGAGGACCTCCACGTAAACTCCGCAGCGGAAGACTGTTTTCTTAATCCAAGACATTGGCTCTTTTTGGAAAAGAATAGAGGAGAGGTTGAAGATGTGGCGTGAAAATGATGGAGAAGACCAGAACTTTATATGAGAGTAAAAACAAGCCATTAATGGTGCTCCAACCACCTCTGTAAGAGGGAGAGTCAATCATCAAATTGGCACGCTGCCCGAAAATCCCCTTTACAAGAGAAGTAATCATGAGCAAAAGACATTCCAACTCTTTGCATGCCCAATACGGTTGAGTTTTCTCCCTTGGGAACATGCGGCACATTAAATGCTAAGTTGTTCAAAAGAGTCAACCTTCCATTCCAATCAAGAAATCGCCTGCCAAAGGGAAGCCCTGCTTCCCCTCGGCCGGCGAGGGCCAATTGATGAGGGTCGGTAGCCTGCTGCGGGTCGCCCGCCATTCGCGCCCCAGGATGGCCCGACCCAGGAGCAGAAGAGGGTCTGCCTTGCAGGCCCCCGAACAAATCAATGAAACCTCCAAGGTATTCACCTGCCCGGCAAAGCCATGCCGCCAGCCAAACAGGGCAATCAAGCCCCCCTGCCTGCTGGCCCCCAGGGTGTTTTCGCTTTAAGCAGGGGCAGGGGAAACCAGGGGCCCCTCCGTCATTTTACCTAAGGTAAAGAAGAATGAGTGGGTGAGGTGAGTCCACTTGTCACCCTCTCACCCACTCATTTTTCTTCTCTCCTCTTCCCACCTCTCTCTCTTGTGGGAAGGTATAAATACTCTCTCATTTCCCACATTGTAGAGGTTGGATTTTCTCTCTCTAGACTCTCACTCTAAAAACGGCCACCTAGCTCCTCACGAACTAAGTCCATTAAGGCATTTCACGGACTGACTTAGGCATCGGAAAGGGTTCCCTCGGACACCTCCGAGGCCCTGTGCATTCACTGTGCAGGGAGCAGGCCATCTTCGCCGGGAAAGTCCGACCACCGGAGTGTGAGAAAAGAGAGGCCAAATAGATTCAGACGATCGATATCCGAGCAACGTTATAATCATAAGATCCAAATCCGAAGTCGGGTCTATTGTTTCCATAACCGGAACAGAAGTTATCAAAAAATGAATTGAAGGAATTCTCAATCCGGTTAATTGATCTCATCGCCTCTTGGTGTTGTTGTTGGGATATTGTCCGGATTTCTTCAATGGACCTCCGATTCTCCTCATGGTTAGAGGTTACTAGGTCTGAGAGTGAGTTGAGTTGGGCGTTAACTGCGGACACGTCCCAAGGAGCATAGCCCGGTTGTGGAAATCCTTGCCCATACCTGAATGGTGGTTGTTTGCCGTACCCGGATTGTTGACATTGTCCATACCCGAATGATGGTTGTTGGCCATACCCGGATTGTGAACCTTGCCCATACCCAAATTGTCGATCGGCATTTGACGATGAAGGACCGGATTGATGAATAGATGAACGAGATGGCTCAAGAATTCGGCCCTCGTCCTCTTCCTCAACCTCCTCGTCCTCGTAAACGATGCGGGAAGGGTCATGGCCATAATTGGCGGGAGTCCAAGGTGAGTAGATGTCCTTACGAACATACTCATTCATTCTTAAAGGCATGCCCCAATTTTCCCGGGTTGAAATTTTGACGTGAGGCTTGTCCGAGAGTATTATGGAGCAAAGAGGGGTGATGTAAAATTGAATCCGGGCGACCCCATCGATTGTGGAGACACAAAGTAAATGTTCAAGGTAGGAGGTGGTGATGTAGGTTCTACCTACGGCTCTCGGTTCCGGTTCCCTAGTCATCCCTAACCTTTAGGCAATCAATTTCACAAGGCCCCCACCCACTATCGTTGGAGGGGTGACTAGTGTCATCGAGTAAAGGTGTGCAACTACGGCCTAGGTGAAGTCAATTGATAGAGGCCGGTTGTTCAACACTTCCATAAGTGATTGAAGTGATATAGCACTCACCCGATGTTGGGATTCATAAGGACCGATAAGGATTTCCGAAAATAAGCGCAACACATAGCGGAGGACGGGGTTATGCACCGCACTAAGTGTTATCGCCCTAGCCTTATAGGGTTTGTTAGACCTAGAAATTTCCTCCCAAAATTCTCTCCTTTCCTTAAGTACCTCCGTTTTTCTTGAGTCCTTCCCTTTGGCGTGGTGAATGAAGTTTATACCAAGTATTTGGGCCAATCGTTCTAAGCTCAAGGTAATTTGATTGTCCAATAATTGAAACGATATGGATGGGTTGTTGCCTGAGGTGTCGGTGGTAAGGGTTGCTAGGAATTCACAAGTTAGTGACACATAAGAATGACATGCATAAACCCAATTGGACAATTGAACCTATCAAGTAGGACATCTAAATCATCATCAATACCCATGGCTATTGTAGTCTCTTGGTGAAAAAACCGAGTGGGTTCAAATCCCGCTTTGAGAAGTTGCTTGTATTTAGCACGCTGTTTTTCTAAGGGAAAGCTCAGATCGTCATACTTGTATTTATGTGTATTTACTTTTTGTCTAGTGAGAACGGGATTGGAGGAGGAAGAAGTTTTCATACCTGTTAATGGTCGTTTTGGTGCCATGAATGGATGTGGACCAAATAGGTAGGCAAGAGAGCTCGTTTCCAACCCATATTCAAACCGTCGTCAACTCGGGGAAAAACTTTCTGCTCGGAACCGACCCAAATATGTCTCAAAAGAATCACAGCGGTTCTAGTAACCTTCCTTCAAAAGATGAGTCGATTTGAAGGTGAGAAAGTGGGCTAAAAATTAGATCTAGGAATTTTTGTGTTGATGAATTTTTGTTGTTTAACTTGGGTTTTATGTAGTGGAGAGTGAAGAGGAAGTAATAAGGATGAGAATGGTGCAAAAATTAGAAGATTTGGGTTGGTTTTGGGGATTTTATGGAAAAAATAGGGTGAAGGTATGATGGAGGTTTAATGGAGATGGTTTGAAGGTATGAAGATGGATGTTGGGGAAGATGAAGATTGGTTTGAAGGTGTTATGATGTGGGAGGGTTAGTAATAATAATAATAATATGGATGAGTATGTGGTAGTGTAGTTATAATAAAGTAGTAATAATAATAATAATATGGATGAGTATGTGGTAGTGTAGTTATAATAAAAGTAGTAGTAGTAGTAGTAGTAGTAGTAGTAGTAGTAGTAGTAGTAGTAGTAGTAGTAGCAGTAGCAGTAGCAGTAGCAGTAGCAGTAGCAGTAGCAGTAGCAGTAGCAGTAGCAGTAGCAGTAGCAGTAGCAGTAGCAGTAGCAGTAGCAGTAGCAGTAGCAGTAGCAGTAGCAGTAGCAGTAGCAGTAGCAGTAGCAGTAGCAGTAGCAGTAGCAGTAGCAGTAGTAGTAGTAGTAGTAATAATAATAATAATAATAATAATAATAAAACAGCGAAGTGAGAGAAACTCTTTCTCTCTCTAGATTTTCCCTCTCTTTTTTTGCGATTCTGTTACGTGACTTCTCTGCTTCGCGTTCATGGCTTCCCAGCCTGTGAAGTGAGGACCAGGCCGGCCTCCGAAGAAGACACATCACTCTCTGCCTCCTAACCCGAATTCGGAGTCCGGGGAGAAAGAATTGCAGGATTCTGAGGAATCTCAGAGCTCTTCGCGAAAGCTACGATAAATGATGTGATTCTTGAAGCAATGAATTCTGCTGGTATTAATCCTCCTCCCTCTAAATCTTTGGAAGTTAATGAAATTGTTGTTGAAACTGTGAACTCATCTCAGACTGAATTTGCTAAACCCCCTGTTTCGGGTTCAAAGAATTGGTTGAAAATGGCATCTAATACTAAACAAATGGGTATGAACTTAACATTCATGGAAGAGGTTGTTGAGAGTTCTGAAATCGATATAGATTTGTGTGATTTTGAGGATGAATTAAAAATATGGGAATTTACGCTCATGGGAAATGTTATAGGTTCAAAACCCTCGTTGCAGCAGATTAAGAAATTTGTCGGGGAAAAGTGGGGGTCATTAGCTTCTCCTATTGTTCAATACTTTAAGCGTGGGTGGTTTGCTTTTCGATTTGATTCAAAGGAGGCTATGGATCGGATTTTAGGAGGGGGGCCTTGGCATTTGGGTATTTACACCCTAGTGCTAAAAGAATGGACTCCAGATTTTTCTGCCATAATGGATCGAGTAGCTACAGTTCCAATCTGGGTCTTATTCCCATATTTAGATCCTTTTCTCTGGTCAGATGTGGTGTTGAGTAAAATTGCCAGTAAAGTGGGCAAACCTATTTGTGCGGATTTGGCTACTACCTCTAAGTCTAAACTGGCCTTTGCCAGAGTCTTGATTGAAGCAGATATCTCTAAGCCTCTCCCTGAGGAGGTTGTAATAAGGACTCCTTTTGATGATCACTCAATTCAGAAGGTGAAATATGAGTGGATACCTTATTACTGTAAAGGTTGTGGGAAATTAGGCCATACCATTTCGAAATGCAAATGGGAAAAGCAAAAGAATACTGTAAAACCTGCAGATGCTATCAATGATGCAGATTCAGACACTAAAGTGATGGATAAGACTGTGAAGTCATCATCAGATGTGTCTAATTCTCTCGAGCTAGGTGGTACCTCAGAGTTTCTGGAGGTGGATGAGTACCCGGATAGGAAGACTGGGTCTTCTATCCCTGGGGGAAAACCCTCCATGAAAACTTCTGTAAAGCACTCAGAATGCTCATTGGAGCAGGCTGATACTTTCCAGCCTGTTGCTAAACGAAATTCTTCTGCGTTAAAGCAGATTCCGGAGAAAAAAAGGAGCTAATGCCCCTCAGGAACAAATTTGAGATTTTCCTTGATGAGACTGAATGGATGAATTCTGGTGAAGGACTAGGTGGTACCACAGAGCAGTTGGAGAAGGATGAGTACCTGGATAGGGAGACTGAGTCAGCTATCCCAGATGGAAAACCCTCCAATAATGCTTCTGTAATGCACTCATTAAGTCCTAAGGAGAGGATGACCAATCCAATTGGGGATGGTAGGAATATTCCACCCAATTGTCCCAATGAAGATTGCATCCTGGAATGTTAGGGGTTTCAATAACCCTTTAAAGCAAAGTGAAATGAGAGATTTTATCTCCTCTCATAGTCTTGATATCTTGGTTATTATTGAAACTAGAGTGAAGCAGAATAAAGCTGATCATATTGTGAAGAAAGGACTTGGATCTTGGCATCCAGTGAATAACTATGATTGTCATAAAAATGGAAGAATCTGGCTTCTTAATAATCCTACTACTACTTCTTTCTCTCTTCTTAATAAATTTGCCCAGCATATTACGGGGGTGGTACGTCACTTTCTTTCTAATAAACAATTTCAGTTTTCAGCAATTTATGCTTTTAATGAGGGCCAAAAAAGAAAGCAACTCTGGCAAGATCTATGCTCTGATTCTGTGGATGCTCCTTGGCTTATCATGGGAGATTTCAACATTGTTAGAGCCCCAGAGGAAAAACTAGGTCCTAATTCTCCAGATCTTCAAGATATGTGGGATTTTAATGATTGTATTCTCAATTGCAAGCTAGATGACATGGCCAGCTCGGGTAGTAGGCTCACTTGGACAAATAAACAGGAGGTTGACACCAGAGTCTGGTCAAAGCTTGATAGGGTTTTGATTAATCCTGATTGGGTTAAGTGTTTTCCCCAATCTGCTGCTAATGTTTGTGAACCTGGTATCTCAGATCATTCACCTCTCCTGGTTCAGATTTTTCAAGAGACTAAGCCAAAAAGGCGCTTTAGTTTTCTAAATAGATGGATTGCCCATCCAGATTACAACTGTGTGGTGAAGCAGGCTTGGGAGAGTTACTCATCAGGCGCTCCTATTTTTAGGCTGTTCCAAAAGCTTAAAGCTGTTAAAAAGGCTCTTATAAGTCTTCATTCTCAAAACTTTACTGATATTTCTAGTAAGGTCAAAGATACTAAGAAAAGCCTTATAGATTGTCAAAATAGTTTAAAGAGCCAACCTTTTTCTACTTCTCTTTTATCTCAAGAAAAATCACTATTGAACTCCTATTGCTTCTTAAAGAAAGCTGAGCTTAATATGCTTTATCAACGGGCTAAAGTGAAGCATCTTCAACTAGCAGACTGTTCATCCAAATATTTTTTTGCAAAAATTGCTGAGAGGAAACATCATCAAATGATTGGTTCTATTAATGATCATAATGGAATTTTGAGAGAGGGTGTTAAGGAGGTCTCTAATGCATTCCAAAGCTACTACAATTCTTTGTTGGGACAAAATAAGCCTGTGGTTGGTTTTTTTCCTCCCAAGTCAAAGTCGCATTATGAGAAGATGGATAAATTGGCTGATCCTGTGCAACTGGAAGAAATCAAGTCTGCTCTATTTTCCATGGATTCAAATAGCAGTCCGGGGATAGATGGTTTTTCAGCAGGTTTTTTCAAAGCATCTTGGCAGATTGTAGGCAAAGATTTCTGTAAGGCTGTCCTAAGTTTCTTCAAGTCCAACAATATGCCTAAGCAAGCCAATTCTACTGTGGTATCTCTTATTCCTAAGAAAAAGAATGCTACTTCTGTTCTGGACTACAGACCCATATCTTGCTGCACTGTGTTCTACAAAGTTGTTTCAAAAATTCTAGCTAATAGATTGAAAGCTACTCTACCTTCTATCATTGGTGGTGAACAAGCTGCCTTTATAAAAGATAGAAACATATTTGATAACATCTTACTCTCTCAAGCTCTTGTAAAGGGTTATAGCAGGAAATTCCTAACCCCTAGATGCTTGATTAAGGTTGATATTAGAAAGGCCTTTGATTCTCTCCAATGGGGGTTTATTAATCAAATGCTTCTTCATTTTGGTTATCCTAATACTTTCATTCAGTGGGTTATGGGTTGTATATTCAGCCCTTGGTATTCTTTTAAGCTCAATGGGGAAATTTCAGGTTTTCTTCAAGGTAAAAGTGGTATTAGACAAGGTGATCCTTTGTCTCCTTACCTCTTTGTTATGAGCATGGAAGTTCTGTCTCAGTCACTAAGGGTTATTTGTCAGGAAGAACAGGTTTCTTTCCACCCTAAATGTTGTAAGCTTAACCTTACTCACCTAGTTTTTGCTGACGACCTCATGATCTTCACTAGAGGTGATGTTCCTTCAGTTAATGCAGTTAAAGTGACTCTACATAATTTTGCTGAGCTTTCTGGTCTTTCTGCCAATACTGAGAAAACATGCATTTATTTTGGAGGAGTCACTGATGCTGTACAAAAGGCTATTATGGATAACTCAGGATTCTCCAAAGGGACTTTTCCTTTCAGATATTTAGGCATCCCTCTATCTGAAACTAGAATTACAGTAGCTATGTTTGATGCTTTGATTTTGAAGATTCAACATCATGTGAATCACTGGTCTACTAGCCTCTTGTCTCATGCTGGTAAAGCCCAGTTAATTAATTCTGTAATATTTGGAATTGAGAACTTCTGGTGTTCAAGTGTTTTGATCCCCAAGGCTGTGAGTAAAAGAGTTAACAAGATTTGTAAAGACTTCTATTGGGGGATAAAAGGGACAGACAGGAAGCTAGTTTTCAAAAAATGGAAGGAGATTTGTTCTCCTTGGTGCGCTGGTGGATTTAACATTAAAGATATAGAGGCTTGGAATGCTGCTCTCATCTCAAAATGGGTTTGGCAGCTTGCTGGAGAAGGAAATAGCATTTGGAGGCAATGGTGTCAAGTGTATGCTTGGAAGAATGAGAATGTTTGGACTGCTTCATCTAAGGATCATTATTCATCAGGTCTTAAGGGCATTCTTCATGTGAGAGATAAACTTATTCAGAATGTTGGCTCTGTTCCTGCAGCACAAATCAGTATTAATAACTGTGTAGGTTCCAAGTTCATGGTCTCAAAGGCTTATGTTCTCTTTCAAGAGAAGCGAGTTTTTCCTTGGACGAAAGCAATTAGTAGTTCCTGTATAATTCCTAGCCATAAGATTACAATTTCCATGGCAGCTCAAGGACAATTAGCCACTGTGGACCAGTTCTCTAAAAGGGGTTTTCATATGGTTAATAGGTGCATCCTATGTACTGCAAGTCAAGAAACTAATAAGCACTAGTTTCTCAAGTGTCCGTTTTCTCAGCAGGTTTGGATTGCTATCAAGGATTGGATGGACATATCTCTATCTTTTCAGTCTTTAAAGGATATCTTGAACTAGATTTCTTCTCCTCATAAGAGAAAGCATTGGAAAAATCCGCTGATACAGGCCAGCATTGCAGCAGTGATCCACAATATCTGGAGAGAAAGAAACAAGAGAGTGTTTGCAGACAAGTATGCTACAGTGGAGACGGTTATTTCTCGGATTAAATTTCAGATAAAAGCTCGTTTTGTTGATGATTGTAATCCTAAATATGATAGGATTAGAAGCCGGATTGTGTTGGTAGCTTAAAGACTTATTAGTGGTTAGTTCTTTTTGCATTGAATTGTAATTTCACTCGATTTGAATGAAATGATGATATTTCTTGCAAAAAAAAAAAAAAAAAAAAAAAAATAATAATAATAATAATAATAATAATAATAATAATAATAATAATAATAATAATAATAATAATAATAATAATAATAATAATAATAATAATAATAATAATAATAATAATAATAATAATAATAATAATAATAATAATAATAATAATAATAATAATAATAATAATAATAATAATAATAATAATAATAATAATAATAATAATAATAATAATAATAATAATAATAATAATAATAATAATAATAATAATAATAATAATAATAATAATAATAATAATAATAATAATAATAATAATAATAATAATAATAATAATAATAATAATAATAATAATAATAATAATAATAATAATAATAATAATAATAATAATAATAATAATAATAATAATAATAATAATAATAATAATAATAATAATAATAATAATAATAATAATAATAATAATAATAATAATAATAATAATAATAATAATAATAATAATAATAATAATAATAATAATAATAATAATAATAATAATAATAATAATAATAATAATAATAATAATAATAATAATAATAATAATAATAATAATAATAATAATAATAATAATAATAATAATAATAATAATAATAATAATAATAATAATAATAATAATAATAATAATAATAATAATAATAATAATAATAATAATAATAATAATAATAATAATAATAATAATAATAATAATAATAATAATAATAATAATAATAATAATAATAATAATAATAATAATAATAATAATAATAATAATAATAATAATAATAATAATAATAATAATAATAATAATAATAATAATAATAATAATAATAATAATAATAATAATAATAATAATAATAATAATAATAATAATTATAATAATAATAATAATAATCATAATAATAATCATAATAATAATCATAATAATAATCACAATAATAATCACAATAATAATCACAATAATAATAACAATAATAATAACAATAATAATAACAATAATAATAACAATAATAATAACAATAATAATAACAATAATAATAACAATAATAATAACAATAATAATAACAATAATAATAACAATAATAATAACAATAATAATAACAATAATAATAACAATAATAATAACAATAATAATAACAATAATAATAACAATAATAATAACAATAATAATAACAATAATAATAACAATAACAATAACAATAACAATAATAATAACAATAATAATAATAATAATAATAATAATAATAATAATAATAATAATAATAATAATAATAATAATAATAATAATAATAATAATAATAATAATAATAATAATAATAATAATAATAATAATAATAATAATAATAATAATAATAATAATAATAATAATAATAATAATAATAATAATAATAATAATAATAATAATAATAATAATAATAATAATAATAATAATAATAACAATAATAATAACAATAACAATAATAATAACAATAATAATAACAATAATAATAATAATAATAATAATAATAATAATAATAATAATAATAACAATAATAATAATAATAATAATAATAATAATAATAATAATAATAATAATAATAATAATAATAATAATAATAATAATAATAATAATAATAATAATAATAATAATAATAATAATAATAATAATAATAATAATAATAATAATAATAATAATAATAATAATAATAATAATAATAATAATAATAATAATAATAAAGCCTGATGCCACCCTTCAAGCCCTCAAGGACAAGCACCCAACTGCTCTCCCTCCTGCCCTTCCGTCTGAGCCTTCTGGCCACTGTCTTGATGCTTCTGTGTCTGTTGTTTTGGACATGATTCGGAGTTTCCCTCGGGGCACGTCTTGTGGGAGAGATGGTTTTCGGGCCCAACACCTGTTAGATTGTTTGAGTGGTGCTGCTATTGCCATTTCTGATGATCTGATTGCCTCTATCGCTCGGATGGTCAACCTTCTTCTCGGTGGGAAGTGTCCACAGGTGTTAGGTGAGTACATTGCCAGTGCTCCGCTCACCCCGCTCATTAAGCCGGGGGGAGGGGTTCGGCCTATTGCTGTGGGTACCATCTGGAGGCGCCTTGTTTCCAAGGTCGGAGCTTACTTAGTTGGCCCATCTTTAGGTGACTATTTTGAGGGCCTTCAATTCGGGGTAGGTGTTTCTAGCGGAGGTGAAGCCATTCTTCATTCCTTGAACCGCCTTGTTGAGGATCGTGGCGCGGATGTGGGTCTCTCCATGTTGCTTGTCGATTTCCAGAATGCCTTTAACTTGGTTGACAGGGAGACTATGCTGCGAGAGGTCCGCCGTCAGTGCCCTGGCCTCTCTAGGTGGGTTGAGTTTTGTTATTCCAGTCCTGCTAGGCTTTACTACGGAGAGCACTGCCTCCGCTCTTGCCAGGGGGTCCAGCAGGGTGACCCTTTAGGCCCCCTCCTTTTCTCCCTAGTTCTGCACCCCCTGGTTTGTAGGATCAGGGACTCTTTTGACCTTTGCTTCCAGGCTTGGTACCTCGATGATGGTACTATTGTCGGGGATACGCTTGTTGTGGGGAAGGTCCTCCAGATGATTATGGATGAGGGCCCCCGTTCTGGCCTTCACCTCAACGTTACTAAAACAGAGGTTTTCTGGCCTATCGAAGACCCGAGGAGTAGGGTTGCTGGTGTTTTCCCCATCGCTATTGCCCGACCCTTGGATGGTGTTAAGGTCCTGGGGGGGCCGGTCACCGCGTGTCCTGCTTTCAGCGGTGCTCTTGTCTCGAAGAGGGTTGCCCGTACTATAGAGCTCATGGACTTGGTTGCTACGATTGAGGACCCCCAGTGTGAGTTACTACTTCTCCGGGCGTGCACAGGTATTTCTAAGTTATACTTTGCTTTGCGCACTTGCTCTCCCCGTGCTTTTGGGTCGGCCCACCTTTCTTTCGACACTGCGCTTCGATCTAGTCTTGAGCGTATTGTCACGGCGTCCGGACCCGGTTTCGGGGAGTTGCAGTGGCGGCTGGCCACCCTACCCTTTTCCCTAGGGGGACTCGGTGTCTTTGCCGCTGCTGATGCCCTACACTTTGCCTTCCTTGCTTCTCGTCTCCAGTCTGCCGTTTTGCAAGCTAAGCTGCTTCGTCCCTCCGAGATCGCCTCCCCTGGATTTGCCTTTGAGTCTGCCTTGAGTGGGTTTGTTGAGGCTACCGGTTCTGACTTCTTGCGTAACCCCTCTGAGATCGCTGCCCCAAAACTTATGAAGAAATTGGCAGATATATATTTCACGAGGGTTGCTACAGTAGCAGAATCTGTTTTCTCCTTGACTCCTCGACAGGTTGCCCTGTGGAAATCTCAGCAGGGGGACCATTCTTCTGACTGGCTGAGGGCTGTCCCTATTACTAGGCTCGGGCAAACCATGAACGGTCGGACATATCGCAGTGTGCTTAGTTACCGCCTTGGAGTCCCTTTGTTTCCGCTTTCCGGGACCTGCTCTTCTTGCTCCAGGGGCCTCAGAGACGATATTTTTGGGGATCACGCGGTTTCGTGTGCTGGTACTGTGGGGATTAAACATCGTCATAACCTTGTCCGCGACACACTGTTGGATATTTGCTTCCGGACGGGGATGTCTGCAGGTAAGGAGGTGGAGATTGGTCTCTACGACGATAACGACAAGCCCTTGCGACCAGCCGACCTCCTGCTCTACTCGTGGGACAAGGGGCGTGATGTTTGTGTTGATCTGACTGGGTTCTCGCCCTTGACTCAGTCTGGCCTTACCGCTTTTGAGCCTGGACGGGTCGTTGCTGATGCTGCCCGTCGTAAGTGTGCCAAGTATCAGGCACGCTGCACGGCGATCGGGTATGGTTTCTTACCTTTCTCCTTCTCCTCTCTCGGCGAGCTCGACACGGATGCTGTTTCTCTGCTCCAGCGGATTCGGAAATTCGCTTTATCACAAGATGCTGGAGCGCGTGCCGCAGTTCATATTTTCACTAGAATTAGCTTTGCAATCGCTAAGGGAGTGGGGGCCCAGATAGTATCTCGGCTTCCCTCTAACTTCTTGTAATTTGTTCTGGTGTTTAATGCAAGTTCCGTTTTTTTTTTTTAAAAAAAAAAAAAAAAATAATAATAATAATAATAATAATAATAATAATAATAATAATAATAATAATAATAATAATAATAATAATAATAATAATCATAATAATAATAATCATAATAATAATAATAATAATAATAATAATAATAATAATAATAATAATAATAATAATAATAATAATAATAATAATAATAATAATAATAATAATAATAATAATAATAATAATAATAATAATAATAATAAGAAGAAGAATAATAATAAGAAGAATAAGAATAAGAATAAGAATAAGAATAAGAATAAGAATAAGAATAAGAATAATGATGAGTGAGTAGTATGGTAGGAGGGAAAGGGGTCGACTATAAGGTTATTATTATTTTATTTTTTTATTTCTTTTACGCATGGCGGGTAGGTTAGACACGGCGAGTTACGCACGGTGTGATGCCGCCTACCAGAGTTACGCACAGTCGGCCGTGCGCAACTCGTTCTATGCCTATCATCCCATTTTTTCGTTTCTAAGCTCTCCAAATCGATCCCAAGATGCACCAAACCCTTAATCAAGCTCCAAAGATGATATAAATCTTCACAAAATTGCTCTTCTGAGAAAATCCAATAAGAAGAAGAAGTAGAAAAAGATCAAGAATCGGGGTTGCCTCCCTTGAAGCGCCTTTGTTTAAGGTCGTTGGCTCGACCGAATTAAGTTGTTGACAATTTACAACAACAATATCCTTAAGAATAGAATTAGTGGATTTTGAGGGAAGAAATTTCCCTTTGCATTGGTTGGCCGGCAAAATAATGCTTAAGCCGGCTACCATTAACCTCGAATGTTTCCTCATTTCCCTCTACCTCCACCGAACCATAAGGGAATATTCTGACCACCTTGAACGGTCCTGACCATCTTGATTTGAGCTTCCCCGGGAATAGCCTTAACCTTGAGTTGAAAAGGAGAACTAACTCACCTTCCTTGAATTCCCTCCGTACTAGATTCTTGTCATGGAATCTTTTAGTTTTCTCCTTGTAAATCTTTGCATTTTCGTGTGCATGGAGACGGAATTCGTCAAGCTCATTTAGGTCTAGGAGCCTCCTTTCACCGACTTTCTTCATATCCAAATTGAGATACTCGGTCGCCCAATAAACCTTGTGTTCCATCTCAACGAGAAGGTGACAAGCTTTCCCGTATACGAGATGGAATGGGGAAGTTCTGATCAGAGTCTTGAAGGCCGTGCGGTAATGCCCAAAGGGCTTCATCAATTTTCGATGCCAAATCCTTCCTCGACTGGTTGACCGTTTTCTCAAGAATCGCCTCGATTTCACGATTGGAAATTTCTGTTTGTCCATTTGTTTGCGGATGATAAGCAAGGCTCTTCTTGTGTTGAATCTCGTACTTCTTGAGCATGGTGGTCAATGTCTTCTCAAGAAAATGAGTGCCCCTATCACTTATTAAGACCCTCGGGACTCCAAATCTCGGAAATATTGTCTTAGTCAAGAGCTTCATTACCGATTTTGCATCACACGTCTTCGTGGGTATTGCCTCCACCCACTTGCTCACATAATCCACCGCCACCAAGATGTACTCGTACCCATAGGATGAGGGGAAAGGACCTTGGTAGTCTATTCCCCACACGTCGAAAAGTTCAACTTCGAGCATGTATTGGAGCGGCATCTCATGGCGCCTTGGTATGTTCCCACTTCTTTGGCACTTGTCACAACTCTTGACATAGGCGGCTACGTCATGGTAGATAGTGGGCCAATAAAATCCGCATTGTAGGATCTTAGCAGATGTCTTCATTGAGCTCGCGTGGCCGCCACAAGGCATATCATGACAATGCATTATAATAGACTTGGCCTCTTCGTAGGGTACACATCTCCGGATTAGACCGTCGGCACATGATTTGTATAAGTTGGCATCCCAGTGGAATTGCTTTGCATCATGGAAAAACTTCTTCTTCTTGTGGGAGTCGTAGTCTTGGGGCACAATTCCCAACACGATATAATTCACATACTCGGCATACCACGGGGATTCTACCATTGATAGAGCTACTAGATAGTCATCTCGAAGAGAATCGTCGATGGGAGTTTCCGGATCACGGTCATCGAGCACTAGACGAGATAAATGGTCGGCGACCACATTTTTGGTCCCCTTCTTGTCCCGGACTTCAATATCAAACTCTTGGAGAAGTAGAACCCACCGGAGTAGGCGAGCTTTAGAATCTTTCTTGGCCATAAGATACTTCAAGGCCGAATGGTCGGTGTGGACGATGACTTTTGATCCCACAAGGTAGGATCGGAACTTCTCCATTGAATATACCACCGCTAAAAGCTCTTTCTCGGTGGTGGTGTAATTTGCTTGAGTGGAGTCGAGTGTCTTGCTTGTATAATGGATCGCATGGAGTTTTCCTTCTTTTCTTTGACTTAAAACCGCCCCAATGGCGAAATCACTCGCATCACACATGAGCTCGAAGGGGATACTCCAATCCAACGGTTGAATTATGGTAGCCGAAATAAGAGCATTCTTCAACCTATTGAAGGCATCAAGACAAGCATTAGACATAATAAAGGGAGCATCCTTGACGAGAAGTTCTGTTAAGGGCCTAGCTACCTTGGAAAAGTCTTTAATGAAACGGCGGTAAAACCCCGCATGACCAAGGAAGCTATGTAGTCCTTTAACGTTACTAGGTGGAGACAATTTTTCAATTGCCTCGACCTTCGCCCTATCAACCTCTATTCCCTGGTTAGACACTACGTGCCCTAAAACTACTCCCTCCGTCACCATAAAGTGACATTTTTCCCAATTTAGTGTTAGATCGGTTTTCTTACACCGTTGTAAGATTTTATCAAGGTTTTCCATGCAATTTTCAAATGAAAACCCTACAACGGAAAAATAATCCATAAATACTTCAAGGGTCTTTTCCACAAAATAAAAAAAAATAGACATCATGCAACGTTGGAACATACTTGGCGCATTACATAAACCAAAGGGAATACGCCGGTAGACATATACCCCATAAGTACAAGTGAATGTTGTCTTCTCTTGATCATTGGGATGGATCGGGATTTGGAAAAATCCCGAAAATCCGTCAAAATAACAAAAGTAAGAATGTTTGGCCAAGCGTTCCAACATTTGGTCTATGAAAGGGAGGGGAAATGGTCTTTCCTGGTGGCTTTGTTAAGTTGGCGATAGTCTATGACCATGCGCCACCCGGTAACCGGTCTAGTAGACACTAACTCGCCTTTATCATTTTTGACAACCGTTGTCCCACCTTTCTTAGGGACGACATGAACTGGACTAACCCACTTACTATCCGAGATTGGATAAATGATATTAGCATCAAGGAGTTTTAGCACCTCCTTCCTCACCACCTCGGCCATGGTCGGATTGAGACGTCTTTGACGCTCAATGGATGAGGTGCTCTCATCTTTCAAGAGGATACGATTAGAGCATAAGGTGGGACTAATATCACGAATATCATCAATAGTGTACCCAATGACTTCTCTATATTTTTTCAAAACTTCCAACAAGTCATGTACTTGATGGTCATTGAGTGTACTATTGACAATAACGGGATATGACTCATTAGGACCTAAGAAAGCATATTTAAGAGATGATGGAAGAGGTTTCAACTCCACTTGAGGAGGCGTAGATCTCTCCTCATATAACCCTTCCTCGGCCAAGCTTTCTAGTGACCTTGTGGTGCATTGCTTCAAGATTGAGTCCATAGCTAGAGCATATTCCATTGCATCCATTTTCGAATTCTCGACAATGGACTCCTCAAGGGAATATTGGGCATCTTGTTCCATGGTAGACTCCTCAAGCATTTGTACTTGGTAGCATGATCCAACATTTGAAGGCTCCTTCATGGCTTTCTCAAGTGAAAACTCCATCTTGTCATCCCCGACTTGGAGTGAGAGTTTACCATTCTTTACATCGATAAGAGCTCCCCCGGTGGCTAGGCATGGATGACCAAGTATAATGGGAATCTTGGTGTCTTCAGGAATGTCCATAATGTAGAAGTCACACGGGATGATTAAGTTCCTGACCTTGATTGGCACATCCTCAGCTACCCCCATTGGATATTTAACGAAACGATCCGCTAATTGAAGAGATACTCTAGTGGGAGCTAGCTCAAAACCTTCAAGCTTGTTAAAGATGGAGAGAGGCATAAGGCTTAGACTTGCCCCTAAATCACAAAAAGCCTTCTCAATATTAATAGAGCCAATCGAGCAAGGAATAGTAAAGCTCCCGGGGTCTTCCAACTTTTGTGGTAGCTTGTTTAAGAGAACGACACTACACTCCCTTGAAAGGCTCAACGACAATTGTTCACCATGTGACTTCTTGGAAATGATATCCTTCAAAAATTTCCCATAGGAGGGGATGTCTCTAATAACCTCAGGGAAAGGGAGTGTGATATGCATACTCTTCATCATCTCCAAGAATTTACCATACTTTTGCTCAAGCTTGACTCTAGCTAATCTTTGAGGAAATGGTATTGGTGGCACATATGCCTTGACTTCATTAGTCACCATTGGTGTTTCCTTCGCAACATGATCTTCAATAATAAGTGGTTTATCAACAACCACTTCATTTGAACCCTCTTTTTCACCATTTGCTTCCTCACTTACTTCATCCACAACATTAGTTTTCCTCTTCTTGTTAACCACAACATCGACCAATATGCGCCCATTCCTTAATTGAATAGCATTCAATTCGCCTTTCCCCTTAGGATTTGCCTTAATGCCCCCCAGAAATGTCCCACTTGACACGGTCAACTCGTTGACTTGATTCGCGAGTTGTTAAATTTGATGATCAGTGATTCTTTGGGCATTTTGGACTTGACTCTTCAATTGAGAAATAGAAGATGTAGTCTCTTCATGGCGTTGGTATTGGCGTTGAATGAAACTAATTTGGGTGCTCATCATTTGCTCCATAAGTATCTCCAAATTGGACTTTGGTGGTGGAGCTTGTTGGTGCACAACTTGGTATTGTGGGACTTGTGCAAGTTGTTTTTGGACTTGTGGTATAGGAGTAGTGAAGGGTGTAGGAGTTTAAAATGGAACTTGAAATTGATTTTGGAGGGGGGTTTGAAATGGAGTGGTGTTGAATGTTGGTCTTGCTTAGAAGTTTCTTGCTTGAAAACCTGATGTATCTTGTGCTTGGAAGTTAAACCCTTGATTAAAGCCTTGATTTGGTCTTTGGAAGTTTTGGTTGAATAGACTCTTTTGTTGATTGAGTGGAGTTTGGAAGTTCTTGTTCCCATAAAATAGGAACGTTCTTTGCCCGGGGTGATATTGATTGTTGCTGAATGCTTGTCTTGCATTTGTTTCCCATATGTCATTGGCTTGCTCCATAGTAGTAATAACACAACACTCTGCGGCATCATGACTTGGACTTCCACATAAATCACAAGAGAACTCATTGGTCTCCTTAGAAGAACTTGATCCCCTTGCTTGAATTGAGAGAGTTGCTTTGTCAAATTGTCGATCTTTGCATTGAGAGCATTCAATGTTTCACTATTGTCTTGGTTCTTCAACTTTCTTCTATCCCCACCTCAATGATGATTATTGGAGGCCATCTTCTCAATGATACCCATAGCCACGGTGTGGTGTACTAGATCAATAGCACCACTGGCCGCCGCATCCAATCCTACTTGGTATTCGGGACGCACACCATTTTAAAAAGTAAGGATAACCACATGAGAAGCTATGCCATGATGAGGGCATTGTCTTAGAAATTCCTTGAACCTCTCCCATGCATCATATAGGGATTCATGGTCTTCTTGGGCAAAGTTGGTTATTTCATTTTGGTACTTCGCCGTCTTGCCCGGTGGAAAGAACTTCAATAAGAAAGCCTTGGATAATTTGTCCCAACTATCAAAAGAATCGGTCAGTTGACTTCTTAGCCATTCCTTAGCTCTCCCCGTCAATGAATAAGGGAAAATTCTCAAGCGAATAACTTCATCCGAGGCTCCATTGATCTTGACATTGTCGCAAGCTTCCAAAAATATATTAATGTGCTCATTGGGATTATCAAGAGGTAACCCGGAAAAATGATTTTGTTGCACGAATTGAATGAGAGTAGTCTTGATCTCAAAATTGTTTGCTCCAATTGCGAGCCTCGCAATACTTGATTGCGACACCACCTGGGGTGTCGATTCCTCTCGTATAGAAGCCATAATAGGAGGCAGTGAAGGGGGTCTCGGAGAATTAACTTCTTCTTTGGACTCAATTGCTTCTTCGGATCTAGTTTCTTTCTCGGATTCAATTGCTTCTTCGAATCTAATTTCTTCTTCGGAATCGGAAATAATAGGAGGTGAAGGTGGTTGCCCTTGATTTCTTCTTCTTTCGGCGTTGTATCGCCTTGCGGTAGCTTCAATCTCGGGATTCAACAAATGAATTGGTGAGAGCCCAAGAATCCGCCTACTCATGCAAAAACAATACAAAAACTAGAAAGTAGAGGTTAGATCACGAGCAAAGGCACACCGAAGTGTGCAAAGTAACGAATGACTTAGTCTAAACGCAAGAATAAAAACTACTAGTACCGCTAACACTCCCCGGCAACGGCGCCAAAAACTTGTTGGGGTTTTAATACCTCGCAAGCGCACGATATAATCGTAGCACAATAGAGGGTCGATCCACAAGGAGCGAGACGATTCCTAATTGTTTCAATTCTAATTGTTTATCTAAGTCGAATAAAGGTAGTGGAAGCGAACTATGACTACAATGAAGAACGATAGACTAAAAAGAGAAATGAAACTAAAGAAGATAAAAAACTAAAAATCAAGCAAACAAAAACAAAAATTGACGGTTACTCAAATAGAGAAAAGCCAAGGGTCTGACTTAACCTCCGACATACCATAATCGTGAGTAGAGAATACCGGACACCGGATTGCTATGGACGAAAAGAAGAGTGGAACGCCTCTAAGGATCGGCTACCTCCCTCCCGGGTTCGTAATCCCGTTATTGTCAATAGTGCACTCAATGACCATCAAGTACATGACTTGTTAGAAGTTTTGAGAAAATATAGAGATGTCATTGGGTACACTATTGATGATATTTGTGGTATTAGTCCCGCCTTATGCTCTAATCGTATCCTCTTGAAAGATGAGAGCACCTCATCCATTGAGCGTCAAAGACGTCTCAATCCGACCATGGCCGAGGTGGTGAGGAAGGAGGTGCTAAAACTCCTTGATGCTTTGAACCACGTTAGTAAGTGGACTTTGATTGGACCACGTTAGTAAGTGGTCTCTTAAGATGGAATAAGAAACTTTGAACAAACCCTTTAATTGTCTGTCACTTTTACAGAGTATTGTTTTTTATAGATAAGATGAACGTACACTGTCCTTGTATAAATACAAGTTGACAGTTAAACAATTCATGAAGAGTCATACCTCTTCATGATAACTTTTCATGACAATCAGTAATTTTAAAGGGTCTAATTCATATAATTAGGGTAAGGTAGGAGGGAATAGTAATTCCCGAACTTTAATTACGTTAACCGAAACCGAACCATCACGGTGTCGAGTTTATATCAAAGCCCCGTTAAATGTGAACTCGTTATTTGTAAACCCGAAAGACACAAGGCCATAAGAATATAAATATTCTAACATTCTCCCACTTGGCCTTAGTGTCACTTAAAGGATCAATAATTATAATGTTCACCTTAAATTGAGCTCATAAACTTTCTATAAAACTTTAATAGATTTAGAATTAATTGAATCATGGCAGTCACGCATCATTCTGCGACATGATCCCTTCCATGTATCATAAATCAATCCTAACTCTTAACTAACTCTAATTTGAGAAAATACAATAATTCTCAAAATGATTACATGTAATCGCCAATCATAAATGTATACATATATCATAATGATCACATGTACTTTATAAAGAAACATAACAGTAAATGATATCAAAATGTCATAAACATAATATGAGCACACTACTTTTACATTAGCAAGGCTTTATCTACAACACCCATGCGTTCTACATGGCCAATAAACGCTTTAGGTGGTAATCCCTTAGTTAACGGATCGGCTACCATTACATCCGTCCTAATATGCTCAATTGACACTCTATGTTTCTTCACGTCCTCTTTAACTAATAAGTATTTCAATTCAATATGCTTTGCACCCTTAGAGTACTTATCATTAGCGAAGAATACGGCTGCTTCATTATCACAATAAATTCTCAACGGCTTGGCTATACTATCGATGATTCCAAGTCCCGAGATAAAGTTCCGCATCCACAATGCATGAATAGTGGCTTCAAAGCACGCCACAAATTCAACTTCCATAGTGGAGGTAGCAAAGATAGATTGTTTTCCATATTTCCATGATACTGCTCCCTCAGCTAATAGGAAGACATAACCAAATGTTGATTTCCTAGTATCTTTACATCCGGCATGGTCTGAATCTGAATATCTAATAACCTCTAGATCATTATCGGATCTCCTATATGTAAGCATGAACTCCTTGGTTCCTTGCAAGTACCTGAGCACTTTCTTTGCAGTTCTCCAATGGTCCATCCTGGGATCACTTTGATATCGACCCAACATTCCAACAGCAAAGCTGATGTCTGGTCGAGTACATGTTTGAACATAGTTCAAGCTCCCAACCACAGATGCATAAGGAATTCTTTCCATTTCTTTTCATTCTAGCTCATTCTGGGGACATTGCATTTTACTGAACTTATCCTCTTTCTGTATAGGAACGATTCCGGATGAGCAACTCTCCATTCTATATCTCTCTAAAATTGTATTGATGTAAGTTTTCTGAGACAGTCCTAACAATCCTTGTGACCTATCACGGGTTATTTCTATCCCAATCACATAGGATGCCTCACCCATATCTTTCATCTCAAAATTTTTAGAGAGGTACTTCTTTACATCATGTAACATACCCATATTATTCGCAGCTAGCAAAATATCGTCAACATATAGAACTAAAATTACAAACTTACTCCCACTGATTTTCATATAGATACATCGATCAACGATGACCTCTGTGAAACCATATGATGTGATAGTATCATTAAACTTTAAGTACCACTGTCGGGAAGCTTGTTTTAGTCCATATATCGACTTTTTCAGCCTACAAACCTTGTCCTCATTACCTGGAGCTAAAAAGCCCTCAGGTTGCTTCATATATACTTCCTCCTCAAGTTCACCATTTAGAAAAGCGGTTTTCACATCCATTTGGTGAAGCTCGAGATCATAATGAGCCACCATTGCTAACACAATTCTTAAGGAATCCTTCTTAGATACTGAAGAGAAGGTTTCCTTATAGTCAATACCGTCTTTCTGAGTAAAACCTTTGGCGACAAGTCGGGCTTTATATCTTTCTATGTTCCCCTTAGAATCCTTTTTGATCTTATAGACCCATTTAGAACCAATGGTCTTGGACCCTTCAGGTAACACAACTAAATCCCACACTTTATTATCATCCATTGATTTCATCTCTTCTTTCATAGCAATTAACCACTTTTCAGAATCGCTACTTTCTATGGCTTTTCGGAATGAAACGGGATCCTCACTAATGCTTAAGTCACATTCACTTTCCACATTATAACACACATAATCATCTGAAATAGCAGGTCTTTTATCTCTTACAGACCGCCTTGGTTGTTCATGTGGTGTATCATTTCCTCCTTGAATTGTGACTTCTGATTCATTGTTATTGTCATTTTGTGGGTGTTGAACATCATTATGTTGCTCCACTGTGTCATTTGACTGTATAGATAGAATGGGTACAACTACTTTAGGTGCAACTTCAGGAGAGTGAATTTCTTCCCAAATTTCATGAATATCCACATTTCGTGGTTTATCACTCTCACTAGTTTGACCATTCTCAATGAATCTAGCATTACCAGTCTCAATTATTCTCGTACTGTGGTTAGGACGGTAAAATACATATCCCTTTGACTTTTCATGACAACCAATGAAATAACCACTGACTATCCTAGAATCTAGCTTCTTTTCATGAGGGTTATATATACAGCCTCACTTCAGCTTGGCAACCTCATACTCTAAGATGTCTTAAGCTCGGTTTCCTTCCTGTCCACATTTCATAAGGAGTCTTAGGAACTGACTTACTAGGAACCCGATTTAAAACATAGGTTGCGGTTTTTAATGCATAGATCCATAAAGAAAGAGGTAAAGAACAATTACTTAACATGCTCCTAACCATTTCAATTAGAGTACGATTCCGCCTTTCAGCTACACCATTCTGCTGAGGTGTACCTGGCATAGTATATTGAGCACAAATGCCTCTATTTTCAAGAAGCTTTGCAAACGGACCAGGACACTGACCATTTTCGGTGAACCTTCCATAATATTCACCACCTCTATCTGATCTCACAATTTTTACCTTCTTTTCTAGCTGCCTTTCTACCTCATTCAAGAATATCTCGAGGACATTCACAGAATGAGCCTTTTCATGCAGTAGATAAGTGTATCCATACCGTGATTAGTCATCAATAAAGGTGATAAAGTACGTTTCACCACTCCAAGAAGGAGCGTCAAAAGGTCCACAAATATCAGTGTGTATAATTTCAAGTAGGTGAGAACTTCTCGTGGCTGATTTCTTTACTGTGTGTTTAGTATGCTTACCCTTAATGCATTCTATACACACATCTAAGTCACTAAAATCTAATTGAGGAAGAATTTCATTCTTTACCAACCTCAATAACCTTTCTTTAGATATGTGACCTAGTCTTTGATGCCACAAGTAAGCTGAACTTTCATCTGATGCACTACGTTTGATGCCTCTACTATCAACATGATACAAAGATTCAGAAAAATTAACATCAAGATTGAACTTATAAAGAGAATCACATAAAGTACCACTACCACAATAGTAATCGTTCTGGTACAAAGTAAATAATCCAAATTCAAAGTTAATCTTAAAACCTACATCATCCAGCTTACTTAAAGATACAAGATTTCTAGCACATTCGGGTACATAAAGACAATTAATAAGATCTATTTGACAACCAGTGTCTAAAATCAAACGATAGGTCCCAATACCCTCAATTCGTGCCTTCATCCTGTTTCCCATGTATAGATATTCATTTGGTCCTCTTATGGGCCGGATCGAACTGAATCCCTCTCTTTTCGAACCAATCTTTCATTTTTGGACATTCTTTCTTGAAATGACCCTTTTTCTTACAAAAGTGACACTTCAAATCCTTTTTCATCTTACTTTCGGGTCCATTAATGTAAGATTTGCCCTTGTTTTTGCCTTTCCAACCTGGTGTGCTCTTGCTGCTACTGGCTTCTTCATGACCTACAAGATGGACAACTGGGGTTTTTGCCTTCTTTAATCTCCCTTCCTCCTGAATGACCATAGCCTTTAACTCTTGAAGTTTCCATTTAATGGTTAATGTGTTATAATTCACTTGAAACTGGCTAAACTCATCAGGTAGGGAGTTAATAACAAATTGCACCAAGAAGGAATCATTTACTTCCATCCCTAGCTTCTTTAACTTTGCTGCCAGATTTGACATTTCTGTCACATGAGTATGCATTGATTCCGAGCCGTTCAAGTCATATTTCTTATTAGTCAGTTCACTCATAAGACTACCCGTTATTGACTTGTCCGCCAGCTCAGATTGGGAGCACTCCTTTATCTTTTTCAAGAATTCCCTCGCTTTCTCTGTTTTAGGCATTGATGGCTTAATACTTTCCGCCATTGTCAATCTCATGAGGGTTAAACTCAGCCTGTTAGAGCGTTCCCACGACTCATGTAAGGAAATTTCTTCCTTAGTGCTCTTGTCAGTTATGGCTGAGGGTTCCTCATCAGAAATAATGGCTAGGTCGAGTGCCATAATACCCAGTGTGAACCGGATTTCCTCGGACCATTCATCATAGTTAAGCCCATTAAACTTAGTAACAGAGTTAGCGGATGCAGGTAAATTAGATGAGACGTGGTCCAATCTTAAGATAGTAAGTGGGTTAGTCCAATCTCGGATAGTAAGTGGGTTAGTCCCGTTCATGTCGTCCCTAAGAAAGGTGGGACGACAGTTGTCAAAAATGATAAAGGTGAGTTAGTGTCTACTAGACCGGTTACCGGGTGGCGCATGGTCATAGACTATCGTCAACTTAACAAAGCCACCCGGAAAGACCATTTCCCCCTCCCTTTCATAGACCAAATGTTGGAACGCTTGGCCAAACATTCTTACTTTTGTTATTTGAACGGATTTTTGGGATTTTTCCAAATCCCGATCCATCCCGATGATCAAGAGAAGACAACATTCACTTGTACTTATGGGGTATACGTCTACCGTCGTATGCCCTTTGGTTTATGTAATGCGCCAAGTACGTTCCAACGTTGCATGATGTCTATTTTTTTCGATTTTGTGGAAAAGACCCTTGAAGTATTTATGGATTATTTCTCCGTTGTAGGGTTTTCAATTGAAAATTGCATGGAAAACCTTGATAAGATCCTACAACGGTGTAAGAAAACCGATCTAACACTAAATTGGGGAAAATGTCACTTTATGGTGACGGAGGGAGTAGTTTTAGAGCACGTAGTGTCTAACCGGGGAATAGAGGTTGATAGGCCGAAGGTCGAGGCAATTGAAAAATTGTCTCCACCTAGTAACGTTAAGAAATACGTAGCTTCCTTGGTCATGCGGGGTTTTACCGCCGTTTCATTAAAGACTTTTCCAAGGTAGCTAGACCCTTAACAAAACTTCTCGCCAAGGATGCTCCCTTTATTATGTCTAATGCTTGTCTTGATGCCTTCAATAGGTTGAAGAATGCTCTTATTTCGGCTCCCATAATTCAACCGTCGGATTGGAGTATCCCCTTCGAGCTCATGTGTGATGCGAGTGATTTCGCCATTGGGGCGGTTTTAAGTCAAAGAAAAGAAGGAAAACTCCATGCGATCCATTATACAAGTAAGACACTCGACTTCGCTCAAGCAAATTACACCACCACCGAGAAAGAGCTTTTAGCGGTGGTATATTCAATGGAGAAGTTCTGATCCTACCTTGTGGGATCAAAAGTCATCGTCCACACCGACCATTCGGCCTTGAAGTATCTTATGGCCAAGAAAGATTCTAAAGCTCGCCTACTCCGGTGGGTTCTACTTCTCCAAGAGTTTGATATTGAGGTCCGGGACAAGAAGGGGACCAAAAATGTGGTCGCCGACCATTTATCTCGTCTAGTGCTCGATGACCGTGATCCGGAAACTCCCATCGACGATTCTCTTCGAGATGATCATCTAGTAGCTCTATCAATGATAGAATCCCCGTGGTATGCCGATTATGTGTATTATATCGTGTCGAGAATTGTGCCCCAAGACTATGACTCCCACAAGAAGAAGAAGTTTTTCCATGATGTAAAGCAATTCCACTGGGATGATCCCAACTTATACAAATCATGTGCCGATGGTCTAATCCGGAGATGTGTACCCTACGAAGAGGCCAAGTCTATTATAATGCATTGTCATGATATGCCTTGTGGCGGCCACGCGAGCTCAATGAAGACATCCGCTAAGATCCTACAATGCGGATTTTATTGGCCCACTATCTACCATGACGTAGCCGCCTATGTCAAGAGTTGTGACAAGTGCCAAAGAAGTGGGAACATATCAAGGCGCCATGAGATGCCGCTCCAATACATTCTCGAAGTTGAACTTTTTGATGTGTGGGGAATAGACTACCAAGGTCCTTTCCCCTCATCCTATGCGTACGAGTACATCTTGGTGGCGGTGGATTATGTGAGCAAGTGGGTGGAGGCAATACCCACGAAGACGTGTGACGCAAAATCGGTAATGAAACTCTTGACTAAGACAATATTTCCGAGATTTGGAGTCCCGAGGGTCTTAATAAGTGATAGGGGCACTCATTTTCTTGAGAAGACATTGACCACCATGCTCAAGAAGTACGGGATTCAACACAAGAAGAGTCTTGCTTATCATCCGCAAACAAATGGACAAACGGAAATTTCCAATCGTGAAATCAAGGCGATACTTGAGAAAACGGTCAACCAGTCGAGGAAGGATTGGGCATCGAAAATTGATGAAGCCCTTTTGGCATACCGCACGGCCTTCAAGACTCTGATCGGAACTTCCCCATTCCGTCTCATATACGGAAAAGCTTGTCACCTTCCCGTTGAGATGGAACACAAGGTTTATTGGGCGACCAAGTATCTCAATTTGGATATGAAGAAAGCCGATGAAAGGAGGCTCCTAGACCTAAATGAGCTAGACGAATTCTGTCTCCATGCACACGAAAATGCAAATATTTACAAGGAGAAAACTAAAAGATTCCATGACAAGAATCTAGTACAGAGGGAATTCAAGGAAGGTGAGTTAGTTCTCCTTTTCAACTCAAGGTTATGGCTATTCCTGGGGAATCTCAAATCAAGATGGTCAGGACCGTTCAAGGTGGTCAGAGTATTCTCTTATGGTTCGGTGGAGGTAGAGGGAAATGAGGAAACATTCGAGGTTAATGGTAGCCGGCTTAAGCATTATTTTGCCGGACAACCAATGCAAAGTGAAATTGCTTCCCTCAAACTCCACTAATTCTATTCTTAAGGATATTGTTATTGTAAATTGTCAACAACTTAATTCGGTCGAGCCAACGACCTTAAACAAAGGCGCTTCGAGGGAGGCAACCTCGATTCTTGATCTTTTTCTACTTCTTCTTCTTATTGAATTTTCTCGGAAGAGCAATTTGTGATGATTTATATCATCTTTGGAGCTTGATTAAGGGTTTGGTGCATCTTGGGATCGATTTGGACAGCTTAGAAACGAAAAAATGGGATAATAGGCGTAGAACGAGTTGCGCACGGCCGACCGTGCGTAACTCCGGCAGGCGGCATCACACCGTGCGTAACTCGCCGTGTCTAACCTACCCGCCATGCGTAAAAAAAAATTATAATAAAATAATAATAACCTTATACTTGACCCCCTTCCCTCCTACCATACTACTCACTCATTATTATTATTATTTTTTTTTTTAAAGGAGAATTTTATTGATGAATCAAAAAGCAGTTTACAAAAAACTGGTGGGTAACCGAGATACAATCTGGGCCCCTACCCCCTTAGCTATAGCGAAGCTAAGTCTGGTAAAAATAAAAGAAGCAGCGCGTGCTCCGGCATCTTGTGCTATCGAAAATTTTTGAATCCTCTTGAGTAAGCCGATAGCATCCGCCTCCAATTCCCCCAGCGAAGAAAAGGAAAAAGGCAAAAACCCATACCCAAGCCCCGAGCATAGGTCCCTGTACTTAACGCATTTGCGCCAGCGTCACCCACAACACGGCCTGGCGCAAAATCGGAGAGCCATGACTGAGTCAAAAGAGAAGACCCGGTAAGATCTATGCAAACGTCACGCCCCCTGTCCCACGAATAAAGAAGCAAATCTGCAGGACGCAAGGATCTGTCATGATCATCAATCAAGCCAATATCGATCTTCTTCCCAGCCGAGACCCCGGAACGGAAACATATATCCAAAAGAGTGTCACGAACGAGGTTATGTCGATGTTTAATACCGACAACCCCCGCGCAAGACACGGCATGGTCCCCAAAAATATCGTCGCCAAAAACCCGAGAGCAAGCAGAACACGGTCCAGGTACGGAAAACAAAGGAATGTCCAACCGATAGCTAAGCACACAACAGTACGTCCGACCGTTCATAGTCTGGCCCAGTCCAGAAATTATTATTATTATTATTATTATTATTATTATTATTATTATTATTATTATTATTATTATTATTATTACTACTACTACTACTTTTATTATTACTACACTAAACATACTCATCCATATTATTATTATTATTATTATTACTAACCCTCCCACATAATAACACCTTCAAACCAATCTTCATCTTCCCCAACATCCATCTTCATACCTTCAAACCATCTCCATTAAACATCCATCATACCTTCACCCTATTTTTCCCATAAAATCCCCAAAACCAACCCAAATCTCCTAATTTTTGCACCATTCTCATCCTTATTACTTCCTCTTCACTCTCCACTACATAATACCCAAGTTAAACAACAAAAATTCATCAACACAAAAATTCCTAGATCTAATTTTTAGCCCAATTCCTCACCTTCAAATCGACTCATCTTTTGAAGGAAGGTTATTGGAACCGTTGCGATTTTTTGAGACATATTTGGGTCGTTTCTGAGCAGAAATTTTTTCCCCGAGTTGGCGACGGTTTGAATACGGGTTGGAAACGAGCTCTCTTGCCTACCTACTTGGTCCACATCCATTCATGGCACCAAAACGACCATTAACAGGTATGAAAACTTCTTCCTCCTCCAATCCCGTTCTCACTAGACAAAAAGTGAATACACATAAATACAAGTGTGACGATGTGAGCTTTCCTTTAGAAAAAACAGCGTGCTAAATACAAGCAACTTCTCAAAGCGGGATTTAAACCCACTCGGTTTTTTCACCGAGAGACTACAATAGCCATGGGTATTGATGATGATTTAGATGTCCTACTTGATAGGTTCAATTGTCCAATTGGGTTTATGCATGTCATTCTTATGTGTCACTAACTTGTGAATTCCTAACAACCCTTACCACCGACACCTCGGGCAACAACCCATCCATATCGTTTCAATTATTGGGTAATCAAATTACCTTGAACTTATAACGGTTGGCCCAAATACTTGGTATAAACTTCATTCACCACGCCAAAGGGAAGGCCTCAAGAAAAACGGAAGTACTTAAGGAAAGGAGAGAATTTTGGGAGGAAATTTCTAGGTCTAACAAACCCTATAAGGCTAGGGCGATAACACTTAGTGCGGTGCGTAACCCCGTCCTCCGCAATATGTTGCGCTTATTTTCGGAAATCCTTATCGGTCCTTATGAATCCCAACATCGGGTGAGCGCTATATCACTTCAATCACTTATGGAAGTGTTGAACAACCGGCCTCTATCAATTGACTTCACCAAGGCCGTAGTCGCACACCTTTACTCGATGACACTAGTCAGCCCTCCAACGATAGTGGGTGGGGGCCTCGTGACATTGATTGCCTAAAGGTTAGGGATGACTAGGGAACCGGAACCGAGAGCCGTAGGTAGAACCTACATCACCACCTCCTACCTTGAACATTCACTTTGTGTCTCCACAATCGATGGGGTCGCCCGGATTCAATTTTACATCACCCCTCTTTGCTTCATAATACTCCCGGACAAGCCTCACGTCAAAATTTCAACCCGGGAAAATTGGGGCATGCCTTTAAGAATGAATGAGTATGTTCGTAAGGACATCTACTCACCTTGGACTCCCGCCAATTATGGCCATGACCCTTCCCGCACCGTTTACGAGGCCGAGGAGGTTGAGGAAGAGGACGAGGGCCGAATTCTTGAGCCACCTCGTTCATCCATGCATCAATCCGGTCCTTCATCGTCAAATGTCGATCGAAAATTTGGGTATGGGCAAGGTCAACAATCCGGGTATGGCCAACAACCACCATTAGGGTATGGATAATGTCAACAATCCGGGTATGGCCAACAACCACCATTCAGGTATGGGCAAGGATTTCCACAACCGGGCTATGCTCCTTGGGACATGTCCGCAATTAACGTCCAACTCAACTCACTCTCAGACCTAGTAACCTCTAACCATGAGGAGAATCGGAGGTCCATTGAAGAAATCCGGACAATATTCCAACAACAACACCAAGAGGCGATGAGATCAATTAACCGGATTGAGAATTCCTTCAATTCATTTTTTGATAACTTCTATTCTCGCTTCCCCCTCCCCAATGAACTTCATGATTTTGTTTAAGTGTGGGGAGGTGGGTTTGGGGTGTGTTGGTGATTGTTGTAGAGTAGAGTGAGTGTATGGTGTGGTTAGTTGTAGAGTAGGGTGGTGATGTGAATTGGTGGACGTTGATGGTGATGGTTGGGTGAGAGTTTATACCTTGTTACTTGGAGAATTTTGGGTGGTAATTTCTTGATTTGGTGAAATTTTGTTCTTGATGAATTTGTACTTGGAACTTAGTACTTTGTTAGTAATGGATGTTGAGAGAAGGACTATTGCTCCCGGATTTTCGGTGATGTGATTACACCGAATTTCCATTTTTGTAAAATCCAAAATCATTGCTCCCGGATTTTCGGTTATGTGATTGCACCGGAAATCTCTTTGAAAAATCCAAAGTGTTTGCTCCCGGTGCTTTAGTGACTTGATTACACTAAAGCACCACTTGAAAATCCAAATTTTTATTTATTTATTTTACTTTCTTTCATTTTCTCTTAGATTTTTCTCAACTTATTTATTTATCTTAGTTTTTCCTAGTTTTTCTTTTTAGTCCCCTTGTCACTTTCCTAGTTGCATTTTGCATTGGGCACAATGCAAGATTCAAGTGTGGGAAGGAGTCTTATTTTCGCATTTTCGCTCTTTTCAAAAAATTTAAAAAAACCGTAAAAATTTCAAAATTCTCAAAAATCCAAAAATATTTTGTTTCTAGTTTATTTTAGTGCAACTTGTGTATATATTTGTTTCTTGTGTTGTTCCATTTTTCCTTTGTGTAGGTAAACGACCCGTCAGACGCCAAAAATCAAAATCTAAGGTAAAGGAAGGAAGACCGCTCCGGTATACTCTTTCCACCTTATTCTCTTTTCTATACTTGTTGAAGAAGGATGGATCTTGATTGTATTGGAGGTTCATGATGAACATTTGGGTTGATGGTTGTTTGCTTACTTGTGGAAATTGGCTCTCTTGTGTTTTGCTTTGGTTGTTTTCTTTATTTTTGTGTGATTAGTGTCTAGTTTAGCGTGTCTTAGGGTAGTGTAAAATTTTTCGAAAACCTAGTCTTGAAACTTATTTTTGGAAGCCTACATTCTCTTATTACTTTTACTTACCTTGATGTAGACTTGAATCTAGTAGAATAGCTTTAAAATACTAGGTTTATCGACATTCTAGCTTAGGTCCACTCTTCCTACCAAATAGATTACTCGGGGGTTTGCATTTGACCATTTTGATCGCGCGGTGTGAAAACTCCTTGGTTACCGTGTCTCGTGTCCCTAGGTGACCTTTATTCTTTGTGACCGTTTACATAATCCAAGTTTATCTATCAAATATTACAAATACTTTCCACAATAAGTTTTGCTTTTTGCTTTTGGTGATTCTATTGTGTGATGTCTCCCCACTTCATCGGAAAAAAAAAACGAAAAAAAATTTAGAAAAGGAAAAATCAAAAAAAAAAAAGAAGAAGAAACTAAAAAGAAAACAAGGGGAGAAAGAAAAAAAAACAATGAAAATCGAAGAAAAATCACATCTCAAAATAAATTTTCCTTTGATTTGGGGAGTCATCGTGAAGGGCCTACCGAGGGACCGAGTTCCTAAGGAAGGAGGATAGCGGTGGTGAACCGATCATTGGAACCATCATTTTTCTAATCCCATTTTGCTTGGATTATTTGGTCATATTGAGTTTTGGGACGACCTTTCTCTTTATTTCATAACGAGGTCGAGGCACACTTACCTACGGTGTTTTATAACGTCACGGTTCTACCTTTCCACGCCATCTTACGCCCTCTTTGTAGTTTATTTGGAAGGTTGGGAGGAAATTCGCTACATTATCGATGTTCATAGTAATTTATAGCTATAGTATTAGCTTTTTGTCCATGTCTTGTAGGTTAACTAGTTTGAGAATGTTAATGTTCATAATAAGTGGATGATTAGTGCTTTTTCCCGCCGTCTTGATGAGGGTGACGGTGTTTTCCCTTTCGTGATGCAAATATTTCTTGTAATTGTGAGCTTGATTGATTGTTTGTGTCAAAAGTTTTGTGCAAGACCCGACTTGCCTTGCAACGGGATACCTATCCTCATGGTATGTCGTTGTGAGTTGAAGGGGAGTTGAGTGCGGTAATACTCATGCGGTTAGTAATAGTTTAGTGGTCGAGGGATGTTGATATTGTGCATTCACTCCTTGTAGCCTAGGTGTTTGTCTTTGCCATTGTCGCGCTTGCTCGAGGACGAGTAAATGTCTAGTGCGGGGAGGTTGATAACTCCGTTATTGACCGCATTTCTACACCTTTTTGACGTTTATTTAGCCTCGATTAATCCTATTTTCCTAGGCATTTTGACTCATTTCGCCTATCTTTTGTATTACACGGGTTTTTTGCATTTGTTGTTCATTTTTAGGCATTTTCGTGTCAAAAACGATAAACCCGAGCATGCCCGAGTAAAAGGAGGCACATGGACCGAGTTCGAGCCTAAACAAGTGCATAGAAGACCAAAAAAAGAAAATATAAGATGAACGAGTTAAGCACGGTCCACCGTGCGTAACTCCGACAGGCGGCGTTTGACCGTGCGCAACTGACCGTGCGTAACGCACCGGCCGTGCGCAACTCTAGTTTTATTATTTCCTCCATTTTCGACCTGGTTTTGTGTAACCTAATTAGAACATATAAATACTCTAATTTTTCATTTTGCCTCTAAGCTTTTCATTATTTTCTGGATCCACATTTGAATTTCTTGGGTTTCCTAGAGAGAAGTTGTAATTTTTATTGAAGATCTTCATTTCCTTTGTTCAAGATTCAAGCTTTATATTATTTTCTTTTATTATTATCTTCCTTGTTTCTCCATCTTTGGTAATCTCTAATCTTTACTTTAATTTTGTTTTTCTTTTTGTTTCCTCAAATTCTTAGTCTTGACTTGTTAGTTCATCTTAGTTTATCTTCCTTGTTTGTTATTCTAGTTTTCAATTGAGTTAGTTTTTCCTTTTATGCTTATTTCTTCTTCTACATCGTTCATCCAATTAGAATTCCCCAATTAGACCACTTTTGCATGATTAGTAGTAAAATTCAATTTATAACAATGTTCATAGTTAAAGATTACACCTTTATGTTTAATTCTACTAATTTAATCATGGTTAATGAGTAGTCCTCTTCTAGGGTACGATTTGACCCTGATATGCCTAAATTGTGTGTTTGAATATCATTGTTGGAATGTTGAGGATTGATAGGAATTGGTTAGTTTTGGGCTTTGTGGATTAACTTGTCTTGTGGGTTGTGTTTGAACCCTTGACCCTTGGCCACCGACGAGAGTAGGTTAAGTCTAGGAAGTAAACCTCGTCCTTGGACTCGCATTACCTCACCTAGTTGAACACGGGAGTGGGAACTTGGTAGGGTACCCGAGCTTTCGGTTTAGACTCTTTGCCTTGGGAAAGGGGGGAGGAAGGATCGGGAATAGACGCGAACCTAATGAATCGACTCACGAACCCGGGAGGGAGGTGATCGGTTTTAGCTTAGTCGGATTACGAATCCGGGAGGGAGGTAGCTGACCCTTAGAGGCGTTCCACTCTTCCTATCGTCCATAGCAATCTGGTGTCCGGTATTCTCTACTAACGATTATCGTATGTCGGAGGTTAAGTCGGACCCTTGACTTTTCTCTATTTGAGTAACCGTCAATTTTAGTTTTTGTTTGCTTCATTTTTAGTTTTCTATCTTCTTTAGTTTCATTTCTCTTTTTAGTCTATCGTTCTTCATTGTAGTCATAGTTCACTTCCACTACCTTTATTCGATTTAGATAAACAATTAGAATTGAAACAATTAGGAATCGTCTCGCTCCTTGTGGATCGACCCTCTATTGTGCTACGATTATATCGTGCGCTTGCGAGGTATTAAAACCCCAACATCAACTTGGCTCGTTATCACCCTTAGTACGGAAAAATGTTAGGCAATCAAATGGCCATTGCCGACTTGGTTTAGTTCATTTTTTGTAGGGTTGGGCTTTTTAATTTTGATCCTAAAAGGTTTATGAGCCGGTCCAAATCCGCACTCATTATTACTACCGTACAAAATATGACATCGTTTTTAAATCATAAACGAGAAACTTTTCTATAGAATCGTCCTTAGCGATGACGGTGGGTTCATGATCTAATCCAGGTCTGTTGGATCGGATGCTAATGGGGCAGGATTGAGTCCAATACTTTTGAGTTGACGAGCATGTGTGAGGTCTTGATCCTTAAAAAAACACGGGGCAAGGTATGGGTCTAAGTTAAGAGACCCAGACGCGACCTATGGAACAATTAAAAGAATCATCATTTTTATGAATTTTTTATCCTCAAATTATCACTTATAACTTTTTATTTATCCTACTTAATAGATTTAGCACAAAGTTGATTTTCTTGTTGCATATGATGAAAAGAATTACTGAATTAAGGAGTACTGAGTATAATTTTTGGCTAAAAATTGACTTTGTTGTAGATTTTGGGATTTGCTATAGTTTTTTTCTTGTTAACTTATTATATTTTGGATTCGTGGGTAGACTCAGGCCTGCCTCTGACACGATGGACATGGGTCTTTCCATACCAGGTCTAGGTGCATGGTAAGTACGACGAGCTCAGGTGCAATAGTGTTGTAGCCCAACCCGTTGTCATCCCAATCGTCCTAGTAGTATAATATAGGACGGAATCAAAAGAGAACAAAAATCAGCTTTAATGTGGGAGCTTTTACCTTTTGTAGAAAATTATCCTGCTCAACTTTGGATTATTATTTTTATGGATCAATTCTATATTGTAAGACTATCTTATACAATACTTCTTCTATTCATTTTTAATCTTCCTACTTTTTTTTTTGGATTGTCCATCTTTAAACTTCCTATTTACAATATTTCCTCTTTTGGTTGATTTTTGTGGTTCATATCATTTCTGACCCCACATTTTCTCTTAACTTTCATTTTCAACCACACACTATAGTTTACCCTTAATTTTCATGCCTACTCCCCCATGAAGTTTAAATTTGGGTGGAGGGAGTAATTTTATATCACGAATTGTTGTATGAGGCAGTCCAACAGTATAAGACTTGATCCATAACATCATTAGTGCAAGAATCAAAGGACAAAAGATAACCTCTTTTATAGTATGAGACGGTTCTCTAAAAAAAATATTCCTCATGACTTGCTATGTTTAAATTCTTGTTTAGTATGGTGTTCTGGACAGTAGGTCTAAGGTTCAAATCTCTCGCTCCCCTATATTGTAATGCGACTAAGTCTTCGTTGAACCAAACAAATTTCTTATTTTAAGTTATTGAGCTACACAATGAAACAACTTTACTGGAATACCATTATGGTTGCTTAAAAATAGCAGATTGTTTATACTTTTTTTTAGAATACAAAGGATGCAAATTTGTACATTTAACCATGAAGATTCTTTCAAAGAATAATGGAGTAATATAATGATGACACAATTACAACAAATTTGATGACCAAAACAATAGGCTAAAATTGATACAGATTTAGAGAAAAATTACAAAAAAAAAAAAATGCACTCCTATCATCACAAAAACTCTACTACTCAATAGCGAGTCTAAGACGAATATATTCATCCTAAACTTATACTCCAGTTATAACGGGTTACATAGTTAAGATAAGGCAAAGACGAAAAATTTATGGAACATTTAACCCGTTACTCCGTATAAGTTTAAGACGGATACAATTAATCCCAAGGACTCAAGGAACACTCTTCCAAAGGAGTAGGATATCTTTCAACATCCTTACAATAATCATAGGCGACAAAATTCCTAGTGACCCAAGCAAAATCCTTCTTTTGAGTCTCACTCAAGTGCCAAGCAGGGTATTGATCCCACCAGTACTTGGTTGTTGTAGACACACAAGCAGGGTAAGGGTCCTTCCATTGGCATCCGTCCACGCTGAAATCCTTGTAAGACGACACGAAGGGCGCCTTCTTCCAGTCGGTCTTCTCCAGCCCTCCTCGGGTGGCCCAGTCGTCTGCGTTCCATATGCTCGAGAACAAGTACATTGGCTTTTGGTTCGGGAAGAAGTCGTTTGGCTTCCCGTTGTTCTTGAACACCCTTATTGGGACTCGATCAACAAAAAACCTTTATAATTAGAACACAATTAGTTCTCTTATAAAGAATAATTTTGTGTTATTCTATCGATATATAAAGAATTAAATTGTAGGAAACTTACACTATTTGATGATCATTCCATAGGATTGAGTAAGTGTGATAATCTTCAGTAGGATCAAACCATAAATTATATCTCATTTCTCTTCCACCAGTTCCATTCTTATATACATTAGTCTGAATTATGTATGGTTGCCCTGTTCTGTTCCCCAAGAACTCAAAATCTAGTTCATCCCTTGTTGGTCCTGCCTCTGTTTCTGTACACATCTGCTCCCCAGAAAAAAAGTCGGTTTTATGTTAGACCGTTGTATAAAACAGCATGCTCAGTAACGCTATTACTTGTATTAAATAAGATGAGTAGCTATTTTGATACCTTTTTAAAGTAAGTTACGTAATTATAATTCAATTTATTGTATACCTAAAATGGAAATATATATACATATAGTTGTGATTATTGAATTTCCTAGCAAAAGTTCACTAGTTTAGCTGATAAATTATGAATGAGACTATAACTCGAACTTGAAATATATGTGCCAGAATTATAATAATGATATAGAATACGGATAATTTCAAAATAAACGAATTTACGTAAATTTTATTCATGATCTGAATTCAAAATCCGCCAACACGAAAACACTTACATAGTAGGCAGTTACGACACCGGCAGAGTCACCACCGACTAATTTCAACTTCATACTAAACCATCCAAATCTATAACTTTGTTTTGTTTGAAACCCACATCCTGAAAACACAATTAAATTCATTAACAAATACATCAAATTTATTTATTGAAAATAAATAAATGTCGCACATTATTACACATAATATTTAATTAATTAATTAATATAATGTGATTAAGCATAATTAAGCATGATTACCAGTAACTTGATCTAAGGAAAGAAACCAGATCTGGCCATCATCAGAAGTCTTGAAATTGCTTTCAGAAAACATTATATCAAAATTATCTTTAAATGATCCTTTTGATAATGAAGTTGCTGATGATGTTTTAGCAGAGATGATAATGAGAGTCATTAATGCTGTAATTAACATATAAAATGCCATTTTTTGTGCACTTTTTTTCATTAATGAAGCAAAGAGTTGAGTGATTAATTTTGTGATATGCTCTGCTCAGTACTCCACTATTTGGATCTCATTTATGCTTCACTAACGAGAAAGAGTAATCCATTCAATGCTCTGGTTTCTAAAGTTGGTCTTTTTTTGTTACTTGAACAAAAATATAAGGATTTGCCCCTTTTTATGGCCTACATCTTACACTTAATATTCCTCCGTCTTGGTCACTTGTTGTTCTTTTATGTTATGGGACATGCTATTTCATACACGAAAATTACTATGTTGTACACGCAATTTTCGCTTATACCCTTCCCACTTCTCGCCTTCCCTTCTTCAATTTGAGAGAAAAACATGAAAATCCATTAAAAAAATTAATGTACAATGAAAATCCCAACCCCCAATGCACACAACCCCACCTTCCCACCACCCGCCCCCTACACCACCACCATCAGCTGCCGCTCTCATCATCGTCCTCAACCGTCATCCCCGCCCCCTTACACCACAACACTCACGGCCTCACCCACAACAACCCACAACCAGCGCAACATCACATTATCCACCGCGCTTGATGGCCCCGCAACACCACATCCACCACGCTCAATGACCCGCCACTCACAACCACCCCCGTCATCCACCCTTTCACAGATCCGTCAACCGTGCAACCAATGAATCATCGTTGATTCGAATATCAAAATTTCTAAACCCTAATTAATTAGATAATTAACAATATAATTAAAGAAAAAGTTAGAAATCAACCAGATAATTAACAATATAAATTACAGTATTGATTAGAAATTAACGAAATCCAAATTATTTGTTATATGTCAAATAATTGTGATCGATAATCGTGGAGTGATTGCTTAATTTCTCTGGTGTAGCGGTAAAAAGAAATTAGAGAGGAATTTTTAGAAAGAAGGACAAATACGGAAAAATATGTGACAAAATGTGTACGAGTAAACTCCGTGTATGAAATAGCAATTCCGTATATTATTTGTGACGAATATTTTAATCAAATGACAATAAATGATCGAGACGAAAAGTGTATGTTATTCATTTAAGCAAAATCTTGTTTGGGATGAACATAATTGTCATAACTTCGTGACAGGTCAAATGATACCCACTTGGGGTAGATAACCACAACATTTATCTAATCATGTGTATTATTTAACTCGTTACCAATTTGTGACAGATATATGGGTCAGAAGGGAGAATTAGTGAGTTACTCATTCAATTAACTTTCTCAAGTTATAGAGTAACACAGTCTCACTAGTTACCACATAGGAAGATCTTGCCGATGTTAATTAATTTAGTTAGTAAAATCCTCTTTGTAATAAAATCCTCTTTGTAGGTCATTTTATATTTAAAAAATGGTATATAAAACAGCAGATATTAACTAATTTAGTTGATAAAATTATGAAAAATCATATTCATGATGTGGTTTCAATTTTCAAACCTCATTAGTACGCATCAAAATTCTCTTTGTAGCTCATTTTATGCAAGGGAAAAAAAATTAAATGGAATACTTTATGTGTGGTTAAAAGATTACTCGTTTATAGTTGATAATCTAAGGGCTCATTTGCTTCATCAAGAAAAGCTAAAATTAACGGAAACTTAAATTCACATGAATTTGTATTTAATGAAATTACAAAAATGTTATTTGGTTGTCACGAGAGAAATGAGTTAATGTGAGAAGTTGTACACACGATGGGGCTTGGTGAATAACTTTCTTCATTGTGGATGAATTGAAATTCCTTGAAAAGTGATACGGAGTAATCAAACGACCCGTAATACCGAGTATAATTTTTTACCTAAGAGATTGTCTAATACCGAGTATAACAATTAGATTATGCATTATTTTGACTTTGAGTATTATGTAATGTAGTGCCCACCTTTTTCTTTTTATGATATCATGTTTTTATTTGATGGGGCTAATTTTGTGATCAATCAGGGATGTAATTTTGTTATTTAATGTGATTCTTTACTTGACAAGAGGGTAAATTGTTGTGTCTATACTCGAAAACCAATCAGGGATGTAGAAATTTGTGTTGTTTAATCGATTTTTCAAACACGTATTCTAATACATTAACTCTATTTTCTTTTCTAAGTTTAACCAGTAAATTTAATTAATTACGAGTACTTTGTAATCCCTTTATTCAAATCCAAAGTTCACATTTATTTTCATATTTATAAATGCGTGTTTTACATCATTAATATCTTTCATTTTATATTAACAAAAATTATAAAAAAAAATTGATATTCTTCATCTACCCATAAAGACGTGTCAAACAAGATTTCAAATGACTATATTCCTCTTATAAATTGTCGAGAATAAGGAAGGTTGTCTTTAGTTGTAAATATTGTCCAAAAACGAAATGTATATTTTGGATTTGAACCAAAAAAATATACTCCCTCCGTATTTTTTTATATGACGTTTGACTTTTTCGAGGTGGGGGTTTGACTTTAATTTTTATGTAAATATACTATTCCAAAATTTCTAAAAATTGCACCATAAAATCCCTTACAAAAATAGCTTTCAAATGAGTATACATTTCATGGTATTTTTTCTTATATTATGAGAGATATGGAAGAGAGAAGAGGTTGTCTCGAAAAGTGAGAATGACTTATATTAAAAAACGGAGGGAGTAACATATTAGTGATAATTGAATATAAAATGTGATATCTTCACCTAGACATTTAAAAGTTGGAATAAAAATCGAGATATATGGGATATTCATTAATGGGAATTCCAATCATTGTGTTGTGTAAGAAAGACAGTATTAGTGAGATGTTGTTTTTGGAATTGAAGATGCGGAATTGGAGGTGAGAATTCCAGGCTGCCCATGAATTGGCATCAAAATACAACACAGTTGGGGGCCCAGTAGTCATATATGAACGTGATTTTGATAAATTAATATACCTATGACAACTGGACTGCCTACTGCGAGTGTCGGCCTTGTGCTCACTGCTCCATCACTTACATACATTCCAGTTTAGCTTTTCACATTTCACAAATTCTTCTCTATGTTTAGGTCGTATCGGTTTTCTCACTAAAAACAAATGACTCTCTTTGTTTCCATTATTTGTTTACGTGTTTGGCATAAAGATTAAGAAGAGGGGAGGTGAGGAGTCCCAATAATTGGTTGATATGTGACATTAGTGTAGTTGGACGATCAAATTATATATGAAAAACAATTCTAAAATAGAAAGACAAACAAATGACTGAGACAGTGAAATATGCAAACAAATGACTAGGACGGAGAGAGTAGATAGCCAATTATCTAGGAATCAACACATTTTTTTATATCAACCGAATATGATAAATACAATCCCTCTTATATTAGGATTATGTCGACACTATGTCGTCATTATCCTTTGTTATTAGTTACTGTTATTACTCTGATTGTATCTTACTCTTGTATAGCAACTACTATCATTATCCTGTAATTTAGTATATTTTGCATATTTGATTCCTTGTAATTATGGTATAGGATAAGTAGTGATTACGATCACGATACTCTTATGTAACTATAAATGTACTCACCCATCTTATGAATTAATAAAGTCAAAAATCATTTTTCTCATAAATATTCTATATGGTATCAGAGCATTGATCCAAGCTCGTTACCGCGTTTTTTCTCGTCTTGTCTGACCGTGAACTAACCACGCCCGTCACCATGTCTTCCTCCGGCACCACCCTAGCCAACCCTCATGAACCAAGTATCTCATTTCTCCTCATCAATCTCTCTCCTGTCACCAAACTCCACCCCAAAAATTACCAACACTGGAAAACTCAAGTTACCGATATTCTCATCGGCTTTGATCTTCTCAAGTTCGTTGATGGCACTCACGCCGCCCCGAAACAAACTGTCACCGGAGATGACAAAAATGAAACCCCTAACCCAGCCTACTTCACGTGGTCTCGCCAAGACCACCTACTCAAAGCCGCTCTACTCGGCACCCTCGAACCCGAAGTCTCTCGCCTTACTCTTGGCATCAAAACTTCACGTGAAGTTTGGTCCATTTTGGACAAAACTTATGCTAATCCGTCCAGAGGTCATCTCCTCCAACTGAAAAACAGACTAGATAGCATCACCAAAGGTGACAAAACTGTCACAGAATTCATCACCGCTATAACCACTTGCACCACCGAATTAGCCCTTTTAGGCAAAACCATTGACCACGAAGACGTGGTTGACAAAATTCTTCGTGGTCTTCCTTATGCCACATACCAACCCGTCATTGAGGGTGTCTGTGCCCGAGATGATGCTATTTCGATCGAAGCACTCCATGAAAAACTCCTTAACTTCGATCTCAACTTAGCCCATGCCCAACCCCTTCACCAACCTACTGCCACACCTTTTCCTGCCACTGCTATGGCCGCTACTGCCAGGCCCACTCACACCCATGCTTCCTCCTCTCGCCCTCTGCCACCCCTTCTCCCTACCCCATCCACACCGCCCTTGACACCGTTCAAAGGTCGGTGTCAATACTGTCGTATCATTGGTCATTTCCTTTACAGTCCCTGTCGCAAATTTCAACGTGACTTCCCAAACATCACCCTCCCTCCCCAACCTCCTGCCCCGCCTGCCCGTACTCCTCGCACACCCCCTCAAGCCCACACTGCTGTGGCTGCACCTGCCCCTACTGACCCAACTTGGCTCCTCGATAGTGGGGTCACCCATCACATCACAAACGACCTCACAAACCTCTCCCTTCATGCTCCTTATGATGGGAATGATGAGCTCATTATAGGTGACGGATCGAGTCTCCCAATTGCCCGTATAGGTTCTTTCTCTATTCCACTGTCTTCTTCTTTTTCACTTCATTTTAATAAAGTCTTATATGTCCCATCTATCTCACGTAATATCATTTCTATATCACAACTATGTCATGATAATAATATTGTTGTTGAATTTCACTCTAGCTAACTCTTTCTCTCTTAAGGTGCCCTCGATGAGTCAACTCTCCCTCCAAGGTCAACTTAACCGTGGTGTCTACTCTTGGATCCCACCCGCTCCGTGTCAAGTCTTCACAAGTGTTGCCTCTCCTACCATTGATTGGCATCATCGGCTTGGCCATCCATCTATTACTACTACAAATAATATGTATCGTTTTTTATTTCCAAATAATTCGTCACCGTTTGAACAATGTAATTCATGTGACGTTAGTAAAAGTCATAAACTTCCGTTCTCCGACTCTAGTCTCACCTCTTCCGCACCGCTAGAATTAATTTTTTTTTACCTTTGAATTTCCCCTCTCCCGTCTCTCGATAATTGCAACTACTATGTTGTGTTTGTTGATCATTTTACCCATTACATATGGCTTTACCCTCTAAAACGTAAATCGGACACCTCCGCTATATTTATTCGGTTTCGTGCATTAGTAGAAAAATATTTCAAGCGTCCTATTATCTCACTTTATTCCGATAATGGAGGAGAATTTATTAAACTTACCTCCCATCTCGCACTAAATGGTATTTCTCATCTCACTTCTCCTCCTCACACTCCTGAGCACAATGGTTTTGCCGAACGTCGTCACCGTCATATCGTAGAAACCGGCCTCTCCCTCCTTAGTCACTCTCACTTACCCTCTATTTTTTGGTCATATGCATTCACTACAGCCGCATATCTTATTAATAGACTTCCTACTAAAACTCTCAATAATCTTTCTCCTTTTGAAACTCTCTTTCACACCCCTCCTAATTATTCAAAATTACGTAGTTTCGGATGTTTGTGTTATCCTTGGCTTCGTCCCTATGCTGAAAATAAACTCGCCCCTCGCTCAATTCCGTGTCTATTTGTTGGTTACTCGTCCACTCAAAGTGCCTATCATTGTCTCGATCCCGTCACCTCTAGGCTCTACACTTCTCGTCATGTTAAATTTGTTGAAAAATCCTTCCCCTCTTACAACACAACTAGCCCACCTTATTCTCCTGACTCTTGGTGCAATTTTGTTGTTCCTGTTGTATCGGACCCCACTGCCATTTCAAACCCACCCAACCAAGCATCCTGGCCAAACTCCTCCCCTGTTCAACCTTCTCCCAATGACCTTTCCCTCACCCCTGCCTCTTCCCCTGCTCCATCTACTCCCCTGACCCCCAATTCGCCCTCCTCAACCGAATCTTCCACCTCACCTGACAATTCACCCCTTACCTCTCCCTCCCCACCTCCTCCTCGGACCATCACCACCCGTCTCCAAAATAATATCATCAAACCCAACCCCCGATATGCCATGCTAGCCACTCGCTCCGATACTCCTCATCTTCCCACTACCACAAAACAGGCTCTCCTAGACCCTCGGTGGCGTGATGCTATGACCGCCGAATATGACGCTCTTCTAAAAAATAATACCTGGACCCTTGTCCCTCCCCAATCTCATCAAAATGTAATCGGTTGCAAGTGGGTGTATCGCATAAAATATAAGCCCGATAACACACTAGATAAATTTAAAGCCCGACTCGTTGCTAAAGGCTTTCATCAACGAGCCGGTCTTGATTACTCGGAAACCTTTAGCCATGTAGTAAAACCTACTACTATCCGTATTCTCCTCTCCCTGGCCGTGTCCCGTGGTTGGTCACTTCGTCAGCTTGATGTGAATAACGCATTCTTACAAGGTCGTCTCACTGAAACTGTCTACATGTCCCAACCCCCCGGTTTTATTGATACTTCTCACCCTGATTATGTTTGTTGTCTCACTAAAGCCATCTATGGCCTTAAGCAGGCACCACGAGCCTGGTATACTGAATTAAAAAATTATCTTCTTTCTCTTGGATTCAAAGGGTCCCTTTCGGACCCGTCCTTATTTATTATGTCTTCCCCCTCCCCCATTTATTTACTTGTTTACGTCGACGATATTGTCGTCACTGGCCCTAGCGTCTCTGTTATTCAAAAATTTATATCTCTTCTTGCGTCCCGGTTCTCTTTAAAAGATCTCGGCCCACTTTCTTATTTTCTAGGTGTCGAGGTTAGTCCCACCTCCTATGGCCTTCATTTATCCCAAACTAAATATATCCGTGATCTCCTAATTAAATATAACATGGATGAGTCTAATCCATCACCGACTCCCATCACTCCTGACACAGGTCTCACGCGCGATGGGGGTGATCCCCATCTCGATGTCACTTCCTATCGCGCGCTCCTCGGAAGCCTACAGTACTTATCACTTACTCGTCCCGACGTCGCCTTTGCGGTAAATAAGCTTGCCCAATTTATGCAAGCCCCACGCTCCACTCACTGGCAGGCCTTAAAACGCCTCCTTCGTTACCTAAATGGGACCTCGTTCCACGGTATTCCCCTCTACTGAGCAGGTCCGTCCTCTCTTCACGCTTTTTCTGACGCAAATTGGCCCGGTGTTAAGGGCGATTTTGTCTCCACCTCGGGTTACATTGTCTATCTAGGCCGTAATGCCGTCTCTTGGTCCTCCAAAAAGCAACATGGTGTCACCCTTTCCACCACGGAAGCTGAATTCCGTGCCGTTGCCGCTACCACCACCGAATTAGCTTGGGTTTCAGCTCTTCTAAATGAACTCGGTATCACTTTTCCCGACCCTCCCGTTATCTATTGTGACAATCTAAGTGCTACTAACTATGCCTCTAATCCGGTGTTTCATTCTCGGATGAAACACACAGCCCTTGCTTTTCATTTTGTCCGTGAACGTGTTCATGATGGTACCCTTCGTGTTCAACACATAGCTTCCGTTGATCAGTTAGCCGACCTGCTCACCAAGCCGCTCGGCCGTGGCCACTTCACTACTCTACTATCCAAGATTGGTCTTGCTCCGAGCTAGCCCATCTTGCGGGAGCGTATTAGGATTATGTCGACACTATGTCGTCATTATCCTTTGTTATTAGTTACTGTTATTACTCTGATTGTATCTTACTCTTGTATAGCAACTACTATCATTATCCTGTAATTTAGTATATTTTGCATATTTGATTCCTTGTAATTATGGTATAGGATAAGTAGTGATTACGATCACGATACTCTTATGTAACTATAAATGTACTCACCCATCTTATGAATTAATAAAGTCAAAAATCATTTTTCTCATAAATATTCTATACTTATACTAAGAGTAACATTATTGGTAGTCTTGAAATGAGTTTTGAGAAAGTCTTGTCTCAAGACTCATGTGAGTCTTACCAATAATGTTGCAAAGTTTGAGGAAAGTCTTAAGATTTTTGATAGTTTTGAGGAAGTCTTAAGATTTTTGGTAGTCTTGAGATGAGCCTTGTCTCAAGACTCGTGTGGGGTCTACCAATAATGTACCAAAGTCTTAAGTTGAGTCTTGAATTTTAAATATTCAACTTAAGACTTTTGTGGGATCGTGACTTGTGACAAACATTTCCCAACATATACGACACGATAAATTACTCTCATTTATACAATTTTTTCTTTTCAATTAGTTCAAAAGTCTTTTTTTTAAACTAATTTTCTTGTCGCGCGCGATGCGCGCGTATGGTTAGATACGATTTGTGTATATATTTTGATGGCGCATATTGTTGTCATTGATTGTGGAATTGCTAGCATAATTCGAACTATTATTTGAGATTGCGTGATGCGCGCGGAGTGTTAGGCAAAAATCGTGTATGTATTTTGTCCAAGCATATTGTTGTCCTTGGTTGTTCACTTGTTGGCATAAATCGAGCCATTGTTCGTGTTTCCTTTTCTTTTCCTCATACGTCTACATTTCAAAGCAGAAACTATTTTGCACACGCCTTTGAGCTGTAGTTGGGTTTGTAAGCATAGGATATTGTTAATGGAGTGTTCTGGTACAGTGTATATGAATACATTGAAAGAACCATAGGTGTACGACGTATGGGAAGATAATACTCCTCGCCATTAGAACATGCGAATTCCCGAATAATCCTAGAATTCAAAAGGTCATTCGTAGGCATACTACAAAAGCACTTGGTGAGTCCAAGTAGCGGAGATGACCCTCTGAACAAACCTATTGCTTCGAATTTCCCGCAAGAAGACCAAGCCAAAAGCATCCACTAACTTTCTTTTTTTTTTGGTAAATTGTAAGTATAATAAAAGAATCGCTAAAAAATTACAAGGAATGTAAGACAAAGACAAGGCCTAGAACAAACTCATAAGCCACGTCCTGTCCCGAGTATGTAATTTATCCTTAAGGGTCTCATTAATTCTTATACGAATGATCGATTTAATCCGAGTAGCAACTAAAGAAGTCCTATTAATGCAACCTTCAATTCTCCCAAGGTTTCGTTGCCACCATATGTTATAAAAAATAGCTGCTCCTACCGCCCACATCACACCCTGTTGCACACCTCCCATCTTAACATGCGGCAACAAATGCAATTGGACAGGCAATGATAACAGCAGCCAATTCTCGAACAATAGCAGTATTTCAGCACTGTAAGGACAATTGAAAAACAAATGCTCTGACGTTTCATCTTCCCGCTCACAAATACAGCAAAGACCAGACCTGACAACGCCCAAACTACGCAGTTTGATCCTCGTCTGCAGTGCACCACGGACAGCAAGCCACATTACTACCTGATGCTTCGGCAAGACAAACTTGGACCAAACCATCTTTGCCCAGTCTACCTCTGGTAATTTGCGACGCAAGAAGTCATATCCAGCTGATATAGTATATCTCTTCTCACCCCCTTCCCATTTCTCGTCAATGAATTTTCCCTTCAGGTCTTCCTTAATTGAACAAATCTTCTTCCAACCCCATGAGGCAGATAAACTAGGTTGATATTCATCCCAAGAGCGGCCTTTCAGATAAAAATTATGAACCCATTGGACCCAAAGTTTATCCTTACGCTCATAAATCCACGAAACCAACTTACCCACCGCAGCAGCATTCCAAGCATTAAGTTGCCTCAGCCCCAAACCTCCTTCCTCCTTAGGGACACACACCTTCTCCCATGCCACCAAAGGAACTCTATGATAAGAATCTTTCCCTTCCCACAGGAAAGACCTGCATATTGCATCAATTCTAGCCAACACACACTTAGGTAAAAGGAATATCATAGCCCAGTACGTATGAACCTGAGACAAGATGGATTGAATCAGAGTCAAACGGCCAGCATACGATAACTTCTTAGCCCCTAAACTACGAATTCTGCTCGTAATTTTTTCAACCAGAATGGCACAGTCCTTCTTAGACAGCTTTGTTGTTTGAATCGGCATACCAAGATATCTAAACGGTAACGAACCCGACGCACAACCAGTCGTTTCCAAAGCCGCATTACGCTGATTAACAGTCATACCTGCACAATATAGGTGAGATTTCCCAATGCTCATAGACAGGCCTGACGATTTGGTAAACGTAGCAAATGCCCGCATAAGAACTGTAATAGATTCTTGATCTCCTTTGCAAAAGAGCAATAAGTCGTCGGCAAATAGTAGATGGCATAGCTTCATAGAGGCGCATTTAGGATGAAATTTAAATCTACACGAATCTGTGGCATACTTGAGAACTCTGGACAGATATTCCATACAGATAGTGAAAAGAAGCGGAGAAATAGGGTCCCCTTGACGCAAGCCTCTTTTTCCCTTGAAAAAACCAAAGAAATCCCCGTTAAGACTCAAAGAATAACTGGCAGTTCTGACACATTCCATAACCAATTTAGTAAATTGGTCAGGAAAATTAAGAGCAACCATCATCTGTTCCACGAACTTCCACTCAACACTATCATATGCTTTATGTATGTCTATTTTCATCAGGCATCTTGGTGACACCGTTTTCCTGTTATATAATCGCACAAGATCCTGACAAATTAGAATATTCTCCATAATATTTCTACCTTCAATGAATCCACCTTGTTGATGGCTGATAATAACAGGCAGAATAGCACTCATTCGTTTGCACAGCAGCTTCGATATGCATTTATAGACAACATTACAGCAAGCGATAGGTCTGAATTGAGAGACAGAATGTGGGTTATCAACTTTCGGAAGAAGAGTAATTACAGTAGCATTCACCTGCTTCAAAAGTTTTCCGGAGTGAAAGAAATCTTTAACAGCTGCAATCACATCCTCGCCAACAGAATCCCACGCTTCTTTAAAAAACTGACTAGAATACCCATCGGGTCCTAGAGCTTTGTCGTTCGGTATGCTGAAAATCACATCCTTAATCTCTTGCGAAGAAACAGGCTGTAGCAGTAATCTTCTATGTGCATCAGAGCACACGTTGCCAGCCCTAACCACCTCAATCTGAACAGGAACTGTTGGGACAGTCTCACCTAACAACGAGGAGAAGAACTCCAGAAATGCACCTCGAACTGAATCAGGTTCAGAGCATTCAACCCCTTCCGCGTTCTTGATGATCTCGACTCTATTAAGTGCTCGTCTTTTCCTAAGATAGGAATGAAAAACCTTAGAATTCTGATCACCCTCCAACACCCATCGCATCTTCGATTTTTGAGTCAAGAACATCCTGCACGCTTTCTGAAGATGCAGAACTTTTTGATGCTGATCCCACTCCTCAGATTTAGCAACCTCATCATGTGGGTCTCTTTGCACAATTATTTGTAGTTCCTTTAATCTCAATTCTGCCTGTGCATTTTGATTTTCAATATCCCCGAACTCTGCAGTATTTAGAAGTTTAAGTTGCTTCTTTAAGCTTTTCAATTTATTCACCAATTTGAACATGCATGTTCCACCTAGATTAACAGCCCAACTACTCTCCACCAAACACTTAAATTGCGGGCTTATACACCACATATTCTGAAACTTGAACGGACGTTTCCTCCTCCCTATCATTTTATCCGTATGGACAATGCACGGACAATGGTCAAAAGTTTCTTCCGGGAGAAAATGAGCAAACCCATCAGGAAAATCATCCACCCATTGTTTATTGACTAAGCATCTATCCAATCTACTATACACTCTATTCTCGACTTTTTGCTTATTGTTCCAGGTAAACCAAGCTCCCGCCGACGGACTATCGGATAGATGACAATCTTTAATACACTCTCTGAACGGTTTCATCTATGCCTCCGTACAAACTCCCCCTAATCTTTCAGCAGAACTAATCACAGTGTTAAAGTCTCCAACGACAGCCCAAGCTCCTGAGACACTTCTATATTCTCGCAACCTCCGCCAAAGGTCTTCCCTTCCATCCACAGAATTGTAAGCATATACCAACGTGAGAAGGTACTGCCCATTATTCTTCATAACTTGTAAATGAATAGTCTGATCACTCACGTCCAACACTTGGACACTTACCCTCGAAGGGTTCCAAAGCGCCCAGATTCTACCTCCCATAGCCCAACGAGAATTAGTGCATATAGACCAATTATCGACTAAGCCCGGAATCAAATTATTCACTCTACTCGGTTTTATTTTTGTTTCTAACAACCCAAAGACCTCTACTTCTTGTTTTCTTATGAACTCACTAATATTACGTTGCTTATTCTTATCATTCATGCCCCGTACATTCCAAAAACCTACCTTATGAGCCTTAAACATTTAGATTAGGAATACCGACACCTTCTTTGCCCACATTCTTCTGTTTAACTACTTCCGCTCCCGTAATCATTTGCAAGAAGGATATATCCTTAGACAATCTGGGGGCATGACTGCTACCAGGTCTGGGAACATCAATCCACTAACTTTCTATTAAGCAACTTGATCGACAAAAATCTCGGAGGTTGCATATTAGCCCATGCTCCTGGCTCGGATTTTTTTTTGCCATAACCAGGCCTATGGCAAATTTTCTTTTCTGAGCCGGGAGCATGGGCTAATATGCAATCTCCGAGATCAGTGTCCATCAAGTTGCTGAACAGAAAGTTAGTGCATGTTTTTTGCTTGGTGTTATGTTCTTGAGGATGTTTTGTGCAAAAGGTCCGGTCAGAAGGGTCACCACCGCTGTTCAGGATTCACACAAGTGTCCTAAACAAATGTCAGATCAGTCAACGGTGCCCCGTGGAAATAATACTCGAACAGACCAGTTTGGTTTGCTACAGCATTTGCACTCGTTTTCATTGGAAGCGGGACAAATTTGTATTGCGCTGATTCTGGCAGATACTGTATGTCGTCTCTCATATTGTCGATTATACAGCTTCCAGGATAGGCATACTAGGCAACAAAAATTTCCGTATCAGGTGTAGATGTTCCTGTTTCTGTAACTTTCTCAGTCTTGAGACCATTGTCACCTCTCATCTTGTTTATCTAGTTAGAACAGTAGAACCTGTCTTGTAATCAAACATATAACATTGATATACTTTAGTGAAGTGTGAAATACTAATTTACTGCAGATAACAATCACAGTAGAATAATAGATGTGCATTTTCGATGGATATGTAACAACTTCAGGTGGATTAATTTTCAGTTATTATCAGTTAATATAACAATTAATTGTCAAGTATTATCAAAATTGAATATCTGAAACAGGTAGCTTTCACAGATTGTGGTTGATGTTTATCGAATAGTTTATCTCAGGATTTTGTTCAATTTTCTACAAATCGGAGTTATCTATTTTTTTTGTTATACAGAGAGGAAAAATGGTGAAAAGGGTGTACCACCACTTATCCCCCGAGTCATCACCATCACCAACATCCACCACCACCACCACCACCACCATCACTACGACCACCAACACCACCAAGGCCCATCTACCACCATTATGACCACCACCACACTTTCAGGTCAGGTAAAATATGGATAGAAGTTGGGTCAAAATAATTTTTGATGCCTTAATTTATCAATTAAAAAGAAAAATCATTTTCTTAAAATTTGGTCATATTGTAAAAAATTATTATAATTACCGTATTTACAATTTAAAAAATGTAAAAATAATATTATTTTACATGTATTTTATTATTAAAAGATATAAAAGTTCACAATTTTTTTTTTATAATTTAAATATTTAAATTAATTTGTTTTTTATTTTACATATAATTTATAGATATTATGATGCCACGCCCCTAATGTTGAGGTTTGGGTGAAGGTTGGGTGAAACACATTACTCTGTATCTTTCATTGAAAACCAAATAACAACCTAAATTTGGGGTAATCTAATTTCTTTCCCCTTGTTTTCCTTTGTTGATTTCATTCCATTTCTCTTTGATGAACCAAACGCCCCCTAATGTGACATTTCCTCTTCTTCCCCTATCTTTCCCGATATTCTACTTTATCCTTTCTCCTTCCCCTTCTTCCCCTCCTTTTTGTCCTTAAATATGACTTGTTTTTGTGTTATAGTTGTCCTAAATTTAAACAAAATGACCACCAACTACAGAAATGCAACTAACTTCAAATGATCTCATGAGTACGGAACCCTCAAGCCAACATTGCATAATGTGTTCCTGCTCAGTATAGTTGTCAAAAACGGCAAACTTATGTCCACAACCTCTTCAGGTTCCATTTTCTCATCTATCAATTGTCCTCCTCTACATCTGCTTCCCCTTCACATCCACGCCTCTTGCCTCCTCTTACACCTTATCTATATCCCCTTCTCCTCTCATTCTCCTTCCGGGTCTCCTCCCTCTTTTCATGATCTAAGTTTCATCCTTAAATATGTCAGTCTTTTGGCATGTAGTTTAGTGAGGATTCGTTTGACGTTCCCCACCTACTTATTCGATCTCTTCCTAATGCTCCTCCGTTTGACGTTCCTCATTGCTCTCTACTAAGATCAGCTTCTCTCCTCATTTATCTCCTTTATATCTTCTTCTCCTTTTCCTTCTCCTCCTCCTTCTTCTTCTCCCCTCCCCCTTCTCCTCATCTAAGTAACACGACTTTCTCTTGTCATCTCGCTCAGCGAGAGTGTCGGTTCTTTAAATCCTTCCACCTCTTCCGTTCTTTGCCACCTCATCTCATAACCTTTTTCTTTTTCCTCCTTAGTGCCCCTCCTCTTCGTGACAATTACTAAACATTAATTAGCATAGCTAAAATTAACACAATACTACAAGCAAGTAAAATAACATAAGAGATCTTCATCGATGCATTCTCATTGACCAAAACGGATGCACTTCTGTTTTCTAGCATCATCATTTTGTCCTTTAAAAATTCATTTTCTTGTTTCAAGTTTTGAATTTTTTCCTCCATATGCGTCTTCTCAACGATCATCTTGTTTTTATCGAGTTGTAATATTTTCTTTTCCAACACCAAAGTCTTGATAACATCTTTCTGCCAATTGCTTTGGTTTTCGTCATACCATCTAAAATATCAGCACCCATGAACACCAGACGACGTCTTATTATAAAATTTGCACCACCAACCCTAATTTTTTTATTGTAATTTATAATAAAACAAATTTACAATCAAAAAAGGAAAATCAATAATGGTTGAAACACTATGCAGATAAAATTTGATACATTAATTTTATGATTTACAGACAAAACGAGAAGATGAAAAAAATTTGAAGAGATGGAGTTACCTGAAGATGGCAACGATGAAGATGAGATAATTATGAGGGTGGGTTGAAGCAAATGACTTTTGAATGATTTAAATGGGAGTGAGGGGTATAACTGAAAGAGAAATTAAAGAAATTATAAATAAAATATTCTGGGTGACGGTTTCAGTTAGTTCTTTGACGGAAAATAAGATTAGGTATTGATTATGTGATTAATAGAATGAGTAGGTATAAGTTTTGAAAAAAAAAATTATGTAAGGTATAAAGTTTGAAAAACAAAGTTATTGAGGGTATAAAGTATCAATTTTCCCATAATATAACTTAAATGGATTTGCACCAGTTGATCCGGATGCTCGAATATTTGTTGTTCTATTGCATCTTAGACAAGTTTTGTTTTCCACATGACTTCCTCTTAAAGTTGAACTTAAATGTGATGAAACTGACATTGTTGGAAGTTTGATCTATGTGGATTGTTTGTTCTTCTTCTACCAAAATAGAAAAGGGAGTGAATTTATAAGCACTTGTGTAACGGCTAGTTCAGTAAACTAGTCATTGCTTTGCTTCAATGAGTCGTTAATTTTCTTTTAGGGGTACCATGAGAACAATTATGAAAACTTAGGGGTACCATAGGAACCTCTCTCTTTTTGAAGAAAAGTAGTTGTTGAGTGATGTAATTAATTTTCCCTCCAAAATAAATTAACAATTAATCATCCACCTTTTGGTCATAATTTAACGGCGTCATGACAGAAAATTGGGTAAGAGCAAATCAGGAACTAAACTATAAAACTTAAGGTTACTTAAAAGTAGGGTACCATGTGTAATGTGATATAGTTCGAGGATAACATGAGAAATTTCCGTTTTTTATTTTGATACCCTACCTAAACCCCCAAGGTATGGGTTTTAGAAACCACCCTTGGGTGGGGTGAATATCATTCATTCCAAACCCTTAGGTATCAAATAAAAAGAAATCTTGAACAATTCTCTCAATTATCCTTCGTGTGCCATCAATTGCAACTCTACAAATCATTGCCTTCATCTCCATTCTCCGCGTTCATCTCCACCATTTTCATGTAACTTTTTTTTCAAATTTATTTCTTTTTTAATTACGAGTATTAAGTTTTGTATCGAATTTTTGTTGTGAAACAATAAATGAAATTTGAAGTTACATGATTAAATTCATTAAATTTGATGTTTATTGATGGAATACGATAAAGTCGTAAAAGGTTCCCAAAAAAATGAAGTCGTAAACAAATTGATTCATGATTCCACTATTTTTTTTAATGCAAACAGAAGGTAAAAGGATGAAACTGATTCCAGAAATAAACCAAACAACAGTATCAAGAATCAAGTTTCATTCTCATACCACCCTGGTTGATTCATGATTCCAAACCCATAGATTTTTACGAACCGAACGACCCTTAAGATCTAGGTAGGGATGTCAATGGATCGGGTTCGGGTCGGGTGAAGCCTCGCCCGCATCCATCCATTACGTTAAATATATCATCCGTCATCCATCCATCCATCATCCACGGATGAAACGGATGGATCGGGTGATAAATGGGTGACGACTTAATTATCTTTAAAAGCTAAAAAAATATTAAATGTTATTCATCCTAAAATTATAAGGCCAACTTATATTATACTCCATTAAGAACTCTTACTAAATCTTGTAACTTAATCATTGTTTTGACATTATAAAAAGTATAATAATTTTTTATTTCGTATTAAGTATCTTAAATTTTATATAGATTTTTTTTATTTTTTTGCAAAATAGAAAGAATATCGGGTGACGGAAGGATAACGGGTGGGATTTAACTTCATCCGTTGATAACTCGTGATTTTACCTATTTTTGTCCCATGTTTCGACTCTTATTTAGTCGATTTTATAAGTCGAATTGTTAATATTGATCCGTTTTATGTTTATTTAGATTATTTGTCGAGTCTAGCTTAATTTGTGTTAAATCATGTTATTTCTCAGAATTTTGGTACTGCTCGAGTTATTTTGATATTGCAGGTACCGACCCGGGAATAATCGAGACGAGAAAGATGGGTCAAACCCAACTTTGACCAAGACCTCCATTTCCCCTTCACTCGCTCTCCTTTACCCACCACCATCATCGTCCATCATCATCAATCATCAATCATCACCGGCACCTATCTTCACTTTCTAATTCATCTCCTTACCTTCTCCACCTGGACCACCTTAATCATCAATCATCAATCAACCATGGAAACAATCATCTTCTCACCTCCATCTCCAATCAATCAATCAATCACCACCAATTATTACTCCTCTCATCTCCACCGTCGTCGGCCACCGGAATCACAGCCGGCGGCACCACCTCGCCACTCTCTGCCGCCATACTCCTCCTTCCTCTCCTCAATCGACCACCTGCGAAGCACCAGCAGGCGCGCCGTCACCGGCGAACCACCACACCTCAATCGCGCCGGCAACCACCACCTCGCGCGCTTCCACGGGCAGCAACCGCCGTGCTTTGTCGCCCTTGCACCGTCAAAGTTCCGTCCAGCGCGCGCCATCGTAACCAGCACAGTAGCAGATCGCCGTCGACGGTTTACCTCCGGCGAATCGACGGCGAGCTCCACCAGCAGCTCTCGATTGATTTGATTTGGCTGATGGTTCATTTTGAATAGCAATTGACGATTTAGCCCTTTCATTTATTCCTTAATGTTTCATTTAAATGAGGGTTATTTTGGTCTTTCCACTTTTGTATTGGGCATTATAAAACCCATCTCTCTGAGATTTTAGAGGAGGCTGTTAGGTAGAGATTTTTGAAGGGGGTTTAGTAGTAGTAAGAACAACGGCAGCCTCTTGTTTTTATTTTATTTAATTTTGTTTTAATTAGTTTATCTAATCATTTCGTTACTCAACTTCCGAGTTCTTTAATTCCATTCTTTTTGGTATAATTCTTCTCTCTTTTCCTTTATTATTTCATTTATATTTAGTTTTATGTTTATGGTATATTTAGTGAGTAATTAGTTTAAAGTTTTAATCTTTATGGTTAATTATGTTTTGTAATGTTATTTTATAATTGTCTTGTTTGTTTATATATAGTTTAAGTTAGGATAATTGAAGTTTTCTTCTTTATCAATTTATTATGCCAAATGTTGTGTTAGAGTAATAATTTGTGTCTAGATAGAGTATTTAGTTATCAATCACTTTAAAGTTTTTGTCTTTATTATTTTATCTAGATTATTTTTATGTTTAGAGTAATTATTTGTGTGTTTTGTGTTGGGTTGATTATGAGTAGTGAGTAGTGTCTTTTCTAGGGACCGATTTGACCCCGACATGTCTATATTGTGGGCTTGAAATTCCGTATTTGGTTTGTTTGGGATATATGGAGGAGGTTAGTTTGGGATTCGGGAATCGACTTGTCTTTTGGGTTGTGTTTGAACCTTTGACCCTTGTCCACCGACGAGAGTCGGTTAGGTCTAGTAGTAAAACTCGCCCCTTGACTTGCCTTGCCCCGCCTAGTTGGACACGGGAGTGGGAATTAGGTAGGGTACCCTAACTTTCGGTCTAGACTCTTCACCTTGGGAGAGGGGAGAGAAAGGAACGGGATTAGACGTGTACTTAGTGACCTAGGACCTTGGATTGGGTACCACGGGAGTGGGCTCACTCGATTGACCTAGGAATCCGACTCACGAGCCCGGGAGGGAAGTGATCGGATTTTACTTAGTTGGACTACGAACCCGGGAGGGAGGTAGTCGACCCTTAGAGGCGTTCCACTCATCCTAATATCCCTAGCAACTCATTATCGGTGTTTCTTACCCATTATTATGATATGTCGGTGGTTAAGTCGGACCCTAGACCTTTCTTTACTATTAGATCACCATTCTTATTACTCGTTAGTTTTATTATTAGTTCGCTTATGTTTTTATTAGTTATCTTAGTTAGTATAATTTCACCCTTGATAATTGATTCGCGTAGCTAATTCATAGTCCGAGACCGAACTAGTACTCATTCCCGATCTCTCTGAGGATTCGACCCGACTTGCCCTTGCTATTCTAGTATAGGTTAGTTGGTTTGTTTGATGGTAGGATTGGCGACAAATCCCGACCATCATCCGTCATCCATCCATCATCCGTTAATTTCAGGTTTTCGTCCATCTATTTAAATCGGGGATGGATATTTAGCGATTTCGGGTGAAATTGACATCCTAGGTCTAGGACTTCGTTTAGCTCATAATCAGTTCGAACTAAACCTGAGCCGATACTAACCGATCCTGAACTCGTAATCAGGTACTCGTTTGTAGAGTTGGCAATCAGGCGGGCGGGTCGGGTTCGGGTCGGATGATATCGGGTCGAGGCACCGTCGGGTCGGGTCGTTAACGGGTCATAACCGTTGTTGGGTTGGGTTTCAGGTCAGTTTCGGGTCGCTTACGGGTCGGGTTAGTCGGGTCAACTTTTGTGTCGGTTTCGGGTCACTTCCGAGTCGGGTCATTCGGGTTGAGATGTCGGGTCATCCGGGTTTGGGTCGGGTTCGGGTCATTCCCGGGTCGGGTCACTATCGGGTTCAGGTCATTATCGGGTCGGGTCATGTTCGGGTCAGACTAGGTTTTGTTAGGTCTGGTCTAGTTTAAAACATCAATTCATTATACGGTTTATTTTTTTTTGATTATTTATCATTTATTACAAGAATTTGGTTGTTTATTATCTATGGAGTATATGACTATATCATTTGATACAAATTACTATTTCGAATTTTCCCTGTGTTTTTCAATAGTTTTGGTAGACACCGGAATATTTTATATGAAAATCATATGTAACAAAAATAAGTTGTGATTGAAGATTAAAACCGTAAATACTACAAACGATGAATTTTATAAAATATGTCTTGGAGTGGAAATTGGACGAGTCAGCTCAAGTTTGGGTCGGGTCAGGGTCAAGTTTCAATAGTTTTGGTAGACACCGGAATATTTTATATGAAAATCATATGTAACAAAAATAAGTTGTGATTGAAGATTAAAACCGTAAATACTACAAACGATGAATTTTATAAAATATGTCTTGGAGTGGAAATTGGACGAGTCAGGTCAAGTTTGGGTCGGGTCAGGGTCAGATCGGGTCAGGTCGGATCGGGTCAGGTCTTGTCGGATCAATAATTAACGAGTTGACTTAGGTCTAATTAATACATTTTAAAACAATTTTTATTTAATATTTAAAAGTTATTTATTTGTTTTTTTTAATGATGTTTAATTAAGAATATCTGGATAACAAGACTAAATAATATTTTAATTAAAATTATTTTTTTATCTTCATTGGATCACATCAGGTCAGCTTTTGGGTCGGGTCATTTTCGGGTCGGGTCAGCTAATTTATCGGGTCATTTTGGGTTACGGGTCGTCTCGGGTCAGGTCGGGTCCGGATTCGGGTTGGTCTGAAGCGAGTCGTATCGGGTTACGGGTCATCATCGGATCGAGTCGGATCAGATCATGTAACTACATTTTCGGATCAGATCGAGTCAATTTTACTCAGATTTTGGATCGAGTCAGTCGAGTCGGGTTAGACTTGCCACCTCTACTCGTTTGATCTCTTTTTCACTCTATTACTGTTACTCAACACTCTGATCATACAGTTAAGAATGAACACAAAATGTCCTTCCAAAACAAACTCCGCAATCACCATTTCATCAAACTTTTCTCTACAACTTCATCAAATTCACCATCAGCATCATCTAATTGGAGAATTCAAGCTGAACAACATCAATTAATCTCACAAATCACATCAATTCTCCTTCAAAGACACAACTGGCAACCCCTTCTCAAAACCCTAAACCTCTCTTCCAAATTAACCCCAACAATTTTCCACCAAATCATTCACAAAACCCAACAAAACCCACTCATTTCTCTCTCTTTCTTCAATTGGGTCAAGTCCAATTTTGATGGGTTTCAACCAGATATCAAAACCCAATGCAAAATCATCCAGATTTCACTTGGGTCTGGTTCAACCCTAACCCGACCCGTTAAAGATGTACTTGATTCACTAATTGAGGTCAACCCACCAAACCATTTGGTGTGGTCTATGGGTTATGCTTGTAAAGGTACAAACTTGCACTCTCTTGCTTTTAGTTGTATCATAGAAAGTTATGCTTTGAAGGGTTTCTATGTTAAGGGTTTGGAAGTGTATAGGGAAATTGTTTCATATGATTGTTTGCCTAATGTTGGTTGCTTGAATGTAATGCTTGATGTCTTGGACAATGCTAGGGAGTTTAGATTGGGTTATTGCTTGTTTGGTTCGATGCTCCGAAATCGGATTTTGGTAGATGATGATGATGATGATGATGCATGGGGTATTATTGCTAGAATTATGTGTAAAGATGGGAAATTTGAGAATGTTGTGAGATTGTTGCAGTTTGGGGTGTGTAATGCTTCGATTTTTGATTTGGTTATTGATGGTTATAGCAAAAGGGGGAACTTTGATGCTGCATTTGGTTGTTTGAATGAGATGTGTAGGAGAAATTTCGGACCCTGGCTTTGTACTTATGGCTCTATTCTCAACGGGGCTTGTGAATTTGGAGATTCGCGAGTGATAGACATGGTTATAGTGGCAATGATGGAAAATAGATTGATTTCGGTAGATTTGTTGTTAGGTTATGATGATGCTATAGTGAAACTTTGTGATTTGGAAAAAATTTATGCAGCTGAATATATGTTCAAGAGAGCACGAGATGACAAAGTTGGGTTGAAAGATGCTACTTTTGGGTGTGTGCTAAGTGCATTTTGCCGAGGTGGGAGAGTGAGTGAAGCAATTGAGTTGTATCGTCTAATTCTAAAGGAAAATGTTGTTGTTAATAAAAGTTATTATAAAGATTTAGCGGATTGTATTTGCAAGGAAAAACCGGTAGATGATACGAGCCAATTATTGATGCGTTTAATTAAGCGAGGGTTTAGCCCTTCGGTGTCGAGTATATCCAAATTTATGATGAAGCTTGGTAGGGAACAAAGGTGGGAAGAAGTCGAAACTCTTATGAATGTTTTGCTACAAGTTGACTTATTGCCCGATTCTGGATTTTGTCACTTATTGGTAAACCATTATTGCTCATTGTGTAAGGTTGATTTAGCACTAAAGTTGTACGAGAAGGTAGGGAAGTCGGAGGGTTTGTGGGATGTTACTACATATAATGTACTTCTTCGATCGTTATTTATGGAAAAGAGGGTTAACGAAGCAGTCAATATATTTGAGTGCATGAGAAAGAAGAATGTAGTAAACAAGGCTAGCTTTTTGGTTATGATTAGTGGATTGTCTCAAGAAAAGGAAATGAGAAAGGCCATGGAAGTTCATGACGATATGCTGAAATTGGGGCTTAAGCCTAGTTCACAAAGATATAAGAGTTTGATATCCGTTTTTCGATGACTGGTCAAACACGGGTTTGTGTGATTTTCAATTTGCTCGGAAAGTATCGTTTGACACAGGATGCTTTAGCAGGATCGAAAATCTCTTCTACCTGGTAAGCTAAATTAGCTAGTATTAAAATTTCTGAATTTGAAAACGCATCTTCCATATCCTAACTATTCATTTGTTGAAACGTTTTCATGGATGCAGTCGTTCTTATTACTATATTTAGATTATATTAGTGCCTTCATAGATTTTTTTTGTAGAAGATTAGGAGTTAGCATCTGTAAACAAAGTGAAAAGAAGTAACTATTGAACGATGAAAGCGTTAGGCTTGGAGAATGACTGAAAAAACTGATGAATTTATTCACTGGTACTGTTTAAAGTCCCCCAGACTGTATAAGACTTCTATTTATTGCAAGTATAAGTAAAACATCAACATTTCAACAAGACGGTCTCACAGATTAAATCAACCATTTAGCTCTGTTATTAAATGCTGAATAAAGATATAACCACTGAGTCTGACATTTGAGTCACTCCCGTAATCTCAGAAATGACTCACTCAAAACACGGAGCTGAGAATTCACTGATGTCAACTAGAATTACGGAAACTATATGCCTAAAACTTTACGGAAAAAAGAATGTCAAGTTGTCGACTCCAAAATACCTTGATAAGCATTTTCACTGGTAGATTTTCCACGAAGTCTCTGATCTATTCTGTAACCATGGTGCTGTGAAGGTCGTCAGCTGTCAAATGTTGATGTTCTGGCAAGTAACGCTGTGAGTTATAATCCACAGGACATTTTTTTATCGAATAACAGGTGAAACCTGAACTTTCTGAGGGATGGATTTGAAAAAGCTTTTCTTGTCCTGGCAGAAATAATTTTCGGTATTTGTATATTGAGTAATACATTTCCGTCATTAAAGGGAATTGTTGCATTCCAAAAAGTGTTACGGAAACCAAAGCTAGTACAGCTATCATAATTGGCGGCCATCTCAAACCCTCTTGGAATGTTATGAAAAAGGTAACCGTGAACCCGGCAATCATCGTTGCTATTGAAATGAGTAGTAAGATGAGTCTTGTCATGAGCTTTCGAGGCAAAGAAATGAGGAAGTCTCTCTCAGAGTATCGAGAAGTGAGGATCGATAAAAACATCAATATAGAAGCAGTCGAGGTGAACAGCGACACTGCATTTGACATTGTGAAACACACAAATGCTGTGCTTTTCAGTAGGACGGGACTTCCTGTGTCATTGTTGAAACCTCCTGGCAACTGGAAGGCTGCTGAGAACACCATGGTCGCGATAAGAGCTGGCAAGAGCACATGACTCTGACGTCTTTTTCATCCACTCTTCCCCTTGCCTCCTTAACGTCTTGTGCGCTCCACTAAACAGTGTCTGAGGTGTTGTACTTTTCTTATTCTCTGCTTCTGTATGTTCATATCTCACTATCTGCTTAACTGCCTGGTTCTCATGAAAAGAAAAAGTAAAAAAAGATTTACTTAAAACTCATAAACAAAGGTAATTGGTAAAAAAAAATATTGCTTGACTTTATTTGATAATCTTAGCCTCTTAGGCCTATGTTACTCCATCTCAGCTACACGGCTTTTGCGTATTGTTATTTCAATTTTGGAAATACTAACCGTTTTTTGGATATAAAGTATGGGTGTCATGTTCTAATGTCAAAATATGGAGTGTTGTTTTTCGTCGTCGGCATTTCAGTCACGTCGTCGGCGCTTTTTAATGTAAAAGACAAACATGCCCTTGCCTTAATTAGATTAATTAACTAATGTTATGTAATTTTAGAAGTTAGATTAGTTAATGAAACTCGTTAATGAAGCGGTTTATAATTTTTCAAACTCGTTAATGAAGCGGTTTTTAACTAATGTTTTTTTGTGTGGTTATTATACCCCACTTACCCCCCACTTATCCTCCACTTACCCCCAACTCACACTCAACACATATAATATCTATTTTTCTCTCCTCTCACAAAAAAAACCGTCTTTTTTTTTCGAGAAATTCGATTTTTCTCGAGATCCGACTTCGCCTGAAATGGATCGACATGTGGTTAGTACATTCTTATCTTTCCTTGTTTTTCTTATTTTGATTTTAAATTGTGAGCAATGTTACTTTAGCATAAGAAATTATAAATAAATCGATGTTAGTTTAGGTTAAGTAATCGCATTTTGTTGGTTAACATGTTCTTTAAGAAATCAATGTAACATGTTCTTTAGCGTAAGAAATCGAAATCGAGTTAAAAAGCGAAATCGAGTATGAATCTAGCGGGCGAAAACGACCCAGGCGCCATTTTTGGGCGTCTGGGAGGTCTCCTGGGCGCCCAAAAATGGCGCATGGGGGGTCCTTTGGGCGCCATTTTTGGGCGTCTGGGAGGTCACCTGGGCGCCCAAAAATGGCGTCTGAGGCGTGTCCTGGGCGCCATTTTTGGGCGTCTGGGAGGTCTCTTTGGCGCCCAAAAATGGCGCCTGGGGCGTCTCCTGGGCGCCATTTTTGGGCGTCGGGGGCTGTTTTCGTGTTTTTTTTTGTTTGGTTTGACAATTTTTTTTATATCGTGACTCGGGTGTCGTTATTTATAATTATTATTATGAAATTATACGAAATGTTTATATGATTACGATTATTATTTGAATTATTATTATCAAGCTCATGACTAGAATTTTGTGTACGAAATATTTTAATTAAATAGAATTTATGAAATTATTATCCGTATAATTATTATTATGAAATTAAATAAGATTGTGTAACTAACCTGTAATTTTTTATCGGTGTATCAGGAGGACCTTGGTGGCGACGGTATTGACTATCGCGTATGTTTTATTTTTGGACCAGCGTTCGGTAGTTCTAATGAGGCATTCAACTACGCTAGTGAGATAGTTTCGGCTCTTGGGTTCACCTTAGTGAAAGCGAGCAACAAAACGCAAAGTAATGTGAACCCCAATCGTCTTGGTCAAAATTACTTTAAATGCAAGTTTAACGGGAATCCCGTAAAAAGTACGAAGAATTCTTACAAGATCGGTTGTAAGTTTTGGGTGAAGGCGTGCGAGAGCGTAGACAGGGAACGATGGATTTTAGCCATCGGTCCATGTGGCACGCACAACCACCCGTTACGGGTTTACGCTGACGGGAACAGACGTCTAGCCGCCCTTGACGAGGCCGAGAAAGAGTATGTTCGGAACGTTTTTCGGGAGCACAGGACACCAGCCCAAATACACGAGGGCCTTCATCAGAGAAATCCGGGGAAACCACGCCCCTCGGTCGAGACGATATACAACATCGGGGGGAAGTTGAGGGCGGAGGCAAGGGAAGGTCGTAACGCCATTGAGCAGATGATGGTACTAGCGCGCCGTGCTGAATACGTCCGCTTCTTCGAGCACGAGATTACGAGTGTCGTGGAACGTATATTCATGGCTCACCCCGAGTCCGTGAAACTGTTTCGTACTTGGCCTTACGTAGTCACTATGGATGCGACCTACAAGACGAACACGTACGATATGAAGTTAGTGGAGATGGTCGGGGTGACTCCCGTCGGGAAACCTTATCTGATAGCGTACGCCCTCCTTCGATACGAGGACACGGTGTCCTATATTTGGGTGCTTCAGAAGTTGAAGCTGCTAATTGGGGACCGGGCACCGAACGTGATTGTCACGGATAAGGCTCAGGCGTTGACGGGTGCAGTAGCGAACGTCTTTCCGGCTCCGCAGCCCATCAATCTTCTCTGCACGTGGCACATATCTAACTGTGTGGAAAGTCGTGCCCTGAGATACTTTGATGGTCAGAAAGACCGAGTAGCGACCTTCATGCATGGAGTGTGGTACCCTTTCCTGTACTCTACAAGTATGGCGGACTTCTGAACAAAATGGAACAACATGAAGTTGAAGTGGAGTTTGTCGGGATTGCCTCTTTACATTCATGACACCTGGGGTACTTTCAACCAATAGAATCACGCGTACACTGACCGATACCTCCACTTCGGCAACACCACCACATCCATCGCTGAATCTGCGCATGCGGCTTTGAAGAAGGCTCTTGGCACATCACCTTCCTTAGATCGGTTGTTCGAAAGGATCGACAGGCTAATTGGGCGTCAGCAGTCGAAACTGCGGACGAAGTTGGAAACATCCCGCAGGAAGCGATCAACTACTCTACCACCCATTTTGAAGAACTTGAGACTCAGGGTAAGTCGCAAAGCGTTGGACTTGCTGGCCGGGGAACTGAATAGGATGCAGGAGTTGGGAGATAAGGTTTATTACGACTGTCGGTGTGTATTGAGGACGTCCAAAGGTTTGCCTTGCGCATGTGAACTTGCCGGGTTGATTTTGCAGAATTCCGTAGTGCAGTTGACCGACGTTCATGTGTTTTGGAGGACGCTTGACTATGCCGAGGAGGAAGCTTTGCCCGTCAGCGATAGATTTCAGCTTGACGAGTTGATTGAGGAAATACGTACGAGTGATCCTAGTATGTGGCGACATTACATTGATGTGCTGAATTCAGCATTACGGCCCGAGGAATCTGGTCTACTTGATCCGACCCCGAATCCGAATCCCAGAAAATCTAAGGGGACAGGGAGGTTGCGCATCGGAGTCGAACACGCGAGGCTGAGGTACGGCACCACCGACACGGGATCCACTCCGAGTAAGTCGGTCAGGACTACGCACGCGTCAACGCCAGGGAGCAGTTAGTCGACCGACCCACCCATACCGACCGCAAGCCAGTCCACCACGGGCACATGGGAAGGGCTACCGAACGCCCCCTCGGAGGTGAACTACATGAGGGGGCCCTTTCCGGACATGAGGAAACTTGTCGGTTTCATGTGTCCGTACCTCGTGAACTGGATAAATGTTATTGGGGACGGTCACTGCGGATTCCGTGTCATGGCTCATGCAGTGTATGGTGACCAGTCCAGTTTTACTCGCCAGAGAAGGGCGTTGTGGGAGCACATCCATTCCCCAATGTATGACAACGTGTACATCTTAGACGACTACGGTCGAGAAGGCGCCCTAACCCGTGTAGGTACGACGACTCCCCTCCCAGTAGGCCCTGAGCATTATCTCGCTGACTGCGATTTATTCGGTTTTGCCACAATGAACAACTGGGTTATATGTCGAGTATCTGAACGCCTTGAATGCACAACCTACTACCCATTGCGAGAAATGTCAGGTAACCATGTCGCGTTTGGCGTAATGTGGATAATGCACATTGAACGCGGGGGAGGTCACTGGATGAGGTTGAGAATGACGGACGACTGCCCGATGCCTCCTACACATCCACTTTGGGACCGCGCACATGACGGTACTACAGCTCATTACCCTCACATTTACCGAGAACGTCAAGACAGGTGGGTCGAGGAGTGGAATCAGTACTTTCCGCGTGCGACGATCGATCCCAACGACCCAGGTGGTGCGAACAACCCCTTCATCATGTAGTGTAGTATAAATATTAGACTAGCATTTGTATTATGTTCATATTTTAGACTAGTATTGTATTCATTTGTAAATTGTAGTATGTATAAATATTAGACTAGCATTTGTATTATGTTCATATTTTGGACTAGTATTGTATTCATTTGTAAATTTTAGTATGTATAAATATTAGACTAGCATTTCTATTATGTTCATATTTTAGACTAGTATTGTATTCATTTGTAAATTGTAGTAAGTATGCGCGCTGTTACTGTTGTTGAGGCGACTGCAAATCTTGTAACGACAATCCAATACCACTAATAACAAACAAACGAAAGTCCAAATCATCCAAAATGTAAAAAGAAACGAGTACTCAACATAAACATATTACAAATCTTAGACGAAATCATCCGGAATACAAAATAAAATCCATAATAATCCAGACATAAACAAATTACAAATAAAATCCAAATCAGTCAACGACGACCTCATTTCCCCTGGGATCTGGGTGGGCGGTCACCCGGGTAGGGGAGAACGGGCTGGAACGACGTCAACAACTCGTCAAAATACGCTAGTCGGGCATCCGGGTCGTCCAGAAAGTGCTGAGCCGCAGAAAAGCGCTCCATCAACGAAACTGCGACCTAAAACAAGATGGCAGAGGTTATTACAAATAAACATACAGTTAAATATTGTCAAACACCAAAATACAATTTCAATACCTGCTGTGATGCACCAGCGAGTCTCGCCTGCTCCTGCACATCGGCGGCGGATGGTGGTATGATCCTCGGGTGAGAGACTCTCGTGTACCAAGCGTGGTAATTCTGAGCCACTTTCTCCGGGTAGTCCACGGGCCGCGAGATCCTCCTCGGGTCGACGCGACTAACCTCGCAACTAGCCCAAGGGTGGTCCTCGTACCCCACACCGAACTCAAGAAGGTATACCCCACCCCCATGCCCGGGTCGGTGCACCCTAGACGGCGTAGGCATCGACCAGGGTATCGTCTGAACGTAACCTAACTGTCTGATGACCCGGTCTCCCTGGTAAGGCTCTACAATGTCCATGAAGCGCAGTACACTAGTAGAAAAAATCCCTATGGTGGCGGTTCTAATAACACTACGGTGACGGTTTTACAACGACATGATTGGTGGGGACACTAAAAGTAAGTGACGGTTGTACAACTGACACCAAAACTTATCTATGGTGGCGGTTCTTAAGTAATAACCGCCACTATAGGTCATCTATAGTGTCATTTTTCAACTTGAAACTGCCACTATAGGTCATTTATGGTGTTGTTTATGAACTTAAAACCGCCACTATAGGTAATCTATGGTGTCGTTTATCAACTTAAAACCGCCATTATAGGTTATCTATGGCGTCGTTTATCAACTTAAAACCTTCACTATAGGTCATTTATGATGTCGTTTATCAACTTAAAACCGTCACTATAGGTAAGATATGATTGTAGTTTTCAACACAAAACCGCCACTATAGGTATAGATAAGATGACGACACTTCAGTTAGAGCCGTCACCATAGGTTTTTCTTTTTTTCTTTTACAAAGTATTATTTATGACAGCTAAATAAAATGCGTACTCATTTTTGTATTGTCCATAATATAAATGAATTTCTATAATATAACATAAAGAAACAAATAAATTATATATATGTGTGTGACAAGATGTATACAAAATTACATTGGAAACAACAATAATGCCTTATAACTGGGAATAACAGTACAATTTCATTGTACTATCTATAAGATGGTACTAACTAGCATTGTTATGATCAAACATCGTCAAAACATGTTGTTCTAGTTGCATACTAGACATTAGCATCGTTGACACTAACAAGACTTTCAGGGACTAACTCTTGGACTCCCGGAATCACTCTCAGCTACCTTTCTCTTCCTCGTTTTAGTACACGGTGGCTTGTGTAAAAGAATCAATTGAATTTTGAACAATGCATGCAAGACCTATAATATTTGTTATAAAAAATGAATTGGCAATGGTAAGAATATGATAGAAATTAACAAATTAACCATATCAACAAACCTATGGATTTTAGTTTGAGTCTTTCAGTTTCTTGATATCCTTCTCGAAGAATATTCAGTGATGATGATATGAAGCGCTCCATGTTTATAACACACCTGTAATCGTGAGAACGTTAACTCTAGCTCATATAAATTCAATGATTTGCAAAGTATAACATAAAAATAACAAAAACTTCATGAAATTCTAATAAATTCATCATTATAATACAATAACAAATATGGAAGGAGTGCATGAATGTTGTAAGAGCAATAGATAAATACCAGAACCAAATTACATCTCATTCAAGAATCTCGGCCGAGGAGATAATTTCAACTCAAGGTTAATAACTAGAAAGATTGTTTCAGTAATAAATGAATATATAGAGTTCATTAGACTGGTTGTGCTCCATATCAACTACTAAATGTGCATGAGTATCACTTGAGATGAAAAAGATCTTTCTCAAGCTAGATGAATGAAAATGTACAAACCTTGCTCTTTAAAGCAGCTCCCAGTTCAGTGGTCCAGTAGTCATTTTAAATGCCTCGGGATAACACAATAGATGAGCCCCTGGCACAGATTAACCCGCAAAGATGTGTTCAGTTATAATTCTCACATATGAACCATGATCTTAATCATAAAAAGAATGAAACCAAATATTCTAGGATGAATGAATACAAGGACTTGTATTAAACACCATTGTTATGTAATATAATAGGTAACCACCCAATTGATAAAAATATAAGAAGTAATCCTAAAAGACAGAAAACATAACGTAGAAAGCAAGAATTTAAAAAGAGAGAGAGAGAGAGAGATACCAACGTGCAACTAAGTATATATATAGAAATACCTCTTGCAACATATAAAAATTGTCCAACTCCTGAAAGCGATTGTCATAACAGATGCCTTGAATTGAATTCAAGACGGAGTTCGTCCTTCGGTTTTGTCGTTGGTGGCCGACACAAATTTGGTTCTGTCGCCTTCGTCGGTTTCTCGTCTTTGTGTCTTTGTTATGTTCTTCTGGTGTGGTATGGGTTGTTTTCTAATCACAGATGAAATAAACCTCAAGTTTCCATACAAAAGAGATCAATCAGGGCAAATTTAGAGTAGAAATCAAACCAGGAATTTTCCTAGACAATATCGTCACAATCCACCTTCCATTCAGACCTACAACTTGAGCCTTAATTAAGCAATTCTAATCCTACTTTGTTTATGTTTAACATACCTTGCATTGGCTTTTGTATATATTAACCCTCTATGATCTACATATACCGCTTTCCTTTGAATATGTCATCTACACACAAAAATCAAAGTCTCACTCAACTGTTCTTGTTGTACGGAGTACAACAAACAAAACAAAATACGTGAAACAAAAAAGACAGAAAACATAGGAATTGAGTCTATGACTACAAGCTTAGACCCTAAACTAATAAGTTGCCTATTACTACACCAAATATGAGAGGCATACGTTATGTATAGATGCCAACAGAACGAAAATACTGGGTTGCACTTGAAGGGCATAGATGTGCAATCTGCTCATCCCCTGATTCAAATATTTAATCCTCGAATGTGGTTCCCGAACAAGTAAATAATGTTGATGGTCCTTACTCGTCGTTTCTAAATAATGTTATGAATGATGATTATATACATGAAACGTAAACTAGATCAATGGTATAATCCAAACACAACAAATCGACAAAAGACGCACAATAAACGCAAAAGACGGACGACAAATCCAATAGACATCAAATGATCAAAAGGGATAAACACGACGTTCGTTCTGTTCGATGGTTCTTCTGGGTCATTTTCATGTATTCGTCGTCCCCGCACTCCCCTGTTTCGTCGCCTTCATCGTGTCTTCGTCTTCCTTGATTGCAAAGATAAAGAAATTACTTACTCTTTGTTTCCTCAAATTGCAGAACTTAGGTAAAGAAGTTTAGCCTTCATATGTGTCTTCAATCAAATTGCAGAACTTCTTTTCAGTTTGTTTGTGTCTTCCTACTAGTGTCTTCGAATTAGGATTAAGGTTCTTCTGTGCGTCTTTAATTTGTCAGTTGAGGGTTTCTAATTTTTGGTCAGTTGGGGTTTGAGAGTGGGTTTCATTTTTTATTTCTAATTTATTTCGTGGGTTTAATTTGGCTGGGAATCAAAATTTTAGAATTACTACCTTGAAACAACTTATTTTATGTTACTTTTACGTCGGTGTTAATAGAGCTGTAAAAAAACATTACAGTATCCGTAAAAAAAACAAATTTGCCAAGAAGTAGAACTTTTTTGTGTCACTTTTACGTCAGTTGTAAATATAACCGCCACAAAAACCTATAACGCCGTTTCTAAATAAAACTGCCACGAAAAGTAGCATTCTATTTTGTCACTTCTTATGTCGGTTGTAAATAAAAACCGCCACAAAAACCTATAGTGTCGAACTAAAATGAAACCGCCACGAAAAGTAGCACTCTGTTGTCTCAATTTTTTGCATAACTTGTAAATAGAACCGCCACTAAAAGTCTATAGTGTCGGTTCTAAAGTAAAACCGTCACGAAAGATAGCATTCTATTGTGTCATTTTTCAAAAAAACCGCCATTAAAGACCTGTTCCACTTATAATTTATACCTAATATGTCGTTTTTGTTAGAACTGTCACAATAGCGTAGACACGATAGGGGTTTTTTCTACTAGTGGTATCCCGTAGAAAGAAGTAGTAACATGCGACGTGTGAGCGTGTCTCACGAAAGGCTCCCAGCAGACCCGATCTGCTGCAAGTCCATCAAGTGAACGACGGTACTCCAACAGCTTGCTATCATGTGTCGATGGTTTCCCGACGCCTACCCACGCACTAGCCCGTGGAGAAGTCGACATAATCTGGATCGGTGCCCCCGGCCTAAAGTCGGGGAAGTACTCATAGATCCAGACCTGAAGCACAGTCAAACACCCGGCCAAAGTGGAAGCCCCCTCCCTCGAAGCCATCCCCAAACACCTGTACAAGTACGCCAACGTACCAGCACCCCACGCAAAAGTACTGATCGAGTCCAAGCTGTTCGTCAGTGGGAAGACTGACGGACGAATACGATCACTGGACCTATCCACGAAGAGAAACTCCCCCAACAACGTGATCAGGTAACCCTGAATAGTCTGCTCCTGGGTCCCAGTGCGCATCTTATCATGCACGACCCTAGCTAGTACCCCCCCCGCTCCTGTAAATGGGAGGGCCCCTCCACTCGCGGGCGCCTTCAACTGCGCATCGTTCATCCCGAAGAAGTTCCCTACAGCAGCCATCCTATCGGCCAGATGCCCTGTGTCGTTACGAACCACGCAGGGCTCACCCTGGATAGGGAGCCCTAAGATCCGTGCGACATCGTGCAGCATGATGGTCATCTCCCCGAACGGCATGTGGAATGTGTTCGTATCAGGCTGCCACCGCTCGACGAATGCTGTAAGGAACGGTATGTCCAAATGGCGTAGAATGCACGCACGTAGGTGCATCAGGCCAGTCTGTCGGACAGCATCCACTACCTCCTGTAATCTGTCGAACGCCTCCAACTCCCTCATGATCCTAGGACGGTGGTAGGTCTTCAACAGACTGACCTCGTGCTCTGGCTCTGACCAAAGCAGACGCGCCACGTGACCTCCAAAGCTCGGGATCACCGATGGATTGATGGGACCTCCGGGACTAGGTCCCTGCAGAAGCCACGAAGTGTCGCTCCGTGGACGCCGGGGAGCCCTCGACCCCGAAGTACCGACACTCCCCTGAAAAGTTCCTCCAGGCCCCTTCCTGTACACAACGGCCTTATCCTTCCGCGACGTCTCTGTGTCCGTCTCCTGCTCCCGCTCCCGCTCCCGCTCCTAGGGCCTGCTGCTCCGAGAAGTCGTCAGGGAAAGCGTGCTGCCTCTCTGTCTCATCGAACTCCAAGTTCAGGTCGGCAGAATGTTATGACCTGGACAGCTCAGGGACACCACCGCTCGCGGTTCCCTCCGAAGAACCATCACGAGTACCGCTCGTGGTACGAAAATGTGGAATAGGAATTTCCTGTCTACCCCCCCCCCCCCCCCACTGAGGAAGACCCGCCCACCCCATACGCATCAGCCGTCTGTGGTGGCTCCGTGGTGATCGACGGCCGTGGTTGGCCGGTAGGTGGCACTCGTTCCCTATCCTGAGCGCGTGTAGACGCAGTGACTCTCCTACCATAGACCCGACTACTCTTCCCCTTATCAGCCATCTACTTTTAAAAATTCAAAAGGGTGATAAAACAAAATTATGTCACTTGTTAACGTTAATAAGAAATTAATTTAACGTTCTCGTTCAATTTTGTAAATGAAACAGTGTTCAACCAACCAATATTGGGAGTTCAGATTCATATTTAAAATTTATTTGAAAAATCAAATAAATAATAACGTATATTCTTCTAAACAAATATTACCCTTCAAAAGAAGTTTATTTTTTTAGTAAACACTACTAACCTTAAAATAAGTACTTATCGTTATCTCAATTGGGTAACCGATTTTAGCGAAACATAACGACTAAAAGTTTTTCAAATAAATTGAACTTTTGTACCTATTTTTGAAGCTAAATTGATTTTTTTTAAAACTAAAGAACCTATATTTTTTCAACCTATTTTTTCATAACCTAAACTAAAAATTTTCAACTTTTAAACTTTTTTACCTATTTTTTCAACCAAATCTTTTTCATTACACTAAATTGAAGCTATATATTTTTGAAACAACAATAATTCAATGACAATAACAACCCAATTCAATTCAATAATCAAACACTAAAAAAAATAACATTTACTATTCAATTCATATCAACAAACATAACTCCATAACTAACTAATCAAAGATACAAAAATACAGACCCACAATAACATTTTTCGAAAAATAAGGTAAACAAACTAAGACGGATCATAGCGTGTAATGTTTTAAGAACAAAAAAAAGGCGAAAATCGGACTGGACGCTCAAAATTAGCGCCTGAGAGGCCTCCTCAGCGTCCAAAATTGGCGTCCAGAGGACCTCTCAGGCGCCAAATTTGGGCGTCCAGGAGGCCTCTCAGGCGCCAAATTTGGGCGTCCAGAGGACCTCCCAGGCGCCAAATTTGGGCGTCCAGGAGGCCTCTCAGGCGCCAAATTTGGGCGTCCAGGAGGCCTCTCAGGCGCCAAATTTGGGCGTCCAGGCTGGTTTTCGGCGAAAAAATACCCAGAAATCGCCCCCCTTCTTCGTGATTTTCAATCATTAAATCACAAAAACCGACAACAACATCGAACATAGCATACCATTACTACTCAAATCGGGTATTACATGGATTAATTAAGCATATAATAGTTGCGGGGAACCTAAACTACCAACCTAATACGAATTATAATCAAACTAATCAACCTAAAATAATCAAATAAAAACTCAAAAGTAATACAAAATAGACAGATCTTCTTACTTGACTACGGATTTGGATTGGGAGTGGAGGCCGTTTTAGATTTGAAAAACGATTTTTAAAAGGAATTATTTGAGAGAGAGAAAGAAGTGAAAGTGAATTATGAAGAGAAAGGGAGTTTATATAGAAATTTCCTAAACATATTCCCGGGTCACATTGATTCCCGGGTCAAAAACTGTTCAAAATTTCAAAAACCGTCATTCTAAACTAGTCGGGAAAAAAATAATTATATTAATCCCGAAACTTAATTAAATTCATTAATCAATATTAAAGAAGGGTAAAGGAGTTACGTTGAGACACGTGCCTCAAAAACCGTTCAAAAGTACAAAAATCGTAATTTTAATTTACTCGGAAATATTAATTAGATTAATTAAGAAACTTAATTAATATCATTAATCATAATTATGGAAGGGTAAAAGAGTAAATTCACGTATAAAGCGTCGACGACGTGGCTGAAACGTCGACGACGAAATGTAGGAGAGAAAATATTGGACACACGACATTTAACTAAAGGACTAATGCAGGTTTTAAGGCCAAAGGACCTTTGCATGCTGTTACTCAGACACAAATATTTTTAGGAAAGTTAGTGTTTTTCAGGTGAAATGCGGTTTCAAGGTGTCTAGTCTTGTCATAACGTTGGACAAATGAAATGCAACTAAAGTGAGGTGTCGAAGCAACATAATAGCAGCAACAGCGAGTGAGTTAGGTAATGGTTTTTACCTCGAACCATTGTAACTCACGTTGCATTTGTAAAGCTGCTCCAGATACGCTGCTGAGACGATTGAATGGGGCTAATCTGCCAGCTAGATGGAGCATATTATTATTATTTTGGTCTTTGTATGTGGCTATTAAATCCTTGATAGCTCCGATCTCATATATCAGCTTGAAAATGTCCACTTGATGGTGAATTATAGCAATATGGAAGATGCTGTATTTATTTTCATCGACTTTCCATATTAGATCAGGATAAGCTTGAATCAGGATTTTTAGAAATTCAACCTTTCCTAATTTAGCTGCAACAAATAGTAATCTCCATGGCTTACGAATCGATGCTGATATATCTTCCTTCTTTTGTTGTATTACTCGATTCCACAGCATTTTGGTTAGCTCCAGTGCTGTTTTCGACTCGCTTTCTTCATTTCTGCTATTCGAGAATATCCTCCAAGTGCACGGGTGATATCCATCTTGCTTTAGTGGCTTTCGAGCCAAAGCATGCAATGCCGTCTCTCCCCTCGCATCTCTTTCAAAGGCCAGGCATGTGTTCTTCTTTAGCATATCTAATGCTACATCTGTCGTTGAGTAGAATTTGTTCATCATCAACTTTATATAGATTTTCTATATTTACTCAAGACGGTTTTGTTGACAACTAGTGTGTTAAGGTATAAGAACCAATTATTGAGCTTCAACTAGTGTGTTAAGGTATAAAAAGCGGTAAATTAGATTTCATCCGTTAATTTAATTAATTGAATAAGGTTTTGGTTGACATAGTTCGTTAACATGACTCCGGGGTCCCAAGTTTGATTCACGGGAGCCTCATTACCACACAGTTTGACACTTGACAGGTAGACCCGTCAGAATGCGGGTCGGAAATAGTTTCGTATGCGTAATTTTTTTACCGTTTTGCAAGTAATTTTTTTAACTTTTTAATTATAATATAATGCTTATATTTTAAAAAATATTAAAATCAAAATTTAAAATTATTTTAATAAATATTTTATTACTTCTATTAAATGATAAAAAAAAGTCGTATTAAATTGAAAATTTGTTTATATCGTAACTTAAAATTTTAAAAAAGTACTGTATTAACTTTTGGATTATAAATTTTTTATTAATTTAAAAAAATTTCCGTTGATCCAACGGGTCGAACGGGTTTCGATCCTAAATGAACGGGTCATTTTGGGTTCAGGTCCAACGGGTCTCAGGTCGAAAAAAAACGGGTCCATGACCCTAAAACTGGTCGGGTTGCGGGCCAAGTTTTGACAGGTGTTCGTCTACATTTGACCCCTACAGGCTTCCATGTGAACGATTTTCACGCGTTGATGCTTACGAACCCCTCCGAGTGAGGGTGTGTGTTAAGGTATATGAATTAAAGAACCAATGAGGCAATGATTGAGCCTCGACAAGGTTTTGGTTGGGATGGTCTTCTAATGGTATAATTGACGGAGGTAGTCATCTTACCAAGCAAATCGATGTCAATGGAACTCGTAAGTATCTCAATGCGATCTTGGATCGTCAACCTTTCTTCATCGGGTACCTCAAGCAGGTAACGTACCATAGCATGATGACCGAGCAAAACAACCATGTGAAGCGGGGTCATCCCATCTTTGCCTCGTATGTAAGGCAAATCATTGTTCTTCAAGTACATCGTCTCTGCAATCTCTACAACTCCAGACTCCAGACACAACAGCAAAACAAAACGGGGTGCTGCCATCGTTGTTGGTATGAATGAGGGCACTTGGATCATATCCAATCACTACTTCAACTACTCGGAGATGCTTCATTGCAGCTGCAATGTGAAGAATCGTCTCTCCTCCCTTTGTTATTGATGTGCAAAGCCAGGCCGGGGCCTGTTCTGCAATCTTTGTCACTGTTTCTGAATCACCATTCAAGGCAGCCCTAAACAGAACTGTACTGTATTGGGTCACATTACAGCTTTTCACATCTGTATAGGATGACAGAAGTTAATCAGTAGTTTGCAGCATTGGTTGGAGTCATCATGAGATGAAGGGTAACCTCATGTTGGTATCAACTTACCGGTGGGTCGCAGCTAGACGTGTCATTTGGATCAGTCGGGTTTGGGTTATTTTGAAATCGCAAGAAGCCGGGTCAAATCATGCTCAGCCGCATGAGATCATTTTCGGGTCTATTATTATTCACTATATATTGTAAAGATATCGGTTCGTCTGTGGCAATAATCATTTGGGTGGGAGCATGTCAATTATAGTTACGGGTCAAGTTAGGTTTGGTGGAAATCTCTCGCTCCACCAAATTGATTGAGATGATTCGGCTTGGGTCGGGTCGGGTCAGGTCAAGATCAGTGCCAAAGAGAAAACAATACAATGAAAGAAACTTACTAGTTGGAGGCTCCAATGACGGAACACCCCATAGGCCGGACCGATTGGACGCTCTACATTGAAATCATCTTCCTTGGGTGCTTAGAATTTTCGTTGATCTGCTGCTGATTGCTGAACCTTTGTCTAGGGTTCTTGAGCGTTGATGCTCCAACGTAATTGCATGGTCTGCATCCTCTTCAAGAGCGAGCAAGTTGAGGATCCGACTGACACGGTGTCAATAAAGGCCCTTTTTTAGACAGGCTTTTTGGATTTGATCGACATGATATTATCGGCCACTTCTGAGATGTCCATTGTGGATTCGAATGGCATAATATCAAAAATGGACATCGTTGAGACGTGTTTTTTGGGTTCGCTTGACATTATATTATGAGCCACTTTCGAGATGTCTAGAGTTGATTCGGTTGACACCATTTTTGAGACAGGTTTTTTGGGTTTGACCGACAGTATATTATCGGCCACTTCTGAGATGTCTAATGTGGATTCAACTGGCTGTATATTGACAATGCCCATTTCTGAGACGGGCTTTTTGGATTCGATTGACATTATATTATCGGCCACTTCCGAGATGTCTGTTGTGGATTCGACTGGCTCTATATCGACGACAATGGCCATTTCAGAGGCGAAGCATTCACTTGGCATCATTGATTTTTATTGGATTTTATTGTTTTTTCAGAGTGAAGAATGAAGATTTTTTTTTTGCCAGCTGGGATAAAACTAGAGTTAACAGTTTTTTCGTGCCGAAATGGCTAGTCCATGTGCACGCTTATTGACAATTTTAGGAATGAACTTAAAAGAGATACAATGAAAATAAGCGGCTATTTGAAAAATGTCTTCAATGACCCCTCTTAATTCATTTCTGTAGCTGGTTGGAGCACTCAATACCTCTAAAAGGTTGAGACAATCACTGGCAATAATGAGATGGAGAATCTTTCGTCGTCTAGCCCAGTTGCATGCCGAGAGAGCCGCTATAGCTTCAGCAATTAGGGGAGAAGAGGAATTAAATATGCAAATATCTTCATCCATGACGTGGTTATTAGTGTCAATCAGGACCCAACCACCTGCAGCTTTGAGGTCCGAGGTCCAGGAGGCATCAACGCAAATAGTGAGAGCCTTATTGCAATGGTTAGATCCGATCAAATTGAGAAGACGACCATCCTGTAGATTCAGAGGAGAAACATAAGATTGTGTACCATAATCCTCTAAAAGACTTTTGGTGTTAATAGATAAAGGCTGGAAGGTATTGATCTCGTTTAAGGCGGAACCAAGCGGGATAAGAGAACCATTGAAGAGGTGATTGTTTCTGCATCTCCATAAAGTCCAAAGAGTACCCAGAAACTTGCATTGACGCCAATCTCCATCGTTCCTGGATTTAAGATAATGAAACCAATTAATGATCCATAAGGCAATATCCATATCTTTCGCAGGCTCACAATTAATCCCGAGGGGTCCACCAAGCCAAAATCGAGAGGCAAGCGGGCAGTCTCTAAAGAGATGTTCACGAGACTCAACAACCTCATTGCCATTAGCCTTACAGTGAGTACAATAATGTTGATGATTTATCTGTCGTCTTAGAAAGTTTTCGCCGATAGGAAGACAGATAGAAAGTAGCTTCCAAAGGAAGATTTTCCATTTGTGGGAACATTTGATCTTCCAAAGAATGGACTTGCAAAAATTCTTCACTTCTGGTTTGATCCTAGAATTGCAAGCCATAGAACGATCTTCAAGTAAGTTAGAAAGAGCCTTCTTATACCCTGATTTGACCGTGTAGTTACCATTATTCGTACCACTCCAATAGAGTTCATCCCGATTGACATTAGGAGAGATATAAAGTCCCTTGATGCAATTGACCCAGTAAGGTGCAAAATAATAATTCAATTTTCCAGATCCCATGTACCTGTGTCAGTTAGGAGGTCCGAAACATACAGAGGAAAGTTAACTTCATCAATTAAATTGACCCCTGTTTTAGCCAAAGGAATCATACCATGAATCCAATTAGCATCGCAGATGCTAATCCTACTGTAGTAGCTTGGAGTCCAGGCAAGTTGCTTACTGAGGAGGCTAAAACCCCATCTAATGCTCCTTCATCCCCAAGAACAGCCATAATTAGTTTTCTTGAGAGAATCCTTGAAAGTACTGCAACTCAGCTTATATTTTGCAGCAAAGGTCTTGCTAATGAGAGACTCTGTTTCAGTTAAAATTTTCCATGAAGTTTTAGCCAGTAGAACCTGGTTGAGGCATAACGTATTTCTAACACCGATCCCACCTTCGGATTTTGGGAGACTAATGAAGTCAAAACTTCTCCAGTGAACTGTACGTCCACTTCTAGTTCCGGCCCACCAAAAATGCGATAAGAGAGAGTTAATCCTCTTAGTCACACTTATCGGTATGCGAAATACCGATAGAAAATAAATTGAGAGTGAGGAAAGAACAGAAGCGATCAACGTTAGCCGACCCCCGGGAGAAAATGTAGATCCACTCCAAGAGCAGATACGTTTTTTGACTCTTCCGATAAGATCATTGTAGAAATTCTTTTTGTTGCCATCAATTAAGATAGGAATACCCAAGTAGTTGCCCATCGGGTTGCACCTTTTTATTTTGAAGGTACGTAAACAATTATTAGCATTCCCCAGCGGAGTAGAGTTTCTAAAATAAAGTGCCGATTTGTCGAAGTTTATCTGTTGGCCAGAAACTTTGCAGTAGTCTTGGATTACCCTGTTAAGAGTAGTAATAGACTGAGTATCACAATGAGCAAAAAATATGGCGTCATCTGCAAAGAAAAGATGACTAATACTTGGAGCGCTTCGACAAATATTGATTCCCTTAATCTTTCCATCCAGTTGAGCTTTAAGTAGGTTGACTGAAAGAACCTCCATAGACAGAATAAAGAGAAAGGGTGATAGGGGGTCGCCTTGCCTGGGTCTCTTTTTAGGAATGAAGTTCCTAGTGGGAGAGCCATTCACCAGGACTGCATATGAAACCGTAGTAATACAATTCATAATAAGATTAATGAACTTTTCCGAGAATAGCAATGACGAGAGAACACGTCTGAGGAAGAGCCAATCAACCCTATCGAACGCTTTGCTCATATCCACCTTAAAGGCCATTAGGCCATTATTATTGCTCTTATTTTTATTAATGTAATGGATTAATTCTTGGGCAATCAGAATATTGTCACTGCAAGAGCCTCCCGGCATAAAGCCACTTTGGTAAGGGCCAATAATGCTTGTAATCACCCGTCTAAGTCTATTAGCAATACACTTAGTAATGATCTTCATAATAGTGTTGCAAAGGCTGATTGGTCTGAAGTGTTGCACGCATTCAGGATGATCTACTTTCGGGACCAAAGTAATGAAGGTACGATTCAACTCCTTTAAAATATTACCGCTGTTAAGGCAGTGACAGACAGCCAAGATAACATCATCCTTAATAATATACCATAGTCTCTGATAAAAGATAGCCGGAATACCATCTGGGCCAGGAGATTTGAGGGAACCAAGTTGAAAAACAGCAGCCCGAACCTCCTTGGGCGTGAAAGGGGTATTGAGAAAAGCTATGTCGCCTTCTGTCAGTTTATTAGTGAGATTGTTAAACAGGGTCAGGTTAACCTCAGTGTTTACCAGTTGGGTAGAAGGAGACGGCATTGTGCTATGAACCTCATAAGTTGAATCAGCCCCATAATGCCTTGAGAAAAAATTGAAGAAAGTATTTCTAATATTCTCCTGACAGTAAGTCCAAACTCCATTAGTATCCTTAATTCCAGAAATAAAATTTTTGCTTGCCCTCTCTTTGACCCAATTGAAGAAGAATTTAGTGCAAGTGTCACCATTTGATTCTCAATTAATCTTGGATCGCTGTCTCCAGTATTTTGCAGCAGCCGTGCAGAACTCCATAAGTTTATTGTGGTGGCTGTTATATGAGGTAACCTCATCTTCAGACCCTCCAAATATAGCATCTAAATCAAAGCCAAGAAGATCATCAAAATCAGACCACTTTTTACCCCACTCCAGACGTTTGTCGAGGGACCATCTCTTCATAGTGGTCCTGGTGATAGCAAGTTTCCTTGCTAGAACATATGACGGCGACCCACTAATGCCATTGATAGAGTAGTGGTTGTTCCAGGCATCCGAGATCTTAGATTTGCAATCCTCAAAATCAAGATTCCAAGCTTCAATTTTATAGGGTCGGAGCTTATGGTCCAAACATAGGTGAACATCTACCTCTATTATTGCATGGTCACTAACCTGAATTGGATAGTGCTTAACAGCCGTATTAGGAAATATAGCCAACCAGGTCGGAGTAGCGAGAGCCTTGTCTAGACGCTCGTATATTCTTTCTTTGCCGTCTCTATTGTTACACCAAGTAAAGCGTGGACCTTTGTAAGGGATGTCAATCAAGTTGCAATCAAGTTTCCATCTTGTGAAGGAGTCAGCACCCCGAAGATTTTTATTATTACTAAGACTATACTTGTCTTCAGGGTATTCAACTTGGTCGAAATCGCCCATAAGGATGACCGGTAAATCTAAGGGATTAATCTTCTCACTCAAACTATTCCAAACCTGATTTCTTTCACCATGATAAGGACTACCATAAACAAAGACAAGGTAGCGGAAAAGTTCTTTTATTAATTCTTTCATAATGATAAAGTTGCTACAACTGAAGATAAGGTGCATCGAGATAGAATTTCTCCATCCAACCCACAACCCACCACTAGATCCAATGGCAACTATTCCTACAGCATTAGTAAAACCAAGCGAACCTCCGATACGACTGACACTTGCTACGTGACATTTTGTTTCGCTAAGGAAAAGGACATCATACTTATTATTCATGACCATCGCTCTTAGTTTCGGGACTGCAGGGGTGAGCGGGTCGTTAAGACCCCTGCAGTTTCATAAAATGCCTCTCATGGCTGCTTTGGAGACTGTTGTGGGACAGTCTCCACAACCCTTGGAAAGCCAGAGGTCTCAATATCAAGGTCTTCAAAGTCAACATTCGTCACAACCATTCTGAAAGCCTTATTAAAAGGCTCATCGAATTTGAGTTTCTTACCAAGTGAAAGAAGATAAGTCTTAGCAGTATTCTTATCAGCCAAGGAGTTTTCCTCAAGAAGTTGAAGGTCAGGATCAGAGTTGGTCTTTCTCTTAGCACTAGAATTCTTCTGGGCACTGTAGAATAATGGTTTCTCAGCAGGGAGCCCCAACACCAGTGCTGGATATGGTTTCTTAGGTTGTTTATCTTGGGAGCGAAGAAGGAGGTCCACTTCAAGTGGACCAAAAAGATCAGTTGAGAAACCCTTCAATTTGTTATCGATATCCTGGAATAGAGAGAGAACAGCAGAGGTAGTCACACTAGCAGTAGAACGAGTAACCAAGAGATTACCGGTACCTTCAGAATTAGATTCAGCAGCAGGAGGATTCAGATTGTTACGAACAACAGATAACTTTGCAGGTGGAGAAGTGTATGTAATTGGAACGGTGGGAGGTAAGATCTGTTGAGAAGAATGAAGATGTAAGAATTCAGTTTGGTTGCATTGCTTTAGTTGTCACTTTATCTAATTTCAGGAGTTCCTTGCTACAATACTTGTGCCCATAGACTAGCCATTTCAGCACGGGATAAATCTTAACTCATGTTTGTTCTGGCCGGAAAAAAAAAGGACAGTACCACTAGTGTATATGTTGACTTTAATTTATTTGTTGTTTAAGAATGACTTTGATTGAGATGGAGTGGATAGAAATCTATAATTAAGGTTCATGCTACATCGTGGAACTACCGATAAACATGATCTAAAACGAGTATTATTCGGTCTAAAATGAATATTTTTCGTTCTAAATTTAAAATAGGTATTAAAATAATATTTTGTTTGATCTATTTTAATCTCAAGACATATGTGATACATCCGTTTATTGTTTTAAAAGAGTTATTAAATCATAATGTAGGTAGGATCGCAGAAGAGAGCAATAATAATTACAGAGTACTTTGTAGTTCTATATCAGGACAATTATTAAGTGCTGTTTCAGGTCGTTGACATTTCAGTCAGATCGTCGGCGCGTTTTAATGTAAAAAGATGACCATGTCCTTCCCTAATTACATTAGTTAACTAAGTTAATATAATTATAGAAATGAAATTATGTTGATGAAACTCGTTAATGAAGCGGTTTTTATTTTTTCAAACCGTTTCGTTATTACGTTATGTTATTTATTATTTCCTCCACCCCCACTCCACTCACCATATTCAATTTTGTTTTTTCTCACCTAAAAAAAATCGTCTTTTCTTGAGAGAAATCCGACTTTCCTAAAAACCTGACTTTCCTTTGAAAAATCGACTTTTCCCAAAATGGATCAATAACCGGTTAATGCACTTTTAATTTTAATTTCCTTCCTTTTGATTATATTTTCTCCTTTAATATGTTAATGTGTATTATGTAACACCCCGTATTTTATAATAATATTTATTCGGAAAGTTTGTTATTAAAATAATTATTCCGTGTTTTATAATTATATGGATTCTATATTTTATTGCCTCCTTTATCCGTTTTAAATTAATGTCTCGTTTTGACTTACTTTTAATGGGTTGAAATATCCGTACACGATTTGACTATTTTTAAATGATACCCGCTTTTCCTATATTGCTTCTTCAAGCGTTTTATTATTGTTCAACCCAAATTTTAATTGGATAATCCGTTGTACGAGATAATGGACCCTAAGCCCATTTGTTAATCCCCTTAGACCATGTTTATCCCTACCCTCTTTTCACCAAGGTCCAACCTATATAATATTCTTCTTTATTTACAACCCAACTTATCAAACCCACACTAACTTTCCTACCTTTATTCACACCTTTCTTTCACTATGGTCCTATATATTCTTTAGTATTATTTTTTCCATCTAAATTTAAAAAATCATTTTATTGAACAATCAATAATTATTTTACGAAGTCGGTTATGTATTTTCGTTAATGGAAAATATTACTTTTTACGAACTTACATTTTAATTATTTAAAAAAAAAACATAATTTTGAGTGTGATTTTGAAGGTTCGAATGTTGTGAATTGGGATTATCTTGAGAATCTAACAAATTTACAAAAGTTTTATCCATATTTTGAGTTTTTTTGAAGATAAAAGAGAGTAATTAATAAGGGAGAAAATGAACAAAATTTTTTTGGAGTAAAGGTATATCAAAATTGGTGTCTATTTATAGAGCATAAAAAAATATGAATATTGGTAAATTTTTTATTTTATTTTAATAAAGTATATTTTAAATATATTCATTTTAAAGTTTATAACAAATACAACAAATAAAAACCAATTACAAGATGACAAGTGTAAGGTTAACAATAAGGTGGGAGAGGTCCTATTTGGACCAAATGTTGAACAAAATAGTTTGGGTCCAAATTTTTTATTATTAATTTACCCTTCACCCTCCACCTCCACCTTTTTCCCCACCCCCATTAATCCTAGTCTTATAAAGGAAGTTAACCTAGCAATCAACTAGGTCATTTTCATATGTTTGTGCGTGTGTTTTGCCGCACGTCTTCTTCCTCCCTTCTTTTTGTTTTCATTTTCTCCATTTAACTCCATTGTTATGCATCTATCTTTCTTTCAAATGCATACATAAATTATATTTTCATAATCTTGGCTCTTTTCTCTACAACATACTCATCTCCAATTAATTTTATGAGATTCATTTTTATGAACATTTAGACCTACCTTTAGGGTCTCTAATTAAAGAAAAAGATACCATTCTTTTGGTCGTTTTGGAAGAGGATTTGTGTGGTACGATTTCCATCACATATGTTTCGGCTTGTTTCTTCAAAGTCGATCTATGAGGATGGTGACACGTGTTGGAGACAAGGTTTTGTTTGTCGCGTTCTTCGTGGTGTTTCTTATTAATGTTTATCATTAATTGTCAAAAAGGTAACTAGATGTGTCTTTTGATCGCGTTTATGATATGTGAATGTCATTAATATGATGAATGAATGCATAATATGATATTGGATGTTGTGTGGTATTATTATGCACGTTTATTATTTCGTTGATAGATTGCACGATTTAATTGTATCGTTAATTGTATCTTTAATTTTATCGTTAAGATGTTAATTACCGTTTTATGCGAATTAGAGAGTTGTGAATCGTTTTGTGAGAGAATTCTAGGACGTGCATGAACCGACCGTGGCCTCCCTCGGTGGAGATGTTAGGGTGTTTCATCGGTGCTTTTAGAGTTTCAAACCCTAGATTCAATGATGACTCAACCTACCATCACCCGGTGGTTGAGGTTAGGGTTGAGGTTAATGTAACTTCGTTGAGAAGTACTATGTAACTTCACTTGAGGTTAAGATAACTTCAACACGGGGTTATAATCTTGTCGAGGTTCCCGAACTTCGCAAGGTTATAGTCAAGGTTAATGTAACCTTAACTTAGAGTTAAGGTTAGGGTGAAGGTTAAGGTAACCTTAGCGTGGACTTAAGGTTATAACTAAGGTTAACGTAACCTTAACAGGAGTTAAGGTTATAGCCGATGTTAATGTAACCTTAGCAAGAAGCTAATGTTATAGTCGAGGTTAATGTAACCTTGATTGAAGTTAATGTACCTTCATTGAGAAGTTACTACACCACTTCACTTGAGGTTAATGTAATCTCGTCGTAGCATCATAATCTTGTTGCAGTTAATGTAACTCCACGAGGTTATGGTTGAGGTTAGGTCAACCTCACCTTAGTAGACAAGGTTATAGCCAGCGAACCTTAGCCTTGGATACTATTAGGCATTAGATATGTGAGGTTAACTCTATGGTTATAGTTAGTTGTACTATCTATTATTCACGTAATAGTTGAAAGGTTACTTCTACGTATGTTCTTCATAGTTCACTCAATTATATTGTCCTATGTTTGAGACATGATTGGTATCTAATATAGTCGGTTATACTTATTGGATTGCAGTAACACTTGGTATAGTCAGTTACACTATCTAGGGCTTGATTTTTCCTGGTATAGTCAGTGACACTATACTAAGTCCGATTACTACCTTGTATAGTCAGTTATACTATACTAGGATGGGTTGCCACTTAGTACAGTCGGTTATACTGTACTAGGATTGGAGTCGTGATGTTATTCACGAGAGCCTTGTACAGTCAGTTATACTGTACAGTTACACGAAAGCTAGTGGTATAGATGACGTGCGGTATCAGTTATATACCAATCGGAATGAAAAAGCGCCAAATGCCGAAGGTCTATGTTCGGGCGTGCCTTGAGACGTCAGTTATACGCTCTGGGTCCCGTGTGTCGTTTGGTGTACAGTTATTGCATCGAGAGCCCTAGCTAGGCTTAGACATATAGTTGTCAGTTATACGACTATACATAATACCGTGGAGTATTAGTTATATGCTCCACACCGATGGGAAGTCTGTTATACGACCCTTCCGTCAGAGTATCAGTTATATGCTCTGGCAGGTGAGAGTGTCAGTTATACACTCGAGCCGGTGTTTGCTCTATACCCTAGACGTAGTGTAAGAAGGTTAATTGTGAGTAATCAGTCCGGTTTGGATGTTGGAATTTCTTCGTAACTGTATGATCCTAATTGGTCGAGTATGATAAAGCTTTCATGTATTCCCTATCCGTATTATTCATTGATTGCTGATTATTAGTTGCTTTCATCCTATTGTAAAGACAACTGGGAGAGCATCTAGTTACTCCCCACTGACTGTGTACCCCCCTTTCAGGTCTTTCGAGATGCGGTTGCATATGATGATGTTGGGGAAGACCTGTGGAGAGAGACCTTTATTTAAGTTTCTTCAATTTTCACTTTGAACACTTCGAATAAAGTATTAGTAGAATGTCGAGATAGTGACGATCCGGATTCGGTCATGTGTTTCCGCCACCTTTGACCCTATATTTCATACTATTTATATTATTATAAGTTTTTAATAATTCAGATTGTTACATATTAGTTTAGCATACAAAATCGTTTCTTCTCGTTTAATTTGTTGTTTATGTTTACGGTTTGTCGTATTCGATCTTGTGCTCGATTTCCGTGATTTAAAAATGAAGAGGGATGCGGAGAAGGGGTTTGGGCATCAGTTTTGGACGCGTGGGGGTCTCCTGGGCGCTAGTTGTCCCTGGGCGCCAGTTTTTGGTGCCCGGGCCTAATTTTTTTTTTTTTTTAATTTTTTTTTTCGTACGACGTTATACGTTACGATATCCATTTCATTTGTTTTCGTTCTTCGATAAATTTTTATATCGTGACTCTGTTGTTATTTTGAATGTTTGGAATTATTATGATACGAAAATGTTTACTTTTGTGGAGTTATAATGTCATTAACAAAACGGGACGAGACGAGGAGACACGTGTCTCAAAAACCGTAAAAAATTACAAAAACCGTAATCTTAAATTAGTCGGGAAATAATAATTACATTAATTAAGAAAATTAATTAATATCATTACTCATAATTACAGAAGGGCACAAAGGTAAATTCACGTATAAAGCGCCGACAACCTGGCTGAAATGCCGACGACCTGAAGTAGGAGAGCAATTATTACATTCACAAACATGTCCTACAACGATGATCATGACTCAAATATTTGTGGGTTTTCAACAACTTTGAGCTCGATTTGGGTTTGGGATGGTTACAGATGGAAGTGAGTCGTGTCGAGTTGTGTTGGCCCATGCCTGATGTTAATTTACATTGTTGGAGGAGAAAATGGTACAGTCCAAGCATAGGGAGATGTGTTGCGTGCTAATGAATGAAATTATCATCTTCTAAGCAGATGAAATGTTATCAACACGTAATAAGTACGCTAAAGACGAATATATTTGTAAAGAGGGAACCGTGGATGAGGCGATCAGGCGAATGTGTCAATCGGGTCGGGTTTGGACAGATCAATTTGGGTCGAGACATTTTAGGCCCGCCATGTATTTTGAGTCGAGTCAAGTCACTTCGAGTTTCGAGGTTGTTTTGGGTTTTTGTTACTCCCTCCGTTCATAATCTTTTGCCCCGTTTGGTCATTATTTGTGAGGAGTGTTTTAATGAAACGGGGTAAAAGATACTGAACGGTGGGAGGAAAACACTTTAATCACTATTCTATACGGAGTACTAGATAATATTGTTCAATATTCTTGACAATTTATAGTAGAAAATATACTCATGTAAAATGTTGTTTAATTCATCTTTATGAGTATATTAAAAATATAAATTTTTATATTTTGTTAATGTAAAATGGAAGATATTTAGAAGGTACTCTCTCCGTTTGTATCCAAAGGATACATATTCATTTTGTGACCATTCAAATCTAATTGACCCCTTTTCATTTTAGTCTAATTTTTGAACCAAATTATCCTTATTTTACTTTACATATTTACGTAATATGTAGCGTACCCTTGGATACAAAACCAAGGGGTAAAACACATGTCCACCGAGGAATTACACCGCGTAAGAAACTTCCGTACTCTTTTGTCGTATCTAACCCGCCAAAAGCTGCTTCCATGCTTCCAACACTCTGCACTCTCCACTCTCTCTACTCTGCTTTACTCATTTCTTCACTCTACCACCAAAATAATGGAAGATTCCCCTGAAAGTTCACCGGAGATTCACCTCAAAATGGAATCTTGCTGGCCGGAGATTCTCAAACGAGTTCCAACCAAACAACTCGGAATTTGCATGTGTGTGTCAAAGAAATGGAACTCACTCATCACTTCACCTTCCTTCATCTCTTCTCACACCATCTTCCTCTCAAAATTCCATCTAATCACTCAAGCTTCCAATCTTTTTCTTCTCAGATCCTTCTCCACCGAAAACCCACGAAAACCCTCCAAGGAATTGTACCACATTTGCTCTGATTCTGAAATCCCAAACAAAAATCATCAAACCCTAGAAAGTTTAGAAACCCTAATCAAAAAGACTGTGATTTGCCCTTTTAAGACTAGAGGTGGGTTTCAATTTAGGTTTGTTGGGTCAGTTAATGGGGTTGTGTTCTTATCAGATGATTACCTTGGTAATACTTATAATTTCATTTTATGGAACCCTCTTTTGAGTTGTTTTATCCATTTGCCCAAGCCTAGAACTTGTTTTGACACAATCGGGCCTTATATGCATGCTTCAGGGTTAGGGTACGATAGTGAAAGTGATGATTTTAAGGTTATTAGGGTTGTGTACCCATCTGGGAGGGAGGGATTGGATGAAACCCCGCCTCGAGCCGAGTTATACTCGGTTAATGAAGGGAAATGGAGGTGGGTTTCAGCTGAAAATGTTGAGTATTGTACCACTGATAAGGAATGGTCACAATGTTTTGTAAGGGGGAGTGTTCATTGGGTTGCTTACGAGAGGCGAAGTGAGGAGGAGGGTAGAGGTCATAAGAGTACTTTGTTGTTGTTGTTTAATGTTGTCAAGGAGAAGTTTCAAATGATGAAATTGCCTTTGGAATTGAGGGATGTTTGTCCATTAGCGATTATTGTATCCGAATCTCGTGGGTTATTGTGTGTGAATCATTATGTTAAGGCTGAGATGTTGGTTGGAGAAGTTATGGAGTATAATTTGTGGGTTAAGAAGGAGTATAATAGAGGTGGATCTTGGTGTAAGATTGCTAATATTGATCTTAGTGGTAGATTGCAAAAGGCTGTTCATTGGAGGATGAATGGGGAGTTGCTCATTTGGAGTATAGATAAGGAGCTTGTGTCTTATGATATTGAGACTGGTAATGGGATGATTCTTGCACCGAAGGACGACCATACTCTTTATGATGCGTGTTCTTTTGTCGAGAGTCTGGCTTTTTTGAACAAGGATTGCAAGAATAGAAGGTAGCATATGAATATATGTTATGGGACGTTCTTTGTGTTTATTTTATATTGTTTGTGCTTTCGTTTGTCAATTTGAATTAGGACTATTTAGTGAAGATTTGAGTATTTGTCCTAGGACTTTATGTTTCTAAATTTTGTCTTTTGTTATGATACTATATACTACAATTTGGTATGTTCTTTGTGGTGATTTTAGATTGTTTTGTGCTCTTATGTGTTAATTTGACTTATGTTTAATATAGGGAAAGATAAGCTGAGTATTTGCTCTAGGACTTTATGTTTCTAATCTCTTATCTTGTGCCATAACTGAAAAAGATAGAATTCGAGTTACTTCGGGATGACCGTTTCTTCATTCTCTAGGTAAGATTCAGATTGCGGCCCTTGATAGAGTTTACCTAGTTACATATGACTATTTCATGGAATTTCGATGTTTTGAGCCTTTTGGATTGTCTTAATGCTCACCTACAATGTTGGGAGTGTAGGCCTTTTGGTTAAAAAATGCCATGATTAGTAGTTTATCGATTTCATGCATACATATACTCTATGTATTTAGATTTGTCTGTACTCTGTAGCCTGTAGATTGTTGCATCTCAGATTAACTGTTGGAATGCTGCCATTCCTGATTTCCTGCAGTCAAGAGTCTTAAGACTAGTTTTCTGTTGTGTTCTGAAGCTGCCGTTCTACTATATGTTGCTATGTTATCACTCATTGACCTGCATGTTCTAATTACTGTAAATGCTGATGTTCCTGCTGTTAAGACTAGTTTTCTGTTCTGTTTAGAAGCTGCACCGTAATTCCGAAGCGAAAGATGAAAAAAATTCTTAGATTTCTTCTTCTACACACACACACACAAGTATGTCGCTATGTTATGACTTAGTGTAAGTATTGTGATTTTTGAATGTCGTTGCAGGCGTTATGTTCCAGAGGAAGCTGATGATGAGAATGGCAGCAGTGATGACAATGAGGCATTAGTGACACCGGAAAGAGCTCGTTTCCAGTATGATATGTACCTCTCTTTACCTTCTATAAAATTTTCACTTAGTTTTATGTTTCATACTTAGAATTCATGCACAGTATATATGTTTTGCACAAAGTTCGTAATTTATGAATGCACGAATGACGAACCTGTCTGATCATATATCGTTATGCGTTCACCATTGTGGTTCTTTAACTCGAGACCTCTGATGAAGGTAAACTATGAAATGGGGAAATTTATTGAACAGAATTTGTTACCATTGTTACATTACCAAGTTGCTGATTGTCTCGTCTTAACTCCGAAATTATTTGCAGTGGAGCGGGGAGATTCTTTTTTTGCTTGTACCAAATGCAGAAGTTCCGTCGACAGTTCTAGCTCACTAATCATCTTCAGCCAACGACTGACAAGGGGAACAAGACTAGGATGTCATGTACGAAGAAACCGTCTTTTGCCTATTGGAGGGTGTAACTAAGACCCAAGGAGTAGTAATGTAACTATGCTTATGGATTTGAATCGAAACCATGTCGATCTCTTTTGTTAATTACGATGTTAAAACTTGAGACTTTTATGATCGGTTTCCGGTCACTGCATTTCATGCTATGATGCAGGTAATCTATGCAAATTAAAGGACTCTTGACTGGTTTCATATGAGTATATTTTTTTTTGCCAAGACAGAAACCACCCTACAACAAGTTCAGAGTCAACACTAAAAAGTGTCCTCTGTTGTTAAGGGATTGGGAGAAACATAATACATTAAGAACAACATAAAAACTTAAAGAACGCCTAAAAACGAGAATGCTACGAGGTCCAAGGGCCAAAGCATGCTGACGGAGATCAGTAGAAAGGACACGAGCTTTAGCATCTACCATTGCATCGTCCAAGTTGTAAACTCCATACGATCGCTGATATTGATCAGTAGAAAGGATACGAGTTTAATATATTCATGTTAACATCTATGTCGATATTGATCATCTTGTTAGTAACCATTTTTTTATGATCACGGTTATTATTTAACCATCATCTCTCATTGTTCGTTACCTTTTTCCATGACAAAAAAGAAGAGAAAAACTACGAGTATATCCTATAAATAATATACGAAGTACTCCGTAGTGTTAATGACTATTTATGATTTTCTTGTTTGAGTGAACATTTTGTTTTAGTTACAAAAAATAGTTTCACCATAATTTATTAGTATTAATTTTTTATGGACGTAAATTTATTTTACCTTTTTTTACTAATAGGTAGAGGATCATACTTTGTACTATTTGTAGATGAATCATCTGATCTCAACTAAATTTTTATTACAAACTGTAATATGAATGTTTATTGAGATTGAAGAGTGATTAGTGCACACCCTCTACTATATGGTGAAATGTTATTTGACGGCTAGGATTCGAGCATGCGTGTTGGTCACGTAGACATGATATATACATTTACTCCGTATTTATATTTATATAGGCTAAGTTTAAAGGGAGTCTGAGTATGAGTCTGAGACTCAGATTTGTTGAGTCTGAGACTCATACCTGGATAATGTGGTTGGTACGAGTCTGAGGCTCAGACAGATGGAAGATTAAAGGAGGTCTGAAGTTGAGTCTGAACAAAAGTCTGAGTCTCAGATTCTTTGAGTCTGAGACTCATACCTGGTTAAAGTGATTGAGACGGTCTAAGACTCAGATAAGTCTGAAGTTGAGTCTCGGATTTCAAAGACTCATCCTCAGACTCGTTCATTCAGTTCAGTTCAGTTCCGTTCATTTTAGTTCAGTTCAGTTCGAATAAGTTGTTGTTATTATTATTATTATTATTATTATTATTATTATTAATTATTATTAATATTAATTATTATTATTATTTGTTAAATATTAAAACTAATGAGATTTTTATAAAAATTAATATTAATATAATAATAAAAATTAATATTGTTTTTATTGTTATTAATATTATTACTATTAAACATTAATATTGATTATTAATATTAATATTAGTATTATTATAATATTATTAATATTATTATTTATTATTACTATTATTACTATTGTTATTGTTATTGTTATAAATATTATTATTGTAAAATATTTTTATTAATAATATTTTTATTAAAATTAAAATTAATATAATAATTATAATAATTAATATTTTTGATACAATAATTAACATTATTATTTGTTGTTACAATAATAATTAATAATTTTTTTGTAACTAGTAAACTTGTTATTATTATTTCTTATTTCAGGCTACTTTAGTTCAATTTGTCTCAGCTCAGTTCAGTTCAACTTATTTTACTTTAGCTCATTTCACTGCACGTAGTAATAAAAACGGATAATGAATTGATAGTTATTCCCGACCAAACCAAACAAAATCTAGTTCGACCTGAACATGACCAATTCAAACCGACCCGAACCAACGATCCGACCCAGACCCGACAACTAGACATGACAAAACTGACTCGACCTGAAATGATCCAACCTTAATAAGCCAACTCGATCCCGATCTGATATCTAAACTAAAGATTGACCCGAGTAAACCCGAAATTGACTCGACTATTATTATAAAAAACGAGTCGATATCCCTAAAAATATGAAAATAGCAAACCCGAAATGATCTGGCACGACCCAAAGTCAAAGCGAAACTCACTTATCCCAAACCCGACCCGGTTGACTTGTTTGCCAGGTTTATCGACAACCCAACCCGAACTCGACCCACCCGCCCGATTACCACTTTTAATAATGACCACTTGGAAATAAATTTATTCGTATGTCACAAGATTTGTTTTACAATTAATTATTTAATTGTAATTATTCGAGTAATTAATCGAGTTATAAAATAAACGTAGATATTGAGGTAAATAAAAAAATAAAATAAGTTATGTAGAAAGTTGAGGTGAGATGATGTAAATAAAAAAATAAAAAAATAAAATAAGGTAGATAAAAAGTTGAGGTGAGATGAATAAAAAATAATATAAAATAAGGTATGTGAGGGGAGAAAGTCTGAGATGAGTATGTGGATAAAGTGTACTTTTGTAATGAGTCTGAGTCTGAAGAATGAAAAGTGAGTGAAAAACTGAGGTGGCCGAGTCTGAAAAAAAATGATGGGTCTGTGGATAAACATAGTCTAATGTTGATGTCATAAAGTGATGCTATAAGATTTGGTTCATGATATCAATAGTTTTCATGGACCAATTGGTGTGCTTAAACAAATAGATTAAATAATTAATCCGAGGATTATTCTCTTGTAAACAGTTGTAATTTGTAAGGGAATTTTTTTTATTTGCTAGCTAATTAATTCTGTTTTTCTCTCCAAATTCTCGCTGACCAACATTAAATCCTCTTAAAACAATAGTGTGATACTCGTATTTAATTAGTGGTTAATATTCAAAAAAATATTTAATTAGTGGTTGTAGTAAAGATGATGGAGAATAATTAAATACTCCTTAGTTGTTTATGAAAACATTATTCTCTTAATTAGCTGGTTATGCTTACCTTCCTTTAATCAATAGTAGTATATAGGTTTGACTTGGAAGAGAAAATTGCAGGAGAATGCAGAAGACAATTGTCTGACAGAGAATTGCTTAGGACTAATTAGGAGACACCTTTTTTATCATTAGCATATGATGTCAACTTTACCATTAGATCATGAATTATGATTAGGGATGATAACTAAAATGATCAGATTATACAACCATTTCGGAACTACTTTTTACCGTCGGCACTTTACTTCTTACCGTCGACGTTAATTACGTAAAATGATGACTTTGCCCCTGCTACTTATTCTCGAAATAATATTACTTTTACATTTTATAGATTATCGGTTTGTTAAAACTCGATAATAAAATCGTTCTTTTCGATTATCGTAATAAAACAACACCGACTAACTATATAGTTAGTATATGGAATTACGTAAAATGACGAGTTCTCCATTGCAATTAATTCTCAAAATATTATCACATTTACATTTTGTAGAGTATCGGTTTATTAGAACTCGATAATAAAACCGTTTTTTCGATTATCGTTACGCCTCCGATTTTAAACAGTTAATTAGATTAATTAATGACTTAATACAATTTAATAAACGTAATTAACAAATACGTGTAATACGCAAATTAAATCCTAACTAATCTACGACAAGTCGACATTCAAGTTTTATTATACAAATCGATGCAATTTTTTTTAAAAAAAAGGGTTATTTCATGGGAATAATACCAACTATGCGTGTACTTATTAAATTAATACAAAAAAGAATTAGAGCAAGTGAAATGAGTTATATGCGAATCGAGCCCTTGACCTCAGATATATAGTACTTATTATCTACCACTACACCACAATATCTCATTGTTTCAATTATCACTAAATTAATCCTAAAGCTATAGACTCCAATAATTTAATTAAGGAAAATCCTCATCCCCTTTCCACAATTTTTCCCGCCTAAAGTTATCCACTACAGAAAAGAAGAGAATTAGAGCAAGTGAAATGAGTTATATGTGAATCGAGCCCTTGACCTCAGATATATAGTACTTATTATCTACCACTACACCACAATATCTCATTGTATCAATTATCACTAAATTAATCCTAAAGCTATAGACTCCAATAATTTAATTAAGGAAAATCCTCATTTTCCACTAACCAAATAACAATCCTCCAATTTTTCCCGCCTAAAGTTATCCACTACAAAAAAAAAAGAATTAGAGCAAGTGAAATCCCCTTTCCACTAACCAAATAACAATCCTTCAATTTTTCCCGCCTAAAGTTATCCACTACAGAAAAAAAGAGAATTAGAGCAAGTGAAATGAGTTATATGCGAATCGAGCCCTTGACCTCAGATATATACTACCTCCGTCCCACTAAGATTGTCACATTTCATTAAAATACTCCTCACAAATAATAGGAAAAATGGACAATCATTTAGGGACGGAGGGAGTAGTACTTATTATCTACCACTACACCACAATATCTCATTGTATCAATTATCACTAAATTAATCCTAAAGCTATAGACTCCAATAATTTAATTAAAGAAAATCCCCATTTTTCCACTAACCAAATATATGTAGTACTTATTATCTACCACTACACCACAATATCTCATTCTATCAATTATCACTAAATTAATCCTAAAGCTATAGACTCCAATAATTTAATTAAGGAAAATCCCCATTTCCACTAACCAAATAACAAATCTCCAAATTTTCCTGCCTAATCACATACTGGCCTACCATATGGGCTTACTTTTGAATTATTTAATATATATTGGTTGGGCTTATATCTAAATTACCCATGCATGTTAACTGCGATCAATAGCTATATGTTTAAAAGATACTAACATAAAATAATATAATAATATAATTAATAGAGTAGATGCTATCATTTTTGTTATACCATAAAATAGTATAAATCTTTTTCTATATATCATACTAATTAATTGATTGATTAATTGACAGTAGCATCTAATTTTATATTTTATATACCATAAAATAGTATAATAATATAATTAATTGAGTAGATGCTACCATTTTTGTTATACCATAAAATAGTATAAATATTTTTTATATATCATTATACTAATTAATTGATTGATTAATTGACAGTACCATCTAATTTTATATTTTATATACCATAAAATCCCCTTGCTACTAAGAGATTAACCACCCCTATAATTTTTCCGTCTATTCATATTGGACTCATATTTGGGCCTTAACTGCTTTGGTCATGTAATACTGAAATTTTGTTAACAGTATATTTTACAATCTCTGTTATTTGCACCCGTGTATACTATAGAAACTGTATATATACCAACGAAAATACGTTTTATTTTTGTAATAATCAAGACTGATATTTGATTGCAATTAAATATTGTAATCGTCTATTAAGTAAGAAAATAAAAATTCTCAAAACTTTTCGCACCAAAATTTTAAGCTATCAATCTCTACTAACTAAGAGAAAAAAAATCTCAAAACTTTTCTCGCCTAAATTTTAAACTCTCAATTTGGACAAAATCAATAGAACAAATGAGGAAGAATCACACTCAATTATCATATAAAAATTCTTACGGGTTAAATATTTAAAAACTAACAACGGGTGTATCGATACAAATAAATTGTAGAAATATAGTCGCTTAAATTTCTAACAACAATTAAGATAATAATTTTTTTGTACTACATATTTCATGATATTAGTCGAGGTTGCAATTTCAAGTTATTTTATTATTATCCAAATACAATGATAGAATCGTGAAAAATTATCAGGTTGCTAAATTAAAATCTACTTTGTATAAATAATTAACTTAAAATATTAAAATTCTATAAATACCGTGCATACATGCACGGGGTATACACTAGTTTTAATATAAACTACGCATTCATTAATCTCGCTTTGCTATGTTTGAAATTATGACTTGCTATTACCGGTCATAGTGACTTGTTGTAACTTTTTAGAGTTTTGTTAGGTCTGTTGCAGTTATCGTGAAAGCCAAAATTACAATAAAAACATTTTTTCATATCTTCTATAAGACTAATTGAAAAACAAATGGAAGATGAATTTTCAAATTTTTTTTTTTATCAATGGCCGAAAATGAACAAGAAATGTAAATTAGAAGAAGAAAAGTTGGAGGAAGAGTTGAAAAAGGAAGGTTTAACAGGTAGTCGGTCACCCATAACAAAGCGAGATTAATGAAGACGTAGTTCGTATTAAAATCAGATTACGTATAGTTTGTATTAATTTAAAAAGCACACGCATACTTGGTATTATTCCCATGAAATAACCCTAAAAAAAATGGTCGAAGAACTTTTTCGACTGGCCCATGATGGGTCAGTCGAAAAAGTTCTTCGACCAATTTTTTTCTCTTTTAATTTGCTTTTCGAAGTAAGTAGTTTTGAACCATTTGAAATATCAGGTTGTTGATGAGTTCGATCCTTGTTAATAGCAAGACAAACGTGTAAGTAGGGGGATTCGAATCTGAGCCACTTGTATGAAATGTTATCAATGTAACAAATTTCACCACCTTATACTTCTATTTCTCAAAACTTTCAAGTATAATAGCGTAAAATATGGAGTAATTTATAAACTTAAAAAATGTCGGAATTTTTTTTGTGCCTCATAGGCGAAAAATCCTAGGTCCACCACTGGATATACACAGCGAAACAAAGATTCATAAGTCGACCTAAACCGATAAATCTGTCCCGATCTACGATATGAATCGATTTAATTGCGTAAATAAGTAAAAGTCGCGAAAAAAATCGAAGAATACGTCCAATTATAGCACGATCGATCGCTTAACACCGCTTGTGGAAGTGTAAAACCCGTTCCTCAAGGTTCGTGAAATAAGAAACCCGATATTTTAGAAAACCGCTTCGTAATACTCGATTTGTAATTTTGATTTTCTAGAGAGATGAAACGGAAATGAATAATGAAATGCTTTTGAAGTTTCTATAATAAGTTGTGGGCTTTTAATGAGGACGATTGTGTGGATTTGTGTCGAGCTTTTTAAACGGTTTTTAAAAAAACGCTTCATTTGAGTCGAGTTTCAAAATAAAATACTAAATACGTTTTTTAAAATATGAAGCGAAAAAAAAGCGACGTAATAATTGTCAAATAAAACACGGTTTCTAAAAAAGTCGATTTGGTGGAGTCGGTTTCAAAATTAGAAATCGTAAATATTACCGACTTCGTGAATCAAAAATATTAGAAACAAAAAATAAAAAATAAAATCTAATGAAGGGCAAAGTCGTCATTTTACGTAATTAACGTCAACGGTAAAGAGTAGTCCCCCATTTGTATATAACTTTATATATAATTGTTTTTTATTTATTTTGAGTGTTACTCCATTCGTATTTATATGTCCATTATCTAATATATGTGAGAAGTATTTATATTAAAAGAAGACAAACATATAAATACGAAGGGAGTATATCATAAAGTTTTTGAGTTTTGTTGTAAATTTTCTGAGTTTTAATGTAAAGTTTTCGAGCTAAAACACATAAATGTTTTTGCTCAAAAACTTACTCGTACAACTTAGCTTAGAAACTTGTATAAGTTCAAAAAATATACATACAAGTTTAAGTACTTTGAGGCGGTTGTACATTGGGTTGTTTTCAATTTGGATCACTTTTTGATATGTTATTATTATTATCAAGTTATTTAAGGACAATGATTCGTAGGTGAAAATAAACGTTCAAGTTGGTTCAAAGGGGCGGATCCAAGATTTCCCGATAGGGGGGGCATTTTGAAAATTTTACGGTTTGTATTTTGAAAAAAAATTATAAGTGAATGTATACAATAAAAATAATTGGTTGAAAACCAAGTTTGATTGTATAAATTGATGTTAGTTTTGAATTTTTTTTGCTTCAGTTAAGAAAACTTACAAAAAAAATACTCCGTACTCTGTATGTATTAGACAGTTGAGTAACTTGTAGATATATGCTCCCTCCGTCTAACTCATTTATTTGTATTTGATCAAAAAAATCCTCTTCACAATTATCTAAAAAGGTAAACAAATGAAAGAAGACAAATTTATGTGGCTCATTGGTTCTGAATAAGTCAAGAAAAGGATTCGAACCCCTTATCATATAAATAAATGGGAGACATCACAACCATTGAGCTACAAGTATCATCATGATTATTGAATTTAAACTATTCTAATTATTTCTTGGATTTGGGTGAGGGCAACCGCCCATCCATGCCCTCACCCAAATCCGCCCATGGTACTTCAAATTAATTAGGTTGAGGGTCGAGTTAAGTTAAATCAATTTTATGGGGTCTATACATAAAATCGATTCTTTGAAAATGGAAGAGAATTTACGACTAGGCAAAAATGGACACAATGCCTACCATTATGACATACCGAAATAGTCGTCCACCTTTAATCAAAGATGGCAATACAATATTTAATTTAATAAATTGAAATCATAATTAATTAAGGGTGCTACTTTTTCATAATTGTTTGTTAATCAATTATACGTAAGAATTACCATGTTATCTCTCTCATTTTCCATTCACTTTTCTAGAGAGCTATTTGAGAGAAAAATATTTCATCTCCCTCCACCACCCCACCACATCGGTCACCACATCTTTTTTCACGGTTCTTTTCAACATTTTTCTTCGTTTTACTCCCTTTCTTAAAAATATGATTAACGTTATTGTTTTTTCATGATTTTTTGGGGAAAAGTGATTAGTATTAATTTTTTTTATTTAGGAAAAACTATTTATTTTAATTACTAATATGAGAATTAATAAATACACAATTAATATTTGGAATTACTAAATACATAATATGAGAATTAATAAAACGGGAATTAAAAAAAACAGAATTAATTTGATTATAATAAAAAATTAATTACAAAATAATACATAATACAACTTAAATTAGAAATTAAAAAAATCAACCAAACAAACCGCACACCCCCAAATTTCTAAAAGAAAGATTAACCCTAATTTTCAATTAAAATTAAAATATCGATTATCGAATTACAATTCCTAGCGAATTCCCAAATAATGATTGATCGATTTCTAGAATTGACGGGATTTAAGAAGAAATTTGGATTAAGAAATGATTTAGAATAGGAATAGAGCACTCAATTCTCTTTGGATTAGAAAAGGGCAATATAGGAATAATTAAGAAATTTTAGGGATGATTGAGTAACATGCAATTATGAAAAATGAATTCCGTTAATTAATTAGCTAATAGCCCAACTGCCCAAGTAGTTTGAAGTCAACACAAATTATAGTATACAACCATTTTACCGTATTACGGACCTTAAAATTAAGAATTTATCCAAAAAAGTTATCACTTTAAATTATTTAGGGACTACTTTGAGTTAAGTAGTCTTCACTTTTTAATACCAAAAAGTGGTAACTTATTAGACGAGAATATTGTGTGGATTAAGCACAATATTCTAGCCTATTATTTTGTGATTAGTTGCTATAATTTAGCATATTGTTCCTAGTATTCAGTAGGTAACAAGATCAACTTGTTATCACCTTTGTATTATAAATATTGACTTGCTTATCAATAAACAAAACAGATTACAATTCCCAAACATTCATCTTCTCTGTTTCACGCTTCCAACATGGTATCAAGCCTGGTTTAAACCCTAAAACTTTCAAAGCAAAAATCAGTTTTTTTTTCTCTCCTTGCCATGACTGGCGGAGAAATTTCAAACACGGAAAATTTCGTTCCCAAAATCGATCCCCTTTCACCATTTTATCTGGGTTGGGGTGATCTTCCAAGCCTGAAATTATCCACTATTCTGTTGAACCATCGCAATTATGATAATTGGAATCGTTCGATGAGGATGTCCTTAAAATCGCGTCGGAAATTTGGCTTCTGTGACGATTAATTAAAAAACCAACTGATGCGTCTCTTTTAGGGCAATGAGAAGTTTTTCACTGTACCATTGTGTTGGGTTTGTTGATGATGATTAGCCTATTTAATTTGTGTTCCTAGTTCAAACTTTTCAGGTTATGATTTATCAAGAATTAGTCGATGAATGTTGAGAACGATTAAATGAAGATCAAGACAAGTCACCCAAAGAATCAAGAATGAAATTGACAGTGGCGAATCCAGGATTTATCAAATGGGGGTGATATGTACTGTAGGTAAGATAGGTAAGACCCGATCCGATCGTTAAATATGAGCGATGAGGCATGTACCCAGGAATAGACTAAACGAGGACATATTTGACTCAGTATACATATAGATATGTAGGTATGCGCCTCCTATAATACAAAAAAGTAACGTCAATATAGAATTTGGTACATTAAAAACTAAAAAGGACGTTAAAAGTAGGATAATGGTAAATATAACCCTTAATAGGAGTATTATATTTCGTATCTAAGCAAGTATATCTTCTGAGGTTCGTATTTACTTTGGAATTGAGGACCAAATTACATGAAGTTCGTAATTAATATTTCTTCCATCTAAATAAAAGTTTCCATTTAATTATTACATTCACACTAGGTACGTCACCCGTGAAATTCACGGGATTATCCGCTTAAAAATCGCATGCCCTGGTTTTTGTAAATCATCCACCAAGTTGTTTCGTGAATGTATATACGTAGTTGTTGTCTCAAATTACACGTGGATCGATTTCTTATTTAACGGAATTGGAGATAGTTGAAATGTAGTTTCGATTGCAATAATTGGATAATGGAAATAGTTCATAAAGTGGGTGGTTACAAGCAGAAGTTCAATCTAATTTAATAGTTCATTGGCAGTATTGAAATTAAGAATCAGTGTGGCGGTTTTCCCTTTTCTTTGCCGGTGTTTTGATAGGTGTCGGGCTTCTTGGACGCTTTCCTCCATTGCTTTTGCTCCTGTACTCAAATTTGTTAGTTGCGTTGCCTTTTTTTGGTGCTAAAAGAAACTTTATTTAATTATTCGTCTAATTTGATTGACCTGTCTTCATTGTGCGGTGGGTGTTCCATTTGGGCTTGTTCAATTTCTTTTGAGGTTGTTTCCTTTGGTCCACCTCCAGAAGCCTGATTCTAAATATGTTTTCAAAAGTGTTAAATGTTAAGTGTACGATGTTCACCTACTTTTATGTAGTTGGGCACCTTTTTCGTTTGTTGTTGAGACACACTTACTTCTTCTAATATATTGTTGGCGATGTAAGTCCTTAGAACCTTTAATTCTCTATCTTGGCCGTAGTTGTTTGTTCCTATCGCGACCTTAAATGTGAAAAACTTGCCAATACAACTCTGTAGTATGTTGTATACTCTTTGTTTTCCGTCGTCCTGTAATTTTTTAGAGTGGTTGAGTTGTCATAATGTGGTGAAAAATTAGTATCATTGGTATATAAGTTGACTGGGAGAAATGTTGAGCCAAGTGTACGTGTACCTTCTCGTAAATGTCCAATAGTTTGTCTATTGGTTGCCCAATTATTTTTTCCGCCTCTTTATCAAAAACGACGATACTTGCTTCACTGTCCCCGTCTGATAATGTCCCGATGATTCTGTACCTGTAATTTTTCATTTGGTAGTATATGTTTTTTAGAAATGTTGCATTTGTAGCATAAAGACACCATTTTAATCTTGCTTGAGTTTTATTTGGTACCTTTGAGTTGGGTATTGTATCTGCTGTCGACATTTGTGACAATAGTTGTCGGTTCCAAGTCCCTTCCTACACGTCGGACATGAGATGTATCTCCATTCAATGTCGGTCCTAATGTCAACTATTTGTCCGTGACACGTGTAGGTTGCTTTCTGTGCGTTGGATTGGGTCCGAACAAAAGTTTCGTAATATTTCATTTGAGTTTCTGTAAAATTTTATATAGTTATTGTAAATGTTATCTTACCATGTCCGTGATCTCCATCTCCTTGAGCTCCTTAATTGGTTTTCGATTGGCTGTCATTGTGTCCTCAATTTGTTGTTGTATGGTGTTTTGGAGGTGTTCAACTGATTTTGGAGATGTAACTCTGCATTTATTTTGAAAATAAATAGTTTTTTTATAGAGTAGTTAGTTTCTAGCAAATGCTTTGTGTGTGGAGTTACCTTTCCAATAACTCTCTTGTTTCAGGTATGTCCATGTCTATATACACTTTTGTTCCGTGAGTGTTCTGTAGTTGGTATTCATCTGCATTGAAAGTGAGCAGGTTTAGTAACATATAGAGAATAAATTTGTGGGAGCTACTTCTTACCGTTGTATAGGACAACTCTTGTTGAGGTAATGATAATTGTGTTAGGCTTGCCGGATTCTGTTGTGAAGATTCCGTCAACGTATTTGGTTGCCTTTCCCCATAATGTGACCCTAATCTTATTGTCCCTATACATTGAACATTGTAGGCTTAAATATCAATGCATAATCGAATAAAGTTTACGACAAATACCTTTAACATGAAATCTCACCTCTCATCTTCAATGAAGATGTGGCGTATTTCTGTAGGTCCGTTTGTTGTCATAACGTGAGCCTTGTCCTCTATTCCCGTCAGAAGTCCTACGACATCTGCATGCATCTTCAAGTTAGTGTGTGAATGTGAACACTCTAATTAGAAGTAAATTTATGTAATTTGGGTTAGGTACCTATCAAGTAGTCTGTTTCGTTGCTTCTTTCCTCAAGCAGATGCAGCGGATGAAATTCAAACTTATACATTGGAATATGTTTCTCGTTTTGTGGTGACTCGAGGACAGAAGTGAATGGGGTGAACTTAATAATGTTTTCATTTGTATTGACGGGACGATATCCTCTTTTATTTTTTTCGACATCAAAGTGCGTTAGCTTGTATACTTGACCTTCTTGAAGTAGTTCCTTGAAACTGTGCATCCATTTTCTATTGATAGTTGCTTGTATATGATCGCCCTGTTAATTGATGGTTCCCATAGACGTAAGTAAATATTTGGGTAAATTGTATTGTGGGTGGTAAGATAATATTTTATACCTGTGCATCTAGGAAAATCACATCTAGTGACACGGGAATGTCATTTGCCTTTGGTGTCACATTCCACATCCTAGTTGCTCGAGCGATTATTTGGTAGCGGGATTTGGATGGCACCATTGTTGCTATGTTCGTGGTAAGGGGAGCCATTTCCTTTTTTTTGTTATGTTCTTTTTGAATTGTGATTGTGTGATTGGTTTTGTGGTATTTATAGTCAGTTGTTGACTTGTGTGTTTTATTTTTGAGCACTCAAAGAGTCGCAATTTATTTCGATCTCTTTAGGTGGGTAATTAGTTTTTGTAAGATATGATTGTGTGATTGGTCTTGTGGTATTTATAGTCAGTTGTTGACTTGTGTGTTTTATTTGTGAGCACTCAAAGAGTCGCAATTCATTTCGATCTCTTTAGGTGGGTAATTAGTTTTCGTAAGATATGATATATATATATATATATATGGGAGAAAAATTTAAGAAGATCGTAACCCCCGATTAATTTCATCATAATAAATTTCGGATATTATTATTATTATTATTATTATTATTATTATTATTATTATTATTATTAATCATGAAGTCAATTCAATGTTGGTTAATGGAGAAGATCGTAACCGCCGATTAATTTCATGATAATAAATTTCGGATACTATTGAAACGTTTTTTTTCGGACCATTTATTCTTGAGCATTCATGGATGATTATAGTATAGATGCTATTCAATGGTGAAGAAACAAATAGTCATAAACAAATGATATTGTCGATAGGCTTAGTTTTTGTAGCTGGCGCAGAAGTTTGATTTAATTTGTACTATTCAATTGAGTTAACCTCTAATTTATCCGTATTCTTATAAACTATGTATCCTAAGATGTTTGTTCGTATGATTGTGCGGGTAATTAATTTTCTTAAAATATGGTATCGAAAGAACAATATTGTATAAACTTAATGCATGATTGTGGACATAAAGTTTATTAAATGTGGGGTAAACGAAAGGGTAGAAACCGCCGCTCTTAATTCTATTTACATCAAATGTTACGATTGTAGACAAATTAATTTAACTAATAAACTGATTAATAATATCTTATGTAATAACATAGGCAAATGAAAAGTTTTTGATGAAATAATGAATCATTTAATTAATTATTTTTTGAGTATATTTTTTAAAGTTTAAAACACTAAGTAAACTATAATTTTAATAAACAGTGCAACAAAAGTGTCGCGTCGCAAAAAATTTAGTATGGGGAGAGTCTTTTTTTAAAATTGATTCAGCATGGTAATTAAAGATTTTATTCAGAACAATGTAGATTAAACGAAGAGATCAATGAGTCGACAATTTTTAGTGAGATTCGTTAATATATGGTCGTAATATGTATAGATTTGAACTCTAATAAATAAGTAATGATATGATCGCCGTGAGTGCTCTGTACAGATAAATTTTCTATGTTTTGTTCGCCTAAATCAATCCTGAATTATAATTTATTCTCGATATTGTCATAGGTCCTATTTTTTAGGTTCTACCGTTTTCATGGATTTTATACTCTCTATGTTGTTTTTAATGTAAAAAATTAAAATGATGGGCTATTGTAATCATGAAGTCAATTCAATGTTGGATAATGAAGAAGATCATAACCGCCAATTAATTTAATTATCGTAATAAATTTCGGATATTATTGAAACAATTTTTGGAGATCATTCATTCTTAATTTTGTAAGAGTTTTGGATAGCTAATTGACAAATTATTCCCATTGGATTCCTAATTTTTATTCATGGGCTAGGAATACTTTGTCATCATCAACCGTTACGATACTATTGATATCTATTGCCAGAGTTTTTCAACAATGTCTTGTCTGGAGTTGGGAAATCTGCAAAATTTTGCAGGCTTCGGCCAGCTCGATTCAGAAGCAATTCAAGTTCATACAATGCGTAGTTTTGGATCTGGGCATCCGTCAACTTAAGGCTTCTGTGGCCTACACGTCGCTGCTGGCGAGGTAATATGTCATCCGACAAATTCTTCCAGTGAGTGAGCCACAGTTGCTTGGGATCTGACACTTCACAGAATAATAAAAGTGTTACAAACAGTTGTCTTAGTTGGTGTCCTGTTGACCATGTAGCATCTTCATTCAACGCTGTATTCCACTCTTCATCTCCGTCTAGAAGGCCTAAAGCATTACACGCAAACTTATATGTAGGGTGAACAACCCCATTAACAGTTCGAATGTCCGCAAAGCATTTCGCTCCTTTCACAGTGTTTAAGAGAAGACGCAAGTAGTAAGCTTCCCCAGAATTGGGATTACCAAAATAAATTCGGCCTATTTTAAAGCCTTTCTTCCTTCTCGTCCATCTTTTGCTTTGTTCATTCCAGACCCATTTGGTTGGAAAATCAGCATATGTTAAAAGGCAAGCATCTTGGTGTTCCTTATTTGTCACAAACCATTCAGTTAGAGTAGTTTTGGCCTCACCCACTCTATCTAGGACTGTGTTTGGAGCCTCCGAGTCCTCAAAAATAATAGGTTGTTCGTCTTCCAGGTGATAGCATAGGCGTTGCACAGGTGGGTTTTTATATTGTATCTCAAATGCAAACATTCGCCAACAGGCTTCTGACGCGGAGACGTACCTACATTTGAGAAATGCGTCAATCTCATCTACTGGTTTTTCAGGCTGATGACTATCAGTCTTGTCTCCTTGTACCTCTTCAACTCTTGCTAGTGCCATGTCGGGTCCCTTCGACATATATTTAAATAGGTATTTGATGGATCTATGTTTGTTGCACCATTCAACATTTAAGTGTGCCTGGTACTTCACTAATAGATCAATATTGTAGGGCACAATAAACCTATTATCAATAATATGACCATTTTTTTCTCCTGTTCTTCCATCTTCCCGCCGACGATATTCTGGGTATCCATCATCACTGACCGAAGTATGACTCGTGAACTGTCTAGGGTAATACTTTGAGCATTTTCCATCAACCATGCAAGGGGATTTGAAGTTCATTTCTCCACATGGTCCATGCACCATGTATTGCATAACAGAATCATATCCAATGGGGTCTTCATCTTTGTCCGGTATCTCCGCACTTATTATGTTGTCAATGTCGGTTGCTTCTGGGAGCTTGTTCTCCGGGTGCAGAAATAAGCAAATGTGGGCATGCGGCAGTCCTCTCTTTTGGAATTCGACCGTGTAAATAACTGTTATGAAGTGATATAGTTTAATTAGAGGAGCGGTTTCAGCTGGGTAATAATGAAGGTACGAATCGAAGATAAGATAATACCTGCTTGTATTTTGCCAAAAAAATCCCCTTTCGTAAGATCCTTCATCAACTCCTGTAATTTTATCTTTAAAACACGTGCAAGAATGTCTGGTCGGTCTTCAGGCCGCTGGCCGGGAATAGCGGCCAAAAATTCAGTGATCTCAGGCCATTTTGGGTTGCAGGTGAATGTGATAAACAAATCAGGTGGACCTGCCCATCGACAAATTGCCAAACCATCTTGGTAATGTTGAAACAAATTCCGATAGCAATTTGGAAAAGAAGGAGGAAGTATTATGCGCTGGCCTAAGGAAGCGGGGGTGTCTTCTCCAGCGATAACGGCATCGACCAAACCACGAAGTGAGTATTTCCTTATTGATTTTTGGTTGAAACGAATGTAGTCCAGCCTTGTTTCTTCAACACAAGTGAACGCATCCACCATGAATTGTTGCGTTAATCTTCCACATAAAGCACAAATACCGTCAATAAGCTCGCCATGCATTCTGCGCTCTTGGAACCTGTATGCATAATATTCCCTCATCGTAACAGTTGTCCTCTTCTTTCTGGTCGTAGTTTCAGCGTCCGCATGCATAATGTCTAACATATATCCGTCCTCTCCATAAGGGAACATTAGCGGGTATTGCATTGCCATAAAGGAAGGGTGCAACTCAGAAATTCTCTGCAAACCTCCATGTCGGGCGTCGATAATAATATCTCTAGCACCCTTCTCAGTTTCTCCGTCCCCAATAATAAGCCCGGCGATCTCATTTGTTGTCGGCAAATTATATTGGCGAGCATCTCTATTTCGGCTGGCAACTAACCGCAGCTGGACAGGTTGTAGGGTGTAGGTTTCAAGTCGTTCTTTTGCCATCTTGCAAGCTTTCGCCAATGGGTTATGTTCATAAACCATCTTCGAGAGGCCCTCTACAATATCAACGTCAAGAGCTGTTCTCCCTTCACCATTTAATGATTTTAACCTGTTGGGGGTCTCGTCCTCTGTTTCCGTAAAATACAGTTGCATGAAGCGGGGTTGTTTTCCCTCGGGCGGAAGAAATGACCCAATTTTGTGGTAATTCTGTCCTCCGAGTCGGTAACAATATGGGCCCGAACCGTTGTTGATGGCCTTGTCGACCTGACCAGTCATGGAGGTGAAAGCGAAAGATAGGTTGTAAGACCTAATCAGGGTGCGGAAATTAGTTGACCGCGACCCACCCATAGGATTCAACAACTTCTTTAAGAAGTCGGGCGGGTCTTTTAATAAAGGGAGCCTCACTTTCCCTTTTTGGCAACATATATTGAACTTGGGTCGGCCTTTGGTTGAAGCGTCGCGGACCGATTCTTCTTTCCAGACGACAGCGCGGCAAAATTCACATTGCTCAGTTGGTCCTCCAAAACTCCAAGGCAGCACAAATTTTCCTAATGAAGGACACATGTTCACGCACGATATCGGTTAATAAGGGGAACAAATTTTGTAAAAGAATTAGTCGACTGTGGGCGCAGATACAAGGGGAGAAGATATGTGTGCCAAGGTGAATAAAGCGTACTTGCTAGGAGGTTGGTATGTCCCGAAGTATTAAGCACGGGAGTATCCGTGTGGATGGTGCGCGGCCCTGCTATTCAAGGAGTTCTGTTATTGCACATGCAGGAACACAATTTTGTGCGTACGATAGTGGAAGATAGGAATGAAATTATACCTGTACTGTTGGGGCTTGTTCTTTGTTCGGTTGGGTGGGGGCGATGGCCGACGGTGTTAAGTAGCGTCGGGCTGAACAACATGCATTTGCGCCCTCTTTTTCGGTAACTGCACTCCCCCTCGTCGGGCCTCGCATGCCTCTTTTGGTGGGTCATTTCTATGTCGGGAGCAGTTGTTCTATTTGTGTGGCCTAGATGTGTGGAGTGAGCAGGGGAGGCCGGAAGCTGCATTGGAGAGTCGGTGTACTGGTGTCTATTCAACCGTATTATCTGAGCAAGTATATTCGAGTCTGGAACCTCTATCCCCTTTGATAATGGAGTGTGGGCCATGCTTCTTAGTAGTCACCCAAAAAAATTAAGCGACGATAAATGCGAACTCAGATAACAAAATTAAGAAATGGCAATACATTAATACAACATACTAATAGTATAACAAATTAGAGTAAATTTAAAACACAATAAGAAATGGCAATAAGAGTTTTCAGTCGTGAATATAAAAATCAAAGCGAATTGTTTTCAGTAATAAATTTACCAAAACTTTAATTTGACACGAAAGTGTTTCTATTAAATGTATTAAATTACATTAGTAATTGATTTTTTTTTTGAGTAATACTCTTGTGTAACTAATATGTGTCATAATTCATTGATTATTTATATAAAGCATATTTCAAGCTAACTTTAAATAGCATGGGTCTTGCTTTCGTAAGAGTGCACCTTTTTTTTAAGCGAAAATAGTAAATTGTGTAATACAACATTTCATAGCAATAAAAACATTTGTGAATGTAAAAGTCAATGCTGATTGTTTGCCTTAATAAATTTATTTGTTATCATTAAGAAAAGTATTATGACCTACATTATGAGGAATCCAAAAAAAATTAATATCAATTACTAATGTAATTAATTGCATTAGTAATTGAACAAAGCCTTTTCACTTACCCTTATGTAATTAATATTTGTCATAATTCATTGAGTATTTATATATAGATTTATTGTTTTCATTAACAAATTTACAAAAACTGTAATTTGGCACTAATTGTTTTTATTAAATGTAATTAATTACATTAGTAATTGTTTTTTTTTTTGACTAAATGTAAATAATTACATTAGTAATTGACCAAAACCTTTTCACTTACCCTTATGTAATTTATATGTGTCATAATTCATTTATTATTTATATAAATTTAATTTAATTGTTGTCATGAAGGAAATTATTGTGACGTACATTTTCAGGAATAACGATCCTATCCAAAACTTTTATTTAATAATTTGTTGTATTGCATTAGTAATTGAACAAAACCTTTTCACTTACCCTTATGTAATTAATATTTGTCATAATTCATTGATTATTTATATATAGATTTATTGTTTTCATTAACAAATTTTCTAAAACTTTAATTTGGCACTAATTGTTTTTATTAAATGTAATTAATTACATTAGTAATTGATATTATTTTTTTTTGGACTAAATGTAATTAATTACATTAGTAATTGACCAAAACCTTTTCACTTACCCTTATGTAATAATTAATATGTGTCATCATTCATTTATTATTTATATAAATTTAATTGTTGTCATTAAGAAAATTATTGTGACGTACATTTTCAGGAATAACGATCCTATCCAGAACTTTTATTTAATAATTTGTTGTATTATTATATGTGATATTTGATAATAAGATTTACTGATAATGAATGAAAATTTCATTTGACTTACAATATTTTAATCACAATGTAATACATATCACAAACCTTTCGTTTACCCATAAGTAATTATTTTTTTTCATAAATAATTCAATTTAATTTAGGCGGTAATAAATGTATTGCGGATATTACTTTTCGGATATTGTTTTTGGTTAGAGAATTATGCAAAGGCAGTAATCAAGTATGAAATTGGATTTTTACAAAAAGTTACTGTATGAAATTATGAAAAAAACAGTACATATATGTAAGCAACAAACAAAATGCAATAAGAGTAAATCAGAGCCGAATGGAAAAATTGTAAAAGCACAAACAGTTGCAACATCCTCGTAATCATATTTTGTAGCGAAGCTTCAATATAAATAAAAGCACACTCTTATGCACCCAACATCCATGATATTTAAAGTTAACTTGGAATATATTTATATAAATAATCAACTTAATTATATTCTGAATATATATGCAAGAAATTGAAAAACAAAAACAGCTGTAACCTCTCCGTAATTATATTTTGTAAATTTCTTCAAGTTTGAATATATATAAAATCACGCGCTCATGAACACCAAATCCATTATATTTAAAGTTAACCTGAAATGTATATATAATTGGGGAGAATATTTTTAAAATAGAACGGGGAATTTTTGAATAAGACAAATTTATATAAAAAATTAACTGAAACAAAACTGTTATACCTGAAAGCGAGGGATTCGAGACGTTATCAGTGGTTTCACGTAAGGTCACCAAACAACAACAAAGGCACCTAAAAAAATTAGCACTAAAAAATTAGAACGCACAAAGAGCAAGTATACAATTGGGGAGAACATTTTTAAAATAGATGGGGAAATGTTTTAATAAGACAAAATATTTATATAAATAATCAACCAGAACAAAATTATTATACCTGAGAAATGAAAAATTGCAGAGTTGATTATTGGCCTCGCATGAATTTACTAAACCAAAACAAATGCGAAAAGATGAAATCAGCACTAAAATTAGAATCAAGGAACAACAATTGTACAACTGAAGAGAATATTTTAAAAATAGAACGGGAACTTATCTATTTAGAATCATGAAAAAACAACACATATATAAGCAACCGAACAAAATGCAATAAGAATGAATCAGAGCCGAACGCAAGAAATTGAAAAACCAAAACAGCTGTAACCTCTTCTTAATTATATTCTGCAAATTTCTTCAAGTCTGAATATATATAAAACCACACGCCCATGAACAACAAATCCATTATATTTAAAGTTAACGTGAAATGTATTTATAATTGGGGAGAATATTTTGAAAATAGAACGGGAAATTATTGAATAAGACAAATCTATATAAAAAATGAACTGAAACAAAACTGCTATACCTGAAAAGCGAGGGATTCAAAACGTGATGGGGAAATGTTTTAAAATAGAGTTTTAAAATAGATGGGGAAATGTTTTAAATGTTTTAAAATTTGGACTAAATTCACAAAATGAAGGAATTTATAGATGATGATGATGATGATGATGATAATAATAATAATAATAATAATAATAATAATAATAATAATAATAATAATAATAATAATAATAATAATAATAATTAAAAAAAAAAAGTTGCTTAAGCATTTAATGCCCGCCACGTGGCAAAAAATTAAATGCCTCAAGAAACCTTTTAACTTTATTTATAGATATATAACCAAAGTAACCCCAATTTGGGCTTTCTTGCGGTAAACGTCTCATCCAAAAAGGTGTTGGAGAAACAAAAAACAAAACAAATGTAAAAGAAACACCCAAATCTTACGAACTCAGAAATGGAAGCATAGATAAAATCAACAAAATAAACCATCTACTTTCAAATTTTCAATTGCCCCAAAAAGTTGCAAGCTCCCTACTTCTATCATTGAGTATTAATTTTCAAAGCTATTTAAAGTCCAATGGAACCCATATGCTATATTGTTATCATTATTCAATTAGGGGTTTTTCAATCAAGAAAAAATGGAGCAAATAAAGATCATACTCGGCTGGGAAGCAATTAGGGAAAGATGGAGACGAAAAAGTGAAAAAAACTGAGTTCTTGGATTTGGGAATGTTGAAATTGAAGAAATTTAGTTTGTTGTGTGTTTGAGATGCATCTGAATATCTGATGGTTCAAACAGTTCATATTTTTTTTTAAATATATTTTTTTAGCTGCTTCATTTTTTCTAAAATTAATGGGGGTGAGGGTTTACCCAATCACCCCCTGTACATCCGCCCATGGAAATTGAGTGTCACAATGTAAAGATAAGAACTCTTGACATTTTGTAGTTAGTTCAAGTAACTAGCCAACCAAACTGTTTGTAACAGTCTGGTTGACTGTTACTTCTGTTCGACATTCTTCACTTAAAAAAAAAATTTCAAACCTTAAAGTTTTATTCTTTCAAATCTTTTCAAAAATGACTTTGGAGTTTGTTGTGGTATGCAAGCAACTGTTTTGATTCATCAAAACACTTTCCCAAATAATCCCCAATAAGGTTGGAATACTTTTTACCAAACACCAAAAGAGAGACTTCTCTCTCTCCCAAAAAGTTCACCTCAAAAAGTGTGTCTGGCTTGTTTGTGCTTGTCCCAACCGTAAACCCTTTCACTCCTACACATTTGGTAAAGTTCTTAGTTGCTTTCTTTGTTTCACTTCCTCAAGATTGTCTTGCTTGTGCATCATTGAAAAAAGCTACAACCTTTTTGTGTATTCCAAAAAGTGTTGACTTCTTAAGAAGCTTCAATCTTGCCTTTGCACCACACACAATACTCAAGGCTTTTCAGCCAAATCTCTCTTTGCAAATTGTCATTTTAAAGTTTCAAAAGCTAAGAAAACTCTTTGCAAAATATTTTAAAGTCTTCTAAAGTCACAGTCGAATGAACTGCTACATCTTGTCATGAGCGCTCTTATCTAACTTGGTTAGATTGTAATATTGTAACTTAATTTTTAAGTTATTTAGAGTCGTGACCGGAGTAGGTCATTCACTACAAGAATTTAAGTCTGGGGTGACTGATCTTAGCCACCGTCATCTGTCGCTAAAAAGAGACGCGCGACAGTTGACAGTTGCTAAGAAACAGTCGCACCAGATAGTCGCATCTAGCGAGTGAAATCGGTCGCTAAATTATCCGCGCGACTGATTTCAGTCGCTAAAGTTAGCGACTGATTTCGGTCGCTAAATCATTCCTTTAGCGACCAATTTCAGTCGCTGAGAGCATCAAATTAGCGACCGATATCAATCGCTAAGGAGTGTGACGTGGCGTTCTTTGAGCGTCCTTCAGCGACTGACGTCGGTCGCTAAATGAAAAATTTAGCGACTGATATTAGTCGCTGCCTTACCTGAAATAGGCCGGTTGTATTTGTTTCTTTCTAGCCAAAATCTGCACAATAAAACAAACCAACAACCACAATACGTCCCAAACGTCATTCCAAACGTTGTTCCAAACATTACGCAAGCTTCACACTCCAAAATTGGCAACCAAGTAAGCAAACGTCGTGAATACACTAAATTAAAAGTGTTGTTACAAACTGTTTTCAACAAACATTCACAAACTACAAACTGTTTTCAATCTACTCAGTTAACAGGGAAACTAGCTGAAGAGCCACTACCACCCCCATTGAAGGGGTCTCTAGGATCTCGGTGTCGGGGAATGGGGCCGGAGTTACAGTTCTACTGCTGCATGCTCCTAAGGCGCTGTAGCTCTTCCAGATTTTGCAGGTTAACGGACTCCTACATCTTCAGCCTCTCATCCTGCTCCTTCATCTTCTCAGCCATAGCCGCCCGTTGCGCCCTCTCCTCTCGAAGTTCCGACCTCATCTCAGCAACAACGGATGGTACACACTCCGTCGAGGTCGCATGGCCCCCCCGAGCATTGGGTGGTGTTCAGTACAGGGAATGAGCGTTCCTCGTACCGTACACCGCTCCCTTGCGGTATCCCTGCGCGACTCTGAACCAAATCTCGCTCGGGTCCACACCTTCAGCCTCGGGCGCTCTAGTGGCCTCTATATACGATCTCTACAAGAAATTGGAGTCATGATTAGGTGAGTTGTAAAGAAAAAAAAGTAAGTATGTTTGAAACTTACCCAAATGGCGGCGTCCTTCCTCGTAGCGAATGTTTGACCGGTGGTGTCATCCCCCTTGGTCTTCGTGTAGAGAAATAGCTGCGCAGGCGGGGGGAGTTCTCCGGTTTGCTTCTTCAACTGTTGACAGTACATGTAGATTTCTTATTTATATTTATAATGAAAACATTAAATAAGAATCCAAAATAAAAATCAAAGGTAAGGAAATACTAACATTCATAGCCCGCTGGTGCATCGACTGCGACCCACCGTAGTGAGTGCGTTCCGCATCCACCTCGGGGTCCCCTCCCCGCCTCTTGTTCTTCTTTGCCTGGAGGGATCTCTTAAGGAACTTTGGGTTGGAACGGGCTTTTTCGAACTGTTGAATGACGTCACCTACAATTTATACACTTTGAGATCAATAAGCGTTTTGAAGATATATACAACTTTCTATTCAAGTACGAACACTAATTGAGTAATCAATCCTTTAAGGTATTTCTGTGCCCTTCTCTCGTTCGCCAACTTCCACATGTTGTCTTTGTATCTTGGCTTTGCGACATCCATGTATCTGTCTCTCGCAGCCACCTCGAGACCTTCGTTCCAATAGTGTTTCATCTGCAAGATCGTTTGTTGTTATTGTATTATTAATCCGTAAACAATAACAGATAATTAATAAAACAAAAAAATTGGTGCACCTTAAAGTTGGCAAACCACTTCTCCCGCTGCCACTGAGGCACCTGGGTCCAACTAGTGCAATAAGTAGTCAACTCTTTCAGGAAACTGTCCGAGACACCAGTCACCACCGCACGAGTTCGAAACCTACACCAAAGAGTGAAATAAGATGATGTCTCACAAAAAAAGAAAATATAATGTCTCACCATGTCTTCTCGGGGCTCATAATTAGGCGCCCGTCGTCTAAATATCGAAGCTCGTCATCCTGTTGTGGTTGTTCAGGTTGCTGCTCTTCGTTCGACTCCTCCTCCTCGTTATCCTCCTGTTGATCCTCGTTCTGGTTCTCCAGCCGGTTCTCCTCCTGGTCCTCCTCTTGCTGCTACCCCCTGTTCCTGCTCCCACTACCATACCGCAGTCTGCTGCCCAACGTCATATCTGCAGACAAAGTAGAAAGTTAGAAATTGACATCATAATATTGAAATAATTTGCCCAAAATATATAATGCGGATTACTATATCGAAATAATATAACTTACTATAACTATACCGTACTAGAAATCATCGTCACTATCGTTGTCATCTTCCACTTGCCTACTCGAACCAACCACATCCTCTTCCTCGTAGTCATCATCTGAGGTTCTTACATTTCACACAAGGACACCTAAATCTACCCTCTAACGCGTATTCGGGATTGGTTTTAGCGAACTCAAGAAAACTACTAACACCCTCTAAAAATTTCGTTGTGGGACGTTGTCTCTTATCCAATCTTTCCCCATACATTCATTTTCGTTCATGTCTCTTCATTTTTTTATCTAAAAAAATTGACACAATAACCACACACAAATTATTTTCTCTAAAGTAATTTACTAATATATACACTACTCACATATTTTGTACAATTCTCAATTCACCTAAACATAGTACTATTTGCACCCAATCCGTCCATAATTACATCACTAAATCGGCATAAGTGTATTTCACTTCCAATTTCCTAACACATCGAAACAACCCAATTCATTCAACTACTTAACCACAAACCATAATTTTATACTAACAATCTACCTATTTCAATTTAGGGAACCTATGGGCAATTAACATGCTTACTACACTAAATATTCCGACAACTAAAAAACTATCCAACCCAATAACTAATTTATTTAAATCGATAAAAACAAAAATTAACAAATAATTAAAACTAAATATAGATAGATAAACATACCTTACTAAAGGAAAATGAGAGAAGAAGGAATGAATGAAGAGGAAAGGAGGAGGGGGCGATTTTAGAGAGAGGGGAGACGATTTTTAGAGAGATAGAGTGAAATGAGAGAAGTGATCGGGGGAGGGGGATAGGGGGTGTTCGTTGCTTTAAAAAAAATTCAGAACGCTTAGCGACCGAAATCGGTCGCGCGTGTAAATATTCAGTCGCTACTTAGCGACCGATTTCGGTCACGCGTAAATTTTTTTAGCGACTGAAATGGGTCGCTAGGTCACTGCTTTAGCGACCGATATCGGTCGCGCGTTTATGATTTTAGCGACTGATTTCAGTCGCTACGTATAATTACTTTTTTCAAAATCCGTCTCCTCGTCCAGCGACTGATATCGGTCGCGCGTTGTACTTTTAGTCGCTAAATAAGCGACTGATTTTTTCAGTCGCGAGTGAATGGTAGCTATACGAAGTATTTCTTGTAGTGATTGGAGAGTTAGGAGACGGAGTAGTCTTCCAAACTCGAGAGTCGTAAACGGAGTAGGTTATGGGGTTCTTATTGTAAGTGTCTAAGTTTTCGAAGTAGATTACTTAATAATTATTAATAAGAAAAACATTGGACGTAGGCCTTTAGAGTGTTGGCCGAACCAATTCAAAAACGCAAATGTGTTCATGTTTTTCTCTTTACTTCCGTTGCATACAAAGTAGGACACATGTCGTTTAGCTTCGCTCTTATTTGTTCGTGGATCAATATTAGTTTAGTTGTGTTTTTCAAAGTAATTGTAACAGTCGATATACTGTAATATTTCTTTGTAACAACACCCTTGGTTAAGAGAAATAGAGGCAGTCAGACCACAGTATTTGCTCTGTGGGTTAATCCCTCGTCAAGGCAAAATTGTTACGGTCAGACTGACTGTTACATTTACTAGTTCTTACTTCTTTAAGCTTTTAGTTGTCCACATAGTCTAACTCTCTTTAATTAATAAAGTTTGAGTTAAAAAAATTTAAAGGTACCTAATTCACCCCCTCCCCCTCTTAGGTACTTAGGATCCATAAACTCTTCCCATTGTCTCTTGGCTACGGGCAACTATTGATCCAGTTGTTCTTGAGAGTGCGCCATACGTGGAGGATGCGGCTGCTATGTGGAGCGATTTGGAGGAGCGCTTTGCCGTTTTTGATGGTACGTCGATTCATTTCTTAAAAACCGAACTTGGTGAATGTCGGCAAAAGAAAGGTATGTCTGCTACCGAGTATTATGGTAAATTAAAATCACTTTGGGATGCGCATTCTATTCATGAACCTCTGTTTGCCTGTAAATGTGGTAAATGTACTTGTGATATCGCTGGTAAAGCCGTTAAGCATCTCGATAATGAAAACCTTCATCAATTTTTTATGGGCCTAGACCGTAGTTTGTATGGCACCCTTCGTAACCAGCAGTTTCAACTTGTCCCATTGCCTTCCCTTAATCGTGGTTATCACGCCACTCTACAAGGTGAGTGCTTTCTTATTGAAGATACACCACCTGATGTTAGTCATGTTGTTGCTCATGCGACTTCTGGCTCCTCATCCCGAACCCCTGATGAGTGAAAAAAGTTGCGCGAAAAAGAGAAAGCCGAGCGTCGTAAGCTACACTGTTCTCATTGTGATGTTCATGATCACGATATAAATTCTTGTTTTATTAAAAGCCAAAAGTTTCCAGACTGGTGGGGAAGTCGGCCTCGTACTTTGGCCGAATTGCGTCGCAGCAGGAAGTCGGGTAGTACTAGCACGGGAACGGGTTCGAGTTCTGGTGTAGGCTCGGGCTCGGATAGTACGGTTCATGCCAATGCTCGATCTCCAAAATATTCCTTCCGATCGGTTATCTGGTACATGTGTTCCTTCCGATCGGTTATCTAACCATGTAACAGGTGACCTCTCTTTATTTAGGGATAGTATGGTGATACCACCTCGTGCTGTGGGTTTACCAAACGGGAAGCAGATAATGGCCTCTCAAATGGGAACCGTGAAAATTAATGACTCCATTATCTTGCGTCGGGTTTTATTTGTTCCTCATTTAACTTGTCATTTAATTTTCGTTTCTCAATTAACAGCCGAATGTGATTATATGTTGCAATTTACTAAGGATCGTTGTCTTACACAGGACCGTTCCTTGAGGAAGATGATTGGAGTTGGTGAGCTTTGGGATGGACTGTTTATTTTGTCTTCGGCAGATATGGCTAAGTATACAGTGGTGCATACGTTGGATACTTCGGGGTCTTATGAGCTTTGGCATCGACGACTTAGCCATCCGGGATGAAATGTGGTTCAATTTTTACCTTTAGCCCATTCTTTATCCGTTAATATAAAAACTTGGTGTGTGATGTGTGCCACTTAGCAAAACAAACTCGTGCAAGTTTTAATTTGAGTGAGAATATTGCGTCCGACATTTTTAGTTTGATCCATTGTGATCTTTGGGGGCCGTATCGTGCTTCTTCTACTTGTGGTGCTAAATACTTTCTTATTATTGTGGACGATTGTTCTCGTTCAGTTTGGGTTTATCTATTACTTGCTAATTAAGACGGAAGTTACTAGTGTGTTTATGCAATTTTTATCTATGGTACACACAGAGTTTTCGAAACAGGTCAAGGTGGTGCGGAGTGACAATGGCACGAAATTTAATTATATGGCGGATTATTTTTTACAGTAGGGTATTTAGTTTCAAACATCTTGCGTTGACACTCCCCAACAAAATGGGCGTGTTGAACGTAAGCACCGTCATATTCTTAATGTGGCTCGAGCCTTGCTTTTTCTTGGTCAACTTCCGAAGAAATTTTGGGGTGAGTGCGTTCTTACTGCTGCTTATCTTATTAATCGCACTCCTTCCAAACTCCTTGGTCATAAAACGCCGTATGAGATTTTATTTGGTGTGTCTCCGTCTTATCAAAATATGAGAATTTTTTGGTGTATTTGTTATACTCATAATCAGCAATCTCGGGGGATAAATTTGAACCACGTAGTCGGAAGTGCATTTTTCTCGGGTACCCTCACAATAAAAAAGGATGGAAAGTTCTCGATATCGAAATCGGGCCTTTTTTTGTTTTTGGTGATGTTATTTTTCATGAGGAATTATTTCATCAATTTGATGATAAGGCCGACACTACCACTGTTATTCATGATGACGCAATTATCGCCCATGATGACCCACCCGAGATTGAGCAATCTGCACCCTCTGCTGTTGTGTCCGACTCCCCTGCTCCTGCCGACACTGTCACTCCCACTGCACAGTCCATTGGCACGGATTCCGAGGTCGATACAGTTCTTGCTGAAAGTATTGGACGAGGTCATCGATTGAAGCTTCCAAATTCTTGGTTGCAAGGATATGTACTCGATACTATTAACAGTCCATCCACACCCGCCTCACCCGACTCTCCAACATCTCCCTCAGGTACGTCTTATGCTTTAGCTAACTTTGTCGATTGCAATACATTTTCTACTCGTCATAAAAATTTTCTAGCCGCTATTACTACGGGTGTCGAGCACCTTCCATCAAAGTTGTTATACAAGATGATGGGTGGTGTAAAGCTATGAAGGAAGAAATTGGTGCACTTGAATCCAATGATACTTGGGAGCTTATCGATTAGCCTCCTAATAAGAAAGCTCTCGGGTGTCGCTGGGTCTATGAGGTTAAATATAAGTCTGATGGTTCGATCAAACGATTAAAGGCGCGACTTGTTGTATTCGGCAATCACCAAGTCGAGGGGCTTGACTATGGCGAAACTTTCGCTCCTGTTGTTAAAATGGTCATCATTCGTACTTTCCTAGCTGTTGCGGCCGTCAAAAAATGGGAATTACATCAAAAGGATGTACATAATGCATTTTTACACCGCGACTTAGACGAAGAAGTGTACATGAAATTGCCTCCGGGTTTTTCTCGTGGTTATCATGGCAAAGTAGGTTGATTGAAGAAATCTCTTTATGGCCTACGTCAGGCACCACGTTGCTGGTTTTCTAAGCTTGCCAGTGCTCTCCGTGGTTGTGGTTTTCGGTAATTTTATTCCGACTATTCCCTCTTTACTTATTCCAAGGATACCATTAGTTTACATGTTTTAATTTATGTGGATGATTTGGTAATTGCGGGTAATAATTCCGCCGCCATATTAGTTTTTAAAGAATATTTGCACCAGTGTTTCAAAATGAAGGACTTAGGTCCCCTCAAATACTTTCTTGGAAATGAAGTTTCTCGAAATTCGGATGACATTTTTCTTAATCAACGGAAATACACTCTCGACATCATTAGTGAAGTTGGCTTATTGGGAGCAAAACCCGCTTCTACCGGCCCCTATGGAAACAGAGCACAAACTTGGCCTTACTACTTCTCCGCTTTATGGGGATCCTGAACGCTATAGGCGTCTCGTTGGTCGGCTTGTCTACTTGACCGTTACCAGACCAGACCTATCCTTTTCCGTTCATGTTCTGTCGCAATTCCTTACTGAACCGAGAGAAGCTCACATGGAGGCGGCGAATTTACGGGTCATTCGCTACCTTAAGGGCAGCCCTGGTGAAGGGGTCCTCCTTCGCTCAAGTAGCTCCTTATCGGTCTCGAGTTTGTGCGATTCAGATTGGGGTACGTATTCTTTAACCTGCCGCTCTGTTACGGGGTGGTTTGTTTTCCTTGGTGACTCTCCCATCTCGTGGAAGACAAAGAAGCAACATACGGTGTCTTTATCCTCGGCTGAGGTCGAGTACCGTCCCATGGCCGCTCTTATGTGCGAGCTCAAGTGGCTGTGGATGTCCATCTGCACCGCCCGGTGCCCCGCGCGCATTCGCGCAGGACCGACCCAGTTTTTCATCGTGTAGCGGCGGGCACCCACTCGGCCCCCTCCTGGTCGGGTGGCTACGTTAGATTTAACTAGGAATGCGTACACTCATGCAGGATGCAGACACGGGTAGGTTAGGGTAGGCTACCGCCCACGAATAGTCTTTACTTAGGCACTGACAAATCATCTAGGGAGACGAGTGTCGTACCGTCCGTTCGGAGCTATCCGATTATTATTCCCGTGGGGTACGCGTTAGGCGGCCGGAGCGTCAACCGAGCATCTCTCCGCGTGTCCCCACAGATCTTACTGCGAAGAGGTCGATTGGTCCTGATATCGGTTAAGGTGGGCTTTTTAGGGCCAAAACCTGTAGTGACCACAACTAGGAACTAAGAAATGAGCTTCACCGACCTCGTTCAAGTTACACCACCACTGGAAACTTGTTTCCAAATCCCCAACGGAGTCGCCAAACTGTGGACGTACGTCCGCACCGCCCGGCGCCCCGCGCGGGATCGACCCGATTTTTCATCGTGTGGCGGCGGCCACCCACGCGGCCCCCTTCTGGTCGGGGGCTGGTCCGATCTCGCGTACGGAGCGATGTGTCGGACCTCGATTCGGATGACGATCCGGACTTGTACTAGACGGGTGCGGGCACCCGTGTTTCCGTTTGGGAATCGATCGAGTCGTGGTTCTAAATGTTTAAAAGGCCAATTTGTTTGGTAAGGCGACCTTTTTAGTGAACTGAATTCGTTGTCGATTCGTGGAGTCACCACCGAGTCAATTATGGGGACTCGGAAACCGTTCAAGTCAACTTTGATCCCTTGCCGGCTCAAAGTTGAGTGGCACGGGACTTAAAGATAAGGACTTGTACCCTTAAGCACTCCATGCCTGGAATGACTCTCATTGCCAATGGTTTCGCACATCCGGAAATCGTCGATTCTGAGTAAGGGGTGAGGGTACGTATTGGGAAGCCAACATCCGACAAATGTCAACACCCAATCCCGCCCGCAATATAGCGGCCTCTACTAATCAATCGGCGGGCTGATAACCTAGTTCGTTTGTTGTGGTGGAAATACTGTAACATCCGTTGTTTTCACCTTATACCTTTTGCTACGTCGGTTGTTTTATGACAAGTAAATATTGTCGTCAAAGTAGTTGTGTTTACATCTTTGCATGCGATTTCACGTGACAAGCAGGCCATGAAAAAATGAACGTAGGAGAGTAGATCGAAGAGTACTAATATTATAGGTATTAGCAAATCAGTTTTAACGTGATAATACGGATATTAGTCGTTTCTCGTGATATACCTTACCTGGTATTCTGCTTAAGATGCGTCGGTTCCATATTAATAGAGATGCGTCGAACCTAGTAAGGCGAGCACCCGGACTAATACGGAACCCGACCATCACTTTGTTCAGTTTTGGTTGTTTTATGTTTTGAATTCCATGTTAGGTGATTTAGCATGCGTTTATAAGGTCATAAAAGCAATAAATCATACAAAAAACTTTAAATGCGAATGTAAGTAAATCACATTGTGAGGAGTTGCACCCTCGGAGTATACACTAAACGGGACTCGATGCATAGATAGTTGAGAACGGATCTCGGAATTACTCGGGTCTATTTAGTGCGTTTTAGTATTTGTGATTGAAGTTGGGACGTTACGTGTTTTAGTAGATGTTTGTGGACCTAGTGTCCACATCTAGTATTGTCGTAGTGCATAATGAAAGAAAGTGCAAATATGGAAAGTTTTGTTTAGATGACAATCTAGTGACGATTCGACTTCATAGGCGGATCCTCCTAGTGATTTCGGCAGAGCTCCGTTACCGTTGACCCTTCCTGCGGCTACTTCGGCAGAGCTTCGTTACTATGGACCGATTCTGCGGCTAATCCGGCAGAGCTTCGGTACTAGATTTGAGTTAGTCGAACACAGGCACCTCGGTATCGAGTGGGGTGCTCGAAGGTGAGGAGTAGCGTCGATGTCGCTTTTATCGGAACTACGATCGAGTGGATCGTTTGCCTCGGGTGTCGGAGTGCGAGCCCTTAGCGAGAGAGTAGAGGGAGAAGAGAAGATGAGAATGTGCCGAGTGAATGAGGCGAAGGGGGTATTTATAGGTGTTTTCGGCCCTCGTCGCCCATATGGACGCCTGAGCTGGGGCGCACCCAGACCCAGGCGCCTGGGCTAAGGCGCGGGGAGACTAAGACGCGTGAGGTGGGGCGGTCGGGATTTTGAAGATATGATTTTGATACTTTCCAAAACCGAGAGGGAGGAGTGTGATACTTAGCTTGGAGCCTAAGGATTCCCGCGACTTGACCTAGCGTTGTAGGTTTAGTAGGCCTTGGGTGTGCGTCTCGAGGTTCGCTTGGCACGGTGCTGACTCGGTTCAAGTTTCGGGACCGACTCGGGGTCCCGGTGTCGGAATTGACTCTAATTAGTGTCTATGAACTAGTAGAATAAATGCCATTGGAACCTATTAAAAGGAACCGGTTGTGAAAACAAGGGGTGCCTTAGATGACATAAAAAAAATTATATACCAATGAAACCGGTTGTTCACTAAAAAGAGATGCCAAAGGTATTGGGTAAAATATTTGGATATGTTTTTGCACCTGTTGTAAGTTGAACTGATTCCAAAGACCCACCAATAGAACCTGTTTCTACACATAGAGGTTCCAAAGAATAGTAATTGAAACCTCAATAACTGTTGGTTGATGGCAAGGGTTGTTGTTTTTCTTCTTTTGTTTGTCCCACATAAGAGGAGTTAGAAGCTTAGTTGTTGTTTATAAGGCTTCCCTCTTAGTGGGTTAGTAAGTGTGAAGTGGAGTGGGCCTTTTATGGTGAAGGGTTGTGTTGGGCTGGACTAACCAACACGCACGCGCGCGTGCGGCCCGGCCCGGCTCGGTCTCGGGCTCGGGTTAGGGTTTGGGTAGAGCACCTGCGGTGCGGGCTGTGCCCGACTTTTACCTTTTTGGGCCTCCGATGTGTTTGTCCAGGTTCATTGGGCTTGTGTATGTTGTCTAGGTACAAGATTTGTCCAGGTGCAGAATCTGCCATTACGGGAGTAATTATGGCTGCTAATCTCCGTGATTACAGCCTTAATTGGTGGAGATTTTTGTAGGCTCCTTATTCTCTTGTCCAATAAATACCGAGCCTCTTGTCTTCCTCAAAACACACAATAACAGCTTCTCTCATCTTCTCTTAAAAAACACACTCTACTGTTCCTTTCTCGTTCTGTTTTCTGGGTTCGTTCTTGATCGTTCCAAAGTTTTCACACTCGAGTGGTCGAGCCTGTGAGCTGCAGTGTTAACCTTGGGAAGCTACCGGCATTGTAGACGATAACCACCCTAGTCGTGCCGATATAGTTTTTAAGTCAGTGGCTTTATATACCACGACACTGCTTTCCAATTCTGTCCCGATTTGCTGCTGTTGCTGCTGCCTTACTGTCGTCGTTGCCTGTCCGTTCAGTGTTGCCTTCGGTCTGCTGCGGTTTGCTATTGTCTTCTGGTTTGATTACTGTTTTCTCCGGTTTCTTGTTTCCACTTCTTACAATTTGAAAACTATATTATAATTGTGTGTCACAAAACCGGAAAAAATAAAATATGGTTGTTGTTTCGACCAAATTTGCTGCGGATTTATCAAAATTAGAACCTCTGGATGGGCTGAATTATAAGAGATGGTCTCAAAAGCTTTTAATGTTTTTTGAGCAATTGGAAATCGATTATGTTTTATTTGAGGATGCACCTGTTTTAAGTGTCGCGTCTATCACGGCCGTGGCCACGCCTCCTCCCACTGCCACAGTCAAGTCCAATGAGGAAAAAGTTAAGAAATTTGATAAAGATAATAAGGCTGTTAGATATCATCTTCTTAATCACATGACCAACACCCTTTTTGATTTATTCATGGTCCATAAATCTGCTAAAACCATTTGGGAGTCTTTAGAGAAAAAATATGGGGCCGATGATGCTGGAAAAAAGAAATACGTGGTGGGTCAGTGGCTTGGGTTTCATATGGTAGACGATAAATCTATTATGGAGCAAGTTCATGTTTACGAAAATTTGTGTGCTGATGTTGTCAATGAAGGAATGAAACTGGATGAGGTCTTTTTAGCCAATGTTTTGTTAGAAAAGTTTCCTGCGTCTTGGAGTGACTATAGGAATCATTTAAAACATAAGAAAAAAGATCTTTCACTTCAAGAGCTGATAAGTCACATGAGAACTGAGGAAGCAAATCGCTTAAAAGATAGGTCTGTCCTTTTGTCTTCTGTCTCTACCAAAGCCAACCTTGTTGAAGCCGGGGGTCCATCTCATGGCAATAATAAGGGTAAGAATAAGATGGGTCAGAGTCAGGGTCAGGGCAAAGGTCAAAAAGGGAAAGGTCAAGGTGCCAAGGGAAAGAATCAAGAAAACTCCACTAAACCAGTTCCCAAGATCCTCAAGCCGAATCCAAACGTGGTATGCTATGTGTGTGGGCAGACGGGTCACAAAGCATTCCAGTATCCTCAAAAGAAGTTGGTCATGCCGCTCAAGCCAACATTGCTGAATCAGATGATGATATTATTGCTGCAGTGGTGGTAGAGGCCAATCTTGTGGCGAACGCGAGTGACTGGATTCTGGACACAAGAGCATCAAGACATCTCTGTGCCAACAAGGATCTGTTCGCTGAATTTGAAGATGTGGCTGATGGTGAAAAGGTTTACATGGGTAACTCTTCCTCTGCGCTGATCAGAGGAAAAGGCAAGGTCTTTCTTAAACTTACCTCTGGGAAAACTCTTGCTCTTCATAATGTTTTGTATGTCCCTACTTTGCGTAGAAACCTAGTGTCTGGAGCCTTGTTAAACAAAGTTGGTGTGAAACTTGTTTTTGAGGCTGACAAGGTCGTAATGTCTCGCAACGGGGATTTTGTGGGCAAGGGTTATCTCAGTGGGGGCTGTTTATTCTGAACATTGATTCTTCTGCTTTTAATAATAATTCATCTACTTCTGCTTATATCGCTGAGTCTATTGATGTTTGGCATGCTAGATTAGGTCACGTGAATGTTGAATCGGTTAAAAAGTTGAAATCAATGTCGCTTATTCCTTCTTTAACCACCGAAGTCTTCACTAAATGTCCTAGTTGTGTAGAAGCTAAGTTTACTAAGAAACCTAGTAAACCTGTTAAAACTAGACATACGAGTCTTCTCGAGTTAATTCACACCGACCTAACTGACTTCAAGAGTACTATGAGTAGAGGAGGTAAATTTTATTATGTCACTTTTATTGATGATTTCTCAAGATATACTAAAGTGTATTTACTTAAGAATAAAAGTGAAGCTGAAGAGATGTTTATTAAATACAAAGTTGAGGTAGAAAATCAACTTGACAGAAAGATTAAAAGAGTCAGGTCTGATAGAGGTGGAGAATATAGCTCTAATTACTTAACAGATTTTTGCGAGAAAAATGGATTAATTCATGAGTCTAGCCCACCTTACCAACCTCAGTCCAATGGAGTAGCTGAACGTAAAAACAGAACTTTAAAAGAAATGATGAATGCTATGCTCTTAAGTTCTGGCCTTTCTGATGATATGTGGGGGGAAGCGGTGCTTTCAGCTTGTCACATTCTTAACAGGGTACCTCATAAGAAATTAGACAAGACACCCTATGAATTTTGGAAGGGTTATGCCCCTAACTTAAGCTTTCTTAAAGTGTGGGGGTGTTTGGCTAAAGTTGGTTTACCGAGTTTTAAGAGGCCTACTATAGGATCTAAAACATATGATTGCATTTTCATTGGTTATGCACAAAACAGTGCTGCTTATAGATTCATGTCATTGAATGATCGTTCTATTTCTGAAGCAAGAGATGCCGAGTTTTTTGAGCATGTTTTCCCTTTAAAGAAAGTTGTTGATTCACCTCCTGAACTGCTTGATATGCCTATTAATCCTGTTGATAATTCTATGCTTGCTAGTAGTAGGACTGTTGATGATCATGCTAGTGAACCTAGAAGAAGTAAAAGGCCTAGAATTGAAAAGAATTTCGGAGATGATTTTATCACAACGTTCTTAACTGAAAATGCCAGTGATGATTGTGCTTGCTTTGAATTTGTTTCTGCTTTTTTAATAGAAGATGACCCAAAAACGTATGATGAAGCTACGAGATCCATAGATGCTATTTTTTGGGAAGAAGCTATTAAAAATGAGTTAGATTCTATTGCATTTAATCAGACCTGGGAATTGACAGATTTACCTAATGGTAGTAAACCCATTAGTAGTAAATGGATTTTCAAAAGGAAACTGAGACCTGATGGTACAATAGAAAGGTTCAAAGCTAGACTTGTAGTGAGAGGATTTACACAAAAGAAAGATATTGATTATTTCGATACCTACTCACCTGTGACTAAGATTTCCACCATTAGAACTCTTATTGCTTTGGCTGCTATTCATGATCTTGTTGTTCATCAAATGGATGTTAAAACTGCCTTCTTGAATGGTGACCTAAAAGAAGAGATCTATATGACTCAACCCGAGGGGTTTGTGGTAAAGGGTCAAGAGAGTAAGGTGTGTAAATTGAGAAAATCGCTATATGGTCTAAAACAAGCACCTAAACAGTGGTATGAGAAATTTCGCAACACTTTGATTGAGGATGGCTACATAACTAACAATTCTGATTCATGTGTGTACTCTAAGATGTTTGGATCAGACTGTGTGATTATCTGCCTATATGTTGATGACATGTTAATTATTGGTAGTAATTTATTTGTTGTAAATAAAACCAAACAATTTCTGTCGTCAAAATTTGAGATGAAAGACTTAGGAGAAGCTGATGTTATTCTTGGAGTCAAATTGGTTAAAAACTCATCTAGAATATCCTTAAGTCAATCTCATTTTGTTGAGAAAGTGTTGAAGAAATTTGATAGTTTTGATGTTGAACCTGCTAGAACTTCTTATGATGCTAGTATACCTCTGCGCAAAAACCTTGGTGAGAGTGTATCCCAAAAAGAGTATGCTAAAATTATAGGAAGTGTGATGTTTCTCATGAACTGTACTCGACCTGACATTGCTTATGCTGTTAGTAGGCTAAGCCGGTACACACACAACCCTGATGGTGAACATTGGAATGCCCTCCGACATTTACTAAGATATTTGAAAGGAACAGTTAATTCATGTCTGCATTTCGGTAGATATCCTGCTGTATTAGAAGGATATACTGATGCGAACTGGATTGCAGGTAATGATGAAACAAGTTCCACAAGTGGTTTTGTGTTCACTTTGGGAGGAGGAGCTATATCGTGGAAGTCTGGGAAACAGACTTGTATAGCAACCTCCACCATGGAGTCCGAGTTCATTGCTCTTGAGCTGGCAAGTCAAGAAGCAGATTGGTTGAGAAACTTACTAGCTGACATACCAGTGTGGGGGGGACAGGTTGCACCAGTCTCCTTACACTGTGACTGTCAAGCAGTCATCGGCGTTGCTAAGAATGATGTCTATAATGGTAAGAAAAGACACATTCGGATCAGGCACGCTGTGGTAAAACAATTCCGTAAAAATGGAGTGATTGCTATAGACTTTGTGAGGTCTGAACGCAATCTTGCAGATCCTTTCACAAAAGGATTACCGAGAAGAATAATTCTCGAATCGTCGAGGGGAATGGGGTTAAGGTCCTTAAGTCAAGATTAGAGTATGAATCTTGATGGGCTTTTAAACTCATATTCCTATGGCGATACATAATCCATAGCCAGTATCTGGTGGTGCTTTGAGACGCACTTGATGGATTGTGTGAGCAAACAAAGGTTGGACTCATGTCCTTAATGGCTTACAAGAGATGTGCTATTAAGAAGCACTAAGCCACCTACGTGTGTGTGATGGTTGAGCCGAACACTCACTAGAACCAGGGTAAACGCATAGCGTTGGACTTTGAATTTGCGGAACGATCAATTCTTGAAGGTGATATATGTTGTGGGGGTCTCAGCCGAAGGTCAACTAGGAATTCAAATCGAAAGATATTCACTAGTTGTAAGTAAGTTGTTGCCTCACCTCACTAAAACGTCAATTCAAGTCGATAGACATTGAACGTCTAAGTATCAATACCTTCCGTACCCAGAACCTTTTCTTTTCTTTTCTTTCTCTCTCTCTGTTTCCTCTTTGCCATCAGTGGGGGATTGTTGGTTGATGGCAAGGGTTGTTTTTTTTCTCCTTTTGTTTGTCCCACATAGGAGGAGTTAGAAGCTTAGTTGTTGTTTATAAGGCTTCCCTCTTAGTGGGTTAGTAAGTGTGAAGTGGAGTGGGCCTTTTATGGTGAAGGGTTGTGTTGGGCTGGACTAACCAACACGCACGCGCGCGTGCGGCCCGGCCCGGCTCGGTCTCGGGCTCGGGTTAGGGTTTGGGTAGAGCACCTGCGGTGCGGGCTGTGCCCAACTTTTACCTTTTTGGGCCTCCGATGTGTTTGTCCAGGTTCATTGGGCTTGTGTATGTATGTTGTCTAGGTACAAGATTTGTCCAGGTGCAAAATCTGCCATTACGGGAGTAATTATGGCTGCTAATCTCCGTGATTACAGCCTTAATTGGTGGAGATTTTTGTAGGCTCCTTATTCTCTTGTCCTATAAATACCGAGTCTCTTGTCTTCCTCAAAGCACACAATAACAGCTTCTCTCCTCTTCTCTTAAAAAACACACTCTACTGTTCCTTTCTCGTTCTGTTTTCTGGGTTCGTTCTTGATCGTTCCAAAGTTCACACACTCGAGTGGTCGAGCCTGTGAGCTGCAGTGTTAATCTTGGGAAGCTACCGTCATTGTAGACGATAACCACCCTAGTCGTGCCGATATAGTTTTCAAGTCAGTGGCTTTATATACCACGACACTGCTTTCCAATTCTGTCCCGATTTGCTGCTGTTGCTGCTGCCTTAATGTCGCCGTTGCCTGTCCGTTCAGTGTTGCCTTCGGTCTGCTGCGGTTTGCTATTGTCTTCTGGTTTGATTACTGTTTTCTCCGATTTCTTGTTTCCACTTCTTACAATAACAACCAGAGGTTCCAAAGAGTAATACTCCCAACCAAATAAACCCCCCAAATGAAAAATGAAACCCCAGCTCGATCACCAAAATATTAGAGATCCCAATTAGAAATCCCAAAAGACGCGAAGAAACCTAATCCTTATTCGAAGAAACCCTATCAGAAGAAGCTAAGACACACTACACCACCTCTACAGCTCCGTCCCTAACCTAACCCCTCCCAACTGTCTCACTCCTCCTTTCTCCACAAACTTCAATATCTCTCTCCCAACTAACCTCCTTTCTTCTCCCATGGCGGCGGCGAAACCTTCGAAAGCTCGATCATGTCGATACATGCGCAACTCGAAGACGACAAACTTGCTCGCTTTGCCGACTTGTCTGGCCAGCTTGCCGGTGCAGCCACCATTGTCATTCGCAAGGTTTTCCGTAGCAATGTCAACATTCATTTAGAGTGATTGAAGGTCATACTATGCCGGTTACTAGTGATAGTTTTAACCCGGATTGGAGTTTGATTGTTTCGGGTTCTCATAATGGGAGTTGTCGGATTTGGGATGTTGCCACTTGTGCTTGTTTGAAGGTTTTGATTGATGTTGATGTTGGTGTTTCTTTTGCTATGTTTTCGTCCAATGGCAAGTTTATTCTTGTTGCTACTTTGGACAATAATCTGGTAATTCCTTCGGTTTTCGATTGTTCTATTGTTTTTTGATTGAATTGATTGTTTGGTACATCACCTTGTTCCATTACATTAGTCTGCTAATTTCTCAGGTTTTTGATTGTTGAGTTTTTCCGCAAATGTGTTGTGATTTTTTTATTTAACTGCTCGTTTAGTGCATCCCCTTGTTCCATTTGATTGTATATGTAGGAAGTCTATTCTTGTTGCTACATTGGATAATAGTCTGACAATTCCACAAGTTTTCGATTATTAAGTTGTTTCTGCAATCAGGTTGTGAATTTTTGGAATTGCTACATTGGAATAGTCTGCTAATTTCTTAGGTTTTCGATTGTTGAGCTGTTTCTGCAATTGTGTTGTCAATTTTTTTTATTTGCTCGTTTAGTCTGTCCCCTTGTTCCATTTGATAGTACATGTTTTTGGCAATACAGGAAGTTTATTCTTGTTGCTACATTGGATAATAGTCAGTTTTCTCATTCACTCTCTTCAATTTCCATTTTTTTTAATTTGTTTAGTGTCACTATTAACCTTAATCTAATTCACCATGAAAGGGTGTATTCTCGTTTTCTCGATATTAATGAGCTACTGATTTGGACAGGTCCTGTGACAATTGTTGATCTGACAACAGAGGAAACGATGGTTCCCATAATATCTTAGGAAGTTTAAGTCAGTTAAATTGACGATCGGTTCATTTGTGTTTAGTTCAATTATGATTCAGAAATATAACTTGCTTATTGAAGTTTTTTCAATATGGTTGTTTATGAGAAGAGTTTGTCAATTTATGAACGTACCAGTAATAAATTAGTTTAAAAATTGAGTTTTCTAAGTGTATCTGATAATCATTGCAGGGGAAGGTGAATGGTCCTAAAAAACCGATACTCAAGGGAGTGTTCTCTGCGTAATTTGCTGACTTGCCAGCACCAAAACTAAATGGGAAAAGATGCCAACATGTCCTGTGCCTATTATAATAAGGGAGAGAAGGGCTATCCCTATAAACCTATTATAATAAGTGCTCCTATTGATAGACAAATCAGGCGATTAATTAATAGAAAATGGAGGTCAGTACAATTTTATTTTTGATAGAACCGCTCACGTATCTACTATATCATTCTTCTTCTTTATCTATAGATCATTTTGCAATACTAAACATCATATCATAATAGCGTAATGGTAAGGTTGACAATTGACATGAATGCATGACTCTTATATATGATGATGTACGTAGGACAATGAAAGTTGTACATGCCATTGCCAAAATTATGAAAGCAACTCCAAACTTGTCTATTATTGTTGACGGAGGTAACTTAAATGGAGTAATTATTACTCCATATATATACTCGTATTATTATTAATCATCAATTACATAATGTGTGACTAGTGAGCACAAGTTAAGAACAAACGTTATGAGATTTGTAGAATAAAATACACGGAGTATTTCAGTAGTTATAATGTTTTCTAATAAGGATATGTATGTTGTATACTCTGATAAATAGACATCGTTGGTGGTGGTCCTCTAATGTCCAAAGATTCATCAGAGAGTTGATAGGCACTGGTGTTAAGGGTGTCTTCCTTGAGTTGAAATAATGCTTACCACACTACACTTCACAGTACAATCTTTTTATCATTGCTCTAGTAACTAGCTAGCACTAATTATGTGATACAACCTCTTCAACAGGATCAAGTGTGGCCAAAGATGTGTGGTAAGCACCAAAAATTCTTTCTTACTGTAATAACATTTTGAGCTCGATCGCCCTCTGTATATATTGATTTAGGTTTTAATTATATTTATTCCCTTGTGTCAGATAAAACAGCTCCAAATTTGAAGGCTCTTTAACAATATGACGCTCTAAAGCAAAAGGAAGATCTTGTGGGAAAGGAATTTGATGAAGCTAGGAAAGGAGAAAGAGATAACTGGCAGATTCAACGTTGTTAGAGACGAAAGGTACCTTTTTCTATCTGCTGGCTATGTGATAAACTGATTATCCTCCCCTCCTCTCCCCTCCCATTTATATTATACTTAACCCTAGACCATTAATTTCTAGAAAAGTAACAATATACATTAGCTTCAAAGACAATGTTTTTGCTAAATCAATAGTTACAAATCTTATAATTAATCTAGATCATATAGAGAAACTAATGTTCAAACGTGCTTTTATATCATCAAAAAAACAAACATGGACAAATATAATTGGGATCTAACCAATATTATTGATTGGTTCATATGAGAGTATACACTACTGCTAGAACAAACACCTATTTTCTCTGCTTTTCCTTGGAAGCTCAGATGACCAGCGCCATTATGAGTGCAAAAAATTTATGATGTGATTTCTGCTAATCATTTTACTCCTACACTTTCTGTTTGAGATTTTGGGGTTGCATTTGCTTGATTTCTTTCCCACATGACACAATTTTTTGTACATCTCAATCTTCATTAACTAGGCTAAATTTGTACTCTTTTGAGTCTGAATTTGTGTGCTTTAAGTTCTAGAAAGTATGCCATATTATTCAAATGATAATTGCTTATGTTTTCTTGTTTACTAGACTGTATATTAAGGTCGATAAAGTTCTTCAAAGTATTGAAGATGAAACTGAGCGTATCTATAAAGATGGGCGCAGATTGCTTGTGGAATGTATATTACCACGAATATTAAGAAGGATTGCAGATTTGCAGTATGTATGATAGGTAGGATGATGATATATGGTCTAATTTTCAATTTTGTATTAATAAAAATATTGTATTTTCAATTTTGTGGTTATCTTTTAATCAATTAATGTACAAGTTATATTGTTGAGGTGCATTGGTTATCTTTTATATATTTCTTTTTGGATTCGAATATGCATTTTTTTTTTTAAATTAAGACATTTGGAACCGGTTGTGAATTAAGGTAGGTTCCAATGATATACCCTTTGGAACCGGGTCTGAATTAAAACAGGTTCCAATGGTATACCCTATGGAACCGGTTGTGAATTACAATAGGTTCTAATGAGACACCTTTGGAACCGGTTGTAAAATACAACAGGCTCTAATGATATACCCTATGGAACCGGTTGTGAATATAAGAGGTTCCAATGGTATACCCTTTGGAACCGGTTCCACCAACAACCGGTTCCAAAGGTTACCTTTGGAACTTTCCCACAACCGGTTCCAAAGCTTGGGACCAAAGGAATCTGTGGCAGTAGAACCTATGAAAAAAAGTTCCAAAGAGTAGTTTATAACCGGTTCCAAAGTATAGTTTTCTACTAGTGATGTGACTGTAACGACACGACTAAGGCTGCCATCATGTTAGTTTTAATTTTTCCGAGTAATTATTTGATCCGTTCTATAGAAAAACTACCTACAACATCGCGAACCCGCGTCGCGTTGCAGTCCTATCGTCATCGGGTGTTTGTTGGACACTTCTGCAGCCACCAGGTCCAAATCTGGGTGTCTACAGTGGCTTAAGGGCTTGCTGGCTAGTTTGGATGTTGATATTTCGGCTCCTATGCAACTATTTTGTGACAGTCAATCCGCGATACATTTAGCCTAAAATCCTGTTTTCCATGAGCGTACTAAGCATATCGAAATCGATTGCCATTTTGTACGCGATGTTATTACCAGTGGCCTTGTCAAACCGTTTCATGTTTCAACTACTGAGCAAGTTGCAAATATTTTTACCAAGCCTCTCGGGGTACGAAAGTTTCAGTACTTACTCCACAAACTGGGCATTCTCGATCTTCATGCTCCAGTTTGAGGGGGTAGTATTATTAGACGTGAATATTGTGTGGATTAAGCACAATAATATTCTAGCCTATTATTTTGTGATTAGTTGCTATAATTTAGCATATTGTTCCTAGTATTCAGTGGGTAACAAGATCAATTTGTTATCACCTTTGTATTATAAATATTGACTTGCTTATCAATAAAAAAAACAGATTACAATTCCCAAAAATTCCTCTTCTCTGTTTCACGCTTCCAACATAACTATATATCTGAAAGTGGTAACTAATAAAGCTAAAATGGTCACTTTTTACCGTAAATTACAAATTTTTACTATCGTCGCATGATACAACGATTGTATACAAAAATTACTGGGGAGTCTAAGGGTACGTAATTAATTAAGAGTGTAGCATGAACACACAACTTATTATTATCGAGTATTGGAGTGATGAATTATTGAACGAATGATCGATTGATCGATAATTGATTTCAATTTTATTTAGGATAATAGATAACTCGATTGAACAATTATTAGTACTACTACTATAGAAATAATTGAATTATATCCACACATTAAATCATGAGAATTGGAGAAACTATTGATATGAGGGTTCGAGATCATTTTCCCCCTACTATTAGGGTATTAACATCATATTGAAACAACATTACTGCATATTCAATAAACAATATTTTCCGTACGTCATATTAACTTACGACGTATTTTTTTATTATGCCATTGGATCGAACTATATATGGATCACATTCTTGTGATTTTGTCGATGAAATTTACCGATTGAATTAAATATGTTATTAATTTAAATCATTCCAGATTATCATAAAATGTAATTTTAAATTAAACATAAAAAATTATGATCACCGAGTCTAATTTAGCTTGCTATGAGTCTAATTGTTAAGAAATAAGTGCCTAGCAATTGTCTTTTTGGATCTCGAATTGGTTTCCGACCTGAATCTGTTTAATTAGGAAGGTTTCCTAATTAATATCTACTTGATTAGAGTTTCCTAATCAATATCTGGGTATCTGACCTAGGTTTTACTATTGTAGAGGGTTTTCTAATCTGTTTAGGGTTTCTGGTTAGGTTGAGAGTGTTATATAAACTCTCATACTCTTACCCTAAGAATTATGATATCAGTCTGAAATCTGTAATCTCTCCTCAAATTAATAAAACTATCCCCTCCTTCTGCTCGTGGACGTAGCTAACTGGGTGTTAGTGAACCACGTAAATCTGTCTGCGTCTCGATTTTACGTTCTTATTTGTTTGTCTTTATCTTCCGTTATAACAAACTGGTATCAGAGCTAGCAAACTGAAATCCGTTACAACAAACTGGTATCAGAGCTTTAGGTTAATTTGATCTGTGAGAAAGATGTCTGGGATGAGCGTTAAATTGAGAGTTTTGATGGGAGGAATAGTTTTAGTCTGTGGCAGATTAAGATGCGGGCGTTGTTAAAGCAACAGAGACGGTGGGCGCCATTCGTGAAGAAAGACGACAAAGTCACCTCTGAGATGGCCGTTCTGGAGGAGAGTTCAGTCTGTCTGATGATATCATCACTGAAATCGGAGGAAGATAGAAGTAGTAGTGGTAGTACTGATAAACAGCTGGAGCAGCAAGTAACTCTTGATGAGAGTGAAGCAAAGTCTGAAGATCAACCACTACAGAGTCTGAGTCTGAATCTAAATCTGAACCATCAGTTTCTTTATTACCAGTTCAGAAGCAGCAGAGTTTGGCCCATGAGCGGTCAATCAAGTTTCCGAACAGGTATGGTAATGAAGATGGGGTGGGTTTGTCTGATCTGGTTCCGAATAGTAAGTTCCAACGTGGTTTGGACTTGCTAAATTCTGGAAATATCTGATTGCCCTTTGTTGGGCAATATCTGAGGCAGGAGAGAAGATGAGTTTTAGTTCTGGTACATCTGGCATTCGTTGAAGTGCATCTGGTACATCTGTTGAGGAGATTTCTGGTACATCTGATCTGGCATTCTTTGGAGTGCATCTGGTAATCTGATCTGGCATTCGTTGGAATGCATCTGTCTGATCTGATTGAGAGACAATTCGAGGCAAGGTGGGGATTGTTAGGAATTAAGTGCCTAGCAATTGTCTTTTTGGATCTCGAATTGGTTTCCGACCTGAATCTGTTTAATTAGAAAGATTTCCTAATTAATATCTGATTGATTAGAGTTTCCTAATCAATATCTGGGTATCTGACCTAGGTTTTCCTATTGTACAGGTTTCCTAATCTGTTTAGGGTTTCTGGTTAGGTTGAGAGTGTTATATAAACTCTCATACTCTTACCATAAGAATTATGATATCAGTCTGAAATCTGTAAGCTCTTCTCAAATTAATAAAACTATCTCCTCCTTCTGCTCGTGGACGTAGCTAACTAGGTGTTAGTGAACCACGTAAATCTGTCTGTCTCTTGATTTTACGTTCTTATTTGTTTGTCTTTCTCTTCCGTTATAACACTAATTAAGTCGAACATCTACAATAACTAATTTAATTTTTATGATTTTTATCGAAAGATTGAACTCGAAATCTTTATCTAAGTAAAGATATATCTTCATCAATGCGGTATCAAAATTTCAAAATGACTCCGAATTTAACAAGGCTGCATATATAGATCAGATAACGTACCCAAAAAAGGTTACTTGGTATACAAGTTACTCCGTATTATTATATGCATATATATGTTCATGCAATTGTCTAAATAATACAAATCCACTTACGATGATTTGCTTAATTACAAAAATTATCCACTAATCCACAAGACTATCATCATATGTAGAGTATATACTTAGGGGTTCTAAGTATCTGATCTACGGATCGGAGTACTATCTAGCTAGGTAATCCCAACCACCAACATATATACAATTAAACAAGAGTATAAACTAAACAAAATAATAATGGTGCATTGGTTAAGAGTTAATAAGATAATCCAAAAATGTTGGTCTCGTAACTACTGGCACATACAGACATTCTATAGATTCTATATGCCTAATTGCCTATATATGTGTGTGTGTATGTGTATATATATGTGTATATATGCATGCATGCATGCTTAAAACTTGGCTTAATTCAATCCTATTCATCAAGTTACGTGCATGCAAATCACGATTATAACAGCTAGCTACTTTCAACCAAGATTACCCTCACATTTAGTAAACAATACTCCGTATATTGGGCGACATTAGCTAGAGCGCCTAGAAGCTCACTTTTGGTCTAAAATGATAGATAGAAAAATGACCAATCGATCTACTAATTTCACGTATTTGATAAACGATATATTCTGAATTCTAATAACATATTGGTCAGAATCTACTACGTAGTATTTTTTTAATATGTTGTTATATATTATATTGTAATAACAACATATATATTCAGTTTATACATCGATCAAATGGTTCTATTGTCTATTGATAATTTGATATTATTCGTCTACTAATATAAATTTGCTTCTACCATTTTTCAAACATTCCCTGGTGGCTTGTACTGTGTAGTCGTGTGTGTGTTTTTTACTTTCGGTTTATTACGATAGGCAATCAGCTAATGTAAACATCATGAACTACTTAGTACGTCCGTGCAAACATAACATGTTATATTGGTTTAAGAAGAGTGATCATGATCATGATCATGATTATGATGCTAACAGACAAATCGAGACCATAACTTATTGACGCTCTTATTACGTACTCTCATACATGGAGTTTAATTGTTAAAAGAAGACATCTGACATGTGTCATGTGTCTGATAACTAAACTGATAAGCTGAATTTATCAAACCACTAATTAATGACCTTAGTTAATTAATGTTAGTTCTAGTGTAATAATTATTAGACAAATTAAAAGTATGTAACGCGTTTTTGAAATCTTAAGAAACAAAAATAAACATACTTGAACTCTGTAATCTGTATAGTTACGTGACCATTGAGCATTGACCAAGAAAGAAATCTTCAGGACATTGAATTGTGCCTGTGTTTGGAAGAAACGTTTCATGATCCTGCATTAGGTTGAAATAGTCTTTGTTATATTAAACCAAAATCTCTTAGAGCCGTTTGGTTCGCACAATTTAGGTATGAGGTATGAGGTATTAGTTTAGAATAAATCAAACTCATACTTTGGGTTTGGTTGACAAATTTTTCATTTCGATACTCATACCTCAAACCTTCATGGTATGAGAGATGGGTATGATATTCATATCCTTGGAATCAAACTTTGTTTGATTTTTCGAAAAAAAAAAATGTTCCAATTTTTAAAAAATATTATTACTGAAATATTTTATTGAAAAACACTAATTTAAAATACTAAAAAAAAATTAAAAATTTTATTAATGTAACTCAACGTTTTATATCGCCAAAAAGTGTTGTTTTTAATGAAATTTATTTAAATTTTTTTCCAAACAGCTACTTAGTGGATGCAACTCAGGCCTCATCATACCTGGCGTCAACGAGAGGTGGAGATTCGAACCCGTGACCTTTTGTCACGCTAGCTCTGATACCATGTTATTAAACCAACTCAACCAAAACCTTAAGGGGCCGTTTGGTTCAATTTGTGTGGGTATGAGGTACCATACCTTGTGTTTGTTTGCCTCTTTTTTTGTTTTCATACCCATACCTCAAACCCATGAGGTATGAGTTTCTCATACCCACCCCCACCCTTGGGTATGAGAGTTGATACCTAGGTATCAAAAGTATTTTTTTTTCAAAACATATTTATTGGAATTTGTTTGTACGTTTATATCGTTATTCAACCGAACACTTATTTTCTCAATGATGAAAATGTGCATATAATAATTCTTATTCAAAAATAAAACGGAGTATTAATTTTTGGTTAAATCATTTTTTTTTCCTAAGTGACAAACATTAAAAAAAACATTATTGTTCAATCAAGTAAAAATGCGTAAAAAATAATATTCTATGATGATAATAATGATAAAAAAATTTATTAAAAATATTTTTTTTTCTTTAGATTACAAACATTTTTTTCCCAAAATTACTTATACCAGAAATGAACCAAACACAAGGTATTAGGAATGGAGTTCCAAACCTATAACACCCTGATATGATTCCTCATTCCATACCGATACCTTTGTGCGAACTAAACGGCCCCTAAGGCAATGGTTGGAGATCCAGAAATGTTTATATACTCTTACAGTCTTCAAAATTTAATTTAATTTGTCAATGGACACGGTTATCAAAATACGGAGTATCTTGGTTGCAGTGACGGATCCAGGAATTGACGCTGAGCGAACAATGAAAAATTCCAATGGGGAGAATTTTTTTGGCCTAGTATATTTGAAAAAAGTTGATTGTTTTCAATTTTCCCACGGGAGAATCTGACTAATGTTTTTTGAGTTGTATTTTTCCTAACGAGGTTTTACCCAATCGTAACTGCATTTTACCAATTTGAATCAATTTGTCATTGTCATTTTAGCGATTGACTCTCTCAAAAAAAATACCCAAATTCAATCCCCAAATTAATGTTGCATTGGCAACCACTCGAAAAACCTAAACACCTAATTAAATCACCACCCTTTCCACTTAACTCTTAAATTGTCATTTGTTACTGTTGACACGGTGACGGTGAATCATAGTCCTAGATCTTCTTCTAATTGAATTCATCTTTAGTACTCTTGTTAATGTTTTTTTATTAGTTTCATAATTTTGTAAGTCCATAAACTCGAAATTCTATTATGGCATGTTTGGGAACTTGGATTTGGATTTGAATTCCGGATTTGAAATATTTTGAGCGTTTGGAAACCTTGGGTTTGGATTTGAAATTTTAACCAAATCCAATCTAGTTCAAATTTGGTTTTCTCAAATTCTTAGTATATGGTAGTCATTTTAATTCCGTCACTTGTCGTTTCTTTGTTTTTTTTCTCATAATTTTGTCGTAGTATTTGTTTTTCTTCATCTTTTTTCGCGTATTTGAACATTTACATTTTCTAATGAAAAATTTTAAAAAATAAAAATTGGTGAACTTGACCCGACTTCACCCGCCCGAAATCCAAATCCAAATTCAGGTTACCCAAACACTATTTTAGATTTGGATTTAGATTTGAATTCTAGAATTTCAAATACAGGAATTGAATTCTTGATATTCAAATCAATTTCGAGTACCCAAACGCAACCTTAGTGTAGTTGAATCTTTTATCGACTAGTATAACTGAATCGTTCATTTGCAATAAATAATCACGTAAATAAGTAAATCGATATTACATCATCGATAATTGAATCAAAATCTACAATCGAATTCGTAAATAAATGTTTGGCTATAGGTAAATTGAATTAAGGAGGAATGGAAAAAGAGGATAAAAGGTAGGAGTACAACGATAGATTTTGAAAAATTATGAAAAATTTATTAGGATTGAGCTTGAGCAAAACATGAAAAAAAAATAATTCCGCTTTTTTAATCTTCGAATATCTTTGGGATCCAAAATTATTAAAAAACATATGGAAGTAAAAGAATAAAACTAATACCCATATATGGGATCAAAGTCACCAAACTCGTGTTTTATTGTTGTAGCTCACAATCTTGTTTTAGAGCTCAAATTTTCTTATAGCTCAAGGAAGCTCAACTCGTGTTTTGTTGAGGAAGAAGCTCGAGATTTAGCTTGAACTTGTGTTTTGTCGAGTAGAAGTCAAGTAAGGTCAAGCTCATGTTTGACTTGACTTATTATTACCCCTATCACGATTTGTTTACTAAATCAAACAAAATCATATCTATTTATTTACTTCCTCCATCTTATTCATTTGTAGTTATAATATGGATATTATCCCTCCAAGCAATACGTCCCTCCGCGAAGAGACGTGTCCTTTATGTTTCGATATCTATAAATAACGATCAACTCATGTATTGTAATACACACATCAATATAATCTCATTCCAATTTCCGGTTTATGATATTGTTCTACAATATATTTATAACATTTGTTTGTTTTTTATAGTACTTGTGAGGAGTATTGACAGACAAATAAACGAGACGAAAAAATCTCTGCTTCTTTTTATTGAATAAGCCTCATATTTCTTGTAGAGATTTTTTTTTGAGTTAGCCCCATTTTCTTTTAAAAAAATATTTTCATATTTATTTCTCTCTCATCACATATGCATTATATCAACGCTTTTTCTTAAATTAAACTTTGTGTTATATGAAACTTATTCAAGAAAAAAAAAAAGAGGGAATATCTATTTACATACTCTACTTAAAAAACCCTAGACCCTTCTCCCAACACCCTAAAAGAAAAATTTAACCTCCAAAAAAAACCTTGGGGCTACCACCAAAAAAACCTAAGCCCCTCAATTTTTAACTATTATAACGTTTTAGTATTAGTATCGTTATTAGTATTCTAGTTATAATAAGTCATCTTCTTTTGGAGAGTTTCGCCCCCATTAATTGATGAGTTTCGCTCCCTCTTTTAAGAGATATTGAATCTACGATAGCGGAGAGGACGCGAAAGATCAATACCACAATTGTTCATGGTATGTTATCTCAATTTATGTCAAGCTGGCGGCTACAATCTATCAATTTAGATGGAATCGATTCTACTCAAACCTTGGAAGATCCGAAGACCCTCTTGTGAAAAATTGTATAACTAAACAGCGATATCTTGAAAGATGATGGGTAAAAGTGGAGATCAAAATCATAGTGAGAGATATTTGTTTTAACGAGAATTTATTTTACTCAAATCGATTTCGATATAAGTTGTAGATGTCGTATGACTTTTTATTGACGAAATGACCTATTCAAAAAAAAAGAGGGAATATCTATTTTTATACAACAAAACGAGATTAACTATACACAAGGTTAATTAGACATGTTTATAGACCTGGCAAACGGGTCAATCGGGTTGGGTCGAGTCAAGACACTTTTGAGTTATAAAACGGGTTGACTCCGGGCCGGGTCAGATCATTTCGAGTTTGAGTTATTTTCGGGTTTGTTATTTTCAACTTTTTTTTACGGATATCAACTCGTTTTGTATAATAACATTCAGGTCAATTTCGGGTTAGGGCGGGTCAATTCGGATTGCGGATCAAACTCAGGTTTTCAATTCATGTGTCAAATCGGGTTCAAGTTAGCTTTTACGGGTTGAGTCATTCGGTCCAGGTCTACCTGTTTCTGTTTTACCATGTCCATCCAGACCCAGGAGTCGAGGACACCAAACAAGGTTGAGGCCAACATGTAGTAAACTTGCATCAATTTTGTTAGCTAGCTTGATCTATCTTTCACACAAAATACAATCATGTCGTCTAGTCTCATGACCAATTCCTCCATTGAAGAGATGCTCTCAATTATGCTTCTCCACCACTATTACTGCTACTACTACTACCATCAGCACCACCTTCTTCCCCTCTGTCACCCTCCATTTTCTTCTCCCTCCCCCTCAAACATTCTCCCTACAATCATATATTTCCCCCCTTCCCAGTTGCTCAATTTCATCACACATTTTGACCCAAAACAAACAACAAACAAACAAAAAACAAATCAAAGATTTGAATTTTGTTTGTTACATTGGGGTTTTTCGTGTCGATTCTGCAACCCTTTTGAGAAAACGGTAATGGGTTGATCTCAGTTGTTTATTCTAGGCTCTTTTATGGTGTGTTATCCACTTGCCCATCCTTTCTGTTTGCACGTAAGGTGTTTGTGGAAAGTCCTCACTGAAAGTTCTTCTATTAGAATTATACCAAACCCAGTTGACAAGGGACCCTTTTTGGCTCACACAATTGCTTTTTGATTTCGTGTGTTGTTTTAAATGAGGTGCATAAAATACCGTATGACATACAACGGTCTTATTTGAGTACTTGTGTGTATCGATACGTGTTTAAACATTAAAAATGCTCTGTTTCTGAAGTATTGTCATGTTTCGGTGTTTTCTTCAGGGAATATAGAAGCTGTATTTTGAAGGCATACTCTTCATAGGTTGTCTAACAAGGTGTTCAAGAAATGTCGACGACGAAGATTAAAGGGATTTGCAAAGGCTCATTCAAATACATTTCACATTTATTTGGTAAAGTTTCCTTCTTTTATCTAATCCTTGGTTTACTTCATGTTTAATCTTGGTTATTTGTGTTCTAAACAACATTTGTGGGAAAATTTTCTGTAACTTTGGGCAGTTGTTAAAGAACGTGATATGGAGATTGGGCTTCCTACAGATGTAAAGCATGTAGCTCACATTGGTTGGGATGGTCCTGATAGTACAGCTCCTACCTGGGTATGCCACTCTCCGCAAATTGTCTGATAAAACTCGACATACAACGTCTTTAAATAGCTTATGCACCTCATTTGCAATAGCCCTTTTTTGTTGTGAATTCTTTTCTTTTCGCAAGTTTTTTGATTAAGAGTTTTATTTGGATGTGTTTCGTTTGAGATGAAATTGAAGTTGTAAGCATTGAACAATGCAGATGAATGAGTTCAAAGGCGGTTCAGATATGGCTTTAGCATCTGCTGGAAGCACTGGTGGTTCAAGAGATGCCACATGGACTTCTCAAGGTATATTGCAAATTGCCAGCTTGTTAGTCATTTGTGTTTGAAACTTTGAATAATACCCGTAGTTTTCTTGATTAATATGATGACGATTAGACTACATGCAATGTGTTTTTGATGGTGGATACTGAGGAATTATTGCTTAGTTCATGATGTAGTTTGGTAGGGATGAAGATTTGGCGGATTTGACGATATAATATTCAGTACTGGAGTAGTTGATAATCACTTGGGAAGATGCAAAATCTAGCCTTTTATATTTCATCGATTTGAGCTAGACAATCTCAACGTAAACTATGCGTTCAATTAGATGACAATTTTGTTGAAGAAATCCCGGACATGCAATCATTTAGCTCAATCTTTTCAAATATTCTATGTTTGCCTGTCCCAATTATGTATTTTATATTCATGGAGGAGTGATAGTTAGACCAGTTCACATGATCTTAAACTAATACTCCGTATCTCAACTGATATTGGGATGAAACTGTTGAATGTTTTTTTTTGGCTTGAATGAGTTGTGAAGAGAATTTGTTGCTATAGATTATTTTATTAGAAGAGGCTCACATACATGAAAGTCTAGATATAAAGAAGTATAGATTCTGAAGATACTAAGGTAGTGGAAATCATGGCCAATGTAGTTGATACCATATCTTTATGCGTATATACTCGAGCGTTTCTTGAATGATTGTTCTTCTTTAAGTTTTAGACACAACTACACAAGGTTGAATTCTGGAAACATGAAACGACTCTGTTGTGAAAATGTGATGTTTTTCTCCCTCGAAAATGAGTGTTGGTGAATCTTGTTCATGTTGAACCGTGTTGATATTTCCCTTCCATCCATTCCAAATTACCCATTGGATTTTCCTACGATATGACATTTTGATTACATTTTTCTCTGTTTGTATAGTTTTTTTGTGTTGAAATTATAATTTTCCGAAACCCCTTGGTATACCAAACGTAAATATGAGTTTTATATTCAAATTTTATAAATTTGACTAAATATAATCGAAGCCAATATTTTAGAAGTTTGACTTTAAAAAATGGATGGGTGGGTTACACTGTTCGTTGACTTTATCGGCTAAGCTAAATGACATTTGCATGTACTTCATTTAAGAAAGGGTTTCTTGGAGAAACTTATTTTTGTGATTTAATGCAGATTTTGAGAATACATTGGGACGACAACCGTCATCAGCGAGATTGAGCAACTTTCCTCCAGGGAACATGCCTAGTATTCCCAGAAAACAGAAGCGTAAGAAGATCAAATCTACTAGCTCAACTCCTAAATCTAGCTCTGGTAGATCATCTCGAGCATCATCCAAGCATAATTCTATGCTCGATGGCAGCGATGAAAGTAGCAGCAGACATAGTGTTCGGTTATAGATTGTTTCCGATCTTTTTACCTAAATGGACTCTCAAATCTCAATACTCGGTGTAAATCGCTTCTGAAACCCGTCTCTCTGCTCTCTTTTGTAATGTTGAAACGATCTTCTCGAGCGTCCATACGCCCCACTTGTGTTTTTTTCTTCTCTTAAGGGATATTTTATACAACAAGGGTGATCGATTGAAATGGTGAGAGTATATATGTAGAGAAGTCGAGATGGAGAGAAATACATGGCGGAGATGAATCGGGTGATGAAGATTAGGAACTATTCTTTGATTCTTTTATTCAAAAACAAATAAATCATGGTTATGGTAGACTTGATTGATTTAACCAAAAAAAGTCGCCTGTGAATCTGTGATTGTGAGTTGTGAGTGAAACTGAAAACCCTGTATAGAGGAGTAATACCCTGCAAGTTTTGAATGGTTTTATGGGAAAAATGCTTGCATTCTCAGTTACATTAATAGTTCCTGGTGTAATTTGTTTTTGGTACATCCCTGTTTGCTTATATATGTGGTTGTTCTCACATGTGAGACTGGATACCATCTCGTGATTGTATGTCGATGTAATGCTCGTTGATTATCTCATGTGGGTTGATTTCGACGAAGAGTACGACGGTTTTGGTTTCGTGGGATTCGTTTAGTTGAATGGAAAATGGAAGGGACAATGAGGCTTGTATTGCTACCTTTTCATGGTTGTCTCTTGGATTCCGGTCCGGGAAAAAGAAGGCCTTACAATTCAGAAAATTTTTAGGAAAATTGATCGGGATGAAGGAAGTATTTGTTCCAACAAATGTGAAATATATACGTTCCCTCGACAAACCAAAGAATACTTAAAAGTGAAAATCAATTCGAAAGTATTTTTTATTTGGTTGGCAATTCCTCGGAGTTGTAATGACGTGGCACACGAGCTTGCTCTTTTGCAATTGGGTCTTCAGGGAATAGATTTTGGGAGGGTAGTGCCCCGGAGAATGTCGAGACTCTAATTTTAGTTGGGTCCAGTTTAATGTTTTTTTTTTTTTTTTTTTTTTTTTTTTTTTTTTTGCCAGCTAAGACAAATTGAGTGAGGGCTTAACTCTTGATGCCCATGGCCGCTAGACCATGTGCCTCTTTGTTAAGCCCTCGAAGAAATGTAAGACACATAAATACAATGAAAAGACAAAAAAACATCATAGTGGAGATGGTCAATAATCCTGCAGATCTCTGGTGAGACGTCTGTTAAACCACACAGTTGTTGAACGAGGCTCAGACAGTCAGTTGAGAGATGGATGTGGAGAAACCTTCGGGAGCGCGCCCAAAGAGTTGCCCGATGGAGGGCGAGAGCTTCAGCATGAAGCGGTGATGATGCTCTAAATTTTGAGAACTCCCGAGCCACACAATCCCCATTGTAAGAAAAGACAACCCAACCTCCCGCAGCCTTACTATTATTCTTCCATGCTGCATCCGATTTAATGAGGATCCTTGAACAGTCCATACTTGAGCTGATAATGCTGAACAGATGACCTCTTTTCACATTATTTAAAGCTGATAACTCGTCGTTATGTGATAGATCATAATCCAAGCATGTGCCTAAATCATCCACCTTGACGAGTTGGGCCCTAAGAAGGGCAAAGAAACCATAGCTTGAGAAATTCGCCCCTTTGAATCTGGCACGGTTGCGGATAATCCAAATTGTCCATAGGACGAAGACAAAATAGGTGACCCGAGATCGATCACTGTCCAGATTCCAAAGGTAGATAACCCAGTCAACAATCCAGTGTCGTATCTCAATATTGGACGACATGATGGTGTTGATACCAAGATCGGAACCCATCCACAGCCGGGAAGAGATAGGACAATCTCGAAAGAGATGATTAAGAGTTTCAGTGACATCTTCAGAGTTACAGAGGGGGCAGCCAGAGGGTCCCAACAAGCCTCGCTTTTGGAATTCCGCACCAATGGGAAGGGCGTGATTAAGAATTTTCCATAAGAAAGTTCTCAATTTTGTTGGCCCCTTAATTTTCCAAAGGTATTTGCGTGAAAAGATCTTCAACCTTTCCTCCAGCGAGAAACCAGTTGATTGGTCCTTTAGTTGCAAGTCAAGTGCAAGCCGATACGCACTCTTGACCGTGAAGATTCCGTTCGAAGATTTGCCCCAGTAGAAAACGTCCCCACAATTCAACAAGGGGAATTGGCAAGAGAGAATCTTGTTTACCCATTGGTCATCAAAGAAACAACTAAGCTTCTCACGACACCAAGTCCCCGAGATATCAAGAATTTCACTAATGTTGGTAGGAGGAGGGACATTGCAGTCTTGTTTCACACTTGGGCATTCAGCAAACACCCAGTTCGAGTGCCTTAAATCAATGGAACTTGGCCGTCCTAGCAACCATGCAATACCAGAGTTGACCAGGTGAAGACCCCATTTGATACTTTTCCAACCCCAAGAGCCATTTTGTGATGGGGAAGATATCAATTGGGGAAGGGAGAGCGCACTGCAATGATATTTACTGGTTAAAAGTTTGCTTACTACAGTGTTTGGGCAAGACATAATCTTCCAACCAAGTTTTGCTAGGAGAGCTTGGGTCCAGTTTAATGTTGTAATCCCAGGTTTCGGGTCTTTAAAAAAAAGTGAAAATCAACTCAATATACCATGATATAGCATAGAAAGGGTCCATATAATCAATTCAGTTTATTTCAGTTTAATATTCTTCACTTTGATAATGATCATAACCGATAGTATGATTCAAATGACTACAGTATAACATCGACCACTCCACACATTTGTATTCGGCAATAAGATGAGATTATCAAGAGCTTATTAATTTGCCTTTATCTATTGATTTTAGTTTTTATCGGGTTAAAAATCTACTCCCTCCGAGTTCCTATTATTGTCCCAAAAGGTTTTGAGGTAAAAAATAAGGAAGGAGAAATGAGTGGTTGAAAAAAGAGGGAGGAAGAGAGAGAAATGAGGAGTAATTGTGGAACACACCTAAAAAGGAAAATGAGACAAAAATCAAATTCAGTTCAAAAAGGAAAGTGGAACAATAATAAGAACTCGGAGGGAGTAGTTAATTTGAATGTCTTTTCACATAACATGGCATCGTGTCACATAAAACAAATTAAATCGAAGTTGTACATATGGCTTTGCCTTGAGATGGAAGGCAATAAGTAAGGTGCAAGTCAATAAGACAATAACCCATGGCCCTCTTGCATCAACGAATGAAGTACCACCTCAGAAGTCACAACTCATCACAACTGATCTCTTCTGTTGGTTGCCTCATTTTAAGGTAACTTCAGACTTCAGTTTTCCCAAGTAACACTCATGTTTCTCTGGGAGGGAAGAATTTAATTTGATTTATTGAATTGAAATTGAAATTGAATTTGATGAACCCTATAGAAATAAATTCAATTGAATTGCAATGTCATTTTCTCAATCAATATAGTAGTTCTGGCTGATTATGAAGCATGAATTTAATAGAAACTAGAAGAAGCCAAAGTGCACAAACCAAAATTACAAATGTTTTGTCCAACATGATTGACATCCCGTCAATTAGTTAATTATCTAGTAAAGTCGTGAAACATTTATACTCCATAGTATTTAAGATTGGGATTCAAATCCCGGGATCACATATTCACATACTATTGTTATGGCTTCTATACAAAAATGAGATATTAGTTGACAAAAGTCATAAGAAGTGGTATTCATGATCTGGGTTCGATATTCGTCAATATCATAAACTAAATTGTTGTGGCGATTCCTTAAAAAAAATAAGACAAATTATAGTACAGTAATAGTTAGGAAAAATAGTATTATACACCTGGTTCACCAAGTGTAATTATTATTAAAAAAAAGCTAAATAAAAAAACCCTAAGCCTTACAGTAATCTAACTTCAAACATTGACGCTCTATCTACTTTCTCAATTCTTCTCCAGATTTCACTCTACAATGAAAAATTCGAAGCAATTAACAATACCATCGAGACGAAAAGACGCATCTACCAATTCTACGATACTATCAAGAAGAGAAAATGTATTTAATAATATTTCAAGGTAAATTTTAACATGAATTACTTATAGAGATGTACATATTTTTTTCCCTATCAACTATTCTATGAAGATTTGATTTTAGATTTTTGCATGAATGATTATGGAGAGTTTCCGATGAATCAAAGTTTTTGAGTAAAATTTAATTATACATACATCAGTAATTTATTTAATATAGTATGACTAAATCTGAGTTAATAGGAAAAGTTTTTGAGCTTTTGCTAATATATTTCGAGCTTACTAGTGAGTTTTTGATGAAATAAGGTTTTAGAGTGAAATTCAATCTCACATATACGAGTATTTTTTTAACATAATTATGAATTAATCTGAGATAATAGGTAATATTTCTGAGCTTTTCCTAATATATTTCGAGCCTACTAGTGAGTTTCCGATGATTTAGGGTTTTGAGTCAAACTCAATTATACCTGTAAAAGTTTTTAATATAGTATGAATTAATCTGAGTTAATAGGTAAAAATTATGAACTTTTTGTAATATATTTCGAGCCTACTAGTGAGTAATATATTTGTGTGGACATGACATAGGTCTACCCCGACGCGGCCACGCGCGGGTTTGGGTAGGCGAATGAATCTCGTGGTAAGATGGTTCTCGGGTTGAAATTTAAATCGAATTAGGAGTCGCCACCGAACTTTGTGGGAGTTCGGGCCCATTCGAACCCACTCTATATTCGGTGGACCGTGCACAAAGTACGGTCCACTTCGATACTAGAGCTTGTGGGGTTCGTCCATTTGCATTACGATACCGATGCCGAGTTTTCGGGTATCGTATATCGAATGACTCTCGTGCGCCAACGGTTTCGGACATCCGGAAACCGAGGTTCTGAGTAAGGGGTGAAGGTCCGTGTTGGGAAGCCCACAAAGGACACCCAACCCCGCCCGCACTTAGCGACCTCTACTAAGATATCGTTCGAGTTTATAACGCGCGCTAGTGATTTGGTGGAATGTTATGCAAACAACGTTTTTTTGACTAAACATGTGAGTTATATTCAGCTACGTCATTTAATGCATCTAAAGCAACGTCGAAGTTATTTTAGCATGAGAGGTTCGTTTTAGTACAATAAAACAAACAACGAAAATAAAAGCGCGTATATAGATTACAAATACATGGACGGAATACAACCCAAAATTACAATACAACAAACGCGAAAATCGGAACAATCGAAATAGTAACTGTTCCGGTCACGGAAACAATTCACCCGGCCTAGGATCCGGGTTGTACAATCGGGTTAATGGTGAACAATTGATCGCTTGATTTCCCTTGGTCTCCCCTTTCTCCTACTCCTTGGATCGGACCTTCCCGGCGGAAATGGCCTGCTCCCTGCACAATGAACGCACAGGGCCTCGGAGGTTGTCCGAGGAAGCCCTCTCCGATGCCTAAGTCAGTCCGTGAAATGCCTTTACGAACCTAGCTCGTGAGGAACTAGGCGGCGTTTTTAGGAGTAAGAGTCTAGAGAGAGAAAATCCAACCCCTCTCATGTGGGAAATGAGGAGGTATTTATACCTTCCCACAAGAGAGAGAAGTGGGAGAGGAATGGTTGGATAAAGAAGTGACAAGTGGCGGCTTCTCATCCATCCATTCCTAATTACCTTAGGCAAAATGACGAGAGGGCCCCTGGGGGTTCTGGTCCTGTTGGCCAGGGATTTTCCCAGGGCAGACAGTCTTCTGGCAGGGGGGCTGCCAAGTCTCGACAGGCTGGGTTGGCCTATGCTCCCAGCAGCTGACGGCCACCCTTAGCGTTTTATGCTTCCTGTTTCAATTTCTTGCTAGGGGCTGATCCTTCAACTCTTTGACAGGGACCGTCTCAGGGCTTGCCTAGCAGGCGGCTACTCGACAGGCGGCCGACCCCAATCAATTGGCCCTCGTTAGCAGAGGGAGAGTAGGGCTTTCCTTCTGCTGGCGACCCTTGCTTGGTGGGAGGTTGACTTCCATGTCTGTTGCAGCATTTAATGTTTCGCACCTTCCCAAGGAACTTTGCACTGCTCATGTCAGGTATGCAAAGAGGTGAGAGCGCTTTTGTAATGATTGCACTTCTCTTCTGGGCGGATTTTGGGGAACCGTGAAGAGTTCCTGATTGGTGGCTCTCCTCCCAGGGTGGTTGGAGCGTTCATTAATGCCGCGCTTTCTTTTGTATAAAATCCTCAGTTTCCTTTATCATTTGTGTTTCAACCCATCTTTAATCTTTCCATTTTCTTTGTCTTAAACATGGCTTGGATCAAGAAAAGCGTAACTCGCCATGGAGTCAAACATGTTTCCTTCATCTTTAGAGGGTTTTGGAGGCTCCGATATGCTCGGGCCGCTTATTTAGCTGTTCGCCGGAGTCGCTGTTCACGACTTTACTTCCGCCGGAGGAGCCAGAAGGCCTCCGTTAGGATGGGCAAACGTCCTAGGAGGTCCTCGCCTCCTGCTGCGCCTAGGTTTAGGCGCTGCTCCCAGGGAGGGGGCTGTTATGACAGGGGATGCCATGAGTGCTTTCCATGGCTGCACCCTGAACAATTTGGCCCCAACTCTGACACCGATTCCTCCTTGGCGTCGGGTCCCTCTTCGCCTGTGAAGAAGACAGGCTGTCGCACCTGCGACGAGTCCCGAGCTGTTCCCTTTGGAAGGGACTGGGAAGACAGCAACCATGACTCTGATGACAGCGAGGGTCTTGGCTGCCTGAGCGACAGGGATGGAGACGAGGCCTCTGATGACCCTTTTCAGGGTTCCCCAAGTTGGGACTGGGGTTCGGCTCTCGGGAGTCCAGGCAGCCTTGGGGATTATTCCCCAGATTTGGGGGATGACTAGGCCTGTGTGGCAGGGCTTTTGATTTCTGTCAGGCCGGAACTTTTTGGGCCTTATGTATTTTTCTTTCATATCCGTCCCACGATGTAGCTTTCCTTTGTAAGGTTTTAATGAAATGAATATTTTGTGTATTTGAATATTTAATATGAGTTATTATTACTATTTTTTTTTTTTTGAATGAGGTCGTTGATTGACCTTTCCCTCTGACGTTTCTGTTTATCGAGGCTCTTTTTTGAAAAAGGTGAGCAATTGGTGTTCAGTATGTGACACGTGGACGATCCTCGAAGGTTTTGTCAGGGGATTCGCCTTTCGAACTTCTTTGGGCTTTATATAAACCCTTCTTTCCCTCCATTCTCTTCTTTTACTCTTCTTGATACCTTACACCCCATAACACTTCTTGAATCTCCTTCATTGGCCGAGCGTTTTCTTTTCGAGGAGCAAGGAACACTTCTTGTCGCTGTCTCCGGCAACTTCACCGGCGTCCTTAGGTTAGAACTTTCGAATCTCTCGCCTCTTTTCTTCCCTTCCATAGCCTAAATGTCGCGAGTCCGTCCCCTTTCCCTTGATTCTTTGCTCAGGAGAACTAGCGGCGGCGACGGTAGCCGTCATGACGTTGCTTCTTCCTCCGGGGTTGGCCCCAGGGAGGAAGACGATCATCACAGGGGAGAGGGTGCTGAGTCACCCGAGCCAGCTCCCTTTGATGTGATTGATTCTGATGACGAGGCCCTGGAGGTGGACCCTGCCAAGGTGGCCGGTCCCCTTATCCGCAGGGAGAGAGGGAGGACCTACTTTTTGGACAAAGAAAAATATGTGGTTCCCTTACAGACCTATCCTGAGGCTAAGAATAGGGACCTGATCTTGGAGTGTAACGCGGCTGAGGCCATTGAACAGTTTTATAATTTTGGGGAGGGGTACACAGTGGTAGTCCCTGGGGAAAAAGACACAGTGTGCTGTCCCCCAGAAGGGTGTGTAGCCGTCTACCATAAGGCCCTAGAATTCGGCCTGCGATTCCCGTTGCATCCCTTCCTGGAGGAAACTTTCAGGAGGATGAACGTTGCTATCGCTCAGCTAACTGCAACGGCCATTAGAGCATTAGTGGCCTACACCTGGACCTGCCTTTTCCATGGCAAGGGGCCTTATATTGACGCCCTTCGCTTTATGGTTGGCCTCCAAATGGTGTCTTCATCTGGGGGGGATGGCTCCCCTGGTTACTGGTCTCTGCTGAGACAGAAAAAGTACGCCTTGGTCTGGCCGGCTATGAGCAGCCTCAAAGACTGGAAAAATAATTTTATATATGTCCATAGTGCGTCGGGGTGGAAAATTCCTAGACATTTTAGGAACCATGTCCATACCCGCATGGAGACGCGTGAGGAGTACCACCCTCGCATTGGGGGGAAGGCTCTGGAAGTCAGGCTGAGCGAGAAGGAGAAGATTTTGATAAAAAAGTTTGAGATTGTGGCGGATAAACATGGGAACTTTGGCCCTGTTTTCTGGCTCCCTCATGCGGAGCTCATCACGACAGACGAGTACTTGCTTCCCGTGGGCCTGATTCCTGGCCTTGAAGGTAGTTCTAGGGATTTCTTGTTGTCACGATTTTCCAGGGATTTTATTTCTCCCTGCCTTTTAGATGACCGCCTTTCCTTTCCTGCAGATTCCTACACTTGGCGCTGGACCAAGAAGCAGGTCAGGAGGCTAGGCTTGAGCGAGGAGTTGCACGTTCTTTCAAAGCGTCCTTCCCTTCCTGCAAATTTTAGGAAAGGAAGTAAAGCCCTAATGAAGCTCGTGAAAGATTTTGCCGCTGGTCGCAGATTACCTCTCCCCCCCGGCTGCCTTCGTCGAAACCGGCGACTCCTACCCCTAGCATTCATGAGGGGGAAGCGGAGGTTACTTCAGGAGCTACTCCTTCCCCCAGTCAAAAACAGGGCGCTTCTCCGGCTGGCCTTCGGATCTCGCAGGGAACGCAGCCTGGAGATTCCGAGGGGACTGGGGAAAGTGTTCCCTTGGAATCGAGGAGGAAAAGGGAGAGGGAGCCTCCTAGTGCTGACGTGGTGGACCTGGAGGCGGATGTCTCCACCCCTGAGGCGAAACGCCCTGCACGTGAGCCCTCTAGCATTCCCTTCCCAGAGGAAAATGTAGAGTTCCACTACACGGCTGGTGATAGTGTGGATGTATCAGGCCTGCTTTCTGACTCCGGAGCTGTCTTGGCCGACCGCCTTACAAAGATGGTGACTTCCACCTCTCATCAAGTGCTTCAATATATCCAGCGTACCTCCAAGGTTATGCTGGCATCTGCGGAACAGGCGGCTCTCAGCCGCCTGAGTGATGAGGAGCTAACATTTACCCCTGGGGCTCCTCCTCCCGACCGCCTGGCCGTGATAGAAAGAGACGTCTCCTTGATAAGCTCTTTGAAAGATAAAATGACAAGGCAAGAGGGGGAGTTGGAGGAAGCCAAGAAACAGGCTGATCAATGGAGGCTGCAGGGGGAAATGGCTGTGAAGGAGGTTTCCAAGCTAGAGGCTGATCTGAAGGAGAGCCGGCAGTCGTTGGACCGAGCCAATCTATCTCTGGCCGAGATGGGGCACTTGAAGGGGAGAGTGACTGACCTGGAGGAGCAGCTGTCAAAGGCCAAGTCGGCTTTTGAACAGGCTAAGGGGGAATGGACGAAAGAGAAAGAGACCCTGGCTGAGGAGACTGAGGCTGCAGTGGATGCCAGCTTTGCGAGTGGTGCTAACTCTTCTCTGGAGCTGGTAATGGAGGTGATTGGGGAGATGTTCCCTACCTTTGATGAGGACTCCTTCCGGAGTCTCTATGCCGCTAAGAATGAAGCTCGGGTGACCAGGCAGCCTGAGGCAGATGCTGATGCTCGCCAGGATGCTACGTGATGCTCCTCTTTCCTTACAAAAGCTTCTATCTTTCCATGCTGAGCCGGTGTTTATGGCTATTTTGTTTGTAATATTCGCCACTTTGCTTTTTCTTCTTTAGCCTTTGTAAAGACCTTTCCACCTTTCATGGGTTTTATTCGTAGAATATTTCTCTTCGCTTTTTACGGCCAACTGCTTTAAAATTTAGGGATACTTTTCTTATTTGTTTAATCGCCTGTCATAGCATGCCCCTGGCTTTCGTTCAAAGTCCAGGGGGCCTGCCCTCTGCTCGCCCAGAGGTAAGCAGGGTGGTTCTTGCGTTTTTTACGCAAGGTTTGGGGGCCTGCCCCCAGTTCTTGTTAGACTGGCCTGCCCCTGGCTTTTCGTTCAAAGTCCAGGGGGCCTGCCCCCTGCCTGCCTAGAGGTAGGCAGGGTGGCTCTTGCGTTTTTATACAAGGTTGGGGGGCCTGCCCCCAGTCCTTGTTAGACTGGCCCGTCCCTGGCCTTTCGCTCAAAGTCCAGGGGGCCTGCCCCCTGCTCGCCCAGAGGTAAGCAGGGTGGTTCTTGCGTTTTTTATACAAGGTTGGGGGGCTTGCCCCCAGTCCTTGTTAGACTGGCCTGTCCCTGGCCTTTCGTTCAAAGTCCAGGGGGCCTGCCCCCTGCTCGCCCAGAGGTAAGCAGGGTGGTTCTTGCGTTTTTTATACAAGGTTGGGGGGCTTGCCCCCAGTCCTTGTTAGACTGGCCTGTCCCTGGCTTTTCGTTCAAAGTCCAGGGGGCCTGCCCCCTGCTCGCCCAGAGGTAAGCGGGGTGGTTCTTGCGTTTTTTATACAAGGTTGGGGGGCTTGCCCCCAGTCCTTGTTAGATTGGCCTGTCCCTGGCTTTTCGTTCAAAGTCCAGGGGGCCTGCCCCCTGCTCGCCCAGAGGTAAGCAGGGTGGCTCTTGCGTTTTTTATACAAGGTTGGGGGGCCTGCCCCCAGTCCTTGTTAGTACGACCTGTCCCTGGCTTTTGTCCAAAGTCCAGGGGGCCTGCCCCCTGCCTGCCCAGAGGTAAGCAGGGTGGCTTTTGATTTGCGTTGGGGGGTTCACTTTTCCCAATTTCGGCAACAGGGGGGCCTCCCCCTATTGCCCCCTGCTCGTTTGTGTGTGAAAGACGCGAGTGTGAACAGGCAACGAGTATAAATCTGTATCTTCTCATTTCTCTTAAAAATTCTTTTTGACATTGGGGTGGTCGGAGCCGTCGACATTTTTGACCGTCCTCCGCCTTTTTTTTAGTAAAAGTAAAAACTGCCTGTATTCTTGCTTAGACGTAATATTTCTTTAGTGTGTCTGCATTCCAGTGAGCATTTAGCTCTTGTCCCTCCAGATTGGCTATTTTATATGTGCCTGGTCACAGAACCTGAGTTACTTGGTATGGGCCCTCCCAATTGGCACTCAGCTTTCCATGTTCTCTTGACTTCCCAATCGCCTGTGTCTTTCTCAGAACCAGCTCGCCCATCTGAAAACTCCTCTGTCGCACCTTGCTGTTGAAGGCTTTCCTCATTCGCTGCTGGTAGGCAGTGATGTTGGTACTGGCTTCCTCCCTTAGCTCATGTACTAGGTCTAAGGCTTCAACCATTGCAGCTTCGTTTTCAGCCTGGTCGTACTGCAGGGAGCGCAGAGAGGGAATTCTTGCCTCAATTGGCAATAGTGCCTCTGCTCCATATACCAGACCAAATGGGGTTTGGCCTGTAGACTCTTTTTTGGTAGTTCGGATTGACCAGAGTATACTGGGGAGTTCGTCAGCCCACCTACCCTTGCAGTCATCCACCATTTTCTTCAGGCCGTTCAGGATTTGTTTGTTGGCTGCTTCCGCCTGTCCGTTGGTTTGAGGATGGCAGACAGCTGAGTAGGCGACTGAAATGTTGTGGCTTTCCAGCCAGATTCTCAGCGGATCGTTATCGAATTGTCTGCCATGGTCAAATACCAACATCTTTGGTAGACCGAATCTAGTGATGACGTTTCGCCAGATCACTTTTCTGACCGCCGGTTCAGTGATATTGGGCACTGCTTCGGCCTCCACCCACTTGGTGAAGTAGTCTATGGCGATAATTAAGAATTTTCTGCCCCCTGTGGCTACCGCGAAGGGTCCCAGAATGTCCATCCCCCATTGAGCGAAGGGGATGGGGGATAGGATTGGCCTGAGCTCTTGGGCTGGGGCATGGATTGATGGGGCAAAGAGTTGGCATTTCCTGCATTTCTGGGCCAGGCTCTTGGCGTCCGCCAGCATGGTAGGCCAGTAGTAGCCTGCCCTGAGGGCCTTGTGGGCCAGTGCTTTCCCACCAATGTGATGTCCACATATCCCTGAGTGGATATCCTCTAATACCTCAGCGGCCTGATCCGCCCGCAGACATTTGAGCAGCGGATGAGTAAAAGACTTCTTGTAAAGCTCTTCATTAATGAGTATGAACCAGGCTGCTTTAGCCTGCGTCTTCCTTTTTTGTAATGAATCTAATGGTAAGATACCATGTTTCTTGTACTGGATGAAGGGAGTCATCCAGCTTTCTGGCTCTTCTTCCACAGTATTAACCGCCTGACAGGGGTTAGTGGATTTCTCGTGCAAAACGTCGACCCATACTGATCTCCGGATGTCCTGCAGACTGGAGCTTGCCAGTTTCGACAGGGCGTCTGCTCTGTTGTTCTGGGATCGGGGGATCTGTTTGACCTCGTAAGATTTTAGGCCGGATAACTCTCCCTTCACCATCTCCAGGTATGCGGCCATTGCTTGGTCCCTTGCTTCGTATTCTCCATTGATTTGGTTGGCGATGAGCTGGGAGTCTGTCGCCAGGACAATTCGCTCCGCTCCTGCGGCTTTAGCTAGCCTGACGCCTGCGAGTACTGCTTCGTACTCTGCTTCATTGTTTGATGCTGGGAAAACAAATCTGAGAGCATGCTCAAAATCAGTCCCTCCTGGGCTGGTTAGCACGACGCCTGCGCCTGCGCCATTGGCTGTCGAGGATCCGTCAGTATACACGATCCATTCCTGGGCAGGGGCTTCTTCCTCCCCTGAATGGGAGCACTCAGCCAAAAAATCTGCCAAGGCCTGGGCCTTGATGGCCGTTCTCGGCTGGTAAGATATACCTAGCCCACTCAGCTCAATTGCCCACTTCAACAATCTCCTTGATTTTTCGAATTTTTCCAACACCTTTTCCAGAGGTTGGTCGGTGAGAACTACGACTGGATGCGCGTCAAAGTAAGGTCTGAGCTTCCTGGCAGCAACTATGACCGCGTAGGCGGCTTTTTCGACCATCGGGTAATTCTTCTCGGCTGCCCCCAGTGCATGACTTACAAAGTATATAGGCTGCTGGGCGCCTGCCTCTTCTCGTAGGATGACCGCGCTGACAGTTATATTGGTCACTGCAATGTAGAGAAAAAGCTTTTCTCCTGCTACTGGCCTAGCCAGGGTGGGGAGCTTCTTAAGATGGTCCTTTAGTTGCTCAAAGGTCTCTTTCTGCTCGTTTTCCCACTTGAACTGTTTGTTTCCTTTCAGTATTTTGAAGAAAGGAGTGGCCTTGTCCGCTGATCGGGCGACGAACCGTGCTAAGGCGGCCATGCGGCCCGTCAGGCGCTGGATGTCTCTAATGGTCTTGGGCTCAGGGAGGTTTAGAACTGCCTGAATTTTTTCAGGGTTGGCGTCTATACCCCGAGAACTGACCAAGAACCCCAGGAATTTTCCGGAGCGGACTCCAAATGTACACTTTTTCGGATTAAGTTTCATTTTGTAAGCGCGCAGGGAACAGAAGGTCTCCTGCAAGTCTATCAGGTGCTCTCTGTCTTCTTTGCTTTTTACGATGGCGTCATCAACGTAAGCCTCGATGTTTCTGCCTTTTTGTTTTTCAAACACTTTATCAACCAACCGCTGGTATGTAGCCCCTGCATTTTTGAGCCCGAATGGCATCATCTTGTACATGTAGGTGCCTAAACTGGTGATGAACGCACACTTCACCCTGTCCGGCTGCCACAAGTATACTTGATGATACCCTGAAAAGGCGTCTAGGAAGCTCAGCATGGTATAGCCACTGGTGGCGTCTACTAGTTGATCAATTCTGGGGAGTGGATAGCAGTCTTTCGGGCAGGCTTTGTTCAGGTTTGTAAAGTCGACGCACATTCTCCATGCGCCCGACGATTTCTTGACCATGACAACATTTGCCAGCCATTCCGGGTAGTCGCAGACTTCGATAAAATCCGCTTTCAAGAGTTTGTCAATTTCCTCTTTGATTGCTGCGTCTTTTTCCGCAGACATGTTTCGTTTCTTCTGTTTTACAGGGCGAGCATCCATGCTTACATTCAACTTGTGAACGATGCATGATGGATCAACGCCGGGCATCTCGTCTGCAGAATAGGCAAATACGTCTTTGTTCTCCTTCAGTAGTTTGACCAGTTCGGCCTGGTAGGATTCCTCTAGGCCTGCTCCTACCAGGACCTGTCTTCCTGGCTCCAAGTCCACCAGCATACTTTCGCCCCCTGGTTCCAGGCGGTCGGGCGCCGGGTGCTCGACTGGGACTTCGCCTTCTCTGCAGGGGGAACTGTCAGCTTTTCTTTTTCCTTTTCTGTCTCTCTCGTGCTCTTGCAGGGCCACGGAGTAGCATTGTCTGGCTGACTCCTGGTCCCCGCGTACCTTTCCTTCCAGCCCGAAGTCAGTGACATACGCGATGGTGAGAGCCCTGATGGAGATGGCCGCTTCGATTTCGTCCAGAGTGGCCCTGCCAATCAGGGCGTTGTAGGCAGATCTCGCGTCCACAACAACAAAGGTTGCCCTGACATTCCTGGCTGTAGAGCCTTCCCCGAAGGTTACAGGCAAGTCGATGACTCCCATGGGCAGCACGCCTGCCCCACTGAATCCATACAGCGATCCGGGAGCAGGTCGCAGGTGCCTTTTTTCCAGGCCCATTTTTTCGAAGGCGTCCTTGTACAATAGATTTGTGTACGCGCCTGTGTCCACCATGCACCTTCGCACAATATGGTTGCTGATCTCTAGGGACAGCACCAAAGGATCACTGTGCGGATATACCACGCGTCCTGCATCATCAGGGGTGATGCTTAATGTCACTCCCCTTGGACTCCCTGCTTTCTCAGCATAGCAGATCTGGTTCCTTAGCTCGCGCATTTGTCTTTTTTGGCCTCTTCGACTGAGCTGGCCTTCAGTGCCCCCTGAAATTACATGGATCACCATGCGGTTTTGCACTGACCCCTCGGGTTTTTCAGACACCTCCTTCTGAGACTTATTCTTAGCTGCGTAGTTGGCCAACCATCCGTTCCTGATTAATTTCTCAATTTCGTCCTTCAGGTGACGGCATTCTTCGGTGGTATGGCCTATACAGTCGTGGAAAGTGCAGAATTTCTTGGGGTCTCCTTTTGGGCTGCGAGGTTTGTTCGGGCGGTTCCATTTAGCAGTTTCTTTTTCCAGTTCGAATATTTCCGCCCTGGATTTGTTCAGAGCAGTGTAACTGTCGAATCTGGGTTGGTAGACTGGGCGCTCCTTCTTGGGAGTGTCTCCCTCTTCCCTTTGCTTGCCTGGCTCACTTCTGCCCCTTCCACCCTGCGGTCCCCCTGGAGGCTTTGTTTGGCCTGCAGGGGTGTCCGTCAGGCCGTGGAACTCCTCCTGCAGAATGAACCCTTCAGCAATCTTTCTGGCCATGGCTAGGGTTTCTGGCTGGGCCCTGATCATCTGGTTTTTCATTTCCCCTGGAAGTAGGGAGATTGTCAGGGCGTAGGCGGCAGTGGAATCATCGATCTCCCTGACCTGTTGGTACGATAGATCAAACCTTCTCATGTATTCTCTCACACTCTCACCCTTTTTCTGTTTCAGGGTCATGAGATCGAAACGGGTAAGGCGTCTTCTCTTATTTCCGGCATACTGTTTGAGGAAAATTTCAGCCAACTCTATGAAGAACCTGACTGACCCCTGGCGGAGGTCTCTGAACCATCCCTGCGCGAGCCCTACCAGGGTGGTTGGGAAAACTTTGCACCAGATGGCATCATCTACGTCATACATGCCCATGTGGCTTTCAAAGGCTGCCAGGTGGTCTTCAGGGTCTGTCGTCCCGTCAAATTTGATGGTTGGCATTTTGATTTTTGGAATGGGGTACTCTTGTACCTCAGGGTGCAGCGGGGTTTTTGTGGGCCTCCCCACCAGTCGTGACCTGCTTTCCACAGACTGGTTACCGTGAGAATCCCATTGTTTATGGGTCGGTTTCCTCGCACTGGGGGAGCGGTGCCTTGGTGGTGGCCTGCTTGCTGCTTCATCCTCTGTTTCCGGGGAGATCTGCCTGGGCCTCTTCCTCTGAGAGTGGCAGAGGTTTTCACCCTGATGGTGCCTGGACTCGAGCGGTTGTCCCCGGTTGAGCCGGGATTACAGGCTTTGGGATAAGCCGGGGGCCGACTGTTCCTTGGCTGCAGGTGTTAGCCTGGAGAAAACTCCGCCCGGCCTTTCCCCTAAGCGTTTCGACATGGGCTCCCTGGGCCTCATTCGCTCTTGTAATCCTTGGGATAAGCCTCCCTGTCCTCCAGACGCTGACTCTGTTGTATGAATGGAGAACGCCTGCTGGACAGGTGGCTCTGGATTGCCGGTAGTGATGCGCCCTTGCACGTGCGTATACACTTGAGCTGTTCTTCTCGCTTTTCTCTGAGCATTTCTGGCGGCGGTCCGCCTCGTGCCCCCGGCCTCGTCCCTGCTGACTGGGGACGGTTGCCTGGGAGCCGATGCGACCCTGCCTACCAAGTCCTCAGGTGTGAATTCCTGATTCAGCATCGCAGAGAAGAACGCGGCCGCCTGTGCCATCTGAGCTGGGGTCAAATTGAGAGCACGTCCTGGGTGTGTCCCCAACTCAGGTGTCACAGCGGTGTTGGACCCACCGAGGGGATTGGTTCCCTCCACCCCTAGGATCGTGGCAGGAGGAACCCTTTCCGACTGCGGCATACCATACAGGGGGGTCACCGGTGGGACCGTCGGACCCGCTCCTGTACTGGCATCAACGATTTCTGGCACGATTGTGTTTAGTTTTGTGATTATGAGTGGTTGATTTTAGTGGGTAACTCGTGAGCACAACCGTAAGTTCCCCACAGACGGCGCCAAATTGTTCCGGTCACGGAAACAATTCACCCGGCCTAGGATCCGGGTTGTACAATCGGGTTAATGGTGAACAATTGATCGCTTGATTTCCCTTGGTCTCCCCTTTCTCCTACTCCTTGGATCGGACCTTCCCGGCGGAAATGGCCTGCTCCCTGCACAATGAACGCACAGGGCCTCGGAGGTTGTCCGAGGAAGCCCTCTCCGATGCCTAAGTCAGTCCGTGAAATGCCTTTACGAACCTAGCTCGTGAGGAACTAGGCGGCGTTTTTAGGAGTAAGAGTCTAGAGAGAGAAAATCCAACCCCTCTCATGTGGGAAATGAGGAGGTATTTATACCTTCCCACAAGAGAGAGAAGTGGGAGAGGAATGGTTGGATAGAGAAGTGACAAGTGGCGGCTTCTCATCCATCCATTCCTAATTACCTTAGGCAAAATGACGAGAGGGCCCCTGGGGGTTCTGGTCCTGTTGGCCAGGGATTTTCCCAGGGCAGACAGTCTTCTGGCAGGGGGGCTGCCAAGTCTCGACAGGCTGGGTTGGCCTATGCTCCCAGCAGCTGACGGCCACCCTTAGCGTTTTATGCTTCCTGTTTCAATTTCTTGCTAGGGGCTGATCCTTCAACTCTTTGACAGGGACCGTCTCAGGGCTTGCCTAGCAGGCGGCTACTCGACAGGCGGCCGACCCCAATCAGTAACGATGATTAGAATAAAGATGCGATGCATGTTTTTGAAAATATAGGCACGTGATAGTCTTGACACGTGACGACTAAAAGTCGTAAAAAAGAATTTAATGAGACTTACGCGATGTATGGAACTTCGCGTTCTAGCGTAAAGGGGACCACTCGATCGAGTCATGAGAGGGACTCGATCGAGTGATCCTGCTACGGACCTCCTGCCTGACTTTTGGGGTGCCACTCGATCGAGTGGGCTATGGCACTCGATCGAGTGCCTCCTGTACGGACTGCTGTCCGTTTCGAACAGACGTCAAATTCGAAATTGCTTTTAGTTTTAAATCGATAGCTAACTGAACCGCATAAAAATACGATATAATTTATACTCGGTTCAGTTTTCGATACTCGTAACTTGTATTTTATTATTTACGAGATCGGTTTCGGGGATTTTAGAAAAAGTGTTATAATGTCGATTTGAACTGAATTAGGACGAAATTGATTCCCTCCGCGTCATGACACCGTTATTAATTCTTACGGATTGCATGGTGTACGATTCAACATCAACAGGTTCCGTACTAACTCGAAAAAAAGGCATCGAAAACATTTAATGACGAATATCCGCGATCGCATCACGCCCTTGAGTGTTTAGGGCGTCGCTCCTCGAAAGGGCGCCACCACTGTTACAACTCGTAAAGGGATTAAAAGGATTTTTAACGGGATTCGTTTTTAAACATATTCGATTCAAAATTGTTTTGTAAATTTATGTATACGCGGTTGTATTTAATATCAACGATAAATAAATAATACTAGTAACAAGAGAAAAGAAATAAAAAAAAGTAAATAAGAATACATAAAAAAACGGAGAAGAGAAGAGAGAAAGGAGAAGTGTCGGGATTGAGTTTTACACCCTCAACCTACATGCTTTGTCTCGGAGATCGGCTCGTATAGTAGTGGCTTAGGCACGGGAGCGTCGAGATGTATATAGGAGAGTTATGGTGTGTATGATTAAGGAAGGGACTTGACGAGTTTTGCTCTCGCTCTTTGACGAGTTTTGATCTCGGGGGGTGGCTTGTATACTAGAGTGTATGAGGAGTCTAAGGAAGCCTAAGTATGTATGGAGATTGCGAAGGGTTGAAGGTGATTGAAAGATTTTCAAAAAATTTGTGTTGAAGATTGTAAAAAGTTGTGAAGTTGTGATGGGTGATGGGGTATTTATAAGAAAATACCCCGGTTTAGGGTAAAAAGGGACCACTCGATCGAGTGGTTTAGGTGCACTCGATCGAGTGCCCGGTCTAACGCCGGTTCGCGCGGTTCGCAAGCCTACTCGACCGAGTGGGCCTGAACCACTCGATCGAGTGGGTCTGGACGGAGTGAGATATTTTAAGAAGGAAATTCTATCCTTCTTTGAAGAGATTTGGTGGTTGGGGTTTCTTTCTAGAAACGTATGTAACTATTTTTTGTGTCGGATTCGTCTTTGACCGGGTTTTGACTCGGTCGCCATAAGACGGTTTTATTTTTGGTGTCGGTTTTGACCCAAATTAGTCTTATTTGAATGGAAACAACCCACTGGGCCCGAATTTGAGGTTAGTTTTGTGAGATTTATACTCCGTAAAAAGTTCAAGCCAAATACTAACGATTTTGAGCCCATATCCGAGCGCGTTAAAGCACGTTTACGTCCGATCATCATCGAGTGTTTTGTTGGAAGCTGCTATATACACTAGCAGGCAAAATGCGGGTGTCTACAATTTGACGCATCGACTATATGGCAGTATGATGACTTTATGACATAGATTACTGTACTTTAGTGTACCTCATTCAATCTAAAAGCTAGCTAGGGACAGAACAATACTCTAGTGTTTTGTTGATCCTATTGAGTGCATAGATTGCTTTGAATTACAGAAAACTCGTCGTAAAAAGTAGCTAAAGTGATAGGTCGTACTTTGAAACAATCTAAAAATAAGACAAAACAATTACATGAGATGGTAACTTTGAAAGAATATCATTGAAATTAGATAGATTTGAGTTGAATATGGAATAGATTGAGGCGGGTATGCATAAAATTCTCTTCTTTTTTCAAATTAGATGTTTATTACTCCGTAGCTGATTTGGTTTCCCCGTTAGTTTGGTTCACAAATGTGGAAATTGATTTCGGTTTGGCTCACTAATATGTAAATTACGTAGTAAGTTTTTTGTGTTCATCATAATTTAGTGTGAAATAATTTCAGATAATAGGTAAAGTTTTTGAGCTTTTTATAATATATATCTCGAGCTATGAGTGAGTTTTTCAAACTCATCTTAAAAAAAGCTAACGCGAGGGATACGAGTGGGTTTTTTTTTATAACATAGATAAGTGTTAATTAATCTATGTCTTGAATTGAAATTCCTTCTCTAATAATATTTTCTCTCTATTGCAACAGTTTAAGCATCTGCATAATTTGAGGATCGAATACGCCTACGTGATCGTTAACTTCCAAAATAATGAAGTCAAATCAGAAGCATTTTCTTTGGTTGATGAGCTAGTTAACAAGAACTTCAAGTGAGTTAAATTAAATGTAAATGTTTGATTACATTGTTTCTTTGCTTAAGGTCTTTTTTTAAAGACACAAGTGCTTATGAAGTTGTACATATGAGATTTAATATAATGACATTATCGATAAAAGTTAACTATCCGTGATAAATTTTCTAACTTTTTAACAAACTTTTTATGAAACTTTTACGAGTACGTACAGATTCTGAGTACGATCATTACAATATATTCCGAGCTTCCAAATAATGTTTTCGCGCTTTGTAATTTTTGGTTGTATATATTTCGAGTTTATGTGTTAAAATTTTTGAGCTAACAAGTATCTGAACTTTCAAAATAGATGTTTATTCAACTTCGTATGAAACTCTTTGATCATTATAAGTTATTTTAACAGGTTCTAAATAATTTGCGATTCTCTTAACAAATATGATGAGGGTCGAAGAGCCTGCGTTGGGCCACCTGCCTAGCAAGCCCCATAAAGACCCCGTCCAGGGAACCAAGGAGCCTGCCCAGCAGGCCGTTGGGATAAGACACCAGGATTCCCCCAGTGAAGCAAAGCTACAAGGAAACCACCTGCCCGACAGGGTAAGGCGGCTGGCTGTGAAGAGCGTGCAGGCACTCCCTGCTCGCCTGCCTCCGGGCGACCTTCTCTCTGAGCAGAGCCGAGGTTCCCAGAAGCCCCCTCTGCCATCTTGCCTAAAGGTAAGGGAGAACGAGTGGATGAGGTAAAACGACGTGTCAATCTCTCATCCACTCATTCTTTCTCTCCCCTCTTCTCTTTTCCTCTCTCTTGTGGGAAAGTATAAATACTCTTCCGTTTCCCACATGAAAGGGGTTGGATTTTCTCTCTCTAGACTCTCACTCCTAAAAACGCCACCTAGTTCCTCACGAGCTAGGTTCATCAAGGCATTTCACGGACTAACTTAGGCATCGGAGAGGGTTCCCTCGGACAACCTCCGAGGCCCTGTGCGTTCATTGTGCAGGGAGCAGGCCAACTCCGCCGGGAAGGTCCGATCAAGGGAGAGGGATAAAGGAGAGGTTCAAGGAAATCAAACGATCTGTCACTCACCAACAATCCGATTACTCAACCCGGACCCAGAGTCGGGTTAATTGTTTCCGTGACCGGAACAATTTGGTGCCGTCTGTGGGGAGATACGGTTGTGCTCATGAATTACCCACAAAAATCAACCATTCCTAATCACAAAAAACTAAAACAATCGAAGTAATCATGCCGGAAATCGTTGACGCCAGTGCAGGGGCGGGTCCGACGGTCCCACCGGTGACCCCCCTGTATGGCATGCCACAGCCAGAGAGGATTCCTCCCGCCACGATCCTGGGGGTGGGGGGAACCAGTCTCCTAGGCGTGCCAAACACTGCTGTAGCACCTGAGTTGGGGACACACCCAGGGCACACTCTGAATCTGACCCCAGCTCAGATGGTGCAGACAGCCGCCTTCTTCTCTGCAATGCTAAACCAAGAGTTCACTCCTGAGGACCTGGTAGGCAGGGTCGCATCGGCCCCCAGGCAGCCACCCTCAATAAGCAGGGATGAAGCTGGGGGCACGAAGCGGACCGCCGCTAGAAACACTCAGAGGAAAGCAAGAAGGACGGCGCAAGTATACGCGCAGGTGCAAAGGCGTATCACAATAGGCAGCCCAGAGCCACCTGTCCAGCAGCAGGCATTCTCCATTCACACAACAGAATCCGCGTCTGGAGAACAGAGAGGTTTATCCCGGGAGTTGCAGGAGAGAATGAGGCCCAGGGAGCCCATGTCAAAGCGCCTGGGAGAAAAGCAAGGCGGGGTCTTCTCCAGGTTAACACCGGCGGTCAAAGAGCAGTCAGCCCCGGGTTTGTCCCAAAGCCTGCAGTCTAGGCTCAACCGGGGGCAACCGCTTGAATCTAGATACCACCAGGGTGAAAACCTCTGCCACTCTCAGAGAAAGAGACCCAGGCAAATCTCCCCTGAGACAGAAGATGAAGCAGCAAGCAGGCCACCTCCAAGGCACCGCTCCCCCAGTATGAGGAAACCGATCCATAGACAATGGGATATGCACGGTAACCAGTCTGGGGAAAGCAGGTCACGAATGGTAGGCAGGCCCACAAAAACCCCACTTCATCCTGAGGTACAAGAATACCCCATCCCGAAAATTAAAATGCCGACCATTAAGTTTGACGGGACAACAGACCCAGAGGACCACTTGGCGGCGTTCGAAAGCCACATGGGCATGTACGACGTGGATGACGCCATATGGTGCAAAGTTTTCCCAACCACCCTGGTAGGGCTCGCACAAGGGTGGTTCAGGGATCTCCGCCAAGGATTATCAATTAAGTTCTTCATAGAATTGGCCGAGATCTTCCTCGAACAGTATGCTGGGAACAAAAGGAGACGCCTCACTCGCTTCGATCTTATGACCCTAAAGCAGAAAAAGGGTGAAAGTGTAAGGGAGTACCTAAGGAGGTTTGATCTATCCTACCAGCAAGTCAGGGAGATCGATGACTCCACCACTGCCTACGCCCTGACAATCTCCTTGCTCCCGGGAGAAATGAAGAATCAGATGATCAGGGCGTAGCCAGAAACCTTGGCCATGGCCAGGAAAATCGCTGAAGGGTTTATTCTGCAGGAAGAGTTTCACAGCCTGCCGGATACCCCTGCAGGCCAAGCAAGGCCGCAAGGGGGACCGCAGGGTGGGCGTGGCAGGAATGAGCCAGGCAAGCAGAGAGAAGAGGGAGACACTCCCAAGAAGGAACGTACAACATACCAACCAAGATTTGACAGCTACACGGCCCTCAATAGGCCGAGAGCAGAAATCTTCGAGTTAGAAAAAGAAATAGCAAAATGGGCTCGTCCAAACAAGCCGCGCAGCCCAAAAGGGGATCCCAAAAAATTCTGCACGTTCCATGACTGCATAGGTCATACCACAGAGGACTGCCGCCACTTAAAAGACGAAATAGAGAAACTAATAAGAAACGGCTGGCTGAGTAACTATGCAGCAAGGAACAAACCCCAGAAAGAGGCGGCAGACAAACCTGAGGGCTCAGCCCAAAATCCCATGGTCATCCATGTAGTATCATGGGATGTAGAGGGGCGGACCAGCAGGCGCAGCCAGAAAAGGCAGATTCGCGAACTGCGGAACCAAATTTGCTACGTCGAGAAGGCAGGCAGCCCAAGGGGCACTACCCTGAGCATCACCCCTGAAGATGCAGGGAGAGTCGTGTACCCGCATAGTGACCCTCTGGTCTTAACCCTGGAAATTAGTAATCACATTGTCAAGAGGTGTATGGTGGATACTGGCGCCTACACAAATCTCTTATACAAAGATGCTTTTGAGAAGATGAACCTTGAAAAAAGGCACCTGAAGCCTGCCCCCGGATCTTTGTATGGCTTCAATGGAGTAGGCATGCTACCCATGGGAGTTATCGATCTGCCTGTTACGTTTGGGGAGGGAACCTCAGCAAGAAATATCAGGGCGTCATTTGTTGTGGTGGATGCCAAATCCGCGTACAACGCCTTGATAGGCCGAGCCACCCTAGATGAAATAGAAGCTGCTGTATCAATTAGGGCCCTCACCATAGCCTATGTAATAGACTTTGGCATGGAGGGGAAGGTCCACGGGGATCAGGAGTCGGCCAGACACTGTTATTCCGTGGCCCTGCAAGCCCATGAGACAGAAAGAAAAGGGAAGCGAAAAGCCCAATGCTCTCCCACTCTAGTAGAAAATTACCCTTTGGAACCGGTTGTAAACTACCCTTTGGAACCTTTTTTCAAAGGTTCTACTGCCACAAATTCCTTAGGTTCGGAGCTTTGGAACCGGTTGTAAGAAGGTTCCATAGATGCCTTTTGGAACCGGTTGTTGTTGGAACCGGTTCCAAAGGGTATACCATTGGAACCTATTGTATTTACAGCCGGTTCCAAAGGGTGTACCATTGAAACCTGTTATTATTCACAACCGGTTCCAAAAGTATACCATTGGAACCTGTTGTAAATCACAACCGGTTCCAAAGGGTGTACCATTGGAACCTGTTATAATTCACAACCGGTTCCAAAGGGTGTTGTATTGGAACCTTTTGCTATTCACAACCGGTTCCAAAGGGTACCTCATTGAAACCTATGATAATTTAGACACGGTTCCAAAGGCACGTCATTTTATCATTTATTTATATTTTGAACCCGGTGACAAATGTTACTGATTTTCATATCCCTGAGAATATTACAAAATTAAACCGGTGACAAATATTACAAAATTAAATTTTCATATCCCTGAGAATGGTATATAAAAAACAAATCAAAGCACGCCAATTATAATATTAATAATTTGTCGAAAATTGGGCAGCACCTCCCTACAATTTGATTAAACCAAAATCAAAATCATATCACTGCAATGTTTAAATACCACAACCAAATCCATAACCAATCCACACCTCCAACTACTTAAGTAACATCTCCAGTAGAATGCCCCACGTCTAGCAATCAACATGGCTACAATATATATCTAACCACAAAAGTTAACAAAGTCACAAACGTACTACATCATCAACTCTATGCACTTCTGAGACTAATATTCACGAACTTGGTTCATATCTTCCGTCGTCATTCTTGATTTTGAAACACACTAACAAATAAAAAGAATAGTAACAACGGATTAGCGATTACACCCATAATTACTTTATAACAGAAAAACTAAGATTAAGTTAAAAAAAACCTTAATTAAGCTTTCTTGACTCTTAGAGTAAAATACGGTGATGTCGTACATCCACTTCATGACATAGTATCCACATTCAAAGGCTCCAGATTGTTGAGGACACTGAAATTGTATGAACAAAAAGGTGTTATAAATCATTATTCACCAAGATAGTTTAATTCATCAATTGCACTATAATCATTGCTTTACTTTAGTCATCTCCGACACAAATTTTTTACAGAAAACAAAAGACAACAATGAGATAGCTATAATGGAGTAAACATTTTTAAGAACTCAAAATCATTAACCAGACTTCATGAAGTATCTCAATCAACGCGTTAAGTTTAAATTAAATGGCAACTACTAACCCATGTAAAAAAAAGAAATAATTAAACAAGTTAAAGCTTAATAATGTTGTTTACCTCAATCATGTTCACATTGAGACTATATTTTTTAACCGTATGACGTCTCCCGCCACTCACTGTATAGATTTTCCAAGCCCGTACATTATAAACATTAAAAATTATTAGACTATTATTTTTCTTGTAAAGGTTTAACTTAAGATAGTATTTTGATGACCAATTAATAAACATAACTTACAATTGCAAATGTAGTATTACGATGTCCAAGTCATGTTTATCTTTATTCGAGTCAAAGATATATGCTATGTTGTCCCAAGGGCAAATGACAAGCAACAACCAATAATTCTTACTGTATATAATACAACTTACGATTAGTAAGTATGAAATAATATAAAATAACTAAGTCATTAAGTCATTAATTGATCCAACAACACTAGTACACATTTTCATGGCTTATGAAGCTTCAACCATTTTACTAATACTACTAGAATAAGTTTAAAAGAAATCGTTGATAAAGAATCATTTAAGTATACTCAATGATCTCTTTGATGAAAGAGATCAATTATCGCAAATAAGTGATCTCTTATCTACTAACAAAGACATCATTTTAAAAAAAATGATTTGTAACCAAACTGAATCTACTACAAGGACATCATTTTTCAGAAAGATGATTTCTAACCAAATTCAATTTGATAAAACGACATCATTTTCATGAAAATGATGTCTAACTACATAAAATCCTATATACAGCCTCTAATATGACCTATTGGGCTTTTTTTCAACAGCAAGTCTCCCTTGTGACGGATATATCCGTCACAAGCTTGCGACGCGTCGAATACTACTCACGTGGGTAGATAAGACAAAGCACATTGTCATTTCCAAGGCATTTTGCTTTTGTTTTGTTACCCCACATGGATACTACTTGACCCGTCGCAAGATTACGACGGATATATCCGTCACAAGTGAGAATTTGTGTTTTTTCAATGACGAGAGATTCCACCGCTGCTAACAAGACTCGACATACAGAAGACGTATTGTGTGGACATGACTGATCTTGAAGTAGCTTAGATCCTATAATATGAATGCTACTCATATTAGTTGGATCTCAACCATCACATTAAAGTTAATCTAACATGATATCATAGCCAACGTGACGAATAAATTGAATGAACTAATCACATTCATAATTTGATCTACGTTGAGTTGTTTTCTCGAAACATTAAGTTTTTAATGTGTATTTTACCTAATTGGATTCAGAATTTGATTTATCTTGTCCAAACATTGGGGTTTCAGGTTTATTTTACCTAATTGGGTTAGTTAAGTTATCTTGTTGAAACATTGATTTTTAGCTAATTGGACTGATACTTTAATTTATCATGTTGATAGAGAAATTTTTGGTGTATTTTAGCTAATCGGATTCATAATTTGAGTTGTCATCCAAAAAGATTTGAATTTTTTTATGTGTATTTTTACTTAATTGGATCGATAATTTGATTTGCATTGAGTTATCTTGTTCAAAGATTGAGGTTTCAGGTTTATTTTTACCTGAAAATAAAATAGATTGACCGATTTTGACACGTCATAAAATACAATTTTATGGCTTTTAAAAGCAAGCATTTAAGTCTAAATGATTTTTATATTACACCTCCTAGACCAATAAAGCTAGTAGAAAATTCTTAATTTGCTGCTACGAAAAACCCTTTATTTGAGGCGTTTTTGTTGTAACCAAATGATTCAAAGATAGGTGACAGTGAAGTAAAGGGACGGAGTATTAAAGTAAATGCAAACTGTCAGGCTAAACCATGTGATCGTTTTCACGGGCATGGTCTCGCAGCAAAGCCTGCATTGTTTAACATGACATTGGCTCCGACTGCACATAGACATCTTCACGCTCTGGTGCGTATCGTTTCACATGAAGTAAAGTAACCATGTTAATATGTCATTCTAATTTCCCAACTATCGTCTTCTCCATCTTTAGAATTTCTTCACTGTTGGATATCGAAACAGAAAAGCTATATTAATCTGAAAAAGCTGCACATACTTGCAGGAAATGACATAGAACCGATTCCCAAAAGCTGTAGAAATCGACCAACCAAGTTGATCGATTTATCATCAACTTCAGTCAGGCAATCAACCAGTATAATATCCCTCATCCTTTAATTAATCTCAGGTTGCAGAACCACATTATTAAAATTCAAAATGTTTATCAGTTTGCGAGGCCATAACAGGAAACGGTTTAGTAACAGCCTCTAATATGACCTATTGTAGATCTTTATGCCACTTTGAATGAACTTAACACCCCACCTCATATATATTGAAACAATAACACCTCTTTCACTATATATATACTCCAATAAAAAGAATAATTATACTAAATCAATCGATTTCAACAGTAAAAAAACGATCAATCGTAGAACAAAAAAACGCAAACAAGCAGAAAAACGAAAAATTAGGGTACCTCGTGTTTAGGGTCTTCTCCTGATTTGTGCGTCTGTCTTCGTCCCCTTTTGTCTTCTTCTTCTTCGCGTCTTCGTCTTCTTCTTCGTTTTCGTCTTCGTCGTTTTCGATTAGGGTCGTTTTCGATTAGGGTTCTTCGTCGCGTCTTCGTCTGGGTTCTGGGTTCTTCGTGTGTGTCGTCTGGGTTCTGGGTTCTTCGTCTGTATGTGTGTCTTCTGGGTTCTGGGTTCTTCGTCTGTATGTGTCGTCTTCTGGGTTCTGGGTTCTTCGTCTGTGTCTTCTTCAATTAGGGTTATTTGTGTGTCTTGGTTTTTTTTGTTTTCTGGGTGTCTTCTTCAATTTTTTTTGTATTCGTGTTTTCGTCTGTGGGTTTTTTTTGTTATCTGGGTTCTATCTTGTACTTTCAATTTTATGTTTTCAATTAGCTTCTTCAATTTTGTGGAGTAGTATATACTTAAATGCTAGCTATCTTTTTTGTGTTTTCAATTTTGTATTTTCGATTTTGTATTTTCAATTTTGTTCAATTTCTAAGAAGATAACTTAACATTTTGTGTTTTATTATTTGTAATTTAGGCCCTGTTCTCTAGGACTTAAATTGACTGAACTGAACTGAACTGAATGTGTCTGAACTGAACTGAACTGAACTGAACGTGTCTGAACTGAACTGAACTGAAATGAAAAAAAATATAAAAAAATAATTAATAATAATAATAATTAATTTTAATAATAATAATAATAATGTTATTATTATTAGTATAATTAATATTAATATAATAGTAATAATAATAAAATTAATAATAATATTACTAATTTATTCAGTAAATGATAATACTTTATAAAGTCATATTACTTTAAATTATTAGTAATATTACTTTTACTTTAAGTAATAAATATTTATAACTTATAATAGTATACCATTAATACAATATGCAATTAGTCAGAGAAGAGCAGATACAAACATGAACGACGTCAAACGAAAGAAACTTATGAACAAAGTGCGAACGATTATAGCTAAAGACATATGGTTAGCTAATCGTGCCGATAGTGACATTGAAGAAGATTCAAATGAAGATTCCGATGGAGACGAAGAGGAAACGGGGCAAATTGATGTAGATGATTTACTTAATCATTTGACGTAATTGTATTCATCAAAAGTATTGACGTAATGGATTTAGATTGTATTGACGAAAATATTTGTAGTCATTTATGTAAGTTTAACTTCAAAAATACCGTTCTTTTACCGTTATTATTTTCATCATCCACTGTAATAATAATAATAATAATAATTATAATAATAATAATAATAATAATAATAATAATAAGTCTGAACTGAACTGAACTGAACTGAACTGAACTGAATGTGTCTGAACTGAACTGAACTGAACTGAACTGAACTGAATGTGTCTGAACTGAACTGAACTGAACTGAAATTGTCTGAACTGAACTGAACTGAACTGAAACTGTCTGAATATAAGTCCAGGAGAACAGGGCCTTAGAAGTCTTTGGAACCATTTGTTAGGAAAATAGGTTCCATTAATGGAAAAGTTTTTAATAAGATCCAAAATTTTTAACATGTACCTTTGGCACCTCTTTTTAGTTAACAACCGGTTTCATTGGTAAGGTCTTTGGAACCGGTTGAACCTACAAAAGGTGCCAAAGTATTTTGATATGGTCTAAAAATTTTAGACACTACCTTTGGCACCTCTTCTAGTGAACAACCGGTTCCATTGATAAGGTCTTTGGAACCGGTTCAACTTACAATAGGTGCCAATCATTTTTTTGGTCATCTAAGGAACCTCTTGTTCTTACAACCGGTTCCTTTTGATAGGTTCCAATGGCATTAATTCTACTAGTGCCAGCAGGGAAGGTGAGATCCCGATTGCCCAGCAAGAATCAGTCCACTTAGAGCCTGAGGGGGAAAGCATGCTAGTGGACTTAGAGCCAGGGAGGCAGGTCCTTATAGGGGCCGACCTGGAAGAGTCCTATCAAAGGGAACTAATTGCAGTCCTAAGAGAGAATAGGGACGTATTCGCCTACTCTGCAGACGAGATGCCAGGGGTCGACCCGGCCTTTATTGTTCACAAGCTGAACATTAATCCGGAGGCTCGCCCTGTGAAGCAGAAGAAAAGGAACATGTCCGTAGAAAAAGATGCGGCGATAAAAGAAGAAATAGACAAACTCCTGAAGGCAGACTTCATCGAAGTCTGTGACTACCCTGAATGGTTGGCAAACGTTGTCATGGTAAAAAAGTCATCAGGCGCATGGAGAATGTGCGTGGATTTTACCAATCTTAACAAGGCCTGCCCTAAGGACTGCTACCCTCTGCCCAGGATAGATCAACTAGTGGACGCCACTAGTGGATACACCACGCTGAGTTTTTTGGATGCGTTCTCAGGGTACCATCAAGTGTACCTCTGGCAGCCAGACAGAGTGAGGTGCGCCTTCATAACCAGCCATGGCACCTACATGTACAAGATGATGCCATTTGGGCTAAAGAATGCAGGCGCCACCTATCAGCGGTTGGTAGACAGAGTCTTCAAAAGTCAAAAGGGAAGAAACTTAGAGGCCTATATTGACGATGCGATCGTCAAAAGTAAGGGGGACAAGGAGCATCTGATAGACCTTCAAGAGACCTTCTCTTCCCTGCGGTCATACAAGATGAAGCTGAACCTGAAAAAATGCACATTCGGGGTCCGATCCGGGAAATTCCTGGGTTTTTTGGTCAGCTCTAGGGGGATAGACGCCAACCCCGAGAAGGTTCAGGCGGTCCTAGACCTCCCGGAGCCTAAAACCATCAGGGACATTCAGAGGCTCACAGGCAGAATGGCCGCCCTGGCCCGGTTTATCGCCAGGTCAGCAGACAAGTCCACCCCTTTCTTCAAAATATTAAAAGGCAACAAACAATTCAAATGGGAAGACGAACAGAAGAAAGCCTTCGAGCAATTGAAGGAGCACCTGAAGAAACTCCCTACCCTGGCAAGACCGGTAGCCGGAGAAAAATTATACCTGTACATCGCTGTCACGAACACGACGGTAAGTGCTGTCATCCTAAGGGAGGAAGCAAACTCACAGCAACCCATCTACTTTGTGAGTCACGCCCTGGGAACGGCAGAAAGAAATTACCCCCTGATAGAAAAGGCCGCCTATGCAGTCATCATTGCAGCCAGAAAACTCAGACCCTACTTTGACGCACATCCTGTCGTGGTCCTCACCGACCAACCGCTGGAGAAAGTGTTGGAAAAGTTTGAGAAATCAGGGAGACTGCTGAAATGGGCGATCGAGTTAAGTGGGCTGGGGATATCTTACCAGCCAAGAACAGCCATCAAAGCCCAAGCCTTGGCCGATTTTCTGGCTGAATGCTCCCATTCAGGGGAAGAGGAGCCCCCTGCCGAGGAGTGGATCGTGCACACTGATGGATCCTCAACAGCCAGTGGTGCAGGCGCAGGCGTCGTATTAACCAGCCCCGAGGGAGTGGATTTTGAGCATGCACTCAGGTTCACCTTCCCGACATCAAACAACGAGGCGGAATACGAGGCTGTACTCACAGGGATAAAACTGGCTAAAGCCGCAGGGGCAGAGCGAGTTACACTAGCTACCGATTCTCAGCTCATTGCCAATCAAATTAACGGAGAATATGAGGCCAGAGATCAGACCATGGCCACATACCTTGAGAAAGTAAAGCAGGAGTTGTCGGGCCTAAAGTCCTATGAAATCCAGCAAATACCTCGATCGCAGAACAACCGAGCCGACGCTCTGTCAAAGCTGGCCAGCTCCAGCCTACAAGACATACGAAGGTCGGTGTGGGTTGATGTTTTGCATGAAAAATCTACCAGCGCCTGTCAGGCGATTAGCACCGTCGAGGAAGGGCCGAAAAATTGGATGACCCCCTTCATCCAGTTCAAAAGGCATGGTATCCTGCCATTAGACACAGCGCAAAAGAGAAAGGTACAGGCCAAAGCAGCCTGGTTCATAATCATTGGTGAAGAACTCTATAAGAAATCCTTCACTTACCCCCTGCTCAAATGCCTAGGGACAGACCAGGCTGCCGAAGTCCTGGAGGACATCCACTCAGGAATCTGTGGACATCACATCGGAGGAAGATCGTTGGCCCACAAGGCCCTAAGGGCAGGCTACTAATGGCCTACCATGCTAAGAGATGCCAGAAGCCTGACACAGAAGTGCAGAAAATGCCAACTCTTCGCCCCGTCAATCCATGTCCCGGCCCAGGAACTCAGGCCAATCCTATCCCCCATCCCCTTCGCTCAATGAGGGATGGACATACTAGGACCTTTCACGGTGGCCACTGGGGGCAGGAAGTTCTTGATTGTGGCTATAGACTACTTCACCAAATGGATAGAAGCTGAAGCAGTGCCCAACATTACCGAGCCGGCAGTCAGAAAAGTGATCTGGCGAAATATTATCACCAGATTCGGCCTACCAAAAATGTTGGTGTTTGAGCATGGCAGGCAGTTTGACAATGATCCCCTGAGAATCTGGCTAGAAAGCCATAGCATAGCGGTTGCCTACTCGGCTGTCTGCCATCCTCAAACCAATGGACAGGCGGAGGCAGCCAACAAGCAGATCTTAAATGGCCTTAAGAAAATGGTAGATAACCTCAAAGGCAGATGGGCTGACGAGCTTCCCAGCATACTCTGGTCAATCCGGACCACCCAAAAGGAGTCTACAGGCCAAACCCCGTTCGGCCTAGTATATGGAGCAGAGGCTCTGCTATCAATTGAGGCCAGAATCCCATCTCTGCGCTCCCTGCAATACGACCGAACTGAGAATGAAGCTGCAATGGTCGAGGCCTTAGATCTGGTCAATGAGATAAGGGAGGAGGCCAGTACCAACATCGTTGCCTACCAGCAACGAATGAGGAAAGCCTACAACAGAAGAGTACACCAGAGAAATTTTCAAACGGGTGATCTGGTTCTCAGAAAAACGCAGGCTATTGGAAAATCAAGGGAGCACGGAAAGCTAAGTGCCAACTGGGAAGGTCCATACCAAGTCACCCAAATCCTGGGACCAGGCACATACAAAATCGCCAACCTTGAAGGACAAGAGTTGAATGCTCACTGGAACGCGGACACCCTGAAGAAATATTATGTCTAAACCAAGTCTAAGGATAGTTTTTATTTTTGCTGAAAAAGGCGGAGGACGGTCAAAGAATGTCGACGGCTCCGACCACCCTTATGTCAAAAAAGTTTTATAAAGAAATAAGAGCTTCAGATTCATACTCGTTGCCTGTTCAAACTTGCATTTTCACACACAAACGAGCAAGGGGCAATAGGGGGAGGCCCCCCTGTTGCCAAAGCCAAAGAAAATGAACACCCCAACAAAAATTCCGAGCCTCCCTGCTTACCTCTGGGCAGGCAGGGGGCAGGCCCCCTGGACTTTGAACAAAAGCCAGGGACAGGCCGGATCAACAAGGACTGGGGGCAGGCTCCCCAACCTTGTATAAAAAACGCAAAAAGTCTCCCTGCTTACCTCTGGGCAGGCAGGGAGCAGGCCCCCTGGACTTTGAACAAAAGCCAGGGACAGGCCGGATCAACAAGGACTGGGGGCAGGCCCCCCCAACCTTGTATAAAAAACGCAAAAGCCTCCCTGCTTACCTCTGGGCAGGCAGGGGGCAGGCCCCCTGGACTTTTGAACAAAAGCCAGGGACAGGCCGGATCAACAAGGACTGGGGGCAGGCCCCCCAACCTTGTATAAAAAACGCAAAAGCCTCCCTGCTTACCTCTGGGCGGGCAGGGGGCAGGCCCCCTGGACTTTGAACAAAAGCCAGGGACAGGCCGGATCAACAAGGACTGGGGGCAGGCCCCCTAACCTTGTATAAAAAACGCAAAAGCCTCCCTGCTTACCTCTGAGCAGGCAGGGGGCAGGCCCCCTGGACTTTGAACAAAAGCCAGGGACAGGCCGGATCAACAAGGACTGGGGGCAGGCCCCCCAACCTTGTATAAGAAACGCAAAAAGCCTCCCTGCTCACCTCCGGGCAGGTAGGGGGCAGACCCCCTGGAGTTTGAACAAAAGCCAGGGACAGGCCGGACCAACACGGACTGGGGGCAAGCCCCCCAACCTTGTATAAAAACGTTAAGAACCCCCCTGCTTACCTCTGGGCAAGCTGGGGGCAGGCTGTACGTCAAATTTATACAAAAAACCAAACGAAAGCAGACAAAAACAAACAAAAAGATCCTCATAAAACGAATAAAGTGGCAAGGGTACACAGGATAAGAGTTTGCTAAAAAGAGATTACAGTAAAAACGGCAGCCGGCCACAAAAGGGCTCGGCGCGCAAAGAAATAAATAAGTCAAAGCATCAGCGTAGGCGCAACAGGGGACCAACAAGAGCCCTCTGAGGAAGACTGCCCTCCATATTAAGCAGGGGGAGCATCTGGGCCAGAAGTAGCAGCCCCTTCAGCCAGCCTGCGCATCTGGGCCTCATCCTTGGCGGCGTAAAGGGCCCGAAAAGCTTCTTCATCAAAGCCAAGGAACATCTCCCTGACAGCTTCCATGACCACCCCTAAGCAAGAGTTAGCGCCATTCACAAAACCCGCCGACACGGCCGTTTCCACCTCTTGGATTATTTCATCCCTCTCTTTCTGCCACTCCTCAGTCTTCGTCGCTAGATCACCAAGAGCTGCCTGAAGATCTGAATTCGCCTTGGAAAGACGCTCCCCTAGATCGATGACACTTTTCTTGGCATGATCCAGCTCAGCTAAAGCCTTCCTGGCCTGCTCCAGCTCTGCGAAGGCCTGCTGAGCTCTTTTCGACTCCTCCTCCAGGCGGGACACCTCCCTGACAGCCCTCTCATTCTGAGACTTCCAGTGGATCGCCTGATTCCTGGCCTCTTCCAGCTCGATTTCCCTTTTTGCCAACTGATCCTTCAAACTGGCAATAAGAGCAACATCCCTTTCGACTGCAGAAAGGCGGTCAGAGTTAGCCAGTTCCTCGTCACTCAAACGGTTAAGGGCCGCCAACTCTGCAGAAGCCTGGATGATTCTGGCGGTACGCTGAACGTACTGAGTCACCTGATGAGTGGCAGAATGGACAGTCTTGAGGAGATGATCCGCCAAAACTGCCCCGGAGTCGGAAAGTAAGGCGGAAACATCCTGGCTATCGCCGGCGGTGTAATGGAATTCGGTGTTCTCCTCAGAAAATAGGGTACCAGGAACCCCTTGAGCGAAGCGTTTTGGTTCAGGCGTAGCGGTTTCCAAATCCACCACTTGGTCAGCATTCGGAGCCTCCCTGCTCCTCTTTCTAATCAGCCCTCTGGGAGTGCTTTCCCCAGTCTCTTCGGAGCCCGCGGCCCGCGGTCCCGAGGGAATCTGAACCCCTGTGGAAAGGCCCCCCTGCCTACCAACAGGTGAGGGAGTAGCCTCACAGGCAGTCACCTTCTTCGCAACCGGGGAAGGGGTGGCTTCAGAAACCGCCGTTTTTGCAGGCGTTGATCTGGGAGGGGCAGGGAGCCTTGGTCTACTAAACGACAAACCCTTCAGGTGCTTCATCAAGTTCTTCTCACCTTTCTTGAAATCAGGAGGAATTTCCCGGATCGGACCCCGAATGTGCATTTTTTTGGGTTCAGCTTCATCTTGTATGACCGCAGGGAAGTGAAGGTCTCTTGAAGGTCTATCAGATGCTCCTTGTCCCCCTTACTTTTGACGATCGCATCGTCAACATAGGCCTCTAAGTTTCTTCCCTTTTGACTTTCGAAGACTCTGTCTACCAACCGCTGATAGGTGGCGCCTGCATTCTTTAGCCCAAATGGCATCATCTTGTACATGTAGGTGCCATGGCTGGTTATGAAGGCGCACCTCACTCTGTCTGGCTGCCAAAGGTACACTTGATGGTACCCTGAGAACGCATCCAGAAAACTCAGCGTGGTGTATCCACTAGTGGCGTCCAATAGTTGATCTATCCTGGGCAGAGGGTAGCAGTCCTTAGGGCAGGCCATGTTAAGATTGGTAAAATCCACGCACATTCTCCATGCGCCTGATGACTTTTTTACCATGACAACGTTTGCCAACCATTCAGGGTAGTCACAGACTTCGATGAAGTCTGCCTTCAGAAGTTTGTCTATTTCTTCTTTTATCGCCGCATCTTTTTCTACGGACATGTTCCTTTTCTTCTGCTTCACAGGGCGAGCCTCCGGATTAATGGAATTCGCCAAAACTGCCCCGGAGTCGGAAAGTAAGGCGGAAACATCCTGGCTATCGCCGGCGGTGTAATGGAATTCGGTGTTCTTCTCAGAAAATAGGGTACCAGGAACCCCCTGAGCGAAGCGTTTTGGTTCAGGCGTAGCGGTTTCCAAATCCACCACTTGGTCAGCATTCGGAGCCTCCCTGCTCCTCTTTCTAATCAGCCCTCTGGGAGTGCTTTCCCCAGTCTCTTCGGAGCCCGCGGCCCGCGGTCCCGAGGGAATCTGAACCCCTGTGGAAAGGCCCCCCTGCCTACCAACAGGTGAGGGAGTAGCCTCACAGGCAGTCACCTTCTTCGCAACCGGGGAAGGGGTGGCTTCAGAAACCGCCGTTTTTGCAGGCGTTGATCTGGGAGGGGCAGGGAGCCTTGGTCTACTAAACGACAAACCCTTCAGGTGCTTCATCAAGTTCTTCTCACCTTTCTTGAAATCAGGAGGAAGAGAAGGGCGACTTTGGACGACGGTAAGAGTCTCGGTCAGACCCGGACGCCTCACCTCCCCTTTTCTCCAAATGAAGGTGGCAAGATCTGCAAGGCAAACAGACGAACAGTCAGGACACTTAAAAAGAAAAAGGGTAAGGAAGAATCATCAGCACTCCTGAACTACCTTCATCTAGGCCCGGATTCATGCTCACCCGGGTCAGGTATTTATCAGTAGCAATGAGCTCCGCATGGGGGAGCCATAATGAAAGGCCATATACCCCATATTTATCAGTATGAGCGGCAAAATAGTCTGTCAGTTCCTTGTCCTTCTCGCTCAGCTTCACCTCCAAGGCTTTTCCACCCACGCCAGGGTGATACTCCTCGGGGGTCTCTAGTCTGGTGTGGACATGATTCCTGAAATGACGGGGAATCCTCCACCCATGGGCACTGTGCACATAAAGAAAGTTATTCTTCCAGTCTCTCAGGCTGTCCATGGCAGGCCACACCAGAGCATGTCCCTTCTGCCTCAGGAGGGAACAATATCCAGGAGAGCCCACACTCCCAGAAGAGACCATTTGTAGGCCGACCATAAACCTCAGGGCATCAATGGAGGGCTCGGCGCGATGGAACAAGCAAGTCCAAACATACGAAATTAATGACCTGACAGCCGTGGCTGTCAGCTGGGCGATGGCCACATTCATACGCCTGAAAATCTCTTCCAGGGAAGGATGAAGGGGAAAGCGAAGGCCGAACTCCAGACATTTGTGATAAACCGCTATGCACCTGTCGGGAGGGCTGCATACGGTATCTTTCTCGCCGGGGACGACAATTGTGTACCCATCCCCAAAATTGTAAAACCGCTCGATCGCACCGGCGGTATTTTTTGCAAGAATCAAGTCCCGGTTTTTCGGGTCAGGGTAAGTTCTCAAGGGAACGTGATACTTGACTTTGTCTAAATAATAAACCTTACCCCTTTCCCGACGAATAAGGGGGCCAGAGGTCCTGGAGGGGTCAATTTCCAGTGCCTCGTCATCCGAATCAATAACGTCGAACAGAGGAGGGTCAGGAGAGTTACCACCTCCACTATCCGCTGAATTTTCTTCCTCAACTACCCCAGAGCCAACCTCCCTAGAGGAGGAGGCGAAGTTCTCCCTACCTTTTTCCCCTTCCTCCCTTCTCGATGGGTCAGTAAAAGGTAGGATCCGCTCACGAGTTCTAGACATTGTAACTCTAACTGGAATGGAAAACAAGAAATCGAAAAGAAAGAGCAAGAAAGGGAAGACAAAAGTCTGACCTAAGGTCGTCTGCCGGTGCGATGAAAGCCTGAAGGAGAAATCTCCCAGAGAAACGGGGTTACAAAGGAAGGCACAAGTCGTCATACCAAAGAGTTTGCAGAGAAAGAGAAAGGAAGATTTGAAGAGAAAAGAAGGTTTGAAAAAGGAAAAAAGAGGAGGAATGGGTGGCTGATTACTTTTATAGGAAAAAAGGCATACAAAGAGTCGCCAAACCCTCAGAAATCCGCCCAAAGACTACTGTCCACGCGTCACTCCCTCAGAAGTCAGCCCTGTGTAGCTTCCCAAGGGTAGCCTCGAAAGGACCAAAGGGTGTCAGAGGACTGATCACCCTGTGACGTCCTCTCTTCATTCAAACAATAAGTAATAAACAAATAGTAAAAATACAACACACAAACAAATTGCCTGAATTTTCTTTCATTAAGCCTTAAAAAACCCGGAAAAACGGGCAATTACATCCAGGACAAACAAAGTACAAAAAGAGCCCCTATTTTCCGGCTCATGACGCCTGCGCCCTAAGGGCAGGCCTAATCATCATCAGAACCTGGAGAGTATTCCCCAGGGCTGTTCCTCCCTGCATCAGATCCCCAGTCCCAGTCGTCGGAATCTTTGAAGAGATCTGCAGAGACGTCATCACCATCTCGACCGGAGGAATAACCCCGGCCATCACTGTCGCCGGAATCCCGGCTGCTGACATCCCAGTCCCTCCCATAAGGGACTGTCTCAATGTCGTCACAAGAGCCGCAGCCCACTTTCTTCCTCAAAGGGGAAGAATGGTCCGACTCAGAAGAAGAGCCCAACTCTGAGTGATCAGGGTCAAACTGCTCAGGGTGTAGCCATGGGTAACATTCAGGGCACCCCTTATCAAAGCAACCCCCTCCCTGGAGGCAGCGTTTATGCTTTGAGACGGTAGGAGAAGCCTTCAGAGGGCGCTTGCCCGCCCTGACATGAGACCTCCTCTTAAGCCTCCTATGGAGTCGAGTGCGGAGTCGCCGGCTGCGGCGCAAGATGAAAAAGGATGCCCTGGAATACCTCAGTCTCTGACGGCCCCTGAAACGGCGGGTCACCACCCGAGTCCCTTGGTAAAAGAATGTTTTGGTAATCCACGACATTTTCTTAAGAAAAAAGAAGAAGAGGAAAGTTGAAGATAGGTCGTGAAAATAGCAAGGGAAATACGCAATTTATACGAAGGAAGCCAAGGCATTGAATAACGTCCCAACCACCCTGACAGGGGAAACGACCAATCAGCACACCAGCACGCTGCCCAAAAATCCATTTGGTGCACGAGGCAATCATGACCCAAGGAACAATTAAACTCTTGGCATGCCCAATAACAGAAGAGACTCCCCCTCGGGAATACGCGAACGCATTAAATGCACTGGTAAGAGACACAAGTCAACTCCCCTCCACCAAGAGTCCACCTGCCGAAGGGGAACCCTGCTTCCCCCCCAGCAGGTGAGGGCCAATTGATGAGGGTCGAAGAGCCTGCGTTGGGCCACCTGCCTAGCAGGCCCCATAAAGACCCCGTCCAGGGAACCAAGGACCCTGCCCAGCAGGCCGTTGGGATAAGACACCAGGATTCCCCCAGTGAAGCAAAGCTACAAGGAAACCGCCTGCCCGGCAGGGTAAGGCGGCTGGCTGTGAAGAGCGTGCAGGCACTCCCTGCTCGCCTGCCTCCGGGCGACCTTCTCTCTGAGCAGAGCCGAGGTTCCCAGAAGCCCCCTCTGCCATCTTGCCTAAAGGTAAGGGAGAACGAGTGGATGAGGTAAAACCACGTGTCAATCTCTCATCCACTCATTCTTTCTCTCCCCTCTTCTCTTTTCCTCTCTCTTGTGGGAAAGTATAAATACTCTTCCATTTCCCACATGAAAGAGGTTGGATTTTCTCTCTCTAGACTCTCACTCCTAAAAACGCCACCTAGTTCCTCACGAGCTATGTTCATCAAGGCATTTCACGGACTAACTTAGGCATCGGAGAGGGTTCCCTTGGACAACCTCCGAGGCCCTGTGCGTTCATTGTGCAGGGAGCAGGCCAACTCCGCCGGGAAGGTCCGATCAAGGGAGAGGGATAAAGGAGAGGTTCAAGGAAATCAAACGATCTGTCACTCACCAACAATCCGATTACTCAACCCGGACCCAGAGCCGGGTTAATTGTTTCCGTGACCGGAACAAAATATTTCGAGATAAAAACTGTAGTGTATTAAGGGTCCCAAATAAGGTTTATGAAGTTTGTCGTACACTGTTGATATACAGTGACAAACTTTTAAAACTTTTGAGCTTCATATGAAAGTTTATGAGTTTTTAATTAAAATATCCGAGCTTAGTACGATCTAGTTCAATTTTATAGGCTGCATACACATGAAAACTACTATAAGTTAAAAAATGACTTCAACTAAACATAATCTGGTCTAATTTATTAGGATCTTAAATGATGAACTTCATTACAATGACAAAAGACGCGATAATGAATCATATCGTGTCATATACACTCATATTTATCATTTATAAATTTAAAGTACACCGTACCACTACCTTACAACCAATTTTTCGATCCAACTTTGTAAATTTTACCCTGCTTGGAACAACAAAATTCTCTCCCAACAACATCACCTTTAACGGTCTTCCTCATAGTGGAAAGTCTCGCACCAAAACACCTAACAAATGCATATCTACAATAAGCTTTGAAAGCATCTTCCTCTAAATCAAATTTAAGTTCAATCAATTCCAATTCTTCACCTTCAATCCAATAAAAAGAAACGTCTGTAGCTGAAAATATATCAAAACGTATTAGAATTTGATCATATATTTGCCGAATTTTGTTAACCATGTCTAAAATACAAGCTAATTCTAATACTTGTTTTACCTATAATGAAAACAACTCCAACCAAAATAAATTATAATGTAATCTAAAAATTTGAGCTTATTATAATACTTAGCTTGCGAAGAATTATTGAGCATGTGAAGAAACTTATTGAGCTATCATGAAAATAACCCGAGCCAGAATTAAAATTTAATGCAATGTTTATGAATCCGAGCTATAATGAAAACAAATTGAGTCATAGATTGATTATAATGTAATATTTAAAATCCAACCAAAAATAAATTATAATATACTAATATCTAAAACTCGAGCTAATTGTAATACTTATCTTGCGAAGAATTATTGAGCATATGAATAAACTTACCGAGCTATCATGAAGATAACCCGGGTTAGAATTATAATGTAATGCAATGTTTATGAATCCGTGCTATAATGAAAATAACTTGAGCCAGTAATTGATTATAATGTAAATATTTAAAATCCGAGCTAACTATAATACTCGTGAGAGTTTATTGAGCATATAAATAAACTTACTGAGCTATCACGACTATAATACGAGTTATAATTAAAATGTAATATAATATATAAAATCCGAGCTAATTGTTATACTTTTCGAGCTACTTTTATAATTAAATTGAGCTATTATATAAACTTTTCGTTCCATATTTAACATTCGACAATATTAAATCTATGAACAAATAAAATTATAATTACTTATAGTATATCAGAAAACACAACCAATTAACCCTGAAAATTTACAGGACGCAAAACAAAGATTAGATTTATACACTGAGTACTAATGTCTAGAGTTCATACTCATATTACCTTGACGAGAAAAATTATCTTCGAGTTGTCTTACAGAATCGATCAATATCGAGTTAAGGTCTTCAATTTCCATTGAAAAACCAATTTTGTAAACTTGTTTTTAGGTTAATGGAGAAGGAGGAAAAGAGAAAAAGTTGAGCAGTTAGAGAAAGAATGAGGGGGAGATACGTATATTGTAGTTTAGGTTAAATAAATTAAAGGATTAAAATGACAAGATTATCCCTGGTTGTATATTAGCATTATACAATCAGGTGTATAATCCTCTAACTAGGTAGTTAGCCTCTAAGTTGGTTTTGGCTAAAAAAACCTAAAATCCTTGACAAATCCTATACTAGTTGGTATCCTTTTTACAAATCTTATAATGATTGAAACGTAGAGAGTATTAACTAACACATTTTGAAGGCTTTAATATGCATTATTTGTAGTGTACTTGCCTTTTATTTTGGCATTTATTATGAATATAATTGCCTATTGTACGGTACCTCATTGGATAGATGGAATAATGCTTCGCGTGCCTCTAAACACTTTTAATATGTGATAATGATTTTATCCCATTTATTCTCTTCTATCTATGTTTAACATAGATATGCCTGCCTTAACTAGAATTGTTGCATATAACCATGTATGATAATTTGTGATACAGTAATAATACTTTTCACTATGCATTGCATGTTACATAGATGTGAACGTGCTGCTTATCGACGAATTACGAGTGTTTGTAAAGAAATATATATAGAGTACGTATGCATGTTTCAGGCAAATTAAAAGATATGTCAAGTGTAATGATACACACCGAATTAATTAGTATTATAAGTTATTTTTATTTTATGTTGTTTTTCTTAAGTTAATTACCTCACTACCCCGCATCCTAAGTTTCCTCAAAATCTCCTCCAAAAACTTCGACAGCAGGAATCGAACCCGCAACCTTCAGGATCTATCCCACGTGAGCAAACCACTGATCCAAGACATCAATCTGTGTCCAATGTGTAGAAAATAGATACAGTAGCCTACTTTCAGAAAATAAAAAACAAAACATTAAATTGCAGTAACAGTTCACGAGGCATAATCAATCTCCACCACTAACAATTAATCTCCCCATCATCAATCTCCTTCAACCGAATACGCTTCTTCATTGATGTTGTTTACCAATTCACGAAGCAGGTTCTTAATCTTCATCGAAACCCTACCTCATTATTCACGATTCATCTCGAAAATACGGCACAGACAATTAATATCCGCCTCTTCGTTTCCTTCCTTTGTGTTTCAATCACATCTAACTGTATTTATATGTTTCGTTATTTGACTACGATGTCTGCAGTCATTCATTCTTTCGTCTCCATAGCACTCTGTTTTCAGTATCTTCTTCCCATTTTGAACTATGTCTCAATCGAATTTGGTTTCCATTACTAACCTTTCTTAGGGTGTCAGATTGAAGGACTAAACCGTTAGGGTGATTTAGAGATGGAGCAGGCCAAACTATATGATCAAAACTACAACTGATGTTGTTGAGTTGCTACTTATCGATGCTAAGGTGATTATCACCATTTGTCTAATTTGTTTCTTTAGTGGTATATTCTTCATATTACTGTGGAATGTAATTCGCTACTCCATTTTTTTTGTCTGTGATTCCAGAATGATTTGGTTCAGGCGATCATTAAAAAGTCGTTGCTCAGTAGATTCAAGGACAAATTTGTCATCGGTCAGGTGTACAGCATACGGAGTTTGACTGTTGCCCCCAATGTAGGCGTAGACAAGGCCACCACTCATACCTACAGATTGGACGTTGAATTCTCCACTAAAGTTACTCATTTGCCTAACGATGTCTCAATATCGTCTAACAGCTACCGCTTTGTTAACTTTAAGGATATCAACGATGGCAAAATTGCAGCCAATCAGTACATAGGTCTCTTCGATGAAATTCGTACTGCAGATGTTGTATTCTTACTTATCTTATGATATGTGCATCAGTTTGTGATCACTTTTTTCTCCTGCAGATGTTGTCGGTAAGGTGTACGAGATTGGACCAATGACTGAAACAAAGAACGGTTTCAAGAGCAGAAAAATCAAGTTGGAGGATACAGAGTATGCCTCGCTATCTACCACCTTTTTTGTCCTACTACCAATGTAATCATCTCACAATTTTCTTTTTTCTTTTACGCTCTTCTTAGTGGCGACGTTCTACACTGCACTTTGTGGACACCGCACGCCGTGGATCTACTTGAGGTATTGCGTATTCTACCCAGCCCTCACCAGTCCAAAGTTGTTGTTCTTAGATGTGTGGAGCCAAAGCTCTTTGACAGTAAGTATCTCACTTGGCCGACTTAACTGCCCGTACTATGACTGTTTTTTAGACAGCGATCCTTGCGAAATATGTAACTTTCTGTTTGCCAACATCAGATTTTTGGCTTGTGCAAACTACCTTCAACGCAACGACATTCGAGGTTAATCCAAACAGACTCTTAGGCACGGGAGCGTCGAGATGTATATAGGAGAGTTATGGTGTGTATGATTAAGGAAGGGATTTGATGAGTTTTGCTCTCACTCTTTGACGAGTTTTGATCTCGGGGGGGTGGCTTGTATACTAGAGTGTATGAGGACTCTAAGGAAGCCTAGGTATGTATGGATATTGGGAAAGCTTGAAGGTGATTGAAAGATTGTCAAAAAAGTTGTGAAGTTGTGATGGGTGATGGGGTATTTATAAGAAAATACCCCGGTTTAGGGTAAAAAGGGACCACTCGATCGAGTGGTGTAGGTGCACTCGATCGAGTGCCCCGTCTAACGCCAGTTCGCCCGGTTTGTAATCCTACTCGACCTAGTGGGCCTGAACCACTCGATCGAGTGGGTCTGGACGGAGTGAGATATTTTAAGAAGGAAATTCTATCCTTTTTTGAAGAGATTTGGTGGTTGGGGTTTCTTTCTAGAAACGTATGTAGCTATTTTTCGTGTCGGATTCGTCTTTGACCGGGTTTTGACCCGGTCGCCATAAGACGGTTTTATTTCCGGTGTCGATTTTGACCCAAATTAGTCTTATTTGAATGAAAACAACCCACTGGGCCTGAATTTGAGGTTAGTTTTGTGAGATTTATACTCTGTAAAAAGTCCAAGCCAAATACTAACGATTTTGAGCCCATATCCGAGCGCGTTAAAGCACGTTTACATCCGATCATCATCGGGTGTTTTGTTGGAAGCTGCTATATACACTAGCAGGCAAAATGCGGGTGTCTATAGAGCCCCCACTCTGACTGAGGCTTGGACAAGGCGAAAGTCAGAGTAGCTACCAGGCCAATCAAGGATTACGACCTGGCAGCGTTCCGGTCGGGTTGCTTATTGTCCGTTAGACTTGCGTGAAAGGGCTCGCTAGCCATAAAATAGAAATCATACCTGAGCTCTGTTATCTGGGATAGCTCCGTGGGGACTTACTTTTGAAGTCCTGGGTGTACCTGTATGCAGATACATCCCATCTTGGAGCTGCACGAGGACTTACTTCTAAATCCCTGAGTGTATCTGTTTGCAGACACATCCCATCTCGGAACTACGCGGGAACTTGCTTCTGAAGCCCTCGGTATATCTGGTTACAAATACATCCTATCTCGGAACTACGCGGGAACTTGCTTCTGAAGTCCTGGGTGTATCTGGTTGCAAATACTTCCCATCTCGGAACTACGCGGGAACTTGCTTCTGAAGCCATGGGTGTATCTGGTTGCAGATACATCCCATCTCGGAATTACGCGGGAACTTGCTTCTGAAGCCTTATGTGTATCTGGTTACAAATACATCCCATTTCGGAACTACGCGGGAACTTGCTTCTGAAGCCCTGGGTGTATCTGGTTGCAGATGCATCCCATCTCGGAATTACGCGGGAACTTGCTTCTGAAGCCCTGGGTGTATCTGATCTGGTTGCAGATACATCCCATCTTTGGAGGTAATATTCCAGGAGAGACACCTCCCCGGGTTTTCTGCTGGGGAGTAAAGGAGTTGCACGGGGACTTGCTTCTGAAGTCCTGGGTGTACCTGTTTGCAGATTCGTCCCAATTTGCATGTGACATTTAGGTGAAACACCGACTCACGCTGGGGAGATAAAAAAACTTGATGTTCCATTGGGAAGCACAAGCTGGTACCTGAAATATTAGATACATAGTCAGAAATAACAAATATAGCAGACTGGCTTGCGCTGGGGAAAATGACTTTTGCTTCATTTTGAAATCGAAGTCCTAAAAGCAACTCACGTGCTAGGAGACAGATTTTCAAAATTAAAAGGGGTAGAAAAGAAATTTGCAGTTTAAATAGACCGAAATTTGACCTTGTCAAAAAGGATTTTCTCAAATGGCTAAGTTTTGTAAATTTCAAAGCAAGAAATCGAATAGAGAGGCATACCGACAACATCGACTCTAGACGCGACAGGACGAGCTGAAAGACACGATTTGGACTCTCGAAGGGTTGGACCGTGACTCGGCAGGGGGGTGGGCCACCTAAGTTGACAAGACTCTTAAGCTGCGCTATTCCGTAGCCTAGGCGAGTGGCAACACGGTCGAACATCGAAGTGGGAAAGATGTGTTATAGGGGAATTGCAGTAGTCTGTAATGAGACTGTTTCTGCATGATAGGTCTTAGCAGTAGCAATGCTGTAGTGCTCTTCTGATTTTTTTGGTTTTGGGGTACATTCCCAAAGAAGGTGTTGCTTCGAGTCCCTGATAGATTCTCGTCTTCGACTGAGCCGAGTACTAGGACACTCTATAGAAAGGAGGCAAGGTTTTTGAAAATCTTTTGGATTATGTGAGGTGATGAAGAGCTTTTGCCTAAGAGAAGCCCCCAGGATGACAAAGCTAACTGTTGAGAACATGACAATGTCGTGATAGGAATGATCACGCTTTTTGAATGTGTCAATGTGGTTGGTTGTGCCCTTGTTGAAAGACTGCCTACGTATTCACGTGTGGTGAAATCAAACCAAGCCATAGCTCAGTGGATTGGACGATATGTTACGGTGCCTAGTCTATTAGGGCTTTGTGTGTAACTAGCCATATTCATGGTGTAGGCTAGGTGCATTCCCAATGATGCCTTGATCAAAGGGGTAGAATAGTTAGGATGTTGATCCTGTGACTGTGAGCGTTCTCCAAGGTAGCCCCCAGAGGTGGTGTGAACTATTTGGGCATGTTCTATGCCCGTGTTTGGGGTTGGTAACTGGTTTGGATGTTTCTGGAAATGTGGTGCTAGGTCGTAAGAGGCTTTGATGATTCGAAATCTGGAGCTCGATTTTGTGGAGCTAAGGCTTCGAGGGTAAGGTATTTGCAATGTGGTAGAAAAGGGGGAAGTCGAGTAAAAATGACTCGAACTTCAATCGGGTAGGTTTGATAATGCGGGATCTGATTTCCATGTCTGGTCCTAATGGTTAGGGTGTATCCTATGGAGCTTGAATCCTCAAAATTCCGGGTTGTTTCTTAGCCTAAGTCCCGAGAAGGTCTTGAGGGTTGTAATGTGGGAAGGCTAGATGTGAGGTTAGCTAACCGGCTTGGTTGATTCTCCCCTGTTTGATGGTATGGGCATTGATAATTTTGAATTGACCGTACCCCGGTCAAGGGACTTTCACTTGAGTTGACCGCTAAACGTGGTCATGGGTTTTTAAATTTTATTTTGGTTGGCCTCTTAGCCCCGGTCATGGGATTCTTTATTTGAGTTGACCGTTCCCCGGTCAAAGGATTGACCGTACTCTGGTCAAGGGATGTTGAGAGTTCTTTTAGTCATGGCCAGCTCATTTATTTTGGTCTTTTTTTTCTTGGACTTTTGATTTTTTGTCCAGCTTTTTTTTTTCTTTTTTTTGTTGGTCAGACTAACACCTAGGGTAGGAATTGGTCGGTCTTATTGGAGGGGTGTTTATTGTGGGAAATGGGCTTGCCTCCCGTCTTGAACCCAAACTAGGAGACTACCTAGATTTGTTTTAGGATTCGATACCGCTCCTTCTAAGGGTAGTTATGTGGCTTTCTATAGTAGACATGGGGCAAGTAAAGGAAAACACGGGTCTCGATTTCCTGCAGTCATTATAGATGTGCCTATAATAGTCACGTGCATGTGCTCACAGTGTATGATGGTGTTCATCATGTTCTCGGAAACACATAAGGAAAGCATATATGAGAAATAGAAAAGATGATTTATTGAATTTTGAAAAGAGGACAGAATATAGTTGACTCTAACTCTGACTTTGAATTTGAAAGAAATAGAACATCCTAGACTCGGACTTAAACCAAATCTAGACTCTCAGATGATGTCGTCAGTAATCTTCAACTTCTAAGGACTGAAGTGGATGTCTAGTATAGCCTTCAGTAGAAGCTTCACCCAAATATTCATTGTGTCGAAGATCGTCTTCAATCCTAGTACCCATTTGGTAAGCACAACGAAGTTTGAAATGCCGGCATACCTAAGATGGACGTGGTAGGAGGGTAGGAGGTTGTTGATGAACGCCTCCAATAGTGTCTTCTTGCTGGGCTTGTCTACCAGCTTAACACTCTCAACCTGCCAACGTTGAAGGTATTTGGTGAAACCCTCTGTGGGATCTTGGGCCATGATTTCTAGAGTCTGCATGGTAGTCTGAAGTTCAGTATTATCAGAATAGTTTTTAGCAAACTCGGTAGCCACATCTTCCTAAGTTGGGAATCTTTTTGTATTTAGCCTATAGAACCAGGCTTTTGGGTATTTCCCGAGGGATGCGCCGAACAAATTGATGAACATGTCGGCTTTGACCCCCTTGATTGCCATGAATTGTTTGAAAGCTCGGAGGTGTAACAATGGATCCTCCGTCCCTTCGAATATGGGTAACCCTTCTAAGTTGAGATCCTTTGGTAGTTTCTCACTAATGGGTGTATAGACTCGGGAGTTTTCAATACGAATGTTATTCCCCTGAAGGGCGTGGAACTGTTGTTCGAGCTCACGCACCCTACTGATCAGTTTGGCAAATGGCCCAGTATTTACTGGCCCAGAATTGAGGTCTTGCCGTTCAATGACAGTTAAACGAGCATTCGTGGCCTCTAGGTCGGCTCTTATGAACCCTAGTTGGGTTTCAAACATGGCCTGCTTACTAACCATTGTCTCTAGCAAAGCCTTCAGTTTATCAATGGTGTCTTCCATGTCCCTATTCTCGGTTGTCGATGCCATACTCTGTGAGAATACCCATGTAATCAGAAATGTTGCTTCGAAACTCGAATACACCAAGGCATAGGAAATAGCGCGGGAGGAAAAACAACTTCGGTTTGACTCGGGTTAGACTCTTCTAAGACAAATATGTAGGGTGCGATTCTCGGAGTGACTGTGATTAATTGCTCCGTCGGAGAATAGCCTCTAGGTGAGACTAAGGACTCTGATAGTACTCAGATTGTGTGGCATCTAAGTGACTCTAAAGCGACACACGTGAGACACCACGTGTAGGACATGACCCTTAGAGCAACCGTGATTGATTGCTCTGCTGAAAGGTAGCCTCCGAGTGGGATCGAAGACTTTTTTAAGACTCGAGTGTTGGACGAGTGACCCTTAGACGTAAGGATCACGAACCTTTTGTTATAGGGCTATGCCTTGTAAAAGGTTGACTCGGCCTCAAGGAAAGGCAGACGGGGTGAGGGAGGAAACTTGCGATGTCGAAATCAGCAGAGTTTCGACGCTAGAGACCATCGACTTGACTTGAATAAGGGTGGCCCTGTGATTAGGGTAGACCCTTAAGTTAAAGGGTTCTTGAATTGGGACGACTCGACTAACGGATCGAAAGATGAGCGAAATTACCTTAGGAAAGGTCGTGGGGACCGTCCTGTCGGAGGAAAAATCGCGTGGGACTTTCTGGTTAGGACTTGAGTGTTTAGACGAACCTTCCATTTACGAGTGTATGACTCGTGTTGGTCGGTTATGCCTTTAGGAAAAGGCGGACTAGGGTGGGGAAGAAACCCGTGATGTAGGATCGACGGAGTTTCGACGCTAAAGACCTTCGACGAATTATGAAAAGATCCGACACCCGAGTAACGGTAGGTCCTATAATGAGGAAGGTTTTCAAAAATGATTGAATTTTGAAAATTGAGAGGACGGTCTTGAAATTGACAAGACCGAGCATTTTGAATTGTTAGTATGGTTGCGAATAAATTCGCATTTAGAAAAATTGGGGGACGGTCCGTCTTTTGAAATTGGCAGCACGCCGACAGAACCAGATTTTTTGAAAATTTGAATATTTGGAATTTTGAAAATTTTGATATCAAAAATAAATTTTCGAAAATTTGAAAAATCGAAAATGGCATCTTGTAAATTTGAAAATCGAAATGGAATCTCGAAGATTTGAAAATCGGAATGGAAATTTGAAAATTCAAAAGTCGAATGAGGGTTGGAAATTCGAATATTGAAATGGACAGCATGCCGGCTAGAAAATAGGCTTGTTTGAGTTAAATCTTAAGTCTAAATTTCGGCAACATTCCGATTTTTGAAAATTGAATATTTTTGAAAAGATGCATTTTTTGAAATGACGTTTTTTAAAAATGACACGGAAACCAAATAGCACATAGTCACGCAAGCATTATGACGACAACATGTATGCTTTAGACTAAGTCTCGGTCGGTCGAAATAGGGTCTATACCAGTGTGCATAGCCTTTCCGAGAAGCGGGACGGACTTCCTAAGTCGAGTTGATCTTAGAACATGCCGCGAAACCAATACGACTTAGCCATGAACATCTTGACATAACCAATTTGGAATATATCGTGGTATAGTGGGACGTCGGTCACAAGTAACAGGGCCGGGTAAAATTGGGGTTATGTATGAACCGTAAAACTAAAGCGCGTATTGTACTAATCGAACGATTTCTCCTCGAGTCTCACCCCGAGGATCCCAATGGTAAGTTACACATTAGTCTTTCCTAGCGGAATCGCCAAATTGTGGACATGACATAGGTCCACCCCGACGCGGCCACGCGCGGGTTTGGGTAGGCGAATGAATCTCGTGGTAAGATAGTTCTCGGGTTGAAATTTAAATCGAATTAGGAGTCGTCACCGAACTTTGTGGGAGTTCGGGTCCATTCGAACCCACTCTATATTCGGTGGACCGTGCACAAAGTACGACCAACTTCGATACAAGAGCTTGTGGGGTTCGTCCATTTACATTACGATACCAATGTCGAGTTTTCGGGTATCGCATATCAAATGACTCTCGTGCGCCAACGGTTTCAGACATCCAGAAACCGAGGTTCTGAGTAAGGGGTGAAGGTACGTGTTGGGAAGCCCACAAAGGACACCCAACCCCGCCCGCACTTAGCGGCCTCTACTAAGATATCGTTCGAGTTTATAATACGCGCGCTAGTGATTCGGTGGAATGTTATGCAAACAACGTTTTTTGACTAAACATGTGAGTTATATTCAGCTACGTCATTTAATGCATCTAAAGCAACGTCGAAGTTATTTTAGCATGCAAGGTTCGTTTTAGTACAATAAAACAAATAACGAAAATAAAAGCGCGTATATAGATTACAAATACACGGGCGGAATACAACCCGAAATTACAATACAACAAACGCGAAAATCGGAACAATCAAAATAGTAACGATGATTAGAATAAAGATGCGATGCATGTTTTTGAAAATATAGGCACGTGACAGTCTTGACACGCGACGACTAAAAGTCGTAAAAAAGAATTTAATGAGGCTTACGCGATGTATGGAACTTCGCGTTCCAGCGTAAAGGGGACCACTCGATCGAGTCATGAGAGGGACTCGATCGATTGATCCTGCTACGGAACTCCTGCCCGACTTTTGGGGTGCCACTCGATCGAGTGGGCTATGGCACTCACTTTCTGTTTGCCAACATCAGATTCTTGGCTTGTGCAAACTACCTTCAACGCAACGACATTCGAGGTTAATCCAAACTGACTCTTAGGCACGGGAGCGTCGAGATGTATATAGGAAAGTTATGGTGTGTATGATTAAGGAAGGGATTTGATGAGTTTTGCTCTCACTCTATGACGAGTTTTGATCTCGGGGGGTGGCTTGTATACTAGAGTGTATGAGGACTCTAAGAAAGCCTAAGTATGTATGGAGATTGCGAAAGGTTGAAGGTGATTGAAAGATTGTCAAAAAAGTTGTGTTGAAGATTGTAAAAAGTTGTGAAGTTGTGATGGGTGATGGGGTATTTATAAGAAAATACCCCGGTTTAGGGTAAAAAGGGACCACTCGATCGAGTGGTGTAGGTGCACTCGATCGAGTGCCCGGTCTAACGCTAGTTCGCCCGGTTTGCAATCCTACTCAACCTAGTGGGCCTGAACCACTCGATCGAGTGGGTCTGGACGGAGTGAGATATTTTAAGAAGGAAATTCTATACTTTTTTGAAGAGATTTGGTGGTTGGGGTTTCTTTCTAGAAATGTATGTAGCTATTTTTTGTATCGGATTCGTCTTTGACCGGGTTTTGACCCGGTGCCATAAGACGGTTTTATTTCCAGTGTCGGTTTTGACCCAAATTACTTATTTGAATGGAAACGACCCAGTGGGCCTGAATTTGAGGTTGGTTTTGTGAGATTTATACTCCGTAAAAAGCCCAAGCCAAATACTAACGATTTTGAGCCCATATCCGAGCGCGTTAAAGCACGTTTACGTCCGATCATTATCGGGTGTTTTGTTGGAAGCTGCTATAGACACTAGTAGACAAAACGCGGGTGTCTACAATTTGGCGCATAGACTATATGGCAGTATGATGAATTTATGACATAGATTACTGTACTTTAGTGTACCTCATTGAATCATTATCTAGTGTTTTGTTGATCTTAGTGAGTGCATAGATTACTTTGAATTATAGGAAACTCGTCGTAAAAAGTGGCTAATGTGATAGGTCATACTTTGAAACATTCTAAAAATGAGACAAAACAATTACAAGAGATGGTAACTTTAAAAGAATATCATTGAAATTAGATAGATTTGAGTTGAATTTGGAATAGATTGAGATGGGTATGCATAAAATTCTCTTCTTTTTTCAAATTAGATGTTTATTACTCCGTAGCTGATTTGGTTTCCCCGTTAGTTTGGTTCACAAATGTGGAAATTAACTTCGGTTTGGCTTACTAATATGTAAATTACGTAGTAAGTTTTTCAAGTTCATCATAATTTAGTGTGAAATAATTTGAGATAATAGGCAAAGTTTTTGAGCTTTTTATAATATATATCTCGAGCTACGAGTGAGTTTTTAAAACTCATCTTAAAAAAGCTAACGCGAGGGATACGAGTGGGGTTTTTTATAACATAGATAAGTGTTAATTAATCTGTCTTGAATTGAAATTCCTTCTCTAATAATATTTTCTCTCTATTGCAACAGTTTAAGCATCTGCATAATTTGAGGATCAAATACGCCTACGTGATCGTTAACTTCCAAGATAATGAAGTCAAATCTGAAGCATTTTCTTTGGTTGATGAGCTAGTTAAAAAGAACTTCAAGTGACTTAAATTAAATGTAAATGTTTGATTACATTGTTTCTTTGCTTAAGGTCTTTTTTTTAAAGACACAAGTGTTTATGAAGTTTTACATATGAGATTTAATATAATGACAATATTGATAAAAGTTAAATTTATTATCCGTGATAAATTTTCTAACTTTTTAACAAACTTTTTATGAAAATTTTACGAGTACGTACAGATTCTGAGTACGATCATTACAATATATTTCGAGCTTCCAAATAATGTTTTCGCGCTTTGTAATTTTTGGTTGTATATATTTTGAGTTTATCTGTTAAAACTTTTGAGCTAACAAGTATCTGAACTTTCAAAATAGAGGTTTATTCAACTTTGTATGAAACTCTTTGATCATTATAAGTTATTTTAACGGGTTCTAAATAATTTGCGATCCTTTTTACAAATATTTCGAGATAAAAACTGTAGTGTATTAAGGGTCCCAAATAAGGTTTATGAAGTTTGTCGTACACTGTTGATATATTGTTGCTTTAAAAGTCCGATTTTATCTCTGTGACAAACTTTTAAAACTTTTGAGCTTCATATGAAATTTTATGAATTTTTAATTAAAATATCCGAGTTTAGTACGATCTAGTGCAATTTTATAGGCTGCATACACATGCAAACTACTATAAGTTAAAAAATGACTTCAACTAAACATAATCTGGTCTAATTTATTAGGATCTTAAATGATGAACTTCATTACAATGACAAAAGACGCGATAATGAATCATATCGTGTCATATACACTCATATTTACCATCTATAATTTTAAAGTACACCGTACCACTACCTTACAACCAATTCTTCGATCCAACTTTGTAAATTTTACCCTGTTTGGAACAACAAAATTCTCTCCCAACAACATCACCTTTAACGGTCTTCCTCAGAGTGGAAAGTCTCGCACCAAAACACCTAACAAATTCAATATGCTTTGAAAGCATCTTCCTCTAAATCAAATTTAAGTTCAATCAATTCCGATTCTTCACCTTCAATCCAATAAAAAGAAACGTCTGTAGCTGAAAATATATCAAAACGTATTAGAATTTGATCATATATTTGTCGAAATTTGTTAACCATGTCTAAAATACAAGCTAATTCTAATACTTGTTTTACCTATAATGAAAACAGCTCCAACCAAAATAAATTATAATGTAATCTAAAATTTGAGCTTATTATAATACTTAGCTTGCGAAGAATTATTGAGCATGTGAATAAACTTATTGAGCTATCATGAAAATAACCCGAGCCAAAATTAAAATTTAATGCAATGTTTATGAATCCGAGCTATAATGAAAACAACTTGAGTCATAGATTGATTATAATGTAACATTTAAAATCCAACCAAAAATAAATTATAATATATTAATATCTAAAACTAGAGCTAATTGTAATACTTATCTTGCGAAGAATTATTGAGCATATGAATAAACTTACCGAGCTATCATGAAGATAACCCGGGTTAGAATTATAATGTAATGCAATGTTTATGAATCCGTGCTATAATGAAAATAACTTGAGCCAGAAATTGATTATAATGTAAATATTTAAAATCCAAGCTAACTATAATACTCGTGAGAATTTATTGAGCATATAAATAAACTTACTGAGCTATCACGACTATAATACGAGTTATAATTAAAATGTAATATTATATATAAAATCCGAGCTAATTGTTATACTTTTCGAGCTACTTTTATAATTAAATTGAGCTATTATATAAACTTTTTGTTCCATATTTAATATTCGACAATATTAAATTTATGAACAAATAAAATTACAATTACTTATAGTATATCAGAAAACACAACCAATTAACCCTGAAAATTTACAAGACGCAAAACAAAGATTAGATTTATACACCGAGTACTAATGTCTAGAGTTCATACTCATATTACCTTGACAAGAAGAATTATCTTCGAGTTGTCTTCCAGAATCGATCGATATCGATTTAAGGTCTTCAATTTCCATTGAAAAATCAATTTTGTAAACTTGTTTTTAGGTTAATGGAGAAGGAAGAAAAGAGAAAAAGTTGAGCAGTTAGAGAAAGAATGAGGGGGAGATACGTATATTGTAGTTTAGGTTAAATAAATTAAAGGATTAAAATGACAAGATTATCCATGGTTGTATATTAGCATTATACAATCAGGTGTATAATCCTCTAACTAGGTAGTTAGCCTCTGAGTTGGTTTTGGCTAAAAAAACCTAAAATCCTTGACAAATCCTATACTAGTTGGTATCCTTTTTACAAATCTTATAATGATTGAAACATAGAGAGAATTAACTAACACATTTTGAAGGCTTTAATATGCATTGTTTGTACTGTACTTGCTTTTTATGTTTTGCGATAATGATTTTATCCCATTTAATCTCTTCTATCTATGTTTAATATAGATATGCCAGCCTTAACTAGAATTGTTGCATATAATCATGTATGATAATTTGTGATACAATAATAATACTTTTCACCATGCATTGCATGTTACATAGATGTGAACCTGCTGCTTATCGACGAATTACGAGTGTTTGTAAAGAAATATATATAGAGTACGTATGCATGTTTCAGGCAAATTAAAAGATTTGTCAAGTGTAATGATACACACCGAATTAATTAGTATTATAAGTTATTACTATTTTATGTAGGAATCGAACTCGCGACCTTCAGGATCTATCCCACGTGAGCAAACCACTGATCCAAGACATCAATCTGTGTCTAATGTGTAGAAAATAGATACAGTAGCCTACTTTCAGAAAATAAAAAACAAAACATTAAATTGCAGTAACAGTTCACGAGGCATAATCAATATCCACCACTACCAATTAATCTCCCCATCATCAATCTCCTTCAACCGATTACGCTTCTTCATTGATGTTGTTTATCAATTCACGAAGCAGGTTCTTAATCTTCATCGAAACCCTACCTCATTATTCACGATTCATCTCGAAAATACGGCACAGACAATTAATATCCGCCTCTTCGTTTCCTTCCTTTGTGTTTCAATCACATCTAACTGTATTTATATGTTCCGTTTTTTGACTACAATGTCTGCAGTCATTCATTCTTTCGTCTCCATAGCACTTTGTTTTCAGTATCTTCTTCCCATTTAGAACTATGTCTCAATCGAATTTGGTTTCCATTACTAACCTTTCTCAGGGTGTCAGATTGAAGGACTTAACCGTTAGGGTGATTTACAGATGGAGCAGGCCGAACTATACGAACAAAACTACCACAGATGTTGTTGAGTTGCTACTTATCAATGCTAAGGTGATTATCACCATTTGTCTAATTTGTTTCTTTAGTGGTATACTCTTCATATTATTGTGGAATGTAATTCGCTACTCCATTTTTTGTCTGTGATTCCAGAATGATTTGGTTCAGGCGACCATTTAAAAGCCGTTGCTCAGTAGATTCAAGGACAAATTTGTCATCGGTCAGGTGTACAGCATACGGAGTTTGACTGTTGCCCCCAATGTTGGCGTAGACAAGGCCATCACTCATGCCTGCAGATTGAACGTCGAATTCTCCACTAAAGTTACTCATTTTCCTAACGATGTCTCAATACCGTCTAACTGCTACCGCTTTGTTAAATTTAAGGATATCAATGATGGCAAAATTGCAGCCAATCAGTACGTAGGTCTCTTCGATGAAATTCGTACTGCAGATGTTGTATTCTTACTTATCTTTTGATATGTGCATCAGTTTGTGATCACTTTTTTCTCCTGCAGATGTTGTCGGTAAGGTGTACGAGATTGGACCAATTACTGAAACAAAGAACGGTTTCAAGTGCGGAAAAATCAAGTTGGAGGATACAGAGTATGCCTCGCTGTCTACCACCTTTTTTGTCCTACTACCAGTGTAATCATCTCACAATTTCCTTTTTTTTTTTCACTCTTCTTAGTGGCGACGTTCTACACTGCACTTTGTGGACACCGCATGCCGTGGATCTACTTGAGGTATTGCAGATTCTACCCAGCCGTTACCAGTCCAAAGTTGTTAATCTTAGATGTGTGGAGCCAAAGCTCTTTGACAGTAAGTATCTCACTTGGCCGACTTGAGTGCCCATACTATAACTATTTTTTAGACAGTGATCCTTGCGAAATATGTAACTTTCTGTTTGCCAACATCAGACTCTTGGCTTGTGCAAACTACCTTCAACGCAACGACTTTCGTGGTTAATCCAAACATTCCCGAAGTGGATGCCTTTCAAGAGAGGTTTCACACATACAATGTTCTAAAATTACTATTTATTAACGTACTTTGTTCACTTTTAATGTGATTTTTAATATGATGTGTTTTGATCCTGCAGTCTTTCATCTCAAGCTCCGAGCAATTCATTACAAATTCTCGATGAAGGTGCGGAGGCTGAGAGCTTTGACATTCCGGTTGATGAAGTTCTTTCAATATCACAGATTGTCGGCAGTGAAAAGGTTTAGTAATATGTTTTTAATCCTAATGTCTTCACATTAACCTTCTACATATGTACATTCTACACATTCTTGACAACCACTACTACCATGGACAGGGTGGGTCATTTTACACCACCGCAACCATATTAGACCTTGAATCTTCCGCGGGGTGGTACTACAACAACTGCAAGTCTTGCAGATCAAAGGCAGTGAAGAACGAGAAACGGAGGTGGTTTTGTAAGAATTCGAACTGCGATGGAAGCAAAACTGGCTTCATGAAGAACAACCCTAAGTTAGTATCCCATATCTACTTCAGTACATGTATTCTTCCCAAAATTTGGAAGGCAGATCTTTATTTAATTAGCAATTGTCGTTTTAATTGTGACAGGTTTCAGGTCAAGTTCACGGTGGTCGACTTCTCTGGGATCGAATGTCATTTTGTCGCATTTGATCATCAAGTTGAAAAGTTTCTCCAATATACTGCCACAGAGTTGATTGCAAAGATGGAGAAGGTATTTTGCTAACTGTACAATTGAAATCAATTCGACGTTCAACGTTTGTTTCAGAGTAGCTAACCACAATTATGTTACTTCCACCAAAAAGGAGAAGGTCATTCTATGCCTGATGAGCTAGGGACCTTCATTGACAACCGCTTCTACCTCTTACATTGTTTCCTGGATGTCTGACGACGTAGACAAAATACACACGTGGCACATGAATTACGAAGAAGCATTGGAGGTTGATTTTTCGGATTTATGTTTGGTTTTTTTTTCCGTATCGTTACTTCGATAGGTCTCAATATTACTTTCATGATAACTGATTTATTTGTCTGCAGATTGAATGGACGAGTACAAGCTGACTACAAATGCTCTAAGCAATACGACTTTCAGACGTAGCATTCCTGGAGAAGAGTTACAGGTTGCAGCAGCCACATCCGTCGGTGTTCAGGAGGAACAAGTGACTGAACCATCTAGTCAGGTTGTCCTTATTTATCTATTATTCAATAGGTTAGCTATTTGATTAGTATGTTTCCATGCTGTTCACTTCAAGCTACAATGAAAACTTATTATTGTCCCTCCCTTTGAACAATAAGGTTGTTGACTGCGACACTGCGTCCAACTCATCGAAGGATACACCCCTCAAGAGGAATGGAGACCTGCTTGAAGTCGACCCATGTTCTCCAGTTGGTGGCACCTTTGATGCTCTGTCTGCTGTCAAGAAAGGGAAATCTGCTTCAACCTAAATCATCTTACTCTGAAAACATTTGAACATTTTTTTAAATTATCAACCTGAACTTTTCGATCAGTTTTTTGAACCATGTAGAACAATGTACTTTTGTTGTGTTTGAACTTTTTAGATTGGTACTTTGTACTTATTTCATCGACATCATTTGTCGTGGATTATTTCCTTGACATCTGTCCTCATTTAATTGAGTTGCATGTCATTATAATGTCTGTTATTTGTGGAGCTACGTCTGCTACACATGTATATTCTCGACAATATTTGCAGGTAAGCCACAGTTCTTGCTTTGTTCTGGCAATTTGTTCGATGCAACAATGTCCTCTTTGTGACAACCAATTCCCTCTGAGGTTTGGAAAATCCATTTCGTAACATACTTTATTTCTTTGCATAATTCATGTTTCAGTAGATTTTTTTTCACTGATATATTTGTAGAGTTGTCCATTTCAGGACATACTGCTTACCGTCATCGTCCTCCCACACTTCACTGCCGGTGGTTACGTCAGCGCTATCTTCATAAATATTCTAAGCATTCTACATTTAGTACCTCTGTAACCTTCAATGTAGTTATTTTTATATATTTATGTATTTGCGTTTTATTTCAATATATTTCAATATACACCCCTCGGTAGTTGTTTCAATATATTTCTGTATTTTTATATATTTCTATATTTTCGTTTTATTTGCGAACACTCTATGTAGTTTACGTTATTTTCGCAGCTAACGATGTAGTCATTTCTTCATATTTTGTGAAGTAAAACAAGTTCATTCTTCCAATTCTAAGTTTCCTATATCACGCAGTTAGTACGACATATGTCTTTGCAATTATGTTTACGGGAAAAGATTGATTAACATTACAACGTATGTTATACATACTGATGCTCTCAACGAATGATTGTTCTATGACACCTACTCTTACTGTTCTATAGTTTACATATTTCGCACTACGAATGTCCCAATTTCGAACAAATCGTACGACATTTGATAAATGCAATATAAGCATTTCAATTCGTCTACCTATTGATCGACATTTTTCTATGCCATCGTATATTCACAAAACATAATACAAAATGTATCTATCTGTAATTAGTATTATGTCAACCTTTTATTTTTTTCCGTGAACCTTTCCTTAACGTTAAACAAGCGCAGGCTATTCGAAACCCAGTGAGGTAACCTATTTCCATATATTTCAATGTCCCGGTATGTACGGAATGTCCGAACACATTCCAGCCAATTAACATAGTGCTTTGGTATCACAATACAATTAATTGTAACTTATCATGGGAAATGACTCTGACTATTGTACTTCAACTTGCAGTGTCAAGTAGTCGGTCTATAAATTGTTTGCACATATTCGTGCCAAACCTTACTCCATTATTTTGCAACCAATTTTTTATTTAGACCGTGGCAATAGTTATATGCAATGATGGAACGATAACCAAAAAACCGGTTCCACGCAAAAATGTGTGCTAGAAGAGGAAGTTTGCTCCCCACCGTGCACCCAACGAACCAGAGTCTTCGATGTCCGAAAATATGCCCGCCAGTGGTCATATATCCGGTGCGAACAAGCATCGTAGTGGTGAGATGTCTAAATCTTCTTGGTTGTTTCACCTTGGTTTCTACATTGTTCATGGCATCCTCTAAACATTCACTAATACAAAACCTAATCACGGTCATTCGAACGATACGAACACAAACAATTATAGGAAGCCCTTTCACGACATTTCAAACTGTTCTACCGGAGTACCGTCAGAATCTTCCTCAACATTTCAACTGTAAGATATTGTTTTGTAGGATGAATAGCTTATTATTATGGTTGAACGATGCAGCTTCGCTCGAGCGTGTTGTAGACGTCATCCGTGAGGCATGTTTTAACGACTTTACCACACCCCAACGTCTGAGTAGCAACAAATGATTTTGTCAGTCTACTCATAGTGACACCATTATTCAAAGTCTAGCCCGTGACATTTTCGGGTCGATCGTAACAGACGAAGACACTGACTCGCCCAGTAACGCCGTCACTACAGGTTCTTGCAGTAGTATATTACAGACCGCTGGTACTTATGTAGCTCTGATATTTAACTTCGTCAGTATACTATGACAGGATGGGAAGAGTACAACGACTTAGGGGATCCAGAATATAGGTGTCAGAAGTACTCCGCCTACATGTGGTACAATGAGAGATCGAGAATGGATCGTAGACCGCTTACCCCATCTTTCACCATGTGCTGTAAAGATGGTGTTGTTGAATTACCTTATCTCACCGACCCCTCGCAGCTTATCAAAGATCTCTTCGATGGTGTTCATCCCAAAAGCAGACACTTCATCGACAATATCAGGATGTATAATTCGACGCACTCATTTACTTCAAGTGGCGGCAAAGTAGACAACTCCGTAAATTGTGGTAGGGGCCCTTACACTTGCAGAATTGGTGGCCAAAACTCTCACCTAATTGGTAGTTTATTGCCTGCAAATAACGAGCCACCCAGATTTTGTCAATTGTACATATACGACACGAGCGGTGAGATTAACACAGGAAGTGTGCGTTAAGGTACCATATTGATTTCATGTTAATCTTTATATTGACCACTACTGCGTGTCATATTGCTGTCAAACAGTTTTTAATTTCAACCGACTTACATGCAGGAGACAGCCCCGCAGTGTAGATAGGTTCGATGACGGGGTCATGGCTGAAATTAAGGCTATGGTGGACGCGTACAACCCGTTAGCTCAGTCATTTCGTATGGCCAGGGACAACATTCTAAACTCCGATGAAAGGTGTGAGGTCAGGCTGCGGTTAATTAGTGCTCGATGCACAGATGGACGTGAATATAATCTTCCAATTGTCTCTGAAGTTGCCGCAATTATTGTCGGTGATATTGAAGATACCATTGAACGCAAGGACATTATTATCGAGGAAAGGTGCGGTCGTCTACAGCGTATCTTTGAACTGCATCCATCGTATTTGCCTCTGTAGTACCCTCTCCTTTTCGCGCACGGTGAGGATGGTTTTCATCTCGGTATCAAACACTGTCAGGAATCCATCGAAGCAAGTCGTAATCCTGACACGGCTCACAATAACTTAACTTTAAGAGAGTGGTTTGCGTTCTGCTTGCTGGATAGACCAAATGATGTAGAACCCGATACTTTACTATGGGATGCCGATTACTGCAGCAGTTAATTGTCGACGGATATACAATGATAGAGGCCCAGCGGTTGACTTATTTAAAGTTCAACCAGCCAAAACTTAGATATAAAAATGCGAAGCAGTTGCGTGCTGCTGCCGCGAACGGAGAAATCGACTCCTCATCCGTCGGCGTTAAGTACATACTCCCTTCGAGCTTTGTTGGTGGTAAGGGATACATGCGGGAGACTTACCAAGATACAATGACAATTTATCGGTGGTGTGGATACCCTGATCTGTTTGTAACATTTACTTGCAACCCAAAATGGCCAGAAATAACTAGGTTTGTCGAGAAGAGGGGGCTTAAACCCGAGGATATGCCCGACATTGTGACCCGTGTATTCAAACAGAAGTTGGACCTTCTTATCAAGGATTTTAAGGACAACCACGTTTTCGGGAGAACGAGAGCAGGTAATTACTTTGAGTATACCTCAATGCTGCGTTACTAATTTGTTTTGACACTTTAAATATTGACCTCCTCCATCGTTCTTTGCCATGTACCCGTAGTTGTGTACACCGTGGAGTTCCAGAAGAGAGGTCTCCCTCATGCTCACATTCGTTTGTTCTTGGAGAGGGACGGCAAATTCCCAGAAGCTGGCGATGTGGACACTATTATCTCCATCGAGATTTCCGATCAGTCAGAAAACCCCTCATTATATGAAGCTGTGAAGGACCTGATGATTCATGGTCCGTGCGGGCATGCCAATCCCAAGTCTCCTTGCATGGTTGACGGTGTTTGCACGAAAAGGTTCCCAAAACCGTTTTGTGAACGGACAACGGTTGACGATGATGGATACCCCATGTACAAGAGGAGGGACAACGGTGTAACTATTGAGAAGGGCGGCGTCAGTGTACACAATGGCTACGTCGTCCCATACAACGCAAAGTTGTTGTCGAAATACCATGCCCACATAAATATCGAGTGGTGCAATCAAGCACGATCCATTAAATACCTATTCAAGTATGTGAACAAGGGCTACGACAGAGTCACTGTCGGAGCGGCAACCAAGAAGAACCCAGAAGAAATTGATCACATACAGGAGTACTACGACTGTAATTATGTGTCCCCCCCTGAAGCATCGTGGCGTATTTTCTCATTTGACATTCATTACAGGACTGCCCGTTGTTCGCTTGGAGTACCATCTTCCCAATGAACAGAACGTCGTATATAACGATGACGACCCGTTAGACGATATAGCTGCTCGATCCAATGGTGCTCGAACCAAGTTCGTGGCTTGGATGGAATACAATGCAAACCACTCGGAATCAAGGAATTTGACGTACACGGAGTTTCCCACAAAATTCGTCTGGCATAAAGAAGGCAAGTCCTGGGCACCACGCAAGCAAGGTTTTAGTTTGGGAAGGATGTACCACATGTCCCCTAATGGTGGTGAAAGGTACTACATGAGAATACTGCTTAACTTTGTCCGTGGTGCAACGTGTTACGAAGATATAAGGACGGTGAAAGGTGTCGTGCACGATACTTTCAAAGATGCATGCTACGCATTAGGTTTGCTCGGTAACGATGATGGTAGGACTCGTCGTGTATCCCACCGATCAAATAGACCAAGTAAACCAACTATTCCTAACAAGTAGATAGGGCAAGTCGGGTCGATCCACGAGGACGGAAAGGGGTGTCTAGACTAAGGTCTACCTAAACACAAGACTAGTTCACAATCAACACAAAAGGGGGGTAAACTAACAAGAATTGACTAACTAGGACAATAAAAAGGGTAGAAAGCTGTGATTAAGAATGAACTAGGTATAACATGAACTAAATGAATCAACTAAAACTAAATTCAATCAACTAACTAGAGAAATAATGACTAAGAAGATGAAGATATCAAATAAGGGGAAGAGTAGGGTTAAGTCGGGTTCATAGGTGTATAAGGCTAGTGGGGAAATCAAGGGTGTAGGTTTCATCTAGTCACTAAGGTAAATCCGCGCTCTCGCGTCCAAGAGAAACCCGAAATAAGAGAATTCAACCACCAATTATACATACAATAAGAATGAAGAAACAAGCAAGAGAAGCATGGCCACTACTACTCTAACAAGCATTTCATCAAACACATAGCATGCTTAACAAGTGACTAGCAACCAAGATTCAACCTTTACCCACAATCAACCCTAATCACCCACAAACAACACCTAATCCCCCTACTAACCCCACAAGAATCTACTCACTCATATCTAAATTAACACTAACATTAACAAAAGAAATCAACATGAGAACAAGAGCATTCATAATGATGAACAAACAAAGATGAGCAATAAACAAATGATAAAGATTGAAACATGAATGATAAACAAAGATTAAAGGAAAAGAGAAGAAAAAGATTATACCAAACTAACAAGGGGATGAAAAGATGAAAACTTTTATAATAAAGAAAACCCAAATAAATCCCCCAAGGTTGTCAATCTTGGTAGAGTCTTCAAGAATTCCCTTAATACAAGAGTAATTGCTAAAATTAAGCTAAGATTAACCAAATATTAAGGAAAGATTAAGGAGAAACTAAACTAATGAGAGGAGTTCACTATCTAGGGTTTTGTATAATGTAGTCTCATTAAAACAATACAAGAGGGGGTATATATAGGGTTTCACGAGTGAGAGGGAGCGAAACAATGAATTCCGGTAGAACTGGGCCCTGCCCGGCCGGGAAGGAGATGATCCCGGTTGGGAAGGGTGCCATTTCGGTCGGGAAGGTCATGATCTCGACCGGGAAGGCCTCACAGTGGGTCGTCTATATTTGTCTCTCATCCCGGTCGTGATGGATGTGTTCCCGACCGGGATGGGTCCTTGTTTGCTCTTCCTAGGCTTCTTATCGATGCTCGATGCTCGGGATATCATCAAGTGGGCTCCATGGGACTCCGGATCGAGTCTAAGCCACCGAGTTATCGTCGCTTCTCTTCGTTGGCTCCATATGCGTCGGAAACGAGTCGAAATCGTTCCATTTCTCCAAGATAGGCCTTAAGAACCTAAAACAAGCTAGAAGAAGCATAAGTAGCCTCGAAACCGCTCCAAAGAGCGATTCCACAAGAGAAACCGGGACCAAACACAAGAAATAAGCACTACATAAACATACTTATCAGACGACAATGAGTACATTGATGCAATAGAAGAGGCAAGCTACTGGGGTACAACAACGTACCTAAGGAATATGTTCGCGACACTGCTATTCTCTGGCAGTCTTATCAAACCAGAGGAAGTGTGGTAAAAGACGCGGCACCATCTATGTGACGATATTTTAACTCATCGACGAAGGGAGTTGTTGAACTTTGGTTACACATCAGTCCTTACTATTCTATCCATGATTACATTCATCCATTTAACAGTCAGTTTAATGTACACATATATGCTGTTATGTTCTACCACTGAATAGTTTTTACATTTGATCCTACGTTGGCACAGATCTGTAGCTGACGGATCTGCAGTTACAGAATTACGCACTGTCGGAAATAGAGTCGATGCTGCAAGCCAATGGAAGTTCCCTTTCTAAGTTTCCGGATATGCCGCACCCTGATTATGATTTACACACATTAGATTCTAATAGATTGATTTCTGACGAGTTGACCTGTAATCATGATCAGTTGCGGATTAAGCATGAGTCTTACATGTCTTCCATAAATGGTGAGCAGAAGTCGGTGTACAATGAAATTATACGAGTTGTTGAAGCTGGGTGCGGTGGATTTTTCTTTCTGTATGGGTATAGTGGTACCGGCAAGACGTTTATTTTGAAGACTTTATGCGCCGCATTGAGAAGCAAGGGCCAGATAGTTTTTCCCGTGGCTTCTAGCGGTATAGGTGCTATACTTTTGCCAAGAGGGCGTACATCTCACTCAAGGTTTAGCATACCTATTAACGTCGACGAGAACTCTTTGTGCCCAGTCATAAGGTCGGGTTCAGATCTTGCTGAACTACTAACAATGACCAAACTAATCATCTGGGACGAGACTCCTATGGTAAGTCGTTACTGTTTCGAGGCACTTGACAGGAGTCTCAGAGATGTAATGAGATTTGTGGACCCGGCACTTGCGGATAGACCATTCAGTGGCAAAGTTGTTGTCTTGGGTGGTGATTTCAGGCAGATTCTCCCGGTTGTTCCCAAGGGTAGCCGGCAGGATATCGTTCATTCAACGATCTGTTCGTCGCATATCTGGAGAGATGTTAAGGTGTCTGTTCAGTGTTCCCCATTTCATTTTACAGCTTCAGTTTTCCTAAACTATATTTTCCAATCAAGTTACATTTTATAAAAGTATATTATCGAGTTTCATGTAATCGACGACTACTACTAACATACCTGCATACGTTCACCTTCTTTTCTAGGTACTGAAGTTGACTACTAATGTGCGGCTGCAAGTTGGACAGCCTGCTTCTAATCTAGATGAAATCAGAGAGTTTTCCGACTAGATATTTAGTGTCGATGATGGTGTCGCAGGTGGTATAAACGACGGGATCACAGTGATTACCATTCCTTGAGAGGTGCTTATTGACCCCGGTCCCGACCCCATTGCTTCAATCGTTCACAGTACGTACCCTGACTTGCTCAATCGTTTCGAAGATATAGAGTACCTTCAGCAGAGAGCTGTTCTTGCACCTACTCATGACGTTGTTGAGAAAGTTAACGATTACGTACTTTCTATACTTCCTGGTGTTGAGGTCGAGTATTTGAGTTCTGATGAAATCAGCAGCCAGGAGACTTGGCAACACGTACATGATTTGTACTCCACGGAAGTTCTGAACATCATTCGCGCTTTAGGGCTGCCAAGCCACATACTACTTCTTAAAGTAGGTGCAATTGTCACACTACTACGAAATATTGACCAAGCTAACGGACTGTGTAATGGTACCAGATTAGTTGTCTCGAAACTTGGTGACCGTGTCATTGAAGGCAAAGTGATAATCGATAACAGGAAGGGTGCTCATGTCTACATTTCGAGGTTAAAGTTATCCCCATCTGATGAGACGAAGTTTCCATTGCGTTTCGAAAGGCAACAGTTTCCGTCCGCAGTTTGCTTTGCAATGACGATAAACAAAAGCCATGGGCAGTCTCTTTCAAACATTGGTCTGTTTCTTCCTAAACCAGTCTTTACTCACGGATAACTTTACGTGGCTATTTCCAGGGTCACCATGAAGAAGGGCCTTAAAGTTTTAATTTTAGATGAAGACTCATTTGATACTGAGTCAACTACGAATGTGGTTTTCAAGGAGATATTCACCAATTTGCGCTGATAGTATGTACTTACTGCATACTTATCTCATCTCAACTTCTGTTTGGTTTCGTGAAATCGACATTCTATTATAAGTTTTCTTAACCTTATGTCTATTTCCTACCAATTAACATCACGATCTACACTTCAAGTGTTTTTGAACTACCTGCTTCGTTTTAAGTTTGATCACCCACTAACTACAAGATGATGCCAGTGGAAACTGTTTTACACTACTGCATTCACAAACAAACAGATTTCAATGCAATACCCACATAGATTTCAAAACATGATTGAAACCGCAAACGCCGCAGTGCGGTCAAATTATTCGTTACAAACAACAAAATATGATAGTTCAAATTAACAAACCACCAACAATTCAGATAGAACTTAAGTAAGGTAGTTCAAAAGGTCATGTAGAAAGGTTCATTGAACTGAAATACCCGGAGTTACCTTTCAGACGTAGAATCCGGGGTAGTGTTGCTTCAGCAGATTAAACACACACATGTACGCTGATATGCTGTCCGCGTCCGCGTCTTTGTAACCCTGTATATTCCAATCAACCGACACAGGTATTTAATTCCTCCCTTTCTTCACCATTTTTTTGTGGCAGAAGTTGCAACCCATAGGTGAGGACCGAACATGTTGTCGAAGCTCTCCTCGAATTCAGATCTTCCCCTGCCGACACTCTCAAAGCATTTCTGCAACTTGAAAGCACTCCTGTATCTTTCCTTGCCACTCTGTAATTCTGTTACTATAGCCCTCATGAAGTTTCCATGCTGTCCTTGCCACACAGAGTAGATCTTCCTAACCAGGTACCCCTGTCTAATTAGTTCGTCCTTTACACAATTAAAGCTCTTGCCAACGATTCCCTGATCTCCCATTCTTTCGTAAGGTAGGTTGTGCATGATGCAGGTTGGTGGGTACACTACTTTTTTAGCCATTGATTTCAAGTTGAGGTTTATGTTATTTTGCTAAAGAATCTTTCAATTTCAGAGTTTGTTCGATTTGGTTGTGAACAAATAATTCAAAACCAAGCAGTTATAGATTTAGAGTTGTTTGAAAGTTTTGCATGGTGCAGATTTTTCTTACATCAGTGATTAAGAGATGGCAGCTGAGGGTAGTGTCACATTTACTGCAAGGGATAAAGGCAAGTGTAGTAATTGGGCGAATTTACTGCTTTTCCCTTGGAATACATACGAATTGGAAGTTGTTGATATTCCACTTTTAGTTGCCAATTAAAGGAAGCAATCATGATTACTCTTTGCTATTATCCATAATGCTTTGTCAATCAGTGCAAACGTAGTCCGTAACTTGTTTCCATTACAGGACTAATCAGTTATATATCCAATTCGTTACTGGATAACAATTATTTACGATACATAAACGTTCCTTATTGTAGTTTCATTGTGACTTTGTTAAAATTATTGTCTAATAAAGTTGTCCTCTACATAATCGTATCGCAAGTCATGAACATCGTTACCCTGAAGCTAACCTTACGACTTCCTTCTCATATCTCAGTAATTCATTTATTAGTGTCATTTACTCCTTAAACCACCATCTTATGAACTTTAAGTTGTCATCAAGTGGTAATGTGATGAGTCTCACTCAAATGCTTTTCGTTAACTGACCGACATCTTCTTACGTACTGTTTCTAATATACATCCATATACGTAATCAGTTAAGCAGTCGATATTGAATCTCGAGGAACCGTTACTATTACCAATTAACGGAAGTTGCACCCAATTTATTACATATTCGGCCACCGTTACAAAATACAATCGTCCGTTTCTACCATACACAACGTAACTGCTGCATGTTCCGATTAGTGACATGTTCACCACTGCCTACTCTATAATTTCTTTGCAAAGATGACTTATTCAATAATTAATAGTCAACTAACTTCGTACGAGTTTCTATACACGATAATTGCAGTAAACAACCTATCGATGGGTTAAATTTGCATTGTAATCAACCTACAGACGTCGTAGCAAGCATGCATTGTCATCGAAGTGTAGAAACTCCGTACATAATTCATTGTACGCAAGTCATTGGTTTTTGTTTTTTCGACTAATTAACAACAAGCTATATACAATACAGTACATACTAAGTAAAAACACTTACTTCCATTCTTATGCAGTTAATCGTCATAGAAGTCCGGGTAGATTTCGTTCAAGGCGTCCATAATATGTAAGTAGTGATGAGCATACTCTTCGGACTCCCCCAAGTATGTCCCAACAAAACGGAACCAAATCGGAACCATGCGGTAGTCCGTTTCCCTCGAGAGATATTGCTCATCCTCCCAAGATGCAACCCAACAATGTGGTCCGGCTTGGTGATCCCACTGATCGGTCATTGCTTCCTTAGTCTTCTCGAAATCTTCAAACGCTCTCTGCAGTTTGAACGCGTTGAAGTGGTTAATATGCGATGCACCAAACTCCACCACGACCACCCTTTCGAAATCAAGATCAGGCACTATGTACGAGTCTATTCTGACCACATCGTACCCCAAGTATATTAGTCTCATTTTCAAAATGTGCATTTCTTAGCAGATATACCACCCTCCTTGCATTGTGTACGACATGTTATCCAGAATGCACTTTGGCGGCCACATCAATTCCCGAAACATTTTTCTTTCTTAGTGACAAGGGATAACAATTTTGTTGCTTCTTCTTTGTTGGAGAAGTTGTAGATGGTTAGTGAAGGTAAGTGGTTTACCTTTGGTACATGAAAAGTTGAAGTTAAGTGTGGGTAAACTTTTAATTGGTAGGAAATAGTTGTTGTAATATTGTGTGTGTCGTTAGTGTAGGCGTAATTACCCTTAACAGTTAATGCGAATACGTTGTAGAACGTATTACAATTGGAACCACACAATGAAGAATACAGTTTGTCACTGCTGTCGACCATACCTTACTCCATAGACGGTCGATGAGCTTTTATGCAACACCTTCATATGTTACAACTTCAATGAGCTTTTAGTACACCGTAACATTACTTTAATGTTACTCAGTATTATACATCCGTCGATTTTTTCGTATATCGAACCGAAGTAACACTTTCTCGACATTGTGCAAAAAAAAATTCATTCATCCCGGTTTGCGATAATGTAACGTGGGCTTAAAGATTTCAGACCCACCGGTCATGCATTTGGGCCGTCAGTTGTCTGATGTTGAACATGTTTGCATGTGGCCCAGATAACTACAAAGTAAGAGAATAATAAACGTTTGTTTGGGCCTGCTTATTTCGGTCACTATTCACCATTACGCATAACATTCTCGATCGACATACCGGGAAATTCGTAATGTATTTAACATCCGTTTACGAAGAACGATTTCTCCTACTCTACAATAGGGATAACATGAGACGCAAGACACACTATACACCTCGAGATCCTTGAAGACATATCTAATACCGGAAGAGATTAGATTTGATTTCCATCTCCTTCCCCTCCGTCGTACGTAATTATGCATGCCTCCCTACTTAAATGTTTGTAAACTGCAATATTTTTCTACTCAGTCATGTTACGGTAATTTCAACACCGAGAGCAGAGTTTAATTTCTTAGCGTCCTTAAGCGCATGTGTCGCAATGAGAAATTTACGTTAATCTACGTCCCTGTACGTATTGCCTATGTAATTTTCAATTGTAAGTTGTAAACTGTGACACTACCACGTGTAACTCCGGTGCCTTAGTTCACCCCTGAAATTACTAATTTAAAATTTATCTCATAATGTAATCAAAATTTATCAAAAAAGAAATGGACACCCCGTGAAATTTACACTTACGTATTTTATGTTGTTCATACTTTCGTCCACCTATTAACACATAAATTAACCTTCAGACTCTGAACGAATAATCTAAAATAATTCTTTACTTCATCTCTTCTTCAATATCAATACAAGCGGACAACCCGTAAATTTTTTTCAAGGGTATCACACTAGTTCATCTATAATCCCAAGTGGTCATCTCCACCCAAACCCACTCTAGTTTATAGTTTGTACAACCTATCAATTCCGAAAATCGAACAGTTGTAACAGTGGTATCAGAGCTAGTCTATCCTCAGACTATGACTGCCATTTTAGTACTTTTTGATCAACTAGCCCGAGAGTATGTAAACACTTTCCGATGAAATTGCATCCCTCTCCGCACAGATGCAAAAACTGACGAGTGCTATTTCCAATTTGGTAGTAGCAAGGAGTTTGCAAGGAACCCTCGATATGCGTAAACTACCAAGTAAGTGTCTCATTACATTGAAATTAGATCATCTTGTTAAAGATTAACGCCAACTGCTCGACGAAAATCCAGGGTCTAATCTGGTAACACAAAGGAGAATCAGTCAAGAATCTCTTCAAATTGACGATTCATGTAAAAACCAGGTACACAAGTCGTCTTCCACTTTGAGTATTTTGAACTTCATAGCTCCTGTAATTCAAGCACACCAAGTGTTTGATGAAACTCCTATCCCAACTCCTCGCATAAATTACTTTCAAATGGTGGAACCAATTGTCAACCAAGTCGCCATAGTTGATGACAAGGAATCTAAAATGAACAAAAATGGGGAAATATTCGTTTGTGTAGATGTTCTCAAGCCTCGCTTATACTCCACACAACTTAGGCACATGGAGAAGGATTTTAGTGTAGCAAGCCAGATGCTCAACAAAATTTGCGCAGGAGATACTCCAATAGCTACTGTGCACAACTTGCTCGGTGAATGGTTCAAACCAATTTGGAGTTCAAACCAATATCATGTAATAACATTCTATAAAAATGACGATGACTACAATAACTTAGTGACTAATTATTACTTCTTACAAGCTGATGTTAGAGGCTACACGCCAAATTTGCAATTGCTCGATGAGGTGAATGAAGCTATCATCTATCAATATGACTGTGATTGGAGTAAGGAAACTTGATTACTAAATACATCCTTGGCGTTTAGCACATTACCCCAACCATGTTATTTTCTATCTGAGATGTTTATGAAATTCGGAGGACTAGAGGGCTTATATATATATATTTTAGAATGCATTTTGATATTGGTTGACAAAATATTATTAGGGTGGAAGCACACCAGTTGTTCCTTATTTAATTCTACAAGCACATATGAGATTGATATGGGGAGCATCAAATTTAACATGTCAGGTCTTTTTGAGTTGGCAGTGGCTTGTTTGACCATTAAACTCAAACTTAAGTGTAAGGATTTAATATGCTACTACTTGGTTTATGATACTGAAGTTCATTTTTCAGTGAATATGTTTTGATTGGAGGGCAACTACAAACTGTTTCATCCAGAAATTGATATAAGCAAACTGGCGCTCTTACATATAGTCTAACCCTTGAGGAAAATGGTAGTTTTGAAGACATGAAATATGGGTGGCAACCACATATCAGCTATAAGGAGGCACATAGTTGGGGAAAATTATGCATGACATTGACTCCTTGGGATATATCCCCTATTTACTAAAACAAAAACCAAGGGGCAATTTTGTCTTTTCAACTTTCCCGCCAAAATCACCTTTTCATTATGCAAATCGGGCTTTTGGTAAAACCAATCCAATATGAGCATAACACGTATGCTCCAATAATTTAGCAAATTGGTTAGCAAATTGGACTTGTGGTAAAATCAATCCAATTTGAGCATAATCCGTATCAGTATATTTCGGAAATATAAGACCCTAATTAGACTATAATATGTCAATATTAATTAAACAAACAGAAATTGCTATATCTAAAAAAATCTTTATTATCAATCAATTATTACAAATTACATACATTTTGAGGTGAAAAAATTGTAACATAATAATGAAAAATTTCTTTCATACTTTTAATAAACACATCAAACGGGATGAACGGGTTAGGTTGTAGACACCCGCATTTCGACTGCCAGGTGTCTATGGCAGTTTCCAAAAAACACCCGATGATGATCGGACGCTAACGTGCTTCTATGCGCTCGGATACGGGCTCAAATCCATTAATCGCTGGCTAACACACTTACAGAGTACAAATCCCACAAAATCAACCTCGAATCCAGGCCCAGCGGACCGTTCCGAGCCAAACAAGACTAATTTGGGCCAAAACCGACACCGGAATTAAAACCGACTTTTTTGCGATTGGGTCAACCCTGGTCAAAGTCGTTTCTGAGACACATCAAAGCAGCCACTCAAATACAAAAAGTCCAACTCAAGAATCAAAACTAACAGTCCATCTTCAGACGGGCCATCAGGTCAAGTCCGTCAAGGCAAAACCCTAGACACCAAAGTGCATGACCATGCCTATATAAACACCCCCATACAACACACTTTCACACATTGAAAAAAAACCCTAGAGCAACCCTACACACACATACAACATCTATTACAAACCCTAATCAAACCCTAGCAATTCTACACTAGCAAAAAAAACCCTAAACCTAGTTTTAGGAATCAATCCCGAGCCACCATAACTTAACCTCCATAAAACCTCGAAGACTCTTGTGTTAAAGCCACGGTTACGAGTTCGATCCGAGACAAGAACATGTAGGTTGAGGGTGTCAAAACCCCGTTCTCTCCTTCTTCTCTTCCTCTCGTCATCTTCTTCGCTTTTTCTTACTTTTTATTTTTTATTTTTTTATTTTTTCCTTTATTGCATCATAATATCGATAATACTAATACAAAACATTAAAATACTTATCGATTTGTGTCGAATAAGAGGGGTATCGGAATAAGGAAACACGAATATACAAGTGTACTGCACACAGCGTTGACGGTCGCTTGTTCCAATACCCCGATTATTTGATTATTGAGATAAGTTAACTTAAACAATATTTTTTTTATTTCGTTTGCATCATTATCATTAGTCGTATATTTACATTATTTTTCAAAAACAAGCATTATATTTAATAAGGGTCGAAACCCGTTGATGCGGATCCGACATCAAACAATTCGCAAGAATTAATATGATGTCGGGATGCGGAGGGAATCAAGTCGAGTTTTTTTTTAATTGAAGTATCGATCTATTAGATTCGATACCAATTCCATAATTGGATGTCGAATCTAATGATTTAGTCAAATAAATTAATTAACACGATTTTCGTTGATGCTAATATAGATGTCCTCTAATTCAATTGGATTAATTACGACATTAATAAACGCGGAGAAAATTTATATCGTGCTAGTTAATTTAAAACGACTTATATTATTTTCTTTATTTTTTCACTCTAGTATTCCATATCGATTCCATAATCGGATATGGGATATAACGAGCATCAAAATCAAAATCGAGTATAAATTATTCCAAGTATTTAATATCGATTTCATAATCGAATATTGAATACGACGGATATCGAAAATATTAAGTCGAGTGCAAATTACGCAATATTTGTACGCGATTTAATAAAATCATCAATTTTCCGAAGAAAGCAATTTCGCTCTTTTTTTTTTATTATTCTTCGAACATCATTTTTTTAGACAAAACATTTTTTTTAGATCTCGATATATTTTTCCTTGACCTCGGTCAACACGTGTTAATCCATCACGTGACCTACTATTCTTTCCAAAATCATGCATTCATCACATCTATATCTTTATTCAATTTATTACTCGTTACATCGTTACTAATGGTTTGATTGTTTCTTTTGTCGATTTTTGTCGTTTATTTTATTTTACTAAAATGAACCCACATGCTAAAATTCCACTTTGACGTAGAATTAATTGCATTAAATCGACATAGAGACCCTTTTCAATTCCATTCACATGTTTAGGGAAAATAATCTTTGCATATCTTTTTCCCGTTCAATTAACGCGCGTATTGGAAAGTCATTCGAATTCTTAGTAGAGGCCGCTAATGTGCGGGCGGGGTTGGGTGTCCTTTGTGGGCTTCCCAACACGTACCCTCACCCCTTACTCAGAACCTCGGTTTCCGGATGCCCGAAACCGTTGGCGCACGAGAGTCATTCAATACACAATATCCGATAATGTCGGTATTGGTATCAAATGCAAAGGGACGAGCCCAATAAACTCTGACATCGGAAATGGGCCGTATTTTGTATACGGACCACTACGACATAGAGTGGGCTCGAATGGTTCCGAATTACCACAAAATTCGGTGGCGACTCCACATAGACCTAAATTTCAATTCGATCCGTTTCATATGGAGATTCATTCGCCTACCCAAACCCGCGCGTGGCCGCGTCGGGGTGGACCTAGGTCATGTCCACAATTTGGCGACTCCGCTGGGGATTAACTGATGCGTGACTTACCATCGGCATCCTCAGGGTGAGACACATCTCTGGCGCCCCCACTCTGACTTACCATCGGCATCCTCAGCGTGACTTACTTGGGATGAAATGCGGGTGTCTACAGAGCCCCCACTCTGACTGAGGCTTGGACAGGGCGAAAGTCAGAGTATCCACCAGGCCAATCGAGGATTGAAACCTGGCGGACTTCCGACCGGGTCGTTTATAGTCCATTAGACTTGCGTGAAGGGCTCGCCAGCCAAAAGTTAGAAGTCATACCTGAGCTGATGTCGATACTTCGTGGGGCATTTGGACTTGTCGCATAAGTCCTGGGTGCGCCTGTATGTTGGCCCATCCCGTGAAAATGCTGGGGAGGTATAGCGGTTTGCATGTCCCTGTTTTAGTCGTACCTGTATGAGTCACATAAAATGCATGCAACACGTAGGCAGTAAAATGACTCGCGCTGGGGAGAAATTTGAATTTTGAAAATTTGAAAAATTTGAGATTTTTGAGTTTTGGAAACGTTGAGATTTTGACTCCTAAAAAAGATTAGGAAAGTTCGGGATGGAGATTTCCGTGCTAGTATTGAGACTAGGATTGTGGTTTGATTCTTATTGAAATTAGGAAATTTTTCCTAAATAGTTTGCAAGGCTAATGCTATATATAGCCCCTTCTTGCCCTTGATTTTCTTCATAATTCCCAACACAAATCAAAGAAAGTCTCTCTATTTCCCTTTAGGCGAAAGAAAGTCTCTTTATTTTCTTGAGAAGTTTAGCCATGGGAATTGATAGGTTGATCGTGATGCTGCAGGAGTGGTCCCGTCGCTTTAGAGACGCAGATAGGGTGGCTTTGAATCAGACGGGGATAACCCAATTGTACCCGTTCCGTCAGATGGTGGTTGACCGCTACTTTCTGGATGCTTGCTTGGCTTATTGGGATGACATATATCATGTCTTTTCTTTTCCCCGGGGCGAAGTTTGCCCTTTACCTGAGGAGATTGCAGCTATAGGAGGATGGAACCCGATACTCCGTCCCGCCGTTCCGTACTCGATTTATGACCCGAGGAGGAAGCTGAGAGAATTTCTAGGGCTCTCTCACAACGAGGTGTCCCGTATGATGGATGGTGATAAAATTTCTCTGATCGACCTGGCTGAGAAATTCATGAATTCTTTCGATGTTCGGGTTAGACCGGCTTACAGCCGTAGGGCTTTCTCTTTTTGCATGCTCCATGTATATGCTTTCGAGGGTCATATGGACTTGTTATCCTGTATGGGAAGTACCCGTCTTCTGACCGTAGTGGATCTGATGGAGACTGAGCACAGTCCGACTTGGTTGATCACGGGCGAGATTATTCAAGGATTGGACGATCGCAAAAGAGACTCGTCAATTCGTCTTACCGGGAGCACCCGATTGCTGCAAGTATGTTACTTTGCAAAAAAAAAATTTGATTTTTGATTTTTTGATTTTTTTTTTACTCATGTTTTTGTTTCCTTTTTGCAGATTTGGCTTTATGAGAGGCTATCAGTGATAGATCCTCCCCTTGATGCGGGCAACTATCGTCATAACCAGGTGATGACGAGGAGGCGGGCCATTGATTTCTCTCGTCAGATTACGCAAAAGTATTGGGATGAGGTTTTGTCTTTTCATGGTGGCCCGTTAATTCGATGGGTGGTTCCATGGTGGCCCATCTACCTTTGGAGTGGCCTGGACCCGAGGGACAGAGCCCGCTATCAGGTGATCCTTTCTTTCAAGCAGACGGTTCATCTCTATCCAGATCGCATACTAAGGCAGTATGGATGGACCCAGCGAATCCCTGAAGTTGAAGCGGTTGTGAGTGACCCAACCCAGTTGACTGATGTAATGTGTGATACCTGGATGCAAAGGTGGTACACACGGCATACTTGGCCTATTGTCAAATCTCGCCACTCAATCTGGGTTTCAGATTCTTATAAGAAGTGGACCAAAGCAGGAGATGCTAAAGCTCGAGCCGCTTTGAAAGTCGATGAAGCCTTCGACCTGCTGAGAAGGGAGCATGCCAAAGACAACAGGGGATTCTTTGATGAAGGAGACACTCCAGCTACCCTAGTTCGTCTAATGTCTGGTCATAAGAAGAAGACTAAGACTCAAGCTGAAGGGTCTAGTGCTAAAGGTGCTTGGGGGAAAGTGAGCCCCCAGACGGACTTAGAAAGGAGACTGGGCCCAAGACTACCCGTGCAGGACCGACTTGGCCCACGGGATAGACTGCCTGAGCATGTGCGGGCCCGACTTGGGCCGAAGACCGTGATTGAAGACCCGTCGTCAAAGAAACGGGCTCGGGCTAAGGAGGTTCCACTTGCGATTCGTGAACGCTCGCCACCACCCCGAAGACCTCAGGCTCCACGCGACCCGAAGGACAAGGGGAAGGGGAAGATGCCCGGATACTAGTCTCCTTATTTTATTATTTGAATATTATTATTATTTTTGTGGTGTGATTATTTGCGTGAATGCCGTTTTGGCGTTTTTTTTTTTTTTTGTAATCCCGAGTTTGTCGAGATATTAATAAAAGACATATTATTGAACACCGTTCCCGTCTTTTCGTTTATTGCAGTGGTTGTACCCTTTTGAGGGGTTGCCTACGTATCCGCAAATGGCGGAATCAAACCTAACGTAGTTCAAATTTTGATTTGATTGACTTTTTTTGCAATTTTCGAAATACATCAAGATTATTAATTCAAGATGTGCGACAGTAGAATAATTAGTTCTAGCTCATTGACTTGTCTAAAATTTTGAAAATTTATAAAAAGGACAAATTTTTATAAATTTTTGCAAATGACATTGAGATGGGGTTTATGGGTAATAGCGCTTCAGCTGGTGCAAGTTGGTTGGGTTGACAAATTCGTTCCTGTCCAAGTCTGTCAGCATTACCGCTCCTCCTGATAGGACCTTCTTGACCAAGTATGGCCCAGCCCAGTTGGGTTTGAATTTACCCCTTGGGTCAACCGGTAGTAAGGCACGAACCGATTTTAGGACCAAATCCCCTTCCTTGATGTTCCTGGGCCTAACCCGCTTGTTGAAAGCCCGTTGGATCCTTTTTTGATATATTTGAATGTTGTTGAGAGCCCGGGATCGCCGTTCGTCTAAAAGGACTAGCGAATCGTATCGGGCTTGGACCCAATCTGCCTCAGGTACTTGGCTTTCAAGTAGGATCCTAAGGGATGGCACCTCTAGCTCGACTGGTTAGACCGCTTCCATTCCGTATGTCAAGTAATACGGGGTTGCCCCGGTCGCGGTGCGGATTGAGGTTCGATATCCCCATAGGGCAAAAGGTATTTTGTCGGGCCAGTCCCGGTAATTTTCAGCCATCTTTTTAAGTATGGTGACAATTGTTTTATTGGCTGCTTCTACCGCTCCGTTTGTTTGAGGTCGGTAAGGCGAAGATGTATGCCTTTGAATTTTGTATTTTGCCAGCAATGCGGCAGTTTCAGCTTGGAAGTGGGTCCCGTGATCGCTGATGAACTCGTGAGGGATCCCATACCGACATATTATTCTATTTTGGATAAATTTGGCCACGTGCTTGGCGTTCAAGACACGGTATGACCCGGCTTCGACCCATTTGGTGAAGTAGTCGATGGCCACCAAGATGAAGCAAAGACCTCCCGTTCCGGAAGGATGCACCTTTCCAATTATGTCAATACCCCATGTCGAAAATGGCCATGGTGACGTCATGGTATATAATAGGGAAGATGGCATATGTTGTACATTGGCGAAGATCTGACAGTTATGGCAGTGTTTGACATACAACTGACAGTCCGTTTCCATGGTGTTCCAATAGTACCCGAGCCTCATGATTTTTCGGGCTAGCATATGGGCGTTCATATGCGGGTCGTTTTCACCATCATGGACCTCGGCCATGACCTTTTCGGCCTGTATTTTGTCGATGCATAGGAGTAGAGCCCCCTGTGCTGTCTTTTTGTACAATTGCCCGTCGTCAGTTCGAACAAATTGGGTTGCTAATCTTCGTAGGGCCTTTTTGGCCCGATTTTCAGCTTCCGGGGGGTATTCTCCCGTTGCCAAGTAGGTTAGGACGGTTTGATACCATGGTTCCGGGTCAGTTATCTCGATATCCTGAATGGCGTGGATGTAGGCTGGCTCGGACCGTCTTTCGACACAGATTGGCATGCTGGTCAGGTGATCCGGGATGTTCAGTAAAGATGTTAGCTTGGAAAGTGCGTCTGCGAACTGATTCTCTTCCCGGGGCAGATAAATGTATTCTACCTTTTGAAATTGTTTTTCTAGAACCCTTACCCGTGCTTGGTAAGCCACGAGATTGGCGTTCCGAGTTTTCCATTTTTGGAGTGCTTGATTGATGACTAATGATGAATCACCGTGGACCCGGAGGTTTGTTACCCCTAAATCAGCGGCGGCTTGCAACCCGTGAATGCATGCTTCGTATTCGGCTGCGTTGTTGGTCACGTCGAAGTCCAACTTGATGGATAGGGGAGTGTGTTCCCCTCGGGGTGAAATTAATAGGATTCCGACCCCAAATCCTCGGAAGTTGGATGCCCCATCGAAATATAAATCCCACACTTCCGTATCGGTATGGAATATGTCTTCATCAGGAAAGGCCCATGTATCGGTGTGGCCTTCTTCGGGTATTGGGCTGTCAGCGAGGAATTCGGCAACTACCCGGCCTTTGATGGCCTTTAATGGTACAAATTTGAGGTCGAACTCGGATAACATTAAAGTCCATCTTGACATTCTGCCGTTGAGGATGGGCTTCTCAAATAAGTACTTGATGGGATCCATTTTAGATAACACATGTACCTCGTGACTGAGCATGTAATGTCGGAGCTTTTTAGTGGCCCAGACCAATGCTAAGCACGTCTTTTCCAGCATTGTATATTTGCACTCATATTCGAGGAACTTTTTACTGATGTAGTAAATAGCCCGTTCTTCTGAATCGACTGTCTGGGCCAGCATAGCCCCCATGGCCGTCTCCGTCGTCGTTAGGTATAACGACAATGGCAGACCGTGTTGAGGTGGCATTAATACCGGCGGAGCAGACAGAATCTCCTTGATTTTGTCGAAAGCCGCTTGACATTTGTCGTCCCATAGCACCCGTTCTCCGATCTTTAGCTTTTTGAAGATGGGTTCGCATACCATGGTTAGTTTTGAAATGAACCGGCTGATGTATTGGACTTTTCCGAGAAACCCCCTTATTTCCTTTTCGGTCTTGGGTGGTTGCATCTCGGTGATGGCTTTGATTTTAGCTGGGTCGACCTCGATGCCGCGTTGGCTAACGATATGGCCCAGTAATTTGCCCGACGTCACCCCAAAACTGCATTTTTGTGGGTTTAGTCTCATGTTGTATTTACGTAGCCGGGTGAAGAACTTTCTTAGGGCTGAAATGTGCCCGCTTCGGTCCTTAGATTTGACGATCATGTCGTCCACGTAGACCTCCACTTCTTTATGCATCATGTCGTGGACCAAAGTAGTGGCAGTCCGTTGATAAGTGGCCCCGGCGTTGATAAGCCCAAATGGCATGACGGTGTAACAGTAAGTACCCCAAGGTGTAATGAAGGTGGTCTTACCCATGTCCTCTTCTGCCATTTTAATCTGATTGTACCCGGCATACCCGTCCATGAACGATAGAAGGGCATGATCGGCCGTATTATCCACCAGTATGTCGATGTGTGGTAACGGAAAATCGTCTTTTGGGCTTGCCTTGTTAAGATCCCGGAAGTCCACGCAAACCCGCACCTTGCCGTCCTTCTTGGGTACCGGCACGATGTTTGCAACCCAGTCTGGATATTCAGACACTTGTATAAAGCCTGCTTTGAATTGTTTATCGACCTCTTCCTTGACTTTAAGAGACCATTCGGGCTTCATTCTTCTGAGTTTTTGCTTTACCGGCTTGCACCCATCTTTGATGGGTATTCGGTGTTCGGCTATCTCCCGGTCTACACCCGGCATGTCCTTGTAGGACCATGCAAAGACATCTTTGAATTCCTGGAGGAGGTCTGCGAATTGTTTTCTCTCCTCTGGATCTAAAGATAGGCCCAATTTAAGCATCTGAGGCTCTAAAGTGGTTCCCACATTGATGGACTCGGTTTCTTCAATTACCGGATCTCGGGATTCCCTTTGCTCGAGCTGCTCGACCAGATGTTGAGGTAGGGGTACCTGTTCGTCGGGTTTCTCAATGTCATTGCACATAAAATTTTTGAAATTGAGAAAATTTTGGAAATAAGACAAGTCGTAAGCAGAACGGTGTTCGTTATTATTATTGATGGTAAATTTTGAAAATAGCTCGAATAGAGCTGCCATCTGATCATTGGTCAGAGGCGGGATAGGGAGAGGTCTTGGGACAGGCCCCGAGACCTCAGTGGATAAGGGAAGAGGGGTTACAGACTCGACTTTAGCACCAGACCCTCTAGACTCGGACTCAGACTCCGACTCTGACTCTGACTCAGACTCGGTATCCGGCATGTCTCCCTCGCCGGTGGTCAGCTTGTAGACCCGTCCTTGACTATCGATCCACTTTATGGTCTTCCTCCAAGCCCTCGTCTCGGTGTTGGCACCGACTTCGGTGATTAGCTTGGTTGGGTCGAACGGATCGCTGCGATGGATCAGGTTGACCAAATCGTCCTTCGGAGCGGGGACGGTCTTGTCTTCCCCGAATAGGAGCCCCAGCACGGGCTCAGAGTCGTTTTTGCCTTCCTTTGTTTCGGTCTGGACGATGGTAAATATATCATCAGGGATGAAATTGCATTCCCGAGCCTTTTTGGTCTCAGGATATGTGATGGTGGGTTGGTAAAGGCCCACTTGGATAGCTCCGAAGACTGGGGTGACGAAGTAATCCGTTAACTTCAGGCTATAAGGGCTTATATAAGTACCCTTGATAATATCGACGGCCCTGTGAATACCGGCCCGAACCACGTTTTCCGGGGTTATAGCATACCCCAATCCGAAATGTGACTCGCCATCATTTAGAACCTCGATAATCTTCCCAGCTGGAAGATTTGGCCTTGAGGTTATTCCGGGTAGGTAACCCAGATTTTGTAGCATCGTGTCGATGCTAGTTGTGAAGTAGGGCCTAAAGAGATATTCTTCTTCGATCATGCCCACGAAATCGAATCCTCGTGGGTCGGCCCGGCCCGTAGCGTTGCAGCTTGCTACGGTAATTGGGGTCGCCTCCAGCGTGATGATACCGTCTTTAAGGGACATCTTGACTTTTCGATGGAGGGTAGATGACACGGCCTTGACTGCGTGGATCCAAGGCCTTCCTAGTAAGAGATTGAATGATGAGGTGACATCTATCACCTGAAATTCCAATTCCTTTTCGATTGGGCCCGTTATGATCTTTAATTTCACAGCCCCGGCGACAGGTTTTGGGCTTCCGTCGAAAGCCTGGATAGTCTGTGCCGTTGGAAGGTAATCGGCATCGGTGATGCCGAGTGCTTTTGCGGTCCTTAGAGGAAGGACATTCACGGCTGATCCATCGTCGATAAGGGTCACCGGGAGATATTTACCTTTGCAGATGACCGTGATGTATAGGGCCAGATTGTGATTGGGCCCAAATGGTGGCAGATCAGCTTCAGAGAAGGTTATGAGTGGGTCTTCTTCTTTGGATTTGCCCTTGAGGTAGGGCATGATGGCGGCTACCATTTCGGCAGGGGTAGCTTCTGAATCAACCTTGATTTCATCGAGAGCCTTAGTCAGTGCTTCCCGATGAGCTTGCGAGCTAACCAATAGTTGCCATATGGTTAGATCGGCTCGAACCCTCTTCATTTGTTGGACCAGAGCCGTGTCTGGGCTTGGTTCTTCGAGGGTAGGCTCCGTCCTGGCGGGTTCAGTGACGGATATAGGAATGGAACGCCCAGCTGCGGCGAGATGATTGGCGGCTAGGGCCTTAGACTTAGCCTGTCGGACCTCTTCGATGGTGATGGGGACGGCTTCCCCTTTGGTTAAGTATACATCATCCTCGTCGTCGAACCATATCCCGTTGACTTGTGGGATATAGGGAGAGATGAGGTGAGAACAGTCAATTACCTCACCGGTGAAGATAGCATGAGCGCTGAATGGGTTTTCTTTGTTGCTCGGCTTGTCTCCGGGCGACGGGATTTTCCCGCTCTCGATAAGGTCCTGGATCAGGTGTTTTAACCTCCAACATTTTTCAGTATCATGCCCGTTACCCCGGTGATACTGACAATAGGCCTGGGCGTTGTAAGTTTTGGGCCTCTTTTCCACTGGAGGTTCTGCAGTTGAGCCTATCGGTTGGATTAGGCCCTTTGAGGATAGCCTCTGTAAGGCATAAGTATAGGTAGTCTCTATATCTGTGAATACCCGATTTGGTGTATTCTTTTTAGATGAGGTGTCGAGCAGGTTTACCTCGTCGAAGATGCTGCGAGTTGCAGCTGCGGGTGTGGGCTTGATTGTAGATGAACTTGCCCCTTGATAGCCTTTGGTAGAGGCCTTAGTCAGGCTCTCTAGCCTCAAGTCATCCTCGATTCTCGTGCCCATTTCAGTAAGGACAGCAAAGTTTGGGATGATGGCATACCGGAGGTGGACCCGGTAGGATGGGAGTAGATTTTTGACGAAGGCTTCCACTAGGGCCTTCTCGCCGGGCTTGTCGACCAGCTTCACACTCTCGGCCCTCCATCTTTGCAAGTATTTTGTGAACCCTTCTTTGGGCTCTTGGGCCATTACCTCCAGAGTACGCATCGTAGTCTGGATTTCAGTGTTATCGGCGTAGTTCCGAGCGAATTCGGTCGCCACATCATCCCAAGTCTTGTATTTCTTGGGGTCGAGCCTGTAGAACCAGGCCCTGGGGTGCTTCTCCAAGGAGGAAGGGAATAGGTGCTTGAACATGGTGGACTTTACCCCTTTGACCGCCATGAAGTCTTTGAAGGCCCGGATGTGATGGACCGGGTCTTCGGTACCCTCAAACATAGGAATTCCCGTCAAGTTGAGGTTGGCCGGTAGCTCGTCATTCAAAGGTGAATAAATGCGAGCATTTTCGGAGTGGATCGAGTTGCTTGTTGACAAGTGGACTTGCTCCTCGAGCCTGCGAACGACACTGACCAATTCGGCTATGGGCCCAGCGGAATCATCTCCTTCAACTGGGACCGTCTTCTCTACAGTGCTCAGGGGGGTGTCCAAAGTTGCTTGGTTAGCGAGGATGGAGGTCAGTTGAGTCTCGATCTTGGTTGGGGCATTTTTCAAATCCTCCATCTTGCGTTGATGTCGGGTTGTGGCTGGCCTGTCTGTAAGAACACCGCGTAATCAGAAACTAGCCCAGAAATCCCAGAATAGAAAGTACATCCCGAACGAGACAAAAAGGGAAATGACTCGAAGAAGACGCTTAGACGGGTGACTTGTGAAGTGTGGGCTTTCCTTAGGATTCGGCAAGTGGGCCTAGTCCTGTTCGAAGGAAGGTTCACGCGGGACATCCCCAGACTTTTGACTCGATTGTGTTGACGGGCCCTCCTTTGTAAGAGTATGTCCTACTTAGGTGGGCCTTGCCTTAGTCTAATAAGGCGGATTGGGATAGGGAAGAAGCTCGCGATGTAAGATCGACAGAGCTTCGACGCTAGAGAAACTTGACAACTTAAGACATGACCCGACACTGCTAAATATGGGAAGTCCTAAGAAGAGGGAAGTTTTTTGAAAATTGATTGATTTTTGAAGAAGGACCGAGTGGACTCGGTGAATGGCCCAAATTTCCGAAAAAGTGGACGAAAAGTCATTGGGCCACGAGTTTTGAAAGTTCGAGTTTTGATTTGGGCAGCATACCGGCTAGAAAATAGGCTATTTTGAGTAAAATCGTAAGTCCTAAATTCGGTATGTTTCGGGTTTTGAAAATTGAATATCTTGAAAAGGAGGATGTAATTTTTGAAAAGTTGATATTTTTGAAAATGACTCGGAAACCAAGTAGCACGTAGTCACACAAGCATTATAACGACGCCATGTATGCTCTACACTAAGTCTCGGTCGGTCTGAAAGGGTCTATACCAGTGTACATAGTCTAGACGTTGATCGGGACGGACTCTCTAAGTCGAGTTGAGCTTAGAACATGCCGCGAAACCCACTTGAATCGACTATGGACACCTTTTGACATATCCATGTTGGAATACATCAATGGTATAGTGGGACGTCGGTCACCAGTACCGCCCCGGGAAAATATGGGTTATGCATGAACCGTAAAACTAACACACGTATAGTATTTGTCAAACGATTTCTATTCGAGTCTCACCCTGAGGATGCCGATGGTAAGTCACGCATCAGTTAATCCCCAGCGGAGTCGCCAAATTGTGGACATGACATAGGTCCACCCCGACGCGGCCACGCGCGGGTTTGGGTAGGCGAATGAATCTCCATATGAAACGGATCGAATTGAAATTTAGGTCTATGTGGAGTCGCCACCGAATTTTGTGGTTATTCGGAACCATTCGAGCCCACTCTATGTCGTAGTGGTCCGTATACAAAATACGGCCCATTTCCGATGTCAGAGTTTATTGGGCTCGTCCCTTTGCATTTGATACCAATACCGACATTATCGGATATTGTGTATTGAATGACTCTCGTGCGCCAACGGTTTCAGGCATCCGGAAACCGAGGTTCTGAGTAAGGGGTGAGGGTACGTGTTGGGAAGCCCACAAAGGACACCCAACCCCGCCCGCACATTAGCGGCCTCTACTAAGAATTCGAATGACTTTCCAATACGCGCGTTAATTGAACGGGAAAAAGATATGCAAAGATTATTTTCCCTAAACATGTGAATGGAATTGAAAAGGGTTTCTATGTCGATTTAATGCAATTAATTCTACGTCAAAGTGGAATTTTAGCATGTGGGTTCATTTTAGTAAAATAAAATAAACGACAAAAATCGACAAAAGAAACAATCAAACCATTAGTAACGATGTAACGAGTAATAAATTGAATAAAGATATAGATGTGATGAATGCATGATTTTGGAAAGAATAGTAGGTCACGTGATGGATTAACACGTGTTGACCGAGGTTAAGGAAAAATATATCGAGATCTAAAAAAAAAGTTTTGTCTAAAAAAATGATGTTCAAAGAATAATAATAAAAAAAGAGCGAAATTGCTTTCTTCGGAAAATTGATGATTTTATTAAATCGCGTACAAATATTGCGTAATTTGCACTCGACTTAATATTTTCGATATCCATCGTATTCAATATTCGATTATGAAATCGATATTAAATACTTGGAATAATTTATACTCGATTTTGATTTTGATGCTCGTTATATCCCATATCCGATTATGGAATCGATATGGAATACTAGAGTGAAAAAATAAAGAAAATAATATAAGTCGTTTTAAATTAACTAGCACGATATAAATTTTCTCCGCGTTTATTAATGTCGTAATTAATCCAATTGAATTAGAGGACATCTATATTAGCATCAACGAAAATCGTGTTAATTAATTTATTTGACTAAATCATTAGATTCGACATCCAATTATGGAATTGGTATCGAATCTAATAGATCGATACTTTAATTTAAAAAAAACTCGACTTGATTCCCTCCGCATCCCGACATCATAATTAATTCTTGCGAATTGTTTGATGTCGGATCCGCATCAACGGGTTTCGACCCTTATTAAATATAATGCTTGTTTTTGAAAAATAATGTAAATATACGACTAATGATAATGATGCAAACGAAATAAAAAAAATATTGTTTAAGTTAACTTATCTCAATAATCAAATAATCGAGGTATTGGAACAAGCGACCGTCAACGCTGTGTGCAGTACACTTGTATATTCGTGTTTCCTTATTCCGATACCCCTCTTATTCGACACAAATCGATAAGTATTTTAATGTTTTGTATTAGTATTATCGATATTATGATGCAATAAAGGAAAAAATAAAAAAAAAATAAAAAATAAAGTAAGAAAAAGCGAAGAAGATGACGAGAGGAAGAGAAGAAGGAGAGAACGGGGTTTTGACACCCTCAACCTACATGTTCTTGTCTCGGATCGAACTCGTAACCGTGGCTTTAACACAAGAGTCTTCGAGGTTTTATGGAGGTTAAGTTATGGTGGCTCGGGATTGATTCCTAAAACTAGGTTTAGGGTTTTTTTTGCTAGTGTAGAATTGCTAGGGTTTGATTAGGGTTTGTAATAGATGTTGTATGTGTGTGTAGGGTTGCTCTAGGGTTTTTTTTCAATGTGTGAAAGTGCATGACCATGCCTATATAAACACCTCCATGCAACACACTTTCACACATAGACCTAAATTTCAATTCGATCCGTTTCATATGGAGATACATTCGCCTACCCAAACCCGCGCGTGGCCGCGTCGGGGTGGACCTATGTCATTTCCACATAGGTCATACGGCTTTGACAAATTATGGGTCGGCTCAAATTAATGTCACTGATCAAGTTAACATCTATAATGTTTTAGGCCTTACATTTTACGAATTAATATTTTTTAATATTAATCATATTTAACATCACTAATGTTATTACATTAAATTAATATCATATTTATAAGTAAAAAAATTGTAAAAAAAACTATAATATTCTATAAATATTTACTATTAAATGCTATAAAATTTGTATAAAATTATTATTGTTGTAATTTATAAAATTAAATTTAATAATTCTTCAATTGTTAATTTAAATATTATATACTCATATATATAAATACTAATATCATGATAATTTTAATGACACGTCATCGATCCAAGCATCAAACAGGTCGACCAATTCGAATCGGGTTTGATGGGTCATTTCATCCTAATAAAATGTTATTTTATATTAAAAATACTATAAGGTAATGAGAAAATAATTATTTTTATTATGCTTAAAACAAAAATTAAAGGGTAAAATAATTGAACGGTTGACTGAAATACCCAAAATAAAACGTTTAAGGTATTGACTTAATTAGAGAGATATAATTTTTGAAGTAACTGAACTGTTTGTATAAACAAAAATTAATTACAAAACCATGCGTAGGCACGGGTTTTGTACTAGTTAGATAATATTATGGAGCTCCCTTCATTCCAATATGTTCTTACTCGTTTTGTATTTAATGGTATGTTCCCATATTATTTGGTGATTATCATCAATACTAGCAGCGTAGTTCACAACTTTAGGCTCAGAACTTACTTTCATAGCTACCTTCCTAAGATGTTCAAGGCCATAGTTATGTGTGGGGTGGTAAGTGTGATAAGACCATCTTTTATGTCTTGTATCACCCTTGAGAACAAGGGTGTTTTTATGGATGAGAGGATGGTGACGGAGAATGGGGATGACTTTGGTAAGAATGGTGAATCTACTTGTTCTCACATCACTGGCTTGCAGCTACTACTAGAGGCAATGATTCAAGAATTTGATTCATTTATCATTGATCCCCTTCTTTATAAGTTTCCCCTAGATGTGGAGTACGTTTGCCAAGGTGAATTTGAAAATTGGTTCTTTGTTTTTAAGCTAAATGGGTGTACTACTGGCAGCAATAACCGCTTCACTTTTGACCCGGGTGGATTAAATTACGGTCTCTCTCATGCTGAATCTTTGAATCCAAGTTCTATTAAGGTCAATCCAAGCACACCCAAGCAATATAATTTGGCAGCTTTTATTGTTGGTATTTGGGTCTTTGACCCGGGGGCAAGGACAACTTAATGATAATTAACAGAGCTAACAATAATGCATGTCAAATGGGAGTGATCACCTCTTATTGCTCCATCTACTACACTTGAACGTCATCAGTATTGAAAGTTTGTTCTCACCCTTGAGGATAAGGGTGATTTCAAGGGGTCGGAAATGATACACACCGAATTAATTTGTATTATAAGTTATTTCTATTTTATGTTGTTTTTCTTAAGTTAATTACCTTATTACCCCGTAGTTTACTTTATAAGCCTAATTTCTCATTGAGATGTAATCAACCAAGAAATTGATTAATTTGCAAATCTACTCTCATCAACTTCTTCTTCTCCAAACCTTCATTTTTCTTATTGATCTATAATCCCAAGTGGTCATCTCCACCCAAACCCAGTCCAGATTATAGTTTGTACATTGAAGAAACGAGAGACCGTCTCTCAGGATACCTACTCTTGAAGAAATAGGAGATCGCTTACATTATTACTCGTATTAATCTACGAGTTACATACCTACTCTATTAATAATTGAAAATGTAATTGTTTTTTGTATAACAATATTGAAGCACTGAAATCTCATTGAACTTTTTCTTTCTTTAAGGTCCAAGGATAAGCCTTAAGTGATTTAAAGTCGGGAAGATCACCAATTTTTTTGAGAGCTTACAACTTACATATCACCACCATATTTGAAATTCTTACTTCAAAGTCAAGAGCCACACTTAGACTTTATACACTTGAAGTCAACCCTTAATTGATCCATTTAGGAAGTCAATTCTTTTAATTTCCTCATTGTGTACGACCAAACCGAAATTGTATACCCCATCACCGTCAGTTATTGTCCTATTCACTAAAACAAAAAATCAAGGGGCAAGAAAGTTTTTTCAGTTTTCCCGCCTAAATGCTCCTCATAATTATGGAAAACAGACTTTCTAATCAAACAATTTCATTTCAACTTTAAGGTCCAATTAAATGAATCATAAGACAATTTTATTTAAAATATGAGCACAATAATTCATTCGGATAATTTTAGTAAGAAAAATATCCCTAACAATTATATTCCCTAATGTTTTTTTGAATAACTATTAGGCTACAGAATAGGCAAATGAATACTCCGATCCGTACATCATAATACCGATTGTCAAAATGAAATAGAACAACAAATGATCGGGACGGAAGGAGTAGTAAATAAATCAAGTAATTATCACACCGATTGTCAATTGTTTTAGAAAACTCTAAAAATCAATTTATTTTACCATGGCCAACTCGAGACAACCTTATCCAACTTGTTAAATAATTTTGGTCCCAAATTAACTGTGGTAACTGATAACTAACGTATAAGTAAATAAATAGCAATGCAAATTGCAAGGAGACAAAGTCAGATCAGAAGAGGTCGCAGTTAAGAAAAGAAAATTTAATAATGTCATTTATATTAGAGATAATAATAATAATAATAAGGGTATAGAATAATATCAGTATATTCTCCTTAATTGTAGATCTTGTAATCTCAGTGTTTAGGTAACAATATAATTGTATAGATACTAGGTTACGGCTTGTAGTGTTGTTAGCCTCTTGTCTTCGATATGTATTTATATCTGTTATTTCATTAATACAATTATTCATTCAAGCATATACTTTTACATGGTATCAGAGCAAATCGCTCAACCACCAAAATTTTAATCTCTTCCCTACAATCAATCGTTCCTCCTGCCACCATGACCGGATCGGCAACAATCTTCCCCAACCCCAATGATGCCGCCAGCCCCTACATCTCCATTGAACTGGCGGGTATCACCAAACTCACACCTCTAACATATTGTGCCTGGTCCAGCACCCTCTCCGACCTACTATTCGGGTTCGATCTTATGAAGTATCTTGATGGGTCTTTTCCATGTCCTGATGAGACCGTCATCTCAACCCAAGACAACAAACCTGTCGTTAAAACAAATCCGACATATAATGCTTGGATGCGTCAGGATTTTCTCCTCAAGGCGACTCTTCGTGGCTCTGTCTCCTCCACAATCGCGCCTCTCCTTAACTCTTGTACTACTTCTGCCGCAATTTGGAAATACCTTAGTACAACTTATGCTAACCCATCTCGTGGACATATTATGCAGATTAAGGATCGTCTTAACTCTATTTCCAAGGGAGATCTCTCCGCCACTGAATATATGCAGGCTATTAGCTCAAGTGTGGATGAATAGAGCCAACTGGGGAAGGCCATGGACGACGAGGATGTTATTTCTAGGGTTCTCAATGGACTTGATTCTGTCAAATACCGCTCGCTTATTGACACCGTTAAACACCGGGACACCACCATCTCTTTCGATGCTCTTCATGAGCGTCTGATCCAATTTGATTTATCACTAAAACACACCTCTCACCTTAACCACCACCACTCCCTGCCTCCGCTCATGCAGCCTACACCCGCTCCTCTCGGCCTCCACTCTGTCCCTCACCCGACCCGCCAATCCTGACCACCCCAACCGACCCTAACCTACCACCCTTTAAGGGCAAACGCCAATGGTGTCATATCACGGGACACTATCTTCCCAACTGCCCCACCTTTAGATCTCTTCACCCGAATACTGTGGTACCACCACGCCCACCCGCCACTCGTAACCCTCCTCCCCCCCCCCCCCCCCCCCCGTGTTAATCTCGTCACCGCCGCCCCTTCCCCCCAGCCCGACATTACCAACCCCGCCCCTTGGATAATTGATAGTGGGGCAACTCATCACATAACTCACGACCTTCACAACCTTGCCCTTCATGCACCCTATGACGGGACCGATGATCTCTTAATTGGCGACGGGTCACCCCTTCACATCGCAAATATTGGTTCTTTTTCTTTTTTCCTCTCCCCTCATAACTCTATTAAATTTAATAACATTCTTCATGCTCCGTTTATTTCTAAAAACATTATCTCCATCTCTCAATTTTGTCTCGATAATAATGTTATAGCTTCCTTTACTCATGATTCGTGTGTCTTACAGGATCAATTGACGGGTCGGGAGCTGCTGCGGGGATATCTTAAAGCTGGGCTGTACGAGTGGGCTAAACCGAGATCTCCACCTACGGCGCTCCTCACCACCGCGACTCCACCTCATGTTTGGCATCACAAGCTCGGTCACCCCTCGTCCACTATTATTAATAATATTTTCAAGTTAGCTAATTTAAAAGCTTTAAATAATTTTCAGCATTGTAATGCTTGTTTGACTCACAAAAGTCATAAATTACCGTTTTCTACTAATACGCTAAGTTCTACTAAACCACTTGAACTTCTTTATTCCGATGTTTGGACCTCTCCTTCCTTTTCTATTGATGATTTTAAATACTACGTAGTGTTTGTGGATCATTTTACTCGTTACACCTGGATTTATCCCTTACGACAAAAATCCGATACATCCCCAGTTTTTAACCGTTTTTGTGCCCTAGTCGAATTTTTTTTTAACTTACCTATTATTCAAATCTTTTCTGATATTGGGGGAGAATATTTAAAACTTACACCCACTATCACGTCTAACGGTATTACCCATCTCACTTCACCACCACACACACCTGATCATAACGGTCTTGCCGAACGACGTCACTGTCACATGTCGAGACCGGTCTTGCTCTCCTCACTCATGCCCACATGCCCACCACCTACTGGTCTTACGCCTTCACCACCGTGGTTTACCTAATAAATCGCATGCCTACACCCGTCCTCAAGAATGACTCTCCTTTTGCTAAGTTATTTGGAAATAGTCCAAATTATAGTAAACTTCGTAGCTTTGGGTGCCTCTGTTACCCATGGCTATGCCCCTACACCAAACACAAATTAGAACCCAAATCCAAGCCGTGTATTTTTATTGGTTACTCTCCGACCCAAAGTGCCTATCATTGTCTTGACCTTTCTACCAAACGAATCTACACTTCACGACACGTCCAATTCGTTGAAGACTCATTCCCGTTTAAGTCTGGTCCCTTAGTCAAGTCTGTTCCTTCCACTGATGAGTGGTATAATGTCTCACTCACAGTGCTGTCTCCTCCCACTTCCACGGTTTTCACCCCCCTGCCCCTGTCCCGTCACCCCTTAGGGTATATACCCGCCGCCCTCGCCACCCTAGCACAACCACCACTGGCCAACCCAGTAACACTGCCACTACCGCCGGCCAGCCCACTGACCAGACCGCCACTGTCCCCTCTCCCAATCCCACTCACCCCATGTCCACCCCTGACCCTCACACCTTGGACTCAGCTGCAGGTACGTCCACCGCGGCTGCCTTAGTCCCACCAGTGGCTCGTCCCACTACCCGGTCAATGAATCAGATTCGGGTTCCAAACCACAAGTACGCTGCCCTCACTCACGTTTCCACCACTTCTTCCGCACCCGTAACACTTAAATCGGCTTTGTCCGACCCAAATTGGCGCTCCGCTATGGATACTGAGTACTCTGCCCTCTTAGCTAACAACACATGGACTCTTGTCCCACCTCACGATTCCTATAATGTGGTTAGGTGTCGTTGGGTTTTCCGCATTAAATATAATCCCGATAACACTATCCACAAGTATAAAGCTTGTCTTGTCGCTAAAGGTTTTCACCAACGTCCGGGAGTGGATTACTCGGAAACTTTTAGCCCAGTTGTCAAGCCCGTCACAGTTCGGTTAATCCTTGCTCTAGCTCTTGCTCGCGGTTGGTCCCTCCGACAACTCGACATTAATAATGCTTTCCTTCAAGGTACGTTAACTGAAACTGTATATGTCTCAACCTCCTGGTTTTACTAACTCCTCATATCCCAATCATGTGTGTCGCCTTACTCGGGCCATCTATGGGCTCAAACAGGCACCCCGTGCTTGGTACACTGAACTTAAAAATTATCTCACATCATATGGTTTCTCTCAATCACAGTCTGACCTCTCTCTTTTTCTTTTTCACCATAAACAAAATCCTATCTACCTACTTGTTTACGTAGATGATATTATTGTCACTGGTCCTACGTTGACCGCGCTATCCTCTTTCCTTGATGCCTTTGCTCGTCGCTTCTCTCTAAAGGATCTAGGTTTCCCGTTATATTTTTTAGGTGTTGAAGTTACTCCCACATCATCCGGTCTTACTCTAACTCAAACTAAATGTATTCACGATATACTTACACGCTCCTCTATGCTTGACTGCAAACCCGCAGCTACAGCAATGACCGCCTACCCGCCCCTTCTTCAGATGAGTGGCTCACCTATATATAACCCATATGATTACCGTGCCTTAATTGGCAGCTTACAATATTGATGGGAGGGATTTGTCGTGGATCCCGCCACCAAATAATAACCAACTAACCTAACTGGGTAGCTAGGGCAAGTCGGGTCGAATCCACAAGGACGGGGTGTCGGACTTAGGTATGCTACGGTCCAAGACTCGGTTCGAGACAAGCTAATCTAGGGGATAGGCTAATGACTAGGCTAAGTCTAAAACGAGGAAAATGAAGGCAAAACAACTAACTAGTGACTAAGGGAAGCAAAGATGACAATAAGGAAGAAAACTAGGGTTAGGTCGGGTTCATGGGTGCAACGAAGATAAAAAGAAGAAAGGCGGGGTTACTAGCGTGCTCTCGTAGCCTAGGTAACACCGATCGGGCTCTCGCTACTTAATCGGCGTCGATCGGGCTCTCGCTACTTAATCGGCCTAGGGGTCATCCTCACCGGGCTCTCGCTACTTAATGAGGGAACCAAACCAACCAACCAAACACACACATACAGGAGAATATGCAAGAAAAACAAGGATTGATCGTCTCGAGTCTCACAAGCAATTCATCGAACATGTGGAGTGCAAGGTAAATGGGAAAAAACAAAAACAACAACTAATACCACCCATCTCATCCTAATCATCCACAATCACATCCAATCACCCTAATAACCCTAGAAATAATCTACTCAAACATATCTAATGCTAAAACTAACAAGAACAAGATGAATCAACACAAACAACAAAACTTGCATAATGAAACTAGTGAAACAATGAACTATGAACCTAACAATGAACAAAGATTGAAACTTGGATGAATAAACAAGATTAAGAGAAGGGAAAAGAAGATTATACCTACTAACAAGATGAATGGAAGAAGGAAAAACTTGCATAAAAGAGAAAACCCAAATACATCACCCAAGGTTGTCAATCTTGGTTGGATTCTTCAAGAATTCCCTTAATACAAGGATTAATCTAAGATTAACGATTAACTAAAGACTAATCTACACTAATCTATGCTAAAGTAGTCTAGGGTTTATGGGTAATGAAGAACATGACATAGGAATAAAAGAGGAAGGGTATATATAGGGTTCCAAGTGGAAAGGAGAGGAAACAATGCATTCACGATCTGTAACTGGGCCATCCCGGTCGGGATGAGTTGGTCCCGGTCGGGAAGGACCCCTTCCCGGTCGGGAAGGACCCAATACAGCAGCTCCTCTTTTGTGCACTTCATCCCGGACGGGTTGAGGCCATACCCGTCGGGGATGAGTCTTGTAGGCCTCCAATATGATCTTTAAGGTTCCTCCTTGCTTCACATGGGCTTCTCATCGATTCTTGGGACTCGGGATCGGGTCTCGGAGGCTCTGGATTGGGTCCCAAGGTCTCGGGGTCAAATCCAAGGCATCAAGTGATCGTTCCTTCACTTCATTGGCTCCGAAAAGTGTATGTATTGAGGCGGAATCGCTCCAACTCTTCACGAATGGTCTCGGGAACCTGAAACGAGCTAGAGAAAGCATAAGTAGGCCATAAATCGCTCCCAAGGAGCGATTCCACAAGGAAAATGGGACCAAAACACTATGAAATAGGCACTACAAACTACACTTATCAACTCCCCCACACTTAACCCTTACTCGCCCTCGAGTAAGCACATACTAACTACTAAACTAGCCGAGTGGGTATTAGCGCACCCTACGCCCTTTCAACTCACGCGAGAACACCTAGAGGATAAGTACTCTCCGCAAGGCAAGTGAGGTGTTGCGACAAAACTGTTGATGCAACCGGACACAAAACACATAAACAAACAAACAGAAGGTTGCACCCAAAAGAAAAGAAATACCGCTTCCCTCAAACAAGCGGTGAAAGAAGCACCGGTTTAGGACTCAAGGCAAGTGACAACGTTCCCACGCTAGCAATACAAACCGAAATGGACAAAACCCTAATAGTATGACGACAAAGCAATAAAAACGTTGGTAACTTACCTTGGTTCCTCCTAACCTTCTAAGAACGTACCACGGGACGATCGGCGGGATGGAAAAAGGATGAACCACGGTGTTAGTCGACACTGTAGGTAAGTGAGACCCCGCCCCCTTTAGCAAAGAGCCAAGAGGGTCGTCCCATGTCCGAAACCGCCTAACTAGTCCAAGTAAAAAGTGGAAATAATTGCAAAGTGAGGGAAGAACGACTTTTAACGCTATCATCCTTCCTAGGGACTCGGTCCTTTGGTAGGCTCTTCACGGCAAAAGTCGGAAAAAGGCTTATTATTGTGGGGTTGAGATCTTTTTGTGAGACGATTTTCTTTTGGCATTTTCTCTTTTCTTTTGCATTTTTGCTTTGTTTGTTGCCATGCCATTTCTTTTTCTTCTTTTCTATTTTCTTTTTGGCTTTTGTGCCTTTTCTTTTTCTTCATTCTTTTCTTTCTTTCTTTTTCTTTTTCTTTCTTTTTCTTTTCTTTGCCCTTTTTGTTGTAGGCATTTCTTTTTGCAACAAGAAAGAGAGAACTCAACAAATTGCAATTTATTGTGTGGATATGTGTAGGAGGTAGGGGAATCGGTTAGTCAGGGGGCGCGATTTCCCTTCAACCCCACAAAAAGGGGAGAACTTGGACTAATCAAACAATTCCGAACACGGTCACCTAAGGGACGGGACTCAGCAACCAAGGCCTTTTCACACCGTGGGTGGTCATAATGGTCAAAATGCAAATCCCGTAGTAAATCCCTAGTAAGCTAGGTGGACTCAAGGTAAGAAACCAACGAAATCATTGATTTAGGGTCATTCTACTAGACTAAATTCCAAGACTCGATTTATACTACTAGAAAGGGAAAGTAAACACTTGCACACTAGCCTCTAAACCGGGTTTTCGAAAACCTTTTTAAACACACAAGACACACTAACACAACACAAAACGAAGACATGACGAAAACGAAAGAAAAAGAGATAAAAGGCCACAAAACAAAAACAAACAAAACAAACAAACAAACAACACAAACACCACCCCGAGCTTCCAAACAAGCCACCAAATCAACCACAAGCATTAGAAAGCTCCATCCGAGCACACCACATCACAAACCTTCTCCAAACTTCACAAGAAATAAAGAGGGAAAGGGATAGAATATGTTACCGGATGTCTTGAAACCTTTCCAAAACTAACGGTGATTCAAGCAACCTATAAGGACAAGGGAGGCAAAACACACACAACGAAACAAATATACGACACAATGACACAAAAGGAAAACACACAAAAAAAAATCTTTTTGATTTTTGTGAAAAAATTTCAAATTTTTAGGGTTTTTTTCAAGTTTTTTTTCGAAAACTACGAAAATAAAACTAACTACGATAGAATATCGCTCCCCCACACTTAAGCCGAGCAATGTCCTCATGCTCGACCGTAGTGCATGGGAGCACAAAAGAAAAGAAACTACGAAAATAAAGCTAAAAATCAAAAAGTGGAGAAAAGGGTAGAAAGTGTCCGGCCGGGGTGTAGTCAAGTCACCATGGGCCGAGACGAGAAAAGATATGGATGGGGGAAGAAATAAAAAGAAATGGGAGGGGAGGAGTAGGTGTAATCAAGTCACCTAGCCCGGATTCCGCCCAAATCCGACTAAATCCTACAAAAAGAAAGAGAAATCAAAGAAAAAGTGAAAATACTTGTAAATTTGGATTTTGAAATGACTCTCGATGTAGTCACGTCATCGAGAATCGGGAGCAACCATACTAAGGCCTCGAAGGCCACCAAGACACCATGACTCAAGGGAAAAGGGGCAAACAAGAGAAAACAAGCAATAATAGACGGAAAAGAAAGGATAGTTGCCGTACCCATCGGTTAGCAACTCACTCGCTCCATCGTCTCATCGGTCAATATAAGCACTTTGCTTGTCGTCATTATTGTCATCCCGCTTCGAACTTGAAAGTATCGCATGGTAGAGGTAGTAATGGTGTGAGGGGGTGAGATTTGATGTGGGGCTCGGTGTAAAGTGAAGAGGAAATGAAGTGATGGCATGTAAGTAAAGTTTAAGGGTCGTATGATAGGAACAAGGAGAAGAAGGGAGGTTGGGAGGGGGTGTACAATGGTTGGGTGGACTCAAATGACGAAGAAGAGGCACAAGGGGGAGTAGGGGGCCATCCCGGTCGGGATGGGTGGTCCCGGTCGGGATGACATACCCATCCCGGTCGGGAAGCTCCCGTCTCGATCGGGATGGCACTCTAGTAAACCCAAAATATGGTACCCTCATCCCGATCGGAATGTATCCTTCCCGGTCGGGATGCTTCACCCTTCCCAGTCGGGATGACTTCTTCCCGGTCGGGATGACTTCTTCGTGGCTTCCAAAACCCCAAAAGCTAATCAAAGCTTCAAAAACCCGTTCCTTTGCTCACAATCCATGCTCTATAGATAACCATTCCTCTCTAGGAGTCATCTTCACTTCACCTATCACAATAAACTCAAACACAACATCAAATTCTCTCCCTCACAACGCTCATCAACAATCCAAATAACAAGAATTTCACAAAACTAACAATCCTAGAAACCAAGGTACCAAACAAACATATATACACACACAAAAGCAAAAAGGAAAAGAAAAAGAGATATATACAATAAGGTGCTCTCACCAACTACACCTCCATAGCCATCAAGAGCTCGAAGGAGTAAGTCAAATGCCCTAGCAACATCTTCATTTAAGCTCACATGGCCGAGCCTAGCCACTTTAAAGAGCTTCCAAGTTGGGGTCGAGAAGCAATCATCTTCATTATGCTCGGGGTTCTCGTGATCTTCCGGGTCTTCCGAACCATGATAGCAACGACTCTTGTGACCATCCGGTAGGTATAGTGGTCTAGAGTCATGCTCGGTGTTATGAGGTGGGAGATCACACCCTAGGGGGGTTGCTTCTTTCACGGGGTCGAGAGTAGAGTTCTCTTCCACCACCCGACAAGGATCCTCTTCACCAACCGTCTCACAAGACAAGCGACTAGAAATCGAGTGCGATAGAGGAGGAGGCAACAAGTTTTCTTCATTGGAGGCTCTAGGATTCTCCAATTTCCCATTCAAGGCGAGTTCTAAGGCATCTACCTCTTTTTCCCAAGTATTGTGTTCCTTTTCACTCACCTTGTCTACATGGCCTAGAGGAGTCTTGTCTTCACTTGTCTTTGGATTGTCAAGATCCGGTTCATCACGAAGAAAATCGAAAAAATTCCAATTTGATAGCCAAAACATCGGCTCCCCAAGAGTTATCTTGAGAATCATGTTCACACCCTTCCTCATTGTCGGCCCTTGAAGCTTCAGCTTCCTCTATTCTTCCCATATCTTCACCACCCAAGCAACACTCAACAATGGTCTCTTGATTTACCCTCTCTTCTTCATTTGTGACTTCATGGTCGGGTTGACTTTCTTGTGGAGACACCCGACCTTGTTGCCCAAATGAACCTTCCTCAACAATTTGTGGAGCTCGAGTGGCCGACATCGTGATACGAGCCATGAGTGCGTCGATTCGATCATCTTGCACCGCTATTTGGGCCTTGAGCTCCCTTTCAACCCCCTCTATGTGAGTCGTCATCACTTGGTGACTCTTTTGCATTAAAATCATCATCTCATGTTGACCCTTTTGCAATAGCATTAACGCATCTTGTTGACTCTTTTGCATTTGGACCAACATTTGACAAGTCTCAAAGTTGGGGATTATTGGTTGTGGGTTATGTGAGGGTGTTTGGTAGTTGTTAGGATGTTGTCATGATCCTTGACAACTTTCATGGTAACCATATCGAGGGCGCTCGTAAGATTGTTGATGAGGTTGGTATGGTTGGTAAATTTTTGGGATTTGGCCATTTGCCCCGTAGTTGTCCCGTGACGGTTGATGGTAGCTTGGACGTGCCATTTCCATAACGTTGCTTTGAAACCTAGGATGAACTAGAAGCACTTGAGCAAACGTTAGTAGCCTAGTGCTTTTGAGGCACTAGAAGGAGAGAATAGCACACAAGAAGAGAAAACGGAGATACACAAGGAGAAGAAAACACAAAAATCAAGAACAAAGTCCAAAACTAAGCACACAAAAGTCTAAACTACACCGTCCCCGGCAACGGCGCCAATTTGATGGGAGGGATTTGCCGTGGATCCCGCCACCAAATAATAACCAACTAACCTAACTGGGTAGCTAGGGCAAGTCGGGTCGAATCCACAAGGACGGGGTGTCGGACTTAGGTATGCTACGGTCAAAGACTCGGTTCGAGACAAGCTAATCTAGGGGATAGGCTAATGACTAGGCTAAGTCTAAAACGAGGAAAAGGAAGGCAAAACAACAAACTAGTGACTAAGGAAAGCAAAGATGACAATAAGGAAGAAAACTATGGTTAGGTCGGGTTCATGGGTGCACCGAAGATAAAAAGGGGAAAGGCGGGGTTACTAGCGTGCTCTCGTAGCCTAGGTAACGCCGCCGATCGGGCTCTCGCTACTTAATCGGCGCCGATCGGGCTCTCGCTACTTAATCGGCCTAGGGGTCATCCTCATCGGGCTCTCGCTACTTAATGAGGGAACCAAACCAACCAACCAAACACACACATACAAGAGAATATGCAAGAAAAACAAGGATTGATCGTCTCGAGTCTCACAAGCAATTCATCGAACATGTGGAGTGCAAGGTAAATGGGAAACAACAAAAACAACATCTAATACCACCCATCTCACCCTAATCATCCACAATCACATCCAATCACCCTAATAACCCTAGAAATAATCTACCCAAACATATCTAATGCTAAAACTAACAAGAACAAGATGAATCAACACAAACAACAAAACTTGCATAATGAAACTAGTGAAACAATGAACTATGAACCTAACAATGAACAAAGATTGAAACTTGGATGAATAAACAAGATTAAGAGAAGGGAAAAGAAGATTATACCTACTAAAAAGATGAATGGAAGAAGGAAAAACATGCATAAAAGAGAAAACCCAAATAAATCACCCAAGGTTGTCAATCTTGGTTGGATTCTGAAAGAATTCCCTTAATACAAGGATTAATCTAAGATTAACGATTAACTAAAGACTAATCTACACTAATCTATGCTAATCTATGCTAAAGTAGTCTAGGGTTTATGGGTAATGAAGAACATGACATAGGAATACAAGAGGAAGGGTATATATAGGGTTCCAAGTGGAAAGGAGATGAAACAATGCATTCACGATCTGTAACTGGGCCATCCCGGTCGGGATGAGTTGGTCCCGGTCGGGAAGGACCGGTCCCGGTCGGGAAGGACCCAATACAGCAGCTCCTCTTTTGTGCACTTCATCCCGGACGGGTTGAGGCCATACCCGTCGGGGATGAGTTTTGTAGGCCTACAATATGATCTTTAAGGTTCCTCCTTGCTTCACATGGGCTTCTCATCGATTCTCGGGACTCGGGATCGGGTCTCGGAGGCTCGGGATTGGGTCCCAAGGTCTCGGGGTCGAATCCAAGGCATCGAGTGATCGTTCCTTCACTTCATTGGCTCCGAAAAGTGTATGTATTGAGTCGGAATCGCTCCAACTCTTCACGAATGGTCTCGGGAACCTGAAACGAGCTAGAGGAAGCATAAGTAGCCCATAAATCGCTCCCAAGGAGCGATTCCACAAGAAAAATGGGACCAAAACACTACGAAATAGGCACTACAAACTACACTTATCAAATATCTATCCCTTACCCGTCCTGATATAGCCTTCAACGTCAATAAGTTGGCACAATTTATGCAGGATCCTCAAGAGTCTCATTGGTTGGCCTTGAAACGACTTCTGCGTTATCTAAAAGGCACTCTCAGGTTGGTATCAATTTATTTCGTTATTCTCCTTTTTCGCTTCACGCGTTTTGTGATGCAGATTGGGCAGGTGATAGGAACAAATATGTCTCCACCACCGGCTTCATTATTTATCTTGGTCGTAATCCGATATCATGGTCTTCTCGGAAACAGCAGGCTGTCGCTATGTCCACAACAGAAGCTGAGTTCCGTGCCGTCGCTACCGCTACTATGGAGCTCATTTGGCTCCGTTCTCTTCTCTCCGAGCTCCAGCTCGTGGTTACTTCTCCCTCTGCTATCTACTATTTAGGAGCTACTGACTATGCTACTAATCCCGTGTTTCATTCCAAAATGAAACATGTTGCTTTAGCCTTTTATTTCGTAAGAGAGCATGTTCAGAAAGGGAACCTTCGAGTTCAGCATATCTCTGCGGATGATCAACTTGCAGATGCTCTCACAAAACCGTTGCCTCAGCCGCAGCTCGAGCCTCTTCTCTCCAAGATCGGTCTATCCTTTGGATCGTCCCCCTGGAGGGGGCATATTAGAGATAATAATAATAAGGGTATAGAATAATATCAGTATATTCTTCTTAATTTTAGATCTTGTAATCTTAGTGTTTAGGTAACAATATAATTGTATAGATACTAGGTTACGGCTTGTAGTGTTGTTAGCCTCTTGTCTTCGATATGTATTTATATCTGTTATTTCATTAATACAATTATTCATTCAAGCAAATACTTTTACAATTTATTTTAGTTGAAAATCAACTCACATAACACAAATGTAGAGAGTTGATTGCAGGTAATAATTGGGAGGTAAAGATAATGCATGTCTATCGGGAGATAAAGAAATGTGCGGACTGGCTTGCCAACCTAGGAGTTATGCAAAACGCTCAGCTATTAATCTTCAATTTTGAGGACATGTCGGCTGATTTGTTTGAGCTAGTGAACAATGATCTTGCATGGGTCCTTTGGCCGCGATATATTCTGTTAGTTGTGCATTTTAGCTCTAGGAATGAGAATACTTAGGGTCTAGCCCTCTATTATAGTATACAATCGTTGTACCTACAACAAACCTTAAAACTAAGAATTTGTGGTAAAAACTAAAAAGTTACCACTTTAGGTTATTTAGTGACCACTTTGAGTTAAATATTGACCACTTTTTAATATGAAAACGTGGTAACTATTTATTTGAAAGTGGTAACTAACAAACCTAAAATGATCACTTTTTACCAGAAATTGCAAATTATTACTATTTTCGCACCGGTACAACGGTTGTACACAATAATTACTTGATGCATGGTAAGATTATTAGCATGATAATAATTAAGTGATAACAATTATAGCATTATTACGACTATGTTGAGGTTTTAAATGCCTCACAAGCGCTACTTATCGTTGCACTAGTAAGGGCCGGTTTGCAAGGAGTGTAGCGATTCCTAATCGTTTTACTCGGTGTGTTTGCAAATTGATGAGGGATTTGGGAAGAAAGAAAAGGGAGGGGGACTGAATATGGATGTCAAAGGGTAGGATCAGGGTTGGATCCGGAAGGAACCAGATCCTTATCCTTATTTCTCTCATTGGATCCACATCCAATCCTTATCCTAAGAGTTTAAAATAATAGGATCCTTATCCGGATCCTAAGGATCAGGGTACTATCATGACTGGATCGGGATCTAGTCTTTTGGTAAATTTATTTTGTTACATCGTCTTATGTCACCTTATGGAATCATTAATGTAACTACCCAATAATAAATCAAATGTCGTATTAAAACATATTGAAATCAGACAACACGCTCACAAACAAACATATATAGCGCAAATCTAAATCATGCCCATATACAAACGTACCCACAAAGGTCGCATACAATTAATTGACTTATTGGTAATAGTATGTCTATAATTAAAAACTAAGTATAATCTCTAACTTTTCACAAATTCACTGATAAACAAATATTTGTAAACAAAGAAATTAACTTACCCAAAATCTAGAACATTGAACTCAAAAGAAAAGAGAAAAATCAATAAAATTGAATATGCCAAGATTCACACTATTTTTGTGTGGATAATATAACATGTCATTGGGTGAACTATGTCAACAACGGGAAATGATTCGTCGGTGAAAGAGAAAGATCAACGATTTGGGATTTAGGGTTTGAGAGTCACTCTCACAAGTGTGCATGAATACGTTTCTAATTAGTGAGTGACAGATTGAGCGAGAGATTTAGTATTGAGTTTGAACTACTTAAGGTGGCTTAACCATAAAATGAGTTTTTGTGAAACACAACCTTTAATAAAAATATTTTGCGAAACACCACCTTTAATAAAAAAGTTTGTAAAACACAACCTTTAATAAAAAGATTTTACGAAACACCAACTTTAACATTTTTTTTGTAAAACACAACCTTTAAAAAAATATTTTCTTGCGAAATATTACATTTTTTTTTTCGGAGTTTGATCAAAATTAAAAAAATAAACCCGTGTTGACTCGACTTTTTTCGATGAAATCATGTGCATGGTTAGCTTTCCTTTGTTTGCTAAGTTTTCACTCGGTAAATCTATTTTTACTCTCAATTTTTCTCCCTTTTAATTAATTAATTAATTATGCTCCGTAATTCCTCCAATTAGAATGATTAGAAGAGAATCGGTGAATATAACCAAGATTGTAAAGATTAGAAGATAATTGACGTTATTCCTGAAAAAGGATTCGAAGATGTTAATTATAGTTTGCTAGGATTTGGAAGGGGTGAAAGACAGATGAGTTTAATGAGAGGGATAAGTAACAAAATTGAGTGGTAGAGATTATTATAACAAAATGATCAAGTCACATGATTTCATCAAAAACCCGAGACAACACCGAATTTTTCTTTATTTTAGTTAGACTCCGCCAAAAATGATGTTTTTCGCAAAAAAATATTTGTTAAAGGTTGTATTTTACAAACTTTTTTTAGTAACTATGTGTTTCGCAAAATATTTTTATTATAGGTTGTGTTTCGCAAACTTTTTAATTAAAGATGGTGTTTCGTAAATCACTTTTATTAAAGGTTGTGTTTCACAAAAAACTCCCATAAAATTTACTGTAACATGAAAAGCTAAAAAAGATAGGATCAGGGTAGGATCAGGATCTGAAGAACAAGATCCTTATCCATATCCTTTTACTTCTAAAAGGATCAGGATCCAATCCTTATCTTATGGATCCAAAATAATGGAATCCAAATCTGATCCAATGGTATTGGATCCGGAGGATCATGGCTATATCCGAGATCCACTTCCATCCGTAGGAGTGGAGGATGTAGGATCACTTGTTTGATTAACAAATGAGGATGAAAGAAAACGAAGGAGGATGGATTTGTTTAACGCACCCTTAGGCTTTGTTTGGATAGAAATGTAGGAGGAAGGGAGGGGTGGGGAAAGTAAGGAAATGGAAAGGGAAGGGAGGGAAAGGGAGTTTGGATATAATTTTCGTCCAAATCTTTCCAATGTTGAAGAGATTTTTATTTGCCTTCGAGGAAGGAAAATGGATGCCTCCAAATCCCTCCCCTTCCATTTTATTTCCTTCATCCTCATTCTCTAACCAAACAAGGGATTCTACCTCCCTTACCTCTTTCTTCTGCTCCAAATCGCTCCATCCAAACACACCCTAAGTCTACGCTAAATTCCCGTCCGTCCTTGTCCTTATTTCGAGGTAAGAGTTCCGACCGAAAGTTAAGGGCACTAACATTGGGTTCTCATTCCCGTGTTCAACCCAAATTCATGAGGTTAGTCAAACGAGCAATCGATTTTCCTAAACATAATCGGCTTCTACATATGGACAAGGGTCGAGAAACCATAACCAACACAAAAGATTAATTAACAGAATTGCTATTTCATACACGGATTTTACTACGTTGTACACATTTTATAATTTTTTCCCCATTTTTACCCTTCTCATTTAAAACCACTCTTTTAAAAAAACCTCATTAAACCTAGACAAATTAATCAACCACTTCACCATAATCGAAAGTTATTCGACATGTAACAAGCAATCTAGATCTTGTTAATTATTTCGTTAATTTCTTGTTAATAGTTTAATTATATTGTTAATTATCTCATTGATTTAGAGTTTAGTAATTATGATATTTCGAAATTCGAACAACATAATTTCGTTGGGTGCGCAGTTGACGGCTCCGTGGGTGGGTGGATCAAAGTAGACCGTGTGGGTGGTTATGGCCTTGTGGGTGAGGATGGTGTTGGGGACGGTGGTTCATGGTTGTACGGTAGGGTAGGGTAGGATCTTGGGGATTGAGGGTTTTTGTCAGAAGGAATGCTTCGTTTTTTTTAATTATTCCTTTCTCTCATACGAGTATTATTATATTTTATATTTTTATATTTAATTTAATTTGATTGTAGCATTTTTCTTAGAATTTGAACTTTTTTGAATTATCGTATTAGTTTTTGGAATTATTAATCTTAATATTGATCTTACATTTTTTTGTATTTCGTACTTTAATGGAAGATTATTGTACAGGATGCTTGTATGATTTTTTTGGTTTTCACTCTCAGATGGGAGGAGAAAATGGGAGGGGCGAATTCGGAAATTGCGTGTACAACGAAGTAAAACTCGTGTATGAAATAGCACGTCCCAATTAAATCATAATCCCCTTACAATTCCCAACTCAACATCCGATAAGTCATTAAATGGGTTCAATAACATACATAATCAAGACATCTCACTAACCATAATTAAACACAAATTACTACGGAGTAATAACTAAACACAACCATAATCTGCAAAAGTTGGAGAAAGCAACAATTAAGAAGGGAGAAGTTCAACAAAAACAAGTGAAATATCGGATGAAAACCCCAGATACCTCTAGGAGGAGACGATATAAGGCCGACCCGACACATATAGGTGGCTTGAAATTGGACCTCGTGAATTGATGGAAGGATTTGTCGTGAATTCAAACGATCAAATAATACCGACGAACCTAAACATGGGTAGTTAGGACAAGTAGGATCGATCTCCACAGGGACGGTATGCTAGACTAAAGGATGATACGATTCTAGACTAAGTTCAAGAATAGATATTGAGAATGGGTTTAGGTGGAACTAAGACTAAGGCAATCTAAGATAAGCAAACGATTAAACTAGCTAAAAAACGATAATAAATCAATAAGGAGAAAGACTAGGGTCACTCGGGTTCATAAGATGAGTGAGAGTTCAGTTGGGTTCTAAAGTCAAGGCAATGAAGCTAATATAGTCTCGGTCACGTGCTCTCGGCTTAGGATCGGCCGTCTTAGACCAACCAAATCGGGCTATCACAACATAGAGTGGTTAGTCCACCTACTGAACATGCAAATCTAATCTAGGTCTTATAGGTTGCTAGATTCAAGACTCAAGAACAAGAGATAATCGAAATATAAGATTAGACCTGTCAAAAACAGACCCGACCCGAAACCGCCCGAAAAAAAATCCGAAAAACCCACCCGAAAATGACCGAAATCCGAAAGTGACCCGACCCGATAATAACCCAAATATATTGGGTCAAAACCCGTCCGAACCCATTACCCGCCCAAAAATGGATAAATTAAAAAAATATTGCTATTATGCACTAAAGTTTCACTAAAACACTAAGAAATATTTTTTTATTTTCAAAATTTTAAGAAATAATATTTATATATATCTTTAAAATCATATTTTTTTCACATGATTATTCATATATCTTTAAGAAATTTTTTATATATTTATATCTTTAAAATCATATATATTTAAATTTAAATTTAAATTTAAAATTTAAAATCATATATTTAATTTTTTTTAAAATCATATATCTTTAAAATCATATTTATATATATCTTTAAGTAATTTTTTTTCACATGATTATAATGAGAAAAAAAAATCAATAAATCGAGTCAAAGTTCATCATATATATTCATACCTCCAATAGAAATAAAATATCAATGTATGTTAAAAAATATATTAAATAAAACATGTTTATTCTTACTAATATCTTATATTAAATTAGATGATTAAGAAAATTAAGAATAAAATTGTATTTATGATAAAAAGAGTAAAGAAAATTAATGTTTTTAAAGTACATTAATAACCTGTATTTGACCCGAAACCCGTATAAACCCGACCCTTATAAAATCCGTATTTTTCAAACCCGAAATACACCCAACCCGTATTCTACCCGAATCCGAAATGATCGAACCCGAAACTCAACCGTCCGACCCGTTCGACAGGTCTATATAAGACAAGACAATTATTTCAACAAACATTATTAAGAGTGCATGACGATTAATTGTTTGTTACCCAAACAAAAACAATTTGTATGATGTGTATATATAAAAAATACCTTTTTATTGAGTGTAATAAATAAGTGATGTTAACCAATCAAAGGGCGTATTATTGCATGTTAGACCAATATTTTGATGAAAATGTGCATATTACTCTTAACTTTTTTCATAGTTACACAATCAATAACTTTTGCAACGATTTTAAACGAGAACTTTTATTCGCTAAGAGTTTCAGCTGATGCATGTATATATACATGTATGAATTAAAGTGAACTACGGAGTTGTATAAGTTATGGAATGAGATGCAAGCATGTATTCCTAATTGATGGATAAGATCATAAGATTATCTTGTAATATGAGAGGATCTTATATTATACTTCAATACCCTTCTTAATTTGTATTCACTCCTTAGTTTTATATTAAATCACTTGGGTTAGTACTAGGAAACCCTAATTAACAAATGAATGTTTAATAGATAAAATGATTGTGAGATCGTGTCATTATTATTTTGTACTTCCTTCATCTTTTTATATTATTCATTTGATTATTTTATATCACCTAATTAAATGAATATATAAGTGGTAAAAGTATAATTCATGATCTTATGATTGATTTGGTGGAGCTAGGACTAGTATCCCCCAATCACAACTTACTAAACAATTTGACCTTATGAATTAGAGTAATACAGTACTACTATACTCCGTATGTTTCATTAAATTAAAGACTGATATTGCTATACTTATTGCATGCAGATGCAGTAGTGATGTTGCTGCAAATATAATTATCGAGAGAGTACAAATAAATTCTTATAAAAGTGCGGATGCATTCTGCCATTATTTGCAAACGTATATTCATATTTATTATATACCCCACTTTAATTAATTTTATTTACTACTACTGCTGGTCCCTTTTCTTATTTATTTAATATAGATTGCATATAATTTATGGCAATGTTTGCTTCAGCTGTATGTGTGTAGTGGAGCTTATCACTTTTTGCAATCTAAGTCGTCAATGTCAAAGTCTTTTTATTACTTCCATTACCAATTTATCATGAGACGGTTTCACATTCAAAAATGGTTTCTCTGCATAGAGGTTCACTCATTTATATATCAATAATAAATAAAATGAATTATTCCTATTTTTTTTATATCATTGGACAGTTTCACCTGTGAGACCGTACTATTTTATTATGTACATCAAATTTGACCTATAAATTCCAAATGAAATGTTGAACTAAAATCGACTTGGTCTGAGATTATTGAACCAATAACTAATGTCTAATACTCTGTACTAATAAAACCTTGTTTATATCCAAGTCTTCAATGTCAACTTCTTATCATTAGTTCCATTAAGGATTAATTAGGAGTTTAGGACTGATAATTAATACTCCGTATTTTCAATATACTACGGAGTAAAATTTGGTCAATTTGTGAATTACCAAATAGGTGATAAATGTTTTTAGCTTAGGAATTACGGATTACTTTGTGAAATACGAGTAATACATTAATAATACTTCCTCTGTTTTTTTATAAGTCGTTCTCACTTTTCGAGACATCTCCTTCTCTCTTCAATATCTCTCAAAATATAAGAAAAAATATCATGAAATGTATATACTCATTTGAAAGCTCTTTTTGTAAAGAATTTTTTGGTATAATTTTTAAAATTTTTTAACTAATATATTTACATGAAAATTAAAGTCAAAAGCTCACCTCGAAAAGTCAAAACGTCATATATTCTGATACGGAGGGAGTAGCTCTAATGTGAAATTATTGGCCATGCAAGTATTTGAGAATATATTCCAAATGAAAATGTTGAATCAAAATTAACATGACCTAAGATGGAACCAATAATTATTACTCGTAATTAATAATATATTTTTTAAAGAGATTACTCCTCAACACAAATTAAAAAACTTTAGAGACACGTTCTCTAAATAACGCTATTGAAATACTGTCTAATCCGAATAGGAACTAAAATAACCAAACGAAGATGATGGCATTGTTTGACAATTTGTAAACTTAGATTTAAATACTAGCAGAATTGAATCAATAGGATTGTACATTGTTTATCAGATAGGATCGGTATGTGATTCACGGTTAGTTTATTCAACATAATCAATGTTGAATTAGTTCAATGATGAATCAAATTAAATAAACATGATAAAAATGACATTTCTAATTGTTTGTAACATATACTAATATAGAAACTAAAATAGCTTTAATGTGAATAGTAGTTATATTGGTCATTATTTGAGAATATAATACCTATATGTTGATAAATGAATATTAGCTCGACCGAATTGGAAGTTTGAAATCTTATAGGAATCAACACGTTTTAACCTAACTTTAATCGACGACTTGGGTGACACAATTAATACAACTCTACTGTTCATGTTTGATTTTTGTATTCTTAGGGTTCGTTTGGTTCATCTGGGAAGTAACTTTCTGTAGGAAGTTGTATTTCCTAGGAATTTAATTCCCACGTTAACATCCATGAATTTGCAAATTAAATATGTGTTTGGTTGCCATCCTGGAATTCACACTTCACGTGAATTGAATTCACGTATATTGTTTGGTTGCACTCATCTAATTCTCATGATTTTGTTTATAAAGACTATTACGCCCTTAATTAATCAAGGTTCTAATTTGGTTACCGACCATGATATGCAGTCGTAACCAAATTACATCATCAGCATAAAAAAGAACAAACATTATTAAAAAAACTGAGTTACATTATTCTCACTGTTCTGTAAAAACATTGTTCAGAAAAAAAAACCGCGTTCTAGTGAAAGTTTGAAAAAACGACATTAGTAGTTGGGTTGATTGGAAATTAAAAAGCCCCGCACATATATGACTTTAAAATCCCGGGGAGACTAAAAAAATAAATAAAAATCTACGAAGATTAGTAGCAATTTGTTTCGATGCAATTAGGATAATAGATTGAGAAATATGATGAGTGCATGAGGGTAAAAAAGTCATTGACATAATTCTATGATGTGGGAAATGCAACTCAGGGATCGGTGGGCAACTTCCCGCATCATTCAGGAAGTGCAACTGATGGTGGAAGTTTGAGTTACCCCACTTTTTCACTTTTGGGGTAACCAAACAACTCCTCCAAAATTCATTTCATGGGATTTTCTACTTTCTGGGAAGTTGAGGAGTAACTAAACAAACCCTTATTTTCTTTGAAATCTGAGAATTCTAAAAACTTCGTACTGAAATGAGAGTTTGAGGTTTATTAAAAAGGATTTAAAATCATGTCATAATTTATGAGTTGCGTTTTTCACAACTTTATCAACGAAATTAATTAGTTGACATTTGTGTTTGTACGTGTTTATGAATACACTATTAGGTCATAAATGAAATAATGATCATGTATGTCTTTGTTGACATATATTGGTCGAACATGATACATATAGCTTAAATATGGTTTTTTATATGCATTAATGCATGGATATATATATGTACTTAATTTTGCTATTTGCCTACGTAATTAAATTCATTGTCTACATTATGGCGTGGCCCTCCATTTTATTGAGAAAAGATTGAGGGAGATAAACAGGAATGAAAATAACATTAATTCCTTGATTTTCTCAAATCTTTTATCATCAAATACTCATTAATGTGGCATCGTTCAAAAGTCTTTAAGTGTTTGGAACGTCAAATCTTCTATACGAACGACGGTACGATAATAATTACTCAACATATTTTCATGAGAATTATAAATACAATTTTAGACTGTATTTAAGAAGTTTAAAGTGACAATAAAGTATTAATATATGTATTAAATGCATCGATAAATGTGTGATTTAGTCTCCAATTTGTAAGTTTTGTATTACAATTAGAAGATCTGAAATGTTTACATATAGTAACTCATAAAAAATATCAGTATTTAACAGAAATTTTTTTCAAAATAATGCTCTTAAATAAACTTATTATCGTTTCGGGTCGGATTGAAAACTAATTAACAAAATGGGGCTCTAGAAGGTTCGGGGTGAGGGTCGTGTTTAGGCGGAGCAATCCCGCCATTAGAAATGGCGGGTTTTTGAAATAATAAATTTCCGAAAAAAAAAAAAAAAAAAAACTCTTAAACCCGCCATTGGGAATGGCGGGTTATTGAGCACTAACCCGCCACTCCCAATGGCGGGTCATGGTGAATTGTTTTTTTAAAATGAGCAAGGATAAGATGATATAAATGTAGTAAACTATCAAGGCATCAATTGTAGTCTAGTGGTAAGGAGTCTAACCTCTATCTAGAGGTCCTGGGTTCGAATCTTCTCATTGGATATTTTTTAAAAATAATTCACCTTGACCCGCCATTGGGAGTGGCGGGTTAGTGCTCAATAACCCGCCATTCCCAATGGCGGGGTTTAAGAGTTTTTTTTTTTTTTTTTTCGGAAATTTATTATTTCAAAAACCCGCCATTTCTAATGGCGGGATTGCTCCGCCTACACACGACCCTCACTCCGAACCTCCTAGAGCCCCATTTTGTTAATTAGTTTTCAATCCGACCCGAAACGATAATAAGTTTATTTAAGAGCATTATTTTGAAAAAAATTTCTATTTAACAAAAAAATACTTTCTCCATTGCACTTTGATTTTTCCATTTTTTTTAAATAAGAAATTATAATTATTTTGTTTGAGACCTTCCCACAAAATAAGATTGGCTTCACAGTTTATGCAATTATAGTGAGAGAGTGTATATATGTGACTTGTGTGTATGTTTTACAAGTTCAAGGGAAACTTATCTCAAAAAGTGATTAGCACCGTGGGGAGTACACGGAATTCTTGATTTATGAGATGTTCGGCTCTCTCTTATTTCATTAAAGCGGGTAATAGTTATTATATGAAACGATCTTAATAGTAAAATGGATGAATTGTATAAAAATAGGGAAATGATATTTAAGAAAGCAAAAAAGGAAATAATTTTTATTAGGGTCGGTCCATTAAATTTGGAGGCTCTGTTCCAAGTTTAATATGAAGGTCATTAATACAATGTAGTACTATTAAGGTACCGTTTAACCTTGCTTATGAACAATGGTTTATATTTCTTAAAAGGAGCTTATTCATAAGCTACTTTTTGTAAAACAATTTAGATGTTTGGTTATTGTTTTGCAAAAAATAATTTAATAAGAGCTTTTTTTTATCTCGGTAGATGAGAATTTTAAAAATAGATTTAAAAGTATATCAAAATGAGTCTTTATTTGTAAAGAATGAAAATATATGAATTAACAAGTATTTATTTTATTTTATTGAATTGTTTATTAACACAAGTATTTATACATGTTAAATAAGTGGGTTTCTTCATTCAGATTATGATGGTGATATAGATAGACGGATGTCTACTACTGGTTATGTGTTCAAAATACACGATGCTCCAGTTAGCTGGCGGTCTATTTTACAGGCTACAGTGACACAATCTACAACAGAGTGTTAGCATATTATTAACATGACATAAATAAAACATAATTCCCATAAATCTTTGAACAACATGAAGGTCACAAAAGATTAATTAATACGAGATTAAGACATACCTCATTACGGAATAAGTCGAAATCTAATACTGAACGATATTAGATCTCTGTGGACATGACGTAGGTCCACTCCGACGCGGCCGCGCGCGGGTTTTGGGTAGGCGAATGCACCTCCATATGAGAATGGATCGAATTGAAATTTAAGTCGAAATGGAGTCGCCACCGAATTTTATGGTTATTCGGAACCGTTCGAGCTCACTCTATATCGCTATGGACCATACACAAAGTATGGCCCATCTCGGTTTTAGAGTTTATTGGGCTCGTCCCTTTGCATTGCGATACCGATACCATCTATACCGGTAATCGTGTAAAGAATGACTCTCGTGCGCCAACGGTTTCGGGCATCCGGAAACTGAGGTTCTGAGTAAGGGGTGAGGGTACGTGTTGGGAAGCCCACTAAGGACACCCAACCCCGCCCGCACATAGCGGCCTCTACTAAGACATCGTTTGACTTTCTAATATGCGCGTTAGTGATTCAGTGAAATGATATGCAAACAGCGTTTTAGCTAACATGCGAATTAAATGTGAGCTACGTCATTTTAATGCATCTAATTTATTGTCGAAGTGATTTAGCATGCGAGGGTTCATTTATAAACGGTAAAACGTAAATAAATAAAGCAAAGCAATAATAAATCGGTTACAAATTACACGGGCGGAATACAACCCGGAATTCACAATACAACGAGCAATAAAAGTAGAATAATCGAAATATATATAGCCAAAATGATAAGCAATAGTTAGAAACGGACCCGTGTATAAACTAGACCGTGAATTGTGTAAATGGACTAACTTCAATTAAATACATATTATTTTATGTACTAACCGAAGGACGGGGATATAGGACCTAGGCGTGGTGCTAGCCCGATCCCAAATCCCGATGCCTTGTCCCAACTTATCATGTCGGTAAATTGGAGCCTAAATTAATTATGCGTTGGATGTGACTACGGAGTCGTCAACGCAAGATTAATAGTGAGACCGTCGATCAAAGTTGTTTATGTGCGATGATATGCATGTATTTTGAAAAGGAGATCACGTGATTGACTTTACACGCGTCGACTAGGTCGCTTTTAAAAAGACGAGGCTCGAATGCTATAAAAAGAGCTCTCGATTTTCAAGGCTACAGGACCCACTCGATCGAGTCGGGGCTGACTCGGTCGATTGTGTCCTTAAAAAGGTTTCTGCCCACGATTTGGGGTGCTACTCGGTTGAGTAGCAGGTATACTCGGCCGAGTGGCACCTGTACGAGTTATGACTCGTGTGATTTTATGCGTTTTAAATCGAGGGTTGGCCTAATTAAATAAAAATATCGACGAATTTAGATTTAGTTCGGTTTGCCGGTATTATAATCATGTCTTATATGATTATAATACCGTTATCGGATTTTTGATAAAAGGAGTTGTCGTTAGTTTTAGAAATTTGATTAGTGACGAAATTGCGTCCCTCTACGTCACGACATCGATATTAATCCTTACGGATTAGGTGATGTCGATTTTCGTGTCCACGGGTTCCGTACTAATCTTTGAAATGGATTCATACGCGTTCAACTACGAATGATCGGGATCGTGTTAATAAACGAACCTTAAAAAAAAACATTGTAGTCAAACGAGTTCGGATCCGAGTTTTGAAATTATTACGCAAATATATATATACATATATATATATATATATATATATACATATGCGGTACATAATATTATAATAAAATGTACATAACGATAATTAAAATGCGATAAGTAAAATGTTCGCGTTAGATGTTAGATGCAAGAAATAAATGTTAGATGTTAGTAATGTCGTTACTATCGACTAAATATAATACTATAAGCATAAATATAAATATACATAAAAGATCGAGAAAAAGGATGAAGAAGGAAAGGTCGGTGTTGAATTGTCACACCCTCAACCTACATGTTCTTGCTTCTCGGGATACGGTTCGTCAAACGGCGGCAATGGCACGGGAACGTCGAGATATGTAGGAGGAGTTGATGGTGTGTATGTATAGCTTGGTTTCGTGTGTATTGTGATGTCGAGAATGGTGTTGCAAAATGTAGGGTGTAAGATGAGTGCAAGGTTGACTGAATTTTTGAAGGGTGAAAAGTGTTCCAAAGTTGTGTTTGTGTCAAAGGTTGACGGGTATTTATAGGGAGCCCCGACACATGGGTCACTCGACCGAGTGGCGCGGGTGCACTCGGTCGAGTGCCCTCGCGGATGCACCTGGACCATTTTTGTGAGGCTCCACTCGGGTTATTTTGGGCGTGATTGCCTTGATTTGCTCTTGATTGATTGTGATTGATTTGCATTAATTTGGGTTGATTTGGCTGATCTTGGCTGATTTCGAACGTATCAGGTCGCTTTTTGTGCTGGGTTTGTCTTGATCGGGTTTTGACCCGGTCGCTAAAAGACGGGAATTATTTTTGGGTTAGTTTTGACCCAAATTAGTCTCATTTTGCTCGGAACGATCCACTGGGCCTGAATTTGAGGTTGGTTTTGTGAGATTTGTATCCCGTTAAAAGCCCATGCCGGACATTATTGATTTCGAGCCCGTATCCGAGCGCGTTAGAACATGCTTGCGTCCGATCATCATCGGGTAATTTTTGGAAAATACCATAGACACCTGGCAGTCAAAATGCGGGTGTCTACAATCTCTATAAGACGACTTCATAAATAATAAGACGACTTTGAATAATAATAATAATAATACGTCTTCATATGATCTTCAAATAATAATACCAGGTATGGTTTCATAATTAATAGGTATGGTTTCTCTCCCTTGTCCTTCCATATAAATTATACTATAATGAATAATTTATATGGAATGACAAGGGAGAGAAACCATACCTATTAATTATGAAACCGTACCTGGTATTATTATTTGAAGATCATATGAAGACGTATTATTATTATTATTATTATTATTATTCGAAGTCGTCTTATTATTTATGAAGTCGTCTTATAGAGATCTAATATCGTTCGTATTAGATTTCGACTTATTCCGTAATGAGGTATGTCTTAATCTCGTCTTAATTAATCTTTTGTGACCTTCATGTTGTTCAAAGATTTATGGGAATTATGTTTTATTTATGTCATGTTAATATTATGCTAACACGTGGTATCAGAGCTTAGGTTGTTGAACTCATGATTGTCCATTAATTAAGATTGTTATTACAGAATAATGACGTATTATACATTATAGTATAATAGTATGTGAAATTACTTGTGTTCCGTTTTGCGACTGATTTTATGTAATCACCTTTTGTTACTACTCCATAATAGTCTACACAAATAAATCTCCTTCATGTGTGTACATGTATATTATGCAAAGCAATTGTAGATTACAAAATCACACAATTATGATGCTAAGTAATTGTTTGTAGTATGCATGTCAAATTGGTTTATGCTTTTCCTAGTCCCATTATGTTATTCATGCAATTTGTTTAACTACCTCATCGGTTTGTACTACTTCTATTTATTATGTGTATATACGTAAATTAGGTTTAATTGTTGATGGTCTTTACGAATTTGGTAATATTAAGTACAAGTGATTTTTCCATATTCGATCATGTAATGTTTGATGATGAGTAGTTGTCTCCTGAATTTCTTACCACGACAAAGTTCTTATTATTTATATGGAATTAATGAAAGTTTAAACTGAAATTGATATCATTATTGTCTTGAGTATTCTGTTAAACTGATTTTGTCATGATTATATGATTTACTATATGCATATTGATTAGTGTATAGATTAAAGTTTTAATATGAAGTGAATTAAAATTCTATTTGCTTAGTACAAAATCATACAAGAAATTTGACTTTAAGGTGGTGCGGCTGATCTATATTTATGTGGCCAACAATTAATTCCAATTTCATACGGTAATTAGATAGATCGAAATAATAACAATCTTAATTAATGGACAATCATGAGTTCAACAACCTAAGCTCTGATACCACATGTTAGCATATTATTAACATGACATAAATAAAACATAATTCCCATAAATCTTTGAACAACATGAAGGTCACAAAAGATTAATTAAGACGAGATTAAGACATACCTCATTACGGAATAAGTCTAATATCATTGCATCTCTGGTTCATGTTAGGATATTATTAACATGACATAAATAAAACATAATTTCCATAAATCTTTGAACAACATGAAGGTCACAAAAGATTAATTAAGACGAGATTAAGACATACCTCATTACGGAATAAGTCGAAATCAAATACGAACGATATTAGATCTCTATAAGACGACTTCATAAATAATAAGACGACTTCGAATAATAATAATAATAATAATAATAATAATAATACGTCTTCATATGATCTTCAAATAATAATACCAGGTACGCTTTCATAATTAATAGGTATGGTTTCTCTCCCTTGTCCATGACGTAATAAGTGTTGTTTGACCTTAATAATACGCATTCATGCATTAGTATTACGTTTTCATTCATCATAGAGTTTCTGATGGGGAAGACTCCATTATATAGGCAGAGAGAGGACCAGATTCTTATTAGGGTTTTAGATTACCGTAATCTCGACCTTCCATCAAGGTTGAGTAAATATGGAAAGACTCCTTATTTAGTCCGATATTATTGTGATAACATATCTCTATAAGATCACGATTTCCAATAAGACAATAATTATGAGGAAGAAATATTACCATAATAATAAGAAAGATATATTACATATCCCGTAATATTATTATATCATAAAATATTCTTACACAGAGGCCGAGTACATGGCAGTAGCAGAAGTAGTGAAGGAAGCATTGTGGCTGATCTTCTAAATGATTTGGGTATGAAGCAAGATATAAGGTTAAACTGAGTTGTGATAGTCAAAGTGCGATTCAATTGACTAAAAATCAAGTCCATTATGCTTGGATCAAGCATATCGACGTAAGATATCATTTTGTACGGGATATCGTGGAGGAAGGCCATATTTCTCTAACAAAGGTACATACTGATGAAAATTCAGCTGATATGTTGACCAAGGTTGTTAAAAGAGTAGTAAGTTCCAACATTGTAAGGACTTGCTACACAATTCCGCATGTTAAGTCATGTGAAGGGATTCATTGAACTATTATTGGCTTGATCTCGGTTCAAGGTACATAGGCAAACATGTGGTGCAGCCGAATAAGAACACACAATTTGTTCATCCAAAAGTTGAGAATTTCAAATTGCGTACGAGGCGGAGAATTGTGGGAAAAGAAGAGTAACATTTACTCAGCTCCCTCCGTACCACTATTTTTATGAATAAAAATGGAAAGATCGTAGTGGTACGGAGGGAGTAGTATTTACTAAATATGGAAATGCAAATGAGAAAAGTGGAAAACAAAATGCAAAGTAAAGTTTTCTCGGGGAAGTTTTGGAGTGATAATAGCGAGAGAATTGATTGAATGGTTTACATTTAGTGAGAATGTCCTTCACTCAATTAATAATATGTATGCTATTATATATTCTGAGTTTTGTAGAGTTAGAAATCATCCCAAAAAACAACAAATTGTGTAACAAAGTTATAATTTATACAATATAGATTTAGTTAATCTTTATTCCTACGACATTAATATTTCTTCATACAAGTTTTGTTCACGCTATATTATTTCTTTACTAGTTCTTTTGTCCTTGGAATTCAGGGGACTTTTCTAGTATCTTGTTGTGGGAGTGAGTTCGCTCGAACATAATAGTATTTTTTTTTATTAAAATGAATGCTATACATATTTTTCATGCATGGTTGTTTATTAATAAAAGCAAATAATACAAAATGACTAAATACTTTTTTTTTGAACTTGAATAAATTATGGAGTAGCAGTTCTAACTTCTATATGTCTCATTTGTTACGGTAGCTTCCAGTTTTTTTTGTTCCGATTGCTATATCTCCATTTTTTCCTTTGACCCCTTTGTATACATGATCGATAGATCCTCATGTGTCAACACCGTCGCCTTTTGTTGTAATCTCATTGTGTGTAACTTAATCTCGAGGCGCCTTCCATTTTTCTTTCTTCTCTAGTTTTCATTGCTCACAAAATACATTTTTATTGGTCCATCCAAAATGAAATGAACAATAATTCATCCAAAATGTTTCCTTTTGAACCTGTTTGTTCCCAGACAACATATATTTCATAAATTACAAAGAAAGAAAAACAACAGACCTCCAAATTAGATGTTTAAGCGAATTATAAATTAAAGAAGTTAGATAATACATTTGGTCGAGTTATCGGGTTTCTAGAGTACTTCACCTGTAACAATTAACAAAACCAAAGATAATTAGCTCAAGAAAGATAATTAACACATTTGATATGAAGCACCTGTACATTTGGTAAGATTATCACGGTATTAAGCACCTCAGAATAATGAAACAACTTGGGCAAATTAATCATTTGCTATGGACTTGAAATCTTAAGTTATTAATGGTGTAACCAACTCACAATTGAAATTGATATTGTCTACTAAGCATTTGATTTGATAGAAGGGGATAACAGAGATTAACGTATCATCTAAATGTGGTCTAACAATTGAAACAATTTGGTGGGTCGGAACGGAGACACGCAAGATTGCATGAACGGTAATTTTGAGAAGGACAAGTGCCAAAATTTGGACCAAGAAATAACTATTTTAAGACGTATGTAGGGAAGTTTAGAAGATGTGAAACGTCTTTAGACCGAGGTATTAAGGGAGGTGGAGTAATGGTTGTGTGAATGATGTTAAGATGTTTAGAGGAAGTTGAAGAGGTAAGGAATGTTTCAGTTTTTGTTGAACTTCTTTTATTTTTGTAATTGTTTTTACTGGATTCTCAGAGGACAAAGGAGTATATCATGTGATTAGTTTTGCTATGCCAAATGTCACTCAATGGACATTCAACATTACTTTTAATATTGATATACTAGTTTTAAAATCCGTGAAAATTCACGGGTCTGTTCGATTGTTGATTATATATTAAATTGATCTAAAAGTAAAGATTATGGATAAAATGTATCATATATGCACTCTAAAAAATATTCTATGTACTCCGTATCAGATAGGAGTCTTCATTGTACTCCTTATGTGCAATATTCATATTTTTTTTAACAACCCAAAAGATAGCTACCACTTCCGCCACGTGTGGTTCCCAAATAAGTTGCCTACAATGCGTCAGCCCTCACAAGACCGTACTCGTCTCATCCCGACAAACTGCTCCCACCCCGACACCCACACCGACACCCTCCACTCTAGCATCTATGTTGATTTTAATCGCTCCCACTGTTGGTGTTGTCCATCCTCCCCGTCCTCCCCCCACGGTTGTCTAGCTCCCCCTAATCCGAAACTATTTTTGACCTTAATCCGATCCCTGACCCGTATAACCCAACTCATATTTAATCTGAGCCGTATTTGAGCCCGGCTTGTGTGACCCGACCCGCTGGACCCATTTGACGGGTGTGCATATTATGCTTCCGCTTTATTTTTTGAGGGGTGGGGTTGAATAACTTTAATTGACTACGTTAATTTTCAACCCTTGACTGTAAAGTTAAAGAGTTCAGTCCCTTAAACAGAATTAAAAGCAAAGTCCTGGTACTAATCCTACCCTTAAATATCTTTCAATCAATTATGCTCAGTGTTTTTAGACATATAAACTCCTTACTAGCTTTATCATCAGTGTAATGCACGGGATATTATTTTTGAGGCGCGGTGTAAGTAATGTACACATTTATCATTCTTAAACTTAGCATGTTTAACAATTTCATATTGATGTCGATTTTTCGGACTCATTATCCTTCAATAAGTTTAATCATTGGAAATTCAAATTTCCATTTTTAATAGCGAGATATCTAGGGAACATCTTGAAAATTATAAACAACGTGAAAAAAAATGTGAATTAGTTTATTTTGTGTGATTATAATTATCTAATAAAGGTCTTAAATACTTTTGACATAGATAAACATAATTTAATTTTAAGCAATGTATATTTTGACAATGCAAGTTGTTTCTAGTGGTTAATTTTCTGCAAATTGAAGATATAGTATAAATATTAAACTAACGTTTAGATGTTCCATGTTTACGTGGCCTATAATACTCAATAATACTCCTAATTCTTAGTCAACACCGAATCGTCAAATACTATAATGTTTTCTTTAGTATTTCCCTAAAAGTAGTTTTAACGAAAATTATTGACATTCTGTACGAACTAAAAAATTTGTATTAGTGGGACCCAAAATATCGAAAAAAACGTGGATAATAACCTTCAAAAACCCGTCGTGTGCTCTGGAGATTTCCGGCGACTGATTGGAGATTTCCGGCGTTAGCTAGGCGCGGACAGGCCTCGACATTGACAAGGATGTCCGGCGCTGATTTTGGCCCCGTTTCGATGAGAAAGAAATCCCGTGCAGTTCCTAAAGGCCCTATGGCAATGAAGCCGACCACTCGGAAGGCCAAAGAGGAACTTTTGCGTAAACTTGTCAAGAATTCGAACTTGGATGGACAACAATCGAATCCCGGTGACGGCTCGTTCAATTCGACGAGTGAAAGATTGAATGTTATTCCGGGTTTGAACTATGTGTCGGATGACGACGCTGGGTCGGAATACGTACCGGAATCGAATGATATGGAGATGAATGGTTGGAAACAGAGAGATGGCAAGAAAATTGTTGACATGGAAGAAGATGAGGAACTTTTGAGGTTTTCAGAGGATGATCTAGATGATGAAATTGAATACTGGAGTACTGCGGTGTACTGCTTCATTATGGGTGCAAACCCGCCATGGGAGGTGGTAGAGGGGTTTATGAGAAGAATTTGGAAGGAGCACGGCATCGACAAAATCTCATTTCTTCCCAATGGAATATTTGTAGTCCGGTTCAAGGACAAGGAAGCGAAGGTAAAAATTCTTGATCATGGCTATTTTATGTTTGACAATAAACCGCTGATTGTTAAGGAATGGACCCCTGATGCCAAACTGGACAAAGAGGATGTCTCTGAAGTGCCTATTTGGGTGCAATTTCATGACTTACCTTTGAAATTTTGGGGGCGTTGTTTGCCCCGATTGGCTGCCCTAGTTGGTCCGTATGTCAAATCTGACCTTGCTACGGAGGAACGAACTAGACTAGGGTATGCTAGAGTGTTAGTTATGTCAAAGGTGGGCCAAAAGTTTAAGCTGTCAATCAAATGTTTGGATGAACGAGGAAATTTGGTTGAAATTTCTGTCAAATATGAATGGAAACCTACGTGGTGTTCAAAATGTAAGGTTATGGTCATGAGGTGAAGGAATGTAGGAGGGATGAGTTGAGAAAGGCTAGGCAGGATGCCAAACAACAGAGAGCTGATGGGGGGGTAGTCTCTCGCCAGCCTGCCTAGGGGCTGCCTAGTGGGACGTTTGCGGTTGGTCGGCCGATTGCAGGGGGAGGGAAATCTGGTCTTCTCAAGCCTGCAGGTTCCGGTCCCAAGGGCCCGAGGACCAGTGCTTTTGTGAACAAGGGAGTCGCGTTTAGTGATGTGGTTTTGGGCGCGCCGAGGAAGGAGATGGTGGAGGAAAACATAGGGGTTGGTATGGAGTTTGTGATCCATGGAAATACATAATATAGGGTGTTGGAATGTTCGTGGAATGTGTAATATAAATAAGCAGCGGACAGTTTGTGAGTTTATTAGAAAATAACAGGTAGATATTGTTGGTCTACTTGAAACTAAAATAAATAATAAGGCGTGTGCCAAAGTTCATCAGAATATTTTCTTTGAATGGAGTATTACGACTAATAGTCATTGTCATAAAGGTGGTCGGGTTTGGCTCTTGTGGAAACACGAAAGGGTGAATTTGACGATAGTGGAATATAGTAGCCAAAGTATTCATGTTCAAGTGAAGACGAATTCGGGTAAGGAGTATTGGCTTACCTTTGTGTATGCCTTTAATTCTGCGCCGGAGAGAGTCGATCTTTGGAGAAGGCTGGAATCATACGCTATGAAAGGGTCGTGGATAATTTTGGGTGATTTCAATTGTGTGATGGACGCTAGTGAGCGTCTGGGAGGTGAGAATTCGGAAGAGGCGATGACCCAATTTTGAGATTGTGTTGCGAATTGTGAAGTGTCCGATTGTAAAGCGACTGGGTCGTGGTTCACTTGGAATAACAAACACAAGGTGGTTGAGACGAGGGTGTTTAGTCGTATTGATCGTTGTTTTGTTAATGACGAATTGATGGGACTATTTCCGAATGGGTATGCTAATTTCTTTCTGGAAGGGACGTTTTATCATTGCCCTTGTATTGTGCAGTTGGAACAGCCTCCGACGAGGAGGAATAGGAGTTTTAAATACATGAACATGTGGAGTAGAGCGCCGGAGTTCAAGCCTTGTGTTGCTGCGGCGTGGGCTGCTTCCATTCGCGGGACTGATATGTACCAGGTTGTGATGAAGTTGCGTAGTCTGAAGCTGCCGTTGAAAATGCTAAACATGACCTGCTTCTCGGATATAGAAAACAGGTGCAATGAGGCTGAATCGAAGCTGCATCAGCTCCAAGTTGGGCTGCGGACTGATAGCTCGAGTGTAGCTTTGTAGGCGGAAATCGAGATGAATGAACACGTGAGGGTTTTGCAAGCTGCGCGATCTGATTTCTGGAATCAGAAATCGAAGCAAGGCTGGATTGAAGAAGGGGACGTCAATTCGGCCTTCTTCCATGGCCTTCTTCGAGCCAGGCGTTCTCATAATGCTTGTTAACATTGAGGATGTTGATGGGCGTATTTGTAAGTCTAAAGATGAGATCGAGGAGGCTTTTACTCGGTTTTACAACACGTTGCTCGGTGAGTCTTGTGAGGTTGAACCGGTGAACGTGGCTTTGGTCCGAAGGGGAAGTATATGCTCTCAGGCTCATAAACATCTCTTGGAGGAGAGTGTATCACCTGAGGAAATTAAGAGTGCTTTGTTCAGCATTTCGAGGAATAAAGCGCCTGGTCCGGAAGGTTTCTCAAGCCAATTTTTTATTAATTCTTGGGATATTGTCGGAGATGACATTGTGAAAGCTGTGCAAGATTTCTTTGTCTCAGGTAAGCTTTTAAAACAATTAAATTGTGCTAATATTGTTCTTATTCCGAAGGTGAATTGACCTAAGTCGGTGAAGGAGTTTAGGCCTATTGCTTGTTGCAATGTTTTGTACAAATGTATTGCGAAAATCATTTGCTCAAGGCTTGCTAAAGTCCTCCCTTAAATAATTTCTCCTGTTCAAGGGGGTTTTATAGAGGGGAGGAGTATTGTGGAGAATGTGCTGATTTGTCAAGACTTAGTTCATATGTATCAGAGGGGGCGTGTGTCACCTCGTTGTCTGTTTAAGGTTGACATTCACAAGGCTTATGATAGTGTCGAATGGAGTTTTGTGGATCAAATGTTACGAGCGTTGGGCTTCTCTGATCACTTTCGTAGGTTGATCATGGAGTGTATTGAGACCGTCTCATATTCTATTTGTGCGAATGGGGATAATTTTGGTTTTTTTAAAGGAAAACGAGGGTTGAGACAAGGGAATCCCATGTCTCCGTTGATTTTTACGGTGTGCATGGAGTACTTTTCTCGGATTTTGATTTATGGGAAAGTGGATAGGAATTTTAGATATCATCCGAAGTGTGGCCCGATGAAGCTCACTCATTTACTTTTTGCGGATGATCTGCTTCTCTTTTGTAAAGGCGATTCGGATTCGATGGAACTTCTGTGGAGAGCTTTTGCTACTTTTACTAGAGCCTCGGGGTTGAATTTAAGTGTGGGCAAGTCCCATGCGTATTTTGCTGGAGTTGATGAGGATCGTAAGGCGGCTATTTTAGCATTCTCAGGCTGTGTGGAAGGTACGTTCCCTTTTCGTTACCTTGGTTTGCCTATCCAATGTACCCGACTTGGAAAAGATGAGTGTGATAAGCTGGTTAGCCGTGTCATATCGAGGATTAATAGTATTGGTGCCCGTAAGCTGTCTTATGCGGGGAGATTGACCTTGGTTCAGTCTGTGTTATCCCAATTACATAACTCCTGGGCCATGGTTTTTATTATTCCGAAGTTTGTTATGGCTCGTATTATTTCTCTATGTCGTAATTTCCCGTGGGAGGGCGGTGTGGAAGGTAATAATCGGGCACTTGTGAGTTGGGAGAAGATTTGCTGCCCTTATGTTGAAGGAGGATTAGGCCTGAGGGATTTGTACTTGTGGAATGAAACGACGGTGGGGAAGTTAGCTTCTTGGGTTTTTGACCAACCGGATCTGCTTTGGGTTCGATGGGTTAATGGTATCTACCTGAAGGGGAAGGAGTGGCGAGATTATCAGCCTAACACGGACGTTACTTGGGCGTGGAGGAAAATTTGTCAGGCTAAGGAGAAGATTAAACACTTGTATGTGAATGGTACTTGGCATGGTTCACAGATCAATTATTCAATATCGAAGGTATACCAGGAGCTGAGGGTTCCGAAACCGAAAGTTCCTTGGGCGAGGCTTGTTTGGAGTGCTTGGAGTATTCCGAAACACAGGTTCATCTCATGGCTTGTGTTTTGGGGTGCGCTAAGCACAAGGAAAAAGCTATTGCGTATTGGAGTGGCAGATAATGATCGGTGTTTTCTTTGTGAGGGGGAGGAGGAGGGTTTAGAGCATCTCTTCTTTGGATGTTCTTGGAGTTCTATAATTATTGGGATGCTAAGTGATTGGGTGAACAAAAGGATTCCGGCTAGGAGGGCTCTCGTTTGGGCAACCAAGTTGAGGGGCTCGAAATTTCAATGCAATGTGTTAAGAGTGATGATTAATGGGACAATATATTATATCTGGAGGCAGCGGAATATTTGCAGAATTGAAGGTATTGTGCGGCATCCCCATTATGTGGTCAATTTGATTAAAGACGATGTTAGGAATAGAGTAATGTGTAAGATTAAATATCCTATTGGTGGAAAAGACGCTAGATGGTTGCAAACATTGTTGTAGCCATTTGCTTGTAATTATTTACATATAAATATATACTTACACTTTACCAAAAAAATAAAATTGTATTAGTTTATTTAGTTTTGACAAAATTCCTAAAAGCGAAGATGTCAAAATAAAGCTCTAAAAGGTGAGAAAAACTATAGGGTTTTTCTATGGGATACCCCTCAACTATTGGCTTTTTCGAGTGGTACCCCCGCCTTTTTCGTATTACATGGTGTACCCCTGAACTTTACTTATCAGTTCATATCATAACCAAAGTGATAAGTGTATTACAATTATTTTTTAAAAATGCATAATTAACATATTAATCAATCCAATTTGATGCTACAAACCACCTCTTTTTCTTTACCATTCACCAAGCCACCAAATGCCCATCAAAACGCACTCTGTTGTCGGTCGACATCGACCTATCTCCCTCACTCTTTTAAATCCGTCATCCTCAATCCCTCCGTCACCATCATGTCGTAGTGTGGTGAAATGGATTTTTTTGAGTAAAGGATGCAAATTGAAGAAATATATCATGGTTGATGAAAGTAAAATATGGAATAATCACTATTTATATCATCAATTGAGAAATTTCTGTTGGAAAATTATAACTTTGGTTACAATATAGACTAATTTACAAAGTTTAGGGGTACATCTTGTAATTCGAAAAAGGCGGGGGTACCACTTGGAAAAGTCGATAGTTGAGGGGTACCCCATAGAAAAACCCAAAACTATATTTATGTTCAAGTACTATAAGTTTAGTGAGGATGAAATAATTGAGAATTTATAATAAAATGTATAAATATTCCATTATAATTATTATTATTAGACAAAGCAGAAGAGAGAAAGATAAATAATCAAATATACTGTAGTATGTTTCACAATATAGTTTGATGTCTTCACGTTTTTTATTTATCAATTTTTATGCTCATTGAAATAAATGAAAGGTCTCTTTATGAAGGGAATAATGTCAAACATATGAAGATGCCACATGACGTTAGTAAAATGTTCGAACTTGCCTTTTAATATTATTATTAATATATAGATAGATATAGATTAACACAATTCTGTGAGAGATATATTTCATATTAGTCTATTAGCTAGAAGACCATAAATTGCACTGCTACTCCAACATGAATGGAGTTTCAATATTATCAGAGCTCGGCAAAGTTGATATAAAAAAAAGGTGTAAAATCTTACTCATTTCCTTTGTCCAATAAATTCAATGGCTTCAGAAACAAATTCTGGTTTTGTCCAAGAAGCGATTCCACGCTATGATGGTCATTATGATCATTGGAGAATGTTAATGGAAAATTTTCTACGCTCCAAGGAATTTTGGGTTGTTATTGAGTCGGGAGTTCCAACGCCAGCATCAGGCACAGTTCTTCCCAAAACTGAGAAAACCGAATTTGAGCTAAAAATCTTATGGACTTAAAAGCAAAACAATTTCTATTTGAAGCTATTGATCGTAATAGCTATCCATATGATACCATATCTACTCAACAAATCAGTATGTTGCAATAGCCCTTCAATCAGGGGATTTACCGTGATACCTTCCTCATATGAAATATATTATAGATGTTTCCTTGTAATGACTGTAAATAAATAGATTACACACTTGTATAAATAGCTTCTTATGTATCCTTGTAAAACACGATTAATCCAAAAACAATATAATCATTTATCATATATTCCAAACTTATCATGGCGATCGTTCCTGTGACCGAATTTATGTTGACCCCAATGACCCTGACCTGAGTCGAGCAGTATTTGTCCCTGATGTTCAAGGACGTGCTGCTTATGAACGAAACCGTTAGATCAAGAATGGTCAGATTGCACCGAGAGCCCATATGGCGTCTAGTCAACATGTAAATCAGACACTAATTGCTCCTTCAACGTCTTCTCTGCCGGTAATGGACAAAGTAGACTTCAATTCGTTAAATGCTACCAACCTGGCTACTGTTACCCGCCTATGGCAGAAACACAAGTCCGTTCCACCTAGTCACAGTAATATTTATAAATCTCCGTCTCACCACATGTCAGGTTCCTTATCTCATTTTTCTAATCTACGTTCTATTGTTCCAGTTTTAGTTGGCTTACCAAACGGTGATCTTACTCTCGCTACTCAATGTGGCAACATTATTTAATCGAACCGTTTGATTTTAAAAGATGTTCTTTATGCTGATAATTTAATTTGGCACTTGATTTTTGTTTCGAGTTTACTCATGGACGATACTCTTACAATACAATTTTCACATCAACTTTGTCTTATTCAGGACCGTTCCTCGAAGACAGTGATTGGTGCGGGTGAGCAATGTGACGACCTTTATTATTTAACAGGACTACGGAATGACTTGGCCAAGGCTTGTATGGTGGGATTGGCTGATTCTTCCGAGTTGTGGCACCGAAGGTTGGGGCACCCTTCCTCACATATCTTTCGGTTTTTACCTTTTCTTAATAATAATTCTAGCAAACATTTTCATACTAAGACTTGTGACGTTTGTCTTCGCGCAATACAAACACGTGAACAATTCACTTTAAGCTCGAGTAAAGCTTCTTCTATTTTTGAGTTAATTCACTGCGATCTATGGGGACCATACTCTGAAAACGCATCGTGTGGCTCCACCTATTTTTTAACCATCGTCGACGATTTTTCTCGTTCAACATGGGTCTATCTTTTACGTAACAAAAGTGACACCCAACAAACTTTACTTAATTTTTTTCTATGGTTGAACGACAATTTAATACGAAAATTAAAATCTTACGTAGCGATAATGGAAATGAATTTCATTGTCTTATAAAAGTTTTTAATCAAAATGGCATTATTTTTCAAGATTCTAATGTTGATACGCCTCAACAAAACGGTCGGGTTGAATGTAAACATGGACATATTTTAAACGTCGCCCGTGCCCTATTATTTCAAGCGAGTCTACATTTATCTTTTTGGGGAGAATGTGTTGTTTGTGCGGTCTATCTTATTAATCGCACCCCAACTCCCATTCTTAACGGGAAGACCCCATACGAAATGTTATTTAATAAACCTCCACCTATGGAAAATCTTCGTATCTTTGGATGCCTTTGTTATGCTAAAACCTTAAATCGTAGCTGAGACAAATTTGCTTCTAAAAGTAGAAAATAAGTTTTCATTGGATATCCGTTTGGGAAAAAAGGATGGCGTCTCTATGACTTAGACACCGGATCTTATTTCGAGTTCGAGATGTTGTTTTCATAGAAAATGAATTTCCATGTAAATCTCTCAACATTCACGATAATGGGCCTACTAGTTCTTTTCTTCGTGACACTCTTCAACCTATTGATCAAGTTGTCATAATAAGCCAACCTTCACCCACCACCTCGACATCCACCTCGACCACCACACCCTTGCCCTCTGACACGTCTCACACCACACCTCCTCCACCCGAAGATACACCATCCGAAAACCCAACCATATTGGGCCGAGACCATCGTATCGAAATTCCGAATTTCAATCTCAAAGATATTGTTCAACCAACACGAGCCTCTTCTCACGTGCTCACCGCATCAACTCTGTCGTCAGGTACTAAGTATCCAATTAGTCATTATATTAATTATGCTAAATTTTCTCCTAATAACCAAGCTTTCTTATCGGCCGTGACTCAATATCACGAGCCTAGTTCGTTTAAAGCTGCATCACAGGTTCCCGAATGGCATAACGCTATGCAACTCAAACTTGATGAACTTGCAAAGAATCAGACTTGGACTCTAGAGCCACTGCCCGCTAACAAAAAGGCAATAGGCTCCAAATGGGTATACAAGATTAAATACAACGCCGACGGTACAATCGAAAGGTACAAGGCTCGCTTGGTGGTTATGGGAAATCGTCAAGTTGAAAGGGTGCGTGGATTACAATGAAACTTTTGCACCCACAATCAAACTTGTCACGGTTCGTACACTTCTCGCTATAGCCGCCGCAAAACAATGGACCCTCCACCAAATGGACGTTCACAATGCTTTCCTTCACGGTGATCTCAACGAAGAAGTATATATGAAACTTCCCCTGGGCCTCACCGCGCCTAAAGCTGGTTTGGTTTGTCGCCTTCGCAAATCCTTATATGGCCTCCGTCAAGCACCACAGTGTTGGCAATACGCTAAGCTTGCTTCTGAATTAATTAAATATGGCTTTAAGAAATGCTCGAGTGATCACTCATTATTTTCCATATCAACAAACGGTACAGAAGTACACGTTCTCGTCTATGTTGACGATCTTGTTATTTAAGGAAACAATGACGAGGTCATTCAACACTTCAAGAACTATATAAGTCGGTGTTTTCATATGAAGGACCTAGGCCACCTCAAGTATTTCTTTGCTCTCAAAATCGCAAGAAATAAATCCGGAATTTTTGTGTCTCAACGCAAGTACGCTCTTGATATACTTACGGAAACCGGACTCCTAGGGGCCAAACTGGCACCAATCCTCATGGACCCAAATCATCAATTAGCTCTTTCCACGGCTCCTATTTTGCATGATTCACAGCCCTATCGCCGTCTTATGGGTCGCTTGGTTTATCTATCAATTACTTGTCCGGAGCTCATATACTCGGTTCATATTCTAGCTCAATTCATGCATGCTTCTTCAAAGGACCATTGGGCTGCCGCGCTTCAAGTAGTACGCTACCTTAAAGGCTCTCCGGGTCAAGGCATTTTACTTAGCTCGGACTCCGATCTTCGCCTCAATGCTTACTGTGATTCGGATTATGCTGCATATCCAACAAGCCGACGATCTCTCTCGGCCTACATTGTTTTTCTCGGCTCATCTCTCATATCATGGAAAATAAAGAAGCAAACAACCGTATCTCTGTCATCTACGAAATCCGAATATCGTGCTATCGCACATACGACGTGTGAATTAAAATGGCTCAAGAGCTTAATAACCTTCATGGGTATCTCTCACACCGAGCCTATTCATCTACATTGCGATAATCAATCTGCCCTTCACATAGCAAACAATCCGGTCTTCCACGAAGGGACAAAACATATTGAGGTTGATTGTCACTTCATACGAGACGAAATACAAAAAGGCAAAATCACGACAAAATATGTGCACACGAAATCTCAGCTCGTTGACATATTCCCCTATTAAAGTCCTCGGCCGCATACCATTTGACGAGCTTTTATCCAAGTTGGGTGTTTTGACACTACACGCTCGAACTTGAGGGAGGGTAATGGCTATCCATATCTACTCCACAAATCAGTCCGTTGCAATAGCCCTTCAATCATAGGATTTATCATGATACCTTCCTCATATGAAATATATTATAGATGTTGCCTTGTAATTACTGTAAATAAATAGATTACACACTTGTATAAATAGCTTCTTATGTATCCTTGTAAAGCATGATTAATCCAAAAGCAATATAATCACTTATCATATATTCCAAACTTATCAGATCGTTCAATCCTTGAGACCATTCATTGTAAAGATACGTCTAAGGAAATATGAGACTCAATGAAAAAGAAATATCAAGGCTCGACAAGTGTGAAACGCGCACAACTTCAAACTTTGAAAAGTAGTTTAGAAACATTGGAAATGAAAGACAAGGAAACAGTCTTAAGTTATTTATTTTGCTCGTACAATGGAAATTTGCAACAAGATGCAATTTCATGGAGAAAAGATGACTGATACAACTATTGTGGAAAAGTTTTCGCGAATATTATCAAGAGATATCAATTATGTCGTCTGCGCAATTGAGGAATCAAAAGATATTGATAATCTCTCAATTGACGAGCTGGAAAGCTCATTATTAATTCACGAGCAAAAGATTAACAAAAATCTTCCACAAGAAGATCAAGCTTTAAAGGCTTCTACTAATGCCAAATTTAATAACTTTAGAGAAAGGGTAAGGGAAGAGGTAGACGTCGAGGAAGAGGATTTCATTTATATAAAGATGATGGTACAAGTAATAAAATTAATTATGATCAACCATTCTCGGAGCAGAGGTCGAGGTCATATTTTAGATAAGTCAACAATTAAGTATTATAGATGCCATAGATTTGAGCATTATGCTTCTGATTGTTTCACAAAGCTACCACACAATAAGGAGAAAGGTAAAAATTAAAACTTCATTGAAAACAATGAAGTAGAAACATTAGTGATGGCGATTCAAGATTACATAAGATCCGACAACAATATTTAGTCTGTGGATACAGGTTGTAGTAACCACATAAGCGGAAGTAAGTCTTCTTTTTTCATATTTGAATGGAGATTTTAATTCTATTGTGACTTTTGGTGTATGGTGATTGTTGGACAGTTAAAGTCATGGGTAAAGGTGATATTGAGATAAAAATCAAGAATGGTTCCGTCGAAACAATCTCAAATGTAATGTATGTTCCAGATCTCAAAAGTAATTTGTTGAGTGTGGGTGATCAATTTACAAGAAAAAGGTTATAAGATAACCATACAAAATATTACTTGTGAAATTTATGCTTCTACAACAAGATTTATTGTTATTATACCAATAAGTTCAAATAGAATGTTTTTGTTGAAGATTGAGCATTCATTCTTCCTTATTGGCGTAAGTGAACGATCCAACTTGGCTTCGGCATTTTCGTTATGGACATTTGAGTTTTGGTTGTCTGAAAACACTTCAACAAAAACATATGGTAATAAGACTTCCTCATATCACAATTCCTTCTCAAGTATGTGAAGAATGTATGGTGGGTAAACATTACCGTACTCGATTTTCAAAAGGTAAGTCTTGGCAAGCAAAAGCCATTTTGAAATTAGTGCACTTAGACATTTGTGGTCCTATAAACCCATCTTCTAATGGAGATAAGAGATATGTGATTACCTTCACTGATGATTATTCAAGAAAAACATGGGTTCATTTTCTACAAGGAAAATCAGAAGCTTTCTCTGTGTTTAGAGTTTTCAAAGCTCTAGTTGAATATGAGTCTGGAAAGACAATTAAAACTCTTCGAACTGATCGTGGAGGTAAGTATTGCTCTAATGAGTTTGAAACATTTTGTAAAGGGCATAGTATTCGTAGAGAGATTACAACACCATATACACCACAACAAAATGGTGTATCAGAATAGAAGAACATGACTATTTTTAAAATGGTGAGAAGCTTATTGGCAAATGGGTGATTACAAAATACATGTTGGCCAGATGCGGCAAATTAGAGTGTTCATATCTTGAATAGATGTCCCACATTTTATGTTCAAAATAGGATGCCGGAAGAGGTCTAGAGTGCAAGAGAACCAAGTATTGAACATTTTTGAGTATTTGGGTGCATTGCTTATGACATGTTCCAGATGTGCAAACAAAGAAACTTGATGACAAGGGTGAAAAATGTATTTTTTCTGGAATTAGTGAAACTTTCAAAGCGTATAAATTACACAATCTGATCAAATAAAAGATCAAAATTAGTCATGATGTTGTATTTCATAATAAGTAATGATATCATTGATAATAATAAATAATGATAATAGAATTAAGAGGGAACTTATTTTCTTAATGCAATTAATAAACTACAAATTCTACTCACATTTTATAGGTGTTTACATAAACAAATGAAAGGTAATGAGTGATTTCATCAAAATTAGTCATTCTTTAGCAAATATTTATAAACCTCTAATTACAATATATTATAATAGCCTCCCTTAAACTGATGTTCTGATATCTAAACTATATTAATTTCAACAAACGAACGTCCAATAACTCTCGAAGTTTCATGATAAAATATAAAGAGATTTGTATTATTTGTATTATTAAATGTTATGTCTTGAATATGATTACAAACAGACCCATATTTATAGTATCACGAAGATACCGTATCTAACTAAAATTAGGATACTAAATCCTATCATAACAATATTATTTCTAATTTTATCCTAGATAATAATATCTAGAATATTCACACAATATTATCATATTGTGTTATACCGTATATACGGTAATATACCGTAATACCCTTCCTCAAGCTTAGGGTAATTTTGTTAAAAATTTCCCCGAGATTGGATCTACAATAAAACCAAGAAAAAAAATTACAATCTTTCTTCGTTTTCATAATTTTCTTCCAACACAGTTGCATATCAGACCCACCGGCAAAGATAAGAGCTTAACTCGCCAGTTTATCAGTGCGTAACTCGCCAGTATTTCGTATTTCGGTGCGTAATCGGACTCGCCAGTCAAGAGTTGAACTTCCAACTCAATTTTTTTCATAGGTTATCCGACTCACCGAGACGAGAATAACTAACACAATAACCTGACTCACCGAGTCAGGGACAACCCTGTCTCACGACACAGGGAGAGCCGTATTTCGTAGTAAGGTAGGGATTTTTTTTGAATTGTTAACAAGAAAAGAGAAAATCGTAGATCCGTGCCAGTGGGTGTCGTATATTATCAACCCACCGGCACGACAGCGGAAGCGTAATAATTAGGTCTCAAGAATCGAGAGACTCTGATACCATGATAAAATATAAAGAGATATGAATTATTTGTATTATTGAATGTTATGTCTTGAGTATGATTACAAACAGACCCATATTTATAGTATCACGAAGATACCGTATCTAACTTAAATCAGGATACTAAATCCTATCATAACAACATTATTTCTAATTTTATCCCAGATAATAATATCTATAATATTCACACAATATTATCGTATTGTGTTATAGCCTATATACGGTAATATACCATAATATTTCACAAACGTGTCTCTGTTGAGCGCTTTTGTATATATGTTGGCAAGTTGATCTTCACTTTTGCAATGCATCATATCAATTGTTCCATTATTGCATAGATCTCTCAAGAAATAGTATTTTGACATCGATATGTTTACTTCGCCTGTGTAGCACTGCATTCTTTGACAGTTTAATTGTTGAAGTTTTGTCACAATAAAATTTTGTAGGTTGACTTTGTCTAACCAATAGTTCATTTAGTAATTTTCTCATCCATATGGCTTGACAAGCACAAGTTGTAGCTATGAGAAATTCGGCTTCTGTGCTAGCCAATGTGACTATGGTCTGCTTTTTAGATGACCATGATATAGTGCATGTTCCAAACATGAAAACATAACTAGAAGTACTTTTTTGATCATCTTGATCTCCTGCGTAATCGCTATAAGTATAGCCAATCTGATTTGACTTTTCACCTTTTCACCTTTCCTGTGGAATAATATGAAATCTTGAGTTCCTTTTAAAAAACGAATAATTCTTTTTGCGGCTAATAAATGTAATTATGTTGCATTTTCCATGTATCTAATCATTTGGCTTACATACAAAATATTGTATATTCGGTATTGTTGCAGTAAGATACATCAAACTGCCTACAATTTGTTTGTATCATGTACCATTGTAGACTCGAGATTGGTTTTGGCCTTATTTAGTATTATCTCCATCCACTTTTGTTTTTCCTACTTTCCTTAAATAATTGTTCATCTTTACATTTCCTACCTACAATGTTTCATCTTTTAGTTGATTTTTATGGTCAATATCATTATTGATCCCACATTTTTTCTCAACTTCGGTTTCCCACTACATACTCTACTCCTCCCTTAAATTCTGTTCCACCTCCTCCATGAAGCTTAAGTTGGATGGAGGGAGTAATTACTATTTATAGTAACCTAGTACATTTGTTTTGATGATTACAAGTAGCACATAATGGTTTGTTTGTCTAGTTTGTATGATAAGATTTGCAGGGTTGGACTTGGAGACTACGAGAACTTAAGTTTGGAGTACGGATTGGAAAGAGGGGAGTCTGGATAATACTCATATTTGGGTTAAGTGATGATCATCCAAATCATCAATTGTTGTGGAATTATTAACACCGACGCCCATCTTTTGTTTCTTTTGAGGTCTAGTCGTCGTCGTCGTGGACTCGTGGTCATGGAACTCATGATGTTTGTATGATTTCTTTGTCTTCGCAAATTAGCATAGCCACCTAATGCATAATTGTACTCCTATATTGATGGAAACTACTACTCATATTTTATACTCCTTCCATTCCATTTCATCGTGGTCAAGGAGAATTATCGAGATTGAGTATAAACTAGACTAGAGTCTACTAAACGAACTAAAATAACTAGAAGAACTCAAATAAGCAATAAAACTACGAAGTCAACGACAATATGTAAAAACTAGTTCAAGTTGGGTTCATGGGTACCTAGGTGATCAAGAAGAAGAATAAGGGTAATGACGGGGTTCAAGTGCCTAGACTACGTCCGGCTCTCGCTCTAAACGATCTTGAGTCCTCTGATGAGTAACTTCAATAAACAAAGCACAATGCCACAAAAGAAAAGAAGACAAGCAAGCATGTAATCGTCACCACATTCCTAACAAGCATTTCATCAAACATGTCATGTGCACAAAGTTTAAAGGCAATAAGAACAACTTCAAAGAACACTCAAATCACCCCAATCACTTATAATGAAACCCAATCCCCCAAATGACCCTAGAGGGGATCTACTCACTCATCATTTGGAATTCAACAAAACAAGGACTTGGCAACAAAATAACCATGGAAGCATTCACTGTGATTCAACAAGAAACATGGAATAAAAAATGAATTCTAAGCATAAACAAGATGAAAAACTAATTAAAAGAAATTATAACTAGTGAAGATAAAGGAGAAGAGAAATATACCACTAGATGAGAGGAATTATGAGCTAGAACAATGGAAGAAGAATTGGAGAATCCAAGCTTTGATTATAACCCAAAATAATGAAGGACGATCTAATTTAGACTAAGATTCAAGAGTAATTAAGGCTAGATTAAGGAGTAATTAAAATCTAATTAAGACTAAGATAGATCTAGGGTTTGGTGTCTAAGAAAGAGTTACAGTGTTGGGTCTAATTAAGGATGATAAATGGAATGGAAAGGTAGTTACCCATAGCGCCAGACACTCAAGGTAAGTGCTTCCTGACCTCCTCACCAAAAAGAGAAGAAGGGTTGTCCCACAATCCAAGGTGACCACATGAAAGATATAAGAAGAATGAAGAATCTAGTTGTTTATAAAAAAAAGGAAAACGTCCAATACACCACCTCTATCTTCCTTCCTCAGGTCAGGAACTCAGTCCCTCGGTAGGCCCTTCATGAAGGAGAACCAAACAAGTAAGCTTATTGTGGGGTTGTTTTCGTGAATTTCGTGTTGCATATTTTCTTTATTTTCTATTTGATTTTCATGAGACCACAATTTTTCTTTCTTCTTCTTTTTTTCTTCTTATTTCTTTTTGAATATTTGGGGCTAGACTTGATTATTTTGGCCCTTCTTTGGCAAAATGATATATACCATGCATAAAAGACATTATTTGGAGTCTAGAAACATAATTTTGCAACAACAAGATTTTTGGTGTATGATTTGAGGAATGATCGAAGAAAAGGTGAATGGATTGAAATGTGGATGAGAATGAGGTGGTCACCTCGAAATATGGTCACCTAAGGACACGACAACCAAGTAGTTATCGCACCACGGGGGGATCAAAGTGGTGAAATGCATGCCCTCGAACCCGCACTAGGAAAAAGAATGAATCATGCTAAAATGTCAACAAGCCAAATGAACTAATACCATTTAGCTAGATTAAAGTTCAAACAAGGCAAAAAGACTAACAAGAGAACAAGGATATTCATGACTAAATTTCCCAACAAGACAAGAAATTTAAGAATTTTTCAAAATTTTCAATTTTTATGGATCTTTTTTTGAAAAGATGAAAAGAAAACACAAAGAACAAGAAACAAGGCAACAATTACGCTTCCACAACAACCACAAATTTAACAACACAAATACTTGATAAGCTTGTTATGCAATGTTTATTTCGCGTGCTTTATCTCTTTTTCTCTGTCGGAACCGCTCTTGGGAGTGGGTTTTGAGGCCTCTTATGCTTCTTCTAGTGTGTTTTAGGGTTCTAAGGTCGATCATAGAGAAATGAAACAATTTCATCTCGTTTCTGACGCTTAAAGAGCAAATGAAGTGAAGCAAGGATGACTCGATGCCTTAGGCTTGATCCCGAGTCTCATAGGGGTCCACTTCAGACGATTCCGAGCACCGAGACTCACACATGAACCCCCGAGCATCACATGAGAACCAAGGAAAAAGTATAAGAGCGTCATTAGGCCTACATGGTTGTGTCCTACACTTCTTTTGAAAGTGCAAAAGAAGTCGGATCACTAGAGTGCAACACGACCAGGTCGCGAAGGACACAACCGTGTCGGCGTAGGGGGACACATCCGTGTCCTACCCTACATGGTCGGGTCGACCCACCCTACATGGCCTTGTAGGCCCAGCTATACCCGGTTTCGATTTCTCGCCTCCTCCCCTTTCTTCTTACCCTATAAATAGTCCCTCTTGTATTCATTTATGGACACAAAACCCTAGATAATTATTAGCTTCTTGAGAAAGTTTAGCTTTAATTTTTCCTTAATCTTTCTTCATTTAAGCTTAATCTAGTTCTTAATCCTTGTAATTCCTTTGAATACTTGAAGACTTGTATTGGGTTTCTCAATCTTGACAACATTGGGTAATCTTCTTGGGTTGATTTTATTCAAAGTTAGCATATTTTTCATCTCCATTGTTAAGTTGGTACAATCTTCTTCTCTTTTATTTAAAGTTTTCATATTTGTTTATGTTAATTGTTGATCATTGTTTAGATTTCATAATGGATGCTTTTAGTATGAGGTTTCTTGTAATTGTTTCTTATTCTTTGTTAGCCATGTGTGAGTAGTTTCCTTGCTAGGATTAGTAGGGGAATTGGGTGTCTTCATGGGTGATTAAGGGTTTGTAGAGGGTGTTGGTGGTTGTCTATGTTGCTCTTGGTTTTGTGCATGTGCCATGTTTGATGTAGTGCTTGTTAGACATGTAGTTGCAAATGCTTGTTTTCTTGTCTTCCTTGTGTGGTCTTGCATGTTGCTAGGTTGGTTTCTTTTGCGAGAGCGCGAGACCTCTAGGTGCTTACGATGCGAGACCCCAGACTTTGCCTAGATAGCTTGACTACCTCATCATTCTCGCTTTCCCTTGATTGCCTAGGCACCCTTGAACCCGACCTAATCCTAGTTCTTTCCTTATTGATTTTTCCATCGTTTTAGCTATTGTCTTCCTTGTTTGTTGTCTTAGTATAGTCATAGTTGAATTGTCATAGTTTATTCATAGTCCTTAGTTTCCGGCCAACCTAATTCAATCTTTAATTGTCGTTGCTTGAACTTGGTCTACCGCTAGCACTCTCTAGTCTAGATTATTGTCCCCGTGGATCGACCCGACTTACCCTAAGCTACCTAGTTTTGGTTGGTTGGTTTACTTCGTGTTTGGGATTGATGGCAAATCCCTCCATCAATTCGGCGCCGTTGCCGGGGACGGTTTGCTTAGACTTTGTTTGCTTGTTTTTGTGTGTCTAATTTTCTCTTGTGCTTTCTTTGTTTCTTGCTTGTGTGCGTTTATTGTCGCTACCTAGTGCCCATAAAGCACTGGGTGTTCTCACGTTTGTTTTAGTGTGTAGTGCATGCCTAGGGGAGGAGACGATTCTTTGCTCTTCAATTCAGATCCGGAGAGACTCTTTAGAGCCTTTCACCAACGGGCGATTGCTAGAGTTAGGAACTCTCAACCGGGTACTAGCACCAACAACGAAGATCAAGCATTTGGATTTGACTTAAACGAAGCACCACTAGAGACCACCGAGGAGAACTTCTTAAATCCCTTTGGTACATCGATTCAATCTTCGCCTCCTACTTCTCCGTCCACATCACAATGAAGTTCTACACCGTCATCTCCCGTCAATCCAATCATGCCTAAGTTTTCGTCACACTCCACTTTCACCGAAGACATTTTGCCCGGTCTTACGGCTTTACTGGCCGCTTATGCTGTAGATTTTATGGCAAAAACGCAATTCATCCAACTTGTTGAAAGAAATCAATTTAGTGGATTGTCCACCGAAGACCCACACACAACACATGGCGAGTTTTTTCGATTATTGCAACGCTATATCTTATACGGAAATTACCCAAGACTAAATCCGGTGAGTTTTTTCCCCTTTTCTGTAATTGGTAAAGCGAGACAATGGTTTAAAAGTCTTGACAAGGCAGCTTTGGGTATAGACACTTGGAATAAGCTTGCTCTAACTTTTTATCAAAAGTTTTATCCCCCCCGAGAAGAATAATTTGTTGAGAGCTTCAATCACGGGATTCCAACAACGTGATGAGGAAGGTCTATATAAGTCGTGGGAAAGGTTTAAGGCCTTGGTCCATTCTTGCCCACATCATGGGTTATCTCAATGGTTCCTAGTTCAACAATATTGGAATGACCTATATGAAGACTCAAGAGCTATATTGAATATGGGTCTAATTGGGCGGTTTACGGAAGTTGAGGATGATCAAACATGGGCTCAAATTGAAGATATGGCGGTCCACAATTCACAATATAGTAGGCCTCGGAAGGATAATAGAGGGAGAAGGCACGAAATTGATGCTATTACACAACTTAGTGTCGATCTTGGTGCTCAATTGAAAACTCACATGGAGACAATCAACAAGAAGTTTCAAAGCCATGTGAATCAAAACCAAGGCACAAGTTCTTCCCATCAACAATCAATGCAACAAGTAAATGCTATGGGTATGGCATCTAATCCTTCAAATCATGGCATGATTGAGAATTGTGGCATTTTTGGTCATGAATTTTATGAGTGTCAAAGCAATGTGGAGCAAGTCAATGCCTTTCAATCATACAAACAAGACACACCATTTTCCAATTATTACAATGAGAACACTCACAAGCATCCCTACCTCTCCTACAAGACACAAAATGTCCAAAATCCTCATGTGTTCCAAGTTACACAACAAATCCAACAACAATACCGTCAACCCTATGTTGCCCCTCCCTTTAGAGGCAATCAAAGCTATCAAGGCAATCAAAGGCCTTTCAACAAATACCAACAAAAAAATGCCTTCCAAAATCAAGGTTACCAAAATCAACAAGGGTTTCAAAACCAACAAGGCTTCCAAGCTCCAAATTCTCAAGGGTTCCAAAACAATAATCAAGGATTTCACAATCAAGGGAACTTCCAAGGCCAAAGCAACTTTCAAGGTCAACAAGGATTCCAAGGCCACCAATAAGATAGCAGGCCAAGAAGTCGATCACCCACTCATGATTATGGTTTCCCCTTAGCCATCACCAATACTCCACATAACCAACAATCTTCAACTTCGGAATTTGACATGCAAAAGACGTTGTTGGATATGCAAAGGAGTAATCAAGAAATGCAAAGAAACCAAATGGAGATGCAAAGAACTCAAAAAGAGTTTTATGCTCAAGTTCAAAAGGATAACAAGGCAAGAGATACTCATGTGAAGATGCTTGAGACACAATTGACTCAAGTTGCGTTGGAAAGCTCATCAAGGCAAAAAGGCCAACTACCTCCTCAAGGGGTACCACCAAAATTTGAGACCGTGAATGCTATCACCTTGAGGAGCGGTGCATTCTATGATTCTCCCTCATTGCCTAATGAGCAAGAGCCTATGAAAGAAGTGGAATCTTCAACCCGCGACTATGAAGACCCGGGCAAGGTCATGGAGGAGCAAGTCCTATGGGAGGTTCAAAAATTGATTAAAGATAAACTCCCTTCTCCTATGAGGCAATCCAAGCAAGAACTCTCCCTTCAAGCTCCAAAATCCATGCAAGGTGATTTAATGATCCACGAAGATGTAGATGAGAGCAACAACATCTTGTCTTCAAGGTTGGATTTTACCACATTCACACCTAGCAAAGCTATTGAATCCAAGAAAAAGAAAGTGTCGGTTGAAACATCAAAGCCTAAAGAACTTGACACATAGAACTACCCTTTCCATCGAGGCAATCGAAGACAAAGGCGAATGCTCAATTTGAGAGATTCCTTGATATTGTGAAGATTGGATGTGAACATCCCATTCACCGAGTTAATCACCAAATGTAATCCTCTAGAAATTCTAAAGCAATACAGTGGCGGAAACACTGTAGAGTTGGGATTAAAACACACTAACAAACTATATCTTATTAAAAGAAATGGTCAGTCAATACAAATGCCACTTTTTACAAAAGGGCTAAAATAAAATTCTCCAAACGGGTTGATACAAATCCATAAATAACGAGAATGAAGAAAGAGTAGGATCTATGCTACTCGCTAGCTCACACCCAAAACTCAGCAGCAAATACCTGTCATGTTATAAACATAACAGCGACATCAGTGGGGAGTAACTCGGGCGTTCTCCCAGCCATATTATATCATATGGAAAATAATAGTATTGCTATATTAAAATAATTAAAATGGAAAACATTAAATGATATAATAAATATAAGTTTTCGGTGAAAATTAAAAATATTGGAACAACAAAATCAGAACAAGTTTTCAGAAGAAAACTACAAACATTTGCCAACCTGTAAACCAAAATGTATCGATAATAATGAAAAAAATATGGGTTTTTCTATGGGGTACCCCTCAACTATCGACTTTTCCAAGTGGTACCCCCGCCTTTTTCGAATTACAAAATGTAACCCTAAACTTTGTAAATTAGTCTATATTGTAACCAAAGTTATAATTTTCCAATGAAAATTTCTCAATTGATGATATAGATAGTGATTATTCCCTATTTTTTTCATCAACCATGATATATTTCTTCAATTTAAATCCATTACTCGAAAAAATCCATTCCACCACACTACGACATGGGGGTGACGGAGGGATTGAGGTTGACAGATTTAAAAGAGTGAGAGAAATAGGTCGATATCGGCCGACAACAGAGTGCGTTTTGATGGGCATTTGGTGGCTTGGTGAATGGTAAAGAGGTGGTTTGTTGCATCAAATTGGATTGATTAATATGTTAATTATTCATTTTTAAAAAATAATTGTAATACACTTATCACTTTGGTTATGATATGGACTGATAAGTAAAGTTTAGGGGTACACCATGTAATTCGAAAAAGGCGGGGGTACCACTTGGAAAAGCCAATAGTTGAGAGGTATCCCATAGAAAAACCCAAAAAATATTCACAATGGCGTTATGGATAGGATTAGTGTTGAAGGCTAGACTTTCACCAGGAGAATACTAAAACTAGCTTCGAGAACTTAGTTCAAACAAATCAAACCTCGATCTCTTACTAAGCTACTCAACCATAATAGGACGGCGACTTATAAATGCGTGACCCTAGTTTAAGATATTATTCACACCCTTCCCGAGCACCATAAATACTCAGTTCAACCCGACGGTGTCTTACACTGCGAGACACGAGTTTAAGGTCAAAATATACACACACACTCCCGAACACCATATATGCTCGGTTCAACAACCAATGTGCCCCATAAAGACACACCAGCCTTGTACTCCCTCCGGTCATAAATTATTACCCCATTTAATGATTATATTTGAGGTATATTTTAATGAAATGGGGCAATAAATTGTGACCGAAGGAAGTAGTTCATAGCAAAAACGTAAACCTCAGACTATATTACTCTAAACCCACACTTGCATTGTCATTATTCCATAACTCCAAAAACAAAGCACTATCGATATAAACAAAGGATATAATCATTATGAGGATATAAAAGGAATATACATTTTATATTAAAAGGGAAACTTTCTATAAATAAAAACTTACTAATTTTAGAAACCTGATTAAAATAGAAATATTATTATAGAAAATTCATAAGTTATTAAAATAAGTGTGTAGACACCCGCATTTGGCCACTAGGTGTCTATAGTAGTTTCCAAAAAACACCCGATGATGATCGGACGCAAACGTTCTTAATACGCTCGAATACGGACTCGGAATCAATAATATCCGATGTGAGCACTTAGCGGAGTACAAATTTCATAAAACCGACCTCAAATCTAGGCCCAGTGGGTCATTTCCAATAAAAAGAGACTAATTTGGGCCAAAAGCGACACCAAAAATAAAACCGTCTTTTTACGACCCAAGAACACGGTCCGAGGCAGAAATTGACCTTGGCAAACCTTCTAGAAGCAAGCGCCCATACCAACAAATTCAAATTTCAAAAAGTCAAACACACCCTATTCTTACTCCACCCGTCTAGCCACTCGATCGAGTGCCATAACCTCACTCGATCGAGTGCAACAACAAAAAACCGATCATGCCCCTTTTTCAGGGCACTCGATCGAGTGCACTAGGGCCACTCGATCGAGTGACCCTAGGTCGTGGGGCATTTCCTATAAATACCCCCCTTGTGCTCTTCACATTTCAGAATTTTTATGCAAAAACCCTACATTTTTCAACCTGAAGTCTCACATTACACAATACATATTACCCTAAGCAACCCTAAGCCAAAAACCGAGCTTTTATCTCTCGAAAAACGATAATCATCCCTACACACAAACACACCATAACTCTACTTACATCCTCGATACTCCCGCGCTCCAGTCACTTTATACGAGTCCATTTCCGAGGCCATTTTAAGCATGTAGGTTGAGGGTGTCATCAACTAATTTTCTCTCTTTTCTCTTCCTCTCTATCTCGATATATATATATATATATATATATATATATATATATATATATATATATATATATATATACACGTATCATACTTTGTATTTTAGTTCTTATCTTTGTCGCATTTTGATTTTCGTTTATTTTTTTTATCGTCATTTTAATACCGCGTATATATATAATAGTAAAATTTCCAGTCGACCACGTCTGACTACGACCACCGCTCCAAGTCTGTTCAATCCCTTTACGAGTCGCGACGGAGGTGGCACCCTTTCGAGGAGCGCCGCCCCAAGCACTCAAAGGCGTATCGCGATCGTGGTCGTTTGTAGTTGAACGCGTCCAATTCCATTTTCGAGATTAGTACGGAACCCATTGACGCGAAAATCGACACCACATAATCCGTAAGGGTTAGTATCGGTGTCGTGACGCGGAGGGAGACATTTTCGTCACTAATCAAATTTTTCGATCCTAAAACATTTTTTTTATAAAATTCCGATAACGGTCTCATAATTATAAAACACGTATTATGAGTACTGAAAACCGAGCCGAATATAAATTTCGTCATATTTATATTCGACTCGGTCAAGTATCGATTTTAAAACAATTAGAGATTTCGTAATAGCTCTTTACGAAATTGAGCAGCAGCTCGAACAGGGGGCACTCGATCGAGTGCCATGGGCTACTCGATCGAGTAGCACCCCAAAAAATGGGCAGTGAGCCTGTGAGAAGGCCACTCGGTCGAGTCTTTGCCATGACTCGATCGAGTGGGCTTCTTTATTCAAAAAACCGAGAGCTTCAAGCGTCATCCGAGCCTCATCTTGTTTTTTTTACGACTTTAGTCGTCACGTGTAAAGGTCATCACGTGTCTCATTTCTTCTAAAACCATGCATTGTAACTCGTTATTCATATTATTGTTACCGTTATTTCGTTATTCGTTATTTTTGTTTTGGCCGGGTTGTACTTCCGCCCGTGTAACTTGTAACCGTTTTATTTTGTCTCGCTTTTATTTATTTGTGTTTTACCATTTATAAATGAAAATCACATGCCAAATCACTTTGACGTGAATTGAGATGCATTAAAATGACGTAGCAACCTATTTGATATTTATATCTTGTAAAACGTTGTTTGCATAACATTTTACCGGATTACTAGCACGAGTATTATAAACTCGAACGATGTCTTAGTAGAGGCCACTAAGTGCGGGCGGGGTTGGGTGTCCTTCGTGGGCTTCCCAACACGTACCCTCACCCCTTACTCAGAACCTCGATTTCCGGATGCCCGAAACCGTTGGCGCACGAGAGTCATTTAATACACGATAAACGATAATGATGGTATCGGTATCGCAATGCAAAGGGACGAACCCCATAGACTCTGAAATCGAAATGGGCCGTACTTTGTGCACAGTCCACGACGATATAGAGTGGGTTCGAATGGGCCCGAACTCCCACAATGTTCGGTGGTGACTCCTAATTCGACTTAAATTTTAACCCGAGAACCATCTCAGTTGGAAAACATTTCGCCGCCCAAACCCGCGTTTGGCCGTGTAGGGGTTGACCTATGTCATGTCCACAATTTGGCGACTCCGCTGGGGAGAACTGGTGTGTGCCTTACCATTGGGACCTTCAGAGTGAGACTCGAGGAGAAATCATTCGATTAGTACAATACGCATGTTAGTTTTACGGTTCATGCATAACCTCATTTTTTACCCGGACCGGTACTGGTGACCGACGTCCCACTATACTATGATATAGTCCGACTTGGATATGTCAAGGTGTTCATGGCTAATTCGTATGGGTCGCGGCATGTTCTAAGCTCAACTCGACTTAGGAAATCCGTCCCGATTCTCGGAGAGGCCATTTGCACTGGTATAGAACCTATTTCGACTGACCGAGACTTAGTGTAAAGCATACATGGCGTCATTATAATGCTTACGTGACTATGTGCTACTTGGTTTCCGTGTCATTTTCAAAAACCGTCATTTTTAAAAAAATGCATCTTTTCAAAAAATATTCAAATTTCAAAAAACCAGAAAGCTACCGAATTTAGGACTTATGATTTGACTCAAAATAGCCTATTTTTAGCTGGTATGCTATCCATTTCAAAATTCAAAAATTTTTGACTTTTCAAAAAATCGGCCCCGACGGCATTTTCGCCAACTTTAAAACTCGGGACCGTCCACCGGCTTTCTCGGAATTCAAACTTTCTCTTCAAAAACTTTCCTCTTTTTAGAACTTCCCGTATTTAGTAGTGTCGGGTCTCCAATAAATCGTCGAAGGTTTTTAGCGTCGCAACTCCGTCGATCTTACATCACGAGTTTCCCCCTATCCCGGTCCGCCTTCTTTGTCTAAGGCATGGTTAACCTGCGTAGGACATACTCCTACAAAGGAAGGCCCATTTACACACTCGAGTCCAAAGTCTGGGGAAACCTCACGTGGACCTTCCTTCGAACGGGATTCGGCCCACTTAGCCGAATCCTAAGGAAAGTATACCATTCATGAGTCAGCCATCTAGATGTCTTTTCCAAGTCATTTCCTTTTTTCGGTCATTTCCTTGCTCGGGATGTACTATTTCGATTCTAAGGTCCGGGTTCAGTTTCTGATTACGCGGTGTTCTTACAGACAGGCCACCATCAACCAGAAACAGAAACAAGATGGAGGCAGCTGTGAACAGTCTGAAGACCTCCATGAATGCCATGATCGCTAAACAGACCGACATTGAAACCCAACTGACAGCAATAAGGGCTGACCAGGTAGCTATCGCTGCTCGTGTGACTATGGTGGAAGCAAGGGACTCCTAATACCGGGGCCACTGGGCCTTTGGCTGAACTAGTTAGCGCGGTGCGCCGGCTAGAGGAACCAGTCCACCTATTAAGGGAAAACAACATTCATCGGGAAAATTCTCGAGACTACTCCCCGGTGAAGGACAAGCTTCCCGCAAACCTGAACCTCACGGGTTTGCCCATGTTTGAGGGAACCGAAGACCCGTTGCTACATGTGCCGGCCTTCAAGGAGTTTATGACAATCAAGGGGATTGACTCAAGCATGTTTAAGAATCTGTTCGCTGCTTCTCTTGAGAAACACCCAAAGGCCTAATACTACAGGCTAGACCCAAAGAAATTCCCGACTTGGGATAATGTGGCTACGGAATTTGCTCGAAACTATGTTGATAACACCGAGATCCAGACCGCAATGCGCTCTTTGGAAGTTATGGCCCAGGAGCCCAAGGAAGGTTTTACCAAATACCTTCAACGCCGGAGGGCCGAGAGTGTAAAACTGGTTGATAAGCCCAGTGAAAAATCTTTGGTGGAGGCCTTTGTCAAGAACCTCATTCCCTCCTACCGGGTCCATCTCCAGTACGCTGTCGTACCTAATTTCACTACCCTTACTGAAATGGGTATGAGGATTGAAGATGATCTAAGACTAGAGGGCCTTACTAAGGCCTCTAGCATGGGATACCAAGGGGCTTCTCGTCCACTACTAAGCCCCTGGCTGCAACCCGCAGCATCTTTCACGCGGTTAATCTATTAGATGCTCCGTCCAAAAGGAATACTCCACCTCGGGTATTCACCGATATAGGGACTACCTATACATACGCTCTACAGAGGCTGTCTTCCAAGGGTCTGATCCAACCGATAGGCCCGACCCCTGAAGTCCCGGTTGAGAAACGTTCCAAAAGCTACATTGTCCAAGCCTACTACCAATATCATCGGGGCAATGGGCATGATACTGAGAAATGTTGGAAGTTGAAGCATTTGATTCGGGACCTCATCGAGAGTGGGAAAATACCATTGCTCGGGGACAAACCGAGCAACAAAGACAACCCCTTCAGCTCTCACGCTATCTTCACCGGGGAGGTGATCGACTGTTCTCACCTTATCTCTCCTTTCATCCAACAAATCAATAGGATCTGGTTCGATGATGAGGATGATGTGTACCTCACCAAAGGGGATTACCCCCGAAGAGATCCGAAAGGCTAAGTCCAAGGTCTTAGCCAGTAACCACCTCGCCAGTGCCGGTCATCCTTACCAAGCTACTAGCTCTAAGGACACCCCTGTCCCGGCAACCGTTACTGAACTTGCAAGGACGGAGATTGCCCTAGAAGAGCCGAGTACTGATACGGCTCTTGTCAAACTACTGAAGAGAGCTCGAGTTGACCTCACTATATGGCAACTCTTGGTTAGCTCACAAGAACATCTAGAGGCACCTACTAAGGCTCTCTATCAAATCAAGATCGACTCCCTGGTTACCCTTACTGAAATGGTAGCCACAATCATGCCCTACCTCAAGGACAAGTCCAAGGAAGAAGGCCCATTAATCACCTTCTCAGAGTCCGACCTACCGTCGTTCGGGGCCTCTCATAATCTGGCCTTGTACATCACGTTGATTTGCCGGGGGAAGTACCTCCCAATGACCCTAATTTATGATAGGTCTGCTGTGAATATCCTCTCTTTACGGACTGCCAAAGCCCTCGGCATCACCGATGCCGACTACATACCGACTGCTCAAACTATCCAGGCTTTTGATGGAAGCCCAAAGTCGGTTGTTGGGGCCGTTAAGCTGACCATTATAACGGGCCCAATTGAAAAGGAGCTAGAGTTCCAGGTGATCGATGTCACCTCCTCATTCAATCTGCTTCTAGGAAGGCCATGGATCCACGCCGTTAAGGCGGTGTCCTCCACTCTTCACCAAAAGGTCAAAATGCCCCTGCAAGACAGTATTATTACTTTGGAGGCAACCCCTATGACTGTGGCTAGCTGCAATGCCACAAACCGCGCGGACCTTTGGGGGTTCAATTTTGTGGGGATGATTGAGGAGGAATACCTTTTCAGGCCCTATTTTACTACTAGCATCGACACGATGCTACAAAATTTGGGGTATCTACCGGGGGCTACTTCGAGGCCATATCTTCCAGCTGGGAAGATTATTGAAGTCCTGAACGACGGAGAATCTCGCTTCGGCTTAGGGTATGCTGTGACCCCGGGGAATGTGGTCCGGGCAGGTATTGAGAAGGCCTGCAACATCATCAAGGGTACCTACTTGGACCCTTACAGCCCACGGTTAGCTGACTACCTCGTCACAACGGTATTCGGGGCTGTCCAAGTTGGTCTGTACCACCAACTATCGCATATCCCGAGACTAAATTAGCTCGGGAATGCAACTATATCACGGATGACATATTTGCCCTCATCCAATCTGAATCAAAGGAGGGTCCTAGCAATGCCGAGCCCGTGCTGAGGCTCCTGTTTGGGGAAGACAAGGCTGTCCCGACCCCTAAGTAAGACTTGGTGAACCTGATCCTCCGGAGCAACAGGTTCGATCCTTCGAAGCTGATCTCAAAAGTCGGTGCTAATACTGGGAAAAGGGCATGGAAGAAGACCATCAAGTGGACTGACAGCCAAGGCCGAGTCTACAAGCTAACCACCTGTGAAGAAGACATGCCGGACACCGATTCCGAGTCTGAGTCTGAGTCTGAGTCTAAGTCTGAGTTCGAGTCTAGGGGGTCTGGTGCTAGAGTCCAAACTGTAGCCCCTCTCCCTGTAGTCACTTCCACTGGAGCCTCGGGGTCCGTCCCGAAGGCGCTCTCAATCCCGCCTCTGACCAATGATCAGATGGCCTCTCTCTTTGAGTTGTTTTCCAAGTTTTCTATCAATAATAATGATAATCGTTTTGCTTACGACTTGTCTTTTTTTCAAAATGCTTTCAATTTCGAATATGCAATGACATTGAGAAACCCGATGAACAGGTATCCTTACCTCCGCATCTGATCGAGCAACTAGAACAGAGGGATTTCCGAGACCCGGTAATCGATGAAACCGAGTCCATCAATGTGGGAACAACCGTAGAGCCCCAGATGCTTAAGTTAGGGTTATCCTTAGATCCCGAGGAAAGACAACAGTTCACAAACCTCCTTCAAGAGTTCAAGGACGTCTTCGCATGGTCCTACAAGGACATGCCGGGGATAGACCGGGAAATAGCAGAACACCGTATACCCATCAAAGATGGGTGTAAGCCGGTAAAACAGAAGCTCCGCAAAATGAGACCCAAATGGTCTCTCAAGGTCAAAGAAGAGGTCGACAAGCAGTTCAAAGCCGGCTTCATACAGGTGTCTGAATATCCAGGCTGGGTTGCGAACATCGTGCCGGTACCTAAAAAGGACGGTAAGGTGCGCGTATGCGTAGATTTTTGGGACCTTAATAAAGCAAGCCCGAAAGATGACTTTCCATTGCCACACATCAATATACTGGTGGACAATATCGCTGATCACACCCTTATTTCCTTCATGGACGGGTACGTCGGGTATAATCAAATCTAGATGGCAGAAGAAGATATGAGTAAGACCACCTTCACTACACCTTGGGGTACTTACTGCTATACTGTCATGCCATTCGGTCTCATCAACGCCGGGGCCACTTATCAACGAACAGCCACGACCTTATTACATGACATGATGCATAAGGAAGTGGAGGTTTATGTGGATGACATGATCGTCAAGTCCAAAAGCCGAGACGGGCATATTGCTGCCCTAAGGAAATTTTTCACCCGACTTCGTAAATATAACATGAGGCTAAACCCTCAATAGTGCGGTTTCGGGGTAACATCTGACAAATTACTGGGTCATATCGTTAGCCAATGCGGCATCGAGGTCGATCAAGCTAAAATCAAAGACATTGCCGAGATGCTGCCTTCTAAAACCAAAAAAGAAATAAGGGAATTTCTCGGGGAAGTTCAATACATCAGTCGGTTCATTTCCAAGCTAACTATGGTGTGTGAACCCATTTTCAAGAAGCTGAAAGTGGGAGAACGAACACTGTGGCACGACAAATGTCAAATGGCCTTCGATAAAATCAAAGAGATCATGTCTGCTCCACCGGTATTAATGCCACCTTAACTCGGTTTTCCTTTGTCGTTATACTTAACAACGACCTAGACAACTATGGGAGCTATGCTAGCACAGACAGTCAACTCAGAAGAACGAGCCATTTACTACATCAGCAAAAAATTGTTGGAGTATAAGTGCAAGTATACTATGCTCGAGAAGACGTGCCTAGGCCTAGTCTGGGCCACCAAAAAACTCCGTCACTATATGCTCAGCTAGGAGGTACACGTCTTATCCAAAATGGATCCGATCAAATACATGTTCGAGAGGCCAATCCTTAACGGCAGAATGTCAAGATGGACCTTGATGTTGGCAGAGTTCGACCTCAAGTTTGTGCCACTAAAAGCCATCAAAGGTCGGTTAGTAGCCGAATTTCTTGCCGACAGTCCCATAACCGAAGAAGGGCACACAGATACTTGGTCCTTCTCAGACGAAGATATATTCCATACTGACACGGAAGCATGGGATCTATATTTCGACGGGGCGTCCAATTTCCGAGGGTTCGGGGTCGGGATTCTCCTAATATCACCAAAAGGGGAGCATACGCCATTATCCATCAAACTGGATTTCGACGTGACTAATAATGCGGCCGAATATGAAGCATGCATCCACGGGTTGCAGGCCGCCGCTGATTTAGGAGTCACAAATCTCCGGGTTCACGGTGACTTATCTCTAGTTATCAACTAAGCCCTTCAAAAATGGAAAACTCGGAACGCCAATCTCGTGGCCTACCAGGCGCGAGTAAGGGTTCTCGAGAAATAATTCCAAAAGGTAGAATACATTTATCTGCCCCGGGAAGAAAACCAGTTCGCAGATGCGCTCTCCAAGTTAGCATCCCTACTGAACATCCCGGATCACCTAACCAGCATGCCAATTTGCGTCGAAAGACGGTCCGAGCAGGCATATGTCCACGCCATTCTGGACATCGAAATAAATGATCCGGAACCTTGGTATCTGGTTGTTCTAAGCTACATGACAACGGGAGAATATCCCCCGGGAACTGAAAATCGGGCCAAGAAAGCTCTACGAAGGTTGGCCACCCAATTTATTCGTACGGACGATGGACAGTTATACAAAAAGACTGCACAGGGGGCTCTCCTCCTATGCGTCGACAAAATACAGGCTGAAAAGGTTATGGCCGAAGTACACGATGGCGATTGTGAGCCCCATATGGACGCCCATATTTTGGCCCGAAAAATCACGAGACTCGGATACTACTGGAACAGTATGGAAACCGACTGTCATTTATACGTCAAAAACTGCCATAACTGCCAAATTTTCGCCAACGTTTAGAATATGCCATCGTCCCTACTATACACCATGACGTCACCATGGCCATTTTCGACATGGGGGATTGATATAATTGGGAAAGTAAACCCTTCCGGAACGGGAGGTCACTGTTTCATTTTAGTAGCCATCGACTATTTCACCAAATGGGTCGAGGCCGAGTCATATCGGATTTTGAAGCATGTCGCCAGGTTTATCCAAAACAAGATTATATGGCGATACGGGGTCCCACACGAGTTCATCGGTGATCACGAGACACATTTCCAAACCGAAACCGCTACATTGCTAACCAATTATAAAATCCAAAGACATACATCTTCGCCTTACCGTCCCCAAACAAATGGAGCGGTAGAGGCAGCTAATAAAACAATTGTCACCATACTTAAAAAGATGGCTGATAATTATCGGGACTGGCCCGACAAAATACCTTTTGCCCTGTAGGGATACCGAACGTCAATCCGCACCGCAATCGGTACAACTCCGTATTATCTAACGTACGGGATGAAAGCGGTTCAACCAGTCGAATTAGAAATACCGTCTCTCAGAATTCTGCTAGAAAGCCAAGTGCCTGAAGCGGATTGGGTACAAGTTCGATATGACTCGCTAGTTCTTTTGGACGAACGGCGGTCCTGGGCCCTCAATAACATCCATATATATCAAAAGAGGATCCAACAGGCTTTTAACAAAAGAGTTAGGCTCAGGAATATCGAAGAGGGGGATCTAGTTCTCAAATCGCTCCGTGCATTACTACCAGTAGACCCAAGAGGAAAATTCAAACCCAATTAGGCTAGACCATATCTGGTAAAGAAGGTTTTATCAGGGGGAGCATTGATGCTAATGGACCTGGACGGGAATGAATTTGTCAACCCGATTAACTTGGACCAGCTGAAGCGCTATTACCCCTAAGCCACATCTCAATGTCATTTGCGAAATTTATCAAAATTATTATTTCCAAAATTTATAAGCAAGTGAATAAGTTAGGATTATGTATCCTACTGTCGAACATCTCGAACTAATAGTCTTGGTGTATTTCGAAATTGCAAAATTCCTTACCCGAACTACGTTTGGTTTGATTCCACTAACTGTGGATACGTAGGCAGCCCTTCAAAAGGGCACAACCACCGCAATAACGAAAAGACAGAAACGGTTTCACTAATAAAATACTTTTATTAATAAAAAAAAAACCCGATAAACTCGGGAATTTCCAATTACAAAAAGCCACAAAAAAAGAAGCAAAGCACACCACAAAAAATAGTAATAATATCTAAATAATAAAATTTAAGGAGACATTTATCTAGGGTATCTTGCCCTTGCCTTTGTCTTTCGGGTCACGTGGAGCCCGGGGTCGAAGAGGCGGGGGCGAGCGTTCCCGGATGACAAGGGGAACCTCCTTAGCTCGAGTCCGCTTCTTTGACAGCGGGTCTTCTGCTATTGTAACGGGCCCAAGTCGAGCCCGTACATGCTCCGGCAACCTGTCCGTAGGACCAAGTCGGTCCTGAACTAATAATCTGGGCCTAAGTCTCCTCTCTAAGTCTGTTTGGGGGCTCACTTCCCCCCGAGCACCTCTAGCGCTGGACCCCCCAGCTTGAGTCCTAGCTCTTCCCCTCTGACCCGACATTAAACGGACCAATGTGGCCGGAGTCTCACCTAAATCGAAGAAACCGTTATTGTCTTTAACCTGCTCTCGTCAAAGCAGGTCGAAGGCTTCGTCGACCTTCAAAGCAGCTCGGGCCTCGGCAGAATCTGCCTTGTTCCCCTTCTCATAGGAGTCAGACACCCAAACTGAGTGAAGGGATTCGGAAACAGATCAAGTAACCCGGGTATACCACCATTGTATCCAGGTGTCACACATAACGTCGGTCAGCTGGGTAGGTTCACTCACAACTGCCTCGTTCTCCAGAATTCGCTGAAACCAACCATACTGTCTGAGTATGCGGTCTGGATAGAGATGAACTGTCTGGCTGAGGGACAAAATCACCTGATAGCGGGCTTTATCTCTAGGCGCCAAACCTGTCCAAGCATAAATGAGCCACCACGGGACCACCCATCGGATCAATGGACCGCGATGGAATGATAGTTCTTCATCCCAGTACTTCTGGTTGATGAGGCAGGATGAATCGATAGCCCGTCTCCTCGTCATCACTTGGTTAGGCTGATATCGACTCGGGTCAAACGGAGGCTCGATGATTGATAACCTCTCAAATAGCCAGAGCTGAAAAAACACAAGGCTTATGAGATTTCGGGATGATTTTGACGTTTGCCCAGGGGTACTCGATCGAGTGCCTGGGGATCACTAGATCGAATGACACCCCTAAAACGGAACAACGGAGTTTTGACGAAGGCACTCGATCGAGTGCCGGGGTGACTCGATCGAGTGCCTCTGAAGCAGGTTTTCGCAAAAAAAATATGAAAAAAAAGAAACCAGGAAAAAAGCGATATACTTGCAGCAGGCGGGTACTCCCAGTCAGACGGGCTGACGGGTCCCTTTTGCAATCATCCAAGCCCGGGATAATCTCCCCCATAATCAACCACGCGGGACTATACTTCGTCTCCATTAAGTTACCAATGACAAGAGACGAACGCTGCCCATACATGACAGCAAATCCAGATAACCTTCAAAGGCGTACACGTGACGCATACAAAACACAAACGCCCTGCGACTGGGAATTGGCAAAACCCGAATATCATACGGGTTCATGAATTTCTCAGCCAAAGCAAGCAGAGAAATAGTATCCCCTTCTGCCATACGGGATACTTCAGCATGGGAAAGCCCTAAAAACTCCCGCAATTTCTTCCTAGGGTCGTGGACTGAGAAAAGAACAGCAGGACAGAGCAAAGGGTTCCATCCTCCTATAGCAGCAATCTCCTCCGGGAGAGGACAAATTTTGCCTCGAGGAAAGGCGAAAACGTGGTATGTGTCGTCCCAGTAGGACAGACAGGCGTCAAGGAAGTAACGATCCACATGCATCTGGCGGAACGAGAACAGTTGAGATATACCCGATTGATTCAGGGCTACCTTATTCGCGTCCCTAAAGCGATAGGACCAATCTTGCAGCATGGTAGTCAGGCGCTCAGTACCCATGACTAAAATTTCTGAAAGAGACAAGTTTTTGTTGAGGGAAAGAAGAATTGAGAATTGTGGCAAAATTGGTACAAGGGTCAGTGTATTTATAACATCCAAACCCTGACAGTTCCCCTGCTACTATGCATCCTTGGCCCAGGCAGGCCTAAAGCATACAAGCCCGATCTTTCTCTCCTCCTACGGACACAGTAATTAAGTCGTCCCGAGTAGTCCTAACAATTTTCAAAAAAAATCAAAATTCTAAAATTTTCAAAACTTTTCAAAAAAAAAAAATCAAAATTTTGCTCCCCAGCGCGAGTCAGTGTTTTACCCAAATGTTACGTCCAATTTATTATGTAAACGTGTACAGGTACACTAAAGACTTCGAAGGCAAGTCCGACTCCCCACGGAGCCATCAACATCAAGACATGTATGACCCTTTGTCTATGGCTGGCGAGCCCTTTTACGCAAGTGTAATGGACTATAAACGACCCGACCGGAAGTCTACCAGGTCTTAATCCTCAATTGGCCTGGTAACTACTCTGACTTTTGCCTTGTCCAAGCCTTAGTCAGAGTGGGGCTCTGTAGACGTCCGCATTTGGCCGCTAGGTGTCTAGCAGTTTCCAAAAGACACCCGATGATGATCGGATGCAAACGTGCTTAATACGCTCGAATACGGACTCGGAATCAATAATATCCGACGTGAGCACTTAGCGGAGTACAAATTTCACAAAACCGACCTTAAATCTAGGCCTAGTGGGTCATTTCCAATAAAATGAGACTAATTTGGGCCAAAACCGACACCAAAAATAAAACCGTCTTTTTACGACCCAAGAACACGGTCCGTGGTAGAAATCGACCTTGGTAAACCTTCTAGAAGCAAGCGCCCATTCAACAAATTCAAATTTCAAAAAAAGTCAAACACTCCTATTCTTACTCCACCCGTCTAGCCACTCGATCGAGTGCAATAACCTCATTCGATCGAGTGCAACAACAAAAAACGGATCAGGCCCCTTTTCAGGGCACTCGATTGAGTGCACTAGGGCCACTCGATCGAGTGACCCTAGGTCGTGGGGGCATTCCCTATAAATACCCCCTTGTGCTCTTCACATTTCAGAATTTTTATGCAAAAACTCTACATTTTTCAACCTAAAGTCTCACATTACACAATACATATTACCCTAAGCAACCCTTAGCCAAAAACCGAGCTTTTATCTCTCGAAAAACCGATAATCATCCCTACACACAAACACACCATAACTCTACTTACATCCTTGATACTCCCGCGCTCCCGTCGCTATTTACAAGTCCATTTCCGAGGCCATTTTAAGCATGTAGGTTGAGGGTGTCATCAACCTATTTTCTCTCTTTTCTCTTCCCCCCTATCTCTCTCTCTCTCTATATATATATATATATATATATATAATAGTAAAAATTTTGAGTGGAACACATTTGACTACGACCACCGCTCCAAGTCCGTTTAATCCCTTTACGAGTCACGATGGAGGTGGTACCCTTTCGAGGAGCGCCGCCCCAAGCACTCAAGGGCGTAACGCGATCGTGGTCGTCCGTAGTTGAACGTGTCCGATTCCATTTCCGAGATTTGTACGGAACCCATTGATGGGAAAAACGACACCACATAATCCGTAAGGGTTAGTATCGGTGTCGTGACGCGGAGGGAGACAATTTCGTCACTAATCAAATTTTTCGATCCTAAGACATTTTTTTTTATCAAATTTTGATAACGGTCTCGTAATTATAAAACACGTATTATGAGTACCGAAAACCAAGCCGAATATAAATTACGTCATATTTATATTCGACTCGGTCAAGTATCGATTTTAAAACAATTATAGATTTCGTAATAGCTCTTTACGAAATTGAGCAGCAGCTTGAATAGGGGGCACTCGATCGAGTGCCATAGGCTACTCGATCGAGTAGCACCTCAAAAAATGGGCAGTGAGCCTGTTAGAAGGCCACTCGGTCGAGTCTCTGCCTTGACTCGATCGAGTGGGCTTCTTTATTCAAAAAACCGAGAGCTTCAAGCGTCATTCGAGCCTCGTCTTTTCTTTTACGGCTTTATTCGTCACGTGTAAAGGCCATCACGTGTCTCATTTCTTCTAAAACCATGCATTGTAACTCGTTATTCATATTACTGTTACCGTTATTTCGTTATTCGTTATTTTTGTTTTGGCCGGGTTGTATTTCCGCCCGTGTAACTTGTAACCGTTTTATTTTGTCTTGCTTTTATTTATTTGCGTTTTACCGTTTATAAATGAACATAACATGCTAAATCACTTTGACGTGAATCGAGATGCATTAAAATGACGTAGCAACCCATTCGATATTTATATCTTGTAAAACGTTGTTTGCATAACATTTTACCGGATTACTTGTAATCCCCTAGAAATTCTAATGCAAAACAGTGGCGGAATCACTGTCGATGGGATTGAAACACATTGATGTCTAATAGATTATTGTATGATCAAAAGGTAAGTCTGAAACAAATGCCACTTTTCCTAAAAAGGGCGAAAATAAAACTTCCAAAATTCGGTAAAACAATCCATAAAATGAAACAACATTAATAATAATAATAATAATAAATGAGTAGGATCATGACTACTCGCTAGCTTAGACCCGATCCCGCAAAACAGATAACCTGCCATGTTAAACATAACAGCCACAATTCAGTGGGGAGCAACTCAGGCAGTTCTCCCAGCCATATTACATAATATATAAGCAATAGAAGCATAATATAAGAAAATAGATTAAAACTCAAAACATTATATATATCAAAATAGATTCAAAATCCTGAAAACAATTCAGTAGCCTGACGGCGTCAAAACGAATAATGGAATTTAAAACCGATGATCAGTACAGCTTTTACTACTAGAGATATGTCAAACAACACCGAAGTGTAACTTAGTGCCCACGAAGCGACCCCTAAGCCTTACTGGTTAAGTAACTCAGTGCCCACGAAGCGACTCCTAAGCCCTCTCACCAGACAACTCAAACTATAATAGGACTGCGTTCAGCGAGGTCCTAGCCTAAGTACATGCGCATGACTCCTGAGCATAAACGATACCCAGTTCGACAATCAATGTATCCCTGACGCAAATACACTGACCATATAGCTGATGACAACAAACAACATATCCTAGACTTATATACTGTACATTCTCATTTCCAACATTATTCCACATTCAAACCATTATAAGTATTTTATCCGAAGATATCTTAAATATTCTCAAAATAGTAATTTTCCAAAGATAGAAACTTTCTTCAAATAGTAACTTTCCAAAATAGGTATTATTATAATTTGAAATCGTTTAACATATGAGTTATATAAAATATTTAATATTAGGCCTTGAGACATAAACATTATATTTATTAGATAAATGTATAATTAATGATTAAAAGTCAAAGAGAGTAAAAATCATAATTATTTCTCAAAAGGTTGGAGTTTAAGTAATTAAAAGAAATAAATTACAAATTTACAGATTTTTCAGATTTGCACTGTCTTACTATAAAATTCATAATTAAATCATTAAAAATCAAAACGACGTAAGATCAGTGAGGTTGAAAACTTTAAAGGCTTAACTACAACTTTTGTTTCTGGATAAAATTGAAATTATTAACTTAAAGGCGGTTTTTATTCGTAGTTTTGTAAACTGACAGAGTCTGTCACCCGATTGTATTCCTTTAATAAAACATGTTTAAAAATTTATTTTGAAACAAATCCAAATGGAAACATTAACTAGACTCTTTAAAGTTAATGTACGTAATTTACCGAAATTAAATTAAAATTTTATCATAGGTTTTAAATTAGGTTTTTCAATAACTGACAGATTCTCGAACTAATCCGTCATAGTTTCATAAACGATTTATTGTGACGAAACTACTTGGAATTAATTTACGAAATTTAACAGATATATAATAGACTTAAAATAAACATTAGTCTCTTCTCAAACCTTTCAAAAATAAGATCTGTAAACATGAGTAATAATTCGTACAAAAACACTAATCGATTCTGAAACATGCTGTAATTATGTTAAAGACAATAAAACTTCCAATTTGGTATTTCATACTAAAAATCACGAAAATTAAGTGATAAATTATTATTTGTATGTTTTAGTCTCGGCTTTATAATAATTTAGTAGATTCGATGCACGACAAATTATAGCATGCGATTTGTAACATTAAAACGATAAAAACAACATGTGAGAAATCGATTAAAACTATTATCATAATAATTTAGTAAAACATGTCTATTAGTAAAAATACGATTTTAAATATTACTACAAGCAACTACGACATATACATCACGCAATACCGAGTCGTGCCATCATTGTTACCTTGTTAGTCTTCGAGATCTGAATCGACAATGTACTCGTCCGCCTCGGGATCCTCCAAATAACCTATAAAACGGTATACATATATGGTGTTACGACCATATAAAAGTTACTCTACAAATTAAGAACTACGCGGAATAAGAGTAATTGAATTACCCTGGATTTAGAACGAATTAGGGTCGAAACGGAAACCGCAATATTGGAACTTGGTACGGAGATAGTCCGCCTCGAAGGATCGCACAAACAAAGCTTTGAAAAAGAAAAGATCGAAGGAACAAAAGATGATGAAAGTTACTGTACTTTTTTTTTGTAAAGATGAGAGAGGAGGTTAAAGTTACGTAAAACAAATATAATGAGGGTTAAACTAAGAGTTTGATACTAAATAGAAGAATAAAAGAGAGGTGGAGTAGGATTAGAAGTAGGAGAGTAGTTAGCTAACTAACTAAAAGAAGATAGATTAACCAAGATTAATAATATTATAAAGAGTAAACAAAAGTCACCAAAATCGACTAGCTCCAAAAGACTTAATATTGGACTCGATTCGGGTCCAAAATAATTTACGGGTTGATATAAACGAGATAGGGATTGATATCGAAATTGACGGAATATAGTATAGAGTTACAATATAATTGTAACAAAAGTCGGTTTTATTTTAGTAAAATAGCGGGTGTTACATTACTAGCACGCGTATTATAAACTCGAATGATGTCTTAGTAGAGGCCTCTAAGTGCGGGCGGGGTTGGGTGTCCTTCGTGGGCTTCCCAACACGTGCCCTCACCCCTTACTCAGAACCTCGGTTTCCGGATGCCCGAAACCGTTGGCGCACGAGAGTCATTCAATACACGATAACCGATAATGACAGTATCGGTATCGCAACGTAAAAGGGACGAACCCCATAGACTCTGAAATCAAAATGGGCCGTACTTTCTGCACGGTCCACGACGATATAGAGTGGGTTCGAATGGGCCCGAACTCCCACAAAGTTCGGTGGCGCCTCCTAATTCGACTTGAATTTCAACCCAAGAACCATCTCACTTGGGAAACATTTAGCCGCCCAAACCCGCGCGTGGCCGCGTCGGGGTGGACCTATGTCATGTCCACAAAGTGAAATGTATAAAAAAAATATCATTTCTAACGAAATTAACATATTATTATTATCGTCGTTATCGTAACTTTAATATATTTCTAAATTCGTTACTCAAAATATTAATAAAATATAATAAGTCAATATATAGTATTTTATAAATAATTAGGAAATCGAGTTAAAACTATATTTTTTTAAAAAAAAATAGTAGTTTTAAGAAAAAAATATCAAAATTAATTGAGTCGACGAATTTTATAAATTAAACGAGATTTTATAAAACTTTGAAATTAATTTTAGCAAATACATTTTATCAATAAATAATACTGATTTTACTAAAAATAATAAATCGTAAACAAATGAGAAATTATTAGGGAAAATAGTCTTGGCTAAAAATGTATTTAAAATAAAATCGACTATTTCCTCATTTATTAATATAAGTCGTAAAAAAAAATTAATTTATTGAACAAGTATACAAATCTCGATTATAATATAAAAATATTATTTTGAGTTAAAATTATAAACTAACGAAATATGAAGAAAATATGAAATCGTTCTTATTTAGTTACTTGTGTCACGATAACCAACAAAATATTATAATGATCGTAAATAATTAAATTACTAACGATTTATAAAACGATATCAAAATTTGTAAAATATTTGTAAGGTACACAATTTAAAATAATATTTTTAGCGAATAATAAATAGCTAAAATTAGAAAACCGAAGTAAAAATATTTACTACATACTACTACTCAAACATACGATATAAAATCGAGTAACGTCTTAAAGTTACTATATCTTACTAAACACACTGACAAACTATATCTTATTAAAAGAAATGGTCAGTCAATACAAAGACCACTTTTTACAAAAGGTCTAAAATAAAATTCTTCAAACGGGTTTATACAAATCCATAAATAACGAGAATGAAGAAAGAGTAGGATCCATGCTACTCACTTTCTCACACGCACTCCAAAACCCAGCAGCAAATACCTGTCATGTTATAAACATAACAGCCATATCAGTGGGGAGTAACTCGGGCGTTCTCCCAGCCATATTATATCATATGGAAAATAATAGTTAATTTAAATTATAAATAAAGAAATACGAACATAATTTTAATTTAATTTAATTTATAAAATCAGGGGTGTTACACCCAAGTCCTGGCTTATGGGAAATTCATGAGAGAAGTTACTAAACCGCATGGTTTGACGCGCCTCTATTAATGTTGTACGGACGCACTTTAAGCAGAATACCAGGTAAGTTATATCACGAGATCCGACAAATATCTGTATTACCACGTTAAAACATATTTGCTAATACGTATAATATCTAGTATTCTCTACTCTCCTACGTGCAGCTTAACATGGCTTGCTTGTCGCGTGAAATCGCATGCAAAGAATGTAAAAACACTTACTTCGACAAAAACATAATTGCTCCTAAACCAACCGACATAGAAAAGACATAGGATTAAAATGATTGGTTGTTACAGTTTTACACCACATTAAACAAGCGCGACATGGATTGATTAGAGGACGCTACGTGCGTGCGGGATTTGGTGTCGATAGTCTATTGATATCTACTTCCCAATACGTACCCTCACCCCTTACTCATAATCTACGGTTTCCGGCAAAGTTATTCTAGACATGGAATGCTTAAGGTTACAGGTCTTTATCTTTATTAGGTCCCCAAGTCACTCAACTTTAAGCCGGCAAAGATGCGCCCATACATTTATCTAGTACAACCCACGAATCGCCAACTAAATCGAGGTCTGACACATCGCCTAGAACGTGGGATCGCCCCCCCCCCCCTCGAGGGACCATGTGGGTGCGGATGACGCGCTGGTGGCAGCGTCCACATCGACAAACGGAATGAGACTCACAATTCAATGGAACAAGACCTAATTGTATGGTACTTGTATTTCCCAAAAAGTCTACTACTTTTGTTCCCCTCTAAAGAAAAAGGTTGTTGTGTGAGGTTAAGGTATATAAGAGTGTATGAGTGAATTGTGACAGCTAACATTGACTTGGTTATATAGACTCTTACCCTACGCTATGCGTGTTTGCGAGCGATGTTTGACGAAACGGACCAAAGCACAAGTTGTAGCAAGCAATTGTTGTTACCGTTGTAAACTGCAAGTTACTCCCTCCGTATCTATATGTTCGTCTGCTTTGTTTAATATATGAGTGGACTATTATATTAAAAGTGGACGAACATATAGATACGGAGGCAGTATTACAATCTACCCTCCTTAAAGAAACTTTGTCCTGACGTTCACCAATCCTATCATTCGACCTATACACCCGATATTGAACTATAGTTACTTATTAACAATGCTCCTTTACTTCCGAACTTGGTGCATTGACAATACTAATGGTCATGATACATCATATAGTGAGAAAAACCACTACAAAAACATAAACAAGGTATTACAACAAAAAAATCGAACCCCAGTCTCACACCTCCACTATACAAGAAGGCCGACCTAGGCATAATCATCCATATATCGAAAAGAGACCAACAAAACAAAGATTCAACAGCACTCCTAGCAAACCTAAGAGATCACCCATTCAAGACACTCAGTTGTGGGGGAAGGGGGAATACCACTCACATGACTAACAAGGAAGACAAATAAAAAAAAGAATCATAACATCTTATCACTATACACACGACTTTGGTGGAACATACACGTCATCAAGTAGCGGAGGAGGGGGAACGTCAACTCACAGGTGAAAAAGAACAAATCAACGGGATATATGATACAAATCAAATTGGGTAGGCACTAGTGTTGACCACGGGAAGGAACTGATGTGCTTTATGTATATCATTTATATCGTATGCGTTGTCTTGCTTTTTTGAGTGAAATCGCTCTTTAGAATGGTTTTGAGGTCACTTATGTTTCTTCTAGCGTATTTTAGGTTTCTAAAGCCAATTAAGGAGGGATGAAATGATTTCGTCTCATTTCTAAGGTAAAAGAGCAAAGAAGAGAAGCCATGTATGGTGTCTCAGAGATTTAAACTCAACCCGAGTCCCTTGAAGTCCTACTTGAGACAATCCCAAGCGCCAACCATCATAAAGATGTTTATAAATATCATGTAGAGTCATCCCTAAGTGACACAAGCCATGATGGAAAATGCAAAGGAAGCTGCATTCCTATGGAGGTTACGGCCTTGACAAATGGAGTCTCGACCGAGACAAAAGACTTGTCTGGACCAGGACATATTGGTCCGACTTGGACGACTTATTGGTCATAGTCCTGACCCTTAAAACACGGTCGTGACCGCTTTGGCTTATTATGCCACTTCGATTTATTCGTTTTCTCCCCATTTCTGAGCCTTATAAATATTCCTCTTGTGAATCATTTTTGAAACCATCTTAGGCACAAAAACCTAGACCCTTAGCACAAAATCCTAGATCTATTTTAGCCTTCATTCATTATCTTCTTATTAGCTTAATATATATTTCTTTAATCCTAGCTTAATTATTTTTTAATCCTAATTTGATATTTGTATTATTGAAGACTTATTGGATTGATCTACTCTATTGACAACATTGAAGATCTTTCCTTGGGTTTATTTATGCGAAGATTGAATCTTTTCTTCTTGCTTTGTATTGGTATAACTCTTATTCTCCTAATCTTTTCTGTTTAAACTATTGATGATTGTGTTTATGTTTAGTAATCTTTAATCTCACATGATGAACTATCATGTCTATACTTGTTACATGATTTGTATTGTTGTTGTTACCTTAGACATGAGTGAGTAGTCTCCTTAGAGTTAATATGGTGATTGAATGTTGTTTATGGATGATTACGCGGAAATAAGTGGTGTTGGTATTGTTTATGTTGCTTTTAAAGCTTGTGCACTTAACATGTTTGATGAAATGTTATTTAGACTTGTAGTGATCACTGATCAATGCATGGTTTCTTACTTTCTCTTCCTTGGTATTGCATGTTGTTTGGTTGAATCTCTTTGTTACGTTGCGAGAGCTTGCTCGGTGCGGAGACCCTATGGCCGTTTAAGTTGCAAGAGCTCGAATATAGCCTAGGCAAATAGACTTTACTAACACCCTCGTTTCCCTTTTATCTCATATACACCCTTGAACCTGACCTAATCCTAGTCTCCCCTAATAGTCCCCCATCTTAGAAATGCGTTTTTCTTACTTGTTTTGCATTAGTTTTATTCGTGGAGCATAACTTGATCACCATTCACAGTCAAACCCATTTCATCTTTGTTTAGTCTTGAACTAAGTCAGGAACCATAGTATACTTTAGTCTTACACTTGTCCCAGTGGATTGACTCGACTTATGTAACACCACGGCCCAATCCTCACTACAAGAGAATTATGATTTAAAAATTGACCAAAATTCAGTCTCTAAGTATATTATTTAGCTACTAATGTTGAGACATAAATATATTTAATCTTTGTTTTAAAGCCCAAACTGAAGTGGTGGCTAATTATGTCTCTATTTTAGGGACTAAATAAAGTCGATACCAAAATTATTATCTAATTTATGTTTTTAGATACAGAAAAATGTTAGTAGCTAATTATGTCTCTATTATAGAGACTAAATAAGGTGGATAGCAAGAGTAATATCTAATTGAAGTTTTTAGATACAGAAAAAAAATGTTAGTAGCGAAAATTGTCCCTATATATAACGATAAAATATTACGAACAATGAATTAGTGAATATCTAAGAAACGAAAGTAAATTAGTGGATAACTACGTAGTTATTGTGGTGAAGAAATCAAATGAGTACCAATTTTAATATCTAATTTACTTTTTTAGCTACTAAAATACGTTTAGTTTTTTTGTATATTTCATATAAATGTTTGCGATTGTGAAATATCATTTTAAATTAATAAGATTTTTTTATAGGAGTAGTTATTATTAAAAAGTATGTACCTTATAATCCACGTGTGTAACAATTGCTTTTATTTTTAGTTGACATTTATGTCCAATTATGTCAAATGTAAGCATTAATCTTCATGTGACCTAATGGTTAGAGTGTCTACTATGTAGTTAGAGGTCATGAGTTCGATTCCTCTACCCAACATAAACTATCAATATCTTTACTAGAAGGGGACGAGGTGCGTGGGTGTCCGTTTAGCGCACAACGGTGGAAGGTGGGGTGGTCGGGGCAGGGCGATTCTATTTGCCATGTCACCTAGTGAGTGTATGGGGCCAAGTATGGTGACGTAGCAATAACCGATATGTAACTTAGCTTAATGCTTGGTAACCATTTTGGATACCAAAACATTAGTCGCTAATTTTGCGATACCAAAATTGCTCTCTAAGTCTGTCACTACATTAGCTACCAACAATTTGTGGTCGCTAATGTAGCTACTTAAAAGTTCGTCTCTATTATTGTCGCAAAATTAGCCACCACGCTTTCAGTCGCTAGGTGGTAGCTAATTTTGGTCGCTAATTCTATAGCTAAATTAGCGACAAGGCCTTTAGCTACCAATGAAATTTAGTCGCAAATTCCATCTCTAAGTTGATTAGTTACGAAAAATTGAAGAGTTGCTACTAAAATTTCAGTCTCTAAGAAGACTTCACCTAGAACCAGGAATATTAACCGCAGTAGCTCAACAGGCTTTGTACTGGTCCCACAGATGAACACGAGTCCTTTCCAGCGCATTTTGTCCTCACACGTGCGCATCCTGGGAACCTTGCTAGGAGGTCACCCATCCTAAGACTACTCCCAACCAAGCACGCTTAATTGCGGAGTTCTTATCATGGGCAAACCAGAAAAGAAAGTGCACTTTGTTGATATGAGTAGTACTTCAAATTGCTTTAAGCAAAGCTCATAAATATGACCTCTTCAATTATTACACGGGCTGTTTCAATCACTCACACTTGAAGAACGCAACGTTCTTGTTGCGCCTGGCAGCATAACCGCTGACCCAAAATCCACTCTCGCTAGGTTCCAAATACACGGTCGCAGGGTTGTTCTAATACCATTTGTAACACCCCGGCCCAATCCTAGAACCAGAAATGTTAACCGCGGTAGCTCGCCAGGCTTTGTACTAGTCCCGCAAATCAACAGGAATCTTTTCCAGCGCATTTTGTCCTCACTAATGCGCATCCGGGGATCCTTCCCAGAAGGTATTTGTGGACATGACATAGGTCCACCCCGACGCGGCCACGCGCGGGTTTGGGCGGCGAAATGTTTCCCATGTGAGATACTTCTCGGATTGAAATTTAAATCAAAGTTTAGAGTCGCCACCGAACTTTGTGGGAGTTCGGGCCCATTCAAACCCACTTCATATTTTGGTGGTCCGTACACAAAGTACGGCCCACTTCGATACTAGAGCTTGTGGGGTTCGTCCCTTTGCATTACGATACCGTTGCCGAGTTTTCGGGTATCGTATATCAAATGAATCTCGTGCGCTAACGGTTTCAGGCATCCGGAAACCGAGATTCTGAGTAAGGAGTGAAGGTACGTGTTGGGAAGCCCACAAAGGACACCCAACCCCACCCGCACTTAGCGGCCTCTAATAAGATATCGTTCGAGTTTTTAATAGGCGCGCTAGTGATTCGGTGGAATGTTTTTAAAACAACGTTTTACGAGATATAAAAAATTTAATAAGTTGCTACGTCATTTTAATGCATTTAATTCACGTCAAAGTGGTTTAGCATGTGAAGTTCATTTGTAAAACGGTAAATCGCAAACAAGTAAAGCAAAGCAAAACGAGAATAGGTTACAAGTTACACGAGCGGAAATACAACCCGGACAAAACAAAATAAGGAGCAATGTCGAAATAATGATATAATAACGGTAATAATGAACGGATTAGAATAGGTAACGCAATGCATGGTTTTGAAAATGTAGGCACGTGATAGTCTTTACACGTGATGACAGAAGTCATAAAAATGTTTGACGAGACTAAAATTATGTTAAGCGCTCACGTTCTAGCATAAAAGGGACCACTCGATCGAGTCATAGGAGGGACTCGGTCGAAGAACCCTGTTACAGACCGTTTGCCTCTATTTTGGGGTGCTACTTGGTCGAGTGGGCTATGGCACTCGATCGAGTGCCCCCTATACGAACAGTTGTTCGTGTCGAAAAGGTGGCTATCTCGACTTTTATTTTGTTTAAAATCGATAATTAACGTAGGTAAATAAAAATATGACGTAATTTATATTCAACTCGATTTTCGGTACATCGTAACATATATTTTATGATTATGAGATCCGTATCAGGAATTTTGAAAAAGGTGTTGTAAAATTGTTTTGAATTTGATTAGGTAATAAGTCAATATTTATACGTATTTTTACCCCTTTAATATTAATATTTTTATGTCATCTTTCGTATTATTCGAATTAAAATGATTATTTTATATAAGCTGGGTTTATTATTAAACTTTTGATATTTTTGCGCTAAATTGAATTTTTAATATATATTTTAATTAATTAGTAATAACCCACTTGGATTAAGATTGCAAGACTACTAAAATCGTATGTATGTTTGCAGGTCTGTCTTAAGACGACAATATCTCACTCATACGATGTCGGAATAATACGAATCAAAATGCATTGGAAAGATAAGATCGAGATGAACAATTTGTTGAAGAGGCCAAAATCAAATTTCATTATCTAATGGGTCGAAACGTAGGCAGAGACAACAGCAAGTAAAGGGCAATAAATTTCAAGACAAAAAAAAGGAAAGAAGAAGACATGAAATTGTAAGAGCAAGATCAATTAATTAAGGAAAGAAATAAATTCACTAAGACCAAATTAACACTATAAAAGAAGGCATTAGGGCTTTAATATAGGAGGATGAGAAAAAGGAGCCGCAAAACACACACTTAGGAATAGGGCAACGTCCTTGGCCTTCGTGGCCAAGGTCGGTACAAATTCAACCGAATTTTAATGCGGGACGCGATCAATTCAACTCCTAATTTATCTAACGGTTGTATCTATCTATCTTATTTAGTTTATTTATCGTTTAATTAGTTATCTAGTTTAATCTTTCATTTATTCGAACATGTAATGTACTGATTATTGTCAATGAGTTATGAGATTACGTTATTGTTTTAACGATTAATTAGAACTTTGATATTCGTATTAAATTCACGATTTGACTGTCGTTTTCATGTTTATTAATTCAGCCTGATCACCTAGATTATTTACATGAGTCAGTTGTTAAATTAATAGTGTTTCAATTTAGGTTGCAGCTTATTGGTCTAACACTACTACAATTTTGATATTAGAAGACGCCCAAAATAGGATGCTTATATAAGGAACCGTCCTCTATAACATGATAAATTTTGGTTCCCCATAACCTTGGTTAAATAGCACGGTTCAGGAAAAGAACCATCCTTTAATATTTATTATTAGCGTGATTGGTCAATGAAACCGTCCTAATTAATATAAAAGCACAGTTATAGCTTAAACCCGTGCTATTAAATATAATTTAAAAGCGCGGGTATATATTACACTCATCCTATTAAATATATGACTCATCCTAATTAATATAAAAGCACGGTTATAAGTTAAACCCGTGCTATTAAATATAATTTAAAAGCACAGGTATATATTACACACATCCTATTAAATATATGACCCGTCCTATTCAATCCTTAGAGTAATACGGAGTTATACGTTTCCATAAAAAAAAAACTAAACGCGCAACTCAATCTGTAAAAAAAATAACCCTAAACCCCTTTTGTCTTCATCCTGGAACTCAATCTTCCTCCTTCAACTCAATCCTAAACCCTTATGTCTTCAATTCAACGCTCAACTCTGCCGCCTGCCTTCATCTCCGCCTGCCGCAGGCTCTGTTTACCTGCGATAATTCTTTCTTCTCCGCCTTCCTATTTCATTCTAATAGCTATCTTGATTTTATCATGCCTTCATCCTTAAGCACGGTTGTAATTTGTTTTGATGTTGCGGGCATAATCTATGGTTTTTGTCCCAAAATTTGATGTTTGATGTCCTGGGCGAGCGTACTCTGTTTGATGTTTGATGTTTTGATGCTCAATCTTCTAATTCCAGAGATGTATGTCGTATTTGTTTATGATTCAATTTGTCGTATCAATGTTTCTTTAGTTTTGTTGACTGAATTTTGTGTAGCATGATTTAGTTAGTTTATACTCCTTATAATTGTTCGTTGTCCTGATTTTAATATTATATGTAGGTTTTTGCTGTTCGAGTAAGCTAATTTACAGAAGTATCCCGTATTTGTCTATTGTTTAATTTGTAGAATTCGTGCTTGATGTGTTATGTTGTTTTGCTGATTTCAGTTTGCGTTAATTGAGTATGGATTATTGATAGTTTTGTGTTTGGCTTAAGATTGATGTTATTGTAGATGTCCGTATCGTACTCCCTTCATTCCAATTATTTCGGTATACAGTTGAGTAGAATATAACTTTTGGATATCCAACAAATGTTTAAAAATGATTGAAATGGTGTGAATATTTATGGTATAGGAGTTTATTGAGAAATTTGTTGGTGTTTTTACCAGATTTGTAGTGCTTTTGCATTATTGAGTGAGAATATCGAGAGTGTGGTATGTCAAAGGGAATCTATCGCATTTGGTGTCCTATCTCATGTCAACATGATTGATGTTGTTATTGGATAAGTATGGATTATTGGATACTTTTGTGATTCAGTTATGATTGATGTTATTTTAGTTTTCGGTATCGTTCTTTCTACATTCCCATCAGTTATATACATTTGTGCATGTTTTTTCATGGCAAATATCGAAATATTCACGGTATATGAGTTTATTGAGAAATTTGATGGTGTTTTACTGGATCTATACCTTTTAGTTAAGGTGCTTTTGCATTATCGAGTGAGAATATCGGCACATCGAAGGGAATCTATTGAATTTGGTGTCCTATCTCATGTCAACACTTTACTATGTTAACATGAATTTACTGTCAATGATGAACAGACTTTCATTTGTTCTTAGTTAGCTAACATGGCGAAGTAAATTGTAATGTGTGTAGTGATGGAGCGAGTGATGTTGTACATAAAAGTTGTATGTACGTACTGTTATATGGCCTGGGGAATGCAGGAAGTTAATGAGGCCCTTATTGTTGTACGTGTAATGTTTTGGATACTACTCTAAATAAGCTAACACGGATCCAGTAGCACCAATGATCCGAGGCAATGACAATTGACAATGAGCTAGCTAGGTATCTGCATATAATTTGAATTTTGTTGTACTTCATTAATGACTAATGAGGCTAGGCCAGGCATATATATATATATATATGTATGTATGTATAGTATTATTAAGAGTAGTGTGTAGTATACTGGTATGGATGAGTGGTGGGAGGGACAGTAGTACTGCTTTTTGAACATACAGCATTAACCTGGCCTGCAGGGTTATATATGCATGTATAAAGTCGAAACCCAGGTCTCAGATATCTGTTCAACAACTCCATCTACTGTACCGTTGGCCATAAATTTTCAAGCCAATTCATTGCCATCAACACCAAAGACGCAGAATTACATTACATTGGGGGCTTTATTTCATTCATAAGTCAACCCTAGCTGGCCTTTTACATTGGTTTGTTTCTCGTACTGTACAAACATCAAGTATGAAATGGGGTCTCACTTAATTAGCTTGTTTCTCGTGTAAATACTTGTATTATTAAGTTAACAAGTTCATTTGCTGCATCCAGTCATTTTACTCAAAAATGTGGTAAAAAGGAGAGACAAGATGAATACTCGTCCATATATACATATAGTGTAAATAGGAGTACTAATTAAATATGAGGCGGCTTCATTTGATATCCTGCTTAGATGGGTCTTTCTTTGTCTCATCACTGAATGTTACCGAGTTATCACTTTGTTGTTGTTGCTCATGTTGTAGTTGTTGGTCCTCAGCAGCCTGTTGCTTAATTTTTTTTGTTCTTCAGCTATTTGTTGTTTGTTGTCATCCCTTTGTTGCTCATGTGGTTGGTTTTGATCCTGAGTCTTAAAACAGGATTTAATATCTTGGAGTAGGATCGGATCTCTTTTATGGGGTTATCTAGACGTGTAATATACAAAGTAGCCTATGTATTTATGCTCTTATAGCCACGTATTACTTGGGATTAGTGACTTAGGGTTGTCGTTAGTTGTCTTTGCAGTCATTGGTGTTTTTTTTGTTGAAACTGTTGGTTATATACAGACCTTTAAGGTATTGCAAATGCTTATATCTAATGATGGTTGTATGCCTACAACTAAACCACCATCTGGTGTTGTAACTTTTGAGGGCTTGGTTGTATGCACATGCATATAGTACAAGACTTAATGTTCTGTTCCAATGGAGCAACTTGAATTACCTTTTTGTGATCATCAAAACATCATTGTATTTTTGTGACAATGTACTCGTTGGTGCTTTCTGTGTAGGTAGCCAGGACAAAGCAACTGTGGACTGTGGAGGTAGATTCAAGGTGGAGGATGCTTTTGAATCTAAAGACGTCATGCTATATGAAGAAGTACGCAGTAGTGTGTATATATATAGAGAGAGAGGGGTTCAGGGGAGTTAGCAACTCTTGGAGAGTTGCTTAGTGTTGATCCCCTCCACCCATTCATCCTAAGATGGATGGTGGATGGATGGGGTTCAATTATAAATTAAAAAAAAAAGACTAACATGTTGTGGCCCATCAGCCATCAACCATCACTAATCAATACCTTCTCTCCTCAACCTCCTCTCATTAATTCTTGTTTCTCTCTATACTCTCAATTCATTTCCCAACCCAATTCAACTCTCTCTAACAAAACCGAACAAATAATCTCCAATAATACTCCGACCATACTCCGTCAACTACTCCGACCATACTCCGTCAACTACTCCGACCATACTGCGTTTGTAACACAATATACTCCGTCAGTAACTTCGATCATAATACAAAGGTATGTTCATGCTTCATCATCTTCATCTTCATCTTCATGCTTCATCATCTTCATCTTCATGCTTCTTTTTCTTCATCATCTTCATCTTCTTCTTCTTCATGCTTCTTTTTATTTTTTATACCCTTTTTTTTTGTATTTATAAAATTATTCATCTTAATTATCCACAAAAAAAAGAACAACTTCATCTTTAAGATAAAGTTTGAAGGTGAAGTTGTTCTTTTTTTGTGGGATGAATGAAGGTTGAAGATGAAGATGAACAAGTCATTTAGTGCGTAATGTTCTTACAGAATTGCAAGACCACACACTTTCAGTTGTATTGTCACACTCATTATGTTGTACACTACAACAAAATTACCTTTTCACGGCGATTATTTTGGTTTTTTGTGGTGATTCTATTCGACGCAAAAGGTTTCCCCATCGATTGTGTATTCGTTGAGGTAGGCGGCGTTGTCGTAGCCTTTCGTGGCGAATAATCTATTCGTTGGGTTAGCTTCTTAAAATCGACGCGAAAGAAAAGAAGATTTAGTGACGATTTTAGTGTCAATTATTATTGATGCGGTAAATAATTTGACTTTCCCACTAATAAGAATCGTAGCAATTGTATTCGACATGATAAGTACTATCAAATGTCACGCATTTTACAATTGTATCAATTGTATTCGACGCGATAAATATTACAAAACGTCATCTGCAACAATTTAATACTCCGTATAATTAAAACCATATAGTAAATTTGGTATCAATTTCATTTGATATGAAATATCATTTCTATCTTTCAAATACGATGCGAAAATAAAAAAGAAATGACAAGTGCAAAAACAAGATACATTTATATTACTCATAAAATCCAAAAATTATATTTATCCAACATCAAAAATTAAATTAATAAAATTGCTTCCAAAATAAGTGCAGACGGTCTTTTTAAAGCCTAAAAAAATTCGTCTTCAATCCCAAAGCAAAGCTTCAACCCATGTATTCCATATTGCATAGAATAGCAATGCTTCAGCAAGCTTGTGGAGATACTGCAAACCTCTAGCAACGCCAAGTGTTACCATCAGTCGTCTCATCCAGTCCAACTGAATCCCAGTCGTCCCTGCGCAATCCACGCATAAATCACAAGAGCCGATGCAGATATTTCATATCAAGTATCAGAATCTTTTTTATCAGTCTGCGAAAACGAAGATATGTGCATGCATATATGACTCCCTAGACTTCTCCAACAACGAAATATGGAGTATGGAAAAAAGGGCATTAAGAAAAGACCATTCGTGAAAATATATAGGCAATCAGAAAGTTTACCTAAGAGACTGTCCATCAAAGTACCATTTGGAATGTATTCATATACCAGCATCTGTTCCCCCCTTGAGCATAGCAGAATTCGACGAGTTTGACAAGATTCTTATGATGAACCCTTGATCGAAGTTCAATTTCATTTTTAAACTCTCGACTGACCTGCATTGATCCTTCCTGACACCTTTTAATGGCGACGATCTGTTTATCCCCAAGAATGCCTTTGTAAACCTGCAAATGTAAAACCGACTACAGATCTTTAAATCACAGCCTCAAAGCTAACTAATATGTCATCCTTTAATTGTTTTATGTAAAAAACTTTGATCGAAGTCGTAGGGTGCTTAGGCCCAAGAAAATGCACAATGAAACCTGGAAGAGTGGGAAAGTCACATGTCCGATGATCAATGACAATATTACGAGTTGCGTCAGATAATATGAAAAGTCAGATTTACGTAGACGTGAAGCACATGTAACATTAGCTTTCCAAAACCTCCAGCTCCAATGTTGTTGTCTTCTGAGAAATTGTTGGTACATTTCTGCAGCTCTTCGAAAGAGAAAAGCCTGGCCCCTTTTAACTAAGGAATGTCACCACCAGCCTGCTGCGAGTCCCAGGATACTGCACTTCACAAAAAAATGATCAGTAACTGCTAAGTTTTACCCGATCGTCCGTCATTGCATTGAAACTTTGCCAATTACCTAAGGTATTAGCCTTCAACTTTGCCTTTTCTGCTCTATTCTTTTGAATGTATGCGTAGACTCCAACACATACTAATAATAAGAATAGAACTGAACACCCTACAACTGCACCTATAATGGCAGTTGTATGAGATACAACACGCAGAATAAAAGATGTGAGTTCATTTGGACAATTGAACATATTTATGTGACAACTATAACCTGCCAAGTAAAAACGAGTAGGCCATTTGATACAAATGTACTGAAATGTTAGCCCATCTGCTCAAAAAATAAGTGGGTCTTCAATTTTCCAGCTAAACTCGGACCAAGACCCGACGTACTAGTGTAGTTGGACATATAATTAATGCAATTTGTTTCATTTCTAAGAGTGATGCAAAAGGTATATATAATTAGCAGCTTACAATCGATTTGGAACATACTTGCATCCGAGGATTAAGAAGCATGCAGATTCAAACTTGACAGCTTGCATAACTTAATGACGAAACAAAACATAAGACCATTTCGACATAACAGCTCTGCTTCTCATAATAGCACATCCTAAAATCAAGAGTCAGTAATGCACAAAAGAACCTGATTTGTTTCTAAGTTGACCATAAATGCAACCTATGAACATGTATCAACTATGTAGAACCTCAATTTTTCATCATGTAGCATCACACCCCTGTCAGTGTTGATCCTCAAAAGATTACACATGTTAATCTCCTTGGATTTACAATGTTTATTAAAACTCAAATACAGTCATAAATCACATAAATCACTAAAGAATAAATTTAGCTTAAATATAGTCACAAGTCTTTGAGGAATAAATGTAGAATAAACTGGAATGGAAGGTGAAATAAAATCACTCACTTTAGAAAAACGCATTATCACGTGTTCCCAAAGGACTTAGAGTCAACACTTGCCCCGCTGTATGAACTGGGAGTAACACCTTTCCATCACCTCAGAGAGTCCTCACAATAGCATCTATTTGGACAAAGATTGAGTATCATAGATGCAACTGACCAGAACTAGCACTATCAATGTCATATGATAACAGATGCAACCTAATATGTAGCATTCCTCATTCCAGATTAACGCTATCCAAATAGGGATGAAATGGAAGCCTTATCAGGTACCAATGTCGTTTGCATACGATTTCAAGAGTAATTAAACCACAAACAACTTTATCAAGGAACAAATTGAATTAAACCATAAGCAACTCAATTACCATGAAAATTGTGATAAATGAAAAAGCAGTTTTACACGCAAACCCTAAAATCTAATCAACTTCAATTAACAACAGATAAATGATGTCAATTTTCAGGAAAATCTAATCACAAAGCATAATTAATTCCTAAATTAAACAACCACAAACATAAAATCAAATAAAAAAACAATTTAGATTCATGAATTATGAAACGCACCATCAATGACCATCATGCGAATTGATGAGGTACAAAAGAATAGGCTTAGCTGGGTTTTCGGATTCGAAGAACTGTTGTCGGTAACAAAGAAATTTGATACTAGTAGCAGTAGGCAAGAAGACGTACTGTTGGCGATGGAGGTCGATAAAGGAGATTTGGAAGGGAGGAGATATTGTGAAAAGTGAATATGATTTAATAATAAGGTCGGGAATGAGGTTTTAAGTGGGTCGGTGTATTAGGGTTGTGGAGACAAAACCCATCAATTTATTGGGATAATGAGCGTCAATTAATATTTGTTACCTTAAGTGGTTTTCAAAAGGAATATAAGTATATAAATTATGTCGATTTTCTAAGCGTCGGGAAATAAACGCTGCAAAAGGGCTTTCTTGTTGTAGTGGTTTATAATCAACGAAAATCTAAATAATTCAAAAATAAAGATTGTCAAAACATGAATATTTGAAGAACAAAGAAAGTAAGTACCGCACAAGGCAATGAAGGGTTGGATTTGGTTCAGTTCCGATGAACCAGTTAGGGTTTGGTTCCTGAAAAACTGGTAGAGATGTGAAAATTAGGGAGACACGGGTCGATCCTAGGAATGCTTCTAGTTGTCGTATATAGAACTGGGGTCTGGTGGGTGCAGTGGTGTAATTAAGCGAGATAGAGTTTGAAGTAGTGAAATCATTAGTATTACCTACACAGTGACACATAATTTAAATCTTGTAAATAATGCATATGAATACTCTTTAGTTTTTATTTATGACCCACATAAAACTACCTGAAAAATAAGAAGATAATGAACCCTACCAGGATAAGCATGTAATGCTTCAATAGAAGCAGCCTGGCTCAAAGGGTCACCACCAAGCATGATAACATGACAACCAAGAAGGCCATCATCTCTATATAACATTGCATATTTACCTGCACTCTTATCGGACTCGAAATTGGTAACTAATGTTGATGAATGATCTCCTTTCTTCAAGTCCGAAAGGGTCGACCCAACAATTTGCTTCACTTTTCCCTATCAAAATCCATCAAATAAAGCATAGTTCTGACTTCTCCGCAACAAAGATCAAAACTGGCAATACCATTATGAGTATCAAACAGAAAATCAGCTTACTTGCATAGTTGCATTTGCCCTTCAAAGTTAAGGATATCCAGTACAACTAAAATGACTAAAGCACCACAATAACCATGGTTACCGAATTCCCTCAGAATCTCGAATCGTTAAGAGCTTATTCTATGATCAACTTGCGAATCGGGTAACAATTGAACAACCAAGAGACGAAACAAACCTTGTGAATGTCGATGCAGGGACGAAAATGGGCAGCAACACAGTGGATGGAAATGGGACGGAAATAGGATGGTAATCTCGTGCTTGAAACGCCATTGAGTATAAATGCAAACCTAACAAAAAATGCAAATATGCATACAATTTTGCCATCCTCCATTCAACAATAAATGATTTCACAAAGGAAAGAATCAAATAAAGGAATAACAAGACAGAATAATACAAGGATTGTTAAGAAATGTGAGGCTTTCTAAAGGGTTCAGTAGGGCCACCATTATCTATACCTTTGTTCCTCAAATAAACCGACGACGACGATGAGATGCTCCTTCTAGGAGCTTACTTCTAAGACCGAAATGTACCACCATCTATGAAGTCCCTTTTCTGTATTACCAAAAAATAAATAAAAAATCAACCAAAACACCATCAAAATCCCCTAATTCTCATCCAATTTTGTCATTAATTGTCTGAACTATAATGATTTTGATAAAAAAAATGTCATTGAAGTCAAATCATTAATTCATCAATAATACTACCTAAGAAATGAATCGAACACACGGATTTATGAAATATGAAAACGCGGAACAGATATGAATAACAGCTTCCTAAACTTCAAATGGCGGAACAATAATTCAAACATCAATTAAAAGACATACCGATGAGGTACATAGATGATTTATAGTTCATCATGAATTGTAATTTTATAAGAACCCAGTAATTTTATTCAACCAACTTCAAAAAAACAATTATTACAGAACCCAAAATCAAAATTAGGGTTTACTGATACCGAAATTGAACGCGAAGAAAAAGCGAAAATTGAATGAAAACTTACCAGTTGATCTGAAGAGAGCTATATTGAAAGATGATGTTCAATTAAAAAGGAGATGAATTAAGTGAAGAGGCGAAAATATTAAGAAAGGGGTCGTGATTGAGGTGGCACATTCACGTTGTTGATTGTTCGTTGTCAGGGAATGTGTGGATAGTGTGGTTGTAGGGTTGGGAGAGTAGGCTGTGTCGTTCTTGTTCTTGTGGTAGAAGATTTAGGGGATTAGAATTAGGATTAAGATTAAGGGGGGGTTAAATAAAAAAAAGGAATTAGGATATGCCAGCTAACCCATCATTTATTGGGGTGTATTAGCGTCAATTTTTATTCGCTAGGTTTAGTCGTCAATTATAGGAGTAATTGTGGATTATTTGTGTCGATTTTTCAATCGTCACGAAATAATCGCCGCGAAAAGGTTTTTTTGTTGTAGTGGTAGAATCACGCAACTATACACTCATTGTAGTCACATATTCATTTAGGGCCACTTGATCGAGTGGTGTAAGTGCACTCGATCGAGCGCCCAGTTCAAGGTCGGTTTGGCCGGTTCGCTGGTTTACTCGACCGAGTGGGACTGAACCACTCGACCGAGTGGGATTGAACCACTTGATTGAGTGGATTAAACCGCATGGAAGGTTTTTAGGAAAGATTTGTTGACCATTTTTGAAAGGATTTGGTGGTTGGGCTTGCTTCTAGAAGCTCACTTGGCTAGTTTTTTGTATCGGATTCGTCTTTGACCGGGTTTTGACCTGGTCGCTAAATGATAGTTTTATTTTCGGTGATGGTTTTGACCCAAATTAGTCTTATTTGATCGGAAACGACCCGCTGGGCCTGAATTACAGGTCGGTTTGTGAGATTTGTACTTCGCTAAAAGCCCATGCCAGATATTACTGATTCCGAGCCCATATTCTAGTGCGTTAAAAACATGATTACGTACGATCATCATCGGATGTTTTGCCGGAGACCGTATAGACACTAGATGCCAAATGCTGGTGTCTACAGAGCCTCCACTCTGCCTGAGGCTTGGACAAGGCGAAATTCAGAGTAGCTACAAGGCCGATCGAGGATTACGACCTGACAGCCTTCCGGTCGGGTTGTTTATAGTCCATTAGACTCGCGTGAAGGGCTCGCCAGCCATAAGCAAAGGGTCATACCTGCCTTGACGCTGATAGCTCCTTGGGCAGTTGCTTTTGAAGCCTTGGGTGTACCTGTATACAGTCACATAATAATTTGCATGTAACATTTAGGTGAAACACCGACTCGCACTGAGGAGCAAAAATTTTGAATTTTTTTCTTTGAAGAGTTTGAAAATTTTGAGACTTTTGAATTTTTGAAAATTAGGATTGCTCGGGATGACTTAATTCCTGTGCTGGTATTAGGAAACAGAGATCAGGCCTGTATGTTTAGGCCTGCTGGGGCCAGAGAGGCATAGTAGTAGGGGAACTGCCAGGGTTTTGGTGTTATAAATACATAACCCCTGTTTAAGCTTTTCATCATCTCACAAATCTTCCTTTCCTAAAAAGAAAAATTTATCTCTTTCAAGAATTTTGGCCATGGGTATCGAGCGTTTGACTGCAAAGCTGCATGCTTGGTCCCGAAACTTTAGGGACGCAGAGAGGGTAGCCCTAAACAAACGGGTATTTCTCAGCTATTCGCGGTGCGCCAGATGCAAGTGGATCTTTATTTCCTTGATGCTTGTCCCTCCTACTAGGACGACATATACCATGTTTTCGCCCTCCCTCGGGGCGAGATTTGTCCTATACCCGAGGAAATTGCTGCTATAGGAGGGTGGAACCCTCTGCTTCGTCCTGCTTCCCATTTTCAGTTTATGACCCAAGAAGGAAACTGCGAGAATTTTTAGGACTTTCCAACATGGAGGTATCCCGTATGCTATTCGGGGATACCGTTTCACTGTTCGCTTTGGCTGACAAGTTCATGAACCCACATGATGTTCAGTTTATATGCCAATCCATAGCCGTAGGGTGTTTGCCTTTTGTATGCTTCATGTCTATACCTTCGAAGGTCACATGTATTTGCTGTCATGTACGGGCGACGTTCGATTTTTTACCATTGTTGACCTGATGGAAACGGAGCACAGTCCGGTGTGGCTGATAACGAGGGAAATTATCGAGGGTTTGGATAATCGCAAAAGGGACCCGTCAGTTCGTCTGACCGGGAGCACCCGTCTGCTACAGGTATACCTTTTTTTTGATAACCTGCTACAAGGAGCACTCAATCGAGTCACCCTGGCACTCAATCGAGTGCCTTCATCAAAACCCATTGCCCAATTTTAGAGGTGTCACTCGATCGAGTGACCCCTAGGCACTCGATTGAGTGCCCCTAGGCGGATGTTAGAATCGTCCTGAGAGCTTATAAGTTTCGTTTTTTTCTCAGATTTGGCTATTTGAGAGGCTATCAATCATAGAGCCTCCCCTTGACCCTTGTCGATACCGGCCCAATTAAGTGATGACTAGGAGACGGGCTATCGATTCATCTTGCCTTATCAACAGGAAGTACTGGGACGAAGAGCTGTCATTCCATCGTGGTCCATCGATCCGATGGATGGTTCCGTAGTGGTCTATTTTTGCTTGGACAGGTTTGGCGCCGAGGGATAAGGCTCGCTATCAGGTGATTTTGTCCTTTAGTCAAATAGTTCACCTTTATCCCGACCGCATACTTAGGCAGTATGGATGGTCTCAGAGGATCCCGGAAAACAAAGCAGTTGCGAGTGACCCTACCCAGCTGACTAATGTGATGTGTGATACCTTGATGCAACGATGGTACACCCGGGTTACTTGGTCTGTTCCCGACTCTCTTCACTCAATTTGGGTATCAGACTCTTACGAGAAATTGACGAAAGTAGACTCTGCCGAGGCCCGAGCTGCTTTGAAGGTCGATGAAGCTTTTGATCTGCTTCGACGGGAGCAGGCTAAGGACAATAGAGGCTTCTTTGACGAAGGTGATACTCCGTCACATTGGTCCGTCTAATGTCAGGTCAGAGAGGAAGAGCTAGGACTCAAGATGGAGGGTCTAGTGCTAGAGGTGCTCGAGGGGAAGTGAGCCCCCAGACAGACTTGGAAAGGAGACTTGGGCCAAGATTGTCAGTTCAGGACCAACATGGTCCTCGGGACAGGCTACCGGAGCACGTAAGGGCTCGACTCGGACCGGTTACAATAGCAGAAGACCCACTATCGATGAAATGGGTTCGAGGTAAGGAGGTTCCCTTTGTGATTCGGGAACGCTCGCCTCCTCCCCAGCGACAACGGGCTCCGCGCGACCCAAACGACAAAGGCAAGAGCAAGATGCCCTAAATATCAATCTCCTGAATTTTATTATTTGAATATTATTACTATTTTCGTGGCGTGCTTTTTTTGTGGCTTTGATGTAATTTGAAATTTACGAGTTTATCGGGTTTTTTGGTTAATAATAAAAGTATTTTATTAGTGAAACCGTTTCTGTCTTTTTCATTATTGCGGTGGTTGTGCCCTTTTGAGAGGCTGCCTACGTATCCACAATTAGTGGAATCAAACCAAACGTAGTTTGGGCGTGGAATTTTTTAATTTCGAAATACACCAAGACTAGTAGTTCGAGGTGTGTGCGACAGTAGGATAAATAATATTAACTTATTGACTTGCTTATAATTTTGAAAGTTTATTTTTAAAAAAGATAATTTTGCAAATGACATTGAGATAAGGTTAGGGGTTGTAGCGCTTCAGCTGGTCTAGATTGATCGGGTTGACGAATTCATTCCCGTCCAAATCTGTCAGCTTCACTGCTTCTCTTGATAGAACCTTTTTTACCGGGTAGGGCCCGGCTTAATTGGGTTTGAATTTTCCCCTTGGCTCAACTGGTATTAATGCCCGAATGGACCTGAGAACCAAATCCCCTTCTTTGATATTTCTGGGCCTAACTCTTTTGTTGAAGGCCCGTTGTATCTTTTTTTGATATATTTGAATGTTATTAAGGGCCCCAGACCACCGTTCGTCCACAAGAACTAGCGCGTCGTATCGAGCTTGGACCCAATCAGCTTCAGGCACCTGACTTTCTAGTAAAATCCTGAGAGACGGTATATCCAGCTCGATTGGTTGAGCTGCCTCCATCCCGTACGTCAAATAATATGGAGTTGCACCGGTTGCGGTGCGGATTGACGTTCGGTACCCCCACGGGGGAAAAGGTATTTTGTCGGGCAAGTCCCGGTAATTATCAGCCATCTTTTTTTAAGTATGGTGACAATTGTTTTATTAGCTGCCTCTACCGCTCCATTTGTTTGGGGACGTTAAGGCGAAGATGTATGCCTTTGGATTTTATATTTGGCTAGCAAAGTAGCGGTTTCGGCTTGGAAATGCGTCCCGTGATCACTGATGAACTCGTGTGGGACCCTGTACCGGCATATAATCTTGTTTTGGATGAACTTGGCAACATGCTTAGCATTCAAGATCCGGTATGACTCGGCTTCGACCCATTTAGTGAATTAGTCGATAGCCACCAAAATGAAACAGTGACCTCCTGTCCCAGAAGGGTTTACTTTCCCAATTTGGAAAGTGCATCTGCGAACTTGTTTTTTTTTCCGGGGTAGATATATGTATTCTACTTTTTGTAATTGTTTTTCGAGAACCCTTACTCGCACCTGGTAGGTCACGAGGTTGGCGTTCCGATTTTTCCATTTTTCGAGAGCTTGGTTGATGACTAGAGATGAGTCACCGTGAACCCGGAGATTTGTGACTCCTAAATCAGCGGTGGCTTGCAACCCGTGAATGCATGCTTCATATTCGGCTGTGTTATTAGTCACGTCGAAATCCAATTTAATGGATAACAGAGTGTGCTCCCCTTTGGGTGATATTAGGAGAATACCGACTCCGAACCCTCGAAAATTGGATGCCTCGTCAAAATATAAATCCCATGTTTATGTATCAGTATGGAATATATCTTCGTCTGGGAAGGACCAAGTGTCGGTGTGTCATTCTTCGGTTACGGGACTATTGGCGAGAAACTCGGCTACTACCCAGCCTTTGATAGCTTTTAGTGGCACAAATTTGAGGTTGAACTCTGCCAGCATTAAAGTCCATCTGGATATTCTGCCGCTAAGGATGGGCTTCTCGAATAGATACTTCATAGGATCCGCTTTGGATAGTACATGTACCTCGTAACTGAGCATATAGTGCCGGAGTTTCTTGGTGGCCCAGACTAGGGCTAGGCACATTTTCTCGAGCATGGTATACTTGCATCCATACTCCAAGAACTTTTTGCAAATGTAGGAAATGGTTCGTTCCTCCGAATCGACTATTTGTGCTAGCATAGCCCCCATGGCTGTCTCGGTCGTTGTTAGGTATAACGACAAAGGCAAAGTGGGTTGAGGTCGCATTAAGACCGGCGGAGCAGACATGATCTCTTTGATTTTATCAAAAGCCGTTTGACATCTATCGTCCGATAGCTTTCGTTTGCCCACTTTCAGTTTTTTGAATATCGGTTCACATACCATAGTTAGTTTGGATATGAACCGGCTGATATATTGAACTTTCCCGGGAAATCCCCTTATTTCTTTTTTGGATTTAGGAGGTTGCATCTCGGTAATGGCTTTGATTTTAGCTAGATCAACCTCGATACCATGTTGGCTAACGATATGACCCAGTAATTTGCCAGATGATACCCCGAAACTGCACTTTTGAGGGTTTCACCTCATGTTGTATTTGCGCAGTCGGGTGAAGAACTTCCTTAGAGCAGAGATGTGCTCGTCTCGGCTTTTGGACTTGATGATCATGTCGTCCACATAAACTTCCACTTCCTTGTGCATCATGTCGTGTAATAAGGTCGTGGCCGTTTGTTGATAAGTGGCTCCAGCATTGATGAGACCGAACGGCATGACAGTATAACAGTAAGTACCCCAAGGTATAGTGAAGGTGGTCTTACTCATATCTTCTTCTGCCATTTTAATCTGATTGTACCCGGCATATCCATCCATAAAGGATAGGAGGGCGTGATCAGCTGTATTGTTCACCAGTATATCGATGTGTGGCAATGGAAAGTCGTCTTTCGGGCTTGCTTTGTTAAGATCCCGAAAATCTAACATACGCACACCTTATCGTCCTTTTTAGGTACCAACACGATGTTCGCAACCCAGCCCGTATATTCGGACACTCGTATGAAACCGGCTTTGAACTGTTTTTCGACCTCTTCTTCGACCTTGAGAGACCATTCGGGTCTCATTCTGCGGAGCTTCTGTTTTACCGACTTACACCCGTCTTTGATGGGTATACGGTGTTCAGCTATTTCCTGGTGGATCCCCGGCATGTTTCTGTAGGACCATGCGAATACATCTTTGAACTCTTGGAGGAGGTTTGTGAATTGTTGCCCCTCCTCGGGATCTAAAGATAACCCTAACTTAAGCATCTGGGGCTCTAAGGTGGTTTCCACATTGATGGATTCGGTTTTTTCGATTACCGGATCTTGGGATTCACTTTGCTCTAGTTGATCGATCAGATGCGGAGGTAAGGATACATGTTCGTCGGGTTTCTCAATGTCATTGCATATAATATTTTTGAAATTGAAAGCATTTTGAAAATAAGTCAAGTTGTAAGCAGAACGATTATTATTATTTATTGATAAAAAACCTGGAAAACAGCTCAAAGAGAGCGGCCATCTGATCATTGGTCAGAGGCAGGATTGGGAGTGCCTTCGGGACAGACCCCGAGGCTCCAGTGGAAGTGACTACAGGGAGAGGGGTTACAGATTGGACTCTAGCACCAGACCCTCTAAACTCGAACTCAGACTCTAACTGAGACTCTGACTCTGACTTTGACTCGGAATCGGTGTCCGGCATGTCTTCTTCGCCGGTGGTCAGCTTGTAGACTCGACCCTGGCTGTCGGTCCACTTGATGGTCTTCCTCCATGCCCTTTTCCCGGTGTCAGAACCGACTTCTGAAGATCAGCTTCAAAGGAGCGAACCTGTTGCTTCGGAGGATCAGGTTCACTAAGTCTTCTTTTGGGGTCGGGATAGCCTTGTCTTCCCCAAATAGGAGCCCCAACACGGGCTCAGCATTATCCGCACCCTCCTTGGATTCAGACTGGATGAGGGATAATATGTCATCTGGAATGTAGTTGCATTCCCGAGCCAATTTGGTCTCGGGATGTAACACCCACTATTTTCCTAGTGCCGTTAATTATTCTGTTGTGACTCTGTCATGACTCTATGTCAATTTCGTCTTCTATTTCCTTCATCTTTCTGAATTCTTATTATTTTTTTTTTTAGTCAAATAATATTTATTTTTATTTTAAAAGATTTTAATTCTTGTAAACCTATTTATTTGATTTTCGTTGTAAACTATTTATTTTTGCGCGTGAAGTTCTATTTTTCTACGAACTAACGTTTTAAGCTTGGAATTCAGTTATTTATTTTTCCTAAATATCAAAACACATTTATATGATATTTCCAAGTAAGAAATATTTTTATTTAAGAATATTTGACCTTTAATGATTTTATTACGAAGTATCGTAAATAATTATTTTCCAACGCGCGGTTTACTCGAACTGATTTGAAATAACTTTAACAATTTTACGATTCATCTTTTTATCAACTTAGAAATTATTTGGGACATTTTCCCCATGTTTTGGACCGTGACACACCCATGTCACATTTTTACACTACAACTTTGTATACATTTCATTTTACGATGTTTAAGCCTTAGATATTTTCTTTTTCTCACCCATTTATTTTTGGCCTTAAACACAAACTCTTCACACTCCCTTCCTCTCTCATTTTGGCTGATTTGTGCATGTATTATGACATAGTTTTCATCAAAATTTACTTATCATTTATGCTTTAGAAAACCATCCACTTTCTTATTATTCATTTTACAAAAAATTAAACAACAATTCCTCCCTTTTTCTCTCTTGGCTGAGATTTTCCAGCAGCTTTTCTAGCCTATTTTGTCTCAAATTGAGTCTCGATCGTCTCGTTTTCATCTCCTAAATAATCGTCATTCCGATCCCTTCGTTAAGGTAATAATCGATGTTGTTTTCGATCGTTATTTTCCTTGATTTTCTTAGTTTTCTCATGGTATTTTTCCACCATGTTTTTGTTGTGTTGAAGGATTTTTGAATGATCCCGAAGCCGACAATTTTTTAATCGACTCGAATTTGGGTTAGAGGTAACGTCGATGTTACTCGGTATTTCATGATTTTAATTGTGTATTTGCATGTATAATTTTTATATTTCATTTTTGACAATATATGTATGTCTTATAATCTGGAAAAATTTTAAAAGTTGAAAATTTGCATGTTTCGATATTTTTATCGCTTTTACGAGATTAACGATTAAATTGTTATATTAATTTGTAAATCGTAATAATCGGCCTAAACATGTAATATATGTTTATATTCTGGAAAAATTATGTTTTTTATGATTTTAATAATTTAGTATTTTTCTGATATTTTAGTTATCGATTATTGAATTATTTCCGTTTACGGACAAAAACGATTAAAAGTCGATTTTTAGTTCAAGTACCTAAACATTTTATTTTAATCTGATTTTTGACGTGGTGAAACTTTCTGATGAAATAGAATTTTATGAATTGTTTCATAATTTTTCAGAATTGCTAAGTGGATGAATTAATTAATCACTTTAAATCATCGTTTATCGTTAAAACCGCGTTTGTATTCTCAATTTTTGGTCTTTTGATTTAATCTGGAAAAAAATTATGATTCTGATGGTTTCTTAATAAAATGTATTTTTATGATTTTTAGTGCTTTAATAAAATGTTAGGAACGATAAGTTTTATTAATGGAATCGTTAATTGTGAAAACGGGTTTTAAAGACGGTTTTGATGGGATTTATTAAAGCTGAAATTTTTGGAAATCTGGAAAATTAGTATTTTCTGGAAAATCATGATTTTTAAGCTTAATAATAATTTTCGGATATGAATACTTAAATCGTTTTGTAATTACTATTTTTATTAATCGTTATTGTCGAGATTAGACGATTAACGAGAAAACGCTTTAAAAACCGAGTTTTAGGATTCTGGAAAATTTTATTTTCTGGACAGAATGTCCATAAATATATTTAACTATTTTACGTAATTTTTGTACTATTTATTAAAGTCTTTAATTAAAAAGTATTGATTTTTGGACAAATTACGATTTATCGTTAAAATGCTTCGCCTCACCTAAACGATTTATTTTTCCAGCTATTTTGAAAATATTTAAATCTGAAACATTAAGAGTTAAATCATCCCTTAACATATTCTAAATATATTCAATGGTTTAATTAAATAAAAGACGTTAAAAGATTTAATTTGACATTTGCTGTAAAATCCTATTTGTAATTGTATTGTCGTAACTAATAATAATTAAGGAATTTTAGCTTTGTAAATTTTGAAAACACCTTTATTAGTATTATTAAATAATTTAAGACATTTTTAATCATTTTATACACTTGTACGATATTTCAATAATTTCATAAACTCAAATGTTCTTACTTTAATAATTAATATCGTTAAGGCCGAAAGTATTAGTTTTATAAATATATATCGTTTACTAAAAATTGGTATTAGTATGAACTAATATTTTCACTATTTTGATATAATGCTATTTTTAGTAAAGTTTCTAAAAATAGAATTTTCCTAAAATAGAAAGTTTCTTTTTTTAGAATATAAATGTTTACTTCTTTCACTACTAAAAACAGTGGAAATAGCGTCGGATAGATTGCGTCGGATTTTCAATCCGACGCAACTGGCATTACTGTGTCGTATTGCGTCGGCTAATCCGATGCAATAACATTGCGTGGGACTAGCCGACGCTATCCGACTCCATGATACAGGCGCCAATAAATTTGGGTTGGCGCCACTATGTCAAAGGATTTGCGTGGGATTAGCCGACGCACGCAGACGCAATGTTAAAATTTTGCGTCGGCTAATCCGATGCAGCCCTGCGTCAAAATTAAAAAAATTAGTCAACAGAATTAATAGCGTTGCATCGGATTAGCCGACGCAATCAGACGCAATATTAAAAGTTGCGTCGGCTAATCCGATGCAAAGTGTGTCAAAATTTAAAAGATTTAGTCAACAGAATTAATAGCGTTGCATCGGATTAGCCGACGCAACTTTTAATATTGCGTCTGATTGCGTCGGCTAATCCGATGCAAAATGTGTCAAAATTTAAAAGATTTAGTCAACAGAATTAATAGCGTTGCATCGGATTAGCCGACGCAACTTTTAATATTGCGTCTGATTGCGTCGGCTAATCCGATGCAAAATGTGTCAAAATTTAAAAGATTTAGTCAACAGAATTAATAGCGTTGCATCGGATTAGCCGACGCAACTTTTAATATTGCGTCTGATTGCGTCGGCTAATCCGATGCAAAGTGTGTCAAAATTTAAAAGATTTAGTCAACAGAATTAATAGCGTTGCATCGGATTAGCCGACGCAACATTTAATATTGCGTCTGATTGCGTCGGCTAATCCGATGCAAAATGTGTTTAAATAAAAACCCAGAATTAAATGTTTTGCATCGGATTAGCCGACGCAGACTTGAATATTGCGTTGGTCTGCGTCGGTTAATCCCACGCAACGTTTTTAAAATAAAAAAAATATCGAGGTCTGCATCGGAATAGCCGACGCAAACTTGAAATCTGCGTCGGTCTGCGTCGGCTATTCCGATGCAGCACCTGTTAATATAAAAAAAAAAATATCGCGATTTATGTTCAGAACCTAAGCCCCCATCTTCCTTCGAAAGACGACGACGAAAAAGGCGAAGACGGCGAACGACGGCGAACGACGGCGAACGACGGCGAACGACTGTTCATGAGAACTACAATCTTGTGGATGTCGACCTGACGAGAAAACTGCGAGGGCACAATCCTTTTGTGTTGGCGTATCAAGTCGATCAAGTCTGCTATGCACCTTACCCAAAGGGAAAAAAGAGTACGAATTGGTCTGCGGTTTTCAAAATCAAGGCAAGATCACAAGTTGATAATCCTATCATCGACGATGATGTCTACCAAGAGAGTGTGGTTGGTAATAATCAGCCGATGTCATCAACTCTGCTCGAAGACACTGACGTCAATGAAGAAGAATATGTAGTTGAAGTTGCTGGTGCTGTAGGGGAGGACGACGAGTTTGCCGACTGGATTGTTCCTGAGGGAGAGGGTGATGAGGATGACGACTTGGTCATCGACGATGAAGATGACGGTGATGAGGTGAATACTGACTGGGACGATGATGATGAAGACGGGGACGAGGGGTTCATTGAACCGCACACTGACGCGGACAGTGACGGTGACAGTGACGATAATTAGCAATTATATAGTTGTTTGTATCTTATTCGCATAAGTTGTAATTTATTTATTTGTAATTGAATACTATTTTGGTACTTAATGAATTTCCTGCGTTACCCTAAACGAACTGACTCTACAGTTTAATTTTGCGCAAACATATTTTGTAGACGTGATTATGGCAGGTAGCAGTGAGATGCTGACGGGGGCCACCAGCCATGGTGACCATATGGAGGAGGACACACCTAGGACTCCTGTCATCCTAGGTGTGGACGCTGTCCAGGAAGTCGGGGCGGCGGTCTACGTTGCCACGCCTGGGAAAGCGTACCTATCACGGCAGAAAGTGGATTCTGCTACTTGGTGAGTTTTAGTTGTTGTAACCAGTTCTTTTCTAAATTTTCACTCATTTATTTGCTTCACATTATCATAATTGACTTGTGTAGGTGGGAGGACAAGAAGTACTCTGAGTATATGCGGGATTCCGTAGTCATGACGTATGCGTCCACCCCTGGCGCCTACCGTAGCTGGACGGAGGCGCCCCCGGAAGCTCGGGAAGCGATGTATATGCACTTCGCGGTAATTACCTCGTCTTTGTTTCTAAGGTTTTCGTTGCACGTTTTATACATTCAATTGTAACTAACGAATCTTTTTTTTGACAAACAGAAAAGAGTGCGTATAGACCTGGGGTACGACCTCAGGTCGGATTATGAGAGTCGGATTAAGAAGAGGATAACCGACTTATTCCAGCGAGCTGTCCCGAGGGTCGAGAAGGCGGAATGGATTCCGCAAGAGAAGTGGGAGATATTGAAGAAGAACGCTGCCGACCCAAGCTTCAAGAAGAAATCGGCGATTAAGTCGTCGAACAGGAGAGGTGGGCAGGTGGACGGGGTGGCCAAACCCACGAGCTGCCTTGGAAGTAGGAGTGCAGCAACAGCCTTCGCGCAGTTGGTAAGTGCTTACAACACAAGTAAAAAAATTGAGTATAATTCAATATATACTATTGGTAAATAAATGCTGAAAATTTTAACACTGTTATTTGAAGGGTCCATCTGCAACCCCGGTCCAGCTCTTGGAGAAGACGAAGAAAGGGAAAGACGGCAAGTGGATTGACCCTAGAGGACCGGAGATCGTGGTGAGTAGTAGTAATGTTTTTTAAAAATATACTAGTCATGAAAATTACGATGTGATAGTATGTGTTCCTAAAGTTATAACACTGTTTCATGTTGCTATTTCAGGAGAGTTACGAGAAAGCGGTGGAGGAGGCACGCGCCTCTGATCAAGCACCCAACACCCTCAAGATCTTCCACGATGTGTCAGGTGGCTACAACTCGAAGAAAAGGTTTTGGGGAATAGGTAACGTGGCGAAAGAGCTCTTTCGCCCATGCTTGAACCGTGGTAAGGAGGTATCTGCGGACACATACCTCCCCACCGCCACCTCGCAGGAACGCACACTCAACGACCGGATGGAAGATAAATTCGAAAGGCAAGAAGAGCGCCTGAAGACATTGGAGAAGAGGTGCGAAGAGCAGGACCAGTTTATTCAGTTCATGAGGGAACGGTTCGCCATGGGGAACGACGGATGCAGTGGAGGACCACGCATGACCAGGCGCGACGATGACGACAACAACGATGGTCATCCCTTTGGGTCAGAGCAGATTGAGTCCCTTTCGTAGGTAGTTCCGCTCTCTTATGTTACTTGTTTAGATTCTGGTTGCATTGTGTGTATATATATTTTACCAACTCCTAGATAGAATTCTGAACCTAGCGCTGGTTGTTTTTGTAATATTTTCATTTTCTATAACAGTATACTAGTTTATGTTTGTTTCGTTTTGTGGAGTTTTGTGAAGAAGACATGTACGAGAGCTTTGATTGGAGTTATTGATGGATTTTTGTTTGGGATGTGCTGCTGTTGTGGTTTGTTGTAGGAGTGGGTTGTTTAATTGCAGATTGTTTTATTTCGCGCATATGGGGAGCTGAAAACAAAGGAACGATTTTTTTAAAAATAGGCTTTGCGTGGGATTAGCCGACGCAAAGTCAAACAATCTGCTGACTTTGCGTCGGCTAATCCCACGCAAAGCCTCTCAGTCAACGGGTTTGCGTGGGATTAGCCGACGCAAAGTCAAACAATCTGCTGACTTTGCGTCGGCTAATCCCACGCAAAGCCTCTCAGTCAGCTCTCAGTCAATGGGTTTGCGTGGGATTAGCCGACGCAAAGCCAAACAATCTGCTGACTTTGCGTCGGCTAATCCCACGCAAAGCCTCTCAGTCAGCTCTCAGTCAATGGGTTTGCGTGGGATTAGCCGACGCAAAGTCAGCAGATTGTTTGACTTTGCGTCGGCTAATCCCACGCAAAGCCCATTGACAGGGTGTTGACCTCCATTTCTTCGTGTCGTAATAGCCGACGCAAAGCCGACGCAAAACACATGCGTCGGATTAGCTGATGCAAAATAAAAAATTTGCGTCAAATTATAACGGCGGCCGATTGCGTCGGTTAATCCCACGCAATCGTCGATTTGCGTCGGATTTTGTTCATTTGCGTCGGATTTTTCCGACGCAATTCGGGCTCGTTTTTTGTAGTGTTTTATCCTCATATTATTTATATTGATTATATCTTTTGAATATCGATAATGGCTTTGTTTTGGAGTTATGGAATAAGAATAAGTGTGAGGTTAGAGTAATATATTCTAGGGTTTACGGTTTTGCCATCAACTATAAGGCTAGTGTATCAGGAATCAGTACATTGGTTGTTGAACCGGGTGACAGGTATCCCGGGAGTTTTGCACATTTTGACCTTAAGCTTAGGACTCGCAGTAAGTCGCCGTCATAAGCTGAACTGGGTGACAGGTAATCCCAGGAGGGGTGTGCATTATCTTAAACTAGGGCCACGCATTTATAAGTCGCCGCTCTATTATGGTTGAGTAGCCTAGTTAGAGACCGAAGTTTGATTTGTTTGAACTAAGTTCTCGAAGCTAGTTTTTAGTATTCTCCTAGTGAAAGTCTAGCTGTTTACACTACTCCTATCCATAACGCCATTTTGAATATTTTTATTATTATCGATATAATTTGGTTGCAGGTTGGCAAATGTTTTATGTTTTTTTCGGAAAACTCATTTTTATTATATTGTTTTGATACGTGAAGTTTTTCACTGAAAATTTATTTTTATTATAATGTGTTTTACTGTTTTCCATTTTTACTATTTTTCTATAATAGTAATTACAATTTTAAAATCCTGTTATATGGCTGGGAGAACGTTGACGTTGCTCCCCACTGATTGTGGCTGTTATGTTTTAAACATGGCAGGTATATGTGTTTTACTTCGGGTGGGCTAGCGAGCAGTTATGGATCCTGCTTGTTTTAATCAGATCACTGTATTATGGATTGCTAAAACCCTTTTTATGGATTTTATTTATTTATTTATTTATTTATTTTGTAGCCATTTTTATTTTATGGCTTATGTATTGACTTACCATTTTTATTTAATCAAAACATAGCTACAGTGTGTTATAATCCCACTTCTACAGTGTTTCCGCCACTGTATTGCGTTAGAATTTCTAGGGGATTACACGGGATATGCGATAATTGGTTGGTACAGACCAACCTAGACAGCCCCGAATACCGGTGTAACAAAGTAGTCAGTCAACTGTGGGCTATAAGGGCCCAAGTAGGTACCCTTGATAATGTTGCATGCCTTCTCAATACCCGCCCGGACGATGTTACCCTGGGTCGTAACGTGCCCTAAGCCGAAACGCGATTCTCCGTCGTTCAGGACTTCGATAATCTTCCCAGCTGGAAGATATGACCTTGAAGTAGCCCCCGGGAAGTGCCCCATATTTTGTAGCATCGTATCGATGCTAGTGGTGAATAAGGCCTGAAAAGGTATTCCTCCTCGATCATCCCCACAAAATCGAACCCCCAAAGGTCTATACGACCCATGGTATTGCAGCTAGCCACAATCATAGGGGTTGCCTCCAAAGTAACAACACTATCTTGCAGAGGCAATTTGACCTTTCGGTGGAGAGTGGAGGATAATGCTTTAACAGCGTGGATCTACGGCCTTCCGAAGAGTAGGTTGAAAGAAGAGGTGGCATCAATCACCTGAAACTCCAACTCCTTTTCAATTGGGCCCGTTTTAATTGTCAGCTTAATGGCCCTAGCAACCGACTTTCGGCTTCCATCAAAAGCCTGGATGGTTTGAGCAGTCGGTATGTAATCGACCTCAGTGATCGAGGGCTTTGGCAGTCCTTAGAGGTAGGACATTCACAGCAGACCCATCATCAATTAGGGTCATTGAGAGATACTTCCCTCGGCAAATCACCGTGATGTACAGGGTCAAGGTATGAGAGGCCCCGAACGGTGGTAGGTCGGACTCAGGGAATGTAATTAATGGGCCTTTTACTTTCGACTTGCCCTTGAGATTGGGCATGATGGTGGCTACCATTTCAGTAGGGGTAACTAGGGAGTCAACCTTGATCTGATCGAGAGCCTTAGTAAGTGTCTCTCGATGTTCTTGCGAGCTAACCAAGAGTTTCCATATAGTAAGGTCAACTCGAGCCTTGTTCAGTTGTTTGACGAGAGCCGTGTTAGTGCTCGGCTCTTCAAGGGCAGTTTCCATCCTGGCAGGTTTAGTGACGGTTGCCAGGATAGGGGTGTCCTTAGAGCTAGTAGCTTGATAAGGACGACCGGCATTGGCGAGGTGGTTATTGGCTAAGACCTTGGACTTAACCTTTCGGATCTCTTCGGGGGTAATGGGGACAGGTTCCCCTTTGGTGAGGTATACATCATCCTCATCATCGAACGATCCCATTAACTTGTGGGATGAAAGGAGAAATGAGGTGAGAACAGTCGATCACCTCCCCGGTAAAGATAGCATGTGAGCTGAAAGGGTCGTCTTTGTTACTCGGTTTGTCCTCGGGCAACGGTATTTTACCACTCTCGATCAAATCCTGAATCAGGTGCTTCAACTTCCAACATTTTTCGGTATCGTGCCCATTGCCTCGGTGATATTGGCAATAGGCTTGGATATTGTAGCTTTTGGAGCGTTTTTCGACTGGGACTTCAGGAGTTGGGCCTATCGGTTGGATCAGGCCATTGGAAGATAGACTTTGTAAGGCATATGTATAGGTAGTACCTATATCGGTGAATACCCAAGGTGGGGTATTCTTCTTAGACGAGGCATCTAGTAGATTAACCGCGTTGAAAATGCTGCGGGTTGCAGCTGAGGCCTTAGCAGTGGAAGAGGTTGCCCCTTGGTATCCCTTGCTAGAGGCCTTAGTAAGGCCCTCTAGCCTCAAATCGTCTTCAATCCTCATACCCATTTCAGTAAGAGTGGTGAAATTGGGTATGACAGCATACCGGAGATGGACCCAGTAGGAGGGGAGGAGGTTCTTGATAAAGGCATCCACTAAAGTTTTCTCACTGAGCTTATCGACCAATTTCACGCTTTCGGCCCTCCAGCGTTGAAGGTATTTGGTAAAACCTTCCTTGGGCTCCTGGGTCATAACCTCCAGGGAGCGTATTGTGGTCTGGATCTCAGTATTATCATCATAATTCCGAGCAAATTCCATAGCCACATCATCCCAAGTCGGGTATTTCTTGGGGTCTAGCCTGTAGTACCAAGCCTTTGGGTGCTTCTCAAGGGAAGCGGCGAACAGATCCTTGAACATGGTCAATTTCACTCCCTTGATGGCCATGAACTCTTTGAAGGCCCAAATGTGGAGTAACGGGTCTTCGGTCCCCTCAAACATTAGCAGGCCCGTGAGGTTCCAATTGGCGGGTAACTCATCGTGCAAAGGGGAATAAACTCGGGCATTCTCTGAGTGGATGGTGTTATTACCGATCAGGTGGACTTGTTCTTCCAGTCGGCGCACTGCACTAACCAATTCAGCTATTGATAGTCAAGATTTGTCGTCAATTTAACCATCAAACAAACCAACTAACCTAAACTAGAATAGCAAGGGCAAGTCGGGTCGTATCCTCAGAGAGATCGGGAATGAGTACTAGTTCGGTCTCGAATTATGAATTAGCTACGCGAATCAATTATCAAGGGTGAAATTATACTAACTAAGATAACAAATAGAAGCATAAGCTAACTAATAATCAAACAAGTAATAAGAATGGTGATCTAATAATAAAGAAAGGCCTAGGGTCCGACTTAACCACCGACATATCATGATCATGCGTAAGAAATACCGATAATGAATTGCTAGGGATAATAGGATGAGTGGAACGCCTCTAAGGGTCGCCTACCTCCCTCCTGGGTTCGTAGTTCGACTAAGTAAAACCTGATCACCTCCCTCCCGGGCTCGTGAGTCGGATTCCTAGGTCAATCGAGTGAGCCCACTCCCGTGATACCCAATCTAATGTCCTAGGTCATTAAGCACGCGTCTAAATCTCGTTCCCTTCTCTCTCCCCCCCCCCCCCCTCCCGGGCTGAAGAGTCTAGACCGATAGTTATGGTACCCTACCTAATTCTCACTCCCGTGTTCAACTAGGCGGGGCAAGGCAAGTAAACGGACGAGTTTTACTACCTAGACCTAACCGACTCCCGTCGGTGGACAAGGGTCAAGGGTTCAAACACAACCCAAAAGACGAGTCGATTCCCGAATCCCAAACTATCCTCCTCCGTATATCCCAAACAAACCAAATACGGAATTTCAAACCTACAATCGAGACATGTCGGAGCCAAATCGTCCCCTAATAAAAGACTAATCACTAAGCATAATCAACACAATACAAAACACACTAATGACTAAACTAATCATAGCATCTAACATAATGAAACAATGATAAAGGAGGAAACTTTAATTAATCCCAACATAAACTATATATAAACAAACAAGACAATTATAAAATACTATTACAAAACATAATTAACGATAAAGATTAAAACTTTGAACTAAATACTAACTAAATATAATCTAAACATAAAACTAAAGATAATAAAACAAATAAAGGAGAAGAGATAAGAGAATTATACCAAAAAGAATTATAAGATCTCTCGAATGTTGAAGAAGAACTATTAATTAAAACTAATCAAAACTAAAACTAAAATTTAGAAAAATAGGAAAACAAGAGGCTGCTCTGTTTTTTCGTTCTACTGATACTCTAACCCTATCCAATTCTCTAACTCTAACAGCCTCTTTCATTAGAAAGTTGGGTTTTTATATTGCCCAATACAAAGTGTGGAAAGACCAAAGTAACCTCACTTAAATGAATATCAAATAGTGAAAGGCAAGGGCTAAGTGGTCAATTGCTTCTCAAAACAAGACACTACCCAAATCAAATCAATTTAGAGAAATCGAGAGAGCATGGTGGGTTGAGTTCGGGTCGTCAGAGTTCAGACAGCGAAGCATCGACGGAGTAGTTGGTCGGCAATGACTTCTCGGTGGTGGTTGAACGGCGGCAGAGGTCGAGAGGAGTTGGAGACTCGCGGTGAACGGAGCCATGGTGGCTCGGTGGTGGTGCGTGCGGTTGCTCGCCTGAGGTCGGTGGTTCACCGGCGGCGGAGGACTGGAGCAAGAACATAGGTGAATTGGTGGTGACTGATTTCAAATTGGGATAAACTGAATTGAAGATGAAATTGGATTGGGATGGAGGTATGACAATGGATTGAGTGGAGCTTTAATTGTGGATTAATGTGATTGATAATGGAGGGTTATGGTGATAATGGTGAAGGTAAGGAGATGAATTAGAAAGTGAAGATAAGTGGAGTTGGATTAGGGAGTAACAATGGTGATTGATGATGATGAAGTGATGGACGATGATGATGGTGGAGTTGATTGAAGTGGAGGGGAAGAATGGCCAAGGTCAAAACCGGGTTTGACCCGTCTTCACTTGTGTGGACTTGTTTTATTCCATCTTCCTCATATTGATTTTTCTCGTGCCGGTACCTACAAATATAAACAAGGATGCACAGTACCCGAAATCCCGAGAAATATAATAAAATGACAATAACTAAGCTAGACTCGACTAATAAGCTAAACAAACGTAAAATGACTAATTACTAACAAATCGGGTTATACAATTGATCGTATAAGAGTAGAAATATGGGGCAAAAACGAGTAACATCACGAGTTATCAGCTATGGGCCCAGTGGTTTCAGTATTAGGAGTCCCTTGCTCCACGACAGTCACACGAGCAGCGACAGCTGCCTGCTCGGCTCTCATTGCTGCCAGTTGTGTCTCAATCTCGGTCTGCTTGGCGACCATGGTATCCGTTGAGGCCTTCAAATTGTTCAAGGCTTGCGCCATTCTGTTTCTGTGTCTGGTTGACGGTGGCCTGTCTGTAAGAACACCCTGTAATTAGAAACTAGACCCGGACCTTGGAATCAGAACAGCGCATCCCGAGCAAGGGAAAGACTAAAAAGGAAAATGACTCGAGAAAGACACCTAGACGGGTGACTCGTGGATGGTGTGACTTCCTTAGGATTCCGCTATGTGGGCCAAGTCCCGTTCAAAGGAAGGTCCACGTGAGATTTTCTCCAGACTTTGGACTCGAATGTGTAAATGGGTCTTCCTTTGTTGGGCTTTGCCCTACATAGGTTAGCCATGCCTTTGACAAATAAGGCGGACCGGGATAGGGAGGAAACTCGTGATGTAAGATCGATGGAGTTTCGATGCTAAAGACCTTCGACGACTTATAAAAGACCCGACACCACTAAATACGGTAAGTCCTAAGATAAGGAAGGTTTTTTTAAAAAGTTTTGAATTCCGAGAAAATCGGAAGACGGTCCCGACTTTTGAAATTGGAAAAATGCCGTCGGGCCCAAATTTTTGAATGTTCGAAAATTTTGAATTTTGAAATGGGCTGCATACCGGCTAGAAATAGGCTATTCTGAGTCAAATTGTAAGTCTTAATTTCGGTAGCATTCCGAGTTTTGGAAATTGAATATTTTTGGAAAGATGCATTTATGAAATGACGGTTTTTGAAAACGACACAGAAACCAAGCAGCACATACTCACGCAAGCATTATAACGACACCATGTACGCTTTACACTAAGTCTCGGTCGGTCTAAATAGGGTCTATACTAGTGCGTATGACCTTTTCAAGAATCGGGACGGACTTCCTAAGCCAAGTTGGTCTTAGAACATGCCGCAAAACTCATACCAATTTTCCATGAACACCTTGACATAACCAATTTGGAATATATCACGGTATAGTGGGACGTCGGTCACCAGTACCGACCCAGGTAAAAATGGGGTTATGCATGAACCGTAAAACTAAAGCGCGTATTGTACTAATCAAACGATTTTGCCTCGAGTCTCACCCTGAGGATCCCGATGGTAAGTCACACATAAGTCTTCCCCAACGGAGTCGCCAAATAGTGGACATGACATAGTGTAGACACCCGCATTTTGCCTGCTAATGTCTATAGCGGTTGCCGACAAAACACCCGATGATGATCGGACGCAAACATGCTTTAACGCGCTCGAATATGGGCTCGTGTCGAATACGAGGGATGATGGAATAAGAAAACACGAATACGAGAGTAACGCACCCGATGTTGCCGGTCGCTTATCCTATTACCCCGAGTATTTTATTTTTGAAGCGAATCAACCATTAAAAAGAGTGTCTTTTTATATTTCGTTTAGTTTTTTTTTTATCGTCGCAATTAGATAGTATCGCGCATATACGAACATATTTAAAATAATCTCGTATCGAGTATACTTAAAGGCAAATCCCGTTTAAAGATCCTTTTAATCCCTTTACGAGTCGTAACAGTGGTGACACCCTTTCGAGGAGCGCCGCCCTAAACACTCAAGGGCGTAATGCGATCGTGGATATTTGTCGTTAAATGCACTCGATCCTCTTTTTTAAAGGCTAATACGAAACCTATTGATGCCGAATCGAGCATCACGTAATCCGAAAGGATTAATACAATGTCGTGACGCGGAAGGAATCAATTTCGTCCTAACCAAATTCGAATCGATTCTATAACTTTTTTTTCAAAATAATCGATAACCGATCTTGTAATCGTACAATTTACGTAACGAGTGTCGTAAACCGAGTCAAGTTAAAATTATATAATATTTTCATGCTACTCGGCTAGTTATCAATTCATTTTTTAAAAAATCAGAATTACTACGTTAACTGAATTCCGAGCAGCTGCTCGAACAGGGGGCATTCGATCGAGTGTCGTAGCCCACTCGATCGAGTGGCATCCCAAAACAGAGGCAGGAGGGTTTTTCGATGGGAACTCGATCGAGTCCCTCCAATGACTCAATCGAGTGGCCTCTGTCACGCCTAAACCGTGAGCCTTCTACATATTCCAAGCCTCGATAAACCTTTTTTAACGACTTTGGTCATCACATGTTCATTCTTTCAAAATCATACATTGCATCGCATCATATTATCTAATCTATTTACGTTTCCGTTATTATCGCAATTGTCTTATATTTTTGTTCGCCGTATTGTATTTCCGGCTTGTATTCCGCCCGCGTATTTGTAATCTATTTCTTTTGTTTTATTTTCGTTATTTGCACTTATCGCATTCTAACGAACCTCGCATGCTAAATAACTTTGACGTTAGTTTAGATGCATTAAACGACATAGTTGAAGATAATTCACATATTTAGAAAAAAAGCAATGTTTGCATAACATTCAATGGTCAAACTAACGCACGTACACGAAAACGAAAGATATCTAAGTAAAGGCCGCTAAGAGCGGGCGGGGTTGGGTGTCCGAAACCGTTGGCACACGAGAGTCATTTGATGCACGATTCCTGATAACTCGGCGTCGGTATCGTAATGCAAAGGGATGAACCCCTAAAATCTAGCACTAAAAGCGGGTCGTGCTTTGCCCACGAAAGGCCTAAGTGTAGAGTGGGTTCGAACGGGTCCGAACTCCCACAAAATTCGGTGGCGACTCCTATTTCGATTTAAATTTCAACCCAAAATCAATCTTACCATGAGATTCATTCGCCTCCCCAAACCCGCGCGTGGCCGCGTCGGGGTGGACCTATGTCATGTCCCCACATAGGTCGACCCCGACGCAGCCACGCGCGGGTTTGGGCGGCGAAATGTTTCCCATGTGAGATAGTTCTCGGATTGAAATTTAAATCGAAGTTTGGAGTCGCCACCAAACTTTGTGGGAGTTCGGGCCCATTCGAACCCACTATATATTTCGGTGGTCCGTACACAAAGTACGGCCCACTTCGATACTAGAGCTTGTGGGGTTCGTCCCTTTGCATACGATACCGATGCCGAGTTTTCGCGTATCGTAAATCGAATGACTCTCGTGCGCCAAAGGTTTTGGGCATCCGGAAATCGAGGTTGTGAGTAAGAGGTAAAGGTACGTGTTGGGAAGCCCACAAAGGACACCCAACCCCGCCCGCAATTAGCGGTCTCTACTAAGATATCGTTCGAGTTTTTAATAGGCGCGCTAGTGATTCGGTGGAATGTTATGCAAACAACGTTTTACGAGATATTGAAAAATTGAATAAGTTGCTACGTCATTTTAATGCATTTAATTCACGTCAAAGTGGTTTAGCATTTGAATTTCATTTGTAAAACGGTAAATCGCAAACAAATAAAGCAAAGCAAAACGAGAATAGGTTACAAGTGACACGGGCGGAAATACAACCCGGACAAAACAAAATAACGAGCAAAGTCGAAATAATGATATAATAACGGTAATAATGAACGGATTAGAATAGGTAATGCAATGCATAGTTTTGAAAATGTAGGCACGTGATGACCAAAGTCGCAAAAATATTCGACAAGGCTAAAATGATGTTAGAAGCTCACGTTCTAGCATAAAAAGGACCACTCGATCGAGTCATAGGAGGGACTCGGTCGAGTGACCCTGTTACAGACCGTATGCCTCTGTTTTGGGGTGCTACTCGGTCGAGTGGGCTATGGCACTCGATTAAGTGCCCCCTGTATGAACTGTTGTTCGTGCTAAAAAGGTGGCTATCTCGACTTTTATTTTGTTTAAAATCAATAACTAACCAAGCTAAATAAAAATATGACGTAATTTATATTCAACTCGGTTTTCGGTACATCGTAACATATATTTTATAATTACGAGATCGGTATCGGGAATTTTTAAAAAGATGTTGTAAAATTATTTTGAATTTGATTGGGACGAAATTAATTCCCTCCGCGTCACGACATCATTACTAATCCTTACGGATTACTTGATGTTCGATTTCGCGTCAACGGGTTTCGTACCAATCTCGAAAATGGTATCGGGCGTGTTCAACTACGTATAACCACGATCGCGTTATGCCCTTAAGTATTTAGGACGGTACTCCTCGAAAGGGTGCCACCACTGTTACGAATTGTAAAGGGATTAAATGGACTTGGAGCGGGAATCGTAGTTAAACACGTTCGATCCGAAAGAGGTTTATATATTTATATATACGCGGTATTATTAAATAACGACGATAAATAAAAATACTAAACGATATTAAAAATGCGATGCTAAAACAAAAAAACAAAAAAAGTGTTCTTTGTTTTTGGGTTGATTCGCTTCAACAACCAAATACTCGGGGTAATAGGATAAGCGACCGGCAACATCGAGTGCAATACTTTCGTATTTGTGTTTCCTTATCCCATCTTCCTTCATATTCGATGCATATGGGCGAATATTTTATAGCGATACTATAATAATAATACTAGTAACGAAAGGAAAAAAAGAAGAACGAAAAAAAACGAGAGACATAAAGAAAAACGGAGAGGAGAAGAGAGAAAAGAGAAATGTCGGGATTGAATATTACACCCTTAACCTACATGTTTTAGCTTCTCGGAAATGAGCTCGCCAAATGGTGGCAATGACACGGAATCATCGAGATATATAGGAGAGTTATGGTGTGTATGGTTTGTAGAGACAGATTTGATGAGTTTTGATCTCGGGATTTGGGACGTAAGTGTATTTGTATGTCGGTGTAGGGTTGGCTGAAATGTGACTGATTTTGAAGGTGGAAAAGTGGGAAAAAAGTTGTGTTATGAGTTGGGGTGACGGGGTATTTACAGGGAAAATACCCCGGTTTAGGGCCACTCGATCGAGTAGTGTAAGTGCACTCAATCGAGTGCCCGGTTCAAGGCCGCTTTGGCCGGTTCGCTGGCTTACTCGACCAAATGGGCCTGAACCACTCGATCGAGTGGATCAAACCGCATGGAGGGTTTTTAGGAAAGATTTGTTGACAATTTTTGAAAGGATTTGGGGATTGGGCTTGCTTCTGGAAGCTCACTTGGCTGGTTTTTTGTATCGGATTCGTCTTTGATCGGGTTTTGACCCGGTCGCTAAAAGATGGTTTTATTTTCGATGATGGTTTTGACCCAAATTAGCCTTATTTGATTGGAAACGACCCGCTGGGTCTGAATTTGAGGTCGGTTTTATGAGATTTGTATTCCGCTAAAAGCCCATGCCAGATATTACTGATTCCGAGCCTATATTCTTTTTTTTTGTGAAAGGTAAGCATTATATTGATAATATAGAGAAAATACATAACATGTTCACCAAACTTACAATTTATCCCCAATTAATTTGCTAAACGCCAAATTAATTAAGAAAACTAGCAATCTTAGTTTATTGTCGACTATTACTCATGAATTTGATTCAAACCACCACCTCCGTCTTAGCATTCATCATAGATTGGGAAGGAGTTAACAGCATCAAATCATGGCGAGCTCTATTCCTTGCGAGCCATATGTGATACATGGTTGCAAGGATAGCGCTCCCCATCAGCCTCTTTTTCTCTTTGCACTGAAACGGAAAGGTCAGCCACCATCTCCAAGTATCTCTCACGGGAATGTTCATCTGCAACCAGCATTCAATTATCTGCACACAGCGCCTGCTGTAACTACACTTAAAAAACAGATGTTCTTGTGTTTCGTCATCTGCACCACAAATACTGCACACAATTTCACCTACATAACCAAATTTTTGGATCCTACACCATGTCTGCAATCTCCCGTGCATTGCAATCCAAGCAATGAAGGAGTGTTTGGAGTTCACCCATTGATACCAGACCAAACTATCCCATTCCATATCATTTCTGCTATCCCGAAGCCAATAATAACCCTGCTGCACAGTATAGGTGTTTCCAACTGTAATCCAACTATCCTCATTATAACCAACTACAAATTTATCTCTTATTGAACAAATACGCTTCCAAGACCACAAAGAATGTGTTTTAGGCTGAATCAGTTTCCAATCTTGACCCTTTAAAAAATTACTATTAATCCACTTAACCCAAAGAAGATCTTTTTTGCTAGCTATCCACCACACATATTTAGCCATAGAAGCATAGTTCCATGAAACCGAATGCCTTATCCCCAGCCCCGGCCCCCTTTCTTCTTCTCTGCACAACAAGTCTCCCAAGAAATTAATGGAGCAGTAATATAGTTCACATAAGAAGTTCCGACACACATCATCAACCTTTCCCAACACAGTTTTTGGAAGGATGAAAATCCTTGCCCAGTACGAGTGCAAATTCTGCAGTACAGCCTTGACAAGGATTAGTCTCCCTCCGTAAGTAAGGTGCCTGTTGCCCATTCTTCGTATTCTCTCTACAATATTTTCCACAAGAATTGCACAATCCAATACACTAATCTTCTTGAAAGTAATAGGAATACCCAAATATTTAAAGGGTAAACTGCCTCTTCTAATCCCTGTTATTTTAACAATTTCCTTCTCATTCTTAACCCCATTCATATAAATGCTAGATTTATCCTTATTCATCTGTAACCCAGAAGCAACTGAAAAGGTCTTAAAAGCCCTAATGAGGATAGACACAGCCTCTACGTTCCCGTAAGAAAATAAGAGAAGATCATCCGCAAAGCATAAATGAGCTAGCTTACTCTGCTTACACATAGAATGATACTTAAAACCCTCCAATCTTTGAGCTCTTACCAGTATACGACTCAAATATTCCATACAAATTGCAAAGAGCAAGGGAGAAAGAGGGTCACATTGCCTTATCCCCCTCTTCCCTTTAAAAAAACCAAATGTAGAGTCATTCACCACTAGAGAGTAAGAGGGAGTTGTAACACATTCCATTACTAAATCAACAAAACCTTTAGGAAGTCCAACGACCATCATCATATCCTCTAAAAATTGTCATTCAATAGAGTCATAGGCCTTTTTAAGATCTAAATTCATAGGACATCTAGGAGAATAATTCTTCCTCCCATAGAGTCTAACCAAATCCTGAGCAATTAAAACATTCTCCACAATTTCCCTCCCTTGAACAAAACCACTTTGACTCTGACTAATAACAGAAGGTAAAATTTTCCCCAACCTTTGACACAACACTTTAGTAATGCATTTATATATAGTGTTACAACAAGCGATTGGTCGAAATTGGGTAACTGATTCAGGCATACTCACCTTAGGTATCAAAGTAATATGAGTATGATTCACTTGTTTCAACAATTTGTCGGATCGAATGAAATTATGAACCGCTCTAAGAACATCATCTCCAATAATTGACCAAGTATCTTTATAGAATTGGCTAGAATAGCCGTCAGGACCCGGAGCCTTATCACCCGGAATAGCAAATAAAGAGTTCTTAATCTCCAGGTCAGTGTAAGGTTGAAGGAGATCCATTGCCTGACTGTGAGTCACGATTTGTCCAATCCTTACAGTAGGCCTATGCACCGGAAGGACCTTCGTACTCGTCCCCAGAAGCTCATTATAATACTCAATAAAAGTAGTATTGATCTGTTGACTACTGCTACACAGATTTCCTCGCATATCCTTTATCCTAAGTACTTTATTAACTGCTCGTCTCTTCTTGATACAAGAATGAAAGAAAGCTGTATTATCGTCTCCTTCTTCAATCCAGTGACATTTAGATTTTTGCTTAAGAAAAGAGAATTCAGCTTTCTCCAATTTAATCATCTCCTTAGCCATCCTTCTTTCCTGCTTACAGATATCTATATTTACAGGTTGGCTATGCATCTGCACCTAAATATTCTCCAATTCCAACTTCAGAATGTTGTGCTTCTTTTCAATGTCTGAGAACTGTTTTCTGTTCAGATTCCGCAACTTCTTTTTAGCCAATTTCAACTTGCAAATCAACCTATACATGTGATTCCCCTCCACTCTCCTACTCCACACTGACCGTATAATGTCATCAAAATTATCATCAAGCGACCACATATTGAAATACTTAAACGAACTTTTCTTGACATTATCAACAGAGTCCAATTGTATGACACAAGGACAATGATCAAAAAGACCCTCAGGGATATAGTGACCTTTAGCCTCCGGGTATAACTCCCCCCACTCATCATTATGAAAAATCCTATCAATTCTACTGAAGACCCTAATGCCCTCCTCATGTTTATTGTTCCAAGTGAAGAAAGGACCATCAGTATTAAACTCCCCAAGTTCACAATCCTGCATACTATTTTGAAAATGCTTAACTTCAACCAACGAAACATCACTCCCAATTCTATCTCCCACATCAAACACATTATTAAAATCCCCTCATATAACCCAAGGCCCCCTTCACTGCTGCTTGTACCCCATCAAAGTTACCTTAAGACTACCTCTATCAGCCGGCTTATTAAAACCATATAAACAGTTGTAAGATAATAATGTCTCTTCAAACTAGTGCGTTAAAAGCATGTTTACGTCCGATCATCATCGGGTGTTTTGTCGGAGACCGCTATAGACACTAGCAGCCAAATGCGGATGTCTACAGTATTGAAACACCCCACATTAATTGAAGATGTCCTATTTATGAGCTTAAATGACTAGTGCTTAAAAGGATTGAAAGTGTTATTCATATCAACAAAGTGCACTTTCTTTTCTGGTCACCCATGAAAAAGATGAACTCCACAGTTAAGTGTGCTTGAGTGGGAGTAATCTTAGGATGGGTGACCTCCTGGAAAGGTTTCCAGGATGGCATGAGTGAGGACAAAATGTGCTGGAAAGGACTCATGTTGGTCTGTGGGACCAGTACAAAGCCTGGCGAGCTATCACGACTAACATTTTCCGTCCTAGTTTGGGTCGGGGTGTTATAACTTACCCTTAACTACACTAATTTTTGGTTAGTTGATATTTATTGTGTGGATCCCTCGAAAAAAATCCTTTCATCAAGGACCAATAATCGGTGATGGTGGAAGAGGATATGAGGAGATTTGATGGTAAGGTAAGCGATAGAGACAGGAGGTGAATTTTTTTAGGATTTTCTCTCTCTACTTTTCTCTCTAGTAAGTATCGCGTAAAATTTTATGTGCTTACTTTATAATCGATTTATCTCATGTTTTGTCTTTTTTTTTCGCAAAGAGCGATTTTGAGGATATATACTAACGTCTCTTTTAGTGTGTTTGATATTTATAAGGTCGATCGAGGAGAAAAGGGGTGGATTCTTCTCATTCCTGAGTAAGAAGAGTAAAGAAGAGGTCATGGTGTTCTCGAAGTCTTAGAACTTCTACCGAGCCTAATGGTATCCCGCTTGAGACAATCTCAAATACCAAACATCACAAAGAAGCTAACGAAGAGAAAGTAGAGGCGCCTCTACGAGAGACCTGCTGCGAGGAAAATTAAAGAACGAAGAACGAATTAATGTTGGAGAGCAACAGGACCAAGACAAATAGTGTCATGACCGTGCCTAGATCCCATCTCGACTATGTTGGAGGTGTTCCGACAGAAGTGACTATGTGTCCCAACCATGACATATGTTGCCACGGTCTTGATATCTTGTATCTAGAGCCCGCTTATATTCCTTGACTTCCCTTTATTCCAACCCTATAATACTCCTTGGAATTAATTTAGATATGAAACCATATTTCTATTTTCCTCACTTTTATATATACTTTGCTTTTCCACAATCTTTTATTAATCCTTTCCTAACTCTTAGATTAATGTTAATTCTACTTTTCTAGTTTAGATCTTAGGTGGGTTGTATTACTTGTATATTGAAGATTGGATTCTCTATTCTTCTTATTCTATTCATGTTGCAATATTTTTCTTATTCTTCTTTAATCTTTGTTTTAGTTTTATTAATTTGTTGTTTGTATTGTTCATCACTCATCCTCATTATGTTTATGCTTGAAAGTAGTTTTTATATTATTGTTGTTAGATTAGTCATTAGTATACATGGATAGTGATTAATCCTCCTGTAAGGTTTAAGAGGGGGTTAGGATGACGATTAAGGGTGGCCTGGTTATGTATTGTGCAATTGAGTTGTACTTTTGAATCTATTTCTCTTGGTAGTATGCATGCTATACTAGGTGCTCAACATATGTCTGTATGAATCTTTCATGTCATCATTTATCCTCTTCACTCTAGTTTTATGATCAAAAGATTGAAACAGGGTCTATGCGTTGCTTTTTGCCTAGTTAGTCTAGTGGTTAAGTTGCGATAGCCCGACTACCTACACTTAGGTCGATTAGTGGATCTGTAAGACCCAATCCACACCAAAATTCTCTTCTTATTGGCATAACTTTGATGTTGTTTATTTGGTTTCTTCTTAGTGGTTTATTTGCTTATCACTTTGTGGGTTTGGTAGCTACGTCGTTATAGCCAGGTTACCTTAACCTAGGCCAGACTAAAGGACTCAACCCATGTCGACAGCCATTTTATACTCATCCACTATACATGTTTTGATCTCTATCTGTTATAACGGAAGAGAAAGACAAACAAATAAGAACGTAAAATCGAGAGACAGACAGATTTACGTGGTTCACTAACAACCTGTTAGCTACATCCACGGGCAGAAAGAGGGGATAGTTTTATTAACTTGAGGAGAGATTACAGATCATAATTCTTAGGGTAAGGGTATGAGAGTTTATAAAATAAACTCAACCTAAACAGAAACCCTAAACGGATTAGGAAACCATATACAATAGAAAATCCTATGTCAGATACTCAGATATTGATTACGAAACTCTAATCAATCAGATATTAATTAGGAAACTTTCCTAATTAAACAGATTCAGGTCGGAAACCAATTCGAGATCAAAAAGGACAATTGCAAGGCACTTATTTCCTAACAATCTCCACCTTGACTTGAATTGTCTCACAATCAGATCAGACAGATGCACTCCAACGAATGCCAGATCAGATTACCAGATGCACTCCAAAAAATGCCAGATCAGATGTATCAGAAATCTTCTCAATCAGACAGATGTACCAGACATAAAACTTCTTTCCCCCTCCTGCCTCAGATATTGCCCAACAAAGGGCAATCAGATACTTCAGAATCGTAGCAAGTCCAAACCGTGTTGGAACTTGCTATACGGAGCCAGATCAGACAGAGTTTGCATCTCTCTTTCACTGTCATAGGATGCACCAGCAACAGAACCAGACAGTGTAGATCCTAGAAGATGATATAAAGTATCGCGCTTGGTACGTTTCAGAACCACATTTGAACCCATGCAGACTTTCAGAACTCCACCTTTACCTTGAAAGCTGAAACCTTTCTTGTTTAACCAACTCAAGGATATCAGATTCTTTGTCATCAGCGGAACATGTCTTACTCCATTCGACGTGCAGAATTTACCATCATTTGTCCTAATCTTGATTGAGCCAATTCCAACTACTTTACAGACAGCATTACTGGCCAAAAAAAATATTGCCCCCATCTATCTGTTCATACGTTGAAAACCACTCCATGCGCGGACATATATGGTAAGAAGCTCCCGAATCTAGGATCCACGAATCAGTGTGATCTATGACCTTCTCAGAAATTAGAGCATAATTATCTTCCTCGGAGTCTACATTTGCTACACCAGCAGTACCGGATGTGTTCTGTTCATTCTTTTTCTTTGGACAATCGAATTTCCGATGTCCCTTCTCTTTACATTAATGACAAATATCATTGGGTTGTGGACCCTTGGAAACATGAGTACTAGAACCAGATTTATTCCTCCTCGATTTTCCTTGTCCCTGACCTCCACTAGATACTAACCCTGCAGCCTGATTATCTGTAATCGTACCAGCCGCCTTATGGCGCAGTTCTCTAGAATGGAGAGACGATCTGACCTCCTCTAAAGTAATTGTATCTTTACCAACAATAAAAGATTGCACAAAATTCTCATATGACAGCGGTAAAGATACTAACAGAATTAATGCATGCGGCATCCTCGTCTTTTACTTTAACATCAATATTACGCAGTTCTAATAATATTGTGTTTAACTGATCGAGATGATCTCGAAGAGGTATACCTTCCTGCATTCTCAGACTGAACAGACGTTGCTTCAAACGCAACTTGTTGGTTAAAGACTTCGTCATGTATAGACTTTCAAGCTTTTCCCACAGACCCGCCGCGGTTTCTTCCTCCGCGATTTCAGTGATGATATCATCAGACAAACACAACAAGATTGTTGAATGTGCCTTCTCCTCCAGAACGACCATCTCAGCGGTGACTATGTCGTCTTTCTTCTTCACGAGTGCCGCCCACAGTCCTTGTTGTTTTAACAACGCCCGCATCTTGATTTGCCACAGACTAAAACTATTCCTCCCATTAAATATCTCGATTTTAAAGCTCATCACAGACATTTTTCTCACAGATCAAATTAACCTGAAGCTCTGATACCAGTTTGTTATAACGGAAGAGAAAGACAAACAAATAAGAACGTAAAATCGAGAGACAAACAGATTTACGTGGTTTACTAACAACCTGTTAGTTACATCCACAGGCAGAAAGAGGGAATAGTTTTATTAACTTGATGAGAGGTTACAGATTTCAGACTGATATCATAAATCTTAGGGCAAGGGTATGAGAGTTTGTATAATAAACTCAAATTAAACAGAAACCCTAAACAGATTAGGAAACCCTATACAATAGGGAATCCTAGGTCAGATACTTAGATATTGATTAGGAAACTCTAATTAATAAGATATTAATTAGGAAACTTTCCTAATTAAACAGATTCAGGTCGGAAACCAATTCGAGATCCAAAAGAACAATTGCAAGGCACTTATTTCCTAACACTATCTCCTAGCGAACCCGAGACCATGGACCTTTCCTCTTATTCATTAACCTCTTTTAGCTTTTCTCACTTAGACTCATTTAGTTACTTTCACGTATCAGCTTTAGTTCGGATTAGACTTTTAATCGAATTTGCCTTCGTTGAACTCTGGCAAATCTCTTTGGATCGATACACGACTTAGCAATACTACCTTAGTTTTGTTTGTTTATTTTTTAGATAAGGATTTACTACATATTTAACCTATATTTTCTCTTTATTATCGTTTGTCAACCCTTTATAAGCTTGGCCTTGTTCGCCCCTCCAAAACTTTGCTATCTACATAGACACTTATTTGATTACCTATGTTGTCACATGACACCCCGTAAAAATATTGATCTCGGAAACCCCCTAAAAATGTGGTCTCGACCACCCTCTTAAACTTAGTCATCTCTTATCAAACATGGTCATCGCGAGTCTCCTACATCCGGAATATCACCGACTGGCGAATCAACCACCCACGTTACTCGCCTACTCATCTTCTCAAAGATCCATTTTATTGCACCATTCGTCTTGCGGGGCGTATTAGAGAAAAAATGAATGGGTGAATATGAACCACATATTCGTAACTTAAAAAGGAAAGAAGGAACAAAGAATGACTCAGCCCAAAAGGGAAAGAGGGAACATAAGTCAGACTCGGAGGGGTATATATTATCTGGTAAAGATTATTCTATATCATATTGTTATCTTTTAGATTAACTATAGGTAAAATATGTCTTTTAGGATATTTTAGTAATTGTGTTCTACTCCGTTTAGGGAATATATTATTCTCATATACTTCTATATACTTAGAATTGTCAAAAGTTTACCCGACCCGATAAACCCTTCTGACCAACCCGAAACCCAACCCGACAGAATTCCAAAATTTATTTAGTGGCCTGAAACTGACTCAACTCGACTCGATTGTGACCCGTTACCCAATATAACACGATGACCAGCGAACCGAACCGAACTCGAACCCAACCCGACCCGATTTGAGCCCGACCCAATAAAATAGACGATCAGATAATTGTTAAGCTTAAAGATGGATTCAAATGAAAGTGATATAGTATAACTTGATTGTAGACACAAATTTTTTATATATTTCGGTATCTATTTATGAATAATATCTTTAGTATTTAGAGATAATTATCAATAATTATTGTGATAATATCTTAAGATATTCTAGAATATTCTTAGCCTCATCTCTAAGCTACTAAGCTATAAACACGGGTTTTGTGTTTAGGGTTTAGGAGGTCAGATGGATTAAATCTCACACACGACCCGATCATCCTACTGCCACATTGTAGGTAAATGGAATAAGTCACCAAAAAGACTTTATCTTCCTCAATGAGATTTAAGTCGATTAGACCCCCGTAGTACTATCAAAACCCTAATCTTCAAGATGGAATCAAGAGATCCACGAAAATTGTAGTCGTCAATCTTTCGATTATTAAATAAAACTCATGTTTCACATTATTTTGTATCTGTTATTTAATCATCGCAGGTGTGAAAATTTGATGTCTTTTGTAACGACAAATTTTCAAATAAAAGTGATATAGTATAACTTGATATATTTGGCATATTAATAAATTAATTAAACCAAATAATGGTAAATAATTAAAGTTATTGGGAAAATGTTGAAGTCGCATGTTACATTAACTAGACCCGATAACGGCTCGTCCTAAACCCGATATGACCCGATATATCATCTGGGCCGAAAATGACCCGACATATCAGCTAACCCAAAAATGACCCGACCCAATAATGATCCGACCCAACTAGACTTGATTCGAAGGAGTACGCTGACCCGATATATAAGTCTGACCCGATATGATCTGACCCATCTTAACTCGACCTAAATCCGACCCTAGTAATCCGATTTCCACCTCTATATATATTCTATATGTAATACTTATTCATCAATTATAACGGATGTCTTTTACATTTCTATCACTACAACAAAAAAACAATCATAGCAACGGACAATTCCCTTGCAAACAGGTCATAATTCGTTGCAAAAAAGGACATTTGTAACGGATATTTTTTCCTCTCAGATTTTCGTTAAAAAAAACAAAATCCCTTGCAAACCTGATTTTGCAACCCTTGCAAATCTGTTGCAAACTGGAATTTGCAAGGGAATATGTTCTCATGCAGGTAAACCTAGTTTCGTTGCAAATCCCTTGCAAAAGTGTTGTATATATGCATATTTCGCCAATTTTAAGCTCCCCAAAACGTTAAAAATTTAATTAAAAACCAGCAAGAAACGATGTATTCTATGGCACCAGAAATACCCAAATTGATACTCCAAATATAACTTAAAATTAAATTCACATTACAAGGAAAACCGCAAAGGGCGACCTCCCTCGTGCGTCCAATTTTTAGTTGTCGCTAAGTGGGCGACCGTTATCAGTCGTTGTGTGGGGCGAGTAACGAAGAAATATAAAAACAAAAAAATGAAAATCCAAGAGTGGGGCGACTGACAGAAAACAGCGGGCGATTGCTTGTCGGGTGCTAAATGACAACATTTTAAAAAAAATCGATGCAGCCTCTCTCTCCCTCATTTCTCATTTTCACTCTTTCCATTAAACTCTCTTTACCCTATCACTTGCCAACTTCTTCTCAATTTCCCTCCTTAATTTTATCTCAAATTTCCTCCCTTCCATTTGTTGATTAAGGTATGTTCCCGATTTATAATTAGTTTAATTAATTTTGTGGAATTTTTATAATTATTGATTTTAATTAAGTTTAGTTATTTAGTTAGATTTTTGTAGTGTTAATATGTTATTTAGTTATATTTAGTAATTTAGTTAGATTAGTACATTAGTTTGCCCCGTAGGTTTGCCCACTTTTGAGTAGTTACATTGTTAGTATAAAGTTAGGATTTAGGGTTTGAAAGTAGTATGAATTGGGGATTTTTTTTTAATGTACTAAGTTTAGAATTTGGAAGTTGACTATACAAATATGAATTATATCATTTCGACGATTGGATATAAATATTACTAAGTTGAGTTGAATTGTGAATTTTTAGTTAATATTTGAGTAGTTTATATTAATTAGTAAATTAATTTAGTAATAATGTGTATAATTTTTTTTAGATAAAAAATGAAAATAATTGAACGAAAATGGGTGTATATATGAGGAAAGATTTGATAAGAGAAAACGTCCCACTACAGAATTTTTAAAGGGCATTGGATTTTTTTGGTGTCCTTGTTTGAAATGCAAGAATCGAAATTTTTTGGAGATCATTGCGATTAAGGAACTAATCATTTCATATGGTTTTTTCGGCAAATTATTATCATTAGATTTCCCATGGTGCTGAGACGTCTTCTGTTGACGAACCTGAGGTCCAACAAAATGAGGGGAGTTGAGAAGAATGATAGTTGACGTTACGGAGTGCAATATCTTTAACGACGATAGCATGTATATGAATGATGACCAACCGAGCCCACAAGAGTCAAACCCACAAGCAAAAGCATTTTTCGACATATTATATGCTTCAAAAAAGCTGTTATATGTAGGGTGCGATATGACGTTGTTAGAAGTCGCGTCTAGTATAGTGAGTCTTAAATGTGAGTATAACATGCCCGTTGGTTGTGTAGACGGTTTGTTGCCTTACTTGTGGACCTTCTACCAAAAGATAACATCATGACCCGAACATTTTACACTACCAAAAAAGTAGTAAAATGTTTTCCACTTCCGCATCAAAAGATTGATGCTTGTCCCGATGGATGGATGCTCTTTTGGAAGGATGATTCTCTTTTTGAGAAATGTAAGAAATGTGATAAGGATAGATATAAAACCTTTGATGGGTATATTGTTTTGAGAGGTAAAAAAAGGAAAGAGTGGTGGGAGGGGTAACAAGAAACGTATACCACTTAGTCAACTTACGTACTTTCCCATTGCACCTAGACTTCAAAAATTATATGCAACCAAAATCATTGTCATACAATTTAGGTGGCATAAAGAATAAAATCGTGTACCGGGGAAGATGTGTAATCCTAGTGATAGGGAGGTGTGAACATGACATAGGTCCACCCCGACGCGGCCACGCGCGGGTTTGGGTAGCCGAATGAATCTCGTGGTAAGTTTGATCTCGGGTTGAAATTTAAATCGAAGTTAGGAATCGCCACCAAACTTTGTGGGAGTTCGGACCCATTCGAACCCACTCTACACTTAGGTGTATCATGCACAAAGCACGGCCCACTTTTAGTGCTAGAGTTTAGGGTTTTGTCCCTTTGCATTACGATACCGACGTCGAGTTATCGAAAATCGTGCATCAAATGACTCTCGTATGCCAACGGTTTCAGACATCCGAAAGCCATGGTTTTGAGGAAGGGGTGAGGGTACGTGTTTGGAAGCCCACGAAGGACACCGAACCCCGCCCGCTCTTTAACGGCCTCTACTAAGATATCGTTCGTTTTCGTGTACGCGCGTTAGTAAAATGACTAAATGTTATGCAAACAACGTTTTTTTGCTAAGCATGCGAATTGTATGTTAAACTACGTCGTTTTAATGCATCTACACTAACGTCGAAGTTATTTAACATGCAAGATTTGTTTTAATGCGACAAGTGCAGATAACGAAAATAAAACTTGGAAATAGATTACAAATACGCGGGCATAAACAACCCGAAAATACAATACAGCGAGCAAAATGAAATAATCACAATAATGACGGAAACATAAATAGATTAGATGATATGATGTGATGCGATGTATGATTTTGAAAGAATGAACACGTGATGGACTTAGCACATGACAACCGAAATCGTAGAAGAAGATTTGTCAAGACTCGTTGTATGTAGAAGGCTCACGGTTTCGGCGTGACAGAGGCTACTCGATCGAGTGCCCTACTTAAAGACCTTCTGCCTCGTTTTTTAGGGGTCACTCGATCGAGTGAGTCAAGTCACTCAATCGAGTGCCCTTTGTTCGAGGTGATACTCACTTTTGGAAAAGATGGTATTCCGATTTTTATTGTTTTGAAGTTGATAGTTAGCCGAGTCGCGTAAAAATATTATAAAATTGAAACGCGATCCGGTTTTCGATACTCGTAACGTGTAAAGTACGTTTACGAGATCGTATCGGATTTTTGAAATTGGTTTTTTGAAATTGTTACTAATTTGATTAGGACGAAATTGATTCCCTCCGCGTCACGACATCTTTACTAATCCTTATGGATTACGTGATGTTCGATTTCGCGTCAACGGGTTTCGCACTAATCTCGGAAATGGCATCGGGCACGTTTAACTACGTATTTCCGCAATCGCATTATACCCTTAAGTGTTTACGACGGCGCTCCTCGAAAGGGTGTCACCTCTGTTACGACTTGTAAAGGGGTTAAACGGACTTAAAATGGAAATCGTGATTAGACGTGTTCGATCCGAAACGTTTTCTTATTAGGTATACATATATATATACGCGGTATTAAAAGTTAGTAACGAAATAAAAAGAACGAAAATAAAATGAAATGAAAATAAAAAGTTAGTGCTAGCGGTTAGTAATATTAATAATAATAGCATATAGTGTATATATATATATATAAATGAGAAAAGGAAAGGAGAAAGGAGATGTCGGGATTTGAATTACACCCTCAACCTACATGCTTAAGTATCTCAGAAACGGACTCGTAGTAGCGGCGTGTGTGCGGGAGTGTCGAGAAATGTAGGGTGAGTTATGGTGTGTATGATTGGGGAAGGGATTTGACAAGTTTTTCTCTCGGGATTTGTTAGGGTTGTGTTTATAGAGGATGCAAATGTTGAAGATGCCTGAAAGTTGTGTGTGTAGATGTAGGGTTTTGCCAAAAGTTGTAAATGAATGTGTAGTCGGGGAGTATTTATACAAAAGCAAAACCCCCGACCAAGGGTCACTCGATCGAGTGGCTCTGATGGACTCGATTGAGTGGCCCAATTGAAGGGAAGCAGTGGGCTTTTCGAAGGCCTACTCGATCGAGTGGGCTGGCACTCGATCTAGTGGGTTAAGCGGGTGAGATATTTTAAGTTTTAGACCTTGGCTTGGCTTCTTGAAGCATGCATGGCTAGTTTTTGCCTAGGAAACAACTTTGACCGGGTTTTGACTCGGTCGCTAAAATACAGTTTTATTTTCGGTAATGGTTTTGGTCCAAATTAGTCTTATTTGATTGGAAATGGCCCATTGGGCCTAAATTTGAGGTCGATTTTGTGAGATTTGTACTCCACTAAAAACTCATGCCAGATACTATCAATTCTGAGTCCGTATTCGAGCGCATTAAGTCGCGTTTACGTCCGATCATCATCTGGTATTTTACTGGAAGCTGCTATAAACACTACCAGGCAAAATGCGAGTGTCTACAGAGCCCCCAATCTTACTGAATCTTGGACAAGGCGAAAGTCAGAGTAGCCACCAGACCAATCGAGGATTACGACCTGGCAGCCTTCCGGTCGGGTCGTTTATAGTCCATTAGACTTGCGTGAAAGGGCTCGCCAGCCATAAGATAGAAATAATACCTGAGTTCTGTTATCTGGGATAGCTCCGTGGGGACTTGCTTTTGAAGTCCTGGGTGTACCTGTATGCATATGCATCCCATCTTGGAGCTGTGCGGGGACTTGCTTTTGAAGCCCTAGGTGTATCTGTTTGCAGACACATCCCATCTCGGAACTGCGCGAGGACTTGATTCTGAAGCCCTGGGTGTATCTGTTTGCAGACACATCCTATCTCGGAACTGCGCGGGGACTCGCTTCTGAAGCCCTGGGTATACCTATTTGTAGACACATCCCATCTTTGATGTAATATTCCAGGAGAGACATCGCCTCGGGTTTTCTGCTGGGGAGTAAAAGAGCTGCGCGGGAGACTTGCTTTTGAAGTCCTGGTGTACCTGTTTCCAGACACATCCCAATTTGCATGCGACATCTAGGTGAAATACCGACTCACGCTGGGGAGATAAAAATTTGATGTTCCGTTGGGAAGCACAAGCTGGTACCTGAAATGTTAGATACATAGGCGAAAATAACAAATATAGCAGATGGCAAGATAGCATACAGGAAATGCAGTTAGCATCTATAGACTGGCTTGCGCTGGGGAAAATAATTTTTGCTTCATTTTGAAATCGATGTCCTGACAACAACTCACGTGCAAGGAGATGGGTTTTCAAAATTGATAGGGTTATAAAAGAAATTTGCAGTTTAAATAGACCAAAATTTGACCTTGTCGAAAATGATTTTCTCAATTGGCTAAGTTTTGCAAATTTCAAAGTAGGAATTTGAAGAGACAGACATACCAACAGACTCGACTCTGGACGCGACAGGACGAGTTGACAGACACGACTTAGACTCTCGAGGGGTTGGACCATGACTCGGTAGGGGGTGGCCCACCTATGACGACAAGATTCTTAAGTTGCGCTATTTCGTAGCCTAGGCGAGTGGCAACACGGTCGAACATCAAAATGGAAAATCTGTGTCATAGGGGAATTACAGTAGTCTGGTGTTCTTTTTAATTTTTTGGTTTTGGGATATATTCCCAAAGTAGGTGTTGCTTCGAGTCCTTGATAGATTCTCATCTTCGACTGAGCCGAGTACTAGGACACACTACAGAAAGGAGGGTAGTTTTTGAAAGTCATTTGGATTATGTGAGTGAATGGAGAGCTTCTGCCTAAGAGAAGCCCCCAGGACGACAAAGCGGACTGTTGAGAACATGACAGTGTCGTGATAGGAATGACGGTGCTTTTTTAAATTAGTGTCAATGTGGGTGGTTGTGCCTTTGTTGAAAGGCTGCCTACGTATTCACGTGTAGCGAAATCAAACCAAACCGTAGTTTAGTGGATTGAAAGATAAGTTATGGTGCCTAGTTTATTAGGGCTTTGTGTGTAACTAGCCATATTGACAGTGTAGGCTAGGTGCATTCCCAATAATGTCTTGATCAAAGGGTGAGAACAGTTAGGATGCTGATCCTGTGACTGTGAGCGTACTCCGGGATAGCCCCCAGAGGTGTTGTGAATTATTTGGGCATGTTTTATGCCTACCGCATGTTGAGTTCTCGTGTCTGGGGTTGGTAACTGGTTTGGATGTTTTTGGAAATGTGGTGCCAGGTTGTAAATGGCTTTGATGATTCGAAATCTGGAGCTCGATTTTGTGGAGCTAAGGCTTTGAGGGTAAGTATTGTAATGTGGTAGGAAAGGGGTAGTTGAGTAAAAATGACTCGAACTTCGATTGGGGTAGGTTTGGATAATGCGGGATCTGGTTTCCATGTCTGGCCTTAATGGTTAGAGTGTATCCTATGGAGGTTGAATCCTTAAAATTTTGGGTTGTCTCTTAGCCTAGATCCCGAGAAGGTCTTGAGGGTTGTAATTTGGGAAGGCTAGATGTGGTGTTAGCTAACCAACTTGATTGTTTCTCCCCTATTTGATGGTATGGGCATCGATAATTTTTGAATTGACCGTACCCCGGTCAAGGGACTTTCACTTGAGTTGACCGCTGACCACGGTCATGGGTTTTTTGAATTTTGTTTTTTTTTGTTGACCTCTTAGTCCCGGTCATGGGATGTTGAGAGTTCTTTTTTATCGTGACCAGCTCTTTTATTTTGGCCTTTTGCTTTTTCCTTGGACTTTTGACTTTTTTTTGTCCAGCAATTTATTTATTTTTCGGCTATCCCCCCTGGTTTTGGCAATAGGCACGGGTACTCCCGGATCTGTGGTGTCCATTTGTGGGTGGATCTGGGGTTGAGCCTATCAGTTGGATTAGACTTTTGGAGCTAAGCTTTTGTAAGGTCTAAGCATAGTTGGTGTTTGCGTGAGTGCAACTCGCGGTGGAGCACTCTACAATAAACATGGTGGTTTTTATCTCAGTATTGTCATCATAATTCCAAGCAAACTTGGTGGAAACATCGTCCTAAGTTGGGTATTTCTTATTATTGAGTGTATAGAACTACGATGCTTCTGTCTTTTTTCGTCAGACTAACGCCTAAGGTAGGGATTGGTCAGTCTTACTAGAGGGGTGTTTATTGTGGGAAATGGGCTTGCCTCCCGTCCTGAACTCAAACTAGGAGACTGCCTAGATTTGTAATAGGATTCGATACTGCTCTTGATAAGGGTAGTTATGTGGCTTTCTATGCCAGACATGGAACCGGTAAAGGAAAACACGGGTCTCAGTTTCCTGCAATCATTATAGATGTGCCTATAATAGTCACGTGCATGTGCTCACAGTGTATTATGGTGTTAATCATGTTCTCGGAAACACATAAGGAAGCATAAAGAAAAGATGGAATGTAACACCCGCTAATTTTCTAGGCGTTGTTATCTATTCTGTTATGACTCCGTGATTTTTTTTTCTGCCTTCAGTATCCTTCATTTTCAAACTTCATAATATTTTCGAGTCAAATATTATTTATTTTCATTAAAATATTTTAAATATTTTATTTTCCTATAATAAATCTATTTATTAAATTTTCGTCGCAAACTATTTATTTAATTCACAAAGAATCTCATTTTTATACGAACTATCATTTTAAGCTTAGATTTGGGTTATTTATTTTTCTAAAAGGGGCCAAATACGTTTATATAATATTTCTAACTAAGAAAATATTTTTATTTATGAAAATCTATCATTTAATGATTTTATTACGAAGTTTCGTAATTAATTGATTTCTTACGCGAGATTTACTCAAATTGCTTTGAAATGCCTTTAATAATTTTACGATCCTTATTTTTATCGACTTACGACTTATTTTGGACTCACCTTGAATCATTTGGACCGTGACCCTTGTCACACACCACCATTACACTTTCTTTTATAAACATTTCATTTTATAAAATGATTAAAGGATTAAGATATTTTCTTCTCATCCATTAAATTTGATGACTCATGCATAGACTTTTCACTCTCTTATTCATCCATTTTGGCCATGTGTTTTAGTGGTACATCCACCTTGTTTTTATCATTTTTTATAAGTCACATTCATTCATAAACTCTTCATTAGTTTCATTCATTCAACCACTAAATAATATTCAAGGCAAAAACTCTCTCTTTTCCTCTCATTTTCTCATCTTGGCTGATATTTTCCAGCACCCTTTCCAGCCAGATTTAGTCTCTAATCGAGTCTCGATCGTCTCGTCTTCATCTCCTAAATAATCGTCATTCCGATCCCTTCGTTAAGGATTTTTTAATGATCCCGAAGCCGACGAATTTATAATCGACTCGAATTTGGGTTAGAGGTATATGTGTTTTCCTTCGGGTGGGCTAGTGAGCAGTTATGGATCCTGCTTGTTTTAATCAGATCAGTGTATTATGGATTGTTAAAACCCTTTTTATGGATTTTTTTTGTAGCCATTTTTTTACTTTATGGCTTATGTATTGACTTACCATTTTTATTTAATCAAGACATAGCTACAGTGTGTTATAATCCCACTTCTACAGTGTTTCCGCCATTGTATTGCGTTCGAACTTCTATGGGATTGCAGTTGGTATCAGAGCATCACTGCTCCCAACGCTTACACCTGAAATTAGGGAAAATACCAGTAAATTATTTAAACAGTAAATAAAAATATTATTAGAGATGGGTAGAAACAAATAAGGACTTAACTGTTAAGATTATCTGTTTCTGAACTCAATGATTAGCATTGAATATTTGTTGCTTTTGTGGGAAGAAGACGAATGAACAAGATATTGATAGGACGTTGCTCCTGATCGGGACAAGACCTGCTTAGAACTCTCAACGCCTGCTGACTCGAGTGGACAACTTGGTGCTCCAAGAAAGATGCCGATGGTGATTTTTAGCTCCAGTTCAGTTTACTTAAGCTATAGGCCAGATGATCAAGAGTAGATTCTTGTTCCATGATGTCGCAGTAGATCGAGATGGAGCAACCGAAGACTTACGTGCTCGTTCCTCTACAAGAAGATGAAGTAAGCCGTTTGGATCCCGCGTGAACTCTGGAGGCCCGAAGATTCTCCTCTGGTTCAAGAAATTAGTAATATAGTATCATCGACTTTTTTCTTCCTTCCTCTACTTCTTCTAATTCTTCTCTTTTATATTCTCTTCTTCAACCGCTTGGTGAATCCTTGTTATATTCTTCTACTCTACCATCTTTCTCTTGAGATTCTTGGCTAGACCGATTTCCGTCTCAGAGAACCCCGTGAAAGGATACAGATGTTTGAGGTTTAGTAAACCCTTTTTACCTATGGCTTGAGGGTTTTGAGTTATACCTTGTTACCTATCTTAGTAAGCTTTTGAGGATCGATTTGAATGATAAATTGTCAATTAATGGAATTAGGTTGGTACTTTAGACACTGAACCTTGGGTTATAGGTTACTTGATTATTTGGAGGACTTAGAGTTGAATATATTTTGGGGTAGTAAGAGTATATCGTGTTTGATGGATACCTAGTACCTAATTTAACCTAGAATCGAACCAAGTGTAGCTAATAATAGAATTTTGGGATTCCTACCTAAATGCTTATTTAATGGATGCATCGCGAATATTTGGGATCATAGAGTATTGTTTAAGGTGTTAGTCTGAGCGTTGTGGTACCATTGAAGGTTTTCATTAATGTCGTTAGAAATTTTGGTTGACATAGATTACCCGTATTTCTTAAGGATTAGATCGTTGATCGTCGTTTAAGGTTGTAACCTATGAATTTTGGAGTTGAGTGATCTAAATTGGATAAATTGTTGTTAACCTTGAAAAGGAGAAACATATTGCCATTAGAGGTTAGATTTATCGCGTTGTTTTGAGGAATACTTTGATGTCAATCATCTTAATGGATTTACAGTTCAGAACCTTAGACCAACGAGATTGTGGCTTCGTTGAGTTATTAAATATTTTGTGGTTGGACCATTACGATTAGAAATTTTATGGACTTCTCAGAAACATTAATTGAATGACGTGTTTGAAGATGTGAGTGTTTGCGCCATTACCTATAGGTTTGAGCGTGTTTGAGGATTTATTGTACTTCCCCAAACTTCTGCACTTGTGTTATTATAAATATGTTGGTGATCATCTTTGAGGATTTTGTGTCCGAACTTTGTTAATTGGTGGGTTTTATTTAGTCTTCCTTACTCTAGAAAACTTGTTGGAGTTTAAATACCTCGCAAGCGCACGATGTAATCGTAGCACAATAGAGGGTCGATCCCACAAGGAGCAAAGCGATGCCTAGTCGTGTTTACCCTAAATATTTATCTAAGTCGATGAAAGATATGATTGGTGAACTACAACTACAAAAAGAAAATAGAAAACTAAATATGAAACAAACGAAAACTAAAAACGACGGTTACTCAATAGAGAAAGGCCTAGGGTCCGACTTAACCTCCAACATGTCATAATCGTGGGTAAGGAATACCGAGCATCGAATTGCTAGGGACGATAGGAATAGTGGAACGCCTCTAGGGGTTGGCTACCTCCCTCCCGGGTTCGTAATTCAACTAAGCTAAAACCGATCACCTCCCTCCCGGGTTCGTGAGTCGACTCATTAAGTCCGCGTCTAATCCCGGTCCTTTCTCTCCCCTCTCCCAAGGTGAAGAGTCTAAACCGATAATTTGGGTACCCTACCAAGTTCTCACTCCCGTGTTCAACTAGGCGGGGCAAGGCATGACAAGAGACGAGTTTTACTACCTAGACCTAACCGACTCCCGTCGATGGACAAGGGTCAAGGGTTCAAGCACAACCAAATGCCAAGTCAATTCCCGATCCCCCAAACTACCCAATTCTCATTTATCCCAAACAATCCAACATTGAAATTCAAATCCACAATTTAGGCATATCGGGGCCAAATCGTCCCCTAGAAAAAAGACTACTCGCTAATCATTATAATTAGGCTAATCCGAATACTAATAATTAATCTAGAGACAATATTAAACATAATAACTACTCACAAATAAACTAAACAAACATGAAATCATAAAACTAAACACAATTAATTGACAAAGATAATAACTTTGAAGTAAATAATTACTAATCTAACATAAACATAAAACTAAAGGATAAACAATAAATAGGAAAAGGAGAGTGAATTATACCAAAGAGGATGAAAATTCGATTGAATGAGAAATTAATACAAAAAGATTAAATCTTGAACTAAATTAAGAATCTAAACTAATTAAAATGAACTCCTAAACCCTTCCCTGAATCTCGAGCTGCTGCCTGCTACTTCTCTATCTAATTCTCTACTCTAACTTAGCCTGCTTTCTAAAATGAGGGTTTATAGTATAAATATCTCATATAACATAGTAAAGGACTAAACTACCCTTACTTAAATGAAATGAAAATAGAGTAAACATAAGGGCTGAATCGTCCTTTAACTTCAAAATTAAAATCCAACTCAACTGGAAACAAAGAGCACGGAAGCCTGGGTTGCGCACGGTCGATTGGGTTAAGCACGGTCAACATCGCACGGCTGCAACTCCCCTGTCCCGGTTACGCACGGCAGACCGGGTGTGGTGGCTCGGGTGCTGGCTGCTGGACGGAGGTGATGCGCGCCGGTGGCTGGTCTTGGGTGATGAAATGTTGAGTGTGAGTCGCCGGAATCTGGGCACAAGTAACGCCGGAGATGGTTCGATTTGTGGCTGTATCGAGTTGTGGGCAGAGAAGTGTGGGACCGGTGATTGTGGTTGATTGATTGATAATGGAGGTTGTGGGTTGATGAAGGTGGTACATGGTAGATGGATTGATTGATGATGGAAGATGATTGTATGAAGATGATGGGGGGAGTAGTAGTTTGGGTCAAGTCAAACTTGACCTTCACTTGGGTTAATAGGAAAAATGGATTTTAGTTTGAGTATTGGGTTTGGGTTAGTGAAAAATGGGCTAATGAAGTGATATGTTTGGTCTTCACTTGTTTTCACCCGACTTTTGTCATCTTGACCCGTCTTGACTTGCCTTCATTTTAGTCAACTCGACCCTTCTCGGTACCTACAAATACAAACATGGACGGACAATACCAAATTCTCGAGAAATAACATAATTTGACATTAATTATACAAGACTCGACTAATAATCTAATTAAACGTAAAATGACTAATTACTAACAAATCGGGTTATAAAATCGATCGAATAAGAGTAGAAATATGGGGTAAAAACGAGTAAAATCACGAGTTATCAACTTGTGTTATTATAAATATGTTGGTGATCATCTTTGAGGATTTTGTGTCCGAACTTTGTTAATTGGTGGGTTTTATTTAGTCTTCCTTACTCTAGAAATTGGAAGTACACCTCGAGTTGAGACCTTATAAGCTTTAAATTTATGAACCTTAGTGATTACGAGTTTGGGTATGTTTTGATAACCGATGGAATCTTAATTAATGGATCAGTCTAAATCATTTGTGGATTCTTACCATACTAATTGAAAGATTATATAAGCATGTAAGACTTAATTTTGGAGGTTGTATATTGAGTAGGACCACCCTGTACCGATATTGGACTTAACGTTAGTTGATGGCAATGATGGGTCAATTAGGAACACGTGTTTATGAGAGTCGTGATAGGAATCTCGAGATGGTTAGTTTCTTCTATAATCCTTGAGAGCTCTTTCTGACTCTCAACTCCGTCTTCTTTTCTGCTTCTATTGATTTTTGTTTCCGCATCTGCTGCTAATCCCTTTGACCTTTATCGATTTTGAAAACTCTTATTTTAATTTATTGTTTATCCTTGACTCTATTCATCCGTTCATCATTTCCCCGAACTTATGAAAAGTTTGACTAATTTAAATTATTTTTTTTATTTTTGTGAAATTTTAACATTTTGAAGCATAATTTCAAATTCTAAAACTCCCCATTTTGTAAATATTTTGAGCAATTAAACTTTTCGGATATCGTGAAATTTAACATTTTTGAATTATAATTTAAGAACTTTATACTTCACTTTTGTTTTATCTTTGGTCGATATTTATACTTCGTCCTGTTTCAAAATGCCTTAATAATTTATTTTGAAAATATTTCAATTTTTTTTTTCAAACGATATGAATTTTATGAAGACTTTCATATTTCCAAATACTTCAACTTCTATAAAATTATTTTGTAAAGCGTTTTAACATTGTCGAAATTATTTTGAATGTTCAAGTTTGATAACATTTTTTTTTACTTTCATAATTACTTTGATAACATTTTCCGAAATTTTAACGTTTTGAAATTAGTTTCTCTTTATTGTTGGTGGACTTTTGAATCTATTATTGAAAATGCTTGACAACTGGATCGATTTTATTGACTACAAATTTGATTTCTCAAAACTAAATTTTGTTTCATCAGGAAAAGAAATATTATTAAATTTCTTAATCAAATTGTTTTACTTTTGTTTTGAAAATGTTTTAATTACCCTATTTCCTTCAAGCTCGTTACAAATGCTATTTAGCGTCGTTATGTTATCAAATAACTTTACTTTACGATTTCACTAATTAAAGGATTTCAAATTCCGGGTAGCTTAGCCCAATTTCTCTTGGAATAAATAATTGCATTTGATTTCATATCACTTTAAAAGTTGTAAAATTTTCTTTTATAGCAAAATTTTTATGCGAAATTTATATCCTTATCTTTTCGAGTGGAGTAATCTTGACTCCTTTCTGCTTATTCTTAGTTTCGAGGACGAAACTTTCTTTTAGTGGGGAGGATTGTAACACCCGCTAATTTTCTAGGCGTTGTTATCTATTCTGTTATGACTCCGTCATGACTGTGATTTTTTTTCTGCCTTCAGTATCCTTCATTTTCAAACTTCATAATATTTTCGAGTCAAATATTATTTATTTTCATTAAAATATTTTAAATATTTTATTTTTCTATAATAAATCTATTTATTAAATTTTCGTCGCAAACTATTTATTTAATTCACAAAGAATCTCATTTTTATACGAACTATCATTTTAAGCTTAGATTTAGTTTATTTATTTTTCTAAAAGGGGCCAAATACGTTTATATAATATTTCTAACTAAGAAAATATTTTTATTTATGAAAATCTATCATTTAATGATTTTATTACGAAGTTTCGTAATTAATTGATTTTTTACGCGAGATTTACTCAAATTGCTTTGAAATGCCTTTAATAATTTTACGATCCTTATTTTTATCGACTTACGACTTATTTTGGACTCACCTTGAATCATTTGGACCGTGACCCTTGTCACACACCACCATTACACTTTCTTTTATAAACATTTCATTTTATAAAATGATTAAAGGATTAAGATATTTTCTTCTCATCCATTAAATTTGATGACTCATGCATAGACTTTTCACTCTCTTATTCATCCATTTTGGCCATGTGTTTTAGTGGTACATCCACCTTGTTTTTATCATTTTTTATAAGTCACATTCATTCATAAACTCTTCATTAGTTTCATTCATTCAACCACTAAATAATATTCAAGGCAAAAACTCTCTCTTTCCCTCTCATTTTCTCATCTTGGCTGATATTTTCCAGCACCCTTTCCAGCCAGATTTAGTCTCTAATCGAGTCTCGATCGTCTCGTTTTCATCTCCTAAATAATCGTCATTCTGATCCCTTCGTTAAGGATTTTTTAATTATCCCGAAGCCGACGAATTTATAATCGACTCGAATTTGGGTTAGAGGTATATGTGTTTTACTTCGGGTGGGCTAGCGAGCAGTTATGGATCCTTCTTGTTTTAATCAGATCATTGTATTATGGATTGTTAAAACCCTTTTTATGGATTTTTTTTTTGTATCCATTTTTTTTATTTTATGGCTTATCTATTGACTTACCATTTTTATTTAATCAAGACATAGCTACAGTGTGTTATAATCTCACTTCTACAGTATTTCCGCCATTGTATTGCGTTAGAATTTCTAGGGGATTACATGGAATAATGAAAAGCTAATTTTATTGAAATGGAAGAGAGGACAACGAACAGACGACTCTGACCCTGACTAGAAAATTGAAAGACAAAAAATCCTAGACTCGGACTCGAACTTGAACTTAAATCAAATCCGGACTCTTGGATGCCTGAGAGGTAGATTGGATACTTTAGTCGTCGGGCCCTGTATAGTCCATGAGGAGCTTTGCAAGTGATAATGTTTCCATGACGGGTGTCCTCCCGGCATCGAGGAAATCTTGGATGAGGTGTTTCAGTTTCCAGCACTTCTCTGTATCGTGCCCCCTCCCCATGTGGAACTGGCAGTAATGTTCAGTGTTCCATGCTTTGGAACGTCTTTCTGAAAGTGGGTCGGCTGTTGGGCCTATAGGTAATATTAGGCCCTTTGAAACCAACCTTTGGAAAGCGACGGTGTAGGACATATCCAAGTGGGTAAATGTCCTTTCTCTTGACTGGTTCTTGATTTTTGGAGAGGTGACTTGAGGGCTACCTCTATCGGTCTTGCCATCTTGGGGGTATCGGACAGTTTCGTAAGAGTCCTCACCATTTAAATGGCTTGGTTGGGTGATTGGCTGCCTTTCCCGCTCTAGTTCTGTTAGACGGGATCGAGTTCTTACAAGATCTTCTTCGATGATGGCTACCCTGGAACTTAGGTTATCTAGGGCGGTATTGATTTTGAGAAGATATTGTTAATGGAGCAAGATAGCATAAGAATACTCCCCTGGATATCTCCTTTCTTAACGGCGCGGGATTTGTTGTGGTTTGGTAATGCCTCGTTCATAGGGTCCCTGATCGGAAAAAACGACAGGTCTTAGAACTCGCCTAAGCTCGGTTTTGCACAAATGTAAGAGAGGGAGTCAAACTAGACACGGCCCGGGGTGACGGGAATGGCTAAGATTATTGTTCCAGAATACTCGAATGTTGACAGAATAACTATCGCGACTCGGACTCGACCATGAGACTCGAGCTGCACGAGAGGTAAGTCCGAAAATGGGGCGACCGTGTTTGACCGCGTCGCGTGCTGGGGCCAACTGCAACGACCTAAACCCTAGGTGACTCGAGTGTTCGTAGCATAGCTTCGACTCGAAGAAGGCATCATAAGGACACCGATGTAGGATGGACGTAGGGTACTCCTTAGGGTGACCATGGTCGACTGCTCGGGTGGAGGACAGCCCCCGAGTGAGAATAAAAGCTCTAAAAGGACTCAGAAGGTGTGACATCTATGCGACTTGAAAGTGGGGTACGTGAGACAACACGTGTAGAACATGACCCTAACAGCGACCGTGATTGATCGCTCTGCTGAAGGGTAGCCCCTAAGTGGGATTGAAGATTTTGTTAAGACTCGAGTGTTGGACGTGTGATCCTTAGATGTAAGGATCACAAACCTTTGGCTACAGGGCTATGCCTTGTAAAAGGTTGACTCGACCTCGAGGAAAGGCAGATGAGGTAAGGGAAGAAACTTGCGATGTGAAATCGACGGACTTTTGACGCTAGAGACCCTTGACTTGACTCGAATAAGGGCGCACTACAAGAAAATCAGCTCCAGGCGTCCACCTGGTGGGCGTATGGACGCCTACATGGCGTCTGAAAATACAAACGGGCGTCCACCGTCAGACGCCAATCTTGGCGTGTAACAGAAGTTGGGGAGGAAGAAATTCAGCCTTAATGGCGTCCACTGCCGGATGCCATTTAGCTGAATATGGCGTCCACAGTCGGACGCCCGTTTGGTTGAAAGTGGCGTCCACTGTCGGACGCCCGTTGGCCAGACACGCTTCAAATATACGCCGAGCCCCTTCGCCCCATTCATTCCAAATATTTTTTTCTACTCCACTCGCCGACCCAATTCGTCCTTCCTCTCCTCCATTTTCCATACTTCTTCCAAATTTTCGATATGTTTTCTTACTTTACTTAGTTCATATTCATTATAATTAGTTCTTATTTTTGATATTTATCGTTTTTTATTGGTAGTTTGCTAGTTAATATTGTTTAGGTCTGAATTTCGATTAGGTAGATTAGTTTATCCCAAATTCGATTAGGTAGATTAGTTTTGCCCATCATCTCAATTTTGATTAGGGTTTGATGAATTTGGTTGAATTGAGCTAGAATGACCTCTAGGGCCTTCCGTGAGGTTTTGTGTGACTTAGGACGGACCAAAAGGTGTCGTAATATTGCCGGATTTTCCTGAAGCCATTTCCATCGTGATCGGGGTCGAAAATAGATGTTAGTTGTGCTTTCGGACTTTTGATATCTCTATCCGAAAATTTGACCTTATTTGACATGTTTAAGTTGTTTCTGTCTGACCTAAGCCATGAATTTTTGAGTTTTGTTCGGTTAAATTGAGATTAAATTGATGAATTAGGGTTTTCGTAAATTGGGATTAAATAGTGATTACATTTGTGATTAAATTCGGTGATTAATTTTCGTAAGGTCAATTCTACGTTGATAATACATTTAGGTTTACTTTGACGTATTTGTGATTAAATTGAGGAAATTCAGTTATGGAAATTAAGTTAGAGAAATTAAGTTTAAGTTAAATGGTGATTAAATTTTTGTTTAGTAAGTCCTAAATTAAGTTAGGGAAATTAAACTTTCATTTGTTATATATATTTTTTGAACATAGAAAATGAAGAGAATTGAACGGAATTGGATGTATGAGGGAAGACTTGATAAGAAAAGACGTCCCACCGTCGAATTTTTTAGAGGTGTTGAATCATTTGTCGAGGTTGCTAAAAAGTCACTAGACTATGCATCGAGGGGGGAGGTTAGGTGTCCGTGTACTTAATGCAAGAACCTAAAAGTTTTTGAGGTCGTCGTGGTTAAGGAACATGTCATCTATAATGGTTTTTCACCCGATTATTATCATTGGATTTGTCATGGTGAGCCATCTCAGTCTGAGGAACCCGAAAACCGACAAAATGAGGGGGGGTTAAGAGGTATGATAGTTGACGTTGTGGAGTGCAACTTGTTCAATAACGATAACACATATAGGAATGACGACTCACCCAACCCACGAGACTCACCCAACCCACAAGACTCACCTAACCCACAAGAGCCTAACCCATGAGCAAAGGCGTTTTTCAACATGTTGAACGCTTCGGAGAAACCGTTATACGCAGGGTGCGATGTGACTATGTTAGAAGTCGCATCTATGGTAGTTAGCCTTAAATGTGAGTTCAACCTACCCTTTGCTTGTGTCGATGGTATTGATGCCTTGCTTGAGAGAGTTATCCCAAAAGACAATGTCATGACCCGAACTTTCTACACAACCAAAAAAGTTGTGAAGAGCTTTCAACTCCCACATGAAAAGATTAATGCTTGTCCAGATGGATACATGTTATTTTGGAAGGACGATGCAATGCTTGATGAATGTAGGAGATGTGGTAAGGGTAGGTATAAGACGGTTGAGGGGGATATTGTTTTGAGGGGTAGAAAAGGGAAAAGCGGTGTTAGGGGTAAGACACCGATCCCAATCAGTCATCTTACGTACTTCCCTATTGCACCTAGACTTCAAATATTGTATGCCACAAAACCCATAACGAAGCAAATGAGGTGGCACAAGGAGGACATTAGGGTACCAGGGAAGATGTGTCATCCGAGTGACGGTGAGGAGTGGAAGCGTTTCGATAGACTACATCCCCACTTTGCGTTAGAACCCTGAAATGTAAGGCTTAGGTTGTGTACTGATGGATTTGCACCTTTCGGCCAATTTGGTAAGTCGTACTCTTGCTGGCCAGTGATGATCACACCTTATAACCTACCTCCTTGGTTGTGTTTGAAGCAACCTTTCATCTTTCTATCTCTTATTGTGCCTGGACCCAAAAACCCAAAAAATCATTTGGATGTTTACTTGCAACCTGTTATTGAGGAATTGAAACAACTGTGGGAGGTAGGGGTGGCAACTTATGATGTCTCTTTGAGACAAAACTTTCAGTTGAAAGCAGCTCTGTTGTGGACTATAAACGACTTTCCCGCGTACGGTATGCTCTCGGGGTGGTCTACTGCGGGTCAGAAAGCATGTCCGTGTTGTATGGATGAGAGCAAAGCTTTTTATCTTCAAAATTCTAGTAAAATAAGTTGGTTTGACAATCATAGGCAGTTCCTACAAGAAGGTCACCCATATAGAAAGAATAAGAAGACATTCAAGAAGGGTGAGGTTGTGCTTGACGACGCATCTGATCGACTCCCAGGAGATGAAATATGGGAGTTGATTCTGAGTACCCGTCCACTGTTGACGGTACCGAGAAGGAGTTCAAATACCTCAAAAAGTTGAAAAGTGGTTGGTTTAAACGTAGCATATTTTTTTACCTACCATATTGGAGGACTTTGTTACTTCGTCACAATTTAAATGTGATGCACATAGAGAAAAACTTCTTTGAGCAGTTAATTCACACTGTGATGGATGTGGAGGGGAAGAGTTGTAACACTACAGGCTCCCGGCGAGATGTAAAGAATTTTTGTGACCGTCCTCAACTGCACATAAAACGGGATGGATCCAAACAGAGAGCCTTGTTTATCCTTGACAAAGCTTAGAGAAAGGCGTTGTTGGAGTGGGTAGAGAAGTTGAAGTTCCCTGATAGGTACGCCTCCGACTTCAAACGTTGTGTTAATCTTAAGAACCTAAAGTTGCAAGGGTTAAAGAGTCATGACTGCCACGTCTTCATGGAGAGGTTACTTCCGGTATCACTAAAGCAACTTTTGCCACCGACGGTGTGGAATTCTATAACTGAGATTTCTCAGTTTTTATGAGATTTGTGTTCTTCTACAGTATCAATTGAGGACATGACTCGGCTGGAGGATCAAATTCCACAGATACTATGCAAACTTGAGATGATCTTCCCACCGTCGTTCTTTAATTCCATGGAGCATCTATCTGTCCACTTGCCCTACGAGGCTAAGGTTGGAGGACCTGTCCAGTATAGATGGATGTACCCATTTCAAAAAAGGTACATAAATTTTAGTAACTTCATTTATAAATTTAATTTAAACATAGCTACTTTTTATTAATTGAAATACATAACTTGTGTATTTAGGTTCCTTAATCATTTGAAGAAGAAAATTGGTAATAAGGCTAGGGTAGAGGGTTCTATTTGTAATGCATATTTGATAGAAAAGATTGCAAAATTTGGCTCCCTCTACTTCGAGAAAGATGTCCAAATAAAAACCAAGAACTTGAACCTAGAACAGTCGGTGTCAATTGATCCTATTATACCCGAGTTTTTTCAAAAGAAGGAACTTCATCCGTTGAGGGTTCTAGGACGCTAGATGAGAAAGAGTACAACCGAGCGCACCTTTACCTACTCTCTAATTGTGAGATCTTAGAGCCTTATGAGAAGCAATTTGTAACTGAATATGTCGCTGCAAACCCTGACGTGAACCCTGATGACGTTTGGAGTAAGCATGATGAACATTTTCCTAAGTGGCTCAAGGATCACGTAGTTGCCTTCGACATACACGATGATTTGGTTAAAAGTTTGGCATACGGTCCAGTGCGAGCAGTTAAAACCTGGAACCGGTACTCGGTGAATGGGTTCAATTTTCACACACTCAACTACGGGAAGAACAAGGCTAGATGCAATTTTGGTGTGAGTGTGTCATCTCTTTATGGTGATGAGTACTATGGTATTTTAGAGGATATTTTTTAGTTGTGTTATGCTGGTAACGAACGGGGGTGCAGAGCTGTGATATTCAAATGTGAGTGAAAAGACAGCTCCGTGAACGGGACCCGAGTACATGAACGTTACAAGATTGTGGAAGTTAATCACACCAGGAAATATCCTACGTACGATCCGTTCATACTCGCGCATCAGGCAAAACAAGTCTACTTTGCTCCTTATCTTACACAAAAATGACAGAAATCAAAGTCAATGGTGGGCAGTCTTTACGACTAAACCACGGGGGCAAATAGACAATTCTCTGTTCCAGGAAGATGCGGCTTCAAGTGGTACACGCTTATCTCCAAGTGAAGAGACCATATTCTCCAGTGAAGATCAAAATGAAGGGGCAAAAGAAGATTTAGAGGATGATGACGACATCGATGGACTACGAGATTACATGGTTACGGATGTTCGGGAGATCCTTGAGAAGGATGACAGACACGGTGAAGAGAATTTGGAGGACGATCAAGTGGAGGGCGAGGAGACGGAGGAGGAAGATCAGACTGAGAAAGATGAGGCTGACGACAATAACGACAGCGAAGATGACTACTAGAGTTGTTGTAGTAGGTTATATTGATCATTGTGTTAATTATTTGGTACATTATTTTAATCAAGTTAGATTGTAATTGCTAATTGTTGTTGATATTGTTTAATTTGTTGCAAGGTTAAGATGGCAGGCGGTAGATCGACCAGGAGACGTGGTGGGAGGAGTAGGTCTGTCCAGACATCCACCACGCAGTAGGAGGAGGAGGAACGGGTCCCCGAAACGGGACCGGAGGAGAATGAGCAGCAGCATGAGCTGGAAAAAGACGAGAACGGCCGGGTGAAGCTTGACCTGGTGTTAGAGTTTAGGGGTTCGTCCCATTGCATTACGATAGCGACGCCGAGTTATCGGGAATCGTGCATCAAATGACTCTCGTATGCCAACGGTTTCGGACATCCGGAAACCATGGTTCTGAGTAAGGGGTGAGGGTACGTGTTGGGAAAGCCACGAAGGACACCCAACCCCGCCCGCTCTTTAGCGGCCTCTACTAAGATACCGTTCGTTTTCGTGTACGCGCGTTAGTAAAATGACTAAATGTTAGGCAAACAACGTTTTTTGCTAAGCATGCGAATTGTATGTTAAACTACGTCGTTTTAATGCATCTAAACTAACGTCGAAGTTATTTAGCATGCGAGATTCGTTTTAATGCGACAAGTGCAGATAACGAAAATAAAACTTGGAAATAGATTACAAATACGCGGGCGGAATACAACCCGGAAATACAATAATACAACGAGCAAAATGAAATAATCACAATAATTAATGACGGAAACGTAAATAGATTAGATGATATGATGCGATGCGATGTATGATTTTGAAAGAATGAACACGTGATGGACTTAGCACGTGACAATCGAAATCGTAGAAGAAGATTTGTCGAGGCTCGTTGTATGTAGAAGGCTTACGGTTTCGGCGTGACAGAGGCCACTCGATCGAGTCTTGGGGGAGACTCGATCGAGTGCTCTACTTAAAGACCTTCTGCCTCGTTTTTGAGAGGTCACTTGATCGAGTGAATCAAGTCACTCGATCGAGTGCTCTTTGTTCGAGGTGATACTCGATTTCGGAAAAGATGGTAATTCTGATTTTTATTGTTTTGAAGTTGATAGTTAGCCGAGTCGCGTAAAAATATTATATAATTTAAATGCGATCCAGTTTTCGATACTCTTCCAAGTTTATAGTTGGAGTATTTGTTTTAAGTTGGTATAGTACTTCTATCACTACTACTACGGACTACGGAGGACTACATTCTTCCTTCTTCTTCTTCTTGTTAGTGTTATCATTGTTCCGTCAATAAATCAATATTAATTTGCACCAAAAAAAAATCAATATTAATAGTGACCTATATATTCAAAATCACGAATTTAAAAATGAAGATGGAGGCTAATTTTGTCCATAATTATCAAGCTTAGCTTAATTTTAAATTGTAGAATTTAAAAATGAAGATGTTTTCTGTTTGTATTTGCTATTTTGGTTAACGTAACACATTAGAATAAGGGATTGGTTGAATTCAATTCTAATTGACTATCGTAGAGTACAATATTTATGTCCTTTGCGGAAACTATTTCTTTGGCACATGTTTATTTGTTCTATAGTACAGTCAGATATAAAGGGGTCCAACGTAAACCCTTAACTAATTTTCACCTAACTTCTATTCCCCTAAAATGTTTTTACTTTTATCATTATACGTAAGTATTCATGCACGATCACTTCCTCCGTCTCTTTCATTTGTTCGAGCGATTGGGTAGTTAATAATACTCCGGTTATCTTCTTCTATTAGATTAATCGTACCATTTTCAATCCTCTTTACTATTAAGAGAATAGAGGTTGTTTAGGTGGCGGAATGAGATTAAAAGTTTTCCCTCCAAAAGCTTTAATTTTTAATTATGGAAACAAATAATTAATGATACAAATTAACAATTAAATCATATTTACAAAATTTTCATTTATACAAATGAACTTTTATGATAAATCAAAAATATAGAAAAATATAGAAAAAAAAAACTGAAAATAGTTATTTAGGTATTATTTGACTTAATTTAATTAAAATAGTAATTAATCATTTATATTAACTAAAAGAGTAAGTTTTTCCCTTTATTAACCTCTTTATTTAATATTAATAACATATATTTTAGGTTTAACACTTTATTACAGTAATATTTTATTATTTTATTATTATTATTATGAATAATACCATTATTTAAAAACATGCAAATACATTCATGTTTATATTTTCGTCAAGGAGTATAATTTATACTCCCAAGTTTTCATGTGTAATTACAATCATTAATATACTCTGTATCATTTAATAACAAACTAATACTCCGTATTAAACTTAAGCATATTTTATAAACATTCTAAAAAAAACTTTATTATTTAATGCCGCACATTATTTAGGTTAATAAAGGAGATTATTATGATGATTAGAGGTATATGCCGCACGTTTGTGCGGGTTCTAAGCTAGTGTTATAGTGAATGATTATAGCTTAGTCTGGCATACCTTCAAGCTAAATTAGCTAAATTGTTGATGTCTTGGGTAGGTGGAGTACTTATAATCTCTGTTTGAATCTCATCGACATAAAAAAGACTAACCTTTTCATTAAAAAAAAAAAGAAGAAAATTTACATCGTTCATTGTACATACGTTTCTCAGGAGACTAACTAATAAGTATACCAATTTTTCCCATTGATATCATTGAGATGTGAGTTAGCTAGTTGCCTAATTAATTTGGTATGTACTTCCTTTCTTATACTACCGAGTATAAATAATAAGGTTGATGCTCATAAATTGTTCATAAATGAGACTATAGGAATATAGGACCCTCTCTGCAAGTTTAAAGTACTCGGGCTTTTAACATGCCCTAAGGCTTATTTCCACTTAACATTGGTGCAAATCGAGTTAACAATAATAACATAATTCGGGTTGATGGTTAATTTACACTTCGACTTTCGTAACTAATTCCTTCTCCAATACTCCGAGAGTTCGCTCATGAGAGGATTAAAAGCGATCAACAACACTCATATTATTATAATGAATTAGAATTATCATATTTGGACGAACAGTATGTAATAATGAGTTGACTTAATTATACAATAAATATAAGTATTTGGGTCGTGTTTCATAATTAATATCTACTCATGGTTTTATCATTTACTAGTAAAAAGAGATCTCAAACGTTATACGGAGTAGCAAGTGTTTGTGAGTGTAAATGGCAATGATCTGAAGAGGGTAAGATAGTTGAAAATGTGATGAAAAGTTATTATGACGATGTCAATTATCAATAGTCAAACACAAAAACATCATAGCCATACCAATAAACTTACCCCATGCTCCACATACAAATTAAAATAACATACTTCGTCATTTGTTATCAATTTTCTTTTATGGGTGTATTTAAATATGGTAAACGGGTCAATCGGATCGGATCATTTACGGGTTATGCTGGGTTGACTTTGGGTTGGGTCGGATTATTTCGGGTTCGGATCATTTTTGGGACTCTTGTTTTCAACTTTTTCAGCGATATCGACTTGTTTTTTATAACAATAGTCGGGTCAATTTCGGTTAGTTCGGATCAATTTGGGTTACGGATCAAACTCAGTCTTCTGTTCGGGTGTCAAGTCGGGATCGGTCGGTCAGTTTTTTCATGTCTAAGTGTATTATTCATTTGTTATCGGTTTCCATTTTTGATAGTTTGTGTGGAGTATGAATAAAATATTGATTTTTTATGTTGTTTACAATCACTCCTACACTTTTTCTTAATCTTTATGTAAAAGTAATTGATAACAAATCATTGAGATGGAGAGATTACATAATACACAATCATGGGTCACACATTGAAAAAAGAAGTGAAAAATAATCCACCCAAAAAAAACCCTAAATGATACGAGTACTCTATAATACAGGCATACCGCATACAGCTCAATAAGGGTTGTCAATAATTTGTCATATACATATGTATGGCAGAGAAGAGTTACATACGCCTACCTAACAACTCTGATCTATGTACATATATAAATTGAATAAAGACCCCCCTAAATATTTATTCACATCAGAAAAAGCTAAGGACCATGTAGGAATTGAAATAAATGTAAAAATTCGCCCATATGCTAGGATTTGCATAAATTCTAAACTATTGTAATACCCGTGACACGTCACGGGTTGGTGAACATTTTTTAAAAATAATAGGAAGTTAGAAATAAAGCGTAATATCCGTGAAAATTCACGGGGTTGAAACGTTTTTTCGCATCAAAAAGGCAAATCACAATTCATACGAGGGTGAACGGAAAGAGGATATTGACTTAAAATAACGTAAATGAATTGAATATTGACGCATATGATTATTATAGTGTGTTCAATATCAAAGTCAAAGAACTCACGTGAGTATATAGGTAAATAATAATTTCGGATAGTGTATGATAAATGTAGATGTCTTACGTATAACGACATATGACGTCGAAATGAGTACGTGTATAATGTTTGTTTGACACAACTCATACAAAAAAGTAAGAAGGCCTGTAATGAACGTTATGGCCTCTAAAACACAAATATTCTGGGGCGGAACCCGTCCGAGCCATGACCCCGAGCAGAAATTAGGTAAATTAAAAAACATTACTAATATTTTAGACTAAAAGTTCACAAAATAGTAAAAATTATTTATTCATTTTCAAAATTTCTTTGTTAATAATATAATTATAAAAAAATACGGAGTAGTATATTTTAAATCATATTTTTATCACATGATTATTAAAATGATAAAAAAATTCAATGAATTGAGGCAAAGTTTGTTGTGGGTAAAAAATTTCTATATATCGATTTTCTAATATAAATGCAATTAAATAAAATTTGTTTATTCTTACTAATATCATTTTTTTAAATAAATGTTAAAAAAAACTAAGAATGAAATTGTATTTACATTTTAAGAAAAGTAAAGACAATTAAAATTTTTTAAATGCATAACTAACGCGTATTTGACCCAAAACCAGACATTTTTCAAACACATTATTAACGATTTTTAACGGTTTTAACGATTTTTGACCCGAAGCCCGATATGTTTTAACGGTTTGTTAACATTTTTCAAACGTGTTACAAATGCTTAGGTTTGCTGATATGTTTGATGATACGCTTGCTGATACGAAGTACTCCTATATTTTAAACAATTCATGTTATGTTTATGGATATGATTAATTGGACATGATATTATTATTCACTAAGTACATGCAATTTTTCTCATATTATGTGGAAAGAAGTTGATGATAATTTGATTTTAAATTTAAGTACTATTTCATCTCTTTTTATATTCACGTGATACCCGTGACACGTTACAGGGATGTACACTTTTTATCTGTTCGAGAAAATGACATGAACATTGGGAATGCAGTATTGTCGTTAATTATAGGTTTGTTATAAAGAATATATTAATACATTGAGTTTCTTAGTATACGATATTATTCCATCAAAATGATAGAAGGAAAATAACAATATAATATAAAATGTGTAATTCTGAGTCGAGTTATGACGTTAGACGACTCAACGCATTAAACTGTTTTACTTGACTACCCAATAAGCCGACCCGTTAATATAAAGTGTTACTCGTATTTAGTATAGCTTTCAAAAAGTAAATTCATTTTCATTTTTCTATTATAAAACAAATAAGTGAAGGGTACTTCATTTCATCGATATAATACTCGTACAATATAGTGTGATACCCGTGACACGTCACGGGGTTGTGAACAAATCTTTTTGTTATTGGAAATTAGTAAGAGCAAAACATTGGAGGTGTAGTTTGGTACTAACAACACGAATGTTATTTCCGACATTTGGTAAGCAAATTCATATAAAAACGACTATGTATTTCTAGGGTACTGTCATGTCACAAAAATTTTCAAAAGGAGATTGGATGTAAAAAAAAAACGATCAGAAAAACACGGATATTTTGGGGTGGTTGTGTGTATAAGTGTCATTTGAAAAATAATTGGTAAGCAATGAATTTGAAGTATTACGGTTTTTAAAACTTGTGCGGATGTACTTGCCTAATCTAATTCTCATGATAAAAAAAAATACTCATGCAAGTGAAGCAGCTAGGCTAATACAATATTATGTCTTATAATTTGAGATAAGTTCATCTTTTAGAAGATAAAATACGTAAATAGGTCACTACGTATGAAGACGTGACAATTTGACATACGTATGAAAAACTTCTTCTACATATGAAAAATGAGCCGTTAATTTAGGGTCTAGAACTGACACTACCTATTCGACCCCTTAGATCAAAGAGAATTATTAAAATTACTACGATAAGATATTAGTTGTAATATTTATAATTTATATATTAAATTGATTTATAATTAAAAAAAATTACTTTTATTATTTAAATTACAAACATGAACAAATTTTCAATTTAATACGACTTTTTTTTTATCATGTAGTAATAAAATAATTTTAAAGATCGGATTTTAATATTTTTATTGTGTAATGGAAATCAATAAATAATGTGAATTGTGAATAATCAATGAAAATCAATAAATAATTTTTGAATGCAATTCACAATAAATAATAATTTCACAATAAATAATTTTTTGTGAATTGCAATTCACGATGCAGGAGAAATTAATGAGGGTGGAGATTACTTCTCCCCTGAACAATCTCATTTCAATTTCTTACCCTAATATATGCCACTATTCCAAAAGATCAAAAAAGATGACTTATTTCGAAATACTGCTCCTACGTTGCGCCAAGTTACTGCAAGCGGTGTCTTCTTTTATAGAAAGAAGATAATAAACACTCCCCAAACAATGACAAATTGTAATGCTCCTATTTATTCAAGAGTATTAATTAGCGAGACAATCCAAGTAAATAAGGACGTTAAAATCTCGACCAATAACATATATCATCACAAGCGGTACTAGAATACCAAAACAGTTTGATACCAAAATACAGTTACAAAACCAAACTCAGAGTCAAATAATAAAGTCAAAGACAGAAGTCTAATAATAATCATAGTTGATAATGTAATCTAGGATAGTACTCCTAGCTAGCTAGCTACTCATAATCTAAATCTATCGCTCTCATCCCATCCTAAACAAGCTAAGCAACCATCATCCAAGCTTAATTAACTAAACAAGCATGCACCTGCATGATGTATGCATTGCTTCTCATATGATCGTCGAAAATTATCATCTGCATCGTCACATCCCACAAGTGAAAAGTTTGGGTGGGCGATTTAAGACAAATTAACAAGCAAGCTAACTAGCTCAGGTTAGCCAAAGCTGAGTAAAGCATAACCATATCAATATAATTAGCAACGATATTAAGAACATGATAAGTTGATGACACAACACAACACAACACGGCCAACTCGGCTCATGATCACAAACCCAACCATCGTTCTCGGTGACATCACATGAACAACCAACCACAACAATACAACATCATCACAAACCGGACATCCTTCAAACATCATAACTCGTCGTTTCCGATGTACGCATCTCTCTAATCACAACTATATATGAGAAGACTTCATGGAAGGTCCACGGTCAACTTAATCAAGACTAGTCTGAGCTCGCCTCGTAATTCATGGGCATAAAGCCAACTAGCCACCAATTTGCGAACATAAACCCAAACAATCAATTCATACATGAAACACACATCCCATGTTAATTGAAGAGGTCCTATTTATTACTCCTTTGTCTCGCTCATTTGTTCGTCTTTGATTAAAATACTTCTCACAATGAATATAAAAGGCAAACAAATGAACGATATGCGGGGAGTAGTTGTGCTTAAAGTGATTAGAAATACTACTCATATCAACAAAGTGCATCTTCTTTTCTGATTTACTTATGAAAAGAACTCCACGGTTAATTAAGCGTGCTTGGTTGAGAGAAGTCTTAGGATGGGTTACCTCCCGGGAAGGTATCCGACATGCGCATGAGTGAGAACAAAATGTGCTAGAAAGAACTTGTGTTGGTCTGTTGGACCAGTACACAACGTGGCGGGCTACTGCGACTAACATTTTTTATCCTAGGTTTGGGTCGGGGTGTTACAAATAGTGTCAGAGGCCTCAGAGCAACCCTACGACCGTGTCGTTCGCATCTAGCGGAGGTGGATTCTAGGTCAGTGGTTATGCTGTCAGGCGTAGTAACGAGAACATTGCGTTCTTCAAGTGAGAATGATTAGGACACCCCACGTATGTTAATTGAAGATGTTCTATTTATTAGCTTAAATGACTAGTACGTGTTGAAATGGATTTGAAATCTACTCCTCAAATCAATAAAGTGCACTTTCTTTTTCTGATTTGCCTATGAAAAGAACTGCACAGTTAAGCGTTCTTGGCATGGAGAAGTATTAATTAGGATGGATGACCTTCTGTGAAGGTATCAAGGATGGGCATGAGTGCGGACAAATTAAAATGAGCTTGAATGAACTCGTGTTGGTCCGTTGGACAAGTACACAACCTGGCAAGCTCCCGCGACTAACATTTCCAGTCCCAAGTTTGGGTCGGTGTGTTACAAATTAATGGTATCGGAGCATCCCTGCAACTGTGTGGTTTGCACCCAGCGGGGGTGGATTCTGGGTCAGCGGTTATGATGCCAGGCACAATGAGGACTTTGCGTTCCTCAAGTGAGAGTGATTGAAACACCCTATGTATGTTAATTGAAGATGTTCTATGTATTAGGTTAAATGACTAGTGCTGAAAAAGATTTGAAGTATGTACTACTCATCATATCATCAACAAAGTACATGCACTTTCTTTTCTGATTTGCATAGGAAAAGAACTGCACAGTTAAGCGTGCTTGGCTGAGAAAAGTATTAGGATGGATGACCTCCTGGAAATGTTATCCGGGATGCGCATGAGTGAGGACAAAATGAGTTAGAAGGGACTCATGTTACGTTGGCATGTGGGACCAGTTCATAATAACTTGGCGAGCTACTGTGATTACCCTTTCCTGACCTAGGTTCGGGTCGGGGTGTTAAAGCACACTATCACCATATATACATACCAACTCCACCATCATACCCCGTCACATTCGACATAGGAAAAAAAATGACAACGATGCAAAACGCAGAATGATCATATGTAACACATAATCGGTAAGGGTTAAACCTTACCTGAAACATGTACAATTAGTGTATATATATCGAATCACATAGTAGGGCTTGAAGAAGTGTGCTCGACGAAATCAACTCCTACACATAGTACATATAAGAGCAACCACAATGGGGGTTCTTCACCTTGGGTTTGTAGTAAGAACTAAGAACTTTGTTTTATAAAGTTTGTCCATTGTGAGCAAAAGTTTGTGCTATATTTGAGAAATTTGTTTCTTATTTAAGAATCAAATTTGTCCTTAATCAATCAAGTGAGACCAATCAACAATTTTTTTTAATTTAATTCAATTTTAGAAAAATTATCCAAGAACTTTATTTAAAAGTTCTTCCATTGCAAGATAAAGTTCTTATACCGTCTATTTGGTCTATACACGATTAGGGCATCATAAGACTATAACTCACTTTTAAACAACGTAACGATTAAATAAGCTCGATCGTTTCTTAAAATTAAGTAGTGAAATTATTTTAAATTTTATCCAAGTAAAAATTACTCAACTATATATATTACTCTCATCATCTCTAATTTAGATATCAGTTATGTAAGTCTAAATGAAGATAATCTTAAATACAAATTTCTATAAAGAAGCAAAATCCATTAGTTAGAAAATAACCTCTCTAAATCTTTGAAGCATATATTTCCATTTGATTATTTTATACTCACTTAAATGAATATTTAAGGGGTAGATCTTAGAAAATTAGAGTAAATATTTTTCTCCCGGTTGCTAGACTCTTGATTCTCCTATAAATCCGTCTCAAGTTACAAATAAAGTATGCACATAAACGCTATGGTAAAAACGTTATACGTTGTGTAACGATCTTATTTGAAAATGGATGATATTCCAAAATCTACGATCCTTCTCTATGAGAGCAATAAAAACAGCTTACCCTTCCACAACCAAACCACCATAAATGCGCAAACTGCAAACACCTCACTCTACTCTTCTTCTATTTCCATATCTCTCTCTCTCTCTCTCTCTCTCTCTCTCTCTCTCTTAAACTATACGCTCTTTGCATTTACTTCTTTGTTCCCTCACCTCTTCTTCTTCTTCATCTTCCTCAAACTCCTCCCTTTTCATTTATTTCTCATTTTCATTGAAAAAAAACAAACAAATTTGTTCATGTTCATCACTAAAACTTGAAAAATAAATTAATCCTTTTTTTTTCTAAGAATCAAGATCCATACATTTGTCAACTATTTCAACTCATTTTTGTAAGTTAATGCTATCATTTTCCTAGAATTTTCATCAATTAATTTCTATGTCATATTCATCATCTTTTTTGCTTATGTATGTTATTGTTTTGTTGTGTGCATGCATGGCAAAAGTTATAAATTCTTATATTTAATTATATATATACGAGTATATTTTTTTTATGAAACTTATCATTCATCTCTCTCTTTTTTTTGTATTATTTTTTTTTGGTGTTTTATGTTATTGCATTTGTGCTTTTTTTTTGTCATGAAAACCCTAATTAATAATTTACATTTTTTTATTTTATTTTGAGTACCTTTTTTTTTTTAATAGATTTTTTACTTTAAAATCTGAACTACTTGTATTTTAATTTACTCATAATAATAATTTTGAAATACATTTGACTGAGCATCTTCGGTTACGTTTTGTAGCAATAAATTCGTCGGTTACGTTTTGTAAAGATAGAGAGAAAATGCTATAAATGGCGTGATCTACGTAATTTACGTTATAATCTGTGTAAAAATAAACAGCATTAAATTAAAATAAGGAAAAAAAGTTGGCTTGGAATTAGCGTTATATGTCAAACTCCCTTTTCACACTGTCAACTCCTCACTTAATAATTATATTCCCTTTTTAATTAATTAATTATTTTATCTAGAATGTCTCTAATTAATTATTTACAGGTGGTAATAAATAAATAAAACTTTTTTTTCCTTCTATGACATTAGTCAAAATTGACTTCTTCTAATAAACTGACAAATATAAATAAATAAAAATTGTTTATTGGAGCATCAGTCTACAATATGTTATGGTAAAAGATCAAAATTTTTTAATCAATTACTGTATTAAAATAAAATCAGTAATTATGAAAATAAATTAATGATGTAATTGAATTGCTTTATCTTTTGATTATTGTTTAAATGAAATGTCTCTAATTAATTAATTAAATGTTGTAAAAATAATAATTTTTTGTATGACATTAGTCAAAGTTGACTTCATCTGATTTACTGATTAATCTTTATTTTTATTTTTTGTTTTTAAAAAAAAAATTAAGTGTCTTGGAACATCAGTCCACAATATGTCATAATACAAGATCTAATTTTTTTAATCAATTATTATAAGTAATTAAATAAAAAATTACCAAAATAAATTATAATAATATAATTGCTCTTACAAAAACCAGATAACATCACACGAGTCAATCTAGTAGTCACACAATATCAGAGATGAGAGATAAACCTAAAATACACAAAACGACAAATTTTGTTGTTCTTCACACTTCATGTCTAGGGTTTTAATTTGTGGGTTGTCTTAGACTATGTTTATCCACAGACCCATCATTTTTCCTCAGACTCGGCCACCTCAGCTTTCCACTCACTTTTCATTCTTCAGACTTAGACTCAGACTCATTATAAAAGTACACTTTATCCACAGACTCATCTCAGACTTTCTCCCCTCATATACCTTATTTTATATTATTTTTTATTCATCTCACCTCAACTTTTTATCTACTTTTTTTTTTATTTACATCATCTCACCTCAACTTTCTACCCAACTTATTTTATTTTTTTATTTACCTCAATATCTACGTTTATTATATAACTCGATTAATTACTCGAATAATTACAATTAAATAATTAATTGTTAAATAAATCTTGTGACATACGAATAATTTTATTTCCAAGTGGTCATTATTAAAAGTGGCAATCGGGCGGGTGGGTCGAGTTCGGGTTGGGTTGTCGATAAACCTGACAAACAAGTCAACCGGATCGGGTTTGGGTTAAGTGAGTTTCGCTTTGACTTTGGGTCGGGCCAGATCATTTCGGGTTTGCTATTTTCATCTTTTTAGGGATATCGACTCGTTTTTTATAATAATAGTCGGGTCAATTTTGGGTTTACTCGGGTCAATTCAGTTTACGAGTCCACCTAGATTCTTTAGTTTGGATATCAGATCGGGATCGAGTTGACTTATTAAGGTTGGGTCATTTCAGGTCGAGTCAGTTTTGTCATGTCTAGTTGTCGGGTCTGGGTCAGATGCGGATCACTTTCGGGTCGGATCGTTGGTTCGGGTCGGTTTGGTCATGTTCAGGTCGAACTAGGTTTTATTTGGTTTGGTCGGGAATAACTATCAATTCATTATCCGTTTTTATTACTACGTGCAGTATTATTTATCATTTATTATACGAATTTGCCTTTTATCATATATACAACTATATCATCTAATACAAATTATTTTGATCATGTCCTTTTATAATGAAGTGAAATGAGTTAAAGTAAAATAAGTTGAACTGAACTGAACTGAGTTGAGACAAATTGAACTAAAGTAGCCTGAAATACAGAAATAATACGGAGTAATAAGTTTACTAGTTACAAAAAAATTATTAATTATTATTGTAACAATAAATAATAATGTTAATTATTGTATCAAAAATATTAATAATAATTATTATTATTATATTAATTTTTTAATAAAAATATTATTAATAAAAATATTTTATAATAATAATAATATTTATAACAATAACAATAACAATAGTAATAATAGTAATAATAAATAATAATATTAATAATATTAATTATTAATAATATTATAATAATACTGATATTAATATTAATAATCAATATTAATATTTAATAGTAATAATATTAATAACAATAAAAACAATATTAATTTTTATTATTATATTAATATTAATTTTTATGAAAATGTCATTAGTTTTAATATTTAACAAATAATAATAATAACAATTAATATTAATAATAATAATAATTAATAATAATAATAATAATAATAACAACTTATTTGAACTGAAATAAACTAAAATGAACGGAATTGAATGAACGAGTCTGAGGATGAGTCTTTGAAATCCAAGACTCAACTTCAGACTTATCTGAGTCTCAGACTGTCTCAACCACTTTAACCAGGTATGAGTCTCAGACTCAAAGAATCTGAGACTCAGACTTTTGTTCAGACTCAACCTCAGACCTCCTTTAATCTTCCATCCGTCTGAGCCTCAGACTCGTACCAACCACATTATCCAGGTATGAGTCTCAGACTTAACAAATATGAGTCTCAGACTCTTACTCAGATTCATACTCAGACTCCCTTTAAACTTAGTCTTAGTACTCCACTATTCAACTGCTTCTTCACTCAAATAATTCTCCATCTTTATTATTTGGGGTAGATCAGGTTTTTATTGAAGAGATACAAATTGAAGAAGGATTTGAATTCTCTTCACTACTTTTTCTTAATTATATGAGGTATGTATGTAATTAAAATCATACTCGAAGTAACATAAATTCTTAATCGGTTGATTTATGTGTGTAAGGGAACGTATTCTGAATCATTTTTATCGTTGTTGCTTGTTGTATTTATTTTTTTGTTGACATATAACTACTTTATTACTCCGTAATTTCTAGCTAAGTATATCCTTAAGAGTTTGGTGTTATACCTTAGTGGGTTTTCGTGATATGTCATCTTTCTCAATCTTAGAAATCATTTCTTACTATACAAGGGAATATTTGTTCCTCTTTTTGTTCACTCATTTGAGATTTGTTCGATTCATTCCAACTAAGATCTTGATTGATTTAACTAATCCTCCTTGTTCATTTTTATTTTTGTTGGTGTGTGAATGTTTAGGGTTATGTTAGCACGTCAAATCTTTTCAAAACGAACTCGTCCTTGTTAATTTTTCTTTTGTTTTTGTGTGATTGTTTCAGGTTTATGTCAGTTGATCCCAAATCGTTCCAAAACTTTGTCTTCATCAATATTGGAGACAATTAAGTGACAAAAAGTGTAAGGATTATTGTAGGGGATTAATAAGTTGAAAATGTTTCAACCTAATATGTTTGAGACTCACCACTCCTTGCTAGACTTGACTAGCCATAAGGACATTGAGTTAGGAAAGATGATGAATGATGAGTTTGAGAGTAGTCGATCCGCGACCGAGAATTTGGAGGGTCTTTCAGGAGATGATCAAGATCCAAACACAAGGCCTAAGAAGAAGAGATACCATCGTCATACTCAACATCAAATTCAAGAGATGGAAAAGTAATTATTATTTCATCTTTATAGTTTATTTATGAATATACTTAATTAATTTCATTTTTAATACTATAACTATATGAGCAATGATTTAAACTCAATATCAAATTTAAGATAATTATTTCATTTTTATTAGCTTATTTATGAATATAATAATCAATCAATTTCATTTTTAATACTATAAAAAACTATTTGATCAATAATTTAAACTCAAATCAAATTTAAGAGATAAGTAGTTATTTCATTTATATAGCTTATTTATGAATATAATTAATTAATTTCATTTTTATTACTATAACTACATGAGCAGTGGTTTTAACTCAACAACAGATTTAAGAGATAAGTAATTATTTCATTTTTATTAGCTTATTAATCAATATAATTAATAATTAATGAATTTCAGTTTAATATAGTAATTATACTACTAAATGTCTAATTTATTTATTGTTTATTGGTTGATTGATTAATCTTTTGGTGTATAAAAGCTTCTTCAAAGAGTGTCCTCACCCCGATGATAAGCAAAGGAAGGAGTTGAGCCGTAGGTTATCATTGGAACCTCTTCAAATCAAGTTTTGGTTTCAGAACAAGCGTACTCAAATGAAGGTATGCACTCTTTCCGGTTGCCAGTCATTTGTTTAACTTTTATATTATTTGTAAATGGAGTATTATTTTAATTAAACAAATGACAACTAACTAATTATATATATATATATATATATATATTTTGCCATCAAACTAATTATATATGTATGATCAACTCTAGCTAATTATCTTATTCAACTAAGAATCTATCACAAAAGTTTATGTAAACATACATTAACCTCATGTCCTTAAGTCCTAAGCTACCTAGTATGTTTTCATCACCTTCTACTAAAAAACGAGTTAGGAGATTTGGTAAAGATTAGTAATTAACAATGAGATTGTTGTATGGGACAATTTTATATGTCAACGTAATCTATAATTTAGTACTACGTAATACTTTGTCATATATAATACGATTACTAATAATGAATATGATTGCACTTGTTAAGATCGTTTTACCTAAGCTTTTTATGGATAACTACTGTTTCTTTGTCAGGACGATCTATATTGTTGGTAATACTTTTATCATTTATAATATGCGTGATATACAGTGAGAATGAAGATCGTCTCTTTTAAACTTTTGTGGATAACTATTGTTTCTATATCGGAACATCTTGTGGTGTATTTTTGTGATAGATGTGTCATTTATAGTACGATTACGAATGAGTTGGTTTACTTGTTAAAAATGGTCTCATATAAGCTTTTTGTGGATACTTATTGTTTATTTTACTTGTTTATGCTTCGACATATGACTTGTATTATATGTTCTTTGTAGGCACACCATGAGAGAAGTGAGAACCAACAACTTCGGTCCGAAAATGACAAGCTTAGAGCTGACAACATCAGGTTCAAAGAAGCCCTTAGCAATGCAACATGCCCTAATTGTGGTGGCCCGGCCGCCATTGGAGAGATGTCCTTTGACGAACAACAACTAAGAATTGAGAATGCTCGACTTAGAGAAGAGGTATAATTAATAAAACATCATGACATTTAAATACAATATGAAATTTGACTAAATATTTCTTTATTGGACTCCTCTCTTTCTGGTTGAAAGGAACTAAACTGAATTTAAACGAGAGAAACTTAATGAAAAGTAATTTCATTTGATGAGCTTTGGTTAAATTGGCTAAGACAAACTAAAATGAATGATCTTGGACTTAACTATATCGAATAACGATAAATATTATTGGTCCGAACTCAAAATAAGCCGGAAATAAAGAGCATGACCTTACTCCTTATAACTCAAGTAATTACGAAGTACTCCGTACAAATTAGAGTCGATTTATTAGTTGATTTAATTAATAAGCGGTCTTAATTATTACTCCCTCCGTCTCAGCAATTTGTTATAATGGTAAACAAATGACCGTGACGGAAATATGATTTTGATTATTGTTGTTTGACATTGAACAGATTGATAGGATATCAGGCATAGCAGCAAAGTATGTAGGAAAGCCATTGCTAACATACCCTAACAACCTATCTCCAACCTTAAACTCATCAAGGCCATCCTTTGACCTTGGGCCGGTAGGCGGATTTGGGCCACAATCGGGTTTGGTTGGGGGTGACATGTACGCCTCGGCCGGGGACCTACTACGAACCATTGCACCGCCCTCCGAGGCCGATAAGCCTTTGATAATCGAGCTCGCGGTGGCAGCCATGGAGGAGCTTATAAGGATGGCTCAAGCTGGGGACCCATTGTGGGTCCCCAGCCCGGAGAACGGACCTGAGATCCTTAATGAGGAGGAGTATTTTAGGACCTTTCCTCGTGGGATTGGTCCTATGCCACTAGGGTTACGGTCTGAGGCTTCTAGAGACTCGTATGTTGTTATTATGAGTCCCATGAACTTGGTTGAGATCCTTATGGATGTGGTAAGCCCTTTTTTTTGAAATTAGAAAAACTCTGAGTTTTTTTATTTGTCGTTTTACTTTTTTCATTCTGTCACGACTTTTTCAATTTTTTTAAACGCATAATGTTGTTTTTCGATATTTTCTAATCTAAATATATCATTCTAAAACAACAAATAAAAAAACAAAGGGCGAATGTCTAATTAAATCGTAATGTATGTACTGTTGTGATGTTAATTAATTGAAGTTTGTTTTGATATTTATGTGTAATTAGAACCAATGGTCATGTGTGTTCTCTGGGATTGTATCGAGAGCTATGACACTAGAAGTCTTATCAACCGGAGTTGCTGGCAATTTCAATGGAGCTTTGCAAGTGGTAATTATTTTTTTAGTTTTTTTTTTCTTTGTAGACGATGAGATAATTCTATTCGGTTCGACACCATCATACTCAAAAAATTACTCATACGGAGTATTTATTAATACTTTGAATATACGATGGTTCTAGAACTCATATCAACTTATAGTATTGTAAAAAGACTCTTTAATTTGAGTTTGAATTTGAATTTTTTTCCATTCATTTAAAATAAATATAAAAATTTCAATTAAAATGTTGAGATGAATAACAGATGACGGCCGAGTTTCAAGTACCTTCACCACTCGTTCCAACTCGAGAAAACTACTTTGTAAGATACTGCAAGCAACATGGAGAAGATACATGGGTGGTGGTGGACGTTTCCTTAGACGTTTTACGCCCTAGTCCCGTCCCAAGATGTCGTAGAAGGCCCTCTGGTTGCCTTATACAAGAGTTGGCTAATGGTTACTCCAAGGTATATCAAATAAATCAAATTCAATCAGATAATCGAATTAATTATTAATTACTTTATTAATTAGCCTTTTGTCACATTTTACTATTGCTCGATTGATTTTAATTTTGATTACCTGGCCTATTTATAGGTGACTTGGGTAGAACATGTTGAAGTGGACGACCGAGACGTTCACAACATCTATAGGGGACTCGTAAACTCGGGTTTAGCCTTTGGTGCGAAACGTTGGGTATCGACTTTGGATCGACAATGTGAAAGGCTTGCTAGTGTTATGGCTAACAATATTCCTGCTGGAGAGGCTGGTGGTAATGCTATTTATCAAATTCATATACTTTTCAATTCAATTATTTTCACTTTCGTGATTTGAGTTTGAGTTTAATTCAATTTTGTCACCCTCGCATTAAGAACACACTGCCGGTTTTGAATAATTTCTAAAGCTTGAAATGAAACGTCCCATATTGTTGATCTAATCTATAAAGTAAGTCAACTCTTTTAATTATGGAATAATCTTACAAAGAGTCAAATAGAAACTCTATTATTACCTCGACAAAACCCTAAACCAACCCTAAAACCCGGTTAATAGTGAGATTGTGACTTGTGAGACCGTCATATGTAACAATTTGTGTTAAGTGTAATTATAGCATACATACTTACCTAAATTATAAACTTTAGTAGAAGTAACATTTCTTGTGTAATTAATTGATTGTACAAATATAGTTATAACAAGCTCAGATGGAAGGAAGAGTATGCTTAAGCTAGCAGAAAGAATGGTCATAAGCTTTTGTGCTGGAGTTGGAGCTTCTACTGCTCATACATGGACTACCCTATCCGGTAGCGGAGCTGATGATGTTCGGGTCATGACCCGGAAAAGCATGGATGACCCAGGTAGACCTCCGGGTATTGTTCTTAGCGCCGCTACTTCCTTCTGGATGCCCGTTCCTCCTAAACGTGTGTTCGATTTTCTCCGGGATGAGCACTCTAGGAGCGAGGTAAACTCACTACATTACGAGTCTACGACACTTCAAAAGACTTTTACTTTTTCTCGATTTTTAAATTTAACGTTTTGTCTATGGTACCCGCTAGAAAAAATCGATATATTTAACAGACATACTCGTATTAGCTGATGTTTAATTTTTTTTTTTTTTTAATTTGGGTTTATGTTTGCAATAGTGGGATATCCTCTCGAATGGTGGCCTAGTCCAAGAAATGGCTCACATTGCTAATGGAAGAGATCCAGGGAACTCTGTTTCACTACTAAGAGTAAATGTAAGTACAAATTACATTCATCTGAGCATGATTTACTTATAATAATCATAATTTAACTATACATATTTCCTCCGTTGCAGTCATTTGTTTATCTTTGATTAAAATAATCTTCACAAATTACATAAAATGGCAGACAAATGACCAAGATGGAAAAGAGTATAATTATGAAAATACAAACACATTCTTCTAATTACATACTCCGTAACTAAGTACATATAAATATAAAATTATATAATCACAACTTAGTTACATAATTAAGTACATATAATTTATAGAATTACGGTATTACAACATAACTGCATTTTTAATTGTATTTATAGAGTGCAAATTCAAGCCAAAGCAATATGCTAATACTACAAGAGAGTTGCACGGATTCAACGGGTTCATACGTGATATACGCACCCGTCGATATTGTTGCTATGAACGTGGTTTTAAATGGAGGTGACCCCGACTATGTTGCGCTCTTACCATCGGGTTTTGCTATATTACCCGATGGGCCGGTGTCCGGGATTGGGGCTGAGGCCGGCCCATGTGGGTCGTTGCTGACCGTCGCTTTCCAAATCTTAGTGGACTCGGTTCCTACTGCTAAGCTCTCGCTTGGTTCTGTGGCGACTGTTAATAGTTTGATCAAATGCACCGTTGAACGGATTAAGGCCGCCGTTTCTTGTGAAAGTGCTTGACTGAATGGTAAGACGGTCTTCCTTAAGACAATTTGTAATATACATATACATATAAATACATACATATATATATTGTGTTTTTGTGCTAAAATATACATATTTTCTTTTCTTTTTTTGCAGTAAAATCGAGGAAAAGGGGTGTAGCCGTACAACGTTTGGACACTATAATAGTATGGAGGAAGTCAAGAACGCACCTTTTGTAAACCTTGCAAATGGGTGATCAAATTACTTGCTAAAACCGCAAGAGAAATGGGTTCGGGTATTGACTTCGCCAAAAAAAAAGTATTATCGAGTAAAAAAATCAGAATTATATGATCTTAAATCTTAATTTAGCATCATTTGTTAAGTGTTTGAATTTGTTAATTAGGGTGTTTTTGTGGCAAGTAATTATGTTGAATATTAAGCCAAGGAGATGATAACTTGAGAATTTACAAGTGGACATTGTTGTATTAGTTTAGGGTATTTTGGCTATTAGTTTTCGTGATCAATTGTATTTTGTTCTTGTTTCCTTTGTATGGAGCTTAATGTAGGATTTGTTCAAGTGTTTAATTAGTGACTTAGTTTTTGTCCAATCATTTATTTGCAACTTTCTTTGTTATACTTTTGTTATGGTGAACGTGGGAGCTAGAGAGGGATTCTATTTATTGTACTTTGGTGTTAATCCAACATTTCGTCACTTCATAATAAACCAAAAAAAAATTCGATTACTCAAACTTTTCGGCAAGATGTTGCGCCAACATTTTAACACCCCCCTCACAAGATGCATGCTTCTCTAGCAAGAGAGTGTATACGTGCAATCTTGTTATGGGTTCGGGAATGTATTGCATACCTATAATAATACAATGAACGAAGTGCTAACGTAACAAAAAAAATACGAAGTATTATTAATGATACACAAGTGTCGTGAAAATGTGCTTCCGCTCCAGCAATACGTGGAACATTACATGTGGCTTTATGGATAGTGATAGGGCGCCACCGGAATAAAATAATGAAAAAAATAAGATCTTGAGAATCTTTATTTTGATTTTGGGTTAAATTCAAAAAGGGCGTAGATGTAATTTTACCATTTATTATATTATAAATTATTTAATTAAGAATATTTTAAATAAAATAATGTTTACTGTATCTTTTAATTGATTCTTTATCATCATCATTATTTTTCAGGCGCGGATGCAGGATTTCGATGTAGGGAGGACACAAATTTTTTCGCCTCGATTATTTAAATTTTGACCTATTTTTTCTTAATATTAGTGTAACCTTTAATTTATACGATGTTATAGATTGAAAAAAATTAACTTAGTTTTGAATTTTCGTTCCATAAATTTCATCTCATAAATACTTTACTAACATACGTTGTAATCATTAAGTGATAGTGGTGTGATGGTGGATTATTCCTATTTATTTGCAAACTAGGTTATCATTGTGGCTATATTCATGCATTTACATAACAACTTACAGGATCAAGATCTTATCTCTTTTTTTTGGCGACAAAATGAAAGTAACTTGGCGCCATAATCATCCGAAATATTCCGGCAAATATTACGAGTATATGTGTTATGTAACAAGTGGAAACAAGAAACCGGAGAAAACAGTAATCAAACCAGAAGACAAAAGGAACCGCAGCAGATCAAAGGCAACACTGAACGGACAGGCAACGGCGACAGTAAGGCAGCAGCAACAGCAGCAAATCGGGACAGAATTGGAAAGCAGTGTCGTGGTATATAAAGCCACTGACTTGAAAACTATATCGGCACGACCAGGGTGGTTATCGTCTACAATGCCGGTAGCTTCCCAAGGTTAACACTGCAGCTCACAGGCTCGACCACTCGAGTGTGTGAACTTGGAACGATAGAGAACGAACCCAGAAAACAGAATGAGGAAGTGTGTTTTAAGAGAAGAGAAGAGAAGTTGTGATTGTGTGTATTGAGGAAGACAAGAGGCTCGGTATTTATAGGACAAGAGACCGAGGAGCCTACAAAAATCTCCACTAATTAAGGCTGTAATCACGGAGATTTGCAGCCAAAATTACTCCCGTAATGGCAGATTCTGAACCTGGACAAATCTTGTACCTAGACAACATACACAAGCCCAATGAACCTGGACAAACACAACGGAGGCCCAAAAAGGTAAAAGTCGGGCACAGCCCGCACCGCAGGTGCTCTACCCAAACCCAAACCCGAGCCCGAGACCGCGCCGGGCCGGGCCGCACGCGCGCGTGCGTGTTGGTTAGTCCAGCCCAACACAACCCTTCACCATAAAAGGCCCACTCCACTACACACTTACTAACCCACTAAGAGGGAAGCTTTATAAACAACACCTAAGCTCCTAACTCCTCCTATGTGGGACAAACAAAAGAAGAAAAACAACAACTCTTGTCATCAACCAACAATCCCCCACTGATGGCAAAGAGGAAACAGAAAGAGAGAAAGAAAAGAGAGGAAAAAGTTCTGGGTACGGAAGGTATTGATACTTAGCGTTCAATGTCTATCGACTTGAATTGACGTTTTAGTGAGGTGAGGCAACAACTTACTTACAACTAGTGAATATCTTTCGATTTGAATTCCTAGTTGACCTTCGGCTGAGACCCTCACAACACGTATCACCTTCAAGAATTGATCGTTCCGCAAATTCAAAGTGCAACGCTATGCGTTTACCCTGGTTCTAGTGAGTGTTCGGCTCAACCATCACACACACGTAGGTGGCTTAGTGCTTCTCAATAGCACATCTCTTGTAAGCCATTAAGGACATGAGTCCAACCTTTGTTTGCTCACACAATCCATCAAGTGCGTCTCAAAGCACCACCAGATACTGGCTATGGATTATGTATTCCCATAGGAATATGAGTTTAAAAGCCCATCAAGATTCATACTCTAATCTTGACTTAAGGACCTTAACCCCATTCCCCTCGACGATTCGAGAACTATTCTTCTCGGTAATCCTTTTGTGAAAGGATCTGCAAGATTGCGTTCAGACCTCACAAAGTCTATAGCAATCACTCCATTTTTCAGGAATTGTTTTACCACCGCGTGCCTGATCCGAATGTGTCTTTTCTTACCATTATAGACATCATTCTTAGCAACGCCGATGGCTGCTTGACAGTCACAGTGTAAGGAGACTGGTGCAACCTGTCCCCCCCACACTGGTATGTCAGCTAGTAAGTTTCTCAACCAATCTGCTTCTTGACTTGCCAGCTCAAGAGCAATGAACTCGGACTCCATGGTGGAGGTCGCTATACAAGTCTGTTTCCCAGACTTCCACGATATAGCTCCTCCTCCCAAAGTGAACACAAAACCACTTGTGGAACTTGTTTCATCATTACCTGCAATCCAGTTCGCATCAGTATATCCTTCTAATACAGCGGGATATCTACCGAAATGCAGACATGAATTAACTGTTCCTTTCAAATATCTTAGTAAACGTCGGAGGGCATTCCAATGTTCACCATCAGGGTTGTGTGTGTACCGGCTTAGCCTACTAACAGCATAAGCAATGTCAGGTCGAGTATAGTTCATGAGAAACATCACACTTCCTATAATTTTAGCATACTCTTTTTGGGATACACTCTCACCCAGGTTTTTGCGCAGAGGTATACTAGCATCATAAGGAGTTCTTGCAGGTTCAACATCAAAACTATCAAATTTCTTCAACACTTTCTCAACAAAATGAGATTGACTTAAGGATATTACAGATGAGTTTTTAACCAATTTGACTCCAAGAATAACATCAGCTTCTCCTAAGTCTTTCATCTCAAATTTTGACGACAGAAATTGTTTGGTTTTATTTACAACAAATAAATTACTACCAATAATTAACATGTCATCAACATATAGGCAGATAATCACACAGTCTGATCCAAACATTTTAGAGTACACACATGAATCAGAATTGTTAGTTATGTAGCCATCCTCAATCAAAGTGTTGTGAAATTTCTCATACCACTGTTTAGGTGCTTGTTTTAGACCATATATCGATTTTCTCAATTTACACACCTTACTCTCTTGACCCTTTACCACAAACCCCTCGGGTTGAGTCATATAGATCTCTTCTTTTAGGTCACCATTCAAGAAGGTAGTTTTAACATCCATTTGATGAACAACAAGATCATGAATAGTAGCCAAAGCAATAAGAGTTCTAATGGTGGAAATCTTAGTCACAGGTGAGTAGGTATCGAAATAATCAACATCTTTCTTTTGTGTAAATCCTCTCACTACAAGTCTAGCTTTGAACCTTTCTATTGTACCATCAGGTCTCAGTTTCCTTTTGAAAATCCATTTACTACTAATGGGTTTACTACCCTTAGGTAAATCTGTCAATTCCCAGGTCTGATTAAATGCAATAGAATCTAACTCATTTTTAATAGCTTCTTCCCAAAAAATAGCATCTATGGATCTCATCGCTTCATCATACGTTTTTGGGTCATCTTCTATTAAAAAAGCAGAAACAAATTCAAAGCAAGCACAATCATCACTAGCATTTTCAGTTAAGAACGTTGTGATAAAATCATCTCCGAAATTCTTTTCAATTCTAGGCCTTTTACTCCTTCTAGGTTCACTAGCATGATCATCAACAGAACTACTACTAGCATGCATAGAATTATCAACAGGATTAATAGGCATATCAAGCAATTCAGGAGGTGAATCAACAACTTTCTTTAAAGGGAAAACATGCTCAAAAAACTCGGCATCTCTTGCTTCAGAAATAGAACGATCATTCAATGACATGAATCTATAAGCAGCACTGTTTTGTGCATAACCAATGAAAATGCAATCATATGTTTTAGATCCTATAGTAGGCCTCTTAAAACTCGGTAAACCCACTTTAGCCAAACACCCCCACACTTTAAGAAAGCTTAAGTTAGGGGCAAAACCCTTCCAAAATTCATAGGGTGTCTTGTCTAATTTCTTATGAGGTACCCTGTTAAGAATGTGACAAGCTGAAAGCACCGCTTCCCCCCACATATCATCAGAAAGGCCAGAACTTAAGAGCATAGCATTCATCATTTCTTTTAAAGTTCTGTTTTTACGTTCAGCTACTCCATTGGACTGAGGTTGGTAAGGTGGGCTAGTCTCATGAATTAATCCATTTTTCTCGCAAAAATCTGTTAAGTAATTAGAGCTATATTCACCACCTCTATCAGACCTGACTCTTTTAATCTTTCTGTCAAGTTGATTTTCTACCTCAGCTTTGTATTTAATAAACATCTCTTCAGCTTCACTTTTATTCTTAAGTAAATACACTTTAGTATATCTTGAGAAATCATCAATAAAAGTGACATAATAAAATTTACCTCCTCTACTCATAGTACTCTTGAAGTCAGCTAGGTCGGTGTGAATTAACTCGAGAAGACTCGTATGTCTAGTTTTAACAGGTTTACTAGGTGTGGACATGACATAGGTCCACCTCGACGCGGCCACGCGCGGGTTTGGGGAGGCGAATGAATCTCCATGAGATGGTCAAATGGAAATTTAAATCGAAGTTGGAGTCGCCACCGAATTTTATGGTTATTCGGAACCGTTCGAGCCCACTCTATGTCGTAGTGGGCCGTGTACAAAATACGGCCCATTTCCGATGTGAGAGTTTATTGGGCTCGTCCCTTTGCATATCGATATAGATGCCGACTTGAGCGGTTAATCGTATATTGAATGACTCTCGTTGCCAATGGTTTCGGACATCCGGAAACCACGGTTCTGAGTAAGGGGTGAGGGTACGTGTTGGGAAGTTCACTAAGAACACCCAACCCCGCCCGCACATTAGCGGCCTCTACTAGGATATCAAATGACGTTTTAATGCGCGCGTTAGTAATATGATGAATGATATGCAAACATTGTTTTCCTAAGCATGTGAGGAATTGAATGGGTTGCTAAGTCAATTTAATGCATGAAAATTGAGTAACGTCAAAGTTGTATTTAGCATATGAGATTCGTTTTAGTCTAATAAAACAAATGAAATAAAAAGATGAATTTGCTACAAAACAAACAAACGAGTTAGTATCGATTTGTAAATAATAATAGCAAAGATAAATATGTGAAATCGAGAAAATAAATTAATCGAAATCTGAAAAATATTGTTGAAAAGAACGTTGTTTTGTATAAAAAAACGAAGTTCGAAAAATAGTAAAAATACGGAAAAGGGCCGCGGCAAACTGCCGACCGCGTGACTCGCCCGGGACGCCGGCGGGTCGCGTGGTGGCCTGTTTCGGGTCCGGTTTTTGAAAAACTCGAAGTTTGTATTAAATCGCGCATGAATATTGTATGATTCGCACTCGACTTAATATTTCGATATTCGTTATATTCGATAGTTGACTACGAAGTCAATATCGAATATTTAGAATAATTTTTAGAAAAGGTGTAAATTTTTAGAAATCGATCGAAAAATAAATAATAAACGAACGAAAACGTAAAAAAAAAAGAGGAAGAAGATCCGGACGGTGTGCCGTCCGGTTTTTTGGGATTTTGTTCGAAAATTGTTATTTTTAATAAGTCGCGTACAAAACATGAATTAATTTGTATTCAACTTATATTTTCGATATTCGTCATATCCAATATTCGATTATGAAATCGATATTGGATATTTAGAATGAGTAAAAAAAAGGTTTTGTAAAAAAGTTTGTTTTGAACGAGAAAAGAAAAGAATTTTTAACGAAGAAAAGATGTAACGATTTTTAGTATCGTCGAAACCTTAATATAATTCCTTTCAATATAATATTCGATTATGGAAGAATCGATATCATATTTTTCAGAATATACGTTATGAAAAATAGTTTTTCGTTAATAACGATATTAGATAAAAAAAGTCGACTCTAGACCCATAACATAAAACGGACGAAGAGAAGAAGGGGAGAGAAGGGAAGAAATCGGGTTTGATTACACCCTCAACCTACATGCTCTTGTTGACTCGAATTGGGACTCGTCGGAATGTGGCTAGGCACGGGAGTGTCGAGGCAACGTCGGTTGGGTTAGGGTGGTACGGTTTTGACGGGTGAAGGGTGTCGGATATCGGGACCGGTTTCCTTCGGGTTTTGGATGTATTATCGGTTTCTCGATGTGTGTCGGGATGACAGAAAATTATTGCTGAAAATATCGTGTGTGTGTGTGAATTGTATTATTTTTCGGTAAAAATTGATGTTGATAATTGATGGATGCAAGGGGCTATTTATAGGAAATTCCCGACCTTGACTTAGGAGAGTTTGACTACCGCTTAGGATAGGAAACGAGGGAATTTGAGGGAAATAAGAATTCCGCTTTCTTGTGGAGGAAGAAAGAGGATCTCGGCTGGTTTGCCACTGTTTTTGGGCTGTTTCGGCCGAGTGTTTTACACTCGGTCGGATGCTCGAATCGGTTTTTGAATAGGACTCCTGTTTGAGCTAGAATTACCGCTTGAGTAAGAAGCTGAGAGGAACGAGGATTCCGTTTTCTTGTGAGGGAAGAAAAGAGGAAAAAACCGGCTGACTCCTACTACTTGGCCGAGTGTTTCAACTTGGTTTAGTGTTTGAGTCGGTTCTCGGATAGGATTCCTACTCGGGATCGAATTCTACCTTAAACGGAATTGTTTATTATTTTTTGTATGGCTGATTTTGTAGAGTTGGAGTCCGAATAGGACGTGTGGTATGTCACAGTCAGCCTACGAGTTTCGGGAAATATCTTTGACCGGGTTTTGACTCGGTCGCTAAAAGACGGTTTTACCCCTGGTGTCGGATTCGACCCAAATTAGTGTTATTTGACTCGAAACGACCCACTGGGCCTGAATTTGAGGTTGGTTTTGTGAAATTTGTACTCCGTAAAATGCCTAGGCCAAATGTCCATCATTACGAGCCCATTTCCGAGTATGTCAAGGCACGTTAGCGTCCGATCATCATCGGGTGTTTGTCGGAAACTACTATAGACACCTGGCGGTCAAAATGTGGGTGTCTACACTAGGTTTCTTAGTAAACTTAGCTTCTACACAACTAGGACATTTAGTGAAGACTTCGGTGGTTAAAGAAGGAATAAGCGACATTGATTTCAACTTTTTAACCGATTCAACATTCACGTGACCTAATCTAGCATGCCAAACATCAATAGACTCAGCGATATAAGCAGAAGTAGATGAATTATTATTAAAAACAGAAGAATCAATGTTCAGAATAAACAAGCCCCCACTGAGATAACCCTTGCCCACAAAATCCCCGTTGCGAGACATTACGACCTTGTCAGCCTCAAAAACAAGTTCCACACCAACTTTGTTTAACAAGGCTCCAGACACTAGGTTTCTACGCAAAGTAGGGACATACAAAACATTATGAAGAGCAAGAGTTTTCCCAGAGGTAAGTTTAAGAAAGACCTTGCCTTTTCCTGTGATCAGTGCAGAGGAAGAGTTACCCATGTAAACCTTTTCACCATCAGCCACATCTTCAAATTCAGCGAACAGATCTTTGTTGGCACAGAGATGTCTTGATGCTCCTGTGTCCAGAATCCAGTCACTCGCGTTCGCCACAAGATTGGCCTCTACCACCACTGCAGCAATAATATCATCATCTGATTCAGCAAGGTTGGCTTGAGCGACATGACCAGCTTTCTTTTGAGGACACTGGAATGCTTTGTGACCCGTCTGCCCACACACATAGCATACCACGTTTGGATTCGGCTTGAGGATCTTGGGAACTGGTTTGGTGGAGTTTCCTTGATTCTTTCCCTTGGCACCTTGACCTTTCCCTTTTTGACCTTTGCCCTGACCCTGACTCTGACCCATCTTATTCTTACCCTTATTATTGCCATGAGATGGACCCCCAGCTTCAACAAGGTTGGCTTTGGTAGAGACAGAAGACAAAAGGACAGACCTATCTTTTAAGCGATTTGCTTCCTCAGTTCTCATGTGACTTATCAGCTCTTGAAGTGAAAGATCTTTTTTCTTGTGTTTTAAATGATTCCTATAGTCACTCCAAGACGCAGGAAACTTTTCTAACAAAACATTGGCTAAAAAGACCTCATCCAGTTTCATTCCTTCATTGACAACATCAGCACACAAATTTTCGTAAACATGAACTTGCTCCATAATAGGTTTATCGTCTACCATATGAAACCCAAGCCACTGACCCACCACGTATTTCTTTTTTCCAGCATCATCGGCCCCATATTTTTTCTCTAAAGACTCCCAAATGGTTTTAGCAGATTTATGGACCATGAATAAATCATAAAGGGTGTTGGTCATGTGATTAAGAAGATGATATCTAACAGCCTTATTATCTTTATCAAATTTCTTAACTTTTTTCTCATTGGACTTGACTGTGGCAGCGGGAGGAGGTGTGGCCACAACAGTGACAGACGCGACACTTAAAACAGGTGCATCCTCAAATAAAACATAATCGATTTCCAATTGCTCGAAAAACATTAAAAGCTTTTGAGACCATCTCTTATAATTCAGCCCATCAAGAGGTTCTAATTTTGATAAATCCGCAGCAAATTTGGTCGAAACAACAGCCATATTTTTTTTCCGGTTTTGTGACACACAATTATAATATAGTTTTCAAATTGTAACAAGTGGAAACAAGAAACCGGAGAAAACAGTAATCAAACCAGAAGACAAAAGGAACCGCAGCAGATCAAAGGCAACACTGAACGGACAGGCAACGGCGACAGTAAGGCAGCAGCAACAGCAGCAAATCGGGACAGAATTGGAAAGCAGTGTCGTGGTATATAAAGCCACTGACTTGAAAACTATATCGGCACGACCAGGGTGGTTATCGTCTACAATGCCGGTAGCTTCCCAAGGTTAACACTGCAGCTCACAGGCTCGGCCACTCGAGTGTGTGAACTTGGAACGATAAAGAACGAACCCAGAAAACAGAATGAGGAAGTGTCTTTTAAGAGAAGAGAAGAGAAGCTGTGATTGTGTGTATTGAGGAAGACAAGAGGCTCGGTATTTATAGGACAAGAGACCGAGGAGCCTACAAAAATCTCCACTAATTAAGGCTGTAATCACGGAGATTTGCAGCCAAAATTACTCCCGTAATGGCAGATTCTGAACCTGGACAAATCTTGTACCTAGACAACATACACAAGCCCAATGAACCTGGACAAACACAACGGAGGCCCAAAAAGGTAAAAGTCGGGCACAGCCCGCACCGCAGGTGCTCTACCCAAACCCAAACCCGAGCCCGAGACCGCGCCGGGCCGGGCCGCACGCGTGCGTGTTGGTTAGTCCAGCCCAACACAACCCTCCACCATAAAAGGCCCACTCCACTACACACTTACTAACCCACTAAGAGGGAAGCTTTATAAACAACACCTAAGCTCCTAACTCCTCCTATGCGGGACAAACAAAAGAAGAAAAACAACAACTCTTGTCATCAACCAACATGTTAAAACTGTCAAATTTCTACCCGACTTGTAAATCCGACCAGGTTATTTTAGGACACGAATATTTTAGCACGTACTCTTACCAAGCTAGAATGAACATTTTGGTATGTACGCCTCCGTACTAAAACTCATGATATATACCAGACGCCTTTATTAAACGCGCTATCAGGCGGTTGTCCCCCGCCCCTTTCGTTTTATGATGATGATCAAGACATATATAAATAGTTGATATTATGAAGGATAGATTGTTGCAATAAAATTTAATATGAATAAATAAAAGAATTAACATTCACGATTAAAATTAGTCAGATCAGATTTATTTGCTATTGCGTACACCACCCGAGAGTGCACCAAAGGTAGCGACAATAAGTAACATGTCATCTAAAAAATAGTCAGAGTTAGCAATAACAATAAAACAAGATAAAAATGTTGGTTTAGACCATTAAAATGGACAATGTTTAATTGTTTGGGTAAACAATTTCTATATTGTCTACATATTTTTTTAGGAAAAAAACCGAGAGATATTGAAACGTTAAAATAAAATTGAATATGAAAAAAAAAGTTTTTTAGGACAAGAAAGTGAGAGATATTGAAACGTTAAAATAAAATTGAAAATGAAAAAATGGTTTAAGCATGACTCGAACCCAAGCACAATTAAAACACATACTAATTATTCACCTCATAAATACCACTTAACAAAGTGCACTTCTTTGCTTATAAATGTGATAAAATTATACATATAATACAAATAAATTTAATTTTTGGTTTTCAATATATACCTAACCTAACTAATCCTACAATTAATATACAATTTTTTTTAATAAAATCCATTAGCAACTAACTAACATATCTTTTTGATTTTTTCTTTTATTAAATTATATAATTATTATATATATAATTTAACTTATTTTGTGAAATACCAATTTTACCCTTGCTAACTAACTACTTTTTAAATAATATTTTAAAGAAAAAAAAATATAATCCTAGTAAATTACTAAAATACCCTCGGTGGTGCACAAATTCGGCGCCACCGGGTGGCGCCATCTCATTATTCTTCTCAATATTATCATAAACTAGAGGAAATATTTAGAACCGTTGGCACTTGACAAGATTAATTAGTATGAAAAAAGCGATAGTATAATAGCTTTAAGGCATTCGAAATGGCCGGATACGACTATACTTGTATTAGGATTTGCTAGATCATAGTCTATTGGGCTTATAAAATAATAGATAGGACGAGCAACGAACGATTAGGATTTCGTTCAAGATACTTAATCTTGGCCGTATAGTTTCTTTTTCTCGACCAGTTTGTTATTTCAAAGTTGAAAGTACCAATGTTTTTTTGAGGGAAAACAAGAACACCACTATTAGGTTTATAGAATAATCCAGTAGGCGGTCTCCGCAGGTTGTTGCGGAGAGTGGCCCCTGCGATTACTTTTTTTGTATGAAACGAAGCTTAGCAGTATGGAGTTTCGCACAGTTGTGACCTGTTTGAAGGATTATGAGAGCTTGGAAGTAGGTAGTGCGGGCCGGGAAGAGCAGGTGGGTCGGCGTTTATGTAGAGGAAAGAAATTTCTGTGAGGTTCCGATCAGCATCCTTACATATACACCATATGGACTTCGATGTGACTATTGGGGTAGACACTTGGAGAGTGACGAGATTCTATGGGTGGCCAGTGATAGGGGACAGTCACTTATCGTGGCAACTCCTTAAACTCCTGGGTGAGGAGGGGGATGAGCCATGGGGTTGTATAGGAGATTTTAACGAAATCGTTTTTGCGACAAAGATGAAAGGGGCAGAAAACAACAATGACAAATGAATAATTTTCGTGAGACCGTCGATGTGTGTCAGCTAAGAGATATAGGAGTTGAAGGCCACAATTATACTTATGAGAACGGCCAAGCAGAGGAGCAGAATCGATAATGTTGGTTAGATAGAGATATGGGCAATGAGGCATAATGGCTGAACATGTATCCAAGAGCGAAACTTATCCACTTCCACTACTAGAAAAGATGACAAAGAAACCGTGCTAAAATGCCCTAAGACACCATTTTGGAGATGATCTCCAGGTCAAAGGTGTCTTAGGGTGAGAAACCATGTGAGAAACATGATTTCTTTATTTATACTTTAGAAATCAATTTTAAAAGATAAATGGTTTCTTTGATCCATGAGAAAGACACAATTTCGGAGAGATAAATGGTTTCTTATCTAAACTTAATAAACATGTAATGCACTTAAATGGTTTCTTTGCTTACCCTTAATAAACCATGTAATACATTTAAATGACTTCTGACTTCATTCAAACTCAATCGCTCAACTCAAACACACCCGACTTCCAAACTCAATCGCTCATCTTCAACTCAATCGCTCATCTTCATTCAAACTCAATCACTCATCTTCAACTCAAGCAAGGTTATATTGAAGCAAATTTCTAACTTCAGCAAACATAATCTTCAATCGCTCAACTCAAACACACCCGACTTCCAAACTCAATCGCTCATCTTCAACTCTATCGCTCATCTTAATTCAAACTCAATCGCTCATCTTCAATTCTAGCAAGGTTATATTGAAGCAACTTTCTAACTTCATCAAACATAATCTTCACTCGGCATAATACAAGGTAACTCGCTAATAGTCGATTGTTGTACTGAAGAACTAGGTTTGGTTTATATTCGTTTCTGATTTCATTATTTTTTTCTCTAATTATTTATTGATTAACTTTGCTGTATTTGTGCCCTATAATTAATTGGTTTCACTAAAGATTGTTGCGGTACCTGGGTTTTTATCTGTTTCGTCTAATTGAATTCAACTGCAGACGAACATATTTCGAATGATATTTTAATGCCCATACGCTGTTACTGTAATAAACTTTTTGTGTTAATGTAAGAGGTCGTTTAGTTATAGTGTAACATGTGTGGTGTTATTCTAAAGACGACCATGTGTTACTCTAATGCAGTAGACGTGTTACTCTAACTCTCATATTCGTGCTACTTTCAATCCTTGTAATCTGGTACACTCTATTATGTAGATTTGTTACTCTAATTCTCTTCTTATGTTACTCTAACACTTTCTTTGTGTTACTTTAACGATTACCAGCTATGCTTGTATTTTATGGTGTTAATGTAACACTTATGGTGTTACTTTAAAGAATTTATTGTGTTACTGTAATGCAGAAGACGTGTTACTCTAACTATCATCTTCGTGCTACTTTGAATCATTGTAATCTGGTACACTCTATTATGTAGATTTGTTACTCTAATTCGCTTCTTATGTTACTCTAATACTTTATTTGCGTTACTTTAACGCTTACCAGCTGTGCTTGTATTTTATGGTGTTAATGTAACACTTATGGTGTTACTTTAATGAATTAATTGTGTTACTGTAATCCAGTAGACGTGTTACTTTAATTTGCATCTTCGTTCTATATTTATGTTACTTTAACGCGTATCAGCTGTACTTTTCAGATGGCAAAAGGAGGAGAAAAATCCAAAAACACTCGTGCCACAGATGGCAAAAGCAGGAAACAAAGCAAGGTGCAGGTCAGTTGCAGGCCTGTGAGCCTTAGCATTGTTGAACATACTAGTTGGTGATTTAGTGTAGTAATTCTCTTACCTGGGGCATACTTAGCTCTAATAATAGTTGAACATACTAATTATTCTCATACTTGTCCATTTTCAGAAGGGAAAAGAACGGGAGGAAGGAGCTGTTGATAAGAAGATTCAGTTCAGGTGTAGGCCACAGAGCCTTGTGGAATTAATGTCCAACTTTAATGATACGCAGCGGGAGGCTGTCATCAGCATCGGTTTTGGTGGCCTACTACAAATGCGCCTCAAAAGTTTCCCCGGGAAGTTTGCACCTGACTTCATGAAGCTATTCGCCGATGACTCTCTGATTTTTAGACTACCAAGGAAAAGCGATCAATTCTTGGTAACGAAGCATGATGTTCACGACTGCTTCCTCCTACCCTACGCTCCAGACCCAGTTGACTTGCTCCCTATGGGACGGTCGAAGGAAGCACTGGCGGAGGATGTCGTCAGTTTGAAACAAGCATGAAGGGACCGGTTCCAAATTTCTTCTGGAAGCGACATGATCTCTCTAACTTTGTTGCTGGAGGAACTTCAGAAGAACGTTGACGGTGAGGACGACTTTTGCAGGATGTTTTTTCTTTACAACATGTCTATTTTTCTTAACCCAATGTCGAATTATGCTGTTGATCTGAGTCTGCTGAGGTGCGTGGATAACGTAGAGCAGATCAGAAACTATGATTGGTGCACCTTTGTATTGGATGGGCTTGTTGTAGCCTGTCAAGACTCCGTTCTTCGGAAACCGACATACCTGCTCGGTTGTCTGCCGTTCCTTATGATAACATACTTTCAGCGTTTCCAATACCGTGATCGTCGTTGCCCGTACGATCTACCTCTGATTAAGCATTGGGATCGCGAGCGGATGCTCGAAAGGTTATTGGGTGAATTTGTTGAGGGTGGGCTCGGTCGTCTCACCAAGTCAAAGGTGAAATACCCCCGTTGTCTACTTGATGAGATGGTGGACGAGGATGTGGTTGTTGACGTGGTGCCGTTGAGGATAACGAATTTCCGGCAGACCGATGCCACAACATCAGCCGCGCACAAAGCTGCGAAGTCCATAAACATTGAGCTAGCAGATGGCGTCGAGGATGACGCTGAACTAAAAGCTAAGGCGGTTGACGTAAGTAATAAAATTCTTCATCAATAAATTGCCTGTTATATGTCTCTGTGTTCATTGAATATGCGCAGGTGTCAAGAATGGTGGTATGTGTCTCTGTGCTCCCCTGACGCCTAATTATGTTGTTACTGTAGTTGCCTGATTATGTTACTCTAACTTTCAACTCCTATTACTCTAATGCGCATCATGTGTTACTTTAAGGTATTAAGTGTTACTGTACAGAAAACAAATTTGGTGTTGCTGTAGTTGCCTAATTATGTTACTTTAACTTTCAACTCCTATTACTCTAATGCGCATCATGTGTTACTTTAAGGTATTCAATTACTTTTAAGCCTGAAGATGTGTTAGTCTGAGTGTGAATATGTGTTACTTTAATGCTGATCACATGTTACTTTAATGACACAGATGTGTTACTTTAATACGAATCATAATTTACAGCCTCCAGCTTAACACCTTTTTTTACTCTTGTTGAAGGAGGTACATGAGTTGTACCTCATGATGGCAAGGAATGCAGTTGCATTCCATGATTGGTGGATCTCAGCCGCTTCCAAACTGAGAAGAATAACATCCGGCAAACCACTGGATGGTGACCCCATTCCGTCACAGACCTCGTAAGACTTCTGAAGTGGAGAAGAGCTCCACCGGACGGTCGATGAAGTTTGCGAGGCGTACGCACATGCGAAGAACACGACGACCAAAGGCCCCGCATTCACAGGCCAGCCCACACAACCATCAAGTGCGAGTATGCGTACAAATGTGAATGGGGATGAGGATGTTGTGAGTGAGGATGAAAATCTAGGCAGTCCTGGCTTCGAACTTTACACAAAAGCGGAGATGGTTGAGGCTGTTAATGGTGGTTCGGAGGACAGGGATCACCGATCCGATGAAGCGAATGTTATTGAGAATTTATGGGTGGAAGTTGATGGACGGAAGGTCTTCCATCCTTACTTTCTCCACTCTGAAAAACCTCTGGAATGCATGCAAGTTATCGACGGGAAACTTGGATGCTCGTATGAATGTGGGACCCCTGAACCAGACCAGCTAAATGTATCGGAATTTCTGGTCAGAAACAGTAGGTTGTTCAGGTCCGTTTTGAGTGTTCGGAAAGACATAATGGATTACGTCTTTTATAACAATGAAAAGTACAGTGCAGAGTAAGTTTTCTGCAGTGATCAACGTCCTTTATCTGATTCTTTTTCTCTACATTATTTTTCATCGATTGTCACATAATTCACTCGTATTCTATCAGTGAGATGCTGGTAAGGGTCGATTATTTCTTCAACGTACCTTGTGACGAGTTTTTGAAACTTCAGCCGCGGCAGCAGCTGTCAAACGCTGTCATCGATAGCTGATGCATATTGCTTAACCAACTGGACTCTAATCAGACTGCACCGTGTCCAACATCACGCTGCTTCTTTGGCGTTAGCCACAGCGTAAGCTTGTCTCTATTATTTTGATCATAATAATACAACCAACAAGTAGTGTTACTAACATATCTCGAATGAACATTCTTAATAATTGTCCTCTTTTCATATTTGGAATGAACATTCATAATGACTTTCCTGTGTTTGTACCACTCTTCATGCCCTTCCACATGTTCATTGCTGTCAATGTTATTTCAATACACAAACGAGTGTTACTGTAAGGGGTGTATACTGTTACTTTAATAAGTATGTCATTAATCATGATATCCAAATCTAGTGTTACTCTTAGACGTTAATACTGTTACTCTAACACAACAACAAGTGTTACTATAAGGCTTTCATACTGTTACTTTAATTAAACAACGAGTTTTACTCTGTTTATTGTCACGATCATGAATTGTTACTTCAACATATGTCATGCAGAAGACAGTAATGAAATTGTGGAAGGGCATCAAGAGTGGTGCAAAAGTTGACATTGGCAAAGACTTGTTCAACTTCTGGGACATTTGGACCGAAGTAAATAAAGACATCATACACCTAGACTCTGACCTGTTACGTCTATATGAAACACTCACACGGGTGACCCTTTACTACAACTCTTTAACAATAATCGCTAACCACTTAATTACCAAATAACAGGTCTTCGTCCCGGTGCTTTCCGACAACAACGACCACTACAACTGTGCGTGTATCAACTTCCTGTCAAAGCAGATTGAGTACCTCGACAACAGGAGTTATGAAGGGTAGGATTTTTAAAGCCTACCATACGTCGGTATGGCAAAAATCGCGGTAAGTGTACTTATGTTGTATATAATCGGACATCATTTTATACACCGGACACGTATTGTCAACTGTCAGTCTTATATGTCTTTTTTGTATAATCAAGGCTCTGGAAATGGGAAAATATATGGTAAAAAAATGTATCGAAAAGGGTTCGACTGTCGCGGAGTTCCCTGTTGTCAACGTCACATTGTTGGCAGGGTGGCGGTTTCTCGGCAAACGACTGCGGTGTCTACCTCATGATACACATGATGCTGTACGCGGGGGAAGTGTTCGACTGTTACCTAGGCACAATGGAGGCGAACAACCTCTACAGAGCGGAGATTGCAGCGACTCTGGTCCTGTGCGACATCAATAAGGACAGAGATGAGGTTATAGCGAGGGTGAGGGAGTTCTTAAATGATAAAGCAAATATCGCCATCGAGAGAACAATATCTGGTGTTGCGGGGTCTATCGGGGAGACCGTCAAGAGGGTAGGCGAGGCAGAATACGAGGTACGACTGTCGAAGAAGAGCCGACTGTCGACACCGAACCCTTCAATCCCGGTCACAGAAATGGTGTTTGACTATGAGTTTTCAACGCCGACAAGATCCGTCCTGAGGAACCGAAACCGTGGTGAGGGTGATGGATTAGGCTGCTCAATTGACTGCGGCAACGAAGATGCAAACTCTCCTATGTTGTCACTGTTTCTGTTGAACAACAGGACGTTGTTAAGTAAGATCGTCGTCCGTCGCAAAAATGTCATGGACTACTGCCTTGCGGAGCTTAACACTATAGAAAATTGGTATGCATTTACTGTAACATTAATGAGCGAATATTAAAACATATTTTTTGACGAGTTATTTTTTTTCTTCGGCGAGGAGGTTGCTTTCTATACAGTCATGGCTAGAATTGAGCGGAGTGAGATACGTTCAATGTTACTGGGTCAGAAAATGAGGTCGTGTATCATCGAATGCTGGTCGTTTCTGTTGAACAGTCTTGCCTCTTGCGTCACTGGTTTGGACAAGACACCTACGACGACTTTCTTTGGTCTCCGACAGACGGTACGCATTACTGCTGCATTTGTGTACATATATGTAATTATCACCATGGTTCCAGGAGAGCCAAGTTCATAATGCATCGTACGATTTTTTGTTTGAGAGCCAAGTTCATAATGCATCAACATATGTATGGTGTTATTTTAAAGATGACAGTGTATTACTCTAATGTAGAAGACGTGTTACTTTAATTCCCATCTTCGTCTTAATTTGAATCCCAGTAATCTGGTACATTCAATTGTTTATGCGTGTTACTCTAATTCGCACTTTTTGTTACTCTAACACTTTCTTTGTGTTACATCAACCCTATCAGCTATACTTTAACTTTATGGTGTTGATCTAACAAACATGTGTTACATAAATATTGTGTTACTTTAAATTATTTTTTGTGTTACTGTAATATAGAAGACTTGCTACTTTAATCTGCATCTTTGTTCTATATGAATGCTGGAAGTCTGGTACGTAGTGAATGTGTTGCTTCAACATGCTCTGATTGGAAGATTTCTTTACATTTGATCCCAATCTGAGACACACTGAATATATTTGTAGGATTGGCTTTATGGGATGATTGACCAGTATGAAGACGGTCTATCCACGCAGACAGTGGACATCTTGATGTCCCATCTTGATCTTTTTAAAAGGAAGTGTGGTCGTTCTCTTAACTTGGATGCTGATCTCATCTTTATTCCGATCAACCTCGATGAGTACTACTCATGCGTGTGCATCAACCGTAAGGGTAGGACAATAGATCTCCTTGACCACCAACTTTACACGGAAGTGGAAGAAACAAACTTGTACAAGGCCGTAAATTTAATGGTTAGTGATCTCCTTTCGATCAGTACTTTATATATGCTAGTTGATAACTCCGTTATTGACCGTATTTTCACACTATTTTGACGTTTATTTAGCCTCGATTAATCGTGTTTTCTTAGGCATTTTGGCTCGTTTCATCTATATTTTGTATTACTCGGGTTTTTTGCGTTTGTTACTTGTTTTTAGGCATTTCCGTGTCAAAAGCGGGGAAACTAGAGCATGCCCGAGTAAAAGGGAGCACAGGACCGAGTTCGAGCATAGACAAGCGTATAGAAGATCAAGAAACGGGAAAATATAAGAAGACCGAGTTAAGCACGGTCCACCGTGCGTAACTACAACAGGCACGGTGTGACCGTGCGTTTCCGGCCGTGCGTAACTCCAATGGCCGTGCGCAACTCCAGACTTACGTTTTCCTCCGTTTTCGACCGTTTTTTTTGTAACCTAATTAGAAGTATAAATACTCTAATTCTTTCATTTGCCTCTAAGCTTACATTATTATTCTAGCTCTAGTTTTGAATTCTTGGGGTTTTCTAGAGAGAAGATTGTATATTTTTGAAGATTTGGTTCCAAGATTGAAGCTTTTTATGGTTATTATTATTATTATTTCTTCTTCTTAATCTCTCCATCCTCCTTTAAGTGGGTAATTTTACTTCTTCCTTTGTTTTTATTTTATTTTGTTATCTTTTCATTTTCTTAGTTCATCTTAGTAGTTTGCAATTGATTAGTTTTGTTTGTTTGCTCCTTCTTCCCCTTTGTTCATGTTCTTCATGTTAGAACTAGAAATTCCCAATTTTCTATCATCCCCAATTTGACCATTTTTGTTATTTGTTTCATTTTCTTAGTTCACCTTAGTTCATCTTCATGTTTGTTTGTGTTGCTAGTACTCCATTGTTGTAGTTTCCTTCTTTTTTTTATTTCCCTTTTTATTTGTTCACTAATCATCTTTTTTTTATTTCCCAAATTAGCCATTCTTGCATGATTAGTACTAGTAAAATTCAATTATTAAGTATGTTCATAGTTAAAGATTCCACCTTTACACTTAATTTCACTAACTTATCCATGATTAGTGAGTAGTCACCCACTAGGGGTCGATGAAGCCTAAATTCGCCTAAATTGCGCCCCTTGTATGTTTTGTATTGATTGAATTGGGTGATTGGGTGAAGTGGTGTTAAGAATTTTGGATTATCTTGGTTTAGGGGTTTGAGACGGTCCTAATCCATTGGTCATCGATGGGAGTCGATTAGGATGGGTAACCGGTTTGACCCCTCTATCTTGCCTTACCGTACTAGATCGAACACGGGAGTGGTGTCTAGCGTGGTATCCTTCACACTAGTATACGTACCTTTTTGACTTGAGTCGGTTTGGAGTTTATCACGGGAGTGACCCTCGAATTTGACTTAGGGATTCCGTTTTACGAACCCGGGAGGGAGGTAAATGGGAAATTAAGTCGGACACGAACCCGGGAGGGAGGTGGCCGACCTAGACGCATACAATTTCACCCTTGATCCCGAATCCTTCGATACTTGATATACCTTGGTGCGATTTAGGTGAATTGAAGCGACATTGTTCCCTAGTCCTTTTTCATTCTTGATCAATCGTTACTACTTTAGTCATCTTAGTTTATTTTAGCTTTAATTTTCTTTTAGTCATTCTCCATCTTAGTTATCACTTATTCATTTAGTTTTAGTCAACCATCAATCACTTCTATCGACTTAGATAAACAATTAGAATTGAAACGACTAGGAATCACCACACTCCTTGTGGACCGACCCTTTCTAGTGCAACGATTATATCGTGCGCTTGCGAGGTAATTAAAACTCCAACACTAGTAGTTATTATTGCATACAGCTATCTGTTTTCTCACCTAATAACGTCGCTGTGATACACATAGGTGTCAACAATTAGCGATTACCTCGACAAGCTCAAAGTCCCTGGTGCATCTAATATCGTTACTTACGAGTTTAAAGAGGTCAAGCTTAAGTGGCAGAAACCAGGCGTCAACAGGAACGAGTCGGGAATTTTCATCATGATGTACATGTTAATGTACGAGGGCCGTACATTCCACCACATAGACCTCGAGAAGAAGGTCAACAGACGATATCTGGTGGTCCAACTTGCAGCCACACTTCTATTGGCAGACAAGAACAAGATGCAGTCGCGATTGTTGGAAAACGTAGACAAGTATGCGGTTGCGAGACAAAAGATTATCGACAGTCCCAAGAGCAAGCCAACAAAGGGCCGAAAAAAATAATATTTTTACTGAATTATGCCATATCTTTTCTAACTACGAATTAATGGGTTGTATTCTTTAGATACTTGTCCAATTACATTGGTATTTTGACTATCATCAATTGAACAAAGCTGTTAAACTCTGTTACATTGACTTGCTGTACGTGTTACTCTTAGTCGCTGCTGGTGTTACTATGGGGATTACTAAAGTTAACCCTATTTTCTTTGGTCTCATAATCAGTGTGTTACACCGGAGCACTGTAAATGTTACTTTAATGAACAAACAATGTTACTTTAAGTGATTAATGGTGTTATTACAATGATATTACAATCAATTCCTCTGACGCATTATATATTGTTTTTAAAATAACAAATGTTGGTACTTTGGTAATGAATGGAACTAATCCAAGTTACCCTCAGTTAGTTTGGTAATGATCTGTTCTAAACAACGCTGCTGTCCTCAGTTACTTCCATGCATTGTTTCTATTACTGTAACAGACGAATAGTGTTACTTCGACACAAATGAGATGTTACTCTAACAAAAAACACATGTATTAAATAGAAATATAGAGTTAATTGCAACGTAACACAACGCTAAGTGTAAAAAAATGTGTACGAAATCAGTTATTGGTGTAAACCAGAAAGAAAGAAAAAATTCTTAGAATGACCAAAAACACAAGTATTCTCAAAACACTTGTTCCTCATCCTCATCTTCATCGGTATCTTCCTCAGTTTCCTCATCTTCGTCGTTGTCATCCACTTCATCCTCCTCATCCTCACCAATGGGTGGTTTTAGTAGGCTGTTTAGGGGGCCGTGCTGCGTACGGATTTGGACAGTTTCTTTTGTCATGGTGCGCCATCTGTTTGCAGTTATTGCACATGCGTTTCGGCTTTCTAGAGAGCGCGACCTTCTTTTCCTTGCTCGATAACATCCGCTTTCCGCTGCCCTTTGTCTTAGAAATCTTTGGAGGGAGTATCGTGATATTGCCAGAGGTCGTACACCCAAGCATATTTTCCAGTTCATGTGTTTTGCCAACATTCCACCCACCAGAAACCGGCTGCCTCTGCAACCTGAAGTCCCGAATTAATCCGCACAAGCTCTCCACATCTGCCTTGTCTCCTGCCTTTAGGAGTCTCATTGTCTCATGGATTTCCGACCACAATTTCGACATCTCTATCTGTTTTCCGTCGATGATGTCAATGTTTTCACTGTCTAATCCTTCATCACCGATACGAGCAATGCGAACAACCTCTTTTGTTCACCTGTTGGTGACCATGTTTTCGGGTATAGTGGTGAGCCCTTTTGATGAATATATCCAGATTACGTGTCTACACAATATCCCTCGTAAATTAAACAACTGACATGTGCAGCTTGATTCAGATGTACCTGGACAGATGATGACATATTTATTCATTTATAATATCAGCAGAGACAACAATTACAATAGAGGTAATGGTGTGCAAAATGTAACAGAGTTCAAAATGTGTTACTTTTAAGAATAAGTGATGTTACTTTAATGAATGATTGGTGTTACTCTTTGAGAATAAAGCATTTACAACGCAGATGCTCAAATGCTATCATCAGTTACTCTAACGTATTATATATGTTACTGTAAGGAACGACTGATGTTACTTTATTAAGTAACAAGGCTAACATAAGAAAGGATGGTGTTGACCTAAGATTTAATGGTAAGCAAGGCTGCTATCATCTGAACAGAATGTCAGTGTGTGAGTGAGTTTAAGCAGTACCTGATATATACTGGACCGTAAAATCTTTATCACGTGTAGCATCCCTCACCAATGTCTCCTCAATCCCGTCCTTCTCAAGGAAGTCCCTCACGCTGCAAGTACCCACAAAAAATTTCACCTCCGCCTGGAATTCTTCAAATGCGGCGTGAGTGTAAATTTTCGCAGCATGATGTTCAATTGGCAGGTGGGTTGCTGTTTTTGGAGAAGCTTGTACATTGTCGTTGTCGAGTTTTTTTTTCCGTATACCGTTGCTGGTCCATGGCGCTCTCAAATCTCATCCAGAATTCGACCAATGTACCCGATTTTTGTTTGAATCTTTTGAAGAAACTATTCTCACTCTCCGACCTTTGCGTTGTTCGCATTAAGCCGCCCATCTTTAAATCCCTGCAATGTGCCATCACTCACTGCCTCCTGATGGAGAATGTAGTTCAAAACCACTCGACATCACCCCCATGGTACTCCTCCAATATGTCACGCCATTCCGGGTCGAACTCATCTCCATCAATCTCCACATCCCATACTATAGTATTCAATCTCTTCAAAAAACCCTGGTAGTCGCTCCTCGTTGCACCGTATTTGGCAGGAACCTTGTTCAAGATATGCCACAAACAGAAACGGTGTAGCGCCGTCTTAAACATCTTCCTCACGGCTGGTATAATACCTGGATCCTGGTCGGTAATAATATACCCCGGCTCTTTACCGCCCATTGCAGTCAAAAATCTCTCAAGCACCCAGACGAACGATTCATAAACCTCGTGCGCTATCAGAGCCCCAGTAAAAGTTACCGATCGTTTATGATGATCAACGCCGGTGAACGGCGTGAATATCATTTTATATTTGTTCGTCCCGTATGTTGGGTCGAACGAAACTGCATCTCCAAATAATTGGTAATTTCGCCGCGCCTCACCCTCAGCCCAGAAAACCTTGCTCACACTCCCATCTTCCTCTAGCTCGTAGTCAAAATAGAAACCCTTCCTATTTTTAGCCATGTCTTTGAAGCGATTGATGAATAACTAACCGTCCCTCTCATGTAGAAAGCACTTTATATCTCTTCCCCAATTTTTGAAGTCGACCAAGCTTGCACCCACGTTTGCGAATCCCTCAACCTGTTCCTTGCACATGTTGTATGTCCGCGTTGCGCCAATCTTCAGCTGAAAACAAGAACCAAGAACTACTGAATTACATTACATGCCTAACAAACTAAATTCATCGCCAATCTGTAGAACATTTATATATGTTATTGTAGATAATTCGTGTTACACTTATGTTGTAATAGTGTTACTGTAAGGATATGAAGATGTTACTGTAGCAATTTTATTGTAGGAATACACCCATTTGTGTTAATCTTATCCTTAAGTAGTGTTACTCTATAGGGTCACTGGTGTTACTCTAGCAAAAGTAACTAGATTATGCAGACATTGGTCTAATCCAGCTGATATCACCCCTAAAAAAGGGTGTTACACCCACCTTACACACATGGTACTCTACAAAACAAAATTGTGTTACTCCATACCAGTGAATTATTCAAGATCATTTGCTTGTGGTACTTTGTCAGGTTCCTCGACAACTTTTGGAATTCTCTGTCTTTTGGTGAGATCAGTTCGTGGTTGTGACCGATGTGGAACCTATCAATCCTGAGAATGCTGCCTTTATTGAACAACCTAATCCTTGCATTGCACCCGCAACGACAGACTTTCGTCTTCTTTTTAAGCGCGGCCACAACAACTCCTTCCCCAGCTGCATCGTTAACAACTTTCACATCCGCAGGTGTATCGTTAACAGCTTTAACAGATTTTGTAAAGCCCTGTCCGTTGCAGACTAGGAGTTTCGACTTTATCTCACCACCGTACCATCGCTTTGTGGTATACTTTCTCACATCAAATCCGCAAGCCAACGCGTAGATTTAGTAAAATTCCACTGCCTCATCAATTGTTCAGAATACTTGCTTCATGTGCGGAGTGAAAGCCTCACCCACATCTCTGCACCATTCCTGTGCATTCGGTTCTTTTCCAATGCTTCCTGCAAGAAATTTAAAAACGTTACACCCATGGACATACGTGTTACTTCAACTCATAAGTTGTGTTACTTTAACTCGTAAAGGAAGCTACTTCAACGTCAGCGTAAAAAACCCTTTTCAATGTTACGTGTTTGTGTTACTCTAACTAGATTTAGGTATTACTGTAACTCATAACGTGTGTTACTTCAATGCCATGTCCGCTTCAACATAAAACGAAACAATAATATCAGTGAAACAATAATATCAATGAACCACTATTATTAATAACAGATTAATCAAATGAATAATATTCCACCTTTTCCAGCGTTGTCCTGTGCGTTCGCTTCTTTGCCAATACCACCTGCACAAAATTGAGCAGCGTTACACCCATGCAAATAATGTGTTACTTCAATTCCTAAGTTGTGTTACTCTAACGAGTACAATACGTTATTTTAACATCACCATCAAAACCCTTTTTAGGACGCTCATTTGTGTTACTGTAATTGCAATTAAGTGTTACTTTAACTCAGAAGATATGTTACTTTAACTCAATTCATAAGTTGTGTTACCATAATTGCAATTAAGTGTTACTTTAACTCAGAAGGTATGTTACTTCAACTCAAAATGTGTGTTACAAAACAATAGTATCAGTGGATATCATGGAAAACCTAAATAAGAAGCATAAAACCCTGGAATCTATAAAGATCGAGAGAGCAACTAACCATTGATACGAAACTATGATGAATGAAATGACAATGAAAGCAATGTAAACATGAAAATAGACGTTAACAAAAAACGCAAATTGAATCAAATCGTATCCATGAATAAAACTTGAATCAAAACGTGAAAGAAATATTGAAATACACCATTGTTATATTCGATCAATTGCTTATCAACAGTTGATGAAGATGACGCGTGTGGACATGATGTAGGTCCACCCCGACGCGGCCACGCGCGGGTTTGGGTAGGCGAATGAATCTCGTGGTGAGATTGATCTCGGGTTGAAATTTAAGTCAAAGTTGGAGTTGCCACCGAATTTTATGGGAATTCGGACCCATTCGAGCCCACTCTATGTCGTCGTGGACCGTACACAAAGTACAACCCATTTCGATTTCAGAGTTTATGGGGCTCGTCCCTTTTGCATTGCGATACCGATACCGTCTCTACCGGTTATCGTGTATAGAATGACTCTCGTGCGCCAACGATTTCGGACATCCGGAAACCGAGGTTCTGAGTAAGGGGTGAGGGTACGTGTTGGGAAGCCCACTAAGGACACCCAACCCCGCCCGCACTTAGCGGCCTCTAGTAAAATATCGTTCGTGTTCGTGTACGCGCGTTAGTAAAATGACTAAATGATATGCAAACAGCGTTTTCGGCTAAGCATGCGAATTATGTGTGAGCTACGTCATTTAATGCATCTAAATTATTGTCGGAGTTTTTTAGCATGTGATATTCATTTAAATAAATAAATGGCAAACATCGAAAATAGAAAACTCGTAAATAAATTACAAATTACATGGGCGGAATACAACCCGGAATTCACAATACATGGAGCAATAAAATAGAATGATCGAATTATAAGCGGCAAATGCTAACTAGAAATGGACCCGTATATAATAAATATAAACTAGACCGTAAGTTGTGCAAATGGACGAACTTCGATTAAATACACATTATATTGTGTATCAAACGGAGGACGGAGATATGGAACCTAGACGTGGTGCTAGCCCGATCCCAAATCTTGATGCCTTGTCCCGACTTATCACATCAAGAAATTAGCGTCTAGATTAATCATGTACCGGATACGACTAAGGAGTCGTCGACACAAGGTTAATAGTGAAAGACATCGATCAAAGTCGTTTAAGTGAAATGATATGCATGAGTTTTGAAATGGTAGATCACGTGATTGACTTTGCACGCTACGACTAAGTGGTAAAAAAAAATGAGGCTCGGATGATGCTTGAAGCGCTCGGATTTGTTGGGGTAAAGGACCCACTCGATCGAGTCATGACATGGACTCGATCGAGTGCGCCTTCGAGGTAGCTACTGCCCGGTTTCGGGGTGCTACTCGATCGAGTGGCCTATGGCACTCGGTCGAGTGCCCCCTGTATGAGTTATAACTCGTTTTGGAAAAGGTGGCTACTCCGATTTATTCATTCAAAATCGATGGTTGGCCGAGTTAAATAGAAATATGGCATGATTTAAATTTAACTCGATTTTCGGTGCTATAATCGTGTACTATACGATTATAATACCGTCATCGGAATTTTGTGAAAAGATGTTATTATTGGATTGAAAAATTTGATTAGTGACGAAATGGTGTCCCTCCGCGTCACAACATCGAAACTAGTCCTAACGGATTATGTGATGTTGATTTTCGCATCAACGGATTCCGTGCTAATCTTAGAAATGGAATCGAACGCGCGCGTTCAACTATGATCGACCACGATCACGTTACGCCCTTGAGTACTTGGGGCGGCGCTTCTCGAAAGGGTGCCACCTCCGTCGTGACTCGTAAAGGGATTAAACGGACTTGGTGCGGTGATCACAGTTAAACGTGTTCAACCCGAACTTTTTACTACTATTATAAACCTACGCGGTAAATAAGTGTTAAATGTTAGAATGCGAAAGAATAAAAAAGTTAGTAACAAAAATTAAAAAAGTTAGTATATGATAATCAAACGTTAGTGTTAGTGTACTAATACGATTATAATATGAAGCATAAAAATGCAAAATATAAATAGAGATAGTAAAGGTTGAGACGGGGTTGATGACACCCTCAACATACATGCTTAGCATGGCCTCGGGAATGGACTCGTAATAGCGACGGGAACGCGGGAGTATCGAGGATGTATGTAAAGTTATGGTGTGTGTGTGTGTGTGTGTATGGATGGTTTTGTCGGTTTTTTCGAGTGACAAATGACTCGGTTTTTTGTGTAGGATGGCTTAGGGTTGTAGTGTGGAGAGGATGCTAGACTTAGGTTGAAAATGTAGGGTTTTTTGTATATGAAAAATCTGAAAATGAAGAGCACAAGGAGGGGTATTTATAGAGTTTACCCCACGACCTAGGGTCACTCGATCGAGTGGCCCTAGTGCACTCGATCGAGTGCCCTGAGGATAGGGGTCTGTTGCGTTTTTTTTTTGCTCCACTCGATCGAGTGAGGTCAATCCACTCGATCGGTTGGCGAGCCATTTTAGGAAATGGTTCACTCTTTTGATTCTTTGAGGATTGTGTTCGGGCGCAGGTTTCTAGAAGCGAACCTGGTTGACTTTATGTGACGGATTCGTCCTTGATCGGGTTTTGACCCGGTCGCTAAAAGACGTTTTTTATTTTCGGTGTCGGTTTTGGCCCATATTAGTCTCATTTTACTCGGGACGACCCACTGGGCCTGAATTTGAGGTTGGTTTTGAGAGATTTGTATTCCGCTAAAAGCCCACGTCGAATATTATTGATTCCGAGCCCATATTCGAGGATACTAAGTCACGTTTGCGTCCGATCATCATCCGGTGTTTTGTCGGGAACTGCTATAGATACTAGCAGGCAAAATGCGGGTGTCTACAGAGCCCCCACTCTGACTGAGGCTTGGACAAGGCAAAAGTCAAAGTAGCTACCAGTCCAATCGCAGATTACGAGCTGGCAGCCTTCCGGTCGTGTCGTTTATAGTCCAGTAGACTTGCGTGAAGGGCTCGCCAGCCATAAGCAGAGGGTCATACCTGTCTTGATGATGGTAGCTCTGTGGGGAGTCGAACTTGCTTTTGAAGTCCTAGGTGTACCTGTATGCCGATACATCACATCTTGGATGTAGCATTCCGGGAGAAACACTGACTCACGCTGGGGAGTAAAGCAGTTTCGCGGAGACTTGCTTCTGAAGTCTGGGGTGTACATGTATGCTGACACATAACAACTTGCATGTAACACATAGGCAAAACACCGACTCATGCTGGGGAAATAAAATATTGATTTTTTGAAAAGCAGAATCTTGGAGTATTTTTAGAAATTTTAGGAAAGCTCGGGATGACTTGATTCCTATACTGGATTCTAGCCTGAAATCTAGGATCAGGCCTGCGCGCGCACTGGGCCCACGTTTGCTGAGGAGGCATGGCTGATGGGAGGGATTTGCCGTGGATCCCGACCAACAAGTAATATCCAACTAATCCTAACTGGGTAGAAAGAGTAAGTCGAGTCGAGTCCACGGGGACGGTAAAGAAGGTTTAGACCAAGTTCCACCTAAAGACTTGACTAGGTCTCGCAGCTAAGCTAAACTAGAATGATAAGAAGGGAAGGAAATATGACTAAAAATAGGCTAAGAAGGAGAAATCAAATAAGGAAAGAGTAGGGTTAGGTCGGGTTCATAAGTGTAGTGGGATGGTTGGGTAATCGAGGGTGTAGGTTTCACCTAGTCACTAAGGTCGGTCCGCGCTCTCGCGTCAAAGCCAATGTCCGCACTCTCGTTTCTAAGACAAAACCCAAATACTCGTGCAAGATATTACCCAATACACAAGGATTCAACCACAAATTAATCACCCAATGAGAAGAATAAAACAAGTAAGAGGAGCTGTAGACACCCGCATTTTGCCTGCTAGTGTCTGTAGCAGTTCCCGACAAAACACCCGATGATGATCGGACGTCAACGTGACTTAATATGCTCGAATACGGACTCGGAATCAATAGTATCTGACGTGGGCATTTAGCGGAGTGCAAATCTCTCAAAACCGACCTCAAATCCAGGCCCAATGGGCCATTTCCAATAAAATGAGACTAATTTGGGCCAAAACCGACACCAAAAATAAATCCCGTCTTTTGGCGACCGGGTCAAAACCCGGTCAAGGACGAACCCGTCACAAAAACTAGCCCAAGTGCACCTTCTAGAAGCTGGCGCCCAATCCAAATTTAAAAAAGATTACAACAAACAACAATATCAATTCCTTCCTAAAATAGCTCGATTTGCTTGATCCACTCGATCGAGTGGATAGAGCCACTCGGTCGAGTGGAGCGTCAACAACTGGATAAGGCCCGTTTGGAAGGGCACTCGATCGAGTGCACTAGGGCCACTCGGTCGAGTGACCCTAGGTCGGGGGGTAAAGCCTATAAATACCCCCTTAACCCCATTCATTTCACAAGCTTTTCTCATGCATTCTTAGTCTACACTTTCTACCCTAATCCTACCGTACCACACTACACTATAAACCTTTACACCACATTTACAAAAACCCAAAAACAACACATTCAGCCAACTTATCAATCTCTACACATTACCACCTTTCAATCTTCCACATTCATACACATTCATTTATACACAATCAACACATACACATTCAAAACTCGAGATCAAAACTCACCAAAGACCCGAGAGCATCCTCTCCCTAACCAAACACACCCTAACTCACCCTACATATCTCGACACTCCCGCGCACACGCCGCTACTACGAGTTCGTTTCCGAGGCCATTAAGCATGTAGGTTGAGGGTGTAATTCAATCCCGACATCTCCTTTCACCTTTTCAATTATATATGTATATATTATTATTATTATTTTTATTATTATTATTATTATTATTATTATTATTATTATTATTATTATTATTATTATTATTATTATTATTATTATTATTATTATTATTATTATTATTATTATTATTATTATTATTATTATTATTATTATTATTATTATTATTATTATTATTATTATTATTATTATTATTATTATTATTATTATTATTATTATTATTATTATTATTATTATTATTATTATTATTATTATTATTATTATTATTATTATTATTATTATTATTATTATTATTATTATTATTATTATTATTATTATTATTATTATTATTATTATTATTATTATTATTATTATTATTATTATTATTATTATTATTATTATTATTATTATTATTATTATTATTATTATTATTATTATTATTATTATTATTATTATTATTATTATTATTATTATTATTATTATTATTATTATTATTATTATTATTATTATTATTATTATTATTATTATTATTATTATTATTATTATTATTATTATTATTATTATTATTATTATTATTATTATTATTATTATTATTATTATTATTATTATTATTATTATTATTATTATTATTATTATTATTATTATTATTATTATTATTATTATTATTATTATTATTATTATTATTATTATTATTATTATTATTATTATTATTATTATTATTATTATTATTATTATTATTATTATTATTATTATTATTATTATTATTATTATTATTATTATTATTATTATTATTATTATTATTATTATTATTATTATTATTATTATTATTATTATTATTATTATTATTATTATTATTATTATTATTATTATTATTATTATTATTATTATTATTATTATTATTATTATTATTATTATTATTATTATTATTATTATTATTATTATTATTATTATTATTATTATTATTATTATTATTATTATTATTATTATTATTATTATTATTATTATTATTATTATTATTATTATTATTATTATTATTATTATTATTATTATTATTATTATTATTGATTGGGGTGGTCCGACTGACAATCAACCGCCTGCCACGCAGGCCCCGGGGGCGATACCTGACGAAGAGTCGAAAGACCAGCCCCCAGCGAGAACCAAGAGCGAAGCATGAAAAACATCAAGTTGGCCGCCAGCCGCCGGGAGCACCGACCAATGCAGCCTGCCAGGGCTTGGCAGCCCCCACTCAGAGATTGTCCGCCCTGGGGAGATCCCTGGCCGGCAGGGCCGTGAACCCCAGGGGCCCTCCTGTCATTTTGCCTAAGGTAATTAGGAGTGAGTGGATGGGAAGCCGCCACTTGTCACTCTCCCATCCACCCATTCCTCTTTCTCTTCTCTCTCTTGTGGGAAGGTATAAATACCTCCCCATTTCCCACATGAGGGGGGTTGGATTTTTTCTCTCTCTAAACTCTTACTCTTAAAACGCCACCTAGTTCCTCACGAGCTAGGTTCGTCAAGGCATTTCACGGACTGACTTAGGCATCGGAGAGGGTTCCCTCGGACAACCTCCGAGGCCCTGTGCGTTCATTGTGCAGGGAGCAGGCCATTTCCGCCGGGAAGGTCCGATCTAGGGAGTGAGAGAAAGGAGAGACCAAGGGAAGTCAAACGATCAGTTGTTCACAATTAACCCAGTTATACAACCCGGATCCTAGGCCGGGTAAATTGTTTCCGTGACCGGAACAATTTGGCGCCGTCTGTGGGGAACTTACGGTTGTGCTCACGAGTTACCCACTAAAATCAACCACTCATAACCACAAAATTCAACACAATCATGCCAGAAATCGTTGATGATAGTGCAGGGGGAGGTCCGACGGTCCCGCCGGTGACCCCCCTGTACGGAATGCCGCTGTCGGAGAGGGTCCCCCCTGCCACAATCCTTGGGGCGGAGGGAACCAATCCCCTCGGCAGATCTAACGTCGCTGCGACACCCGAGCTGGGGGCACGCCCTGGACGTGCTCTCAACCTGACCCCAGCTCAGATGGCGCAGGCAGCCGCATTCTTCTCTGCAATGCTGGATCAGGAATTCACACCTGAGGACTTGGTAGGCAGGGTCGCATCGGCTCCTAGGCAACCGTCCCCAGTCAGCAGGGACGAGGCCGGGGGCACGAGGCGGACCGCCGCCAGAAACGCTCAGAGAAAAGCAAGAAGAACGGCCCAGGTATATGCACACGTTCAGAGACGCATCACCACCGACAAACCAGAACCACCTGTCCAGCAGGCGTTCTCTATTCACACGACAGAGTCAGCGTCTGGAGGGCAGGGAGGCTTATCTCAAGGATTGCAGGAGCGCATGAGGCCCAGGGAGCCCATGTCAAAACGCTTAGGGGAAAGGCAGGGTGGAGTTTTCTCCAGACTAACACCTGCAGTCAAGGAACAGTCAGCCCCTGGCCTATCCCAAAGCTTGCAGTCCAGACTCAACCGAGGGCAGCCCCTCGAGTCCAGATATCATCAGGGTGAAAGCCTCTGCCACTCCCAGAGGAAAAGGCCCAGACAGACCTCCTCGGAAACAGGGGATGAAGCAGCTAGCAGGCCACCGCCGAGGCACCGCTCCCCCAGTACGAGGAAACCAACCCATAAACAATGGGAGTCTCATGGTAACCAGTCTGGGGAAAGCAGGTCACGGCTAGTGGGCAGGCCAACGAAAACTCCGTTGCACCCCGAGGTACAGGAGTACCCCATCCCAAAAATCAAAATGCCGACCATCAAATTTGACGGGACGACGGACCCTGAAGACCACCTGGCAGCCTTCGAGAGTCACATGGGCATGTACGATGTAGATGACGCCATCTGGTGCAAGGTTTTTCCTACCACCCTGGTAGGACTTGCGCAAGGTTGGTTCAGAGATCTCCGCCAGGGATCAATTAGATTCTTCATAGAGCTGGCTGAAGCTTTCCTTGAACAGTATGCTGGAAACAAAAGAAGACGTCTCACCCGCTTTGATCTTATGACCTTGAAGCAGAAGAAGGGCGAAAGTGTGAGAGAGTACATGAGAAGGTTCGATCTGTCCTACCAACAGGTTAGGGAAATCGACGATTCCACCGCCGCCTACGCCCTGACAATCTCCCTACTTCCAGGGGAAATGAAAAATCAGATGATCAGGGCTCAGCCAGAAAACTTGGCCATGGCCAGAAAAATTGCCGAGGGGTTCATTCTGCAAGAGGAGTTCCACGGACTGACGGACACCCCAGCAGGCCAAGCGAAGCCTCAAGGGGGACCGCAGGGTGGAAGGGGCAGAGGTGAACCAGGCAAGCAAAAAGAGGAGGGAGACACTCCCAAGAAAGAACGCCCAGCCTACCAACCCAGATTTGATAGTTACACCGCTCTGAACAAGTCCAGGGCGGAGATATTCGAACTGGAAAAAGAAACTGCCAAATGGAACCGTCCAAGCAAACCTCGCAGCCCAAAAGGCGACCCAAAGAAATTCTGCACTTTCCATGACTGTATTGGCCACACCACTGAAGAGTGTCGCCACCTGAAAGATGAAATTGAGAAATTGATCAGGAACGGATGGTTGGCCAACTATGCTGCTAAAAATAAATCTCAGAAGGAAGTGTCTGAGAAGCCCGAGGGGTCAGTGCAGAACCGGATGATAATCCACGTGATTTCAGGGGGCATCGAGGGCCAGCTCAGTCGGAGAAGTCAGAAAAGGCAAATGCGAGAGTTAAGAAATCAAATCTGTTACGCTGAGAAAGAAGGAAGCCCAAAAGGAGTGACACTAAGCATCACCCCTGATGATGCAGGGCGGGTGATATATCCACACAGTGATCCTCTGGTACTGTCCCTGGAAATCAGCAACCATATTGTGCGAAGATGCATGGTAGACACTGGCGCTTACACCAATCTTTTGTACAAGGATGCTTTCGAAAAGATGGGCCTGGAAAAAAGGCATCTGCGCCCTGCTCCCGGATCCCTGTATGGATTCAGTGGAGCCGGCGTGCTGCCCATGGGCGTCATCGACCTGCCTGTAACCTTCGGGGAAGGCTCCGCAGCCAGAAATGTCAGGGCAACCTTCGTTGTTGTGGACGCAAGGTCTGCCTATAATGCCCTGATTGGCAGGGCCACCCTGGATGAAATCGAGGCCGCAATCTCCATCAGAGCTCTCACCATTGCATACGTCACAGACTTCGGGCTGGAAGGAAAAATACGTGGGGACCAGGAGTCAGCTAGACAATGCTATTCCGTGGCCCTACAAGAGCATGAGAAGGACAGGAAAGGGAAAAGAAAAGCTGACAGTTCCCCCTGCAGGGAAGGCAAGGTCCCAATTGAGCACCCGATGCCCGACCGCCTGGAACCAGGGGGCGACAGCATGCTGGTAGACTTGGAACCAGGAAGACAGGTCCTGGTAGGAACGGGTCTGGAGGAGTCCTACCAGGCCGAACTGGTCAAACTTCTGAGAGAAAACAAAGACGTGTTCGCTTATTCCGCAGATGAAATGCCAGGCGTCGATCCCTCATGCATCGTTCACAAGCTGAACGTAAGCACGGATGCTCGCCCTGTAAAACAGAAAAAGCGAAACATGTCCGCAGAAAAAGACATAGCCATCAAAGAAGAAATCAACAAACTCTTGAAAGCAGACTTCATTGAAGTCTGCGACTACCCAGAGTGGCTAGCAAATGTTGTTATGGTCAAAAAATCGTCTGGAGCATGGAGGATGTGCGTCGACTTTACGAACCTGAACAAAGCCTGCCCGAAGGACTGCTATCCGCTCCCTCGGATCGATCAGTTGGTAGACGCAACTAGTGGCTACACAATGCTAAGCTTCTTGGACGCCTTTTCAGGCTACCATCAAGTCTACTTATGGCAGCCAGACAGGGTGAAGTGCGCGTTCATCACCAGCTCGGGCACGTACATGTACAAGATGATGCCCTTCGGGCTCAAGAATGCAGGAGCTACGTACCAGCGTCTGGTTGATAAAGTGTTTGAGAAGCAGAAAGGTAGAAATATCGAGGCTTATGTTGACGATGCCATCGTAAAAAGCAGGGAAGACAAGGAACACCTGACAGACTTGCAGGAAACCTTCAGTTCTCTGCGCACCTACAAAATGAAACTAAACCCGAAAAAGTGCACGTTTGGAGTCCGCTCCGGAAAATTCCTAGGATTCTTGGTCAGTTCTCGGGGTATTGATGCCAACCCTGAAAAAATTCAGGCGATCCTAGACCTCCCTGAGCCCAAGACCATCAGGGACATCCAGCGCCTGACAGGACGAATGGCCGCCTTGGCACGATTTATCGCCCGATCGGCAGACAGAACAACCGAGCAGATGCCCTGTCAAAACTGGCAAGCTCCAGTCTGCAGGACATCCGGAGGTCGGTATGGGTAGACGTTTTACACGAAAGATCTGCTAATCCTGGTCAAGAGATTAATGCCATGGAAGAAGAGCCAGAAAGCTGGATGACCCCTTTCGTCCAGTACAAAAGGCACGGTGCCCTACCACCGGATCCGTTGCAAAGAAGGAAGGTACAGGCTAAAGCAGCCTGGTTCATATTCGTTAATGGAGAACTCTACAAAAAATCTTTTACTTATCCCCTGCTTAAATGCCTACGGGCGGATCAGGCTGCTGAGGTGTTGGATGATATTCATTCAGGAATATGTGGACATCACATTGGCGGGAGGTCGCTGGCCCACAAGGCCCTCAGGGCAGGCTACTACTGGCCTACCATGCTGGCAGATGCCAGGAGCCTGACCCAGAAATGCAGGAAATGTCAACTCTTCGCCCCGTCGATCCATGCCCCGGCCCAGGAGCTCAGGCCAGTCCTATCTCCCATCCCCTTTGCTCAGTGGGGGATGGACATTCTAGGGCCCTTCACAGTGGCCACAGGGGGCAGAAAATTTTTAATAGTCGCCATTGACTACTTCACCAAATGGGTGGAGGCTGAAGCAGTGCCCAACATCACTGAGCCAGCTGTCCGAAAGGTAATCTGGCGGAATGTCATTACCCGGTTTGGTGTACCGAAGATACTAGTGTTCGACCACGGCAGGCAGTTCGATAATGACCCACTAAGGATCTGGCTAGAAAGCCATAACATTTCTGTCGCCTACTCAGCAGTCTGTCACCCTCAAACCAATGGGCAGGCAGAAGCAGCCAACAAGCAAATTCTGAATGGCCTGAAAAAAATGGTGGATGACTGCAAGGGTAGGTGGGCTGATGAACTCCCCAGCATACTCTGGTCCATCCGAACTACCAGGAAGGAGTCTACGGGCCAGACCCCATTTGGCTTGGTGTACGGAGCAGAGGCTTTATTGCCGATTGAGACAAGGATTCCTTCTCTGCGTTCCCAACTTTACGACCAGGCTGAGAATGAGGCCGTGATGGTTGAAGCCCTGGACCTAGTAAGTGAGCTAAGAGAGGAAGCCGGTACAAATATCGCTGCCTACCAGCAGCGAATGAGGAAGGCCTTCAATAGCAAAGTCCGGCAGAGGAGCTTTCAGGTGGGCGAGCTAGTCCTAAGAAAAACACAGGCAACTGGAAAATCGAGAGAGTATGGGAAGCTAAGTGCCAATTGGGAGGGCCCATACCAAGTAACTCAGGTTTTGGGTCCAGGCACGTACAAGATATCCGATCTAGAGGGACAGGAGCTGAGCGCTCATTGGAATGCAGATACGCTAAAAAAATACTACGTCTGAACTAAAACATAGGCAGTCTTTACTTTTAAAGTAAAAAGGCGGAGGACGATCAAAAAATGTCGACGGCTCCGACCACCCCAATGTCAAAAGAATTTTTAAAAGAAATGAGAAGATACAGATTTATACTCGTTGTCTGTCCACACTCGCGTCTCTCACAAACAAACGAGCAGGGGGCAATAGGGGGAGGCCCCCCTGTTGCCAAAATCAGGAAAAGTGAACCCTCCAACGCAAAAACAAGAGGCCCCCTGGACTTTGAACAAAAAGCCAGGGACAGGCTGGGGGCAGGCCCCCCAACCTTGTATAAAAAACGCAAAAGCCTCCCCGCTTACCTCTGGGCAGGCAGGGAGCAGGCCCCCTGGACTTTGAACGAAAAGCCAGAAGCAGGCCACACCAACAAGGACTGGGGGCAGGCCCCCCAACCTTGTATAAAAAATAAAAGCTACCCTGCTTACCTCTGGGCAGGCAGGGGGCAGGCCCCCTGGACTTTGAACGAAAAGCCAGGGGCAGGCCAGGCAAACAAGGACTGGGGGCAGGCCTCCCAACCTTGTATAAAAAATAAGAGCTACCCTGCTTACCTCTGGGCAGGCAGGGGGCAGGCCCCCTGGACTTTGAACGAAAAGCCAGGGTCAGGCCGTATCAACAAGGACTGGGGGCAGGCCCCCCAACCTTGTATAAAAAACGCAAACGCTACCCTGTTTGCCTCTGGGCAGACAGGGGGCAGGCCCCCTGGACTTTGAACGAAAAGCACGAAAAGCCAGGGACAGGCCAGACGAACAAGGACTGGGGGCAGGCCCCCCAACCTTGTATAAAAAATAAAAGCTACCCTGCTTACCTCTGGGCAGGCAGGGGGCAGGCCCCCTGGACTTTGAACGAAAAGCCAGGGGCAGGCCAGGCAAACAAGGACTGGGGGCAGGCCTCCCAACCTTGTATAAAAAATAAGAGCTACCCTGCTTACCTCTGGGCAGGCAGGGGGCAGGCCCCCTGGACTTTGAACGAAAGGCCAGGAGCAGGCCGGGAAAACAAGGAACCCACCTACCTACAGGCAGGCAGGCTACGGATCAAACTCATGAGTCGAAATATACAAGCAAACAAAATTCGCATATAAAGAGAATTACAACCAAGAGATACAAGACAAGTTTTTAACTTTTCAGGCAAAAAATTACAATCAAGAAATACGGCAGCCGACCACCAAAGGGCTCGGCGCGCAAAGAAGTAAAGAAATTAAAGCATTAGCACAGGCGCAGCGGGGGACGAGCAAGAGCCCTCTGAGGAAGACTGCCCTCCATGTTAAGCAGGGGGAGCGTCCGGGCCTGAAGCATCTCCCTCAGACAGCCTACGCATTTGAGCTTCATCCTTGGCAGTGTAGAGGGCCCGGAAGGCGTCTTCATCAAAACCCGGGAACATCTCCCTAACAGCTTCCATGACAACCTTCAGGCAGGAATTAGCGCCATTAACAAAACCCGCCGACACCGCCATCTCCACCTCCTGAAGAATCTCACCCCGCTCTTTCTCCCAACCCTCAGTCTTCGCCGCCAGATCCTCAGTCTTCGCCGCCAGATTGCCAAGGGCCGTCTGCAGATCAGAGTTTGCCTTAGAAAGGCGCTCCCCAAGATCAATAACGCTCTTCTTAGCGTGGTCCAATTCAGCCAAAGCTTTCTTGGCCTGCTCAAGTTCAGCAAAGGCCTGCTGTGCTCTCTTGGACTCCTCCCCCAGGCGAGATACTTCCCGCATAGCTTTCTCGCTCTCCAGCTTCCAGTGAACAGCCCGACCCCCGGCCTCTTCTAGCTCAATCTCCTTTTTGGCCAACTGATCCTTCAGGCTAGCAATAAGGGCAACGTCCCTCTCAACTGCAGAAAGGCGGTCGGGGTTGGCCAGTTCCTCATCACTCAAGCGACCAAGAGCAGCCAGCTCCGCAGACGCCTGCAAAATTCGGGAGGTACGTTTGATATACTGGGTCACTTGGGTGGCAGCAGATTTGACGGTCCTGAGAAGGTGGTCAGATAAAACAGCCCCTGAGTCGGAGAGTAGGGCAGAAACATCCTGGCTATCACCCGCATTAAAATGGAACTCAACATCCTCCCCAGAAAAGAGGGTGGCAGGAATCTCCGGAGCAGGGCGCTTGGGTTCAGGCGTGGCCGCCTCCAAATCCACCACCTGGTCAACGGTAGGGGCCTCCCGACTCCTCTTTCGGGTCAGTTCCCGAGGGGTACTCTCCCCAGTCTCCTCAGAGCCTGCAGCCCGTGGCTGCGGGGGGATCTGAATCCCTGATAAAATGCCCTGTTGCCTGCCAACAGGCGATGGAGTAGCTTCGAAAGCAATCGCCTTCGCAGCTGACGAGGGAGTAGCCTCAGAAACCGCCGTCTTAGCAGGCGTAACTCGAGGAGGAGGGGGAAGCCTTGGCCTACTAAATGACAAGCCCTTCAGATGCTTCATTAGATTCTTCTCGCCTCTCTTAAAACCGGGAGGAAGAGAAGGGCGGCTCTGGATGACAGTGAGGTTCTCGTCCAAACCCAGACGCCTAACCTCCCCCTTTTTCCAGAGAAAGGTGGCAAGAGCTGAAAAACAAACAGACAAACCGTCAGAGCATTTCTGACATACACAAAGAAGTAAGAAGGAATCACCAACACTCCTGAACTACCTTTATCCAGACCCGGATTCATGCCCAGCCGAGTCAAATAATTGTCAGTCGCTAAAAGCTCCGCATGAGGGAGCCATAAGGTGGGGCCATACACCCCATACTTGTTAGTGTGGCCTGCAAAGTAGGCCGTCAATTCCTGCTCTTTCTCGTTTAACTTGACCTCCAGAGCCTTCCCACCCACACCAGGGTGGTACTCCTCTGAGGTCTCCATCCTGGTATGAACGTGGTTTCTGAAGTGACGGGGAATCCTCCACCCGTGGACGCTGTGTACATAAATAAAGTTGTTCTTCCAATCCCTCAGGCTGTCCATGCCAGGCCACACCAAGCAATGCCCCTTCTGCCTCAAAAGGGACCAATAACCAGGGGAGCCCGAGCTCCCAGATGAAACCATCTGCAAACCCACCATGAACCGCAGGGCGTCGATGGAAGGCTCCATACGGTGGAAAAGGCAGGTCCATACATATGAAATCAGCGCCCTGACAGCTGTGGCTGTCAGCTGCGCGACGGCGACGTTCATGCGCCTGAAGATCTCCTCTAAAGCAGGGTGTAGGGGAAAACGAAGGCCAAATTCCAAACATTTGTGGTAAACAGCTATGCACCCATCTGGCGGGTTGCATACCGTATCTTTTTCGTCGGGGATAACAACGGTATACCCTTCCCCGAAATTGTATAGCCGCTCGATCACAACGGCAGCGTTCTTAGCAAGGATCACCTCCCTATTTTTCGGGTCGGGAAAAGTGCTCAGAGGAATGCGGTATTTAACCTTATCTAGGTAATAAACCCTACCCCTCTCCCGACGAACAAGGGGGCCGGAAGTTCTGGAGGGGTCAATTTCCAACGCCTCGTTGTCTGAATCAACAGCATCATACGAGGGGGGGTCGGGGGAATTACCGCCCCCACTTCCCGACGAACGCTCATCCTCGAGGCCAACCTCCCTAGAGGAGGAGGCGAAGTCCATCCCTTCTCCCCTCCTTGATGGGTCAGTGAAGGGCAAAATCCTTTCTCGGGTTCCAGACATGATTACGCTAAAAAGATGCGGAAAAAAGGAAATCGAAGAGAAAAAGAGAGTGGAGGATGAAAATCTGACCTAAGATCGCCTGACAACGCACCGCAAGCCCGAAGGAAGAATCCTCAGAAAAATGGAGATGCAAGAAAAAGATACGATTCGTCGATACTCCAAGGTTTTTGGCAAGAAAGAAGGAATGAGAGATGTCAAAAGAGAGGAAAGATTGGAAAAGAGGAGAGTGACGGATAGTGGATCACTTTTATAGAGGGAGGCATGGCAAGGGTCACTCAACCCTTTGAAATTCGCCCAAACGGCTGCGGTCCACGTGTCACCTCTAGGAAGGGTTGCCTTAGGCAGCTTCCCAAGAAAACGAATGACAGCAAATAAATAAATATTAATAAACTCATATTAAAAATTCAAACACGCAAAATATCCGTTTCATTGAAAACACCGCAAGCGGAGGATACGTCACAAGGCATACATAAAAGAAAAATTACATAAGGCTTGGAAGAATTCCAGCCTGACAGAAATTAAAGGCCCTACCACGCAGGCCTAATCGTCCCCCAGATCTGGAGAGTAATCTCCAGGATTGCCCGGGCTCCCGAGAGCCGAGCCCCAGTCCCAGCTTGGGGAATCCAGGAAGGGGTTAGTTGCAGCCTCGTCCTCGTCCCTATCGCTCAGGCAGCCGCGACCCTCACTGTCGTCGGAATCACGACTGCTGTCTTCCCAATCCCTTCCAAAAGGGACGGCTCGAGAATCGTCGCAAGAACGACAGCCTGTTTTCTTTACAGGCGAAGAAGGGCCCGACTCCAGGGAAGAGTCGGTATCAGAGTTAGGGCCAAATTGCTCAGGGTGTAGCCATGGAAAACATTCATGGCACCCCCTGTCATAGCAGCCCCCTCCCTGGGGGCAACGCCTAAATCTAGGCACGGCAGGAGGAGAGGACCTCCTAGAGCGCTTGCCCATCCTGATGGAGGCCTTCCCCCTCCTCCGGCGAAGGCGAAGTCGGGAGCAACGACTCCGGCGAACCGCTAAACAGGCAGCTCGCGCATACCTAAGCCGCCAAAACCCCTTGAAGATAAAGGAAACGTGTTTGACTCCACGGCGCACCACGCTTTTCTTAATCCAAGCCATGTTTGGAAGTGAAGGAATTAGAGAGATTGAAAGTGGAATGAAGTACAAGTGATCAAGGAAGCTGAAGGTTTTATACCAAGGTGAACTCCGCATTTAATAAGCGCTCCAACCACCCGGGGAGCAGAACCACCAATCAGGAACTCCACACAGTTCCCCAAAATCCGCCCAGAAGCAAAGAGCAATCATTACGGAAGTATTCCAGCCTCTTTGCATTCCTGACAGGAACAGTACAAGGTTCCATTGGGAAGGCGCGAAGCATTAAAATGCTGCGACAGACATAGAAGTCAACTCCCCTCCCAAGCAAGAGTCGCCAGCAGAAGAAAAGTCTCACTTTTCTCCTACTGACGAGGGCCAATTGATTGGGGTGGTCCGACTGACAATCAACCGCCTGCCACGCAGGCCCCGGGGGCGATACCTGACGAAGAGTCGAAAGACCAGCCCCCAGCGAGAACCAAGAGCGAAGCATGAAAAACATCAAGTTGGCCGCCAGCCGCCGGGAGCACCGACCAATGCAGCCTGCCAGGGCTTGGCAGCCCCCACTCAGAGATTGTCCGCCCTGGGGAGATCCCTGGCCGGCAGGGCCGTGAACCCCAGGGGCCCTCCTGTCATTTTGCCTAAGGTAATTAGGAGTGAGTGGATGGGAAGCCGCCACTTGTCACTCTCCCATCCACCCATTCCTCTTTCTCTTCTCTCTCTTGTGGGAAGGTATAAATACCTCCCCATTTCCCACATGAGGGGGGTTGGATTTTTTCTCTCTCTAAACTCTTACTCTTAAAACGCCACCTAGTTCCTCACGAGCTAGGTTCGTCAAGGCATTTCACGGACTGACTTAGGCATCGGAGAGGGTTCCCTCGGACAACCTCCGAGGCCCTGTGCGTTCATTGTGCAGGGAGCAGGCCATTTCCGCCGGGAAGGTCCGATCTAGGGAGTGAGAGAAAGGAGAGACCAAGGGAAGTCAAACGATCAGTTGTTCACAATTAACCCAGTTATACAACCCGGATCCTAGGCCGGGTAAATTGTTTCCGTGACCGGAACAATTATTATTATTATTATTATTATTATTATTATTATTATTATTATTATTATTATTATTATTATTATTATTATTATTATTATTATTATTATTATTATTATTATTATTATTATTATTATTATTATTATTATTATTATTATTATTATTATTATTATTATTATTATTATTATTATTATTATTATTATTATTATTATTATTATTATTATTATTATTATTATTATTATTATTATTATTATTATTATTATTATTATTATTATTATTATTATTATTATTATTATTATTATTATTATTATTATTATTATTATTATTATTATTATTATTATTATTATTATTATTATTATTATTATTATTATTATTATTATTATTATTATTATTATTATTATTATTATTATTATTATTATTATTATTATTATTATTATTATTATTATTATTATTATTATTATTATTATTATTATTATTATTATTATTATTATTATTATTATTATTATTATTATTATTATTATTATTATTATTATTATTATTATTATTATTATTATTATTATTATTATTATTATTATTATTATTATTATTATTATTATTATTATTATTATTATTATTATTATTATTATTATTATTATTATTATTATTATTATTATTATTATTATTATTATTATTATTATTATTATTATTATTATTATTATTATTATTATTATTATTATTATTATTATTATTATTATTATTATTATTATTATTATTATTATTATTATTATTATTATTATTATTATTATTATTATTATTATTATTATTATTATTATTATTATTATTATTATTATTATTATTATTATTATTATTATTATTATTATTATTATTATTATTATTATTATTATTATTATTATTATTATTATTATTATTATTATTATTATTATTATTATTATTATTATTATTATTATTATTATTATTATTATTATTATTATTATTATTATTATTATTATTATTATTATTATTATTATTATTATTATTATTATTATTATTATTATTATTATTATTATTATTATTATTATTACTACTACTACTACTACTACTACTACTAAGCACTAACACTAACCTTTAATTTTGGGCATACTAACATTTTATTTATGCATTCTAACACTAACTTTCATTTTTGTATACTAACACTTTAATTCCGTATTCTAACATCTAACATTATTATACCATGTATATATACATACTAGTATTAAAATCTCGGTTTCGAATACGTTTAACTATGACGATCGCCTAAAGTCCATCTAATTCCTTTACGAGTAACGACGGAGGTGGCGCCCTTTCGAGGAGCACCGCCCCAATGTGCTCAAGGACGTGATGTGATCGTGATCGGTCATAGTTGAACATATTTGATCCCATTTTCAAGAATAGTGCGGAACCCGTTGACACGAAAACCGACATCACATAATCCGAAAAGATTAGTTCCGATGTCGTGACGTAGAGGGATGCAATTCCGTCACTAATTCAAAATTTCAATCTAAACGATAACATTTTCATAAAATTCCGATGACAGTACTATAATCGCTTGCATATGCGATTATAGCACCGAAAGCCGAGTTAAGTACAAATCGTACAATATTTGTATTTAATTTGGCCCACTATCGATTTTAACCAAAAAAGCAACACGAGTTGTCACTCGTACAGGGGCTACTCGACCGAGTACATAGGCTACTCGATCGAGTAGCACCCAAAAATCTGGACAGTAGCTACTTTAAAGACACACTCGACCGAGTCAGACCATGACTCGATCGAGTGGGTCCTGTAGTCCAGAAATTCGAGAGCTTCAATGCAACATTTGAGCCTCATCATTCTTTTTACGACTTTTAGTCGACACGTGCATAATCAATCACGTAATTCTAATTTTCAAAACTCATGCATATCACGACACCTAAAACGATTTTGATCGACGGTTTCGCACTATTAATTTTATGTCGACGACTCTTTAGTCGTATTCGACACATAATTAATTTAGACTCCATTTCTCGAGGTGATAAGTCGGGACAAGGCATCGAGGTTCGAGATCGGGTTAGCACCACACCTAGGTCTTGAACCTCCGTCCTTTGATTAATATGCAATATAATGCGTAATTAATTAAAGTTCGTCCGTCTAACTAATTCACGATCTAGTGTGCAGTTATTGTATACGGGTCTTTGTCGAGTCGCGTATTTATTTATCGCTCTTCTTATTTAATTCAATTATTCTATTTTATTGCTCGTTGTATTGTGAATTCCGGGTTGTATTCCGCCCGTGTAATTTGTAATTTATTTACGAGTTTTCTATTCTTGATGTTTGCCATTTATTGCCTTAAATGAACATCACATGCTAAATCACTTTGACGTGAATCAAGATGCATTAAATGACGTAGTTAACCAATAACTCACATGCTTAGCCCGAAAACGCTGTTTGCATATCATTTAGTCGTTTTACTAGCGCGCGCACACGAACACGAACGATGTCTTAGTAGAGGCCGCCATGTGCGAGCGGGGTTGGGTGTCCTTAGTGGGCTTCCCAACACGTACCCTCACCCCTTACTCAGAACCTTTGGTTTCCGGATGTCCGAAACCCTTGGCGCACGAGAGTCATTCTATATACGAAAGCCGGTTTAAACGGTATCGATATTGCAATGCAAAGGGACGAGCCCAATGAACTCTGAAATCGAAGTGGGCTTACTTTGTGTATAGCCCACGACGACATAGAGTGGGCTCGTATGGTTCCGAATAACCACAAAATTCGGTGGCGACTCCATTTTGACTTAAATTTCGAACCCGAGAACAATCTCACCACGAGATTCATTCGCCTACCCAAACCCGCGCGTGGCCGTGTCGGGGTGGACCTACGTCATGTCCACAATTTGGCGACTCCGCTGGGGATACCTGATGTACCACATGTCATCGGGGTTCCTAGGGTGAGACTCGAAGAGAAATCGTTCGAATATTAGTGTGCGCGCATTAGTTTAATGGTTCATGCATAACCCAAATTTTGCCCGGGCCGGTTACTTGTGACCTACGTCCCACTATACCACGGTGCATTCCTACATGGGTGCACTAAAGACTTTGATGGCGGAACTCACCGGGGTTTTACGGCAGGTCCTAGTTCCAAATCGGCTAGGAAGTCCGTCCCGTTTCGTGAGAATGCTATCGTTGTTGGTATAGACCCTACTTTGACCGACCGAGACTTAGTGTAAAGCATACATAAGCGTCGTTATAATGCTTGTTTGACTACGTGCTACTTGGTTTCCGTGTCATTTTTTTTTCAAAAACCGTCATTTCAAAAAATGCATCTTTCCAAAAATACCAAATTTTGAAAACCCGAAATACTGTCCGTTTCGGGACCCGTCTTTTCAAAATATCCAATTTCAAAAACTCGGAATGCTGCCCAAATTTAGACTTACGATTTGACTCAAAATAGCCTATTTTTAGCCGGCATGCTTCCCATTTCAAATTTCGAATTTTCGATTCCCTTTCGACTTTCGAAGTTTCAAAATTCAACTTCAATTTTCAAATCTTCAAAATTCCACCTCGATTTTCAAGTCTTCGAGATTCCATTCTCGATTTTCAAATCTCCGAGATGCCGTTTTCGATTTTCAAATCTTCGGGAACTTATTTTCAAATTTTCAAATTTTCGGAAATTTATTTTTCGATATTCAAATTTTCAAAATTCCAAATATTCAACTTATCAAAAAAAAACTCGGCCCTGTCGGCATGCTGCCAATTTCAAAAGACGAGATCGCCTCCTCAATTTTCAAAACGCGAAGTTACTCGCAACCATTCTAATATTTCAAAATGCCCGGTCCTATTGGCCCACTGCCAATTTCAGGACCGTCCTCTCAATTTTCAAAATTCAATCATTTTTCAAAAACCTTCCTTATTATAGGACCAACCGTAATCCGTGTGTTGGGTCTTTTCGTAATACGTCGAAGGTCTTTAGCGTCGAAACTCCGTCGATCCTACATCACGGGTTTCTTCCCCATCCTAGTCCGCCTTTTCCTAAAGGCATAACCGACCAACACGAGTCATACACTCGTAAATGGAAGGTTCGTCTGAACACTCGAGTCCTAACTAGAAAGTCACACGCGATTTTTCCCTCCGACAGGACGGTCCCCACGACCTTTCCTAGGGGAATTTTGCCCGTCTTTCAACCCGTTAGTCGAGTCATCCCAATTCAAAAGTCCTTTAACTTAAGGGTCTACCCTAATCGCAAGGTCTATCCTTATTTAAGTCAAGTCAAGGGTCTCTTGCGTCGAAAGTCTGCCGGTCTTACATCGCGAGTTTCTTCCCTTACCCCGTCTGCCTTTTCTCGAGGCCGAGTCAACCTTTTACAAGGCATAGCCCTGTAGCTAAAGGTTCGGGATCCTTACGTCTAAGGGTCACTCGTCCGACACTCGAGTCTTAACAAAACCTTCCATCTCACTCGGGGGCTACCCTTCAGCAGAGCGATCAGTCACGGTTGCTCTAAGGGTAATGTCTTACACGTGTTGTCTCACATATCCCGCTTTTGAGTCACTTAGATGTCACACCATCTGAGTCCTACAAGAATCCTTGGTCTCACTTGAGGGCTATTCTCCGACGGGGCGATTAATCACAATCACTTCGAGAATCGTACCCTACATATTTGTCTTAGGAGAGTCTAACCCGAGTCAAACCAGAGTTGCCTCTCCTCCCGCGCTATTTCCTATGCCTTGGTGTATTCAAGTTCCGAAGCAACATTTCTGATTACGTGGGTATTCTCGCAGAGGATGGCATCCACAACCGGGAATAGGGAGATGGAAAACACCATTAATGAACTGAAGTCTTTGCTAGAAACCATGGCTAGTAAGCAGGCCATGTTTGAAACCCAACTAGGGTTCATAAGAGCCGACCAAGAGGCCTTGGATGCTCGTCTAACTGTCGTTGAAGAACAAGACTTCAATTACGGCTTGATAAATACTGGGCCATTTGCCAAACTGATCAGCACGGTGCGTGAGCTCGAACAACAGTTCCATGCCTCCCAAGAGAACAACATCCGAGTTGAAAACTCCCGAGACTATACACCCATTAGTGAGAAATTACCAACAGATCTCAATCTAGAAGGGTTACCCATATTCGAAGGGACGGAGGATCCATTACTACACCTTCGAGCTTTCAAGGCATTTATGGCGATCAAGGGGGTCAAAGCCAACATGTTCATCAATCTGTTCGGCACATCCCTCGGGAAATATCCAAAAGCCTGGTTCTATAGGCTTAATACAAAAAGATTCCCCACTTGGGAAGATGTGGCTACCGAGTTCGCTAAAAACTATTCTGATAATACTGAACTTCAGACTACCATGCGGACTTTAGAAGTCATGGCCCAAGATCCAACAGAAGGTTTCACCAAATACCTTCAACGTTGGCGGGCTGAGAGTGTTAAGCTGGTAGACAAGCCCAGCGAGAAGACACTAGTGGAGGCATTCATCAACAACCTTCTACCCTCCTACCGCGTCCATCTTAGGTATGCCGGCATTTCAAACTTTGCAGTGCTTACCGAAATGGGCACTAGGATTGAAGACGATCTTCGACATGATGAAGACCTGGGTAAAGCTTCTACCGAAGGCTATACTGGACATCCATTTGAGTCCTTAGAAGCCGAAGATTACTGACAACCTCATCCCAGAGTCCAGATTTGATTTAAGTCCGAGTCTGAGTCCGAGTCTAGGATGTTCTATTTCTTTCAATTCCGATGTCAGAGTCAGAGTCAACTGTATTCTGTCCTCTTTCCAAAATTCAATAAAATCAGCTTTTCTATTTCTCATATATGCTTCCCTTATGTGTTTCCGAGAACATGATGAACACCATCATACACTGTGAGCACATGCACGTGACTATTATAGGCACATCTATAATGACTGCAGGAACTGAGACCCGTGTTTTCCTTTACCTGTTCCATGTCTGGTATAGCAAGCCACAAAACTACCCTTAGCAGGAGCATATCGAATCCTATGACAAATCTAGGTAGTCTCCTAGTTTGGGTTCAAGACGGAAGGCAAGCCCATTTCCCACAATAAACACCCCTCCAATAAGACTGATCAATCCCTACCTTAGGCGTTAGTCTGACCAGAAGCAAAAAAGAAGCATCGTGACTCTATAGGCTTGATGCCAAAAATACCCAACTCGGGACGATGCTCCCACTAAGCCTGCTCGGAATTATGATGACAATACCGAGATCCAAATCACCATGCTTACCGTAGAGTACTCCACCGCGAGTTGCACTCACCAACTAGGCTTGCTCCTTACAAAGTTTTAGCTCCACAAGCCTAATCCAACCGATGGGCCCACCCCCAAATGCACCCACAACACCATAGGAGGGGATTACCGTGAAAAAAAAAGAAATAAAAAAAGAGTTGGACAAAAAAAAAATCAAAAGTCCAAGGAAAAAGCAAAAGGCCAAAACAAAAGAGCTGGCCATGACCAAAAAAGAACTCTCAACATCCCTCGACCAGATACGATCAATCCCTTGACCGGGACACAGTCAACTCAAGTGAAGGATCCCACGACCGGGGCTAAGAGGTCAACCCAAAAAAAAAAAAAAATTTCAAACACCCATGACCGTGGTCAACGTTCAACTCAAGTGAAAATCCCTTGACCGGGGTACGGTCAATTCAAAAATTATCAATGTCTATACCGTCCAATAGGGAAGAGACAATCAAGCTGGTCAGCTAACACCACACTTAGCCTTCCCACATTGCAACCCTCAAGACCTTCTCGAGACCTAGGCTAAGAGACAGCCCGGAATTTTGAGGATTCTAGCTCCATAGGATACACCCTAACCATTAGGGCCAGACATGGAAATCAGATCCCGCATTATCAACCTACCGCGATCGAAGTCCGATTCATTTTTACTCGACTTCCCCCTTCCTACCACATTGCAATACCTTACCCTCGAAGCCTTAGCTCCACAAAATCGAGCTCCAGATTTCGAATCATCAAAGCCACTTTCGACCTAGCTCCACATTTCCAAAAACATCCAAACCAGTTACCAGCCCCAAACACGGGAACTCAGCCTGCGGTCGGCATAGAACATGCCCAAATAGTTCACATCACCTCTGGGGGCTACCCCGGAGAACGCTCACAGTCACGGGATCAACATCCTAGCTGTTCTAGCCCTTTGATCAAGACATCATTGGGAATGCACCTAGCCTACACCTTCGTTATGGCTAGTTACACACAAAGCCCTAATAAACTAGGCAACATAATATATCTTCCAATCCACTGAACTACGGCTTGGTTTGATTTCACTACACGTGAATACGTAGGCAGCCTTTCAACAAGGGCACAACCACCCACATTGACAACAAATTCAAAAAGCACCATCATTCCTATCACGACACTGTCATGTTCTCAACAGTTAGCTTTGTCGTCCTGGGGGCTTCTCTTAGACAGAAGTTCTCCATCCACCCACATAATCCAAAGACTTTCAAAAATCTAGCCACCTTTCTATAGTGTGTCCTAGTACTCGGCTCAGTCAAAGACGAGAATCCGTCAGGGACTCGAACCAACACCCATTTTGGGACTATACCCCAAAACCAAAGATCCAAAAGAACACCAGACTACAACATTGCTGCTGCTAAGTCCTGTTTTGCAAAAACAGTCTCATTACAGACTACTGCAATTCCCCTATAACACATCCTTCCCTTTTCGATGTATGTTCGATCGTGTTGCCACTCGCCTAGGCTACGGATTAGCGCAACTTAAGAGTCTTGTCGTCTTAGGTGGCCCACCCCCGAGTCACAGTCCAACCCCTCGAGAGTCCAAGTCGTGTCTGTCAACTCGTCGTCCTGTCACGTCCAGAGTCGAGTCTGTCGATACCTCCCTCCTCAAATTTTCACTTCAAAGTTTGCAAAACTTAGCCATTTGATAAAATCCTTTTCGACAAGGTCAAATTTCAGTCTATTTAAACTGCAAATTTCCTTTCTACCCCTTTCAATTTTGAAAACCTATCTCCTAGCACGTGAGTTGCTTTCAGGATTTCGATTTCAAAACTAAGCAAAAATCATTTTCCCAGCGCAAACTAGTCTATAGATGCTAACTGCATTTCCTATGTGCTATCTTGCTATATACTATGCCTGCTATTTCTGCCTATGTATCTAACATTTCAGGTGCCAGCTAGTGCTTCCCAACGGAACATCAAAGGCGGTGTTTCTCCTGAAATGCTACATGCAAGTTGTCATGTGTCAGCATACGGGTACACCCAAGACTTCAGAAGCAAGTCCCCGCGCAGCTACTTTACTCCCCAACACGAGTCAGTGTTTTGCCTATATGTTACATACAAGTTGTTATGTGTCAGCATACAGGTACACTCCAGACTTCAGAAGCAAGTCCCCGCGAAACTATTTAAATTCCCCAACGGAGTCAACTTTTCCCCGGTATGCTACATCCAAGACGTGATGTGTCGGCATACGGGTACACCTACGCCCCGAAAGGCAAGTTTTACTCCCCACGGAGCATCATCATCAGGTCAGGTACGACTCAAGGCTTCAAAAGCAAGCCCGTACAGCTCACATATTTCCCCAGCGGAACGCCCGAGGCGGCATTTTCCCCGAAATGGTACGAGACGGGCCCACATATAGGCACGCCTAGGACTTATGCAACAAGTCTGACTCCCCGCGGAGCTATCATCATCAGGACAGGTATGACCCTCTGCTTATGGCTGGCGAGCCCTTCACGCAAGTCTACTGGACTATAAACGACCCGACCGGAAGGCTGCCAGGTCGTAATCCTCGATTGGCCTGGTAGCTACTCTGACTTTCGCCTTGTCCAAGCCTCAGTCAGAGTGGGGGCTCTGTAGACACCCGCATTTTGCCTGCTAGTGTCTATAGCAGTTCCCGACAAAACACCCGATGATGATCGGACGTCAACGTGACTTAATATGCTCGAATACGGACTCGGAATCAATAGTATCCGACGTGGGCATTTAGCGGAGTGCAAATCTCTCAAAACCGACCTCAAATCCAGGCCCAGTGGACCGTTTCCAATAAAATGAGACTAATTTGGGCCAAAACCGACACCAAAAATAAATCCCGTCTTTTGGCGACCGGGTCAAAACCCGGTCAAGGACGAACCCGTCACAAAAACCAGCCAAAGTGCACCTTCTAGAAGCTGGCGCCCAATCCAAATTCAAAAAAGATTACAACAAACAACAATATCAATTCCTTCCTAAAATAACTCGATTTGCTTGATCCACTCGATCGAGTGGATAGACCCACTCGGTCGAGTGGAGCGTCAACAACTGGATAAGGCCCGTTTTGAAGGGCACTCGATCGAGTGCACTAGGGCCACTCGGTCGAGTGACCCTAGGTCGGGGGGTAAAGCCTATAAATACCCCCTTAACCCCATTCATTTCACAGGCTTTTCCCATGCATTCTTAGTCTACACTTTCTACCCTAATCCTACCGTACCACACTACACTATAAACCTTTACACCACATTTACAAAAACCCAAAAATAACACATTCAGCCAACTTATCAATCTCTACACATTACCACCTTTCAATCTTCCACATTCATACACATTCATTTATACACAATCAACACATACACATTCAAAACTCGAGATCAAAACTCACCAAAGACCCGAGAGCATCCTCTCCCTAACCAAACACACCCTAACTCACCCTACATATCTCGACACTCCCGCGCACACGCTGCTACTACGAGTTCGTTTCCGAGGCCATTAAGCATGTAGGTTGAGGGTGTAATTCAATCCCGACATCTCCTTTCACCTTTTCAATTATATATGAATATATTATTATTATTTTTATTATTATTATTATTATTATTATTACTACTACTACTACTAACCACTAACACTAACCTTTAATTTTGTGCATACTAACATTTTATTTATGCATTCTAACACTAACTTTCATTTTTGTATACTAACACTTTAATTCCGTATTCTAACATCTAACATTATTATACCATGTATATATACATACTAGTATTAAAATCTCGGTTTCGAATACGTTTAACTATGACGATCGCCTAAAGTCCATCTAATGCCTTTACGAGTAACGACGGAGGTGGCGCCCTTTCGATGAGCACCGCCCTAATGTGCTCAAGGACGTGATGTGATCGTGATCGGTCATAGTTGAACATATTTGATCCCATTTTCAAGAATAGTGCGGAACCCATTGACACGAAAACCGACATCACATAATCCGAAAAGATTAGTTCCGATGTCGTGACGTAGAGGGATGCAATTCCGTCACTAATTCAAAATTTCAATCTAAACGATAACATTTTCATAAAATTCCGATGACAGTACTATAATCGCTTGCATATGCGATTATAGCACCGAAAGCCGAGTTAAGTACAAATCGTACAATATTTGTATTTAATTTGGCCCACTATCGATTTTAACCAAAAAAGCAACACGAGTTGTCACTCGTACAGGGGCTACTCGACCGAGTACATAGGCTACTCGATCGAGTAGCACCCAAAAATCTGGACAGTAGCTACTTTAAAGACACACTCGACCGAGTCAGACCATGACTCGATCGAGTGGGTCCTGTAGCCCAGAAATTCGAGAGCTTCAATGCAACATTTGAGCCTCATCATTCTTTTTACGACTTTTAGTCGACACGTGCATAATCAATCACGTAATTCTAATTTTCAAAACTCATGCATATCACGACACCTAAAACGATTTTGATCGACGGTTTCGCACTATTAATTTTATGTCGACGACTCTTTAGTCGTATTCGACACATAATTAATTTAGACTCCATTTCTCGAGGTGATAAGTCGGGACAAGGCATCGAGGTTCGAGATCGGGTTAGCACCACACCTAGGTCTCGAACCTCCGTCCTTTGATTAATATGCAATATAATGCGTAATTAATTAAAGTTCGTCCGTCTAACTAATTCACGATCTAGTGTGCAGTTATTGTATACGGGTCTTTGTCGAGTCGCGTATTTATTTATCGCTCTTCTTATTTAATTCAATTATTCTATTTTATTGCTCGTTGTAATGTGAATTCCGGGTTGTATTCTGCCCGTGTAATTTGTAATTTATTTACGAGTTTTCTATTCTTGATGTTTGCCATTTATTGCCTTAAATGAACATCACATGCTAAATCACTTTGACGTGAATCAAGATGCATTAAATGACGTAGTTAACCAATAACTCACATGCTTAGCCCGAAAACGCTGTTTGCATATCATTTAGTCGTTTTACTAGCGCGCGCACACGAACACGAACGATGTCTTAGTAGAGGCCGCCATGTGCGGGCGGGGTTGGGTGTCCTTAGTGGGCTTCCCAACACGTACCCTCACCCCTTACTCAGAACCTTTGGTTTCCGGATGTCCGAAACCCTTGGCGCACGAGAGTCATTCTATATACGAAAGCCGGTTTAAACGGTATCGATATTGCAATGCAAAGGGACGAGCCCAATGAACTCTGAAATCGAAGTGGGCTTACTTTGTGTATAGCCCACGACGACATAGAGTGGCCTCGTATGGTTCCGTATAACCACAAAATTTGGTGGCGACTCCATTTTGACTTAAATTTCGAACCCGAGAACAATCTCACCACGAGATTCATTCGCCTACCCAAACCCGCGCGTGGCCGCGTCGGGGTGGACCTACGTCATGTCCACAGAAGCATTTGCAACTACTACTCTAACAAGCATTCCATCAAACACATGGGGTGCTCACATATGACTAGTGACAAAGATTCAACCTTTACCCACAATCAACCCTAATCACCCATAATCAACACATAATCCCCCTACTAACCCCACAAAAGTCTACTCACACATAGTAAAACTAATACAAACACTATCAAGAGAAAACAACACAAATAACAAAACATCCATTATGAAACTAGCAAGAACAAGAACAATAAGAAAAGATTAAAACTTGAAAGATTAAACAAAGATTAAGAGTAAAGGGAAAGGAAGATTATACCTACTAACAAGAGGATGAAAGATTGAAACTTGTATTAATAAGAAAAACCCAAAACAATCTCCCAAGGTTGTCAATCTTGGTTGAATCTTGAAGAATTCCCTTAATACAAAACTAATTACTAAGATTAACGATAAACTAAAGACTAATCTACAATAATCTAAGCTAATCTAGTCTAAAGTAGTCTAGGGTTTAGTGGGTAATCAAGAACATAATATAAGATTACAAGAGGGGGAGTATATATAGGGTTACAAGAACAAAGGAGAAGAAAAGAAGCAAGTGCGGGCTACAGCTACCTCATCCCGTCCGGGACAAAATGGTCCCGACTGGGACGGGGTGATCCCGGCCGGGACGGACCCAAAACAGACCCTTCGCATTTATGCACCTCATCTCGGACGGGATGAGGTCCTTCCCGACGGGGATGGGTCTTGTAGGCCTCCAATATGATCTTCAAGGTCCCTCCTTGCTTCTCATGGGCTTCTCATCGATTCTCGGGGCTCGGGATCGTGTCTAAGGGGCTCGGAAATGGGTCCCAAGCTCTCGGGATCGAATCCAAGGCACCGAGTGATCGTTCCTTCTCTTCGTTGGCTCTAAAAGTGTATGAAACGAGTCGGATTCGTTCCAATTCTCCATGAATGGCCTTGGGAACCTAAAACGAACTAGAAGAAGCATAAGTAGCCCAGAAACCGCTCGCAAGGAGCGATTCTACAAGAGAAACGGGGACCAAACGCAACAAAATAGGCACTAGAAACTACACTTATCAACTCCCCCATACTTAACCCTTACTCGCCCTCGAGTAAGCACAAACTAACTAAAAGAACTACACTACTAGCCGAGCGGGTATTAGCGCACCCTACGCCCTTTCAACTCACGCGAGAACACTTAGTGGACAAGTGCTCTCCGCGAGGCAAGTGGGGTCTTGCGATAAAACTGTGGATGCAACCGGACACAAAAACACACAAACAAACAAACACACACACAAACAAACACGAAACGGCTGCATCCAAGACAAAACAAATACTGCTTCCCTCAACAAAGCGGTGAAATAGACACCGGTTAAGGACTCAAGGCAAGCGACAACGTTCCCAAGCTAGCAATACAAACCAAAATGGACAGAACCCTAATAGTATGACGACAAAGCAACAAAAACGTTGGTAACTTACCTAGGTTCCTCCAAACCTTCCATGAACGTACTACGGGACGATTGGTGGGATGGAAAAAGGGATGAACCACGGTGTGAGTCGAGACAGTAGGTAAGTGAGACCCCGCCCCCTTTAGCAATGTGCCAAGAGGGTCGTCCCATGTTTAAGAACCGCCTAACTAGTCCAAGTAAATAGGTGGATAAGGTTTGCAAAATGAGGGAAGACCGATCATTACCGCTATCATCCTTTCTAGGGACTCGATCCTTTTGTAGGCTCTTCACGGTAACGATCGGAAAAAGGCTTATTTTGAGCGGGTGAGAATCTTTTTATGAGACGGTTTTCTTTTGGCATTTTTCTTTTCTTTTGCATTTTTGCTTTGTGTGTTGCTATGCCATTTCTTTTTCATCTTTTGTATTTTCTTTTTGGCTTTTTGTGCCTTTTCTTTTTCTTCAATCTTTTCTTTCTTTCATTTTCTTTCTTTTTCTTTTCTTTGCCCTTTTGGCTAGATTTGAGTTGTAGGCATTTCTTTTTTTTGCAACTAAGAAAGAGATTTCAACAATTTGCAACTTTATTTCGTGAATATGTGTAGGAGGTAGGGGAATGGGAGAGTCGGGAGCGCGCTTTCCCTTCAAACCCACAAAAAGGGGAGAACTTGGACTAATCAAACAATCTCTAACATGGTCACCTAAGAGACGGGACTCGGCAACCAAGGCCTTTTCACACCATGGGTGGTCATAATGGTCAAAATGCAAATCCCGTAGTAAATCCCTAGTAAGCTAGGTGGACTCGAGGTAAGAAACCAACGAAATCATTGATTTAGGGTCATTCTATTAGACTAAAGTCCAAGACTCGACTCATATTACTAGAAGGGGAAAGTAAACACTTGCACACTAGCCTCTAAACCGGGTTTTCGAAAACCGTTTACACACTAGACACAAGTACACATCACAAAACAAGGACACGACAAAAAACGAAAGAAAAGGATACAAAAGGCAACAAAACAAAACAAATCAAAACAAACATACAAAGAGAACAAACATCACCCCTAATTTGTAAATAAGCGACCAATCACCCACTAATATGCACAAAGTTCCACCCGAGCACACATCATCACAAATCTCCTCCAAACTCCACAAGAGACAAAGAGGGAAAAGGGATGAAAGATGTTACCGGATGTCTTGAAAGCTCTCCAAAGCTATCGGTGATTGAGCAACCTATAAGGAAAAAGGGAGGCAAAACACGCACAACACAACAAATATACGACATAACGACACAAAAGGAAAACACACAAAAAGAAAATCTTTTTGATTTTTGTGGAAATTTTTCAAATTTTTAGGGTTTTTAAAGATTTTTTGAAAAAACTACTAAAATAGAACTAACTACGATAGAATATCGCTCCCCCACACTTAAACCGAGCAATGTCCTCATGCTCGACCGTAGTGTATGGAGACACAAAAGAAAAGAAACTACGAAAATAAAGCTAAAAATCGAAAAGAAAAGTGGAGAAAAGGGTAGAATGTGTCCGGCCGGGGTGTAGTCAAGTCACCATGGGCCGAGACAAGAAAAGATATGGTAAGGGGGAGAAATAAAAAGAAGGAAATAAAAGGAAATGGGAGGGGAGGACTAGGTGTAATCAAGTCACCTAGCCCGGATTCCGCCCAAATCCGACTAAATCCTAGAAAAAGGGTGAAAATCTTGTAAATTTGGATTTTTCAAATGACCCTCGATGTAGTCACGTCATCGAGAGTCGGGAGCATCAATTACCAAGGCCCCGAGGGCCACCATGACACAAATGATAAAGGGAAGGGGAACTAACAAAAGAAGACAAGCAATAAAAGACGGAAAAGAAAGGATAGTTGTCGTACCATGCGGTTAGCAACTCACTCGCTCCATCGTCTCATAGGTCGGTATCGGGACGTAGCTTGTCTTTGTCATTGATATTCCTCTTCCTTCTCAATAAGGCCGCATGGTTAAAGTACAAGGGTATAAGGAGGTGGTATTTGATGTGAAAGTCGGTGTAAAGTGAAGAGAATATGAGGTGAAGGTGTATATATGGAGTGTAGGGGTCATATGATAGGTGCAAGGGTAAGTAGGGAGGTTGGGAGGGGGTATAAAGTGGTTGGGTGGGATCAAATGTCGAAGAAGAGGCAAAAAGGAGGAGCAGGGGACCATCCCGGTAGCGATGGATGGTCCCGGTCGGGATGACACACCCGAAAACTCGATTTTCAGCACACTCATCCCGATCGGGATGACATCCTTCCCGGTCGGGACGCTCCCTTCCCGGTCGGAATGCTCCCTTCCCGGTCGGGACACTCCCTTCCCGGTCGGGACGCTCCCTTCCCGGTCGGGACGCTCCCTTCCCGGTCGGGATGAGTCTTCTAATTCTTCATTTCCTTGATAGCTTCACCCACAAGACCACCAATACAAACCCGACTTCCTTGCTCAAAATCCATGCTCTATCAATAACCACTCCTTTCTAAGATTCATCTTCACTTTGCACCTAACAAATGAGCTCAAAACATCATCAAATTCTCTCCCCCACATCGCTCATCAAATTTCCAAATTACAAGAATTTCACAAACACACAAAAATCCTAGAGACAAAATCATAAATAACACAATTACAAACACAAAACTACAAAGAAGAAAGAAAGGGGAATATACAACATGACGGTTCTTAAGGAACTCCGTCAAACCTAGGATGGTGGACTCTTCATTCCTAGCCATAGCCATCAAGGGCTCGGAGGAGCAAGTCAAACGCAAGAGTCACATCAAAATGAGGGCTCACGCTACCGAGCCAAGCTATCCTCCAAAGCATCCAAGTCGGAAGCAAGAAGTAGTCACCTAAAGACCCAACGTCATCTTTCATGTTGGCTCCGGGGTCTATCCATCCTACGAGCTTCACCGACCTCTTCCTCCCTAAGCATCGTCTCCAATCACTAGCAAGCTTCAAGTCTTCATCATGAGGCACAAAAAATGGCTTTGGCCTCATTTCCTCGTCGCACACCCTCATACCTTCCTCAAGTTGTGGTTCCCCATCTTCAAGTCCCGGAACAACACTTATCCCCACATCATCTTGGAGAAGAGAATTGTGTAGACACCCGCACTATGTCATGTCCACAAATTGAAACTTCTACCGGCGGTTTCAATCTCTTCCAAGTCATTGCTTCGCTTACTTGCAAGGGGCTCTTGATGCTTTTCCATATTATCGCACAAGGGCAACTTGAGGTTGTCATTTTCACCCAAAAACTTCACCTCCTCAAATTCTTCACCAACATTGCCTTCAAAAAGGGTTATTTCCTCATTCGCCTCCTCTTGGGTGGACAATTGAGGTTCTTCAAAGCAAGCCTCGCTTCTCAAAGGGGATTCATTAGCGGCTTCGTCATTAGGTTGTTCCCCATCCCCAAGGGAACATCCCTCATCAAGTTGTGAAGATCGAGTTAAAAACATGAGGGTTTGAGCCGTTAAAGCATTCAATCTAGCATTACGTTCCTCACTTCCCCTTCGGAGTTCGGCCAAGATTTCATGGTCTTTTTGCAATTGTAAGGTCATTTCTCGTTGCATTTGAAGAATCGATTGATTTAACTCCAAGTTTGGCATTTGGTGGTCATTGGGGTTTTCTAGTGTTACTTGTGAACCTTGATGATGCCCAAGGGGTGGGGCATCATATGGTTGGTAGTGAGGTTGATATGATTAGTAGTATTGTGGGTTTTTGGGCTCATATTGTGGTTGAGGTGGAGGGTAATATGGTGGGTTTTGGGGAAATTGGCTTCCATAAGGTGAATCATGATGAAACATGGTGGGTTCACATTGATAGCTTGAGTAATAGTCACCATGATCATAGGAGTGATAAGCATTCACTTGTTGGTAGCCGTTTCCTTGTCCTTGAAGCTCATACCCACGGGTTTCTTGATTATCCCAAGGAGCTTGATAGTGGTAGGGAGATGTCATGTCATACCCTTGATTCATAGAGGGAGATGACTAGCTCATGGCGGCTTCCACGTGTGGGGAGTTTAGATCAAACCTCGCGCTTTGCTCGAAAACTAGGCTCCTACCCGGTTGGAAACCTCTCAAACTAACAACCGTCCGTTTATGCGCCTCTGAGTCGTAAGGAAGAGGGTGGTCACCACCTCTAGGAAAAAACTGTAGACTAGGAGCAAACGTGAGAAGTCTAGTGCTTTTCGGGCACTAGACAAGAAAGAAATAAACCTCACACACACAAGAAGCAAAAGAAAACAAAAAAAACTACAAAAGTGAAGAAAAAATCAAGTAAATAAGAAAACAAAGTCTAAACTAGCACCGTCCCCGGCAACGGCGCCAAATTGATAGGAGGGATTTGCTGTGGATCCCCACCAACAAGTAATATCCAACTAATCCTAACTGGGTAGAAAGGGTAAGTCGGGTCGAGTCCACGGGGACGGTAAAGAGGGTTTAGACCAAGTTCCACCTAAAGACTTGACTAGGTCTCGCGGCTAAGCTAAACTAGAATGATAAGAAGGGAAGGAAATATGACTAAAAATAGGCTAAGAAGGAGAAATCAAATAAGGAAAGAGTAGGGTTAGGTCGGGTTCATAAGTGTAGTGGGATGGTTGGGTAATCGAGGGTGTAGGTTTCACCTAGTCACTAAGGTCGATCCGCGCTCTCGCGTCAAAGCCAATGTCCGCACTCTCGTGTCTAAGACAAAACCCGAATACTCATGCAAGATATTACCCAATACACAAGGATTCAACCACAAATTAATCACCAAATGAGAAGAATAAAACAAGCAAGAGGAGCATTTGCAACTACTACTCTAACAAGCATTCCATCAAACACATGGGGTGCTCAACATATGACTAGTGACAAAGATTCAACCTTTACCCACAATCAACCCTAATCACCCATAATCAACACATAATCCCCCTACTAACCCCACAAAAGTCTACTCACACATAGTAAAACTAATACTAACACTATCAAAAGGAAACAACACAAATAACAAAACATCCATTATGAAACTAGCAAGAACAAGAACAATAAGAAAAGATTAAAACTTGAAAGATTAAACAAAGATTAAGAGTAAAGGGAAAGGAAGATTATACCTACTAACAAGAGGATGAAAGATTGAAACTTGTATTAATAAGAAAAACCCAAAAGAATCTCCCAAGGTTGTCAATCTTGGTTGAATCTTGAAGAATTCCCTTAATACAAAACTAATTACTAAGATTAACGATAAACTAAAGACTAATCTACACTAATATAAGCTAATCTAGTCTAAAGTAGTCTAGGGTTTAGTGGGTAATCAAGAACATAATATAAGATTACAAGAGGGGGAGTATATATAGGGTTGCAAGAACAAAGGAGAAGAAAAGAAGCAAGTGCGGGCCACAGCTGCCTCATCCCGTCCGAGACGAAATGGTCCCAACTGGGACGGGGTGATCCCGGCCGGGACGGACCCAAAACAGACCCTTCGCATTTGTGCACCTCATCCCGGACGGGATGAGGTCCTTCCCGACGGGGATGGGTCTTGTAGGCCTCCAATATGATCTTCAAGGTCCCTCCTTGCTTCTCATGGGCTTCTCATCGATTCTCGGGGCTCGGGATCGAGTCTAAGGGGCTCGGGAATGGGTCCCAAGCTCTCGGGATCGAATCCAAGGCACCGAGTGATTGTTCCTTCTCTTCGTTGGCTCTAAAAGTGTATGAAATGAGTCGGATTCGTTCCAATTCTTCATGAATGGCCTTGGGAACCTAAAACGAACTAGAAGAAGCATAAGTAGCCCAGAAACCGCTCGCAAGGAGCGATTCTACAAGAGAAACGGGGACCAAACGCAACAAAATAGGCACTACAAACTACACTTATCAACTCCCCCACACTTAACCCTTACTCGCCCTCGAGTAAGCACAAACTAACTAAAAGAACTACACTACTAGCCGAGCGGGTATTAGCGCACCTTATGCCCTTTCAACTCACGCGAGAACACTTAGTGGACAAGTGCTCTCCGCGAGGCAATTGGGGTCTTGCGACAAAACTGTGGATGCAACCGGTCACAAAAACACACAAATAAACAAATATACAAACAAACAAGCAATCGATTGCATCCAAGAAGAAATAAATACCGCTTCCCTCAACAAAGCGGTGAAAGATGCACCGGTTAAGGACTCAAGGCAAGTGACAACGTTCCCAGGCTAATAATACAAACCGATATGAACTAAACCCTAATAGTATGACAACAAAGCAATAAAAACGTTGGTAACTTACCTAGGTTCCTCCTAACCTTCTAAGAACGTACCACGGGACGGTCGGCGGGATGGAAAAAGGATGAACCACGGAGTTAGTCGACATTGTAGGTAAGTGAAGCCCCGCCCCCTTTAGCTATGAGCCAAGAGGGTCGTCCCGTGCCCAAAAATTGCCTAACTAGTCCAAGTAAAAAGGGTGGATATGGTTGCAAAATGAGGGAAGACCGATCATTACCGCTATCATCCTTCCTAGGGACTCGTTCCTTTGGTAGGCTCTTCACGGTAACGATCGGAGAAAGGCTTATTTTTGAGAGGGTGAGAATATTTTTGTGAGATGGTTTTCTTTTGGTATTTTTCTTTTTTATTTGACTTTTGAGTTGCTATGGCATTTCTTTTTCTTCTTTTGTATTTTCTTTTTGATTGTTGGGCCTTTTCTTTTTCTTCTTTCTTTTCTTTCTTTTCTTTCTTTCTTTTTCTTTTTCTTTCTTTCATTTGACTTGGCTAGCTCTTTTGATGAATCATGTTTTGTAGTCATTTCTTGCAACCAAGTAAGAATTTCAACAATTGCAACATATTTGTGGAAATGTGTAGGAGGTAGGGAAATGGGTGAGTTGGGGAGCGTCCTTCCCTTCAAACCCACAAAAAGGTGGAAAACTTGGACTAATCAAACAATTTCGAACACGGTCACCTAAGAGACGGGACTCGGCAACCAAGGCCTTTTCACTCCGTGGGTGGACATAGTGGTCAAAATGCAAAACACGTGGTAAATCCCTAGTAGACTAGGTGGACTCATGGTAAAGGACCAACAAAACTATTTATTTAGGGTCATTCTACTAGACTAAAGTCCAAGACTCGATGCATACTACTAGAAAGGGAAAGTGATTGCTCACTAGCCTCAAAACCAGGTTTTCGAAAACCTTTTTCCTACACAAGACACAAACCACACAACACAAAACAAAGACAAAAGAAAATGAAACGAAACAAGAAAAAACAAAACAAAATGAAAGAAAGGAAAGAAAACACACAAGGAAAACAAACACCACCCCGAAACATCCACATAAGCAACCAAATCAACCACAAACTCTACAAAGCTCCACCCGAGCACACGTCATCACACAATCTCCTCCAAACTCCACAAGAGACAAAGAGGAAAAAGGGATAAAAAGATGTTACCGGATGTCGCGAGCCTTCCGAAGATTACGGCGATCAAGGAACCTATGAGGAAAAAGGGAGGCAAAACACACAATATAACGAAAATACGACACAACGACACAAAAGGAAAAGACACAAAAGAAAATCTTTTTGATTTTTAGAAATTTTTCAAATTTTTAGGTTTTTTTTTTTAAAGATTTTTCGAAAAAAAACTACGAAAATAAAACTAACTAGGCTAGGAAATCGCGAAACATCCACATAAGCAACCAAATCAACCACAAACTCTACAAAGCTCCACCCGAGCACACATCATCACACAATCTCCTCCAAACTCCACAAGAGGCAAAGAGGAAAAAGGGATAAAAAGATGTTACCGGATGTCACGAGCCTTCCGAAGATTACGGCGATCAAGGAACCTATGAGGAAAAAGGGAGGCAAAACACACAATACAACAAAAATATGACACAACGACACAAAAGGAAAAGACACAAAAGAAAATCTTTTTGATTTTTAGATATTTTTCAAATTTCTAGGTTTTTTTAATTTTTTTTAAAAGATTTTTCGAAAATAAAACTAACTAGGCTAGGAAATCGCTCCCCCACACTTAAACCGAGCCATGTCCTCATGCTCGATCGGTAGTGTGTGGAAGACACTAAAAAAAAGAAAATAAAAAAATGGAAAATAAAACTAAAAAAAATGAAAGTGAAGGAAGGCTAGAATGTTTCCGGCCGGGGTGTAATCAAGTCACCAAGGGCCGAGACAAGAATAGATATGGATGGGGGAAGAAATAAAGAAAAGGAAATAAAAGGAAATGGGAGGGGAGGGCTAGGTGTAATCAAGTCACCTAGCCCGGATTCCGCCTAAATCCGACTAATTTGTACCAAAAGAAAATAAAAAAAAAAAGAAAAAGTGAAAAGAAGAAAAAAAAAAGAAAAAAAAAATCACACAAATACAAACACAAGAACTCTAAAGAAGAAGGAGGAATATACAACTTGACGGTTCTTAAGGAACTCCGCCAAACCGAGGATGGTGGACTCTTCCTTCCTAGCCATAGCCATCAAGGGCTCAGAGGAGCAAGTCAAATGGTCGAGCCACATCATAAAGAGGGCTCTCGCTACCGAGCCAAGCTATCCTCTAAAGCCTCCAAGTCGGAAGCAAGAAGTAGTCACATAAAGACCCAATTTCATCTTTCATGTGGTCTCCGGGGTCTTTCCATCCAACAAGCTTTATCGACCTCTTCCTCCCTAAGCATCGCCTCCAAACACAAGCAAGCTTCATATACTTAACATGAGGCATAAAAAGCGGTTTTGGCCCCACTTTCTTGTTGCATATCCTCATATCTTCCTCAAGTTGTGGTTCCCCATCTTCAAGTCTCCAAACATCATTTGGCCTCACATCATTTCGGAGGGGAGAGTTGAAACTTCTAACGGCGGTTTCAATCTCTTCCAAACCATTGCTTCGCTCACTTGCAAGAGGCTCATGATGTTCTTCTACATTTTCACACAAGGGCAACTTGGGCTCATCATTTTCACCCAATGACTTCACAACTCCTACCTCTTCATTCAACTCACTAACCTCCTCCAATTCTTCACCAACAATGCCTTCACCAAGGGTCATTTCCTCATTCGTCTCTTCTTGGGTAGACGATTGAGGTTCTTCAAAGCAAGTTTCGCTTCTAAAGGGGACGTCATCTGCGACTTCGTGATTTGGTTGCTCCCCTTGCTCGAGTGAGCACCCATCGTCTAGTTGGGACGTTCGGGTTAGAAACATTACGGTTTTAACCGATAACGCATTTAATCGAGCATCCAACGCCTCGTTTTCCCTTTGATATTGGGCCATGAATTCATCTTGTACCTTTTGCATTTGGATGGCCACTTCTTTTTGGCTCTTTTGCAATTGAAGAATCGATTGATATAACTCCAAGTTGGGCAATTGGTGGTCATTGGGGTCTTGTAACGCTCCTTGAAAATCTTGATGATGCCCAAGGAGTGGGGCATCATATTGTTGGTAGTGAGGTTGAGATGATTGGTAGTATTGTGGGTTTTGGGGTTCATATTGTGGTTGAGGTGAAGGGTAATATGGTGGGTTTTGGGGATATTGGCTTCCATATGGTGAATCATGATGAAACATGGTGGGTTCGCAATGATAGCTTGAGTAATAGCCACCAAGATCATAGGATTGATAAGCATTCACTTGTTGGTAGCCGTTTCCTTGCCCTTGAAGCTCATACCCATGGGTTTCTTGATTACCCCAAGAAGCTTGATAATAATTAGGAGTCATCATGTCATAGCTTTGATTCATAGAGCAAGAGGAGTAGCTCATGGTGGCTTCTAAGTGTGGGGAGTTTAGATCAAACCTCATGTATTGCTCGAAAATCGTGGCTCGTACCCGGTTGAGGACCTTCTCAAACTAGAAACTGTCCGTTAATGCGGCTCTGAGCTGCAAAGAAGAGGATGGTCACCACCTCTAGGCAAAAACTGTAGACTAGGAGCAAACGTGAGAAGTCTAGTGATTTTTGGGCACTAGACAAGAAGGAAATAAACTTCACACACAAAAGAAGCAAAAGAAAACAAAAAAAACTACAAAAACAAAGACAAAGTCAAGTAAATAGGCAAACAAAGTCTAAACTAGCACCGTCCCCGGCAACGGCGCCAAATTAATGGGAGGGATTTGCCGTGGATCCCTACCAGCAAGTAAAAACCAACTAATCCTAACTGGGTAGAAAGGGCAAGTCGGGTCGAGTCCACGGGGATGGTAAAGAGGGTTTAGACTAAGTTTCTCCTAAGGAGTTGACTAGATCTCAAGGCTAAACTAAACTAGAACAATAAGAAGGGAATAAACTATGACTAGGAACGAACTAGGTCTAACAACTAAGGCTAAATGATTCACTAACTAAATGAGTAATAACTGAGAAGAAGAGGAAAATAAATAGGAAAGGGACTAGGATTAGGTCGGGTTCAAGGGTGATGGAATGATCATGGAAGAGCTAAGGTGAAGGGGTAGTTGAGTTATCTAGGTATGGTCCGGGCTCTCGCTACTTAAACCGACCTAGAGGTTCCTCGCTCTCGCGCAAGAACCCATCCTAGAAACATACAAGACCACAAGAGAAAGGCAAGAAAGCATGTATTTGCAACTACAAGTCATTCAAGCAATTAATCAAACATGTTCTATTCACAAAACTAGGAAGCAACCAAAACTTCAACCAACATCTTAAACAAACCCTTAATCACCCATTAAACCACCAAATTCCCCTACTAATCCTAGCAAGATCACTACTCACTCATGTTCAAGATAATAAACCCAACACCCATAATGAAACATACATAAACATGAACATTCATAATTGATTATTGAAGATTACTAAACATAAACATAAATGAAAATTAAATAGAAGAGATTAAAGAGAAGAGGAATTATACCAACACTAGAAGATGAACAAAAAATTGAATCTTTGCATAAATAAACCCAAAGGAAGATCTTCAATGTTGTCAATAGAGTAGATCAACCCAAAAAGTCTTCAATATTACAAAGATGAAACTAGCATTAAACTAAGACTAAGGAGTAATTAAAGACTAATCTACACTAATCTAAGCTAAAGAATGTCTAGGGTTTCATAAGATAGTGCATGGTGCTTAAACAATACCAAGGGAGGGTATTTATAGGGTTACAAGAGCAAAGGAAATGAAAAGAAGAAACACGGGCTGCAGCAGGCCCTTCCCGTCCGGGAAGGATGGTGATCCCGAACGGGATGGGTGGTCCCGACCGGTAAGACTCTTGGTCCCGACCGGGATCATGAATAACACCGGGCGGTGTTATTCATAACACTGGGCGATGCTATGCTCTTCCCGGTCGGGAAGGGTGATGATCCCGACCGAGATGGTGGTCCCGACCGGGATGGCTCATGGTCTGATCGGGATAATGAATCTTCCCGGTCGGGATCACCATCCTTCCCGGCCGGGAAGGGCCTGCTGCAGCCCGTGTTTCTTCTTTTCATTTTCTTTGCTCTTGTAACCCTATAAATACCCTCCCTTGGTATTGTTTAAGCACCATGCACTATCTTATGAAACCCTAGACATTCTTTAGCTTAGATTAGTGTAGATTAGTCTTTAATTACTCCTTAATCTTAGTTTAATGCTAGTTTCATCTTTGTAATATTGAAGACTTTTTGGGTTGATCTACTCTATTGACAACATTGAAGATCTTCCTTTGGGTTTATTTATGCAAAGATTCAATCTTTTGTTCATCTTCTAGTGTTAGTATATCCTATTATCTTTAGTCTCTTCTATTTAGTTTTCATTTATGTTTATGTTTAGTAATCTTCAATAATCCATTATGAATGTTCATGTTTATGTATGTTTCATTATGGGTGTTGGTTTATTATCTTGAACATGAGTGAGTAGTGATCTTGCTAGGATTAGTAGGGAAATTTAGTGGTTTAATGGGTGATTAAGCGTTTGTTTAAGATGTTGGTGGAAGTTTTGGGGTCTTCCTAGTTTTGTGCATAGAACATGTTTGATGAATTGCTTGAATGACTTGTAGTTACAAATGCATGTTTTCTTGCCTTTCTCTTGCGGTCTTGTATGTTGCTAGGATGGGTTCTTGTGCGAGAGCGAGGAACCTCTAGGTCGGTTTAAGTAGCGAGAGCCCGGACCATACCTAGATAACTCGACTATTCCTTCACCTTAGCTCTTCCATGATCATTCCATCACCCTTGAACCCGACCTAATCCTAGTCCTTTTCCTATTTGTTTTCCTCTTCTTCTCAGTTATTACTCCTTTAGTTAGTGAATCCTTTAGCCTTAGTTGTTAGACCTAGTTCATTCCCAGTCATAGTTTATTCCCTTCTTATCGTTCTAGTTTAGTTTAGCCTTGGGATCTAGTCAAGTCCTTAGAGCAAGTCCAATAGCAACTTGTAGTTTGCCTTGCCACATCAATTCTGTAGCTACTTCATTTTTAACTTACATACTGCTCCAACAGTGAATCGTAACATCTTGTAGCTTGATTGGTCCCACATTATTAATTTCATCCAATAAGAAAATTTTCTTTTATTTTTTAAATGCAAGCTAATGTAGCTTGGGAGAGCTACAATGACTTTTAAGCTACAAAAAAAAATTCCCCTCCAATAGTTAGCTACATGTTCATGAACTTACAAATATTGAAAGCAAGTCCCTAAGAAACACTATTGGACTTGCTCTTAGGGGAAACCTAGTCGAAACCCTCTTTACCGTCCCCGTGGACTCGACCCGACTTGCCTTTTCTACCGAGTTAAGATTAGTTGGTTATTATTTGGTGGTGGGATCTACGGCAAATCCTTCCCATCAGACCACGCGCGGGTTTGGGTAGGCGAATGAATCTCGTGGTGAGATTGATCACGGGTTGAAATTTATGTCAAAGTTGGAGTCGCCACCGAATTTTATGGGAATTCGGACCCATTCGAGCCCACTCTATGTCGTCGTGGACCGTACACAAAGTACGGCCCATTTCGATTTCAGAGTTTATGGGGCTCGTCCCTTTTGCATTGCGATACCGATACCGTCTCTACCGGTTATCGTGTATAGAATGACTCTCGTGCGCCAACGGTTTCGGACATCCGGAATCCGAGGTTCTGAGTAAAGGGTGAGGGTACGTGTTGGGAAGCCCACTAAGGACACTTAACCCCGCCCGCACTTAGCGGCCTCTACTAAGACATCGTTCGTGTTCGTGTACGCGCGTTAGTAAAATGACTAAATGATATGCAAACAGCGTTTTCGGCTAAGCATGCGAATTATGTGTGAGCTACGTCATTTAATGCATCTAAATTATTGTCGGAGTAGTTTAGCATGTGATTTTCATTTAAATAAATAAATGGCAAACATCGAAAATAGAAAACTCGTAAATAAATTACAAATTACACGGGCGGAATACAACCCGGAATTCACAATACAACGAGCAATAAAATAGAATGATCGAATTATAAGCGGCAAATGCTAACTAGAAATGGACCCGTATATAATAAATATAAACTAGACCGTAAGTTGTACAAATGGACGAACTTCGATTAAATACACATTATATTGTGTATCAAACGGAGGACGGAGATATGGAACCTAGACGTGGTGCTAGCCCGATCCCAAATCTCGATGCCTTGTCCCGACTTATCACATCGAGAAATTAGCATCTAGATTAATCATGTACCGGATACGACTAAAGAGTCGTCGACACAAGGTTAATAGTGAAAAACATCGATCAAAGTCGTTCAAGTGAAATGATATGCATGAGTTTTGAAATGGTAGATCACGTGATTGACTTTGCATGCTACGACTAAGTCGTAAAAAAACGAGGCTCGGATGATGCTTGAAGCGCTCGGATTTGTTGGGCTAAAGGACCCACTCGATCGAGTCATGGCATGGACTCGATCGAGTGCGCCTTCGAGGTAGCTACTGCCCGGTTTTGGGGTGCTACTCGATCGAGTGGCCTATGACACTCGGTCGAGTGCCCCCTGTACGAGTTATAACACGTTTCGGAAAAGGTGGATACTCTATTTATTCATTCAAAATCGATGGTTGGCCGAGTTAAATAGAAATATGGTATGATTTAAATTTAACTCGGTTTTTGGTGCTATAATCGTGTACTATACGATTATAATACCGTCATCGGAATTTTGTGAAAAGATGTTATTATTGGATTGAAAAATTTGATTAGTGACGAAATGGTGTCCCTCCGCGTCACAACATCGAAACTAATCCTAACGGATTATGTGATGTTGATTTTCGCATCAACGGATTCCGTGCTAATCTTAGAAATGGAATCGAACGCGTTCAACTATGATCGACCACGATCACGTTACGCCCTTGAGTACTTGGGGCGGCGCTCCTCGAAAGGGTGCCACCTCCGTCGTGACTCGTAAAGGGATTAAACGGACTTGGTGCGGTGATCACAGTTAAACGTGTTCAACCCGAACTTTTTACTACTATTATAAACCTACGCGGTAAATAAGTGTTAAATGTTAGAATGCGAAAGAATAAAAAGTTAGTAACAAAAATAAAAAAAGTTAGTATACGATAATCAAACGTTAGTATTAGTGTACTAATACGATTATAATATGAAGCATAAAAATGCAAAATATAAATAGAGATAGTAAAGGTTGAGACGGGGTTGATGACACCCTCAACATACATGCTTAGCATGGCCTCGGCAATGGACTCGTAATAGCGACGGGAACGCGGGAGTATCGAGGATGTATGTAAAGTTATGGTGTGTGTGTGTGTGTATGGATGGTTTTGTCGGTTTTTTCGAGGGACAAATGACTCGGTTTTTTGTGTAGGATGGCTTAGGGTTGTAGTGTGGAGAGGATGCTAGACTTAGGTTGAAAATGTAGGGTTTTTTGTATATAAAAAATCTGAAAATGAAGAGCACAAGGAGGGGTATTTATAGAGTTTACCCCACGACCTAGGGTCACTCGATCGAGTGGCCCTAGTGCACTCGATCGAGTGCCCTGAGGATAGGGGTCTGTTGCGTTTTTTTTGCTCCACTCGATCGAGTGAGGTCAATCCACTCGATCGAGTGGATCGGGTTGGCGAGCCATTTTAGGAAATGGTTCACTCTTTTGATTCTTTGAGGATTGTGTTCGGGCGCAGGTTTCTAGAAGCGAACCTGGTTGACTTTATGTGACGGATTCGTCCTTGACCGGGTCTTGACCCAGTCGCTAAAAGACGTTTTTTATTTTCGGTGTCGGTTTTGGCCCAAATTAGTCTCATTTTACTCGGTACGACCCACTGGGCTTGAATTTGAGGTTGGTTTTGAGAGATTCGTATTCCGCTAAAAGCCCACGTCGGATATTATCGATTCCGAGCCCATATTGGAGTATACTAAGTCACGTTTGCGTCCGATCATCATCGGGTGTTTTGTCGGGAACTGCTATAGACACTAGTAGGCAAAATGCGGGTGTCTAGAACACGGTCATTGAATCCATTGTAACGGGATTTCGAGCACGGAATTGATTGAATGAATGAATGAACGTGATGAAGAAAGAGGTTTTTTTTAGGTTTGAATGAACGTGAATGATGAATGAACGTGAATGATGAATGAACGTGATCAAGGGAGTTATTGTTTCATAAATTCATGGGAGATATTTTAGGAACATAAATCTTTTTTTTTAAAATGCAAATACTAGGATGCATCTTGTCCATCCATCTTCATCCCATCCAATGGATGAGATGAGGACTTAGGGACTCATATAGAGTAAATGAATCATAAGAGCCTTACTATATATATATATATATATATATATATATATATATATATATAAATAGGTTCAAATAAGGGTAACAACTATTTGAAGGGCATAAGGTCAAGTGTTAAAGTTACACAAAAAGTGCTTAAAGTTACACGAGATGAGTGATAAAGTTGCACTTTATCACTTGAAGTGATAAAAGAGCTGAATGTTATAGTTACATATCAATTTTAAACAAATGCAACTTTATCGTATGTCATCTGTAACTTTAATATACACTTACTGAAACATGTTGCCATTATTTGAACCTACCTCTGTATATATATATATATATATATATATATAGAAGTGGGATCAGGTGAGTCCCTTAATATGTTTTGAGTCCTTGAGTTCCAATATCAGCCATTGATTCATTGTAAGATTAATGGTGTAGATTTAATCACATAATTAAGGTAATAACAATAATATCTTTCAAAATATATTTGTTTTTCTCTGTCCTCCCTTAATATCTCCCGCCTATCTCTCTATCTCTGTCAACCCTTTCAACTTCCCACTTTCACCGCCTATCCCTGTCAAGCTCATTCATTTCACCTCTTACCTCATTTTCTTACTCAATTTTCACCGCTTCCTCACAACAAGCGAGTCTATTTTGATTTCTGGAATACTCCCGCCTTCTTTACTGTCTTCATCATCTCCTCATCCTCGCTCATCTTCGCTCATACCGTCTACATTCATCAACGACGGAGCTACACAATTTTTGAACTCTAAACCTAAGGTAAATTAGGGTTTTTTATGTGGTTTTTATTTACTTTTAGAGTAAATTTTGGTTTTTTTCGTTATGCTGATTACCTTTAGTTGTTTTTTCTTTATTTTTCTCATTTTGTACCTAGAATGCACGGTTGATTAGTTTTTTATTTCCGATTTTGATTATATGCGTCTTTTGTTTTTCATGGCTCCCCTACATGTTATTTTTGTTACTTTAATGAACATTGTATGTTACTTTAATTGGTATCATTTGTTATTTTAAAGAATAACATATATAACTAACCTTACCCTTCTATTATTTGAATTCTAAACCTAAGGTAAATTAGGGTTTTTTCTGTGGTTTTTAATTACTTTTAGAGTAAATTTTGGTTTTGTTCGGTATGCTGATTACCTTTAGTTGTTTTTGTTTTATTTCTCTCATTTTGTACATAGAATGCACGGTTGATTAGTTCTTTATGTCCGATTTTGATTATATACGTCTTCTGTTTTCCATGGCTCCCCTGCATGTTATTTTCGTTACTTTAGTGAACATTGTTTGTTACTTTAGCTGGTATCATTCGTTATTTTAAAGAATAACCTATATAACTAACCTACCCTTCTATTGATACCATATTACCTGCAGCGTTTTGTAATGTATGTGTTTCTTGTTACTTTAATTCATGTATGTTGTTACTTTAATGCTTAATTTTTGTTACTGTAATTCATTTTCAGATGGCAAAAGGAGGTAAGATTGTCGCTGATGGTGTGAAGGAGGGTCAGGTCAAGAATCGAGCTCGACGGGCGATGAAAACGGCTGTCAAGCCTTCGAAGTTGAAGAAAATAGCTACCGAAGAGTCTGGTGAATCCAACGTCGACCGTTCGGCGTCGGTCAGATGCAGCCCGAAGCTCCTCGTTGATCTGATATCTAATTTAAACCAGAGGCAGCGTGAGGCGCTTAAAACAATCGGGTTTGGCGGTGTACTTGAAATGCACCTTAGTAGTTTCCCTGTAAAGTTTGCCACTGACTTCATGTCTTTATTTAGTGACGACACGCTGATTTTTCGGTGCGGGAGAAATCAGTTCCTGGTAACCAAGCACGATGTACATGACTGCTTCCTCCTTCCAGTTAGACCGGACCATGTTGAGCTGCTGCCGATGGGTCGATCGAAGGCAGCCGAATTCGAGTCCTTCGTGGAGCTGAAGAGAAAGTGGAGGGCTGATTTTCATGTCGCAAATGACGGTGATGCGATCCCTATGTCAAAGGTCCTTAGGAAACTACAGGAGGATGTAGAGGGTGGCGAGACGTTCTGTAGGATGTTCGTTCTCTACAGCATGTCGATATTTTTCAACCCGACGTCCAACCATGGTGTTGATCTGAGACTACTGAAGGCGGTGCAAGATGTACAGCGGATTAAAAACTTTGACTGGTGCACGTTCATCTTGGAAGGACTGGCGCAGGCGTGTGAGGATTTTGTGTTCAATAGCCGATCATATCTACTTGGCTGTGTGCCGTTTTTAATGATAACCTACTTCCAGCGGTTTGACTACCGCAATCTCCCGTGCCCGTGCGATCTCCCTTTGATCAAGCACTGGGATGGTCAACGCATGATTGAGCGGTTGGCCGGCGAGTTTATTGGTGGTGGGCTGGGATTGCTTACCCTATCTGATGTGAAGTACCCCCGTTGTGTACGTGTGGTGATGGGGGGAGACGCGCCGTCGTCGCTGAGGATTACACAGGACCGTCACGCTGATGATGGTACATTGCCTGGTCAAGAGGGCGATAAGTTCACCACCATCAAACTTCCTCGTGGCCTTGAAGATGATAGTGAGCTGAGGACCAAGGCTGTCGACGTAAGTAATCATGTCATTAATTCGTTAATGAATCTATATGTGTCTGACTTGGAGAATCAGTAAGGATTTAAATCTGGGATGTCTGTATATCTGCATGGTACTCTAACATATCTTCTGTTACTTTAGCAGATTATTGACGTTACTTTAGTGAACAATATGTGTTACTTTAATTCTTACAATCCGTTACTTTAACCTCCATCATCTACATTATTGATCCAGCATATATGTGTTACTTTGATCTATACCATCTGTTACTTTAATTAGTGTTATCTGTTACTTTCGTGTCCACCAGTAAGGATGTAAATCTTGGATGTCTGTAAATCTGCATGTTACCCAAACATATCTTCTGTTACTTTAGCATATAACCGACGTTACTCTAGTGAACATTATGCGTTACTTTAACGTTTACAGTTCGTTACTTTAACCTGTATCATCTACGTTATTGCTCCAACATATATGATGACACTTTTATTGAAAGATTATTGTTAATTTAGTTTATACTATCTGTTACTTTAGCGTCCACTCTCTTTTCTCTACACAGTTATTGTTTCTTGCAGGATGTCCATCACATTCATCTGATGATGGGAAGGAATGCTATCGTATTCCATGATTGGTGGGTCTCACATGCTGCGAAGATCAGGAGGATAACATCGGGAAATCCATTACCCGAAGACCCGGTGCCATCACAAGCATCCCAGTCATTCTGGGGAGGAGCAGAGCTACACCGGGTGGTGGATGAAGTCTGTGAGGCGCTGCGTCGTGCTAGGGATTTGTCATTGCAGGGGCTGGTATTTGAGGCCAAAAATACAAATCAAGGTGAGGAGGATTATCTTAACATTCAGCCGTACTCGACGGCTGAGATTAACGAGGTTATTCAGGAGGAACTGAATTTGGACAGTGACCACCAGTTAGTTCTTTCTCTGTGGGATATTGACAGAATTAGAGATGTGGAGGTCGGTGAGTGTTTGTCGGTGGTGGTAGACGGAAGGAAGGTCTTCCACCCATTCTTTTTTCATTCTTAAACGCAGCTGGTATGCATGCAAGTCGTCGATGAGAGGCTTGGGTGCTCTTGTGACTGTGATGTCCCAGATCCTGACCAGCTTACGCTGTTAGACTTGCTGTGTCGGGATAGCAGGCTTTTCAGGTCTGTTTTGTCTGCCAGGAAAGACGTAATCGACTACGTCTTCTACAAAATGAAAAATACAATGCATCGTGAGTGGTCTACATCTTCTAATTTTTTTTAATGCGTTTTATCGTCGCTTTTGTTAAATGTTTCATAGTCCGTTCGAATATTTGCAGAGAAATGATTGTGAGGTTCAGTGACTTTTTTAACATTCCCCGTGGTGAGTTGGCCACGCTGGCGCCTGGAGAGCAACTTTCGAATGCTGTAATTGACTGCTGGTGCATACTTATGAATCGCTTGGCAGCTGCTCAGTCTGCACCACGGCGGACATCACGTTGCTTCTTCGGTGTCAGCCACAGTGTAAGCTCTCTCATTCCCTTTCTCATCCAATACAATAAGTGCAACATTATCAACAAACTCTAGTAATATTAATATAATGTCATCATATCAGTTGATATAAAATATTTATACAAAAAAGTGTTTTACTGTGGTTCTATGGTTCTGTTACTGTAAGGCACTTTGTGCATTACTCTAATGATCGCGACCTGTTACTTCAACAAATGTCATGCAGGATACAGCTCTCCAGATTTGGAGGAACAGAAAGGGTGGTGTCTTTGTGGACATGAGCGAAGCACTGTTCAACTTCTGGAACATATGGATCGAAGAAAATGAAGGGAATCTCGATCTAGATTCTGATCTGGTATTTTTTATTTTAGATCCTATGTTTTGTAAGCTCCCACCTCTATTATAATTACGAATGCGATACCCATCTCCCACCTACAGGTATTCATTCCGGTGCTGTCGGAAAACAATGACCATTACAGCTGCGCGTGTATCAATTTTTTGTCACAGCGCATCGAATACCTTGATAATAGGTCCTATGACGAGGGGCAGTTTGAAAGTCTTCCTTACGTTGGGATCGCACGCCTCTTAGTAAGTCTGGTCATTTTGGTGTATATATTTACCGTTTGTTATATATAAATCGTCGTATATAAACATGGCATAAAAATGAATGGTGTTTCGTCATTTTCTCATTCTCATATGTTTTTATTTTATCTTATTGAATATCATCAAGGCCAAAGAAATGGGTAAGTATATGGTTCAGAGAGGCATCACCAAGGGGGCCAGTGTCTCTTCATTCCCTCTCGTCAACGTACCGTTCAGATGGCAGGGCAGCGGGTTATCGGCTAATGATTGCGGCGTATACCTCATGATACACATGATGTTGTACGCCGGTGAGGAGTTCGACTGTCCTTTGGGGACCTGCGAGGCGAACAATCTCTATAGGGCAGAAATTGCCGCGACGCTGTGTCTCTGTGACTTTAATAAGGAGAGGGACGTGTTGATATCGCGGGTGTCCTCCTTTGTAACTGATAAAGCCAACCATGCCATCAGTAAGACTATGTCAGATGTTGCCACGTCCGTCAGTGAGCCTGAAAAGAGGTCAGGAGAGGCGATCCCTGACGATAGACCCTCTAAAAAGAGCCGTGGGCCACCATCCACTCCAGAAACACCCGCTGCAGAACCCGCCCATCAATCACCGGACACCACCGGGTCATTATCTGTCCTTGGTAGTCGAGCTAGGGGTGACGGGGATGGCTTAGGATGCTCCATAGACTGTGGTGATGCGGATCCCAGTGTACCGATGGCATGCCCGTTCCTCTCAAACAACAGGACCCTGCTTGGAAATCTCCCCGTCATGCGGAAAAATGTCGTGGACTACTGCTTAATTCAGCACAACAATTACAACGGCAGGTAATAGCACGAACGCTACACATATCGTCAACATATTGTTGTCTAAATTTCTGTCATCTATCCGTTGTTTCGCGATGCCTAACGATCCGTTCTGAAAACAGCAAAATGGTTGCGGAGTACTCACCGTTGGCCGTGATGACTCGGGGTGATGTGATGTCCATGCTTCCGGGTGAGGACATGTCGTCATCTGTTGTCGAGTGCTGGTCAATGCTTACGAACAGCCTCGCTGCAAACGGCAGTGGGTCGGGTAATTCTCTGAAGATGGCGTATTTTGGTCTGCGACAAACGGTATGTATTAAATTAACCGCGCATGGAATATATAATCAATCGGCAGAATGTGTAGTGAAAAAGAGTGTGGACACTAAAGTAACAGATAATATCGACTAAAGTAACAAATTCTTTCAATTAAAGTAACATCATATATGTCACAAGAGCAATAATGTAGATGATACAGGTTAAAGTAACGGATCTCATGAATTGAAGTAACACACTTTGTGAGCTAAAGTAATGTCAGTTGCAAAAGTAACAGAAGGATCACTGAACCACAATGACACCAACCACTGCATTGAGTTAATTTTCACCACAATTACTTTTGTATTTGATTACATTTGTTTACGAGATGCGGTAATGAGGATTATTGCCGAAGATCCGGACAGTCCGTCCACTCAGAATGCAGATGCCTTGATGGAGCAATGGCATATATTCAGGAGTAATTGTGGTGGTACGTTGCAACTGGACGCTGAATTGTTCTTTGTGCCCATCAACGTCGACGAGTACTTCTCCTGCGTAGTAATCAACCGAATTAAAAAGACAGCCGATCTCCTCGACCACTGTCGTTATACGGCAATCAGAGATACAGACCTCTTTGCATCCATCAAGACAATTGTGAGCCTCTCTTTTATTCATTTAATCAGTTTTTAATCACAATCTTTGCGCGCCAACGAGCGATTTCCTTGACTTTTATCATCAATGACATTCAGGTGGGGAATATGAGTGACTTCCTTGACTTCTATAAAGTACCTGGTGCGGAGGAAATTGTGGCGTACAGGTTCCGCACGATTAAGCTTGGTTGGCAAGACAAAGTCAAGAACAAGGATGAGTCAGGGACATTTCTTCTGATGCACATGCTATTGTACGAGGCACGTGAATTCGTACATGAGGACCTCGGTAGGAAGATAAACAGAAGGTACCTGGTGGTTCAGCTTGCAGCCACTCTTCTCCTAGCAGACCTGAATAGCGCCCGGAAGCGGCTGATTGCTGATGTGAAAAAGTTTGTGGAAGCCAGGCCAAAATTAATTGAAGAATCGAAGGCTAAGGGGCTCAACACCTATAAGCGAGGAAAGGGCCGGAAACAGTAGCCCGTAAATGGTTGGATTAACTAGTACTTTCGTTTAACAAAAAACATAACCGTCGTTTAGTACAAGGTTTTGACAAATTGTGTTGTCAGAAAAACAGTTGCTTTCATTCTGTCACATTTCTATGTTATTATATCCTTTAAACTTTGTTACCCTAACTCGTATTGTTTGTTACTTCAATTAATGTCATGTGTTACTTCAACTCTAATATATTTCACCGTGCATCATGGTCTCTTAATTCAACGTAGGATCAACACAGCATCATACTTAAACAAAATTGTAATGCCTTCTTCATTGAGTACTCCACAAACAAATAGAAAAAGAATAACTTCTGTAATATCTGTAATTCGACTAACACTATTCCGCGTTACTGTAACTCATTTAGCATGTTACTCTAATGAATAATGTATGTTATTTTAACTGAATCTTACTCTAGTAAAATATTATATTATCCAAGGAATGAATATCTGCAATACAGTCAACACTTTAAAAATGAATTAGGTTTTCCGTGTTACTCTAATTCATCTAGCACGTTACTTTAATGAATTATGTGTGTTAGTTTAACCGAAACTTACTCTAGTCATAATATTCACCAAAGAATTAATATCTGTATTTAAATAAAATCTTTAAAAAGTGTTACTGTAATTAATTCAATTAGCTACTGTAAATTTTAGGCTATGTCGGTCTAAGAACCACAGTTCCCTAATCAGAATACTGGTTCATCTTCTGCATCCTCCTCGTCCTCATCTTCTGATTCTGGTTCTGATTCTGATTCATCGTCGGATGGTTTGAATGTCGCTGGCGGTCGTTTTGCAAAGGGATTGGGGCAATTCCTCTTGTCGTGATGCGCCATCTGCTTACAATTGTTGCACATCCGCTTGGGCTTCTTTGCAAGTGCAACGGATTTCGCTTTGCTTGATAACAACCTTTTGCCGCTTCCTTTTGTCTTGGAAATCTTCGGCGGGAGTATCGTTATCTCTGCTGTTGACGTACATCCCAGCATCTCTTCCAATTCCTGGGTTTTATTCAGTGTCTTGCTACCCCCAATCGGCTTAAGCTTCATCCTGAATTCGCTGATCAAAGCGCACATGCTCTCTACATCTTCTTTACTAGCAGACCGTAGAATACCCATCGTCTCATGAACCTCCGACCACAGTTTAGACATCTCTATCTGCTTTCCGTCTATGATGTCAATATCATCGCCTTTCAGACCGTCGTCACCAACACGAGAATTGCGCAGTGCATCCCTCGACCACCTTCTCGCAACGTAGTTATCGGGTATACTTGTCAGTCCCTTAGATGAATATATCCAAATTATGTGTCGACACAGTATTCCCCTTGTCTCAAACAATTTACATGTGCACTTGATGTCCGACGTCTCTGCAGGATGTTATTAAAATATTAAGACTATCAGAACCAACACCCTCAAACCGCGTTACTTTAACTCATATCTTGTGTTACTGTAATTCACACCTTTTGTTATTTTAATACACAAAATCACGCACAACAAAAGCATTCTGTGCTGGATCCACAAAATACAAATCGCATTACTTTAATTCATGTTGTGTGTTACTTTGATTTATTCATTCTGTTACTTTAACTCATAAACCCCGTATAAATGATGACAACAAGCAGGCCATTGCGTACCTTGTTTGTAGTTGACCAGGAATTCTTTACCCCTGGTGGCATCCCTCACTGTAGTTAGTTCAACCTCATCCCGTTCAGCAAATCCTCGCACACTGCACTTCCCCACTGAACCCGCCACCTCCTCTTGAAATTCATCAAAAATCACGTGGGTGTACACCCTTGTTGCGTGCTGTTCTATCAGGAGTTGGGTCATTGTCTTCGGTAGAGATTGTAGATTCTCGCTGTCAAGCTTCTTCTGGTTATACCTCTGCTGATCCATTGCGCTCTCGAACCGCATCCAGAATTCAACCAACGTTCCATGCTGGTTCTCAAACCGTTTGAAAAAACTGTTTTCGCTCTCCGATCTCTGTGTCGTTCGCATTAAGCCACCCATCTTCAGATCCCTGCAGTGTGCCATGACCCACTGCTTCCTGATCGAGAACGTAGTGGTGAACCACTGAACATCGCCCACGTCGTGCTCCTCCATTATTTCCATCCACCGCTCGTCGAATGCTGCTGCATCGATGTCCTCATCCCACACTATTGCATTCAGCTTCTTCAGGAATTCCTGGTAGTCAGCCCTCGAGGCACCATATTTAGTGGGTACCTTATTCATTATATGCCACATACAAAACCGTTGCCATGATGATTTGAACATCTTCGCGAACGATGCTATGATCCCGGGATCCTGGTAAGTGATGATGTATGCAGGTTCCTTGCCACCCATGGCCTTCAAGAACAGTTCGAACACCCAGTTGAACGATTCAAAGTCCTCGTGCGCAATGAGAGCGCCACCAAAAGTCACGAATCGTTTGTGGTGATCGACACCAGTGAACGGGGTGAATATCATCTTATATTTGTTCGTCCCGTATGTTGGATCGAATGAAACTGCGTCACCAAACAACCTGTAGTTCCTCCTAGCAACGCCGTCAGCCCAAAATACCCTGCTCAAACTACCGTCGTCATTCAGGTCGTAATAAAAAAAAAATCCCTCCCGATTGTCCACCATACCTCTGAAACGATCAATGAATAGCTGACCATCTCTCTCATGGACGAAGCACTTTATATCTCTGCCAATGTTTTTGAAGTCGACCAAGCTGGCACCTACGTTTGCGAACCCTTCAACCTGTTCCTTACACATCTTGTACGTCTGCGTGGCACCGATCTTCAGCTGAAACAATTCTTTTATTAAAGTAACGTATGACAGCAGTTGAAGTAACAGTAAGACGGCATTAAAGTAACCCGTTGATTAACTGAGCCAGACATTTTTTTAATTTACAGACGGCATTCATTAAAGTAACGGATGCTACGAACCACGGTAAGACAGCATGTGCATTAGAGTAACAAAATATTACCCATGGCGTGGTGTACTAAACACATAGTGACCTGAACTTATATAATTGAACCTGCAAGAAGCTACTCAATACGTACCCGTGAATTGTTCAGAATCATTTGCTTGTGGTACTTCGTGAGGTTTCTTGATAACTTATGAAATTCTCTGTCTTTTGGTGAAATTAGCTCGTGGTTGTGCCCACTGTGAAAAACAACAATTTTCATAGGTCCGCCATTGCTGAACAACTTAATTCTTGCCATACAACCAATACGACGGACCTTAGTTTTCCTTTTTGGTTCCTTCACAGTGACTCCCTCTGCCGTCTCCTTGACCTCTTCCCCCTTCGACGTCGCATCTTCGCTGACTTTCTTTTTCTTGTTAAAACCCTGCCTGTTACATACCAGCAGCTTTGATTTAATCTCACCACCCCGCCATCTTTTCGTTGTGTACCTCCTCACATCGAACCCGCAGGACAATGCGTAGATTTTATAAAAGTTTACCGCCTCTTCCTGGTCTTTGAATATCTGCCCTACGTATGGCGTGAAACTCTCTCCTACATCCCTGCACCATTCGTGTGCCGCTGTGTCATCTGAAAAGCAAACCACTGCATTGAGTTAATCAAATTACCAGAAGATGCGTATAAAATAGACACAAAGTAACTGATGAAAGTCGCTAAAGTAACGGGTGGTGTGCATTAAAGTAACGGCTATTGTGCACTAAAATAATGCTATTCAGATTTCATTCACATTTTTTAAAAATTATGTGGTAATACAGTGTTCATACAATGAGCGTAGAATCTGATAATAAGGAGTATTGCCTCCATGGTGTCTACAGTATAAATCAAAGACAAAAAAATTACGGTTTATTTGTTTGACCGGTTGAATATCAGCCATAGAGGGAGATTTCTGCAGCGGCACAAGGTGGAAGATGAATGACTTAACGTCTATTATAATTCGTTTACTGAACTTGTGTATTTTGATTGTAGGTTATTCTTATTGGATGTTGTTGACTATAGTAACGCAATATGTTTCTCTGAATGGGCAGTTAATATTTTTATTTGTTTCCTATTTTGTTGGGAATCACGTCCCACCATTATAGGAAACAATATCTTTTTAAATCATTATTTTAATATGGTGGTTTCATATATCCCAATTACTCTCTAGTGCTACAATAACAGATGGTAAGAACTAAAGTAACAACCAGTATAAATTAAAGTAACGGACCATAAAAGTAATACAATTTTGGCATTAAAATAATAGACTCTCTAAACCAAAGTAACACAGTATGTGAACTAAAATAACCCAACATATTTATAACGTAGAAAAGTAGAAACTAAAAATTCAGTATCATCTTAATGACTCCCTCCAATTTAGGAAACATTATCTTTTTTGTTTATTATTTTAATACGGCGATTTCATATATCGCAATGACTCTCTAATGTATTACAATTATCGGCGTGAAGAATTAAAGTAACAACTTAGATGAAATAAATTAACAGACACTCTACACCAAAGTAACACTGCATGTGAACTAAAATAACAAAAAAAAAATGTGTGCGCAGATATCGTTTCATGAATACGCAGTTCATTTTAAACAGAATCTGGTAATTTGCTATCATTTTAAACAGAAATTGGAAATTTAGAAACTACAATGTATATACTAACCGCTTGTTTTTCCTATGATTTGCATATCAGCCATTGAATGAAAAGTAGAAGGCGACTATTGATTGAATGTCTTCCCGATTGTATTTTTGAACGTCTTCGCGATTGTGGTTTTGAAATAAACTCTACCTTCGCTATATGAGGACAGTGACCGAATGAATGAGGTCTTGATTGTGTTATTTTGAAGAAAGAACGACGAACAACAGAAAGAATTATTTGAGTGAGCGAGAGAGAGATGAAGAAGAAGCGATGGAAACGAGAGAATGAATGATTGAATGTGTGTGAATGATACGTTACTATAATATTCTCCTTCCTATTTTGTTGGAGCAGTATCTTCTTAATTTTTTTTTATTAATCTAGTGATTTATCTCGTCCCTTGATCCATCTCCCATCCGACAGATGGGAAGAGGACTTAGGGACTCAATATATATAATGGACTCATAGGAACCCACCTATATATATATATATATATATATATCGTAATGCTTAATTTACATAGAGAAATGCTAAAGATTTGTAAGAGTATGACGACAAAACAAAGCAAGACTAGAAAGGCTTTATGAGGAAGGATGAAAGAGGAAGATCCGATGAGCATGCAGTACGTAATCTCGGATTAAAGATTTAAAAACAGAATAGCATTTAAAATGTTATGGTTGGTGATTGGTGAATGAGGAACATTTTTGCTAAATAGGCTGAAAAACACCGACCTTCACTGTATAGCTTGATTGCATTGAGAGAATGCTGATGCAGATAGAGCTAACTGTCATAGCCGGAGACCATGAATCGTACAAGATAAACTAGTTAGATGCACATTATCACTTCATTATCACTTCATTATCACTAGAACCACTCTATTACCATCCATTATCACTACATTAGATTAGATCATTTTTTCCATCTTCATCCATTAGCTTAGATAGAAAGCTAGTAGTTCTTCATAGTTTTTATCAATCTTCATCTTCTTAGATTTATATTCAAGCTTTGTAAGAATTTTAGTTTTATTGAAGATCTTTTGGAGATTATCAAAGGATTAGTGACAAATCCCTTGTCCTCTTCATCAAGGCTTCATCTTATTTTATGCAATCTTCATCTTTATTATTGTCATTTTCCTCCATTGTCGGAATATTTCTTTTTTTCTCCCTCATCTCTAGATTAGATTTAATATTGTTCTTCATTATTGCACCGTTTTCATTGATTTTACTTGCATCTTTTTTAGATCACCTTGTAGTTTCTTTTATTGATCGCAATTTTCTTCATTGTCTTGTTGTTATTTTCTCTAGATTTAATCATTATGCATGTTATTGTTATTTTCTCCATTGTTAATGTTTTTGTAGTTTCCTTCATGAGTTGTGAGTAGTTTCCTTGTTGGGGGGGGTTAGGAAGGAAGATCTTGGGTTATTTGAATTGAGGAATTTTGATTTGCTTGCTTGCTTGTTGGTTTTTCTTGTTTGAGGTTGTTGTGTCATTGTTGACTTAGTCCGGCCAACTAGATCGAACTTGAATCATTTCTACCGATATGGGGAAACTCGGGATAGAAATTCTTGAGATGCCGTGTTGGCCTAACATTATTCATGGTTTTCTGCACAACTGAAGAATTGGCCTTCTTATGAATCTCCAATTTCTTATCTAATAATCAACATTTTTTTTGCACTTTTATTACTGCTCAAATGTGATTCTACAACTACTAGAGCCAGTTATCGATACTATTTGAATCTTAATTATTATGCAACAATGCAAAGTGGCTCGGCAACTGACGCAATTCTTGAAGCAATTATTAGTTTGAGCCTTTTTAATGTAGTCCTTTACACGAAGGTAAGCCTACTCTCATGTCATACCCCCTTTTACCCCACCCTTCGCAGAAAACCCTTTGCGGCAATGTTCTTGTTGTGTTACTGCTTGAAACTAACTATGAGTATGCATGGTGCTTGAATTCGGTTTAAATTGCTTCCGCATTCCTCTTCATGGTTTATGACACGTCATGAAATTTATGTAGAATGTCAAATTGGTCGCCGAGGTGACATCAATGTCTAGGAAAACAAAAGAGGAATTCACTTACACTGAGGAAGTTAGGGAAGCAGCTAGTACTAGAAGAGGAATGAAACTGGATGCAAGTAACACTATTCTCTTCCTATGCTTTACCTCTAGCATATTATATTTTGTTTGTGTGATTGTACCTTTACTTGTTGAGGTATTTCTATGTTAGGGTCAAGTCACTTAATTTAACTTTTTAATTTACATAGTCGACAAAAAATGTGAAGCCTCGCAATCGTTCAACTGTGGTAATAAATTATAGTTGCACAATTTTGCTTCTTCAGAGAGAAGAAACGTTGTCAAATTGTTGCTTGAACATTGAGAAGAAGATTATTATGTTTTCAGTAGATAAAATCACCCATGTGCTTTTAAGGTTGTCAAATTGGTGCTTGAATATTTTGTTTCTTGGATAAGGTATATAAATTTGCGAGTTTAATGCTCGGAAACATGTTATCTGATCTTGTCCACTGCAATCCTTTTTTTTTTCATTTCAAATGACCATAAGAAATAGTAAGTCTTTTGTCCATCATTTTATTACCGATAGTCTCTATATAGGACAAACATATTTATTCTCGTGTAAATTTTATAAGTGATGTGTAATATTTGTTTTTTTGCCAGGTCGGATTATAGAAAAAGGATTCATGGCCTATTGGTTTTGACAATGTCTTATTATAGTCAAGCTTAAAAGAAGCGGTTACACTAAAAGATACAGCCCCAAAACAGAAGCTTAGTGATGAAGTAGCTATAAGCTCTAGCAATTCTAACTTTTTGCATTAGACAAATTTAAGCTTATTTTATGTTTCAATTAGGTCTTAATTAATGAATCGAGTTCCTTATGATAGAACCCTTTTGTAATGATAAGTTTCGATTTTTAATAGGGCTATTTAATAGCAATAATACTGACTATTGGGCGTATTCCATAAATAATACAAATTACAGTTAATCCCAGAATAATACGGAGTATTGAAGTAGTCTTATGAGAATGGTACAGTGGACTGGTTACCTGAGTAACCGGTCCACCTACCTTAAGCGCGTCATTTACTTCAGTTTTGACTTTTCATTACTTTGAAATCAACAGTCACCATCACCACTTCACTCTCCACTTCTCCCTCTCCCTTTCTCTTCATGCAACCATTACTGTCCATCACCACACCTTCAACCTTCATTTAACATCTCCAACCCTAATCTTCTAATCTCGTTCGCAATTTCGTAAGTAAATTCGTGCCTATTCTTCAGTTTTTTTTTCTTCGAATTTTGCGAGTTGAAGTTGGTTTAATCGTTAATCGACACTGACAGATGCTGGGTTGAAGTTCGTTCGCTTTAGAGTATTTCGACGACAATGGCAGAGGTAAGTTACTCGCTTTTCTGAATTCAATTCATATTTCTAGGGTTTTTGATCATTTTACCACCTAATTCAATCTTAATCAAGCAAATTGTTAGGTAAAATTAGTGTTTTTCATTCACTTACCTAACATAAAACTTCATTCGACAACTTTGAACCAGAATTTGAAGAGCTTGCATTTGATGGAGAGCCCACTATTAGATTTAATGGAAATGAAACTTTTTAAATTTTCTTGCAAAGTTGCCATTAAAGACCTAGAATTAAGTAGGGGAGAGATGGAGAAAGAGGGTAAAGAAGGAGGAGGGTGGGTGTGGATTTAATGTAATGGAGTTGCCGGTTGCTTTTCAACAAAATTACCTACGGTTGTAGGTAACAAAGTCCACTGTACCATTCTCACAACACTACTCCAATACTCCGTATTATTCTGAGATTAACTGTAATTTGTATTATTTATGGAATACGCCCAATAGTCAGTATTATTGTTATTAAATAACCCTTTTTAATATTATACATGATAATATTTCACTCTGTATATGTTGTCTTTTTTAATTAGTTACTTTTTATTAAGAAAAAGAAATACCAACTAGCCAAAAAAAAATTAAAAGAACAATAATGTAACATGTATCAATAAAAAAAATTATTAAATTAAAAGGAAAAAAAGATTGTTAAAGAAACAAAAAATGTGCTGAACCTTATATTCATGAAAAGAGTTTAGACAACGTTTATATAGGCATTTACCAGCATTAAAACAAATGCCACCAAAGCTTCTAGCAACATTGGATATGGCGGCATTAAATCGTATGCTGCTAAAACTTTTCGTGGTAGTTACATATGCTGCCTAACCCTAAATTAAACACTGTTAAAAGTCTATTATGTTGTAGTGGGTCTCGACGGAGGATTGGGAATGACCAGACAACATGGGTATGGAAGGCTCCTTGGATTAAAGAGGGAAATGGTCGGTATATCTCTGCCCCAAGGCTACCTAATGCTTGTGGTGATGTGCTACTAGTGAGAGACTTGATGGCAGAAAACGGGCATAGTTGGAATGTCGATCTTGTCCATTTGCTCTTTCTACCTTATGAACGGGATGCGATCCTTAATATGCGAGTTTGTTGGGAGGATAGGCAGGATGATTAGGTTTGGGACCTTGAGAAGAATGACACATACTCAGTTCGCACGGCGTATAAAAAACTCATGAATGGGTGGGTGGAAGAGGAAGGGGTGTCATCTAATGCTATGGAGAAATGGATCTGGAATTGCGTTTGGAGTACGAACACCGTTCCCATGGTAAATATTTTCTTCTGGCAATTGTGCCCTGAGGCTATTCCAACCAAAGGTCGGCTTGCGTCCCGGATTAGCTCAATGCAAGCCACGTGCCCGGTTTGTGCTTGTGAGATTGAAACTTGCTTGCACCTTGTCAAAGAGTGTAAATGGCTTGGCGGTATTTGGGACAAACTCGAGATGGATATTAAACTGGACCATGACCACGGGATGGTGAGGAATTCAATTCATGCTTACGTGTTGGGTGGTTTGAAAATCGTGGAACAAGTTGATGTTTGACAACATAAGGGCTAGGGGAGGATACGGTGATGAGGGTACTGGAGATGCAGAGAGAGATGACGAGCCGTGATTTGAGTAGTGGCGAGGTTCAAGAAAGTGCTAGGATGGCAGGGGAAACATGGCAAATGAGGTGGGAATGACCTATGCCAGAGTAGGTCAAGATAAACTGTGATACGAAGTAAAAAGCGGGTGGGGTACGGGTTTGGGGGTCGTATGCCGAGACGAGGAGGGGCTGGTGTTATGGGGTCTTGCATTGAGGGATACCAAGGTCGTTGACCCGAGTGAAGCTGAAGCGGAGGCCATTTGGTTAGGCGTTCAAGAGGCGACAAGACGGGGGCACGCGAAAGTCATGGTGGAGGGCTATTGCAGACCGGTTATCGACATTCTACGAGACAAGATGGCATATAGGAGTGAGCTCTATGAGTGTTGCTCGGAGATCAAGGAGGATAGCGGAGGGCTTCTCGGGAGTTCGATGGTCTTATATCAGGCGTAGTTTTATTTTGATAGCTCACTCTTTTGTGCATTTTGAGTTTTTATCCGTACCTATTAGACGTGTTTGGGGTACCCAGGTGCCTCAGGAGTTCGAACTTTTAGGATTGGCCGATTTGCATGAATCTAATTAAGTCTCCGAATGGGAATTCAAGAAAAAAAATAGATATATAGAACGACCAACGAACGAGTAGCATTTATATTGGTAATATCAACGTGTTTACGTGTTGGTTCCCTCTTCTCTCTTAAACGCTCTCCCAAAATAGTAAAACTCTAGCCTAATATTGTTGCCGCTCCCCTACCACCCTCAGCCCCTGACGTCCTTGCTGGTCGGAGATTGGTCGTGTTCTGACCTATTTCCTGCCGCATGTACAATTCACCCCTCATTCAGTAGGTTAATTTTCATTCCCCCAACCCCTTCTCTTCGTCGATAGTGGCCATCTTCCGTCCTCCATTGTCCAATATGTTTTCTTTTGTTTTTTTGGTTGTTGATGGTGGTCGCCGACCTGCTCCCCGCCTGTTCATCACGTCGGCTCCGTCCAGCCTTCCCCGTCCCCCTCCGGTCTTGTCGTTGGCTCCTGTCTGTTCGCTGTCTTGTGGTTCGACGGGGGAGTTCCCCTATCCCCCCACCCCCTTCTCCGCCCTCCGGCAACCGTCTTCCCTCTCCCCATTTTAGAGCTTGCTGTCAGGTCTGTGTTTCTAGCCTCTCCCCTTTCATCGACTACTGTTGTTGGGTGTTCCCTCCCCCCTCACCCTTCGTTGTTAGTCTGTGTTTGTTTTGTTGGTTGGCTACTTGGCTTTCTTGTTTATGTTTAGGTTGCTCCGTTTTGTCTAGGCTGTCAGATTTGGGTTGCTCGGTTTTGTACGGTTTCAGCTTGGTTTCTTGGTCCGATTGGTCGGGTCTTTTTGGCTGGTTGACAGGTGTGTGGTTGTAAGGGTCTGGTTGGTTTAACCATATTTTTGATATCCTTATCATTTCTTTCTTATCTCTGGACAATGGTCACGTTAGTGTCTCTTCCGTTTGGGCGGTGTATGGGTTGCTCGTTTTGAACGGTTTTTGGTCTGTGATGTCTTATCGTGGTGGATCTAGGGTTCTGAGGTGTTGTTGGGTTCTCGGTGGCTTCTTCCATAATGACCTTTCATGTTGTTGTTCTTTTTAGTAGTTTCCTAGTAATAAGTTTAAGTTTTGCTTTTCTTAAGAATAAAAGTCTCCCTAAGGAGGCTTGTTTGCGCTTGGTGAGAGTTGTCATGACCATCGATTGGTCATGGATAAGATTTTCGGGTTGTCCTTATCCTCGACTCTATGGATATTTCTTGGTTCCTTTGTTCAATTGCCATATGATTGTAGGGTTCGATCTTCAAGATATAGGAGTTTTTTTCTCCATTAGAGACAGGCTTCATCGCTTTGCTCTCACCCGTTTCTTTCTACGCCTTTTTCGGAAGTGCGTAAGTACATCATGGCCTCGTCACTTTATGGGACATATGTCTGGATGGTATCTGGGAGTCAGTTAACGTGTTACTAATGTGGATGAAGACACTCATGTTCAAGGAACCGTTCAACAACAACTCATCTCTATCACCCGGCGCCTTTCCTTTACCGTTTTTGTTTTATTAGTTGTAGTTTGTGATGTCGTTTTTAAATTCAATAAAGGATGTTGATAGGGTCAGCTACCTGCTGAGTGTCGCCCGTTAACCAGAGACCCGGGACCGACTTGACCCTGAAGGAGCCTGGATCGACAATGGGCACGGTGCCGGAACCTCCAGCCGAATCCACCTGGCCGACCCCCAGGGGCACACCTCTAGAGATAGCCAACCCCCTTACCCTAAGACCGGCCCTGAGGTTCGACCCCTGCTCGGTCGGGCCGAGCCCTCCCGCACTCCCTCCAAGGGATTGCTGGCCATCGGTCGCTCCAACCCCGAGGGTGTTCCAGCCACTCTTCTAATCCTAGCCTAAGGTAAGGGGCATGTGTGAACCACGCACCCCCCGCTCTCTCTCTCTCTCTCTCTCTCTCTCCCTCTCTCTTTTGTGGAAACCTATAAATACCCCACTATATTCATTCATAAAGGGGTAATTAACTTTCCCTCACTAAAATCTCTCTCTAGAAAATGCCACCTTGTTCCTCACGAACAAGGTCCATTAAGTTCATTTCACGGACTGACTTAGGCATCGGAGATGATACTCTCGGACACCCCCGAGGCCCTGTTTGCTCCTTGCGCAGGTGTGAATGGCCTGATCCGCCGGGAAGGTCTGACACTAGCAGAAAAAGAAGTGAGACGTGAAGTTCAAACAATGTCCAAGAATAGATTCGAGCTAGATCCAAACCTGATTTAGAGTTGATTGTTTCCTAACCGGAACAATTTGGCGTCGTCTGAGAGAACAATCGAGTTAGAAATCCTCAAAGGACAAAAAGTCACCAAAAAATGCATGAGAACAAAGAGATCAACACAGTTACAGATCCAACAAGGCAAGCCATCATCCCACGATTTGACATGCCTACAACGCCACGAGACGTCGTGCCAGCCGCCCCCTGGGGGCGGGCAGACCACGCCTCCTGGTACTCTGAGTAGGGGAGCAGGGGCCGCGAGGGGAGTAGGAGGCAGAGCAGGGCTTGGGCCTGGAGCTCACTCCCGCTCAAGCCACGCATGCCGCTACTTTCTTTACAGTCATGCTCAACAAGGAGGTCACGCCTGAGGACTTGGTGGGCAGACTAGCGACGACCCCAAGACGCATGGAGTACCAAGCTCTACAGGCGCAGGAGGAACGAAGCGAACCGCCGCCAAAAGAATCTAGCGCAAGGCAAAGATAGCTGCAAGAAGTTACGTTCAAGTCAAAAAGCGATTATTGGCCGATACACAGGAGACAGAGCCTAAGAGAAAAGACGGTTCATTTTATACCATAGAGTCAACCGCATCCGCTGAGAAAGGCTCCCTATAACAAGGCATGCCTCAATCCCCGGGAACCTGTCACGACACGTCTGGGCCCAAAGCGAACCTGAGTGTTGGACAGGATAACCTCGGCGGAAAAGCGACCAAAAACAAAAGGTCTATCGAAAATCATGCAGGCCAGGCTTAACCAAGGTCAGCCAATTGAGCCGAGGCACCCCCAGGCCGGAGGGGCGAAGGAAGGTCTGGAAATGGGACTCCCGCATCCGCCTCAAGGAAAACGCTCGAGATCTCGACACCAGTCCCCCAAAAGGTGGAACGAAGCCATAAGCAGGCACACCCATTGGACACCGTTCTCCGAGTGGTAAGATCCCAACCCCGAGCAGGTGAGAAGACCTGGGGGATTATAATTGCCAATCAGAGGGAGGCCAGACGAGAATCTTGGGTAGACCCACCATGACGCCACTTCATCCGGATGTCTAGTGCTGCCCGATCCCCAAGATAAAAATGCCGACGGTCAGGTTCGATGGAACCACCGATCCAGAGGACCACTTGGGTGCATATGAGAGTCACATAAGAATGTATGATACAGAAGACGCCGTCTAGTGTAAGATCTTCCCAATGACCCTTGTAGGGCTCGCTCAAGGATGGTTCCGGGACCTGCCTCGAGGATCTATCTACACGTTCAAAGAACTCACAACAGTCTTCCCAGACTAGTACGCCAGAAACAAAATGTGTAGGCTCACTCGCTTCGACTTAATGACACTGAAGCAGAGGAAGGGCGAATCCATCAAAAAGTATCTCAAGAGTTTCAACCTCGCCTTTAAGCAGGTGAGGGAAATTGATGATCCCACCGCGGCCTATGCACTGACAAACTCTCTTGTGCCCGGAGAAATGAAGAACCAGCTTATCTGCACCCAGCCTGAATCCTTGGCCAGGGCTCGAAAGATAGGTGAGGGTTTCATGCTTCAAGAAGAGTTCCATAGTCTGCATGACACACCTCAGGGGGCAACACAGAACACCCGTGGCAGGGGAGAATCAGCCGGCAAGCAGAAAAGAGAAGAGTAACGCCCCCAGAAAAGAGCGTATACCTTAGCAACCAAAATTCGATAGCTATACTGCTCTCAACAAATTAATGGCTGAAATCTTCGAACTAGAGAAAGAGGCAGCAAAGTGGAACCGCCCGAACAAACCTCATTACCCTAAAGGTGACCCAAAGAAGTTATGCACATTCCACAAAAGCATAGGGCATACTACCAAAGAATGCCGACAATTGAAGGATGAAATCGAAAACCTTATCAGGAATGGCTGGCAGGCCGCCCACGCCGCTAAAACAAAAAACCAGAAAGCACCGACCGATAGGTCGGAAATGTCGAGGCAAGATCGGCTCGTCATCCACGTGGTGTTAGGTTACGTTGGGTGTTAGATGAGTCGCAGGGGTCGGAAGCGGCAACTGCGCAAACTCCAAAACCAAATCTGTTACGCTGAGAAAGCCGGAACCCCGACCATTCTGACACTCAGTATTACCCCGGAGGATGGAGGATGAGTCGTATATCCGCAAAACGATCCGTTGGTCCTGTCCCTGGTTATCAACAATCATATTGTCAAGAGATGTATGGTGGACACAAGTACCTACACTAATTTGCTTTACAAGGACGAATTTGAAAAGATGAACCTGAAAACCAGACACCTGAAGCCCGCCCCAAGATCCTTGTACGGGTTCAGCGGCGCAGGCATTGTACCAATGGGCATCATCGAGCTGCCCGTTACATTCGGGGAGGGCATCTCGGCCCGCAATATCCGTGCGTCTTTCGTTGTAGTCTATGCGAAGTCAGTCTACAACGCCCCGATAGGCAGAGCCACCCTGGATGAGGTTGAAGCTGTCATTTCCATCTGAGCACTCACAGTAGCATATGTCACAGACTTTCGAATGGAAGGCATGATACATGGCGACCAGGGGACAGCTCGTCAGTGCTACTCGGTAGCTCTGCAGGGTCCAAGGCCGAACCGAAGGGAAAGAAGAAGATGTGCAACAACCCCACTAGGGAAAGAGAGTTTCCTGCCGACCAACTGACAATTGAGCAGCCAGCTGACCTCCCGGAACCTGGGGAAGAGAGCAGGCTGGTGAAGCTAGAGCCTGGACGACCAATCCTCGTTGGCACTGATAAGTGTAGTTTGTACTGCCTATTTCGTAGTGTTTTGGTCCCATTTTCCTTGTGGAATCGCTCCTTGGGAGCGATTTATGGGCTACTTATGCTTCCTTTAGTTCGTTTCAGGTTCCCGAGACCATTCGTGAAGAGTTGGAGCGATTCGGACTCAATACATACACTTTTCGGAGCCAACGAAGTGAAGAAACGATCACTCGATGCCTTGGATTCGACCCCGAGACCTTGGGACCCAATCCCGAGCCTTTGAGACCCGATATCGAGTCCCGAGAATCGATGAGAAGTCCATGTGAAGCAAGGAGGGACCAAAAGGATCATATTGGAGGCCTACAAGACTCATCCCCGACGGGTATGACCTCAACCCGTCCGGGATGAAGTGCACAAAAGAGGAGCTGCTGTTTTGAGGCCTTCCTGACCGGGAAGGGGTCCATCCCAACCGGGACCACCTCATCCCGACCGGAACCAACTCATCCCGGACGGGATGGCCCAATTACAGCCCGTGATTGCTTGTTTCATCTCCCTTTGCATTGTAACCCTATAAATACCCTTCCTCTTGTAATCTAAACTCATGTTCTTCACCTCCCACTAAACCCTAGACTATTTTAGGTTAGATTAGTTTAGATTAGAGTAGATTAGTAGGTAATTAGTCGTTAATCCTAGTTTTACTCTGGTATTATTGGATCTCTTGAAGAATCTATCAAGCTTGACAACCTTGGTGGAATTGTTTGGGTTTTCTTCTATGCAAGTGTTCTTCTTTTCATCCTTAGTAGTTGGTATAATCTTTCTCATCCTTGTTTACTCTTAATCTTGTTTGTTCATCCAAGTTTTAATCTTTGTTCATTATATTGTTCATATTTCATTGTTTCCACTAGTTTCATTATGGATGTTATGTTGTTTGTGTTGTTTCTTCTTGTTAGTGTTAGTTTTAGTTTAGATATTTTTGTGTAGACTGTTGCTAGGGTTAGTAGGGTGATTAGGGTGTTAATTGGATGATTGAGGGTTTGTTGGAGATGTTGGTGGAAGATTTGGGGTTTCCTCTTGGTTTGATGCATATTACATGTTTGTTGAAATGCTTGAGTGGCTAGTAGTTGCAATTACATGTTTTTCTTGCCTTTTCTCTTGTGGGTGATGGTTTGCTTGTGGGTTTGGTTCCCTCACTAAGTAGCGAGAGCCCGATGAGGACGACCCCTAGGTCGGTCTAAGTTGCGAGAGCCCTGATGCGATCTAGGCCACAATAACACGCTAGTAGCCCCGTTTGTCATGTGTGTCGCCAAGATGGGTTTTAGGTGGAACCTCTAGGTTGGTCTAAGTAGCGAGAGCCCGGACCACACCTAGATTACCCGACTACCCCCTTCACCTTTACTCTTCCTTGACCATTCCATTGCCCCTTTGAACCCGACCTAATCCTAGCCCGTTTTCCTTAGTTGTTCTCTCCGTTACCGTAGTCTTAGCCTTAGCCTTCTCTCCCTTCCTATTACTCTAGTTTAGTTTAGCTCGTTGACTTAGTCTCGTATTTGGGTGACCTTAGTCTAGACGCCTCTTACCGTCCCCGTGGATTCGACCCGACTTACCCTAGCTACCCACTAGGATTAGTTGGTTATTTATTTGATCGGCGGGATCCACGACAATTCCCACCATCAATTTGGCGCCGTTGCCGGGGACGGTGCTAGTTTGGACATTGTTTTCCTAGTTACTTGACTTTGTGTTTGTGTTTGTGTTTTTCTTTTTTTCTTTTTTTGTTACCTTGCTTCTTGTGTGTGTGAAGTTTATTTCTCACTTGTCTAGTGCCCAAAAAGCACTAGGCTTCTCACGTTTGCTCTTAGTCTACAGTTTGTGCTTAGAGGTGGTGACCATCTTCTTCTTGCAACTCAGAGCCGCTTTAACGGACGGTTGCTAGATTGAGAAGTCCTCAACCGGGTATGAGCTACGATTTTCGAGCGAGCATGGGGTTTGATCTAAACTCCCCACACATGGAAGCCGATATGAGCTACTCCTCTTCTTCTATGAACCAAAGCTATGACATGATGACTCCTAATTACTATCAAGCTTCTTGGGAGGATCAAGACTCTAGTGGGTATGAACTTCAAGGTTATGAAAATGGCTACCAACCAGTGAACGATTACCAATCCTACGATCATGGTGACTATAACTCGAGTTATCAATGTGAACCCACCATGTTCAATCAAGATTCACCTTATGGAAGCCAATACCCACAAAACCCACCATATTACCCTCCACCCCAACCACAATATGAACACCATGATCCACAATACTACCAATCACCTCAACCTCACTACCAACAATATGATGCCCCACCCCTTGGGCATCATCAAGATTTTCAAGGAGCTTTACAAGACCCCAATGACCACCAATCGTCAAACTTGGAGCTACATCAATCGATGCTTCAAATGCAACAAGAAATGGCCATCCAATCGCAAAAGAATAATGAACTCTTGGCCGAAATCCTTAGGGAAAGGGAGAAATCTAAAGCTAGATTGCATGCTTTAACGGCTCAAACCCTAATGCTCTTAACTCGATCCTCACAACTTGATGAGGGATGTTCATTTGGGGAAGGGGAACAACCCAATGACGAGGCCGTTATTGAATTCCCTATAAGGAGCGAGTATTGCTTTGAAGAGCCTCAATCGTCTACCCAAAAAGAGACGAATGAGGATATGACTCTTGGTGAAGGCATCGTTGGTGAAGAATTGGAGGAGGATAGTGAGTTGGATGGTTTGGTGGAATTTGTGAGGATGTTGGGTGAAATTGATAGCCTCGAGTTGCCCTTGTGCGAGAATGTGGATAAGCATCTAGAGCCCCTAGCTAGTGAACCAAGCAATGACTTGGAAGAGATTGAAACCGCCGGTAGAAGTTTCGATCCTCTTCTCCAAGATGATGTGGGGACGAATGATGAAGATGGGGAACCACAACTTGAGGAAAGTGTGGGGGTGTGCAACAAGGAAATGGGGCCAAAGCCGTTTTTTGTGCCTCGTTTCTTGGAAATGAAGCTTGCTAGTGATTGGAGGCGATGCCTAGGGAGGAAGAGGTCGGTGAAGCTCGTAGGATGGATAGACCCCGGAGACGACATGAATGATGACGTTGGGTCTTGGGATTCCCACTTCTCGCCTCTACCTTGGAGGCCGTGGAGGTTAGCTAGGCTCGAGCGCTTCTTGGGCCTTCATTATGATGTCGGTAGTGCGTTCGACTTCCTCCTCCATGCCCTTGAGGGCTATGGTTGAAGAAGAGTCCACCATCCCAGGTTTGATGGAGTTCCTAAAGAACCGTCATGTTGTATATTCCCCTTCCTCTTCTTTAGAGTACTTGTGCTTGTATTTGTGTGTTTTGTTTCTTGGATTTATTTGTTTTTGTGGGACTCTTGTAATTGTTTTGGTATTTTGATGAGCGATGTGAGGGAGTGAATTTGATGTGTATTTTGAGTTTATTGTGATAGGTGAAGTGAAGATGACTTCTTGAAAGAATTGGTTATCGATAGAGCTTGGAATGTGAGTAAGGGAATCGGTTTTTGGGGTCATGGGAGTAATGAAGACCCTTCCCGACAGGGAAGGGTGTGTCATCCCGACTGGGATGGGGCCGTCCCGATCGGGATGAGGGTGCCAAAAGTCGAGTCTACTGGAGTGCCATCCCGACCGGGAAGGGAGCTTCCCGATCGGGACGGGTGTGACATCCCGACCGGGACCATCCATCCCGACCGGGATGGTCCCCTACTCCTTTTTGGTGCCTCTTCTTCGACATTTAAGCCCACCCAACCATTCTATACCCCCACCCAACCTCCCTACCTTCCTTGCTCATATCATACCACCCACATACTTCATTTTCATACCCTCACTTCATCTTCTATCTACTTGACACAGACTTTCACATCAATTTCTACCCCCTCACACCATTACTACCTCAACCATGCGGTATTATCGAGAATGAAGAGGAATAACAATGATGAAGACTAGCTATGTGCTTACATTGATCATTGAGACGATGGAGTGAGTAAGTTGCTAACCGATCGGTATGGCCACTATCCTTTCTTTTCCGTCTTTTATAGCTTGTCTCCCTTTGCATACTCCCCTTCCCTTATCATTTGTGTTGTGGTGGCCTTCGAGGCCTTGGTTTTGGTTGCTCCCGACTCTCGATGATGTGACTACATCGAGAGTCATTTTTAAAATCCAATTTTTACAAGATTTTCACTTTCTTTTTTTTGAGGATTTAGTCGGATTTAGGCGGAATCCGGGCTAGGTGACTTGATTACACCTAGCCATCCCCTCCCATTTCCTTTTATTTCCTTCTTTTTATTTCTTCCCCCATCCATATCTTTTCTTGTCTCGGCCCATGGTGACTTGACTACACCCCGGCCGGACACATTCTACCATTTTCTCCACTTTATTTTTAATTTTTAGCTTTATTTTCGTAGTTCCTTTTATTTTCTTTTGTGCTCCCATGCACTACGGTCGAGCATGAGGACATTGCTCGGCTTAAGTGTGGGGGAGCGATATTCTATTGTAGTTAGTTTTATTTTAGTAGTTTTTCTAAAAATCTTTAAAAACCCTAAAAATTTGAAAATTTTCACAAAAAATCAAAAAGATTTTCTTTTGTGTGTTTTACTTTTGTCTCGTTGTGTCGTGTATTTGTTTTGTTGTGTGTGTTTTGCCTCCCTTTTCCTTATAGGTTGCTTAATCACCGTTAGTTTTGGAAAGCTTTCAAGACATCCGGTAACATCTTCTATCCCTTTTCCCTCTTTATTTCGTGAGAAATTTGGAGAAGGTTTGTGATGTGGTGTGCTCAGGTGGAGCTTTATAATGCTTGTGGTTGGTTTGGTGACTTGTTTGGAAGCTCGGGGTGGTGTTTGTGTTGTTTGTTTGTTTGTTTGTTTTGTTTGTTCTTGTTTTGTGGCCTTTTATCTCTTTTTCTTTCGTTTTCGTCGTGTCTTCGTTTTGTGTCTTGTGTGTTTAAAAAGGTTTTCGAAAACCCGGTTTAGAGGCTAGTGTGCGAGTGTCTACTTTCCCTTCCTAGTGGTATAAATCGAGTCTTGGACTTTAGCCTAGTAGAATGACCCTAAATCAATGATTACATTGGTTTCTTACCTTGAGTCCACCTAGCTTACTAGGGATTTACTACGGGATTTGCATTTTGACCATTTCGACCACCCACGGTGTGAAAAGGCCTTGGTTGCCGAGTCCCGTCCCCTAGGTGACCATGTTTGAAATTTGCTCGATTAGCCCAAGTTCTCAACTTTTTGTGGGTTTGAAGGGAAGGACGCTCCCCAACTCTCCCATTTACCTACCTCCTACACATATCCACACAATAAATTGCAATTTGTTGAGTTCTCTCTTTCTTGTCACACAAAGAAATGCCAAAAAGCCAAATCAAGCCAAAAAGAGCAAAGAAAAGAAAATGAAAGAAAATGAATGAAAGAAAAGATTGAAGAAAAACAAAAGGCACAAAAGCCAAAAAGAAAATAGAAAAGAAGAAAAAGAAATGGCATGGCAAAACAAAGCAAAAATGCAAAAGAAGAAGAAAATGCCAAAGAAAATCGTCTCACAAAAATAGAAACCTCACACCTCACAAAATAAGCCTTTTACCGACTATTACCTTGAAGAGCCTACCAAAGGACCAAGTCCCTAGGAAGGATGATAGCGGTAATGGTCGGTCTTCCCTCATTTTGCATATTTCCACCTTTTTACTTGGACTAGTTAGGCGGTTTCGGACATGGGACGACCCTCTTGGCTCACGGTAAAGGGGGCGGGTCTTCACTTACCTACAGTGTCGACTAACACCGTGGATCATCACTTCCCACTCCGCCGATCGTCCCGTAGTACGTTCTTAGAAAGTTAGGAGGACCTAGGTAAGTTACCAACGTTTTTATTGCTTTGTCGTCATACTATTAGGATTTAGTTCATTTTGGTTTGTATTGCTAGCTTGGGAACGTTGTCACTTGCCTCGAGTCCCAAACCGGTGCTTCTTTCAACGCTTGTCTAAGGGAAGCGGTATTTCTTTTGTTTTGGGTGCAACCGTTTATTTGTTTGTTTGTACGTTTGTTTGTCTATGTGTTTTGTGTCCGGTTGCATCCACGGTTTTGTCGCAAGACCCCACTTGCCTTGCGGAGTGCACTTTTCCTCTAAGTGCACTCGCGTGAGTTGAAAGGGTGTAGGGTGCGCTAATACCCACTCGGTTAGTTTAGTAGATAGTATGTGCTTACTCGAGGGCGAGTAAGGGTTAAGTGTGGGGGAGTTGATAAGTGTAGTTTGTAGTGCCTATTTCGTAGTGTTTTGGTCCCATTTTCCTTGTGGAATCGCTCCTTGGGAGCGATTTATGGGCTACTTTTGCTTCCTCTAGTTCAGTTCAGGTTCCTGAGACCATTCGTGAAGAGTTGGAGCGATTCCGACTCAATACATACACTTTTCGGAGCCAACGAAGTGAAGGAACGATCACTCGATGCCTTGGATTCGACCCCGAGACCTTGGGACCCAATGCCGAGCCTCCGAGACCCGATCCCGAGTCCCGAGAATCGATGAGAAGTTCATGTGAAGCAAGGAGGGACCAAAAGTATCATATTGGAGGCCTACAAGACTCATCCCCGACGGGTATGGCCTCAACCCGTCCGGGATGAAGTGCACAAAAGAGGAGCTGCTGTTTTGAGGCCTTCCCGACCGGGAAGGGGTCCATCCCGACAGGGACCACCTCATCCCGATCGGGACCAACTCATCCCGGACGGGATGGCCCAGTTACAGCCCGTTATTGCTTGTTTCATCTCCCTTTGCATTGTAACCCTATAAATACCCTTCCTCTTGTAATCTAAGCTCATGTTCTTCACCTCCCACTAAACCCTAGACTATTTTAGGTTATATTAGTTTAGATTAGAGTAGATTAGTCGGTAATTAGTCGTTAATCCTAGTTTTACTCTTGTATTATTGGATCTCTTGAAGAATCTATCAAGCTTGACAACCTTGGTGGAATTGTTTGGGTTTTCTTCTATGCAAGTGTTCTTCTTTTCATCCTTAGTCTTGTTTACTCTTAATCTTGTTTGTTCATCCAAGTTTTAATCTTTGTTCATTATATTGTTCATATTTCATTGTTTCCACTAGTTTCATTATGGATGTTATGTTGTTTGTGTTGTTTCTTCTTGTTAGTGTTAGTTTTAGTTTAGATATGTTTCTGTAGACTCTTGCTAGGGTTAGTAGGGTGATTAGGGTGTTAATTGGATGATTGAGGGTTTGTTGTAGATGTTGGTGGAAGATTTGGGGTTTCCTCTTGGCTTGATGCATATTACATGTTTGTTGAAATGCTTGAGTGAATAGTAGTTGCAATTACTTGTTTTTCTTGCCTTTTCTCTTGTGGGTGATGGTTTTCTTGTGAGTTTGGTTCCCTCACTAAGTAGCGAGAGCCCGGTGAGGACGACCCCTAGGTCGGTCTAAGTTGCGAGAGCCCGGATGCGATCTAGGCCACAATAACACGCTAGTAGCCCCGTTTGTCATGTGTGTCGCCAAGATGGGTTTTAGGTGGAATCTCAAGGTTGGTCTAAGTAGGAGAGCCCGGACCACACCTAGATTACCCGACTACCCCCTTCACCTTTACTCTTCCTTGACCATTCCATTGCCCCTTTGAACCCGACCTAATCCTAGCCCGTTTTCCTTAGTTGTTCTCTCCGTTACCGTAGTCTTAGCCTTAGTCTTCTCTCCCTTCCTATTACTCTAGTTTAGTTTAGCTCGTTGACTTAGTCTCATATTTGGGTGACCTTAGTCTAGACGCCTCTTACCGTCCCCGTGGATTCGACCCGACTTACCCTAGCTACCCACTAGGATTAGTTGGTTATTTATTTGATCGGCGGGATCCACGACAAATCCCACCATCAGGCACCGATCTAGATTGGCACTACAGAAAAGAATTGATTAAGGTGTTACAAGATAACAAGGGCGTCTTCGCATATTCGGCCGACGAGATGTCGGGGGTGGACCCAGGCCATATTGTGCATAAGTTAAATGTCGACCCAAACGCTAGGTCAGTCAAGCAGAAGAAGAGAAACATGTCAGCTGATAAGGACCCGATCATGAAGGAGGAAATCAAAAAACTCCCGAAGGCCGACTTCATTGAAAGTTGTGACTATCCTAAGTGGCTGGCCAATGTTGTTATGGTAAGGAAAACATCAGGGGCTTGGAGAATGTGTATTGACTTCACCAATCTCGACAAGGCATGCCCAAAAGACTGCTACCATCTGCCAAGAATTGACCAGCTGGTCGACGCCACCAGCAGACACTCAATGTTGAGTTTCGCAGATGCCTTCTCAGGGTACCACTAAGTATACCTGTGGAAGTCGGACAGGGTAAAGAGCGCGTTCATCACGAGCGTCAGAAGATATATGTACAAAATGATGCCTTTTGGCCTCAAGAATGCAGGTGCTACCTACCAACGCCTGGTGGATCAGGTCTTCGAGAAACAGAAAGGTAGAAACCTGGAGACTTATGTTGATGATGCAATAGTAAAGAGCAAGGGGGACGAGGAACATCTGGAGGACCTAAGGGAAACCTTCAACTCACTCCAAGCCTACCAGATGAAGCTCAACCCTAAGAAGTGCACCTTTTGGGTCAGATCAGGAAAGTTCCTTGGTTTCTTGGTCAGTGCCCGAGGAATAGATTCCAACCCTGAGAAGGTAAAAGCCATCCAAGACCTGCCAGAGCCCAAAACAATCAGAGGCATACAACGACTGATCGGCCGGATGATCGCCCTTGCGCGGCTCATAGCCAGGTCGACTGATAAAACAACACCTTTCTTCAAAGTCTTTAAAGGAAACAAACAGTTCAGATAGAAAGCTAAACAAAAGGAGGCATTCAGACAGTTGAAAGAGCACCTAAAGCAACTACCAACCCTGGTTAGGCCGATGAGTGGGGAAAAACTCTTCCAATACATAGCTGTTACCAACTCAACTGTAAGCGCAGTCATTCCAACGAAAGAGGCTAGGGCCCAATAGCTGATCTATTTCGTGAGTCATGCCCTCAGACCGGCTGAGAAAAATTACCCGGTGGTTAAAAAGGCGGCATATGCAGTGGTGGTAGCAGCGCGGAAACTCCGACCATATTTCGACACACACCTCGTCGTCGTACTCCTAGACCAACCCCTGGAGAAGGTCCTCGAAAAATTCGAAAAATCCAGAAGGCTGTTGAAATGGGTCATAGAACTCAGCGGCCTAGGCTCCCAGACTCTAGCGGACTTCCTCCCTAAATGCTCCCACTCGGAAGAAGACAACCCCCTCGCCCGGGAATGGCTGGTATTCACGGATGGGTCATCCATGGCCAATGGTTCGGGGGCTTCCGTATTGAAGAGCCCAAAGAGGGGGTCGATTTCGAACATGCGCTCAGGTTCACCTCTCCAGCGTCTAATAATGAGGCGAAATATGAAGTTGTCCTGGCAGGCGTTAATCTGGCTGTGGCCGCCGGAGCAGAATGAATCATACTAGCCACTGACTCCCAGCTCATTGGTAACCAGATCAATGGGAAATATGAGGCCAGGGACCTGACCATGGTCTCGTATCTAGAAAAAGTAAAGCAGGAACTATCAAAGCTCAAGTCCTATGAACTCAAGCAAGTCCCCAGGTCGCAGAAAAACCGAGTCGATGCCTTATCCAAGCTAGCGAGCTCTAGCCTACAAGACATCAGGAGGTCGGTCTGGGTGGACGTGATACAAGAGAGGTCACCAGCACCCCACCAGCAGGTCAATGTGATTGAAGGGGTAGAGTCCGAAAACTACTGGATGACGCCAATTATCCGGTTTAAAAAAGACGGAACCCTACCCGAACACCCTACGCAACGAAAGAGGATGTTATCGAAGACAGCTTGATATACATTAATCGAGGGTGAGTTGTACCAGAAATCATTCTCTTCGCCCCTACTCAAGTGCCTACTCAAGTGCCTGGCAGAGCAGGTAGCCGAGGTTCTAGACGACATCCATTCTGGGATTTGTGGGCCCCACATCGGAGGAAGAACCCTCGCTCATAAGGCACTAAGAGCGAGATACTACTGGCCCATAATGCTGGCCGACGCAAAAGACGTAACCTCCAAATGTAGGAAGTGGCAACTCTTCGCACCAGTAATTCATGCTTCAGCACAAGATCTATGAGCAATCCTCTCTTCCATTCCCTTTGCTTAGTGAGGAATGAATATCCTCGGACCTTTCACTGTAGCAACAGGAGGGAGAAAGTGTCTCATAGTTGCGATTGATAACTTCACTAGGTGGGTGGAGACAAAGGCAGTCCCAAACAACACTGAGCCGACGGTCAGAAAGGTCATCTGGAGGAACGTTATCACACGGTATGGCCTGCCCACGGTACTGGTTTTCGACCACGACAGGCAATTCGACAACGATCCTCTAAGGGCCTGGCTGGAAAGTCATGGGATCGTAGTTGCCTACTCCGTTGTACCCGCAGACCAACGACCAGGCTGAGGCTGCCAACAAACAAATCTTAAACGGGCTGAAGAAGATGGTAGACGATCTCAAGAGAAGATGGGCGAACTAACTCCCGAGCGTTCTATGGTCAATAAGAACGACCAGAAAATAGTCCACTGGACAAACTCCCTTTGGGCTGGTCTGTGGTGCAGAGGCCCTTTTACCCATTGAGATCAGGATCCCAACTCTCAGGTCCCAATTGTTCGACAAAGCCAGCAATGAGGCAGCAATGACTGAAGCCCTTGACCTGGTAGGTGAGATAAGGCAAGAGGCCAGGTCGAATATCGCGGCATATAAACAGAGGATGAGAAGACTTTACAACAAAAAAGTAAGTACAAGAAGTTTCCAGGTAGGAGACCTGGTCTTACAAAAAACCCAAGCATTTGGAAGGGCAAGAGAGCACGGCAAGCTAAGCGCCAACTGGGAGGATCCCTACCAAATCACTCAGGTCATCATGGGCCACGACACCTACAAACTTGCCAATGCCGAAGGACAAGAGCTTGCATCACATTGGAATGCAGACACTCTAAGGAAGTACTATGTTTAGTTATGGTTTCCGAGTTTTTTTAGGTTCCCTAAAAAATGACGGAGGACGCTCAAAAAACATTGTCGACGGCTTTATCGAGACTGTTAGATTTTTCTTCAAGAAATGAAAGATCTACCTTCTGCTTATACTCGTTGTATGTTCGATTTGTACCTCACACACAAACGAGCAGGGGGCAATAGGGGGAGAGCCCCGCTGTTCTGATAAAATGGACCCCCCCCAACGTAAGTCCCTCTGCCTACCTCTAGGAAGGCAGGGGGCAGGCCCCCTGATTTCGACAAGAAATCAGGGACAGACCAGGCAACAGAACCAAACCAACAAGACTTGATACGCATTCAGCCTTGTATAAAAAAACATAAGTCCCTCTGGCTTCAATCGGGTGTTTGTTAACTTGATACACACACACACACAATACACACACACACACACACATATATATTAATTATAATTTTCTTATTTACGAATTGTATTAAGGAGGACGGTTCAGTACAATAGCCATTCTAATTGTAATTCAATTAAATAAGACGATTCCGCCTTCAACTGTCCTATTTGTAAACACTTTTATATGACGGTTTGACCTTCTTGGAACCGCGCTATTTGATTTAATAGGACGTCAAGCTAAAGGACGGTTCCTTATTCAATATAGGATGGTTAACAACCATCCTATTTAATCTTAATTGTGGTAGTGACAGGGCTTTTATGGCAACAATTGACAAGCACAATGAACCTTGCTACTATCGAGAGGCGGGAAGAGAGAGATTGATGCCTTGGAAAAGAACGGGACATGAAAAGTTGTGACTTTATCTAAGGGCAGGAGATCAATTGGATGCAAATGGGTTTATAAAATTAAATATCGTGTAGATGGAACAGTGGAGCGATACAAAACGAGACTTTTAGCGCAAGGATTTACCTAAGTGGAAAGTATAGACTATCATGAAACCTATGAACCTGTCGCAGAAATGACAAGTGTATGGTATATGTTGGCCGTGGCAGTATAGAAGGGATGGTTTATCGAGCAATTGGATGTGAACAATGCCTTCTTGCATAGAGATCTTGATGAAGAGGTATACATGAAAATCCCACAAGGTTTTGACAATGGTCAAAATGGTAAGGTATGTAAGCAGGTTTCCCGCAATTGGTTCGCGAAATTGACACAATCAATGAAAAACTACAGGTTTGTGCAATCCTTGGCCGATTATTCGCTATTTAAGTTCAATCGAGATGAGATTTTGGAATGTTGGTCTATGTGGATGATATGATCATGGTGAGCAACGATCATAAAACTTGTGACAACTTCAAGAGTTTCATAGATAAAAAATTTGGGATAAAAGATTTGGGAAAAATCAAATACTTCCTAGGAATAGAAGTGGCACATAGTGGGAATGTGTTATTTCTAAACCAACGAAAGTATGCATTGGGGATTATCGAGGAAGCAGGAATGAAAGGAGCTCGACCAACTTACACTCCGATCCAACCCGGACATAAATTGACTCTGGCAAGCGGCTGTGTACTAAGGGATGTCATGAAATACAGGAGGCTAGCCGGGAGGTTCTTGTATTTGACCATCACGAGGCCGGATTTAGTCTATGTGGTACATATATTGTCCCAATTGTCCCAATTTGTTAACGAACCTAGAAACGAGCACTGGGAATCAGCTTTGAGAGTGGTTCGTTATATCAACCAGAACCCGAGCAAAGGAATCGAGTTGCGGAAAGACGGAGATTTACAGTTACGAGGGTATTGTGACTCGGACCATGTTAGGCGCTCGGTCACACGGAAATCATTGAGCGGATATTTTGTTTTGATAGGCAAGTCACCTATTTCTTGGAGAGTGAACAAATAGGTGTCAGTGTCAAAATTATCAACAGAAGCAGAATACAGAGCCATGGGATTTGCGACTAGTGAGCTAATATGGCTTAAAGCCTTTCTTGCATCATTTGGCATTTTTCATACAAACTCGATGAATTTAAATTGTGATAATAAAGCAGCAATACACATAGCTCGGAATCCAATATTTTATGACAGGACGAAACATATTGAGATTGACTTTCATTTTGAACGACATCATTTGAGAGAAAAGACAATTAGTTTGTCTCATATCCGAAGTAAAAAACAAATTGCAGATTTATTCACTAAAGCACTGATAAGTCGGTATTTCTGCATATTTTACCCCTTTAATATTATTATTTTTATGTCGTCTTTCGTATTATTTGAATTAAAATGATTATTTTATATAAGTTGGGTTTATTATTTAACTTTTGATATTTTTGTGCTAAATTGGGTATTTAATATATATTTTAATTATTTAATATATATATATATATACATGTAAAAGACTACTAAAATCGTATGTACGTTTGCAGGTCTGTCTTAAGACGACAATATCTCACTTATACGATGTCGGAATAATGCGAATCAAAATGCATTGGAAAGCTAAGTTTTTTTTTTGGTGAAATGTGAGTTGTATTCATCCAAAAAAATAAGCTTTGCAGGGCAATTGTTCTCTCTACATAGTAACCAAAAAAGAACTATATCGATTACAAAAAAAAAAAGATGGAGCTAGCATCAATACAACTTAGCAATTATATCCTATCCTCCTAAGATAAGCAATATCTTCTGAGGAAACGCTCTCCAAGTCTTTTGCCTTGATTCTGATTCGAACCGCATTAATAATCTTCTGGGCGACAATTTCAGGCCGTGTCAAATGTCCCTCTAAACGAGCTACATTCCAATGGTGCCAGACATAATAGTAACAAGCACATAAGAATGCCGATTGCAGTTTTGTGCTTGTTGAATTCGGGTTCAATGAAAAAATATGCTGGATATCAGGCCGAACCCCAGTATAATCTCGAACACGGTCCAAAATTATGCTACAATATGAACAGTTGAAGAAAAGATGATTAGCCGTTTCCACATCCTGACAGCATATGCCGCATGTTTCGTCTTCCACGCATCCGTGTTTATACAATCTGCTCTTCGTATTTATGCCTTCATACATGATCAGCCAGGATATGTAAGAGTGTTTTGGAGTATTCCAAACATTCCATATAACCCAGCTCTAGGGAGGGGAACTCAAGTTCAGGTTAGGCCAATCATACCCCTCTTTAACAGAATAGCCGTGAGGATTACCGCTCCATTGGTCTTCTCCATAAGCATTCAATATTTTATCCTTGACCTTGTAAATCGTGTTCCAATACCAAGCAACATCCGCAGGAGGTTGGTACTTTGCCCAGTTCTTCCCTTTAATGTATATAGCATTGACCTTGGAAAGCTAAGTTTGAGATGAACAACTTTGTTGAAGATAGCAAAATCAAATTCCATCATCTAATGGGTCGAAATCAAGGTTGAAACCATCAGCCCATTATGGAAAAATGAGAAAAGAGAATCCGGTTTAAAAAAGAAAAGAAGAAGATGTGGAACTATAAGAGCAAGATCAATTAATTAAGGAAAAAAATAAATTCACTAAGATCAAATCAACACTATAAAAGAAGGCATTAGGGCTTTAATGTAAAGAGGGGGAGAAGGAGCTGCAAAACACATACATAAGATAATAACGTCAGTCTCTCTGGGATCGACCTCTACTCACCCTATCTACTGTAAAGTTAGTAGTGTTTATAAATTTAATTTTGACTGCGAAAACCACACGCATCACATTTCGGCGCCGTTGCCGGGGACTAACTGTTTATTGTCTTAGACGTTATCTGCTTATTATTATTATTACCCTTATTATTAGTAGTATATTTTTGTTTTATTAGAGTCGACTTAAGTGCCTCCCTGAGTTTTGCAACGTTTGTAAGGGGATGTTAATAGTGTCGGTTGCTAAAAAAAATCTTTAATTCATTAATTTGATTATTGTTATAGTTTTTTATATATAGATATATATTTTTTCCCTGTCTATGCTATGTGTGTTTTGTTTTCTTTGTGCTACACTTCCTTGATCAATATTATATTTTGCAGATTGTAAAAGGACTTTTGAGTTGGTGTCAGGTTGATTATTTCGCTTGGAACATGGAAAAATAAAGGAACAATGATATTTTTTGTGTCTAAGTAACATGATATCACCAAATACCAAATAATTGGAATCCGCTAAGTCCCTCCACCCTCTTTTTTTTAGGGAAAAGTCTCATGATACCCTCGAACTATGTCACATTACACATGGTACCCCTGCTTTTAAGTTTGTTCCCATGGTAACCTTGAGTTTTATAGTTCAGTTCCCGATTTGACCTTACCCAAATTTCTGTCTTGACACCGTTAAATTATGACCAAAATTAATTACATTACTCAACAACTACTTTTCTTCAAAAGGAGAGGGGTTCCCATGGTACCCCTAAGTTTTCATAGTTGTTCCCATGGTACCCTTAAGTTTTCATAGTTGTTCTCATGGTACCCTTAAGTTTTCATAGTTGTTCCCATGGTACCCTTAAGTTTTCATAGTTGTTCTCATGGTACCCTTAAGTTTTTCATAGTTATTCTCATGGTACCTCTGAAAGGAAAGCAACGACTCATTGAAGCAAAGCAACGACTACTTTAATGAACTAACCGTTACACAAGTGCTTATAAAATCACTTCCCTTACTATTTTGGCAGAAAAGGAATAAACAATCCACACTTACTCACTCAACCTTTTCACCTCTTTCTTCACTTGTACAAAAAAAAGGAATATTTGATGTTTTCGGATGATCGAGGTTCAAGGTTATGGTGATGAAGTTTTTCAATTTTTTTTGGTACAAGTGAAGGAGGTGAAAAAGTTGAGTGGGTAAGTGTGGATTTTTTTATCTTTTTTTTGCTAAAATTGAAAGGAGAGTGAATTTATGAGCACTTGTGTAACGGCTAGTTCAGTAAACTAGTCGTTGCTTTGCTTCAATGAGTGGTCGCTTTCCTTTCAGGGGTACCATGAGAACAACTATGAAAATTTAAGGGTACCATGAGAACAACTATGAAAACTTAAGGGTACCTTGAAAACAACTATGAAAACTTGGAGTTACCATTAGAACACCTTTCCTTTTGAAAAAGTAGTTGTTGAGTGATGTAATTAATTTTGGTCATAATTTAACGGCGTCATGACAGAAATTTGGGTAAGGGCAAATCGGGAACTAAAGTATAAAATTCAAGGTTACCATGTGAACAAACATAAAAGTAAGGGTACCATGTGTAACGTGACATAGTTCGAGGGTACCATGGGAAATTTCCGTTTTTTTTATGCTTAAAGTATAAGTTCTCAATGTCTATTTTTGACATCGAGGACGATGTCGAGTTTAAGTGTGGGGGAGTGGTTAATTCTTACGAAAAAAATGTAAAATTTAATTCTTACGGAAAAAAATGGAAATTTTAAATAAATGAAGCTTATTGATTAAAAACCCTTTGTTTTTATTCGACTAACTAGAATAGGGAAGTCGATGACAAATTCTAATCTAATTTTTTTTTTCTCAAAAAAAAAAAAAAAGAAAACAAAAATATTAACTCTAACTTTAACTGTTACTAACTTAAAAATTCGTTTTAAAGTTGTGTATACATTGATTTTTCCTCCCGATTAGACTTGGATTAATTAATTTAGTAAAAGATGGTATTTTAAGTCTCTTTTAAATTTAAGTTACAAATAAATTATAAAGAATACCAATTACTTTAGCTACCTTAACAACTTTTTTTTCCGTTGACTCTGGAGGTACGAGCGGTAAGCCGATCTTGTTCCAATTAATTTACTTTCGTAGGTGACTCTTAATTAGGGCTATAAGAAAGATTAGATACCTCAAGAGTGAGTGAGTAGGTCTTGTGACTCGAGTTAGTAAATCGGAGAGGAACCTAGTCCTAACGGGATTGGGAGAATGTCTAATGCCTTGCCCGGAAGGGCGGGAGTCATTGGTTGAAAGCTCGCTGCATGGGTCACTCAATCTTGGAAAAAAAATGAAGAAAATGAAGAAAAAATCAAACGAAAAAAAGAAGAGAAAATGGATAAAAAATGAATAGGAGTGGAAAAAGTGAGACGAGGTGTCTAGTTTGCCTTATGTGCTCGGGAGAACGATCCTCGTACTGAACTGGTAATAGGAATGTACCAAAAGTAGATCCCCTTCCCCTAAGACCTTAAACCGCTGAAACCCGTCTTCTTGAGTCAATTCTTACGCAAATTTTCAAGGGTAGTTAGATAAGTGGTGATTGGGGTCGGCAGTCTGTCATTAATAGCCTGCAAGGCAGGCTCTCAGAGGATCACCTGTAAAGCCCAAAAGCCAGCCCCTGGCGAGCAGCCAGAATAAAAGAGCATAAAAGCTAAGGAAAACAGCTGATTGCCGGGCCAACAGGCCAACGCAGCCTGCTAGAGCCCAGCGCCCACGGCTCAAAATCCGCCTACCCTGGGGACATCCCTGCTGACAGGGCCAAGATCCCCAGGGGCCCTCCCGTCATTTCGCCTAAGGTAATTAAGAATGGGTGGATGAGAGGACGCCACTTGTCATCTCCTTATCCATCCATTCTCCTCCTACTTCCCTCTCTTGTGGGAAGGTATAAATACTCTACCATTTCCCACAAGAAAGGGGTTGGATTTTCTCTCTCTAGACTCTCACTCCTAAAAACGTCACCTAGTTCCTCACGAGCTAGGTTCATCAAGGCACTTCACGGACTAACTTAGGCATCAGAGAGGGTTCCCTCGGACAACCTCCGAGGCCCTGTGCGCTCATTGTGCAGGGAGCAGGCCAACTTCGCCGGGGAAGTCCGATCAAAAGAGAGGGATAAAGGAGAGATCAAAGGAAATCGAGCGATCCATTGTTTACTAACATTCCGATTACACGACCCAGATCCAGAGCTGGGTCGATTGTTTCCGTGACCGGAACAATTTGGCGCCGTCTGTGGGGAGCTTTAGGTTGTACCCACGAAATTACCCACAAAAATCAACCATTCTCAAACGCAAAATTAATAAATTAACCAGTTACAATCGAACATGCCCGAAATTTTCGACACCAGTTCAATGGCAAACCCACCCAACGCTCCCCGTTATGGCATGCCGCCAGAAGCAACGCCCGCCGCCACCATCCCAGGGGTAGGACGGGCTAGTCTTCAGGGAGCACCGGGTCAAGGAGTAGTTGCCTTGGCGGGGCAAGGGGCACATGAGAGGCAAGTTCTAAACCTCACCCCTGCCCAGATGGTACAAACTGCGGTGTTCTTCTCAGCAATGTTGAATCAGGAGTTCACTCCAGACGATCTGGTAGGCAGGGTCGCCACGACCCCCAGGTCGCTCCACTTTGAGAGTGGAGAGGGAACCGGGGGTACAAGGCGGACCGCCGCCAGAAATATTCAGAGGAAGGCTAGGAGGACGGCTCAGGCGTATGCGCAGGTGCAAAGGCGAGTCACAGAGACCCGTCCACAGCCGCCCGCACAACAAGGGGTTGCAGGTCCTGAGGAGGCATTCTCCATTCATACCACAGAGTCCACAGCTGCTCATGAAAGAAGGGGTTTGTCCCAAGACCTGAGGAATCGAATGAGGCACAAGGAGCCGATGTCCAAGCGCCTGGGGGAGAAACAGGGAGATGTGTTCTCCAGACTGACACCGGCCGGGGAAGTGCCGCCTGCGCCAGGCCTGTCTCAGAGTCTGCAGTCCAGACTTAACAACGGCCAGCCTCTGAGATTCAGGCACCGCCAGGATGATAACCTTGAGCCCGCTCAAAAGAAACGCTCACGGTATCATTCCCCTCCAAAAGACGATGAGGCAATAGGCAGGCGTTCACCTAGGTACCGCTCCCCTGAAAGTAGGAGATCGACCCCTGACAGAAGGGACGACCACGGTCACTATTTAGGCACGAGCAGGTTGAGAATGGTGGGCAGGCCAACCAAGACCCCGCTGCATCCGGAGATCCAGGAATATCCAATCCCAAAAATTAAAATGCCCTCTGTTAAGTTCGATGGCACGACTGACCCCGAGGATCATTTGGCGGCTTTCGAGAGCCATATGGGCATGTACGACGCCGATGACGCGGTCTGGTGCAAAATCTTCCCAACCACCCTGACAGGTCTGGCACAGGGCTGGTTCAGGGATCTGCCGCAAGAGTCGATATGTTTCTTCATAGAACTGGCAGAGGCTTTCCTCGACCAGTATGCAGGAAACAAAAGACGCTGTCTTACTCGTTTCGATTTAATGACTCTCAGGCAAAAGAAGGGTGAGTCTGTCAGGGAGTACCTGAAGAGATTTGATCTATCCTTCCAGCAGGTCAAAGGGATAGACGATGCAACTGGAACGTACGCACTGACCAACTCACTACTCCCTGGAGATATGAAGAACCAATTAATCAGAGCCCAGCCAGAAACTCTGGCCAAAGCCAGGAAAATCGATGAAGGGTTTATATTGCAGGAAAAGTTCCATAGCCTGCCGGATACCCCCGCAGGCCCCACCAGGCAGCAGGGGGGACCGCTGGGTGGACGTGGCAGGAACGAGCCCGGAAGGCAGAGAGCAGAGGAAGGGGAAACCTCCAAGAAGGAGCCCAGGTTCGACAGTTACACAACCCTCAACAAGTCCAGGGCAGAAATCTTCGAGCTAGAAAAGGAGACCGCTAAATGGAATCGTCCGAACAAACCACGCAGCCCGAAGGGGGACCCCAAGAAATTCTGCACCTTCCACGATTGCGTAGGCCACACCACCGAGGAGTGTCGCCACCTGAAGGACGAAATCGAAAAACTAATCAGGAATGGTTGGCTGGCCAATTACGCAGCCAAGAATAAATCTCAGAAAGAAGTACTTGAAAAACCCGAAGGCTCAGTACAGAACCGCCTGGTAATCCATGTGATATCAGGGGATGCAGAGGGTCAGACCAGCCGAAGAGGTCAGAAAAGACAAATTCGTGAACTAAAGAACCAGATCTACTATGCTGAAAGAGCAGGAAGCCCTAAGGGAGTGACGCTGAGCATCACCCCTGAGGATGCAGGGCGGGTGGTGTACCCACACAGCGATCCCCTGGTGCTATCCTTGGAGATCAGCAACCACATTGTGCGGAGATGCATGGTAGAAACCGGTGCGTACACGAACCTGCTATACAAAGACGCCTTCGAGAAAATGGGCCTGGAAAAAAGGCACCTACGACCTGCCCCGGGATCCTTGTACGGGTTCAGTGGAGCAGGCGTACTACCCATGGGGGTCATAGACCTACCTGTAACATTTGGGGAGGGGGCTACTGCCAGAAACGTCAGGGCAACATTCGTTGTAGTGGATGCAAGGTCTGCTTACAACGCTCTAATTGGCAGGGCCACCTTAGACGAAATTGAGGCAGCCATATCAATCAGGGCCCTCACTATAGCCTATATTACTGATTTTGGCCAAGAGGGAAAAGTGCACGGAGACTAGGAGTCGGCCAGGCAGTGCTACTCCGTGGCCCTGCAAACCCACGAAAGCGAAAGAAAAGGAAAAAGGAAAGCTGACAGTCCCCCCAGCAGGGAGGGCGAGATCCCAGCCGGTAATCAGACGCTAGACCACCTGGAACCTGGGGGAGAGAGCATGCTGGTGGACTTGGAGCCAGGGAGGCAAGTCCTTATAGGGGCTGACCTGGAGGAGTCCTACCAGGCTGAACTGATCAAGCTATTAAAAGAAAACAAGGATGTGTTCGCCTACTCGGCGGACGAAATGCCAGGAGTCGACCCAGCGTGTATCGTTCACAGGCTGAACGTAAGCGCGGACGCTCGCCCTGTGAAGCAGAAAAAGCGCAATATGTCCGCAGAAAAAGACGCAGCAATCAAGGAGGAGATTAACAAACTTCTAAAGGCAGATTTTATTGAGGTTTGTGACTATCTAGAGTGGCTGGCGAATGTAGTCTTGGTCAAAAAATCATCAGGCGCATGGAGAATGTGCGTAGACTTTACAAACCTCAACAAAGCCTGCCCAAAAGACTGCTACCCGCTCCCCAGGATCGACTAACTGGTAGACGCCACTAGTGGATATACTATGCTGAGCTTCCTGGATGCCTTCTCAGGGTATCATCAAGTGTACTTATGGCAGCCAGATAGGGTGAAGTGCGCATTCATCACCAGTTCAGGCACCTACATGTACAAGATGATGCCATTCGGGCTTAAAAACGCAGGGGCCACATACCAACGTTTGGTCGATAAGGTGTTCGAAGGTCAAAAAGGCAGAAACATAGAAGCCTACGTCGATGACGCCATCGTAAAGAGCAAAAGAGACAATGAGCATCCGGAAGATCTGCAGGAGACCTTCTGCTCCCTGCGCGCCTACAAAATGAAACTCAATCCAAAGAAGTGTACGTTTGGGGTTCGTTCTGGAAAATTCCTGGGTTTCCTGGTCAGCTCCCGAGGGATAGACGCTAACCCCGAGAAGGTTCAGGCGGTTCTGGACCTCCCTGAACCCAGGACCATCAGGGACATCCAACGCCTGACAGGCCGCATGGCCGCCCTGGCACGGTTCATCGCCAAGTCAGCAGATAAGTCTACCCCATTCTTCAAAATATTGAAAGGTAACAAGCAATTCAAGTGGGAGGACGAGCAAAAGGAAGCCTTCGAGCAGTTGAAGGAACATCTAAAGAAGCTCCCCACCCTGGCGAGGCCAGTGGCAGGGGAAAAACTCTTCCTCTACATCGCCGTAACTAATGTAACAGTCAGCGCGGTCATCTTGAGGGAAGAAGCAGGCGCTCAGCAACCCATATATTTTGTAAGCCATGCCCTGGGGGCAGCAGAGAAAAATTACCCCATGGTCGAAAAAGCGGCTTATGGGTTGTCATAGCAGCCAGAAAATTGAGGCCGTATTTCGACGCGCACCCCGTCGTAGTACTGACAGACCAGCCCCTAGAGAAAGTACTGGAAAAATTTGAGATGTCAGGCAGGCTACTAAAATGGGCTATTTAGCTGAGCGGACTGGGGATAACATATTAACCCAGAACAGCGATCAAAGCCCAGGCCCTGGCTGACTTTCTAGCAGAATGCTCCCATTCTGAGGAGGATGGCCCAACCACCGGCGAATGGACGGTGTACACCGATGGATCCTCCACGGCTAATGGAACAGGGGGGCCTCCCCTGCTCTACAAGAAATCTTTCACTTACCCCCTGCTCAGATGCCTGGGGGCAGACCAGGCAGCTGAAGTCCTTGAAGATATCCACTCAGAAATCTGCGGACATCACGTCGGAGGAAGGTCATTGGCCCACAAGGCCCTCAGGGCGGGGTACTTCTGGCCTACCATGCTAGCAGACGCTAGAAGCCTGACCCAAAAGTGCAGGAAATGTCAGCTTTTTGCCCCATCCATACATGCTCCGGCACAAGAGCTCAGGCCAATCCTATCCCCCATCCCCTTCGCCCAGTGGGGGATGGACATACTAGGACCTTTCACGGTGGCCACCGGGGGCAGGAAGTTCTTGATTGTGGCTATCGACTACTTCACCAAGTGGGTGGAGGCTGAGGCAGTCCCCAACATTACAGAGCCTGCACTCAGGAAAGTTATATGGCGAAATATCATCACTAGATTTGACTTACCAAAGATGTTAGTGTTCGATCACGGAAGACAATTCGATAATGACCCCCTGAGAATTTGGCTGGAAGGCCATAGCATCGCAGTGGCCTACTCTGCCGTCTGCCATCCTCAAACCAACAGACAGGCAGAAGCAGCCAACAAACAGATCTTAAATGGCCTTAGGAAGATGGTGGATGACCTCAAGGGCAGATGGGCCGACGAGCTCCCCAGCATACTCTGGTCAATCCGGACCACTCAAAAAGAATCTACAGGCCAGACCCCGTTCGGCCTAGTGTATGGTGCAGAAGCTCTGCTACCAATTGAGGCCAGGATCCCTTCCCTACGCTCTCTACAATACGACCAGGCGGAGAATGAAGTAGCAATGGCTGAGGCCTTAGACCTGGTCAGTGAAGTGAGGGAGAAGGCCAGTGCCAATATCGTCGTCTACCAGCAACGAATGAGGAAGGCGTACAATAGGAAAGTGCATCAGAGAAATTTCCAGACGGGCGACCTAGTTCTCAGAAAAACACAGGCTGTTGGAAAATCGAGGGAGCACGGCAAACTAAGTGCTAACTGGGAAGGTCCGTACTAAGTAACTCAAATCTTAGGCCTAGGCACGTATAAAATCGCCAATCTCGAAGGCCAAGAATTGAGTGCTCACTGGAATGCAGACACCCTGAAGAAGTATTATGTCTAAGCAAGTCTAAGGATAGTTTTTATTTTTCCTGAAAAATTGGCGGAGAACGGTCAAAGAATGTCGACGGCTCTCACCACCCTTGTGTTAAAATTTCTATAAAGAAATGAAAGAGCTTCAGATTCATACTCGTTGCCTGTTCAAACTTGCGTTTTCACACACAAACGAGCAGGGGGCAATAGGGGGGGGCCCCCTGTTGCCAAAACTAAGGAAAATGGACCCCCCAACAAAAAAATCCAAACCTCCCTGCTTACCTCTGGACAAGCAGGGGGTAGGCTCCCTAGACTTTGAAACAAAATGCCAGGGACAGGCCGGATCAACAAGGACTGGGGGCATGCTCCCCAACCTTGTATAAAAAACGAAATCAGCCCCCCTGCTTACCTCTGGGCAGGCAGGGGGCAGACCCCCTGGACTTTGAACAAAAAGCCAGGGATAGGTCGGATCAACAAGGACTGGGGGCATGCTCCCCAACCTTGTATAAAAAACGAAAACAGCCCCCTTGCTTACCTCTGGGCAGGCAGGGGGCAGGCCCCCTGGACTTTGAACAAAAGCCTGGGACAGGCCGGATCGACAAGGACTGGGGGCAGACTCCCCAACCTTGTATAAAAAACGCATAAAGACCTCCCTGCCTACCTCTGGGCAGGCAGGGGGCAAGCCCCCTGGATTCCAAGCAGAAACCAGGGACAAGCTGTGCTACGCACGACTAACATTAGGGAAAGACCCCCCGAGCCCTAGACCAAGCATACCTTAAAGAGACGAAGAAAAGCAAAACCAAAAAAAGCATTCCATAAGCAAAACCCATGAAGGGTAGGAAGTCTTTACAAAGTTAAAACGAGAATCCAAAAGAACAAATATTACAGGTAAACTGGCCATGATAAAGGCTCAGCATAAAAAAAGTGAGACTATTACAAGAAGGAAGCATCATGGAGCATCCTGGCGAGGGCCGGCATCTGCCTCAGGCGGTCCGGCCGCCCGAGCCTCATTCTTGGCAGAATAGAGATTCCGGAAGGTCTCCTCATCAAAGGTAGGGAGTATTTCCCCAATCACCTCCATCACCAACTCCAGGGAAGAGTTGGCACCACTCGCGAAGCTGGCGTCCACCGCAGCTTCAGCCTCCTCTACAAGGGCCTCCTTCTCCTTCTTCCATTCTCCCTTAGCCTGTTCAAGGGTCGAGTCAGCTCTGGACAACTGCTCTTCCAAGTTAGCTACTCTCCCCTTTAAGTGCCTCATCTCTGCCAGAGAGAGATTAGCCCGCTCCACCGACAAACGGCTCTCCTTCAGATCAGCCTCCAGCTTGGCTATTTCCTTCACAGCCCTCTCCCCCTGCAGCCTCCACTGGCCAGCCTGCTTCTTTACCTCCTCTAGCTCACCCTCCTGCCTTGCCAGCTTATCCTTCAAGTTGTTTATCAAGGAAACATCCCTCTCTACCATAGCCAGGCGGTCAGGAGGAGGAGCCCCGGGTGTGACCGTCAGTTCTTCGTCACTCAGGCGGCTGAGAGCCGCCAGCTCGGCAGACGTCAGCAGAACCTTAGAGGTACGCTGGATATAATGAAGGACTTGATGAGAAGTTGAGGTCACAGATTTGGTGAGGCGGTCAGCCAAGACGGCGCCAGAGTCAGAAAGCAGACCTGACACGTCCGCACTATCACCAGCAGTGTAGTGGAACTCCGCATTTTCCTCCGGGAAGAGAGTACTCGGAAGCTCGCGGGCAGGACCCTTCGCCTCAGGGGTGGAAACATCCGCCTCCAAATCCACCACATCAGCACTAGGAGGTTCCCTGTCTCTCTTCCTCCTCAGCTCCAAAGGAACACTTTCTCCAGTTCCCTCAGAATTCCCAGGGTGCGCTCCCTGAGAAGCTCGAGGCCCAGCTGGAGAAGTAACCTTCTTCTGACCAGGGGAGGGAGTAGCCCCTGAAGTAACCTCAGCCTCCCCCTCATGGGTGCTGGGAGTAGGGGTCGCCGGCTTCGACGACGGTAGCCGGGGAGGAAGAGGCAGTCTTCGACCAGCAGCAAAGTCTTTTACAAGCTTCATTAGAGCTTTGCTCCCTTTCCTGAAGTTTGCAGGGAGAGAAGGGCGCTTCGAGAGAACAACAAGTTCCTCACTCAAGCCCAATCTCCTAACTTGCTTTTTTGTCCAGCGCCAAGTGATGGAATCTGCAGAAAGGGAAAGGCGGTCAGCTAAAAAGAAAGGAGAAATAAAGTCTCTGGAAAACCGTGATAGCAAAAACTTTCTAGAACTACCTTCAAGGCCAGGAATCAGGCCCAAGGGGAGCAAGTACCTGCAGAAAGGGAAAGTCTGTCGCTATGAGCTCCGCGTAAGGGAGCCAGAAAGCAGGGCCAAAGGTGCCATGTTTGTCCGCGACAATTTCAAACTTTTTAACCAAAATCTCCTCCTTCGCGCTCAACTTGACCTCCAGGGCCTTTCCCCCGACACCTGGGTGGTACTCCTCACGTGTTTCCATACGGGTGTGGACGTGGTTCCTAAAATGCCTAGGAATCTTCCACCCTGACGCGCTATGGACGTATAAAAAATTATTTTTCCAGTCCTTCAGGCTGCTCAAAGCCGGCCAGACCAGGGCATACTTTTTTTGTCTCTGCAGAGACCAATAACCGGGGGAGCCATCCCCCTCTAACGAGGACACCATTTGAAGGCCGACCATAAAGCGAAGGGCGTCAATATAAGGCCCCTCGCCATGAAAAAGGCAAGTCCAAGTGTAGGCTACTAAAGATCTAATAGCTGTAGCTGTCACCTGGGCAATGGCGACATTCATCCTCCTGAAGGTTTCCTCCAGGAAAGGATGAAGAGGGAATCGCAGGCCAAATTCTAAGGCCTTGTGGTAGACGACCACGCAGCCCTCCGGGGGACAGCACACTGTGTCTTTTTCCCCCGGAACTACGACTGTGTACCCTTCCCCGAAGTTATAGAACTGTTCAATTGCCTTAGCAGCATTGCTTTCCAGAATCAGATCCCTGTTCTTTGCCTCAGGGTAAGTCTTTAAGGGGATCAAATACTTCTTCTAATCCAAGTAATAAGTCCTCCCCCTCTCCCTACGAATGAGGGGGCCGGCGACCCTGGAAGGATCCACCTCCAGGGCCTCGTCATCGGAATCGACTACATCGAAGGGAGCAGGTTCGGGTGACTCAGCACCCTCCCCCCTGTAATGATCATCCTCTTCTCGAGGGCCGGCCCCTGAAGAAGAGGCCAGGTCACGCCTACCACCGTCGCCATCCCCAGTTCTCCCAAGCAAAGAATTTAAAGAAAGGGGGCGAACTCGCGACATACTGGCTACGAAGGGAAATGCCTATGAAAGGGAAAAAGAGGGGGAAAGGTTTAAAGAAGAAGCTTCTAACCTAAAAATCGCCGATAGTCGCCGGAGTAACAGTGACAGAGGGTACTTCTTGTTCCTCGAAGAATGTTCAGCAACAAAGGCGGTTTGAGAGTGTAAGGAGTTAAGAATCTCAGAAAAGGTAAAAAGAGAGAATGGAGGGGAAGAAGGGCTTATATAAAGCCCAAGAAGCCCAAGAGGTGACCTCTCTGACAAGACGCCCCCCCAACAGTCTCCCACGTGTCGCACGCTGAACACAAGCTGTTCACCCCTTCCCAAGAAGGACCTCGAAAAACTAAAGTAACAGAGGGAATATCGACTGACGACGTCATCCCCACATTAAAAAAAAAAACGAAGTTGATTAGGTTCCATTTCATTAGCCTTAAAAGGAAAAAAGGGCAAATTACATATCACGCCGAACAAGAAAAGAAAATACACAAAGGCCTAAACATCCGGCCCGACGCACCCGCACCCTGCTAAGCAGGCCTAATCATCATCTAAATCTGGGGAGCGGTCCCCAGGGCTACCTTGGCTCCCAAAATCCGAGCCCCAATCCCAGTCTGGGGAATCCTTGAAGGGATCATCAGGGAGTCCATCCCCATCCTTGTCACTCAAGCAACCAAGACCCTCACTATCATCGGAGTCTCGGCTACTGTCCTCCCAATCCCTGCCGAAGGGAACAGCCTGGGACTCATCACAGGTACGACAACCTGTTCTCCTTACAGGAGAAGAGGGGCCTGACCCCAGGGAGGAATCTGCGTCAGAAAAGTCAGGATCAAATTGCTTAGGGTGTAACCACGGAAAGCATTCGTGGCACCCCCGATCAAAACAACCCCCTCCCTGAGGACAGCGCCTAAATCTGGGAGCGGCAGGGGGTGAAGATCTCTTAAGACGCTTGCTCGACCTGATGGAGGTTTTCCTGCCACTCCGATGAGAATAAGGCCGTGAATGACGGCTACGACGCATGGCCCGATAAGCAGCCCGGGCGTACCGAAGCCTCCAGAATCCTCTGAAGAGGAAGGTGACAAAGCGAACTCCATGACGAGTCGCGATTTTTTTGATCCAAACCATGATTAAAACAAAGGAAGTAGAAAGATTGAAAATGGGCTAAGCAGAAATGACGAAGAGAACTGGGATTTATACAAGTGACGATGCAGCATTAATGACATCCCAACCACCCTGGAAGGGAAAACCACCAATCACGAACTCTTCACGATTCCCAAAAATCCATCAAGAGGAGAAGTGTAATCATTACAAAAACTCTCTCAACCCTTTGTATACCTGACGCAAACTGTGCTTCGCTCCTTGGGAAGGCGCAAAGCATTAAATGCAGTAACAGAAATGGAAATGAGTCAACCTCCCTCCAAGCAAGAGTCGCCAGCAGGAGGAAAGCCTTGCTTTCCTCACTGCTGACAAGGGCCAATTGATTGGGGTCGGCAGCCTGTCATTAATAGCCTGCAAGGCAGGCTCCCAGAGGATCACCTGTAAACCCCAAAAGCCAGCCCCTGGCGAGCAGCCAGAATAAAAGAGCATAAAGGCTAAGGAAAACAGCCGATTGCCGGGCCAGCAGGCCAACGCAGCCTGCTAGAGCCCAGCGCCCACGGCTCAAAATCCGCCTACCCTGGGGACATCCCTGCTGATAGGGCCAAGATCCCCAGGAGCCCTCCCGTCATTTCGCCTAAGGTAATTAAGAATGGGTGGATGAGAGGACGCCACTTGTCATCTCCTTATCCATCCATACTCCTCCTACTTCCCTCTCTTGTGGGAAGGTATAAGTACTCTACCATTTCCCACAAGAAAGGGGTTGGATTTTCTCTCTCTAGACTCTCACTCCTAAAAACGCCACCTAGTTCCTCACGAGCTAGGTTCATCAAGGCACTTCAAGGACTAACATAGGCATCGGAGAGGGTTCCCTCGGACAACCTCCGAGGCCCTGTGCGCTCATTGTGCAGGGAGCAGGCCAACTTCGCCGGGGAAGTCCGATCAAAGGAGAGGGATAAAGGAGAGATCAAAGGAAATCGAGCGATCCATTGTTTACTAACATTCCGATTACACGACCCAGATCCAGAGCTGGGTCGATTGTTTCCGTGACCGGAACAAGTGGGATGGATAATGAGTTTGTTTCTAATTTCAATTTAGAAGCGTTTTAAAATATTATATGTTGTTAAATTAAGTAATTGAATAGTTTATAGTGGAGGAGAAATTTATGTCTAAATTACTTGCTAATCTAACTCGTAGTTTGTTTCGTTAACTTTACTAACTTACTAACTTATAAAATATTATTAATTTGTCATCGGTTGTACCTACTTTAGCTGGTTTAAAATCATTGAGGGTTAATCTTTTAATTCTTAATTTTAACTTGTGAGTTCTCATTGTTGAGGACGACAATGGACTAAGTGTGGGGGAATTTGATAAGTCGGTATTTATGCATATTTTACCCCTTTAATATTATTATTTTTATGTCATCTTTTGTATTATTTTAATTAAAATGATTATTTTATTTAAGTTTGGTTAATTATTAAACTTTTGATATTTTTGTGCTAAATTGGGTATTTAATATATATTTTAATTATTTAATATATATACAAAGACTACTAAAATCGTATGTATGTTTGCAGGTCTGTCTTAAGACGACAATATCTCACTCATACAATGTCGGAATAATGCGAATCAAAATGCATTGGAAAACTAAGTTTGAGATGAACAACTTTATTGAAGAGAGCAAAATCAAATTCCATCTTCTAATTGGTTAAAATCAAGCTTGAAACCATCAGATCATTATGGAAAAGTAAGAAAAGAGAATCCGGTGTAAAAAAGGAAAGAAGAAGATGTGGAATTGTAAGAACAAGATCAATTAATTAAGGAAAAAAATAAATTCAGTAAGATCAAATCAACACTATAAAAAAAAGAAAACATTAGGGCTTTAATGTAAAGAGGGGGAGAAGAAGGAGCTGCAAAACACATACATAGGAATAAGGTTAAAGCCTAGGCCTTCGCGGCCAAGATCGGTACAAATTCAACCGGATTGTAATGCGGAACGTGATCAATTCAACTCCTATTTTATCTAACGGTTGTATCTATCTATCTTATTTAGTTTATTTATCGTTTAATTAATTATTTTATTTAATCTTTCAGTTATTCGAACATGTAATGTAACGATTATTGTTAAGGGCTTATGAGATTACGTTATTATTTTAACATTTAATTAGTACATTGATATTCGTATGAAATACACGATTTGAGTGTTGTTTTCATGTTTATTAATTTAGGCGGATCATCTTGATTATTTACATGAGTCGATTGTTAAATTAATAGTGTTTTAAATTAGGTTGCATCTTACTGGTCTAATTTAACTACTATAATTTTATATGATAATTGAGTTATATTTAATTGCAGCTTTCTGGTTTTATATAATGCAATTGATTGGTGTTCTTAACGCGATTAAATTTATTGACTTGATTCGTGCCTTCATGGTTGAGTCAATCTAATTTAGTTAGGATTAAACTTGCGTGGTTAACGGAGTTTAACGAGTGTTGGAGTTTTAATTACCTCGCAAGCGCACGATATAATCGTTGTACTAGAAAGGGTCGGTCCACAAAGAGTGTAGTGATTCCTAATCACTTCAATTCTAATTATGTATCTAAGTCAATAGAAATGAGTGATGGTAGACTAAAACTAGATGGATAAATGTTAACTAAAATAAGGAAAGACAAAAAGGAAAATAAAACTAAAATAAGAAAAGGCGATAACTAAAGAAATAACGATTAATCAAGAATAAAAAGGACTAGGGAACGATGTCGCTTCAATCCACCTAAATTGCACCAAAGTATATCGAGTATTGAAGGAATCGGGATCAAGGTGTGGATGTCTGTCCGCACCGCCCGGCGCCCCGCGCGTACCCGCGCGGGATCGACCCGGTTTTCATTGTGTGGCGGCAGCCACCCACGCGGCCCCCTCCCTGCCGGGAGCCGATCCGATCTTGCGTACGGGGCGAAGTGTCGGACCTCGATTCGGATGACGATCCGGACTTGTACTAGACGGGTGCGGGCACCCGTGTTTCCATTTGGGAATTGATCGAGTCGTGGTTGTAATTGTTTAAAGGCCGATTCATTTGGTAAGGCGACCTTTTTAGTGAACTGAATTCGTTGCCGATTTGTGGAGTCACCACCGAGTCAATTATGGGGACTCGGAAACCGTTCAAGTCAACTTTGATCCCTAGCCGGCTCAAAGTTGAGTGGCACGAGATCTAAAGATAAAGACTTGTACCCTTAAGCACTCCATGCCTAGAATGACTCTCATTGCCAATGGTTTCGGACATCCAGAAACCGTCGATTCTGAGTAAGGGGTGAGGGTACGTATTGGGAAGCCAACATCCGATAGATGTCAACACCCAATCCCGCCCGCACTATAGCGGCCTCTACTAATTAATCGGTGGGCTGATAACCTAGTTCTTTTGTTGTGGCGGAAATACTGTAACATCCGTTGTGTTCACCCTATATCTTTTGCTATGTCATTTGTTTAAGGACAAGTAAGTGTTGTTGTCAAAGTAGTTGTGTTTTCATTCTTTGCATGCGATTTCACGTGACAAGCAGGCCATGAAAAGATGCATGGAGGAGAGTAGAGAGTACTAGTATTATATGTATTAGCAAATCAGTTTTAACGTGATAATACAGATATTAGTCATTCTCGTGGTATACCTTACCTGGTATTCTGCTTAAGATGCGTCAGTTCGGTATTAATAGAGATGCGTCGAACCTAGTAGGCGAGTACTTGGACTAATACTGGACCCGACCATCACTTTGTTCAGTTTTAGTTGTTTTACGTTTTGAATTCCATGTTAGGTGATTTAGCATGCGATTATAAGGTCATCAAGGCAATAAATCATACAAAAAGCTGTAAATGCGAACGTAAGTAAATCACATTGTGAGGAGTTGCACCCTCGGAGGGTACACTAAACGGGACTCGATGCATAAACAGTTTGAGAACGGATCTTGGAATTACTCGGGTTTATTTAGTGTGTTTTAGTACTTGTGATTGAAGTTAGGGTGTTTACGTGTTTTAGTAGATGCTCGTGGACCTAGTGTCCACATCTAGTGTTATCGTAGTGCATAATAAAAGAAAGTGCAAATATGGAAAGTTTTGTTTAGATGACAACCTAGTGACGACTCGATTTCAACAGGCGGATCCACCTAGCTTGACCAGTGACTCCGGCAGAGTTTCGTTACCAAGGACTAGTTCTGCGGCTAATCCGGCAGAGCTTCGCTACTAGACTTGAGCTAGTCGATCACAGTCACCTCGGTACTGAGTGGGGTGCTCAAAGGTGAGGAGTACCGTCGTTGTCGCTTTTATCGGAACTACGATCGAGTGGATCGTTTGCCTCGGGTGTGGGAGTGCGAGCCCTTAGCGAGAGTTTAGAGGGGGAAGAGAAGAATGAGAATTGTGTGTCGAATGAATGAGGCGGAGGGGGGTATTTATAGGTGTTTTCGGTCCTCGTCGCCCATATGGACGCCTGATCTGAGGCGCACCAAGACTCAGGCGCCTGGGTTTGGGCGCGGTGAAGCTGGGACGCGTGTGGTGGGGCGGTTGGAGTTTTGAAGATAGGATTTTGATACTTTCCAAAACCGAGAGGGAGGAGTATAATTTGTTACTTGGGGATTAAGGCTCCCGCGGCTTGACCTAGCACCGTGAACGTTAGTGGGTCTCGGGTGTGCATCCCGAGGTTCGCTTGGCGCGGTCTGACTCGGTTTGAGTTTCGAGACCGACTCGGGGTTCCCGGTGTCAGATTTGACTCTAATTAGTGTCTATGCGACCGTAACGATACAACTAAGGCTGCCATCATGTTAGTTTTACTTTTTTCGAGTAATTATTTGATCCGTTCTATAGAAAAACTATCTACAACATCGTGAACCCGCGTCGCGTTGCAGTCCTATCGTCATTGGGTGTTTGTTGGGCACTTCTGCAGCCACTAGGTCCAAATCTGGGTATCTACAGAAGCCCCCACTTTCGGGATGCCTCTGACCCCTAGGACAAAATTGCTGTTGTAAACTACTCAAGGGCATCGGTCTCCACTCGAGCAGCCGTCTTCGGGGATGCTCTGACCCCTAGGACAAAATTGTTGTTGTTAACTACTCGAGGGCGTCAGTCTCCGCTCGAGCAACTGTCTTCGGGGATGCTCTGACCCCTAGGACGAAATTGTTGTTGCTAAACTACTCGAGGGCTTCAGTCTCAACTCGAGTAGCTGTCTTCGGGGATGCTCTGACCCCTAGGACGAAATTGCTGTTGCTAACTACTAGAGGGCGTCAGTCTCCACTCGAGTAGCTGTCTTTGGGGATGCTCTGACCCCTAGGACAAAGTTGTTGTTGTAAACTACTCGAGGGCGTCAGTCTCCACTCGAGCAGCTGTCTTTCAGGATGCCTCTGACCCTTAGGACAAAATAAACCATTCGAGGGCGTCGGTCTCCTCTCAAATGAAAAATGTTGTGGAGGTATCAGACTCCTTCGAGGGCGTTGACATCCACTCGAAAATTGTTGTCGGGACTGTTGGTATCCACCCGTCAAGTTGTTGTGGAGGTATCAGACTCCTTTAAGGGCGTTAGTATCCACCCGAAAATTGCTGTCGGGGGTGTTGGTATCCACCCGACAAGTTGCTGTGGAGGTTTTAGACTCCTTCGAGGGCGTTAGTGTCCACTCAAAAATTGTTGTTGCCGTGCCTTCGGGATACTAACGTCCCTCTGGCAGAATTGTTGTGCCTCTGGGATACTAACGTCCCTCGGGCCAAAATGTTGTGCCTCCGGGATACTAACGTCCCTCAGGCAAAATGCTGTTCGTTTATTTGTTTTAGTTAAAAGTTTTTGTTTTTGTTTTGTGTGTTTGTCTTATTTTGTTTGGGTTTGCTTTTACGTTGTTTTAGTTTGTTATGCATTTGAGATTTTATTTAGAGTTCGTATAGGCTAGTTCGGTTCAGACTGTTTTGTTACGCGTCCGGATGTAGCGTTTAGGTTAAGCATGGTTCTGATACTTGCCTTATTATCGAGCGTGTTTTGTCGATGTTGATTAGTAATTGCTTTGTTATTGTTACTTTGCTTGTCTTAAAATGCGTGTGCTTTACGTTTATCGAATTTTAGAGTTTCGTTTGTTTTGCTTTAGTCTGTACTGGACAGCTTAGACGCGCACCCGTCTGCGCCCCAAAGCTCAGGCGCCTAGCCCCCAGCGCGCCAGGACTCGGGCGCGTGAGCCAGAGCGGTTGGGTTTTCGTGGTCCGGGTTCTATTTAAGTAATCAAAAATTCGGGGCGCTCGTTCATTCAACACAAAATTCGAACGCGTCGCCCCTCTCGCTTCAAATTCGATTTCTCGACTTTCCTCGCCAAATTTCATTTCGATTTCCGTTACTTACGACAATGTCGACTCTGGGTAAGTGTTCCTTGCTTGTTTATTGTCGGTTTTGCTTGGTTTGATTGATTATGAGTTCGTTTTGTTGAAAACCCTAGAAAATCGATTTGGGTGTTTTTGATATGCTAAGTTTCGATGCTTGTGCTTGGTTTCGTTGTTAAATTAAAGTTGATTAAAGCTTGTTGAAGTCGTTATAAGCTTGATAAGGGTTTTTGAGGTGCGACAATGGCTTGTTATGGGAATGTGTTTGGAATGCTAGGGTTAAGGACCATTTCTTGATTATTCCCGTGTTTATTTTGCGTAATCTTGTTCAAATAGTGTTTGTGAAGATGTGGGCAGCTCTCTTGTCGGTTTTCATGGGCTAGGGTGGCTCCTAGGGCTTCCCGTGAGGTTTTGTGTGTCTTAAGAAGGACCAAAAGGTGTTGTAATGATGCCGGATTTTCCCGAAACCACTCCCATCGTGATCAGGATCGAAAGTGGATGGTAACGACTTTCTCATAATTTTGATATCCCTATTCGAAATTTTGACCCTATTTTGACCTGTTTAAGCTGCTTTAGCCTGATTAGAGATATGTTGTCTGTTTTCCCTTTTGTGTTGATTCCATAGCTAGAGATGATACCGGGCGTCCTGAGGAAACTTCCTCGGTCGGTGCTAGTAAAGAGGTTGTCGGGGCGAGTTCACAGACTCCCCGAGGGATTCGCAGGAGGCATCGGAGTATCTCGTCCCAACGTCGCGATCCCGAATCTATTAACGAGGCTGACTTTGATAGAGTGTAGAAGCGCAAGCTTCCAGAGACCGTGGCTAGGAGGGCTCATGCTCCGGCTCCTGCACCGGAGGACGAGGAGGTTGTTTATGAAGATCCCGAGTGGGCTCGGGATTGGGATGGTCACCAGTTGATGTTTCACCTTGATCGTCAGTCGTGCGGGGTCTGGTGAGTGTCCGATTCGTGCTTATTAGTTATATATGTCTCAAGTTTTATTTTTCTTTGGCTCGGGTTAGGCTAGGTTTGTTTTGTTTATCCTCGCATTGTTTTGGCTTGCAGCCCCCAGGTCCGATGAGGACTTTCTCAGGTTTTACCACGTGTCTCGAAATTTATTTTCAGAAGTTGACCCCCGGGGTAAAGGGGATTATCGCGAGTACTGCTCTAGGTCCCGTGGTTGGGCAGTGGGTTAGGTTGGTGGGTTGCAAGACTAAGTGCAACCTTATTGTGATTAGAGCGATGATAGATCGCTTCCACGATACTACCTCGACCTTCCACATTTCTTTTGGGGAGGTCGGGATGACCCTAGATGATTTGGGATGATTACTGGTTTGCCCTGGGGGCCGGATAGGATTAGGTGGGCCGCCGAAGGCCCTAGTCTAGATAGTGATGGGGTTCGAGACCTTATCGGGGATTGTTTACCGCGTGAGGCATATAGTGCGCCTCATGCTTTGGTGAGCTCGTAAATCACCGACCACTTCGAGCGAGTGGCGGTGTTAGAGGGTCGAGAATCCAACACGCCGGAGCAGAACGCCTAGCTATGGTTGTGGTATTTCCTAGGGTGGACCCACTTCTCGGACAAGGGCGAGAGGTTCAGCACTAGGATTTTGCCCTTCCTGGCCGACCTGACTCAGCTAGGGCGTTATGATTGGGTAACCGCGACTTTCACGGAGATGACTCGCTGCCTGCAAGTCATGGTGAGGCCGTTGGCAATAGAGTCGGCTTCAGCTGTACCCATTATGGGTCCGGGCCTTATACAGGAGGTTAGTTACTATTCTCACTTTCGTGTCTCGAGTTCTACTTGGCTTTGGTTTAGTGTTGCTAAGTGTATTATGGGTTTATTGCAGGCTTGGATCTACTCCTATTGCAGGCGGGGATCGAATGGAGGCTAGCTCAACCTAAGAGCACCACCAGCCACTACCCGTCAGAGAATGCGCTGGTTAACAAGTTGAGCCTCGGGGATGTAAGTTTTCTTTTTATAGCCTATTTCGTTCAATAGCCCCCAAGGTTTGTGATTCATTGGGATGTTGGGTCTATTTGTGTAGTTTGTTGCCCGCCCTTGGGCTGCTTATGAGAGCATGCCAGAGTATGTGGCTACGGAGCTGAGGCCTAGAAGTTACAGGAGGATGCTCCTTCCTGCGTTGTTTCGCCCGGTCGGTATCTGGGCGAGCGGCTGGTGCGTCAGTGTTTGTATGATGATTTCAGGGTGCCGGTTGATCCTCCCCGGACCATGTTCAGACCACCGACCGCCGCAGAGGTCCTTGAGGACAGGGACGGAGAAGGAAGTGATACACTCTTGGTGCCTGGTGTCTTCTATCTATCTCACGTCACCCGGCGGTTGGCTTAGTATCGCCTTGTGGTAAGGTTTTAATTTTGGTTCTACTGTTTGCTATGCGGTTTATTGTTTCTTCGCCCCCTGACCGACCAATCTGTTGTCTTCTCAGCTGGCCGACCTGGCAGATGAGATCCAGCTTCTAGAGTTTCCCCTGACACTGCTTAGGGTGGATGCGGCTGGGATACCCTTCACTGAGCTCCTCCCTCTGTGTTCTGCTGAGGAGATGGATGCCGGGATAGAGTGGCGTGACCGGGTGTACCGGGTGAGTTTTGGTTTTCGTTCTTCGTTTGGGTTCTCAGAATTAGGGTCGGTTTGCCTAACTTCTATGGTTGCATTTCCCAGGTTTCCCCGGCTTGCCATCAGCGGTTGTGGCAGGCCGCCAACTGTTTCCGGGCCTATGCCTTGAGGGACTCCTATGACACGTCGAGGCCTCGATCGCTGAGTTTGCGCGACTACGGTAGTTTTCTAGGCTGCTGTGTATTTTCCTAATGTTTAAATGTATTTGCAGGATGTCCCGGATATGGTGGGACAATTGAAGACTCGGGTGACCGAGCTTGAGACGAGAGAGGTTGAGGCGCAACGGCTCCTGCAATCTCGGGCTGACGAGATCACCTTCCTAAAGGAGCAGCTGGCTGGGGCTCAGGGTAAGACCCCTGCGCAAGCTGAGGCTAGGCATCGGGCCGAAAGGGAGGTTGAGGCTACGGTTGCTAATGAGGAGATCGAAGGAGTCCCTGAGACGGCTACTTTAGACATGCTGTGAGTCTCCTCTTATAAACCTGGAGGATCTAGGTGTAGATGATAACCTTTGCGAGGTTGTGCTAGCTGTTGGTGCGGCTTCTAGGGGTCCTTCCTAGACTCGATTTGTGTGTGAATTTGTATATGTTGTATATTTGTTTTTAAAATTTTAGTACTTGAAGTAGCTGGATTAGCCTTGTGTTTTTGTTTGGCGAATTGTTTACCTAGATTGACAAGTAATCACTTCAAGTTCGGTTTGTTTGCGACTTCGTTGTAGTTCAGGACGTTTTAGAATGCGTTGATATTGCATGAGAGTACGAAAATGCTTTTTTGGATTTTTTTGAAATGCATTAGTTTGAGCCGGGAATCGGATCAGATATTACGTCGATTAAAATGTTTTGACTCGAGATAGACGAGATGTAAAATGCTAACATAAACGTTTGTGTGTTTTGACCGAGTATAACGAGTTTAGTGCGAAATTGGAATTTAAGTCCGGGCAATTTTTGAAAAAGTTAGACCACTTTTTGCATACTCATAATATTGCCTTGTTAGGCTACAGACACGACTTGACGATGATTGCCAATAGGCTACAACATTCCTAGGTGGGGTAGCTTATCCCCCTAAGAAAAAAAAATGCCTAAGTCCCGAGCGTCCGACGGGTGGATTCGCGTGCTTGCAGCTCTTGCATGTGTGCTTCAGTTTTTGGGGCGGGTTTCAACGGTTCCGGGAGGTCGTTCCCGATGTCCGGGGTGTCATGTGGTAGCCATGGTTATGATACGAAATCGTTTCTTCTACCTTTGGGTTTTTTTGGCATGCCGCCTCCTGGGTACAGACGCTTGGGTTAAGGCTCCTGGGTTCTGGGCCGCTTGGGCTTGAGCGCCCGGAAACTCGGGCTCGTGGGCCGGTGCGTTTCGAGTCCGGGTTATGGAAATTTTCGTTGTTTCCTAATTCTTATGGGATTAGGGCTATATATACGGGTTGTGGGTGCTTGTTTTAGACATACTAGTATATCCGTAGGGTGTAGCACACTTATATTTAGGGTCATGTCGGGTTTTGGGAATGTCCTTTCCGAGTGGGCTATTTCATTTAAGAAGTGTGACCCCGAGATTTGTTCGAATGATGGCTTGTCGGTGGTTGTCGCGCTAAGTCAAGTCAAGGTACGGATGACTTTTTATTAGCATGCTCTAGGTTTTGGGACTCGAAGGGCCACATTTTTGTTTTTCCCGAAGGTAAAATTTGTCCTTTGCCTGAAGAGATAGATGTCATAGGTGGGTGGAGTTCGTTTCGACCTTGCGTGCCTTATGGGGATGACGCTTATGTGGAGCGGTTTTACCATTTTTTGGATCTTTCGTCGTTGGAGGAGGCTAAAGGTTATTTTGGTAAGGATGGTATTAACTATTTAACTTAGAGTTGCTTTCTAAAACATTCTCACAGATTTGCTCTCAATATGTTTCAGCCTTAGCATGTGGGCGTGCTTTTAATGTTGCGATGGCTTGCTATCATCTTTTTGAGGATCTGAGGGCTCGTGAAGGTTGGGGTAACCCTCGAGTTTTGGACGTGGTGATGGGGATGAAACATGGACGATCACCCTCTTTGCTTATTTTGGGTGAGCTTGTCCTAGGTCTTAACGCTCGTCCTCGAGTTCACGATACATCCTTCCGAGGTTCCAGGATCATTTTACAGGTATACTTTTTGTGTTATGTTTATTTGTAGATTGGTTTTCTTTATTTTGTGGTTGTTTTGGCTTGGAGGTGTGATGTTTTGTCGTATTTTGTGCAGGTTTGGTTGCAAGAGCGGCTTGGTTTGGTCGACCCTCCCCGATGCATCAAAGCTTATAACTATAGGGGTTTCACGGACCGAAAGACTGCGCAGATGTGGGGCAAGGTCCGCGAGGAAAAGGATTGGCTTTCCTATTTGGCTAAAGGGAACGTTGTCATTACACTCATTAGGTGGTCCATCCCGTGGTGGAATATTAGTGGGCGTGTCAGGTTTCCATTTTCATCTTCGACTTGGGCTTTGCTAATACTATCCATGAGGGATCAGGTTTATATTTACCCGTGCATGTTGTCAAATCAAATGGGTGTTAGGGAACAAAAGTTTTTGCATCCCGTTGTTAAGGGAAGTATTCGACCGATCGAAATTCCCTCCGGCCGGCAGAGGATTTGTGAATACCTGTCAGGACAGAGCAACTCAAAAGTTAGGAAGACCGCGCTGCTAAGGGGCGAGGAGATGACTCGAGAGACTAAGTGCCTGACCAAAGACAGTGTTACCGATCCTAGTTCGGTCAGTTCATCTAAGCGGGCCAAGACTAACGAGACCCATATTAAAATCGCGGAAGATGAAGGAAAGTTTGACTGGCTGGGCTAGTCTTTGGCTAGGGCATTAGAAGCTTGCCTTCAGAAGATCGAGGGTGAGGAAGGCAAGCAGGTAGACCCGGATGACAAGGGGAAGGAAAAGTTGGACCGATAGAGCCCAGTCGTTTGTATTATGTATTATTAGTTGGTATTATGTGGCTTATTAGTACTAGTTTTTTTTGTGGAGTTTTGACACGTTGCTGACTTCCGGGATGTCTGGGTTTCAAATGTTTGATGTAAATGCCTCGACAAAGGCTCGATTTAAACAAATTTTGTTATTAATGAGAAGCACATATATTTTTGTCATATTTTTTTTGTGGTGGCTCGTAACTCCGTCCTCGGCTCACCTTTTTTTTTCTCTTTTTTTTTGCTTTATTTTTTTTTTACGGCTCGCAAATCGATTCTTCATTTTGCCCGGGGCGCCCTTTTGGGTTTTCACCCCGTCCTCGGCTTGTCATATTTTTTTTTTCAACGGCTCGCAACTCGTTTCTTCATTTTGCCTGGGGGGCTTTTTCGGGTTTTCCCCCCGTCCTCGGCTCGTCGTTTGTGCTTCGTCATTTTAAATCACTAGGTTGTCGGGACGTGAACGGAGTCCCGGTTTGCACGTGAATCAATTATCCAATTTTTCTGTTTGTTTTGTTTTTGTTGTATCCGGAGAGGGGTTGCCTACGTATACGTTTTTTAGGCGGAATCAAACCTTGTTCGTAGTTCTTTCGAAAAGTGTGAGTGATTTTGCCATAGACTGGTTTATGCCATTTATCGATGCAAATTTGATTTTTTTGCTGTTGTTGTTTTTGCCTCCTCCTAAGTCGGAGGTCGGGACGTGATTTTCAGAGCGTTTACGGGTAGTATCGTTTGAGCTGATCCATGTTGGTTGGGGTGAGAACTCTTGACCGTCTAGGTCGGTGAGGATCACAGCGCCCCCCGAGAGTATTTTTCTAACGAGATACGGGCCCGCCCAATTTGGTTTGAATTTACCTCTAGGGTCAACGGGAAGGGGTGCTCTAATGGACTTAATTACTAAATCTCCCCCGTCTATGTTTCGGGATTTCACTCGTTTGTTAAAGGCTCGCTGGATTCGTTGTTGGTAAGCTTGTACGTTGGATAGGGCATGTATCCTACGTTCATCTAGGAGTACTAGCTCGTCATATCGCTTTTGGTTCCATTCTTCCTCAGGGATACCGCTCTCGGCTAATAGTCTTAGTGACGGTATTTCTAGCTCTATTGGTTGGACGGCTTCGGAGCCGTAGGTTAGGTAATATGGTGTGGCTCCAGTAGGTGTTCTATAGGATGTTCGGTATCCCCATAAGGCGAAGGGGATTTTGTTTGGCCAATCCCGGTAGTTGTCTATCATTTTCTTAAGGATTGTGTTGATGGTTTTGTTGGCTGCTTCTACGGCTCCGTTCGTTTGCGGTCTATAGGGTGAGGATTTGCGTCTTTGGATTTTGTATTTGTCTAGGAGTTTTTGGGTGTTGGCTCTGAAATGAGCCCACTGGTCGCTGAGGATCTCATGAGGTATGCCGTAGCGGCAGATGATGTTATTTTGTAAGAATTTGACTACTTGTTTTGAGGTTAGTATGGTGTAAGAGGCAGCCTCTACCCATTTGGTGAAACAATCGACGGCCACTAGTATAAAGCAGTGTCCGCCGGTCCCGGATGGGTGTATTTTCCCTATGATATCTATCTCCCAAGTGGAGAAAGGCTGGGGGGTGACTATGTTGTGTAGAGGATAAAGAGGTAGGTGTTGGATGTTGGCGAATATTTAGCTATTGTGGCAGTGGCGAACGTGACGTCGACAGTCTGTCTCTAAGGTAATCCAGTAATAGCCCAGTTTCATTATTTTACGTGCTAATAGGTGTGCACTCATGTGGGGTCCGCACTCTCCGTCATGTACTTCTTCCATGACTCTCTCGAATTGGTTTTTGTTCATGCATCTAAGGAGGACTCCTTGCGGGGTTCATTTGTATAGTAGCCCCTGATTTAGGACGTAATGTGTGGCTTCTATTCGTAGGGCTCTATTGTTTTTGGTGTTTGTGTTGGGTGGATATGACCCGTGGGTTTTAAAGTCTAGGATTGCTTTGTACCAAGGTTCTTCAGGGGCATCATGGGTTTCGAGGTTATGGATGTAGGCTGGTTGTTCGCTTTTCTCTACACACATAGGCATAGAAAAGGTGATCGGGCACGTTTATTAGTGAAGCTACTTTGGATAACACATTGGCGAATCGGTTTTCCTCACAGGGTATGTGTATGAAGTTAATATCAGTGAATTCCTGGGACATCATTTCTACTTCGGTTTGGTATGAGGTTAGGCTTTCGCTATAAACTTTTCAGGTTTCCGTAGCTTGGTTGACCACTAAGGACAAATCTTCATATATTCTAAGGTCGGCTTCGCAATTGGTTGCATTGTTGGTAAGTCTGGTTGGGTGGTGGTTTGTTCGTTTGCAAACTTATTGTTGTTTGGTCAGTGGTTGGTTGAATCTAAGGTTGTCATTCTCGATTTCCTTCTTAGGGTGAAGTTGAGTGGGATGTTCGTGGCAGCCCTTGCATTTTAGTCAATTGTTATCGATAATTGGCATAAATTCGAGTTCTTCTTAAAGCGTTAAAGTAAACTGTTGAAAGAAGTTAAGCGATTTGTCGAGGCATTTCGCTGCCAGCCCCATCGTCAACGGGCTGTGGTGTCTACTTCTTTATTAAAGGGAAAGTCTCGACATCTAATAGGTCCTGGATGTCATGTTTGAGGCGACCACAGTCCTTCGTATCGTGTCCCCTACCCTGATGGTACAAGCAATAGGCACTGGGATCCCAATCTGCCCCCCGGGCTTCGCAGGGTTGATCCGGGGTAGGGATGAGCTGGGATAATTGCCAATCTTCGTTGGCAATTCTGAGGGCCTCAGCATAGGTCATGCCTAGGTCGGTTAGGCTTCTAAAAGGGCGTCTCCCAAGGGCGGGGACAAACCCAGCTGGCCCTAGTCTCATTCTGCTCTTAGGGATGAAAGGTTTCTCCTCCACCTCCCCCTGAGGGAGGTCTCGCGTCCCATTGACCGCGCCCTCAAGCTTTCCGAGCTGGAGCAACATGTTGTCATGGGCGGTAGTTATTTGGGCCATGTTATTCCGAAGCTCCTTAACAAGCCCTAGCACTATGTTGAGTGGTTCTGTGTCATCGTTGGAAGACATTTCTAGATCTGCGAAACAAGACTGAAGGTGAGGTTGAATTCACCAGGCGATTTAGGGACTCGAGGAATGCCCTTAATTGAGCGACGCAGAAGTGAGACCCCTGACTCGCGTGTGCATGCGGTCGTTAGCTTAGGGACTCAAGTGCTTTAGACTCTTGGTGTGTTCGGCGAAACGCCTATTGAGTTTTTATGTCTCTGTAACGAGACGATTTGACACAAACAAAGGATTCGCTCAGGATCAAAGGATTTTGATATATGCTTTTTCCGAAAACGACCAATTTTGAAAAAAAAAATTAAAAGGGAGGATTTGTAAAAAATTAGTGCGACGACGGCGTGATGACATCGCTTGTTACGTGAAAGTGTGTTGTTATGTGTGTGCGTCGGGAATCCGGTGATGATGAAATGTAAATGTTTTTTAAAGTGGAGCAGTTCTTTAGGGGAACCGGTTTTGAAAATGATTACGTTGTGTTTTTATCGAGACTGCTATTAATTAGCGAGTTCGACACTTGTGGTGTATGCGACGCTCGTGGCAAGGCATGAAGTCTAGTGATATTGTTCTTAAAAGTGTGACCAAATCCTTAGTGGGGAATTTAGGTGGTGAATAGTGTTTTTAGAAGAAAGGCTTTTAAAACTAGTGACCCACGTTCGTCGGTTGCGTTAACTAGCATTTAACGGTAGGAGGGTGCATTGAAAAAAACGTTTTGAAAGTGTGACCGTTTTTGAGTTCCTTGACTTCATTAATTGAAGCTTCGGTTGTGTTAACGGTATGTGCGTAAAAACATTTTTTTGAAAATGAAAATGTAACCGTTTGATATACCTTGATTCCATTGATCGGGAGTCTCGGTGGTATTAACGGTATTCGTTATTGACGGGTTTTGCTTTGGCCAAGATGATGGCATTGAAAATATTATATTTTTTGAAATTGGAAAGTGTAAAATTTGCCATGATAACGGCATCTACAAATGTTTTTCCCTTTTTGGAAATCACGATTTGTCCGGAGCATTGGCGTTTAAACGGTCGTTTTGAAAAGATGAGGTATTTTTCGAAAACGGAATTGGGTGCGGTTGAGTATGTTGGCGCGGTTGAATCCAGATGTTTAGTGTTTTATTTGGGTTGATTGCAAACACGCTACACATAACTAGGAATGCGTACACTCATGTAGGATGCAGACACGGGTAGGTTAGGGTAGGCTACCGCCCACGAAAAGTCCTTACTTAGGTATTTGACCAATCATCTGGGGAGACGAGTGCCATACCCTCCGTTCGGAGTTATCCGCTTATTAATCCCGCGGGTTACACGTTAGGCGGCCGAAGCGTCAATCGAGGATCTCTCCGCGTGTCCCGAAAGATCTTACCGCGAAGAGGTCGATTGGTCTTGATATCGGTTAGGGTGGGCTTTTTAGGGCCAAAAGCTGTAGTGACCACAACTAGGAACTAAGAAATGAGCTTCACCGACCTCGTTCAAGTTACACCACCACTGGAAACTTGTTTCCAACTCCCCAGCGGAGTCACCAAACTATGGGCGTCCGTCCGCACCGCCCAGCGCGGGCACGCGCGGGACTGACCCGGTTTTCATCGTGTGGCGGCAGCCACCCACGCGGCCCCCTCCCTGCCAGGGCCGGTCCAATCTTGCATACGGGGCGAAGTGTCGGACCTCGATTCGGATGACGATCCGGACTTGTACTAGACGGGTGCGGGCACCCGTGTTTCCGTTTGGGAATCGATCGAGTCGTGGTTGTAAATGTATAAAGGTCGATTCATTTGGTAAGACGGCCTTTTTAGTGAACTGAATTCGTTGCCGATTTGTGGAGTCGCCACCGAGTCAATTATGGGGACTCGGAAACCGTTCAAGTCAACTTTGATCCCTAGCCGGCTCAAAGTTGAGTGGCACGGGACCTAAAGATAAAGACTTGTACCCTTAAGCACTCTATGCCTGGAATGACTCTCATTGCCAATGATTTCGGACATCCGGAAACAGTCGATTCTGAGTAAGGGGTGAGGGTACGTATTGGGAAGCCAACATCCGATAGATGTCAACACCCAATCCCGCCCGCACTATAGCGACCTCTACTAATCAATCAGTGGACTGATAACCTAGTTCTTTTGTTGTGGCGGAAATACTATAACATCCGTTGTGTTCACCCTATATCTTTTGCTACGTCGGTTGTTTAAGGACAAGTAAGTGTTGTTGTCAAAGTAGTTGTGTTTACATTCTTTGCGTGCGATTTCACGTGACAAGCAGGCCATGAAAAGATGCATGTAGGAGAGTAGAGAGTACTAGTATTATACGTATTAGCAAATCAGTTTTAATGTGATAATACGGATATTAGTCATTCTCGTGGTATACCTTACCTGGTATTCTGCTTAAGATGCGTCGGTTCGGTATTAATAGAGATGCGTCGAACCTAGTAGGTGAGCACTTGGACTAATACTGGACCCGACCATCACTTTGTTCAGTTTTAGTTGTTTTACGTTTTGAATTCCATGTTAGGTGATTTAGCATGCGATTATATGGTCATAAAGGCAATAAATCATACGAAAAGCTGTAAATGCGAACGTAAGTAAATCACATTGTGAGGAGTTTCACCCTCGGAGTGTACACTAAACGGGACTCGATGCATAAATAGTTTGAGAATGGATCTTGGAATTACTCGGGTCTATTTAGTGTGTTTTAGTACTTGTGATTGAAGTTGGGGCGTTTACGTGTTTTAAAAGATGCTCGTGGACCTAGTGTTCACATCTAGTGTTATCGTAGTGCAAAATAAAAGAAAGTGCGAATATGGAAAGTTTTGTTTAGATGACAACCTATTTACGACTCGATTTCAACAGGGGGATTCTCCTAGCTTGACCAGTGACTCCGGCAGAGCTCCGTTACCGTTTACCCTTCCTGCAGCTACTCCGGCGGAGTTTTGTTACTAAGGACTAGTTCTGCGGCTAATCCGGCAGAGCTTCGCTACTGGACTTGAGCTATTCGATCACAGGCGCCTCGGTATCGAGTGGGGTGCTCGAAGGTGAGGAGTAGCGTCGATGTCCCTTTTATCGGAACTACGATCGAGTGGATCGTTTGCCTCGGGTGTCAGAGTGCGAACCCTTAGCGAGAGTTTAGAGGGGAAGAGAAGAATGAGAATTGTGTGTCGAATGAATGAGGCGGAGGGGGGTATTTATAGGTGTTTTCGGTCCTCGTCACCTATATGGACGCCTGATCCGAGGCGCACCAAGACTCAGCCGCCTGGGCTTTGGCGCGGTGAAGCTGAGACGCGTATGGTGGGGCGGTTGGAGTTTTGAAGATACGATTTCGATACTTTCCAAAACCGAGAGGGAGGAGTATAATTTTTTACTTGGGGATTAAGGCTCCCGCAGCTTGACCTAGCGCCGTGAACGTTAGTGGGCCTCGGGTGTGCATCCCGAGGTTCGCTTGGCGCGGTCTGACTCGGTTTGAGTTTCAGGACCGACTTGGGGGTCCCGGTGTCGAAATTGACTCTAATTAGTGTCTATGCGACCGTAACGACACGACTAAGGTTGCCATCATGGTAGTTTTACTTTTTTCGAGTAATTATTTGATCCGTTCTATAGAAAAACTATCTACAACATCGCGAACCCGCGTCACGTTGCAGTCATATCGTCATTGGATGTTTATTGGGCACTTCCGCAGCCACCAGGTCCAAATCTGGGTGTCTACAAAAGCCCCCAATTTGACTGAGGCTTGGACAAGGTGAAAGTCAAAGTATAGCCGCCCAGGTCAATCGAAGATTACGACCTGGTGGCTGTTCGGTCGGATTGTTTTAAGTCCAGTAGACTGCATGTTGAGGCTCGCCAGCCATAGCTTAGAAATCATACTGACGTCTTCGCTTGTGGTTGCTTGCTTGGGCCTGGGCCGTTGCTTGATATCTCGTTCTTGTTTTTTATGTGCGCGCGCTCTGTCTTCTTTGTTTTATTTTAAACAGTTTATTTTAGTTTTTTAAATGTTTTTTGTGTGTAAGTGACGCGTTAAGCGTACGTGCAAAGAGCTCTCTTATGTGTTTGCCTTTATTTAAACAAATGTTCCTTTCGGGATGCTTGTGAACCCTTGATAAAACGTTCGAGGGCGTTAGTCTCCACTCGAACGGCTATCTTCGGGGATGCTCTGACCCCTAGGACCAAACACAATTAGATGAACTACTCGAGGGCGTCAGTCTCCACTCGACTAACTGTCTTTCGGGATGCCTCTGACCCCTAGGATAAAACGAAATGAGTTAAACTACTCGAGGGCGTTAGTCTCAACTCGAGAATGCCTCTGACCCCTAGGACGAAATTGCTGTCGTAAACTACTCGAGGGCGTCGGTCTCCACTCGAGCAGCTGTCTTCGGGGATGCTCTGACCCCTAGGACAAAGTTGTTGTTGTAAACTACTCGAGGGCGTCAGTCTCCACTCGAGCAGCTGTCTTTCAGGATGCCTCTGACCCTTAGGACGAAATTGTTGTTGCTAAACTACTCGAGGGCGTAAGTCTCCACTCGAGTAGCTGTCTTCGGGGATGCTCTGACCCCTAGGACGAAATTGTTGTTGCTAACTACTCGAGGGCGTCAGTCTCCACTCGAGTAGCTGTCTTCTGGGATGCTCTGACCCCTGGGACAAAGTTGTTGTTGTAAACTACTCGAGGGCGTCAGTCTCCACTCGAGCGGCTGTCTTTCGGGATGCCTCTGACCCCCTAGGACAAAATTGTTGTTGTTAACTACTCGAGGGCGTCAGTCTCCGCTCGAGCAGCTGTCTTCGGGGATGCTCTGACCCCTAGGACGAAATTACTGTTGCCAAACTACTCGAGGGCGTCAGTCTCCCCTCGAGTAGCTGTCTTCGGGGATGCTCTGACCCCTAGGACGAAATTGCTGTTGCTAACTACTCGAGGGCGTCAGTCTCCACTCGAGTAGCTGTCTTCAGGTATGCTCTGACCCCTAGGACAAAGTTGTTGTTGTAAAATACTCGAGGGCGTCAGTCTCCACTCGAGTAGCTGTAAACTTCCGCAGCCACCAGGTCCAAATCTGGGTGTCTACACAAGGGCGAAGTTGTATGCGTTCTAGGCCGACCACCTCCCTCCCCGGGTTCGTGTCCGACTAATTTCCCCGTTTACCTCCCTCCCGGGTTCGTAAGACGGAATCCCTAAATCAAATCCGAGGGTCACTCTCGTGATAAATCTCAAACCGACTCAAGTCTAATGGGTACACATACTAGTGTAAAGGATACCACGCTAGACACCACTCCCGTGTTCGATCTAGTTCGGTAAGGCAGGATAGAAGGGTCAAACCGGTTACCCATCCTAATCGACTCCCATCGATGACCAAGAGATTAGGACCGCCTCAAACCCCTAAACCAAGATAATCCAAAATCCTCAACAACACTTCACCCAATCACATAATACAAAACATACAAGAGGCACAATTTAGGCAAATTTAGGCTTCATCGACCCCTAGTGGGTGACTACTCAGTAATCATGACTAAATTAGTAGAATTAAGGGTAAAGATGGAATCTTTAACTGTGAACATTGTTATAAATTGAATTTTACTAGTACTAATCACGCAAGAATGGCTAAATTGATTCTAATTGATTGGATGAACAAAGTAGAAGAGGAGATAAGCATAAAAGGGAAAACTAAATCAATTGGAAACTAGCTAGAATAACAAACAAAGGTGAAGATGGACTACGAAGAACTAAGAAAATGAAGAAATAACAAAAAGAAATTAAAGCAAAGAGAGAAGTAAAAATTACTCACTTAAGGAGGATGAAGAGATTAAGAAGAAGAAATAATAATAATCATAAAAGCTTGAATCTTGGACAAGGTAGATGAAGATCTTCAAATAAAATTACACTTCTCTCTAGAAAACCCAATAAATTCAAAAAGTAAACCTAAGAAATGATTAAAGCTTAGAGGCAAAATGAGAAATTAGGCTATTTATTCTTCTAATTAGGTTACACAAAAACCGGGTCGAAAACAGAGTAAATTATAAAACTGGAGTTGCGCACGGTCCAAATGTTACGCCCGGTGACTTATGCACGGTGAGATGCCTCCTGTTTGAGTTACACACGGTCCACCATGCTTACCTCGTTCTTCTTATATTTTCTCTTTTTCGATCTTCTATGCGCTTGTTTAGGCTCGAACTCGGTCCATGTGCCTCCTTTTACTCAGGAATGTTTAAGTTTCATCGTTTTCGACACGGAAATACCTAAAAACTAAAAACGAAAAACATACGCAAAAACCCGTGTAATACAAAAGATAGACGAAATGAGCCAAAATGCCTAAGAAAATACAATAAATCGAGGCTAAATAAACGTCTAAAAGGCGTATAAATGCGGTCAATAACGGAGTTATCAACCTCCCCGGACTAGACATTTACTCGTCCTCGAGTAAGCGCGACAAAGGCAAAGACAAGCACCTAGGCTACAAGGAGTGAATGCACAATATAAGCATTCCTCGACCACTAAACTATTACTAACCGCATGAGTATTAGCGCACTCAACGCCCCTTCAACTCACAACGACATACCATGAGGATAGGTATCCCGTTGTAAGGCAAGTTGGGTCTTGCATAAAACTTTTGACACAAACAATCAATCAAGCACGCAATTACAAGAAATGTTTGCATCACAAAAGGGAAAACACCGTCACCCCCATCAAGACGGCGGGGAAAAGCACTAATCATCCACTTATTATGAAAACAAACATTATCAAACTAGTTAACCTACAAGACATGGACAAAAATCTAATACTATAGCTATAAATTACTATGGATATCGACAGTCTAGCAAATTTCCTCCCGATCTTCCAAATAGACTACAAAGAAGGCGTGAGATGGCGTAGAAAGGTAGAACCGTGGCGTTATAAAACACTATAGGTAAGTGTGCCTCGACCTCTTTATGAAATAAAGAGATGGGTCGTTCCAAAACTCAATGTGACCAAATAATCCAAGCAAAATAGGAATAAAAAAATGATGGTTCCAATGATAGGTTCACCACCGCTATCCACCTTCCTTAGGAACTCGGTCCCTCGGTAGGCCCTTCACGATGGCTCCCCAAATCAAAGGAAAATTTATTTTGAGTTGTGGTGATCTTTCTTTGATTTTCATAGTTTTTCATTTCTTTCTTTCTCCCCTTGTTTTCTTTTCAATTTCTTCTTCTTCTTTTCTTTCCTTTTTTTTTTGATTTTTCTTCTTCTATTTTTTTGATTTTTTTTCCGAAGAAGTGGGGAGAACATCACAAAATGGATTCACCGAAAGTAAATAGCAAAAATTATTGTGGAAAGTATTTGTGATATTTGATAGATAAACATGGATTATATAAACAGTCACAAAGAATAATGGTCACCTAGGGACACGAGACACGGTAACCAAGGAATTTTCACACCACGGGGGATCAAAATGGTCAAATGCAAACCCCCGAGTAATCTATTTGGTAGGAAGAGTGGACCTAAGCTAGAATGTCGATAAACCTAGTATTTTAAAGCTATTCTACTAGATTCAAGTCCTACATCAAGGTAAGTAAAACTAATAAGAGAATGTAGGCTTCCAAAAATAAGTTTCAAGACTGGGTTTTCGAAAATCTTTAACACTACCCTACCACACACTAAACTAGACACTAATCACACAAAAATGAAGAAAAACGAACAAAGCAAAACACAAGAGAACCAATTTCCACAAGTAAGCAAACAACCATCAACCCAAATGTTCATCATGAACCTCCAATACAATCAAAATCCCATCCTCCTTCAACAAGAATAGAAAAGAGAATAAGGTGGAAAGAATATACCGGAGCGGTCTTCCTCCCTTTACCTTAGATTTTGATTAGTGGCGTCCGACGGGTTGTTTACCTACAAAAAAGAAAAATGGGAACAACACAAAAAACAAATATATACACAAGCTACACTAAAATAAACTAGCTACTCAAAAATAAACTAGAAACAAAATATTTTTGGATTTTTGAGAATTTTGAAATTTTTATGGTTTTTTAATTTTTTAAATAGAACGAAAATAAGACTCCTCCCCACACTTGAATCTTGCATTGTCTCCAATGCAAAATGCAAGTAGGAAAGTGACTAGGGGACTAAAAAGATAAACTAGGAAAAACTAAGAAGAATAAATAAGTTAAGAAAAATCTTAGAGAAAATGAAAGAAAGTAAAATAAATAAATAAAATTGGATTTTTCAAGTGGTGCTTTAGTGTAATCAAGTCACTAAAGCACCGGAAGCAGACTCTTTGGATTTTTCTAAGGGATTTCCGGTGTAATCACATCACTGAAAATCCGGGAGCAATAATTTTGGATTTTTTAAAAATGGAAATTCGGTGTAATCACGTCACCGAAAATCCGGAAGCAGTAGTCTTTCTCTCAAAATTCCTCACTAACAAAGTACCAAGGTTCCAAGTGCAAATTCACCAAATACAAAATTTCACCAAATCAAGGAGTAACCACCAAAAATTCACCAAGTAACAAGGTATAAATTCTCACCCAACCATCACCAACAATACTCTCCAATTCACATCACTACCCTACTCTACTCCTCACCACACCATACACCCACTCTACTCCGCAACAATGACCAACACACTCCAAAGCCACCTCCCCACACTTACACAAAATCATGAAGTTCATTGGGGAGGGGGGAAGCGAGAATAGAAGTTATCAAAAAATGAATTGAAGGAATTATCAATTCGGTTAATTGATCCCAGCGCCTCTTCGTGTTGTTGTTGGGATATTGCCCTGATTTCTTCAATGGACCTCCGATTCTCCTCATGGTTAGAGGTCACTAGGTTCGAGAGTGAGTTGAGTTGGGCGTTAATTGCAGACATGTCCCAAGGAGCATACCCCGGTTGTCGAAATCCTTGCCCATACCCGAATGGTGGTTGTTGGCCATACCCGGATTGTTGACCTTGCCCATACCCAAATTGTTGACCGACATTTGACGATGAAGGACCGGATTGATGCATAGATGAATGGGGTGACTCAAGAATCCGACCCTCATCCTCAACCTCCTCGGCCTCATAAACGATGCGGGAAGGGTCATGGTCATAATTGGCGAGAGTCCTAGGTGAGTAGATGTCCCTCCGAACATATTCATTCATTCTTAGGGGCATGCCCCAATTTTCTCGGATTGAAATTTTGACATGAGGCTTGTCCGGGAGAATTATGGAGCGAAGAGAGGTGATGAAAAATTGAATTCGGGCGACCCCATCGATTGTGGAGATACAAAGGGAGTTGTCAGGGTAGAAGGTGTTAATGTAGGTGCTACCTACGGTTTTAGGTTCCGGTTCCCTATTCATCCCTAATCCTTGGGCAATCAATGTCACGAGTCCCCCACCCACTATCGTTGGAGGGGTGACTAGTGTCATCGAGTAAAGGTGTGCGACTACGGCCTTGGTGAAGTCTATCGATAGAGGCCGGTTGTTCAACACTTCCATGAGTGATTGACATGCTATGGCGTTCACCAGGTGTTGGGATTTATAAGGACCGATTAGGATGTTTGAAAATAAGCGCAACACATAGCGAAGGACGGGATTACGTACCGCACTAAGTGTTATTACCCTAGCCTCGTAAGGTTTATTAGACCTAGATATTTCCTCCCAAAATTCTCTCCTTTCCTTAAGTACCTCCGTTTTTCTAGAGGCCTTTCCTTTGGCATGGTGAATGAAGTTTATACCGAGCATTTGGGTCAACCGTTCTAGACTTAAGGTAATTTGATTACCCAATAATTGAAATGATATGGATGGGTTGTTGCCCGAAGTGTCGGTGGTAAGGGTGGCTAGGAATTCACAAGTTAATGATACATAAGAATAAGCATGCATAAACCCAATTGGACAATTGAACCGATCAAGTAGGACTTCTAAATCATCATCAATGCCCATAGCTATTGTAGTCTCTCGGTGAAAAAACCGAGTAGGTCCAAATCCCGCTTTGAGAAGTTGCTTGTACTTAGCACGCTATTTTTCTAAGGGAAAGCTCACATTGTCACACTTGTATTTGTATATACTCACTTTTTGTCTATTGAGGACGGGATTGGAGGAGGAAGAATTATCCATACCTGGTAATGGTCATTTTGGTGCCATGAATGAATGTGAAGCAAGTAGGTAGGCAAGAGAACTCGTTTCCAACCCGTCTTCAAACCGTAGCGAACTCGGGGGAAAAAAATTCGCCCGAAACCGATCCAAAATGGTCTCAAAAGAATCGCAGCGGTTCAAATATCCTTCCTTCAAAAGATGAGTCGATTTGAAGGTGAGAAAGAGAGCTACAAATTAGAACTAGGAATTTTTGTGTTGGTGAATTTTTGTTGTTTAAGTTGGGTTTTGTATAGTACAGAATGTAGAGGAAGCAATAAGGAGAAGAATGGTGTAAAAATTATGGAATTTGGGTTGATTTTGGGAATTTTATGGGAAAAGTAGGGTGAAGGTATGAAGGTGTTTTAATGGAGTTTGAAGTGGAGAAGATGAATATTGATGAAGGTATGAAGGTGTTGTTATTATGTGATAGTATTAGTGAAGGTAATACTAATAATAATAATAAGGGTGGGTAAGTGGTAGAGTAATAATAATAAAAGTAATAATAAACTAATAATAATAATAATAATAATAATAATAATAATAATAAGGTGTTGTTTGCGTAGATCTTACCGGGTCTTCTCCTTTGACTTAGTCCGGGCTCTCTAATTTCGCACCGGGCCGTGCTGTGGGTGACGCTGCCTGGCGCAAATGCGTTAAGTACAGGGACCTATGCTCGGGGCTTGGGTATGGGTTTTTGCTTTTTTCCTTTTCTTCGCTGGGGGAATTGGAGGCGGATGCTATCGGCCTACTCAAGAGGATTCAAAAATTTTCGAAAGCACAGGATGCCGGAGCACGCGCTGCTCCTTTTATTTTTACCAGACTTAGCTTCGCTATAGCTAAGGGGGTGGGGGCCCAGATTGTATCTCGGCTACCCACCAATTTTTTGTAAACTGCTTTTTGATTCATCAATAAAATTCTCCATTTAAAAAAAATTAATAATAATAATAATAGTGGTAGAGTAAGGGAAGGGGGGTGGGCCGGATATGGTGGTAATTTTTTTTTTTAAGTTAAGCACGGTCAGAAGGTTAAGCACGGTGACATGCTGCCTGTAAAGGTTACGCATGGTGAGGGGTGCGTAACTCCTTCTTCCCACATTTTCCATTTCGATTCCAAGCCCTCCAAATCGATCCCTAGGTGCACCAAACCCTCATTTAAGCTCCAAAGATGATATAAATCATCACAAAAATGCTCCTCCAAAAAAATCCAATTCAATAAGAAGAAAAAGTAGAAAATTTTCAAGAATCGGGGTTGCTTCCCTCGAAGCGGCTTTGTTTAAGGTCGTTGGCTCGACCGAATTAAGTTTGAAATATACAATAACAATCTCGTTAAACTCTCAAGAGGAAGACCTTCCAATTAACTGGGATCGTGCACACAATGCGCTTGATGAACCTTTGCATTTCTAACCTTTGCATCCTCACCAAGTCCACTAAATATCGGAGGGTCATACCCTTGAATGAGTTTTAAAAAAATGAGTCATGTTTATCATCTCTCGATTCTCTTGATTTTTGATCAATTTCTTAGAACTTGAGTTATCACATCCCTCTTTACCAACTAACTCAAGCTCCCTCACAACTTCAATAAAATCATCTTTCAACAAACCATCACACTCTCTTAAGACACTTGGTCTAACAAACTTATCATCATCTATCAATAACGACTCAAGATCAACATCAAAGTGCATACTCTAATATTCACATGTTTCTTCGGGATATGTCTCACTCGGACCTAAAGAGGCATATTTAAGAGATAAGGAGAGGGGTTTCAACTCCACTTGAGGAGACATAGATCTCTCCTCATACAATCCTTCTTCGTTCAAGCTTTCTAGGGACCTCGTGGTGCATTGCTTCAAGATTGAGTCCATAGCTAGAGCATACTCTATTGCATCCATCTCTGAATACCCGACAATGGACTCCTCAAAGGCATATTGGACATCTTGTTCCATTGAAGACTCCTCAAGCATTTGTACTTGGTAGCATGATCCAACATTTGAAGCAAGGCTCCTCCGTGGCTTTCTCAAGTGAAAACTCCATCTTGTCATCCCCGACTTGGAGTGGGAGTTAATCATACTTTACATCGATAAGAGCTCCCCCGGTGGCTAGGCATGGACGACCAAGTATAATGGGAATCTTGCTGTCTTCAGGGATATCCATAATGTAGAAGTCACACGGGATGATTAAGTTCCCTACCTTGATTGGCGCATCCTCGGCTACCCCCATTAGATATTTAACGGAACGATCCGCTAATTGAAGGGAAACTCTTGTGGGAATTAACTCATAACCTTCAAGCTTGTTAAAGATGGTGAGAGGCATAAGACTCACACTTGCCCCTAAATCACAAAAGGCTTTCTCAATATTAATAGAGCCAATCGAGCAAGGACTAGCAAAGCTCCCGGGGTCTTCCAACTTCGGTGGTAGCTTGTTTAAGAAAACGGCACTACACTCCTTTGAAAGGCTCACCGACAATTGCTTACCATATAACTTCTTGGAAATGATATCTTTCAAAAATTTGCAATAGGAGGGGATGTCTCTAATAACCTCTAGAAAAGGGAGTGTGATATGCATACTCTTCATCATCTCCAAGAACTTACCATACTTTTGCTCAACCTTGACTCTAGCTAATCTTTGAGGAAATGGTATTGGTGGCACATATGCCTTAACTTCAGTAGTCGCCTTTGGGGTTTCTTTTGCAATATGCTCTTCAACAATAGGTGGTTTGTCAACAACCACTTCACTTGAACTCTCTTTTTCACCATTTGCTTCCTCACTTACTTCATCTTCAACATTAGCCTTCCTCTTCTTGCTAACCACAACTTCATCCAATGTGCGCCCGTTCCTTAATTGAATAGCATTCAATTTGCCTTTACCCTTAGGATTTGCCTTAATGCCACCCGGAAATGTCCCACTTGACACGGTCAACTCGTTAACTTGATTTGCGAGTTGTTGGATTTGATGATCGGTGATTCTTTGGGCATTTTGGACTTGACTCTTCAATTGAGAAATTGAAGATGTAGTCTCTTCATGGCATTGAATGAAATTATTTTGGGTGGTCAACATTTGTTCCATGAGTACTTCCAAATTGGACTTTGGTGGTGGAACTTGTTGTTGCACAACTTGTTGTTGTGGGACTTGTGCAAGTTATTGTTGGACTTGTGGTATAGGAGTAGTGAAGGGTGTAGGAGTTTGATATGGAACTTGAAATTGATTTTGGAGGGGGGTTTGAAATGGAGTGGTGTTGAATGTTGGCCTTGCTTGGAAGTTGCTAGCTTGGAAACCCAATGTGTCTTGTGCTTGGAAGTTAAACCCTTGGTTAAAGCCTTGGTTTGGCCTTCTGAAGTTTTGGTTGAATGTAGTCTTTTGTTGATTGAGTGGTGTTTGGAAATTCTTGTTCCCATAAGATAGGAATGCTCTCTGCCCGGGGTGATATTGATTGTTGTTGAATGCTTGTCTTGCATTTGTTTCCCATATACCATTGGCTTGCTCCATAGTAGTGATAACACAACATTCCGCGGCATCATGACTTGGACTTCCACACAACTCACAAGAGAACTCATTGGTCTCCTTAGAAGAACTTGATCCCCCTTGCTTGAATTGAGAAAGTTGCTTTGTCAAATTATCGATCTTTCCATTAAGAGCATTCAAGGTCTCACTATTGTCTTGCTTTTTTAACTTTCTTCTATCCCCACCCCAATGATGATTGTTGGAGGCCATCTTCTCAATTAAACCCATAGCCGCGGTGTGGTGTACTAGATCAATAGCACCACCGGACGCCGCATCCAATCCCACTTGGTACTCGGGACGCACACCATTATAAAAGGTAAGAATAACAACATGAGGAGCTATGTCGTGATGAGGGCATTGTCTTAGCAATTCCTTGAACCTCTCCCATGCATCATAAAGGGATTCATGGTCTTCTTGGAGTTAGTTATGTCATTTCGGTACTTCGCCGTCTTGCCCGGTGAAAAGAACTTCAATAAGAAAGCCTTGGATAATTTGTCCCAACTATCAAAAGAATCGGTCGGTTGACTTCTTAGCCACTCCTTAGCTCTCCCCTCAATGAATAAGGGAAAAGTCTCAAGCGATCGAATAGCTTCATCCGAGGCTCCATTGATCTTGACATTATCGCAAGCTTCCAAGAATATATTAATGTGCTCATTGGGGTTATCAAGAGGTAACCAGGAAAATTGATTTTGTTGCACGAATTGAATGAGAGTAGTCTTGATCTCAAAATTGTTTGCTCCGATTGCGGGCCTTGTAATACTTGATTGCGACACCACTTGGGGTGTCGATTTCTCTCGTATAGAAGCCATAATAGGAGGCGGTGAAAGGGGTCTCGGAGAATTAACTTCTTCTTCGGACTCAATCGCTTCTTCGGATCTAATTTCTTCCTCGGATTCAATTGCTTCTTTGGATCTGTTTCTTCTTTGGATTCGGAAATAGTAGGAGGTGAAGGTGGTTGCCCTTGATTTCTTCTTCTTTTGGCGTTGTATCGCCTTGCGGTAGCTTCAATCTCGGGATTCAACAAATGAATTGGTAAGAGCCCAAGAATCCGCCTACTCATGCAAAAACAATAGAAAAACTAGAAAGTAGAGGTTAGATCAGGAGTAGAGGCACACCAAAGTGTGCAAAGTAACCAATGACTTAGTCTAAACGCAAGAATAAAAACTACTAGTACCGCTAACATTCTCCGGCAATGGCGCCAAAAACTTGTTGGGGTTTTAATTACCTCGCAAGCGCAAGATATAATCGTTGCACTAGAAAGGGTCGGTCCACAAGGAGTGTAGTGATTCCTAATCGCTTCAATTCTAATTGTTTATCTAAGTCGATAGAAATGATTAATGGTAGACTAAAACTATATGGATATATGTTAACTAAAGACAAAAAGGAAAAAAAACTAAAATAAGAAAAGGCGATAACTAAAGAAATAACGATTAATCAAAAATAAAAAGGACTAGGGAACGATGTCGCTTCAATCCACCTAAATTGCACCAAAGTATATCGAGTATTGAAGGAATCGGGATCAAGGGCGAAGTTGTATGCGTTCTAGGTCGACCACCTCCCTCTCGGGTTCATAAGACGGAATCCCTAAATCAAATCCGAGGGTCACTCCCGTGATAAACCCCAAACCGACTCAAGTCAAATGGGTACGCATACTAGTTTAAAGTATACCACGCTAGACACCACTCTCGTGTTCGATCTAGTACGGTAAGGCAGGATAGAAGGGTCAAACCGGTTACCCATACTAATCGACTCCCATCGATGACCAAGGGATTAGGATCGCCTCAAACCCCTTAATTAAGATAATCCAAAATCCTCAACAACACTTCACCCATTTCAATCAATACAAAACATACAAGAGGCACAATTTAGGCGAATTTAGGCTTCATCGACCCCTAGTGGGTGACAACTCACTAATCGTGACTAAATTAGTAGAATTAAGGGTAAAAGTGGAATCTTTAGCTATGAACATTGTTATAAATTGAATTTTACTAGTACTAATCATGCAAGAGAGGCTAAATTGATTCTAATTGGATGAACAAAGTAGAAGGAGAGATAAGCATAAAAGGGAAAACTAAATCAATTGGAAACTAAAATAACAAACAAAGGTGAAGATGGACTAAGAAGAACTAAGAAAATGAAGAAATAACAAAAAGAAATTAAAGCAAATAGAGAAGTAAAAATTACGCACTTAAGGAGGATGAAGAGATTAAGAAGAAGAAATAATAATAATCATAAAAGCTTGAATCTTGGACAAAAAAATGAAGATCTTCAAATAAAATTACACTTCTCTCTCTAGAAAACTCAATAAATTCAAAAATTAAACCTAAGAAATGATTAAAGCTTAGAGACAAAATGAGAAATTAGGCTATTTATATTTCTAATTAGGTTACACAAAAACCGGGTCGAAAACGGAGTAAATTATAAAACTGGAGTTGCGCACGGTCCAAATGTTACGACTGGTGACTTACTGACAGTGAGATGCCTCTTGTTTGAGTTACGCACGATCCACTGTGCTTAACTCGTTCTTCTTATATTTTCTCATTTTCGATCTTCTATGCGCTTGTTTAGGCTCGAACTCGGTCCATGTGCCTCTTTTTACTCGGGAATGCTTGGCTTTCATCGTTTTCGACACGGAAATTTCTAAAAACGAACAACAAACGCATAAACCCGTGTAATACAAAAGATAGGGGTAATGAGCCAAAATGCCTAAGAAAATACGATAAATTGAGGCTAAATAAACGTCTAAAAAGGCGTAGAAATGCGGTCAATAACGGAGTTATCAACGAGTAAGAAAGATAAAACTGTTAACTTACTTGCTTACAAGGGATTAAACAGTTACCGATCTATTTGAGTCTAATTAATTGAATCGATGATTAACCCGACTATATCATATATTGCATGTCTCGAATATTGTTATGATTAGTTACTTATTTATTGTTATGTTTTTACTTTATTATTGTTATTCCAAAACCAACAACCCCCCCCCCCCCCCCTTTATATATATCTATACTATTAAGTAATAAAATTTCTGAAATAATAACGTCAGTCTCTGTGGGATCGACCTCTACTTAGCCTATTTACCGTAGAGTTAGTAGTGTTTATAAATTTAATTTTGACTGCGGAAACAACACGCATCAAGCACTAGGAGGCGAGATGTTTGACCATTTGCAGTTCAAGTTGGGACTCGGTTTATCAAGTGCATCAACTTGAGAGGGAGTGAAAGAATATACTTAGAATATTCTGTATATTATTATGATTTATTGTGTAGAATAATATATTAGGAGATAGAATATTTTGGTTACTTACAATAGAATATATCAGTAGATTGTATTCTTAGTTTATATATATATATATACATATTACCATAATATATATAGAGGCAGGATCTGGTACATTTAGTCATTTTGCTACATTTTACCTTTTAATGATGGCTATTGGATTTAATGGGATCAAGAGCTGAGATATGCATATTTTAGCATAATAAAATCTCATACTTCATAACAGTTACACATCTCCTTGATTCTTTGATCCAAAACAGAATCAAAATAATAAAAAAAAAAATCAACATAATATATGTCATTATACGCTTATCTACAAAAATTTAATCAAATATAAAAATGAAAATCAACCTAATTAAATTTCGTTATTCAACCTAATTCAATTTTGTTCTTCAATATATATTTTTCGTCATTTCTTCTAGCTAGATGTCATTATACAATTGTAGTGTTCCTATATTTCTTGGTTAATCAATTTCAATTTTATAATAAGTTGTCACAATTCATTTCGTCTATATAGACTTGAAACACGTAATTTTGATCATTCTCCAGGTAATTGTAATATTTCGATCATTCTACAATTATCAAGTTCTATGAGTTATTCTAATGTAGATATGTAGTTATTGCAATTTAGAAACTCAGTTATTATAATGAGTAACTCTTGTTATTGTATTATAATGAAATTCAAATTCAAATATAATTAATTTTAAAATAATGTTATTTGATTTTAGGTAGTTATTTCAATGTAGAAACAACTTAGTTATTGTAATAAATAACTCATGTTATTATATTGCGATGAAACTCAAATATGATCATTTTTAAAATAATATTATCTGATTTTACGTAGTTATTCCAATATATAAACTCAATTATTGTAATGAATAACTCGTGTTATTGTACTGAGATGAAACATCTTGAGTATCAATGAATGCGCACCCACCAAATAAACTTCACTGAAAGACAAAAAAGGGGGGGTTAGTTACGTTAAAAGTACAAAAAAATAAAATTGAAATACAATAATCACATATGTGCGATAGAATAACTGTAAAAATACGATAAAATAATTGGTTGTAAAACACAGTAACTAATATTATAAAGAAATAACTGCAAGAATAATATAGAATAACCGCAATAATAGTATAAAATAACTGGAATAACATAATAAAATAATTGGGTATTTCATAATAAAAATAATGTACCAAAAAACAGAAATTCATGCTTTGAAATAATGTGTAGTTATTTCATTGTTCATATTCAAGTATTTCATTGGTCATATTCAATTATTGTTCATATTTAATCTTGTAATAAGAAATACATAAATTACCTCAATAATGTATCCTAGAATAATCACAAACAATACGTATTATTGGTGAACAATAACACGAAATAAACATAAATTCGATACAATAAGAAACCCTAGAATTTGATTACACGAAATCAAATAACACGAAAGAAGCAATATTCAATTCAATACCCAGAACGAAATAAGAAACCCTCGAATTAATTACACGAAATCAAACCTATTAATGAATCAAGAAATTGATCACGAAAAATTGAAGCACATTGATGAAGATATGAAATTACGAAATTGAACAAAAAATTGATGATTGAAATCAAGATACGAAATTGAACAAACTTGAATTAAAATTGAACACGAAATTGAACAAAAAATTGATGATTGAAATCAAGATACGAAATTAATTGGACACAAAAAATTAATTGAAGAATTGTTTGTAAAAAATTTATTAAAGAAAAAATAGATGAACGTAAAACAAGCAACATAAGAGAAGGAAGAGGAATAGTGAGAATAATTAGGGTTTGTTATGATCTCAAGTTTTAATCTCATCCAGTAATCTGGACATATCCAATGGTTTTGAAAAGAAGGTAAAATATAGGGAAAAAAGGTGGATGTAAAAGAATTTATTTCTATATATATATATATATATATATATATATATATATATATATATAGAGAGAGAGAGAGAGAGAGAGAGAGAGAGAGAGATCAAGGGAGTTTGGTGAAAATTGGGAAGTTGTGTTTTTGGCCCTAGATTTGGTTTGGATGGATGGCTTAGATGGATGATGTTTAAAAAAAAAACAGTACACTGACACAGCAGCAGTGGAGAGAGGGAAGCAACCCTTCCCTCAATCACACTTCGTAGCAGTGGAGAGAGGGAAGAACCCTCTCCTCAATCAAACTCACTTCTTTATTCTCCCTCCTTACAATTTGATACTCTCTCATCTTCATCTCCATCTATCAAAACAAAAAAAACATCATCATCCTCAAAATCCATTCATTCATTCAACAAAAAACCATCCCCATCTTCAAAATTCATTCATTCAACAAAAAAAAAAGTTTCTTCATCTCAAGTTTCATTCATCCAACAAAAAATAAGAATATCTTCATGTTCAAGCTTGATGAATGACGAAAGTTTTTAGAACATCTTCATCTTCATCTTCATCTTCATCATATCATCATCTTCATCATGCGTAATGTTCTTACACAATTGCAAGGTCACACACTTTCAGTTGTATAGTCACACTCATTAGGTTGCATAGTCACACTCATTATGTTGTAGAATCACGTAGCTGTACACTCATTGTAGTCACATATTCAGTTGTATAGTCACACTCATCATGCTGTATAGTCACACTCGTTGTGTGGTAGAATCACGCAGCTGTAGAATACCTTGGATTAAGGTATCATTCGTTTAATCATCTTCATCTTCATGATTGTTTATTTTTCTACCTTCATTTTTTGGTATTTATAAAATTATTCATCTTCATTATCCAAAAAAAAAGTTGAATATTGTAATCCCCTAGAAAATCTAACGCAATACAGTGGCGGAAACACTGTAGAGTTGGAATTAAAACACACTGACAAACTATATCTTATTAAAAGAAATGGTAAGTCAATACAAAAGCCACTTTTTACAAAAGGGCTAAATAGAAATTTCTCCAAACGGGTTAAACAAATCCATAAATTACAAGAATAAGGAAAGAGTAGGATCCACGCTACTCGCTAGCTCACACCCAAAACCAAGCAGCAAATACCAAACATAACAGCCACGTCAATGGGGAGTAACTCGAACGTTCTCCCAGCCATATTATATCATATGAAAATTAATAGTATTATTTTATCAAAATATTTAAAAAGAGAAAACATTGAAACGATATAATAAAAATAAGCTTTCAACGAAACTTAAAACACTTGCCAACCTGCAAGTCAAAATCAATCGATAATATAAATATATTCAAAAATGGCGTTATGGAAATCAATCAGTGCAACGGAATAGACTTTCAGTAGGATAATACTCAAACTAGCTTCGAGAACTTAGTCAAAACAAATTAGACTTCGGTCTCTAACTAGGCAACTCAACTATAACAGGACTGCGTGCAGCGAGGTCCAGGCTTAAGTAATGTACACCCCTCCTGGACACCAACCGTAATCCAGTTCAACCCGACGGCGACTTACACGATGCGATATCTAAGTTTAAGGTCAAAATATACACACTCCTGAACACAAACCATGCTCAGTTCAACGACCAATGCGTCTCAACATAGACACACCAGCTTTATAGTTGATGGCAAAACGTATACCCTAGACTGTATTACTCTACCCATACACTTGTCCTCATTCCATAACTCCAAAACAGCCATTATCGATATTCAAAAGTAAATATAATCAATATAAATGATATGGATAAAAGGAATAACCATTTTATATAAAAAGGGAAACTTTCTATAAATAGAAACTTACTAATTTTAGAAACTTACTTAAAATAGAAAGTCTTACAGAAAATACGTAAGTTATTAAAATAAGTGAAATGTACAAAAATAGCATTTCTAACAAAATTAATATTTTATTATTATCGTCGTTATCGTAACTTTAATATATTTCTAAATTCGTTACTCAAAATATAATTAAAATATAATAAGTCAATATATAATATTTTAATAAATAATTAGGAAATCGAGTTAAAACAATAAATTTTAGAAAAGAGATATTTTAAGAAAAACGATATCACAATTAATTGAATCAACGAGTTTTATAAATGAAATGAATTTTAGAAAGGTTTCAAATTATTTTTAGAAAACAACTTTTATTAATAAATAATACGAATTTTAATAAAAATAGTCAATTGTAAACAAATAAGAAATTATTAGTGAAAATAATCTCGACTAAAAATATATTTAAAACGAAATCGACTATTTTCTCATTTATTAGTATAAATCGTAAAACGAAAATTAATTTATTAAACAAGTATACAAATTTCGATTATGATATAAAAATATGATTTTTAAGTGAAAATTATAAATTAACGAAATATGACGAAATATGAAATCGACATTATTTAGTTACTAGTGTTACGATAACCAACAAAATACTATAACGATCGTAAATAATAAAATTACTAACGATTTATAAAACGATATTGAAAACCCGTAAAATATTTATAAGGCACAAGATTTATAAAAGAAAATAATATTTTTAGCAAATAATAAATAGCTAAAATTAGAAAACCGAAGTTAAAGTATTTACTACATACTACTACTCAAACATACGATATAAAATCGAGTAACGTCCTAAAGTTACCTCAATAAGATAGCTTCAAAGCAGACGCCCGTCTAATTAGTCCAAGCTCCACTCCCGAGTCTAAAGTATCTCGGGTACTTATTCTTCTATACTTCGAAGGCTCCAACGTAAATGAGAATGCACATAAACATAAACAAAGGAGTCGGAGTTAACGAAGAAGGTCACAAAACAGATGCTCGAACCATAAGACCCACACGAAGAAAGAGAAGGGAAAAGACGCGCCAAAGAAAAGGCGAGGACCGAATTTAATCGGGTCAAAAACATGATGTCACAATGGAATGACTTGACTTGAAACAAATGAACGAAAGGGGCAGAAACGAGCAGCAGCAACTAATAACAGTAATAAGAAAAAGGAGAAGACACGAGGGAAAAAGAGAAGGAGAAGCAACGAATAACAACAGCAACCCGTCAAAGCAAACAGCCAAATAAGACAAAACAAAGGAAGGGAGCAGCAGTCCAACGAGATCAGCAGTAGTATGACAAAATTTGCTGAAAGACGGAAATATACGGAGACGAAATAATGACAAGGAAAGAAGAAAAGAAGGAGATCAGAAAGCATAAGAAAATGAAACGGACAGCAGCACCACAAGGCAAACCACAGCGACGGTAACAACAACGAGAAGGAGCAGTAAACACAGACCAGTACACTAAAGTACTAAAACAACGACGGTCGCAGCAAGAAATACGGAAAACATCAACAGTAAAACGAGGGTGGCTGCAACAGCAGTAGAAGCTACGGACAACAGCGACGCACAACAGCAACAATAAGAAGCGACAGCAGCAACCAAACACGCATCACAGCAGGCCGCAGCAGCAACAGAAGATCGAGAAGACAAGTGAACGAAAGAAAATGGAAGAGAAGAAGCAATGACCAGTTAATAGAACGGAACAATCGAAACGCAGCAGCAGGAAGACCGCGAGGAATTGAAAACAGTAGGAAGAAATCAACAGCTTAACGCATCAACAATAACAACAAATCGTGACAGCAGCAGCGAAAAGAACAGAACAAGAGGAAGAAGAAAACGAGGCAGAAAAAGAAGATTAGCAGGATGAATCCGCAGATAAACGAAGCAAAACGCAGGACAAAACGAAAACAAAACGAAACCAGCAGAAACATCAACGAGACAGCAACATACCAATGACAGCAGCGGCAACATCGGCTGAAATGCTTGGCCGGAGTTGACACAACGCAAGGGAAAGAAGAGTAGGCTGAAGCAGATTGAAGAAGGGAGGAGAAAAATGGTGGTGCGTGAATGAATTGGTAGACCAAGTGGGATGAATGATGTCAAGTAAGAAGCGGTGGGAAGCCAAAAAGAGAGAGGGAAAGGACGTTAATAAAAGAGGAAAGATGAAGAGGTGGAAAGGCAGGGTATGAAGCGGTGAACACAAAAGTAAAGAAAAGGGAATGAATCACTTGGTTTTAGTGGATTAAAATAAATGTGATGGTCGAAAAACGGGATTAGTACATAACGGTTTTGAGACAATAAGTTGACCGACCTACGAGTCGAATTGAAATCGAATTAATAAAATATTTGGGTCGGCTAAATAAAAATGAGTAAATAAACATCTATCGAGATACAAATAATTATTCGAGACGAAAATGAAGTTTATAGAAATAAATATTTAGACGATGAAATAGTATTTTCAATAAATAATAAATCTTCGATAAAGTGAATTAAATTGATTCCTCGAGGAAAGGTAATAAATGTTTTGACAAAACTTTAAAAATAAATGAGTTTCGAGCCGAAAAATAGAAGTTCAAGCTTAAATATGAATAAATAAAAGAATTTAGAATTTAAATCGTCGAAATAGACTTTCGACACGAATTAGATTAAATGGATAAAATGAATCGAAACAGAAATCAAAAATATGTTTTAAATATAAGAAGAGTTTATGAGTCAAATAGAATTTTAGGAGTTTGAATTGATTAAATGATAAATTCGTTTTATAAAATTTTTAAGTATTACGAGTTAATCGTAAAAATAAAAATACGAACATAATTTTAATTTAATTTAATTTTATAAAATCAGGGGTGTTACAAATATGGATGAATGGACGACTATGACCTCAGTAACGACATTCAAAAAAATGAAACTATTAATCACATATAAAAGTATTTAAACATTCATTAAATATTCAATCTCCATTCATGTTGGTTTATTCTATAGTTGATTTTTTGTTTGTAAGACGCATTTAAAATTTCAAAAAAAATTACTGAAACGTTCTACTTTCCTATCACAAATATTACAACAGGTGATTGTTAGACGTAAAATGAGCGACTTCGATTCATCCAACAAAAAAAAAGAATTTCTTCATCTTTAAGATTCGTTAATCCAAAAAAAGAACAACTTCATCTTCCAACCTCATTCATCCAACAAAAAAACATTCTAATTAATATATGTTCTAGTTAGAAATATTATTTTGATTGACTGTAAAAACATTTTAATTAAAAAAAAGAACAACTCATTTTGTGCGTAATGTTATTGCATAATTGCAAGGTCACACACTTTTAGCTGTATAGTCACACTTATTATGCTGTATAGTCACACTCATTATGTTGACGTTTGACATTACGCACAAAATGAGTGTGATTCTACAACATAATGAGTGTGATTCTACTGCATGACGAGTGTGAATATACAAAATGAAAAACCAAAATCTGTTCCGATTATACAATATTAGCAGTGTGACTATACAACATAGTGAGTGTGACTATACAACAAGGCGAATGTGACTATACAAACAGCTGCGTGGTTTTAAAGGTGAAAGGATAAGTGATTTTGCTATATACATCGCGTGATTAATTACGAAACCAGAAAATAGCGATGAAAATTTATTTACATTAGAAAAAGTCCATCCTTTACCTATAGTACGTCGAACATAAAAACATTCTAATACATATAGTACGTTCATCCTAAAGCAAACATTTTATCCCATATAAATACTCAAGAGTGTATATAAATACTCAAGAGTTTAACGATGGTCTCCGGTACGTGCGCAACAATACATTGTCCAATTACGTGGTCAGTCGCTGTATCTTCCACGACCTTCTTCTTCCCACCGCCCCTTTTACCAACATTCCTCTTTCCACCAACCATTTCGCTGCAACAAAACACACAATCAATCTAAATCACACAACACAACTGAATATGTGACTACAATGACTGTACAACTGCATGATTATACAGCATAATGAGTGTGACTATACAACTTTAATTGTGTGACTATACAACATAAACGGTGTGATCCTAAAACATAATGACTGTGATCCTACAACATAACGAGTATGACTATACAACTTCAACTGTGTGACTATACAACATAATCTCTGTGACTATACAACTAAATTATACTCGTACTTATTTATACTTCAATCATCATTAGGAAAGATGATTACATACACTAATCACTGCAAGAATTTGTGTCACCCATTCACTAATCACTGGTACATAGCTCTTAGCATCACCCACTTTAAGTTGTATAGTCACACACTTTCTGTTGTATAGTCACACTCATCATGTTCTATAGTCACACTCATTATGTTGTAGAATAATGCAACTGTAGAATACCTTGGAATTAGGGTATCATGCGTTTAATCATCTTCATCTTCATGTTTGTTTTATTTTTCATACCTTTTTTTGTATTTATAAAATTATTCAGCTTCATTATACACAAAAAAAATGAAGGTTGAATATGGATGAATGGACGACTATGACTTTAAAAAAATGAAAATATCTAACCATTCATTAAATATTCAACATCCATTCATCCATATTCAACCTTCATTTTTTTGGATAATGAAGATGAATAATTTTATAAATACCAAAAAAAGAAGGTATGAAAAATAAAACAAGCATGAAGATGAAGATGATTCAACGAATGATACCTTAATCTCAAGGTATTCTACAGCTGCGTGATTCTACAGCATAGCGAGTGTGACTATACAGCATAATGTGTATGACTATACTACTGAATATGTGACTACAATGAGTGTACAGCTGCGTGATTCTACAACATAATGAGTGTGACTATACATCATAATGAGTGTGACTATACAACTGAAAGTGTGCGACTTTGCAATTCTGCAAGAACATTACGAACTAAATGACTTGTTCATCTTCATCTTCATCTTCAAGCTCCATTCATCCCACAAAAAAGAACAACTTCATCTTCAAACTTCATCTTAAAGATGAAGTTGTTCTTTTTTTTTGATAATGAAGATGAATAACTTTATAAATACCAAAAAAAAGAAGGTATGAAAAATAAAAAGAAGCTTGAAGAAGAAGAAGATGAAGATGATCGAAGATGACGATGAAGATGAAGAAGAAGCTAAAAAAATGAAGATGATCGAAGTTTATGCATAAACATACCTTGGTATAATTATCCGTCATGTTGTGTTAAAAACGGAGTATGATCGGAGTTGTTGACGGAGTATGGTCGGAGTTATTAATGGAGCTTATTTGATGAGGTTTTGTTAGAGAGAGATGAATTGAATTAGGGAAATGAATTGAAAAGGAGATGGGAAGGGTAATAGGCGGGAGAGAGAGTAGAGGAGGGAAGTAATGAAGTGATTAGTGATGGTTGATGGCTGATTGCTGCAGCATGTCAGTTTTTTTTTTTAATAATTGAACCCCTCCATCCACCATCCATCTTAGGATGAATGAATGGAGGGGATCAACACTAAGCAACTCTCCAAGAGTTACTAACTCCCCTGATCCCCCCTCTCTCTATATATATATATGTATGTATGTATATATATATGTATGTATGTATGTATGTGTATATATATATATATATATATATACATACATACATATATATATACATATGATGTACGGGATGATTATGAATTGATTCCTCTCGCCAACTCTAGAATATTATCATGTAGTATTATTAAGAGTCTAATTACATTTGATTTCGATTATAATTGGTTAAATACCGTAGCCGTCTAGTCCGCCTTATTTCAATTTAACTGGGCTGAGAATGATGGTTGGGGTGGGGTCCTTGACTGTTTTCACAGCTTTCTCATGATTTTCCTTTCCTCTTTTAGTTTCATTCTATCTTTCCTAATAACTCTCGTCATTGATCTGAGATACCTAGTTGTGTTCTCTGCCTTACTAGCTAGCTACTCACCTGTCGTTGTGTGTTCTTAGGAAGGCACCTATGTATTATTGGTGCCGGGTGTGGGTTGGATTCGTCAAAAGACTGTGCTTATTGGCAACTTCGAATAGGAGATTGGTTGAACGACGGTCTTTGTTCTATCCTCATTGCACGATGGATTTCTGAATATGTTGGCCTTATGATTAAAGGTTTCGATCACCCAGGTATAGGAGATTTATCTCCATCAATGGCAGCCTTCATAGTCTTGCTTTTCTTTGTTTCTTTCTACGCTCTTTTAATTTTGCAAGAGCGTCAGTACACCTGGTTCTTCCGTGGCTTGTTTGCGTTGGCAATATTTGGAGGTTAGCAGCATTGATGGATTTGCCCAGTATTCTGTATTCCGACATTATCGTACTTTTAATTTTGTGGTTCTCCGACGCATCTATCCTTTAGTTTTAGTTTCATTATGTTTTATTTTTAAGAATAATAAAAGATGTAACATGGTTTTTTAGAATCCAAATGTTATGTAATCTGATGTTCTTTTATTGCTGGCAAAAAAATCGATTATAATTAGATATGATTCCAAGTCTAATAAATAAAACAACAAGGAACAGATTTTCTCGAATGTCGATTCTAATAAAAGGCCAATTGTTGATAAAATCATGAGAAATGATACTCCTAATACTCCCTCCGTTATAAAATATAAGTAGTTTAAGATATTTTTACACTTATTGAGAAAGTGTTTTAAATAGATATTAAGTTGCTTTGGAAATTGAAAAACTCCTCTTAACCAATTAAAAAAGTTTTACTGTATTGAAAAATGTAAAACAAGTTATAAAAAATAAAGTTTTAATCCTCTAAAACTACGTACTTATATTTTGTAACCGAGGGAGTATGATTTGATTTCCATCAATATCATAACCATACTTTCACTGTTTTTAAACCAAAAAAGTGCATGAGACCATGGGTTATGGGTACTTGTGGAGTTGTAGGGCATACAAGTGTTTAATACGAAATGGTTATTAGGTTTACTAACCCGATCGACCCTACAATCCTGGACTCCTGGTGCTAAATGAATAGGTCAATTACTTGGTAGTCAAATCTCAAAGCACCTCGAATTTCGAAAAAAATCTAATGCATTTACCCATTTTAATTGCGCTACCTATGTGCATACCTATATTCACATCAACTTGTACTTTTTTTAGTTTAATTATAGGAGTAGAATATTACTCCGTATAATGTACTTTACTTTCTTAATAATTCCTCTTCTTATTCCTCGTTTTTCAGGTAAACTTTTTTATGAAGTTCTATATTTCTTACGTATAAAAAAAATTCTCCAAAATAATATTTGGACTCATATTTATAAACTATCTTATCAACAAAATGTACTGTTTACTACAATAGAACTGTAATCGTTTTTTTATATGTGTCAACTAGTCACATGTTAATAACTTAATAAGTTAAGTATCATCAAAGATATTGCGTATTATTTAAAGTATGATAAATATAAATTAACATTTCAATTTTCCATCATAATATGTTTAAGAATCCTTTATTAGTTAACCTACTAACATGTACCCAGTGAACATATGTTAGATTTTTTTTAATACTCCCTCCGTTTTTTAATATAAGTCATTCTCACTTTTCGAGACAACTCCTTCTCTCTTCAATATCTCTCACAACATAAGAAAAAATACCATGAAATGTATACTCATTTGAAAGCTCTTTTCGTAAGGGATTTTATGGTGCAATTTTTAAAAATTTTGGAATAATATATTTACATAAAAATTAAAGTCAAAGCCTCACCTCGAAAAAGTCAAACGTCATATAAAAAAATACGGAGGGAGTATATGACAAAATGAAGATGCATTTATTATGAAATTATCAAAACAAAAAAAACATATTCGTTGTTTTATTTGGAAATTATCGTGATTGCTAACACGTTACTCAATTAATACGAAGTAAGTCATTTGCATGATTGCATCAAGTGAGTTACTTGTTACAGTTATACCATGAATTTGTACATAGACATGAAATGAAGTTATTTAAGTTAAGTGATTCATCATCATTATAAACTAAGGTAGAGTTTTATTTAAGAGAAATGAAGATGCAGAAGCAGAAGCAGAAGCAGAAGAAAATAATACAGATGACAGTGTTTTACTATTCGTTCAGATTCAGGGCCAACACCTGACTTAATATAGTTGACAGTTGACACCTTACCAATTAGGGCTGATATGCATTTATGAGATCATCTTCTGCCCTTATTTTAAAGGTCTGCCTTAGATTATTATTAGGTGGGGAGATTGGGGCCTTGGGGGTGTTCAATGCTATCTAGCTTCTCATTTTATTTTTATTTTATTCTTGCAATATTTTTTGTTTTTATCAAAGGTTAATCTTAGTAAGTGTAGACACCCGTATTTTGACTGCCAGGTGTCTATGGTAGTTTCCCAAAAAAACACCCGATGATGATCGGACGTTAACATGTTTCTTCGCGCTCGGATATGGGCTCAAATCCATTAGTTGTTGGCTAAAGCACTTATGGAGTACAAATCTCACTAGACTAACCTCAAATTCAGGCCCAGCGGACCGTTCCGAGTCATACAAGACTAATTAGGGCCAAAACCGACACCGGAAATAAAACCGACTTTTAGCGATTGGGTCAACCTCGGTCAAAGCCGTTCCGAAACATACAAAACAGCCTTTCAAGACATCAAAAAGTCCAACTCTAATACAAAAACCCATCAAACATCCAAAGCTACGGTCCAAGAGCTGATATGCGCGACCCAGCCAATCCCCTCGATCGAGTGCTCCACCCACTCGATCGAGTGGGCCCTCATTTGAGCCCGACTGCGTTTGAATGGGCCACTCGACCGAGTACAGGGGCTACTCGGTCGAGTAACCCTAATCGAGTGCATGTAACTTTGCCTATATAAGCACACCCATACACAACCCTAAACACAACTTTTTCAACATTAAAAAAAACCCCTAATCTACATACACTTCAAATACACTAGCAAACTCTAAACCTAGCTTTAGGAATTCGAAACCCTACCACCACAACTCATCCTACATACCTCGATTACTGCCGTGCTAGCTGCAACTACGAGTCCTATCCGAGACAAGAACATGTAGGTTGAGGGTGCAAAACTCTATTCTTCCCTTCTTCTCTTCCTCTCGTCATCTTCCTCCTTTTTCTCATTTTTTTCGTTTTTTTATTTCTTTATTGCATCATAATATTGATAATACCGTTAGTATCAATACACTAAAGTACTTGTCGATTTGTGTCGAGTATGAGGGATGTCGGAATAAGGAAACCCGAATATACAAGTGTACCGCACACAGCGTTGCCGGTCGCTTATTCCGATACCCCAATTGCTTGATTATTGAGACAAGTTAACTTAAACAATAATCTTTATCTTGTTATTATTATTCGTCGCATTTTGCATCGATTTTCTAAAAACCTTCTTCAAAACACATATTTTTAAGAGTCGAAACCCGTTGACGCGGATCCGGCATCACAATCCCTAGGGATTTATTTCGATGTCGGAAAAGCCGAGGAAATCAAGTCTTTCAATTCAAGCGTTGATCTATTAGATTCGATACCAATTTCATAATTGGACGTCGAATCTAACGATCTAGTCACATAAGTTAACTAATGCGATTTTTCGTTGATGCTAAAATAATTGTCAATACAATTCATTAGAATTACGACATTATTAAATGCGGAGGAAATCTACCATATCGCGGTAGTTAATTTAAGGCGACTTAAATTAATTTTCTATTATTTTCACTCTAGTATTCCATATCGATTCAATAATCGAATATGGGACACAACGAGTATTCAAATTTAGAATCGAGTATAAATCCCATAATATTTATATCCGATTCAACAAAATCAATGACTTATAAAATCCGAGTTGAGCATGAATTGTACAATATTTATGTCCGATTCGGCAAAGTCATCGAATTATCAAAAATCAAAAGCAATTTCGAAATCGACAATGAAATTGCAAGCGAACCTGGTTCGTACAGGTGCTACTCGACCGAGTGCCTATGCCACTCGATCGAGTGACATCACCAAAACCGAGACAGAATGTCTTTTACGACCTCCACTCGGTCGAGTCTCACAGTGACTCGGTCGAGTAGCAACGTACTCGGTCGAGTTAGTCAATAACTCGGTCGAGTAGGGTCCCAAAACCTGGACAGAAACTTTTTCAGAGGTCCACTCGGTCGAGTCCCACAGTGACTCGGTCGAGTGGCCCTTTTATCACGTTAAACTGTGAGTCCTATAAATTGCATTCGAGTCTCGTTGATCATTTTTCGTGACTTAGGTCAACACATGCCTAATTAATCACGTGAAACATCTTTTTCAAAACCATGCATTAACTCACTTGCATCATTCTACACAATTCAATATTCGTGCAAACCGTTATTATCGTTATACCGTTACTAACCGTTTGTTGTTTCTTTTGTCAATTTTGGTTGTTTAATTTATCGTACTAAAATGAACTCACATGCTAAATTTTACTTTGACGTAGAATTAATTGCATTAAATCGACATAGAAACCCTTTCAATTACATTCACATGCTTAGGGAAAATAATCTTTGCATATCATTTTCCCGTTTAACTAACGCGCGTATTCAAAAGTCATTCGATATCCTAGTAGAGGCCGCTAATGTGCGGGCGGGGTTGGGTGTCCTTTGTGGGCTTCCCAACACGTACCCTCACCCCTTACTCAGAACCTCGGTTTCCGGATGCCCGAAACCGTTGGCGCACGAGAGTCATTCAATACACGATATCCGATAATGTCGGTATCGGTATCAAATGCTAAGGGACGAACCCAAAAGGCTCTGACATCGGAAATGGGCCGTATTTTGTACACGGCCCACTACGACATAGAGTGGATTCGAACGGGCCCGAACTCCCACAAAGTTCGGTGGCGACTCCACTTCGATTTAAATTTCCATTCGATCCGTTTCATATGGAGATTCATTCGCCTCCCCAAACCCGCGCGTCGCCGCGTCGAGGTGGACCTATGTCATGTCCACAATTTGGCGACTCCACTGGGGATTAACTGATGCGTGACTTACCATCGGCATCCTCAGGGTGAGACTCGAATAGAAATCGTTTGACTAGTACAATACGCGTTTTAGTTTTACGGTTCATGCATAACCCATATTTTTCCGGGCCGGTACTGGTGACCGACGTCCCACTATACCATTGATGTACTCCAATATGGATATGTCAAAAGATGTCCATAGTCGATTCGAGTGGGTTTCGCGGTATGTTCTAAGCTCAACTCGACTTAGAGAGTCCGTCCCGATCAACGTCTAGACTATGTACACTGATATAGACCCTCTTAGACCGACCGAGACTTAGTGTAGAGCATACATGGCGTCATTATAATGCTTGTGTGACTACGTGCTATTTGGTTTCCGTGTCGTTTTCAAAAACCGTCATTTTTCAAAAAATGCATCTTTTTCAAGGTATTCAATTTTCAAAACCCGGGTCGCATGCCAATTTTAGGACTCATGATTTTACTCAAAATAACCTATTTTCTAGACGGTATGCTGCCCAATTCAAAACTCGAAAACGTTTTCGAACTTTCAAAAATCGAGGCCCGATACACTTTCCGATTTTCTCAAAAAATCGGTCCTTTCCCCGAGTTCTCTCGGACTTTCCAAAAACCATCAATTTTCAAAACTTTCCTCTTCTTAGGACTTCCCGTATTTAGCAGTGTCGGGTCATGTCGTAAGTTGTCAAGGTCTTTAGCGTCGAAACTCTGTCGATCTTACATCACGGGTATCTTCCCCATCACAGTCCGCCTTATTAGACTAAGGCAAGGCCCACCTACGTAGGACAAACCCCTACAAAGGAGGGCCCGTCTACACGATCGAGTCAAAAGTCTGGGGATGTCTCACGTGAACCTTCCTTCGAACAGGACTAGGCCCACTCGCCGAATGCTAAGGAAGGCCCACACTTCAGAAGTCACCCGTCTAGGTGTCTTTTCTCGAGTCATTTCCCTCTTAGTCTTGCTCGGGATGTACCTTCTATTCCGGGATTCGGGCTAGTTTCTGATTACGCGGTGTTCTTACAGATAGGCCACCCGAAACCAGATATCAACGCAAAATGGACGCATTGAAGGAGGCCCTAGAGAAGATCGAGACTCAACTGACCTCCATCCAGGCTAGCCAAGCAACGTTAGACACCCGTTTGAGCGCCGTAGAAAAGATGGCCCCTGTTGACGGGTCAGGGACCACTGGGCCCATAGCTGAACTTATCAGCGTTGTTCGCAGGCTCGAAGAACAAGTTCACCTGTCGACGAACAACACGATCCACACCGAAAATGCTCGTTCCTATTCACCTTTCAATGACGAGCTGTCTGTTAACCTCGACCTTACGGGAATTCTGATGTTTGAGGGTACTGAAGACCCGGTCCATCACATCCGGGCTTTCAAAGACTTTATGGCGGTCAAGGGGGTAAAGTCCGCCATGTTCAAGCACTTATTCCCTTCCTCTCTCGAGAAGCACCCTAAGGCCTGGTTCTATAGGCTTTACCCCAAGAAATATAAGACTTGAGATGATGTGGCGACCGAATTTGCTCGAAATTACGCCGACAATACTGAAATCCAGACTACAATGCGTACTCTGGAGGTGATGGCTCAAGAGCCCAAAGAAGGGTTCACAAAATATTTGCAAAGATGGCGGGCCGAGAGTGTGAAGCTGGTCGATAAGCCCAGTGAGAAGGTCCTAGTGGAGGCTTTTGTCAAGAACCTCCTCCCATCCTACCGAGTCCATCTCTGGTATGCTATCATCCCTAACTTTGCTGCCCTCACTGAAATGGGCACAAGAATAGAGGACGACCTAAGGTTAGAGAGCCTGACTAAGGCCTCTACCAAAGGCTATCAAGGGGCAAGTTCATCTACGAGCAAGCCCACACCCGCAGCTGCAACTCGCAGCATCTTTGATGAGGTAAACCTGCTTGACACCTCATCCAAAAAGAATACACCAAATCGGGTATTCACAGATATAGGGACTACCTATACTTATGCCTTACAAAGGCTATCTTCGAAGGGTTTGATCCAACCAATAGGCCCGATGCCCGAGCTTCCCGTGGAGAAGAGGCCCAAAAGTTATAACGCCCAGGCCTACTGCCAATATCATGGTGGTAATGGGCATGATACTGAAAAGTGCTGGAAAATAAAAGCATCTAATCCAGGACCTGATCGAGAGCGGGAAGATTCCATTGCCCGGAGACAAGCCGAGCAACAAAGAAAACCTGTTCAGCGCCCATGCAATATTCACGGGAGAGGTAATCGATTGTTCTCACCTCATCTCCCCCCTGTATCCCACAAATTAACGGGATATGGTTCGATGACGAGGATGATGTATACTTAACCAAAGGGGAAGCTGTCCCCATCACCCTTGAAGAGGTCCGAAAGGCTAAATCCAAAGCCTTAGCCACTCACCACCTCGCCGCAGCTGAGCGTCCTATTCCCGCATCCGTCCTTAAACCTGCCAGGACGGAACCTACCCTTGAAGAACCAAGCAACGACACCGCTTTGGTCCAACAAATGAAGAGGGTTCGAGTCGACTTAACCATATGGCAATTACTAGTTAGCTCACAAGCTCATCGGGAAGCACTGACTAAGGCTCTCGATGAAATCAAGGTCGACTCACAGGTTACCCCTTCTGAAATGGTAGCCACTATTATGCCTTATCTCAAAGGCAAGTCCAAGGAAGAAGGCCCACTCATCACCTTCTCTGAGTCTGATCTGCCAGCGTTTGGGCCCAATCATAATCTGGCCCTATACATTACGGTCATTTGCCGAAGGAAGTACCTCCCAATGACCCTTATCGACGATGGGTCCGCTGTGAATGTCCTACCTCTAAGGACCGCTAAAGCTCTCGGCATCACCTATGCCGACTACCTCCCTACAACACAGACTATCCAAGCTTTCGACGGAAGCCCAAAACCGGTGGCCGGGGCCGTTAAGTTAACAATAATAACGGGCCCAATCGAAAAAGAGTTGGAGTTCCAGGTGATTGATGTCACCTCGTCCTTTAACCTACTATTAGGAAGGCCTTGGATCCACGCAGTCAAGGCTGTATCCTCCACTCTTCACCGAAAAGTCAAGATGCCACTTCGGGACGGCATCATCACACTAGAGGCTACTCCAATTACCGTGGCAAGCTGCAATGCTATAGGCCGGGCCGACCCACGAGGATTTGATTTCGTGAGCATGATCGAAGAAGAGTATCTCTTTAGGCCCTACTTCACAACTAGCATCGACACGATGCTACAGAATCTAGGCCATCTACCGGGAGCTACCTCAAGGCCGTATCTTCCGGCTGCAAAACTCATTGAGGTCCTAATTGATGGCGAATCACATTTCGGATTGGGGTATGCTATAACCCCGGAAAACATGGTTCGGGCCGGTATTCACAAGGCCATCAACATTCTCAAGGGTACTTACATAGGCCCTTATAGCCCGAAGTTAACCGATTACTTCGTCACTCCAGTCTTCGGAGCCATTCAAGTGGGCCTCTACCAACCCACAATCACATATCCCGATACCAAAACGGCTCGGGAATGTAATTTCATCCCCGATGATATATTTTCCCTCGTTCAAACAGAGTCCAAGAAAGGGGAGAACAACTCCGATCCCGTGCTGGGGCTCTTATTTGGAGAAGACAAAGCCGTCCCTGCTCCAAAAGATGATCTGGTCAATCTGATCCTCCGCAGCAATCGGTTTGACCCAACAAAGCTGATAACCAAAGTTGGTGCAGACGGAGGAAAAAGGGCCTGAAAGAAGATTATCAAGTGGACCGACAGCCAAGGACGGACCTACAAGCTGACCACCGGCGAGGAAGACATGCCAGATACCGAGTCTGAGTCTGAGTCTGAGTCGGAGTCTGAGTCCGAGTCTAGAGGGGCTGGTGCTAGAGTCGAGTCTGTAACCCCTCTTCCCTTATCCACTGAGGTCTCGGGGCCTGTCCCAAGACCTCTCCCTATCCCGCCACTGACCAACGATCAGATGGCCGCTCTTTTCGAGCTTTTCACAAAATTCACCATTAATAATAATAACGAAAATCGTTCTGCTTACGACTTGTCTTATTTCCAAAATTTTCTCAATTTCAAAAATTTTATATGCAATGACATTGAGAAACCCGACGAACAGGTACCTCTACCTCCACATCTGATCGAGCAGCTCGAACAAAGGGAGTCCCGAGATCCAGTAATCGAAGAAACCGAGTTCATCAACGTGAGAACCACTTTAGAGCCCCAGATGCTTAAGTTGGGCCTATCCTTAGATCCAGAGGAGAAAATACAATTCACGGACCTCCTCCAAGAATTCAAGGACGTTTTTGCATGGTCCTACAAGGACATGCCGGGTATAGATCGGGAAATAGCCAAACACCGAATACCCATCAAAGATGGGTGTAAACCGGTAAAGCAAAAACTCCGAAGGATGAAGCCCGAATGGTCTCTCAAAGTCAAAGAAGAGGTAGACAAGCAATTCAAAGCAAGCTTTATACAAGTGTCTGAATATCCAGACTGGGTTGCAAACATCGTGCCGGTACCCAAGAAGGACGACAAGGTACGAGTATGCGTGGATTTCCGAGACCTCAACAAGGCAAGCCGAAAAGACGATTTCCCGTTACCACACATCGACATACTGGTGGATAATACGGCCGATCATGCCCTTTTATCATTCATGGACGGGTATGCCGGATACAATCAAATCAAGATGGCAAAAGAGGACATGAGTAAGACCACCTTCATTACACCTTGGGGTACTTACTATTACACTGTTATGCCATTTCGGCTTATCAACGCCGGGGCCACTTATCAACGGACCTCCACTACTTTATTACATGACATGATGCACAAAGAAGTGGAGGTCTACGTGGACGATATGATCGTTAAGTCCGAGGACCGGAATGGGCACATTGTGGCCCTAAGAAAATTGTTCACCCGACTACGCAAGTACAAGATGAGGCTAAACCCTCAAAAATGCAGCTTTGGGGTTACATCGGGCAAATTACTGGGCCATATCGTTAGCCAACGCGGCATCGAGGTCGACCCAGCTAAAATCAAAGCCATCACCGAGATGGAGCCACCCAAGACCGAAAAAGAAATACAGGGGTTTCTCGGGAAAGTCCAATACATCAGCCGGTTCATTTCAAAATTAACCACGGTATGCGAGCCCATTTTCAAAAAACTGAAGATAGGGGAACGGGTACTGTGGGACGACAAATGTCAAACGGCTTTTGACAAAATCAAGGAGATACTGTCTGCTCCGCCGGTATTAATGCCACCTCAACCCGGTTTGCCTTTGTCGTTATACCTAACAACGACCGAGACAGCCACGGGGGATATGCTGGCCCAGACAGTCGATTCAGAAGAATGGGCTATTTACTACATCAGTAAAACATTCCTCGAATACGAATGCAAGTACACTATGCTCGAAAAGACGTGCCTAGCTCTGGTTTGGGCCACTAAAAAGCTCCGACATTACATGCTGAGTCACGAGGTACATGTATTATCCAAAATGGATCCTATCAAGTACCTGTTCGAGAAGCCCATCCTCAACGACAGGATGTCCCGATGGACTTTAATGTTAGCTGAGTTTGACCTCAAGTTTGTACCATTAAAAGTCATCAAAGGCTGGGTAGTAGCCGAATTCCTCGCCGATAGCCCGATATTTGAAGAAGATCACACCGACACTTGAGCCTTTCCTGATGAAGACATATTCCATACTGACACCGAAACGTGGGATTTGTACTTTGATGGAGCATCCAACTTTCGAGGATTCGGGGTCGGGGTTCTGCTAATCTCACCACGAGGGGAACACACTCCCTTATCCATCAAATTGGACTTTGACGTAACCAATAACGCAGCCGAATACGAAGCATGCATTCACGGGTTGCAAGCCGCCGTTGATCTAGGGGTAACAAGCCTCCGGGTCCACGGTGATTCATCATTGGTCATCAATCAAGCGCTCCAAAATTGGAAAACTCGGAACGCCAATCTCGTGGCTTACCAAGCACGGGTAAGGATTCTAGAGAAACAATTCCAAAAGGTAGAATACATTTATCTGCCCCGGGAAGAAAATCAATTCGCAGATGCACTGTCCAAATTGGCATCTCTACTGAACATCCCGGATCACCTGACCAGCATGCCGATCTGTGTCGAAAGACGGTCCAAGCCGGCGTATGTACACGTCATCCAAGACATCGAGCTAGCCGACCCGGAACCTTGGTATCAGTCAGTCCTAATTTACTTGGCAACGGGAGAGTATCCCCCGAGAACCGAAAACCGGGCCAAGAAAGCCCTGCGTAGATTGGCAACTCAATTTGTTCGCACGGACGACGGGCAATTATACAAGAAGACGGCATAGAGGACTCTCCTCCTATGCATCGACAAAATACAGGCCGAAAAGGTTTTGGCCGAAGTACACGACGGTGAAAACGGCCCGCATATGAACGCCCATATGCTAGCCCGAAAAATCATGAGGCTCGGGTATTACTGGAACACCATGGAAAAAGACTGTCAGTTCTATGTCAAACACTGCCATAACTGTCAGATCTTTGCCAATGTACAGCATATGCCATCTTCCCTCTTATATACCATGACATCACCGTGGCCGTTCTCGACATGGGGTATAGACATAATTGGAAAGGTGTGAAGAGTTTATGGATCCCTAAGTACCTAAGAGGGAGAGGGGGTGAATTAGGTACCTTTTAAAAAAATCAACTTAATCTTTATTTATTAAAGTAAGTTGAGTGGAAGTAGAAAATAATTAGGTGAAGAAGTACTAGACTTAACATACAACGGACAGTCAGACTGTTACGCTCTGTCTTAGCAAGGAGTACGGCTACAGAACAAAGCCACAGTATATCGACCGTTGTCAGACTGAATTCGATTCGCTTAGCAGAATGAGAAGCTACAGACGAATGTCACAGTATGGGCGACTGTTGTATGAAAAGAAATAGCACAACTAAAACTAACTTTGAAGCTTGAGCAAATAAAAGAAAAAAACAAAGTAACATGCTTTTATCGAAAGATGCAGCGGAAAAGTAAAGAACACGATAAAACACGATATTTTTGAATTGGTTTGGCCAACACTCTAAGAGCCTACGTCCAATGCTTTTCTTATTGCTTTTCTTTAGAAATCTACTCCGAAATCAAAAGACCCTTACAATGAAAAGCGACCCATAACCTACTCCGGTTACGACCAACAACCTACTTCGGTTGCGATTTGAGTTTACAAGACTACTCCGTCTCTAACTCACCAACGACCTACTCCGGTCACGACCAATAGCCTACTCCGGCTACGACTCTTAATAACTTAGAAAGTTACAAAGATTAAAATTGAAAACCGAGATAGACAAGAGTGTGTGTGATTCTGTGTGACAGTGTGTTCGACTGTGACTTTGAAATTACTGAAGACTTTCTCTTTTGAAATACTTTGCAAAATGCTTTTAAGATAAAAACCTTTGAAAACAAAATGCAATAAATGAAGTTTTAGTTTGAAAGCCTTGAGAAATAAATGAGGCAAATGAGTTTCTTTTATAGTAGATGTGGAAATGGGTAAAAGAATGTGCCTCATTGGAAAATCCAAAGATTAAAAGAAAACCTTTGACTTAGTTAAAAAGAAAAGTTTTTTCAAAAAGAAAGGGAAGCATGCTTAAGGTTTACCAAAATTGAAGGGAAGGTGTTAACTAGAAAGTAGAAACAATTCAAGTTTACTTTCAAAAGTGAAGAACCATTTTTGGAAAACCTTTGGAGAAGAGGTGCATTGTTTTACAAGAAACCAAACCATCCCTTTTTCTTAAAGAAATCAGATTTTTTTCAAAGTCAATTTAAATTTGTAAAAAGATTTTTCTGAAGATTTAACTTTTGAAATCAAAATCTTTTTGAATCTTTAAGAGTTGTCGAACGATGTAACAGTCAGTCCGACTGTTACATACTGCTGTACCGAAAAACACACACTTTGCCATTCTTAGTGACTATGGACTTAGACTCAATTCTATTCTCTTCACTTGAATTTCTTGATCTTTATCTTGGGTAGCTTTGGCTTGTCTTGATATCATCATTCTTGAATTAACACATTTGATAATTATTGCACTAATGACGATTAACCTATAAGATTAAACTAGAGCACAAGTTAAATAGGCATTGTCATTTTCAACAAACCCAACAAATTCCCCCTTTGATGATGACAAGCCTAAGCAAAAAACTTAATTTCCCAAGTTCCCCCTCAAAAGGTTAGTCTATCAAGATTAGTAATCACATAGTAAAGGGTTTAAAAGCTTGAAAGAGAGGAAACAATACTTAGACAAAATATTAGATATAAGAACTAAGAACTATCAAGGAAGGATCAAGAATTCGTTCTTGAGGACATGTGTTTTACCTTTTCCCCCTCTTGGCATCATCAAAGAACCTGTCATAATTCCGGACACAGTAGAAAACACATAGAACATAGGCACATAACATTACGAAAATAAATTAAAAAGCATTCAACAGGCAACAGTCACCAGGACTGTTACAGAATCCAGAAAAAGTCATACAAACCATTGTCTTTAAAAGATAATAATAAAAATAGTTTTTGATTTTTAAAAGAGAGATTAATTAAGAGGAATCAGACTCCTCATCAACATCATCATCGGTATCCATCTCACCACCTTTTCCTTTCACCAAAGCAGAAATTACCCCGATATTTCCTTGCATCTCATCCATTCTTGCATCCAATTTATCCAACCGACCCAAAATTTCAGCGCAAACCCGACAAGTTCAACCAATAGAGAATAATCAGTTGTGACTTCTTTTGAACTTTTCCCACTTAGAACAATCACTCTTAGCATCTTTCGACTCTTAAGTTGAGTCTGGGCAAGATGAATACAGTGTAGCATTAGGACGGGTAGATTGATGATTTTTTTTTGTTTGATCAGGTGATAGAGGATGTAGTGTTGAGAGATGGATATTTTGCCTCTATTATGTTGGAGATTAGGGTTCGGATAAGATTTTGACATTTAAGTTGTGGGAAGATGATTCTTGAGAGGGAGAAAGACTTGCTAAGGCTTCCATTTGCTCCTTTTGAATTTGAAGAGTTGGTATAGATTTGGGATTTTTGGAGGCATAATTATGGAGTAAGGGTTAAAGAAGGTTTAAGAAGAAGATGGGATGTAACAATGAGAGGATAGAAAGGCAACTGACATACGTTACTTTTCTCTTTTTTTTTTAAATTTTCGTTTTTTTGTTTTTTTTTTTTGAATTTTCGTTTTTTTTTTCGATATTTTTTTTTGTTTCGTCAGCCAACTTCCAACTTCAAAAGAAATAGAGGAAGGAATAGATATGGGATAAAGAAGATAATTAAATAAGGGGAGATGATTTAGTATAGGGAAGGTGAATTTGATATGGGGAAGGTAATTTATATGGGAAAGATAATTTAATGTGGGGAAGGTGAATATGGTATGGGGAAGGTAATTTAATGTGGGGAACATGAATATGGTATGGGGAAGGTAATTTAATGTGGGGAATGTAAAAACTTTGGGTAGGTAATAGTGGTAGAGTAGGAGTGTAGGAGTGATGATGATGGGAAATAAGATGGGAAAGAAATAAAGAGGAAAGAGAAAAGAGATTTGAAAAAGATTTTGAAAAAAAAAGGAGAGAGAAAAGGATGAGTAGTTGTCATTGGGAAGGAAAAAAAATGAATGTGGTGTGAAGAAGAGAAGAAAGAAGAGAGAGGGAAAGATTTTTTGGGTAAAAGAGATATTTGAGGATAATAGAAAGTATTATTTAATAGATATTGTATATTGGATATTTTGTTAATATGTGGGATATTAGTTTTATTCTTGACAACTTCCCAAAAACTAAAAGACAATGGTTAATACACACAATTCAAAATTCATCACAAAAAAATGCCAATTAATTCATTAAGTAAGATTAAGGACTAAGTCGCATGCATAATCACTAGAATAAGAATTATCGGTTCGTCTAGCCAATCATGCGAGGAAAAACGATAAATCACACATAGTCAATTAGAAAAATTAATCAAACCAATTTCGAGTCGAAACTTCTCGAATTGGTCTCTTGCTAGTGGCTTAGTAAATATATCGACAATTTGGTCTTCGGTATTGCAAAAATTTAGCTTAATGTGACCCTTTTCTACGTGATCTCTAATAAAGTGGTGACGTATAACTATATGCTTAGTTCCAGAATGTTGAATCGGATTTTTAGATATGTTTATGGCACTCGTATTATCACACATTAAAGGAATAGAGTCATAAATCATACCAAAATCGACAAGTTGTTGTCGAACCCACAATACTTGAGAACAACAATGAGCGGCGGCCACATATTCACTTTCGGCCGTGGAGAGAGCAACGGTGTTTTGCTTCTTCGAACCACATGAAATGAGACACGGACCTAAGAAGGTAGCGACACCCGAAGTACTCTTTCGATCGACCGAACACCCCGCATAGTCTGCGTCCGAGAAACCTACAAGGTCGAAAGGACAACTTAAGGGGTACCATGGATAAAGCTCTTGTGTTCCAACCAAATACCGAAGAATGCGTTTTACGGCTTTAAAATGGGATTCTTTGGGATTTGCTTGGAAACGGGCACACAAACAAACACTAAATAATATATCGGGACGACTTGCGGTTAAGTAGAGAAGTGAGCCTATCATACCTCTATACACCGATTCACTAACATTCTTACCACTTTCATCCTTGTCCAATTTGGACGATGATACCATCGGTGTAGTGTATGGCTTAGCATTGGTCATCCCGAATTTAGTTAGCATCTCCTTGATGTACTTTTGTTGGTGAATCATAATTCCTTCTTTTGATTGCTTGATTTGAAGACCGAGAACGAATCCGAGTTCACCCATCATGCTCATCTCAAACTCCGATTTCATTAGATTAGAAAAATAAAGAGTAAGGAGTTCACTAGTTGCTCCAAATATAATGTCAACGACATATACCTGGACAACCAACAGTCCATCCGACTGTGACTTTATAAATAATGTTTTATCCACCGAACCTCTAAGAAAACCATTTTCAAGCAAAAACGTTGACAAGCGATCGTACCAAGCTCTCGGGGCTTGTTTTAAACCATAAAGTGCTTTGTCAAGTTTAAAAACATGTTCCGGATAATCATTATCTATAAAACCCGGAGGTTGCTCCACAAAGACATCTTCCTCTAAATAACCATTTAGGAAAGCGGTTTTAACATCCATTTGAAAAAGTTTGATGCCTTTGTGAGCTGCAAAAGCTATTAGGAGCCTTATGGCCTCAAGTCTAGCTACAGGTGCATAGGTTTCGTCATAGTTGATACCTTCTTGTTGATTATAACCTTGCACCACTAGTCTAGCCTTGTTCCTTACAATTTCACCAGAATCGTCTAGCTTATTGCGAAAGACCCATCTTGTACCAATGACGGTACGAATAGAGGGCCTAGGAACAAGATGCCATACCTCATTCCTCTTGAATTGAAGAAGCTCTTCTTGCATTTCTATCAACCAGTCGGCATCACTCAGAGCGACTGTGACATTGGGCGGTTCGATTTGGGAGACGAAAGCGTTGCAAGAGTAGAAATTGTTGAGGGATGATCTTGTCTTTACTCCGGATTTCAAGTCACTAGTCAGATTTGAGAGGGGTGTGAGCTTCGATGCTTCCACGTCCTTGGAATGAAAGTATCTTCCTCCTCGACTGTAACAGTCCTTCCGACTGTTGCTTCATGGCTGGGAGTCGATGCTTCCACACCAGATTCTAAGGACTCCTCTGGTCCTTGGGCATTAGCTGCTGCTTCACCATTATCTCCTTGAAGGTTACTTTAGGGAGGATCATTAATTCCCCCTGAACTTGTGCCTTCGTCTTCAGGTAACAGTCTGGCAGACTGTTGCTCAGCAGCTCCGTTTTGCTCATCTTCAAGTGTGTGTTCTTTTCGAGCAAGGCCTATTTCGAATTCTTCATCTTCTTCATCATCATGTTGTACCTGCTCAAAAAGACAAGATTCATCAAATATGACATGCACACTTTCTTCGATCATCATGGTTCTTTTATTATAACCTTGTAAGCTTTACTATGATCAGCATACCCTATGAACACGGCTTCATCACTACGGGGGTCGAATTTTCCTAAGTTATTTTTACCATTATTATGCACAAAACACTTGCTTCCAAAGCATCTAAAATAGGAGATATTCGGTTTTCTACCACGTAGCAACTCATAGGGAGTCTTATTTATTATACTTCTAACCATGACTCTATTATAAATGTAGCAAGCGGTGTTTACCGCTTCGGCCCAAAAGTTTCTAGGTAGCTTACTACATAACAACATAGTTCTAGCCATGCTTTCAAGAGTTCTATTCATGCGTTCTACAACGCCATTTTGTTGAGGTGTCCTATGGGCCAAAAAGTTGTGATCTACTCCATTATCATCACAATAAGCACCAAAAGATGAGTTCTCAAATTCGATTCCATGGTCGGTTCTAATTGACACAAGTTTTAGATCAAGTTTGTTTTGAACCCTTTTTAACCATATTAGAAATTCATCAAATGCTTCATCTTTGGAACTTAAAAATAATGCCCATACAAATCTAGAGTAATCATCAACAATCACCAATACATATCCACTTCCACCTCTACTACGAACTCTCATAGGACCACACAAATCAATATGCAACAGTTGCAGTGGTCGTGACGTGCTGACTATCTTTTTGGATTTAAAGGAGCTTCTAACATGTTTGCATTTAGCACATTGATCACACATTTTATCAAATTCAAATTTCATGTTAGGGAAACCATCAACAAGATCTAATCTTCTAAGTGTATGAAGAGTTTTAGCACTAACATGTCCAAATCTTTTATGCCATAACCACGGGTCATTTTTCATTACGCTCATGCAAGACATAGTTTGACCATTTAAAGTATTCAAGTCGGTTAAATAGACATCTTTGACACGTCTACCTTCAAGAACAACTTCACGTGTAGTGGCATTCAAAATACGACATAAACTAGTACTAAACTCAACCAAATTACAACGATCACATAATTGAGAGATACTTAGAAGATTATGTTTCAAACATTTGACAAGCCGCACATTGTCGACACAAACCAATGAAGACTTACCAACCTTTCCAAGTCCTATGACTTCACCTTTTTTGTTGTCTCCAAAAGTTACCGTGCCACCATCATACGCTTCTAGTGAGAGGAATTGGCTTCTATCACTCATCATGTGACGAGAGCATCCACTATCAAGATACCAATCACGGCGTCCCCTCACCAAGCCCTACACGAAATTAAGAGGAGAGTTTAGGAACCCAAATGGATTTGAGTCCCTTAGTTAAAGCATCCTTAATTAATTCCCTTCTTTCCCATGTGTTGTTAGTAACTTTAATACCACGATTAATACTTTGATCCCTTTTCTCACAAGCATTGAGAAAATGACCGGTTTTACCACAATGATGACAAATGATGTACTTGGGAAGTGCTACATATTTTCATTTCCTAAAGTCTCTTTTAGTGGGGTTGGAGTTGTGAATTTTACAATCATGACGTCTATTTCATTTGAACCCAAGCCCCTCTTTTTCACGACACAAGTTGTCTTGATTAGTAAGAAAATTTAGCACATTTTGACTTCCTTCCCAAGTTTTGTGGACTCTTCTAGCTTCAACAAGTTCATTAATAGTGTCTTGAATAGAGTGAGTGAGACTCTCATTTTCCTTAATTTTTTGTTTGAGCAATTGTTCGGATGTGATACACTTAGCTTCAAATTGACGCAAACTCTTGTCTCTTTGTTCAATTAAACATTTAAGGTTGAGATTACACGCCTCTAAGTAGAAAATTCTAGCACTTGAAGATCTAGACTCTAGAGTTCCATTACTAACAAGTTTCTTTTGGAGTTTCCTCAACTCTTCTTTAGTCACATCGAGATCAACCTTGAGATGTTCATTCTCTTTGGCCAATTCAATAGTTTGGGGGTTAGGAGACTCATTGGGAACAGTAGATTGGATTGTAACAAATTTTAGATCAAGCAACTCTTTAGACAAATCTTTGTTGATCTTTCTCAAATTTTTCAGATCGTTTTTAACTTCATCAGTAACAGTCACACTGTCTGTTGCTTTAAGTGTTTCTTTAAGTTGGACATTCTCAATTGCAATTTCCTCAATTTCTTCTTGCATAGCAAGAGACCTTTTAGTTTGAGAACGACACTTATCAAAAAGACTATCAAGCAACTTCCAAACTTTTTCTTTGGAGTAAGTTCTAACTTTAGCCTTAAGTCTTTGTACCTCATTATCGGAGTCGGAATCTAAGTCATTGGGATTGGCCATGAGACACCTAAGAAGTTCAAATTTGGAGTTATTGACCTTAGTAGTGACACACACATTAGCATCAAACTCCTCATCTTTGGGTTTGTCGTCTTCTTCCGAATCGGACATTCCCCAAATAGCGGACATGACCTTACTTTTATATTCCCTTTTAGCTTTATCACATTTATCTTTAGAGTGAATATCATTCCATTTTGGACATTCTTTGATTTGATGAGTTTTATCACCACATTTAAAGCATCCTATGGTTGAGCTAGGTCGTTTCTTAGGGAATCGTTTCTTATTGAAATTATTGTTAAACTTACGATTTCCTTGACCATTTACCATACCAACAATGTTCCTAGTGAACATGGCGATCCGTCCTCTTCGTCCTCATCCTCATCACTTGAGGCGGACTTGAGAGCAAGACTCTTTCCCCGTTGGCTATCACTAGAACGCTTCATGAGGTTTAGTTCGTGAGCCATTAGTGATCCCATTAGTTCATGGAGAGTCAAGACGGATAAATCTTTAGCTTCCTCTATGGCGGTGACCTTTGGTTGCCATTTATCGGTTAGACTACGAAGGATTTTTCTAATGATGTCTTCGGACTCGAAATCTCTTCCTAGACTTTTAAGCTCATTAATGATACAAGAAAAATGACTTGATAAGCTATTTATGGACTCGTCTTTTGACATGTGAAACATTTCATATTGTTGCATGAGAAGATCAATACGGTGTTTTTTTACTTGAGACGTACCCTCATAAGCAAGCACAAGGGAGTCCCAAATCTCCTTAGCCGTAGGACATCCACTTATACGACTCACTTCCTCCTCACCGACACACCTTTGAAGTATTGACATAGCCTTAGAATTTTTCTCAACAATTTTAAAGTCATCTTCATCATATTTAGACTCATCTTTAAGTTCGGTAGACTTGCCATCGGCACTAGACACTTTGATTCCAATTGGACCCTCTTTAATAATTTTCCAACATTGATAATCGATACTTTTGATATAGTTTTCCATTTTTAGCTTCCACCAACAAAAATTCTCACCGGTAAAGACCGGGATCTTGGAGTGTTTAGCAGAATCCATGTCGAGGAATCAAACTCTAGGTAGTTAGCCTTTAAAAGAGTACGAGGCTCTGATACCAATTGAAGAGTTTATGGTTCCCTAAGTACCTAAGAGGGGGAGGGGGTGAATTATGTACCTTTTAAAAATCAACTTAATCTTTATTGATTAAAGTAAGTTGAGTGAAAGTAGAAAATAATTAGGTGAAGAAGTACTAGACTTAACATACAACGGACAGTCAGACTGTTACGCTCTGTCTTAGCAAGGAGTACGGCTACAGAACAAAGCCACAATATATCGACCGTTGTCAGACTGTATTCGATTCGCTTAGCAGAATGAGAAGCTACAGACGAATGTCACAGTATGGGCGACTGTTGTATGAAAAGAAATAGCACAACTAAAACTAAGTTTGAAGCTTGAGCAAATAAAAGAAAAAAACAAAATAACATGCTTTTATCGAAAGATGCAGCGGAAAAGTAAAGAACACGATAAAACACGATATTTTTGAATTGGTTCGGCCAACACTCTAAGGGCCTACGTCCAATGCTTTTCTTATTGCTTTTCTTTAGAAATCTACCCCGAAATTAAAAGACCCTTACAATGAAAAGCGACCCATAACCTACTCCGGTTACGACCAACAACCTACTTCGGTTGCGATTTGAGTTTACAAGACTAGTCCGTCTCTAACTCACCAATGACCTACTCCGGTCACGACCAATAGCCTACTCCGGCTACGACTCTTAATAACTTAGAAAGTTACAAAGATTACAATTGAAAACCGAGTTAGACAAGAGTGTGTGTGATTCTGTGTGCCAGTGTATTCGACTGTGACTTTGAAATTACTGAAGACTTTCTCTTTTGAAATACTTTGCAAAATGCTTTTAAGATAAAAACCTTTGAAAACAAAATGCAATAAATGAAGTTTTAGTTTGAAAGCTTTGAGAAATAAATGAGGCAAATGAGTTTCTTTTATAGTAGATGTGGAAATGGGTAAAAGAATGTGCCTCATTGGAAAATCCAAAGATTAAAAGGAAACCTTTGACTTAGTTAAAAAGGAAAGCTTTTTCAAAAAGAAAGGGAAGCGTGCTTAAGGTTTACCAAAATTGAAGGGAAGGTGTTAACTTGAAAGGTAATACTTTAAAGTAGAAACAATTCAAGTTTACTTTCAAAAGTGAAGAACCATTTTTGGAAAACCTTTGGAGAAGAGGTGCATTGTTTTACAAGAAACCGAACCATCCCTTTTTCTTAAAGAAATCAGATTTTTTCAAAGTCAATTTAAATCTGTAAAAAGATTTGTCTGAAGATTTAACTTTTGAAATCAAAATCTTTTTGAATCTTTAAGAGTTGTCGAACGATGTAACAGTCAGTTCGACTGTTACATACTGCTGTACCGAAAAACACACACTTTGTCATTCTTAGTGACTATGGACTTAGACTCAATTCGATTCTCTTCACTTGAATTTCTTGATCTTTATCTTGGGTAGCTTTGGCTTGTCTTGATATCATCATTCTTGAATTAACACATTTGATAATTATCGCACTAATGACGATTAACCTATAAGATTAAACTGGAGCACAAGTTAAATAGGCATTGTCATCATCAACAAACCCAACAAGGTGCATCCTTCCGGGACGGGAGGTCATTGCTTCATTTTGGTGGCCATCGACTACTTCACCAAATGGGTTGAAGCCGAGTCATACCGTGTCTTGAACGCCAAGCACGTGGCCAAGTTTATCCAGAACAAGTTTATATGCCGGTATGGGAAACCTCACGAATTTATTAGCGATCACGGGACCCACTTTCAAGCTGAAACTGCCGCATTGCTGGCAAAATATAAAATTCAAAGGCATACATCTTCGCCTTACCGACCTCAAACAAACGGAGCGGTAGAAGCGGCCAATAAAACAATTGTCACCATACTTAAAAAGATGGCTGAGAATTACCGGGAATGGCCCGACAAAATACCCTTCGCCTTATGGGGGTACCGAACGTCAATTCGCACCGCGACCGGAGCAACCCCGTATTACTTGACATACAGAATGGAAGCAGTCCAGCCGGTTGAGCTAGAAGTACCATCCCTCAGGATTTTACTTGAGAGCCAAGTACCTGAAGCAGATTGGGTCCAAGCCCGATACGATTCGCTAGTCTTTCTAGACGAACGGTGATCACGGGCCCTCAACAATATCCAAATATATCAAAAGAGGATCCAACGGGCTTTCAACAAAAGGGTTAGGCCCAGAAACATCAAAGAAGGGGATCTCGTCCTAAAATCGGTTCGTGCCTTACTAGCGGTTGACCCAAGGGGTAAATTCAAACCCAACTGGGCGGGGCCATACTTAGTCAAGAAGGTCCTATCAGGAGGAGCGGTGATGCTGACAGACTTGGACGGGAACGAATTTGTCAACCCAACCAACTTGGACCAGCTGAAGCGCTACTACCCATAAACCCCACCTCAATGTCATTTGCAAAAAATTTATAAAAATTTGTCTTTTTATAAATTTTCAAAAAATTATAGACAAGTCAATAAGCTAGAATTAATTATTCTACTGTCGCACATCTCGAATTAATAATCTTGATGTATTTCGAAAATTGCAAAAAATCAATCAAATCAATTTTGAACTACGTTTGGTTTGATTCCACTAATCGTGGATACGTAGGCAACCCCTCAAAAGGGTACAAACATTGCAATAAACGAAAAGACGGGAACGGTATTCTTTAATATGTCTTTATTTGACCGATAAACTCGGGAATTACAAAAAAAAAATAAAAAATGCCAAAAACGGCACACACACACACACAATCACACCCAAAAAATAATAATAATACTCAAATAATAATAATGGAGACTAATATCCGGGCATTTTCCCCTTCCCCTTGTCCTTCGGGTCGCGTGGAGCCTGAGGTCTTCGAGGTGGTGGCGAGCGTTCCCGAATCAGCAGTGTAACCTCCTTGGCACGAGCCCGTTTATTTGATGACGGGTCTTCTACCACAGTCTTTGGTCCAATGCGAGCCCGCATGTGCTCGGGTAATCTATCCCGTGGGCCAAGTCGGTCCTGCACGGGTAGTTTTGGGCCTAGTCTCCTTTCCAAGTCAGTCTGGGGGCTCACCTTCCCCCAAGCACCTTTAGCACCAGACCCTCCAGCTTGAGTCATGGTCTTCTTCTTTTGTCCTGACATAAGACGGACTAGGGTAGCAGGAGTGTCTCCTTCGTCAAAAAAGCCCCTGTTGTCTTTAGCTTGCTCCCTTCGCAGCAGGTCGAAAGCTTCATCAACCTTCATAGCAGCTCGGGCTTTAGCATCGTCTGCTTTGGTCCACTTCGTGTAAGAGTCTGAAACCCAGATCGAGTGGCGAGATTTGACAACGGGCCAAGTATGCCGTGTGTACCATCTTTGCATCCAGGTATCACACATTACATCAGTCAGTTGGGTAGGGTCACTCACAACTGCTTCGACTTCAGGGATTCGTTGGGTCCATCCATACTGCCTTAGTATGCGACCCGGATAAAGATGAACTGTTTGCCTGAAAGATAATATCACCTGATAACGGGCTCTATCCCTCGGATCCAAGCCGGTCCAAAGATAGATGGGCCACCATGGAACTACCCATCGAATTAACGGACCACCATGGAATGACAATACCTCGTCCCAATATTTCTGGGTAATCTGACGAGAAAAGTCAATGGCCCGCCTCCTCGTCATCACCTGGTTATGACGATAGTTGCTCGCATCAAGGGGAGGATCTATCACTGATAGCCTCTCATATAGCCAAATCTGAAAAAAGAAACAAAAACATGAGTTCCCGAGGCGAAATAGGCGTCCGCCTAAGGCCACTCGATCGAGTACCTATGACACTCGATCGAGTGGTACCCCTGAACGCAAACAGGGGGCTTTTACGAGGGCACTCGATCGAGTGCCAAGGTGACTCGATCGAGTGGTACCTCTAAGAGCAGATCAGGAGGTTTCTACGAGGGCACTCGGTCGAGTGCCAGGGTGACTCGATCGAGTGCCCACTGCAGCAGGCAATTCGCAAAAAAAATCAAAAATCGAGAAATTGGGAAAAATAAAATGCAAAGTAACATGCTTGCAGCAAACGGGTGCTCCCGGTTAGACGAATTGATGAGTCCCTCTTGCGGTTGTCCAATCCTTGGATAATCTCGCCCGTGATCAGCCAAGCCGGGCTGTGTTCATTCTCGATCAAGTCCACTACGGTCAAAACACGGGTGTTTCCCATTCAGGATAGCAAATCCATGTGACCCTCGAAAGCATAAACGTGGAGCATTCAGAAAGAAAAAGCCCTACAGCTGTAAGCCGGTCTGACCCGAACATCAAGAGCATTCATAAATTTCTCAGCCAAGTCGATCAGAGAAATATTATCACCTTCCATCATGCGGGATACCTCGTTGTGAGAAAGCCCTAGAAATTCTCGAAGCTTCCCTTCGGGTCATAGATCGAGTACGGGACAGCGGGACGGAGTATCGGGTTCCATCCTCCTATAGCTGCAATCTCCTCAGGTAAATGGCAAACTTCGCCCCGAGGAAAGGCAAAGACATGATATATGTCGTCCCAGTAAGCCAAGCACGCATCCAAGAAATAACGATCAACCACCATCTGACGGAACGGGTACAGCTGAGTTATGCCCGTCTGGTTAAGGGCTACCCTATCTACGTCCCTGAAGCGTCGAGACCATTCTTGCAGCATCACAGTTAATCTATCAATTCCCATGACTAGTTTCTTGAGAAGGATGAAAAGGTTTTCTTTTTAAGAAGGGAGTGAATTGTAATGGAATTGTGAGAAAATCAAAGGCTTTAAAGGGGTACTTATAGTATTAATTCTATAGACCTCTTTCCATATCTTTTCATGAACAAGGGTTTCCTAATCCTGATTGGAATCAGCCCACAAGCCTAGTCCCGATATTAGCACAAAATATTCATCCCGAACTTTCCTAATTTCTTTAGGAGTCAAACTTTCAAAATTTCAAAATTTTGTAAAACTTTCAAAAAATTTCAAAAATCATTTTCCCCAGCGCGAGTCATTTTACTACCTACGTGTCGCATGCATTTTATGTGACTTATACAGATACGACTCAAACATGGACGTGCAACCCACTATATCTCCCCAGCGGAAGCCAACGACGACATTTCATGGGATGGGCCTACATACAGGCGCACCCAGGACTTATGCGACAAGTCCAATTCCCCACGGAGTTATCGTCATCAGCTCAGGTATGACTTCTAGCTTGTGGCTGGCGATCCCTTCACGCAAGTCTAATGGACTATAAACGACCCGACTGGAAGTCCGCCAGGTTTCAATCCCCGATTGGCCTGGTGGCTACTCTGACTTTCGCCTTGTCCAAGCCTCAGTCAGAGTGGGGGCTCTGTAGACACCCGCATTTTAACTGCCAGGTGTCTATGGTAGTTTCCCAAAAAAACACCCGATGATGATCGGACGCTAACATGTTTCTGCGCGCTCGGATATGGGCTCAAATGCATTAGTTGTTGGCTAAAGCACTTATGGAGTACAAATCTCACTAGAATAACCTCAAATTCAAGCCCAGTGGACCGTTCCGAGTCAAACAAGACTAATTTGGGCCAAAACCGACACCGGAAATAAAATTGACTTTTAGCGATTGGGTCAACCCCGGTCAAAGTCGTTTCCGAAACATACAAAACAGCCTTTCAAGACATCAAAAAATCCAACTCAAATACAAAAACTCATCAAACATCCAAAGCTACGGTCCAAGAGCTGATCCGCGCGACCCAGCCAATCCACTCGATCGAGTGCTCCACCCACTCGATCGAGTGGGCCCTCATTTGAGCCCGACTGCGTTTGAATGGGCCATTCGACCGAGTCCAGGGGCTACTCGGTCGAGTAACCCTAATCGAGTGCACGTAGCTTTGCCTATATAAGCACACCCATACACAACCCTAAACACAACTTTTTCTACATTAAAAAAAACCCTAATTTACATACACTTCAAATACACTAGCAAACCCTAAACCTAGCTTTAGGAATTCGAAACCCTACCACCACAACTCATCCTACCTCGATTACTCCCGTGCTAGCTGCAACTACGAGTCCTATCCGAGACAAGAACATGTAGGTTGAGGGTGCAGAACCCTATTCTTCCCTTCTTCTCTTCCTCTTCTTCCTTTTCCTCGTTTTTTTCGTTTTTTTATTTCTTTATTGCATCATAATATTGATAATACCGTTAGTATCAATACACTAAAGTACTTGTCGATTTGTGTCGAGTATGAGGGATGTCGGAATAAGGAAACCCGAATATACAAGTGTACCGCACACAGCGTTGCTGATCGCTTATTCCGATACCCCAATTGCTTGATTATTGAGACAAGTTAACTTAAACATTAATCTTTATCTCGTTATTATTATTCGTCGCATATTGCATCGATTTTCTAAAAACCTTCTTCAAAACACATATTTTTAAGGGTCGAAACCCGTTGACGCGGATCCGGCATCACAATCCCTAGGGATTTATTTCGATGTCGGAAAAGCCGAGGAAATCAAGTCTTTCAATTCAAGCGTTGATCTATTAGATTCGATACCAATTTCATAATTGGACGTCGAATCTAACGATCTAGTCACATAAGTTAACTCATGCGATTTTTCGTTGATGCTAAAATAATTGTCAGTACAATTCATTAGAATTACGACATTATTAAACGCGGAGGAAATCTACCATATCGCGGTAGTTAATTTAAGGCGACTTAAATTAATTTTCTATTATTTTCACTCTAGTATTCCATATCGATTCAATAATCGAATATGGGACACAACGAGTATTCAAATTTAGAATCGAGTATAAATCCCATAATATTTATATCCGATTCAACAAAATCAATGACTTGTAAAATCCGAGTCGAGCATGAATTGCACAATATTTATGTCTGATTCGGCAAAGTCATCGAATTATCAAAAATCAAAAGCAATTTCGAAATCGACAATAAAATTGCAAGCGAACCTGGTTCGTACAGATGCCACTCGACCGAGTGCCTATGCCACTCGATCGAGTGACATCACCAAAACCGAGACAGAATGTCTTTTACGACCTCCACTCGGTCGAGTCTCACAGTGACTCGGTCGAGTAACAAAGTACTCGGTCGAGTCTCACAGTGACTCGGTCGAGTAGCAAAGTACTCGGTCGAGTTAGTCAATAACTCGGTCGAGTAGGGTCCCAAAACCTGGACAGAACCTTTTTCAGAGGTCCACTCGGTCGAGTCCCACAGTGACTTGGTCGAGTGGCCCTTTTATCACGTTAAACCGTGAGTCCTATAAATCGCATTCGAGTCTCGTTGATCATTTTTTGTGACTTACGTCAACACGTGCCTAATTAATCATGTGAAACATCTTTTTCAAAACCATGCATTAACTCACTTGCATCATTCTACAAAATTCAATATTCGCGCAAACCGTTATTATCGTTATACCGTTACTAACCGTTTGTTGTTTCTTTTGTCAATTTTGGTTGTTTATTTTATCGTACTAAAATGAACCCACATGCTAAATTTTACTTTGACGTAGAATTAATTGCATTAAATCGACATAGAAACCCTTTCAATTACATTCACATGCTTAGGGAAAATAATCTTTGCATATCATTTTCCCGTTTAACTAACGTGCGTATTCAAAAGTCATTCGATATCCTAGTAGAGGCCGCTAATGTGCGGGCGGGGTTGGGTGTCCTTCGTGGGCTTCCCAACACGTACCCTCACCCGTTACTCAGAACCTCGGTTTCCAGATGCCCGAAACCGTTGGCGCACGAGAGTCATTCAATACACGATATCCGATAATGTCGGTATCGGTATCAAATGCTAAGGGACGAACCCAATAAGCTCTGACATCGGAAATGGGCCGTATTTTTTACACGGCCCACTACGACATAGAGTGGGTTCGAACGGGCCCGAACTCCCACAAAGTTCAGTGGCGACTCCACTTCGATTTAAATTTCCATTCGATCCGTTTCATATGGAGATTCATTCGCCTCCCCAAACCCGCACGTGGCCGCGTCGGGGTGGACCTATGTCATGTCCACAGTAAGATATACTTCCTCCGATTTTTATTGTTCTTCCCTGTTTATTTATTGGGTTGAAACACTCTTTTCTTCCTATTTTTATTTTGGACCATCAACATGTAGTCTAGAATTATCCTTACATTTTGTCTCTCATCATTCTTCTCTTTTGAGCCACACATTTCTAAACCCTTATCTTTCACCCAAAAATCAAATAGAAAGATTAAAAAAAATAGAAGGAAGTATGAGGATAAAATTATCAAGATCACCAATAAATTGTCCAAGTCCTATCAGAGTTTTAAGTTTGGTTCTTAAAATCAAAGGCTCGAGTCACTCAACTAATTAAAATTCACAGTCTTGACACAATTTTTAAAGCGTTTCTTCCAATTAATAATTGGCATGTGTGCCTCATTTATATTTCATTTTTTCTTTAGTAGATGGAAAATTAAATAGGGTAAAAAGTGAAGTTTGAGGTGGGTATGATGGATAATATATAAAGCCTGAATCTCAACAAAATAAAAATATTAAAAGTTCGTAAAAAGCTGATATATCAGTCTTAAAGCTAAAAGAGTCTGATTGAGAATGCAACCCTTAGATTTACATTTGAAGGGATCTAAAAACAACTAGTACGAAGTACTCGTAACTGTTAGAAATAATGCAAAGACAATATGTTGACTATTGTTGCATAGTAAGGGTATCTCCCATTAAGTAGCATATTGACACCAATTTATTAATATGGTTATGAATGTCATTATATTTAGAATAATGATATTTTATTTCCATCATAAAGTGACTTTGGATACCTTTTGAGGTTAGTCTTATATGACACTTATTATATAAGTATGAGCATGATAAGACATATGGGTACATACATCAAATGTCATCATCCAAATCTCTTTGATAAATTCTGAGTATACCATCGAGTTTCAACTCCTAATGGTTGAGTACACAACCTTTTAGGAGTGTTATGTGACCTTGGAGGACGAAGCCCATTCCAATTTGTACCGTAGTTGGGGCGATTTCGTTTCTCATTCAGTGGCCTTCATACCACGACACAACAGCTAACGTATATTCTCTAGTTATATATCGCCCCTATAGTGACCCTATATTTCCAAAAATTGAGAAACAAAATTATGTCACTATTATTGCGGTTGTGTTCATCACTTGTCATTGGAATTGTTTCAATTGGCTATCTTGTTTAGTTGGTAAGATTCATCTCGTTAAGAGTGAGACAACAGTTCAGTATTTTGACAATAACTCCGTCTCCAGACCTCTGATTGGGACGTGTAATATGGCGTTGGAAAGCTAAGAAGAAGGGCTACAACTCTTTAGTTGAATTTGTGAGCTGATTCTATCATTTACCTTTTGGAAAACGGGACACAATGTCATGGTTGTATGCTAAATTTTTTTGAAGATTTACAAGTGAATGGTATTATCTTATTTTATTATCAATCTTCATCCTTGAGAATGAGGTATGGTATCTTTGAATTTAGTTCTTGTCTTCTTGTGATTCATGATGATAAAATAATTACGTTTGGTAGATGAGTATCATTTATCGTCATTGATTGGAAGATAAATTATTTGATAAGAGTAAGATGTTATGTTGTTTCTAAACAGATTTGAATGTGTTAGTCTCAATATTTCATAATGAATGATGAATTTGCACACATCTTTGTATTAGTATACAACTAAAAGGTGAATGTTTTTCTGTGTTTATGGAGAATAGTATATGCCTTCGATCAAAATAATTAATGTGATTATTAGTGGAGTAATAATTAATTATTAATGATTTTTGTGCAAATTATGTTGTCTTGGAAGATGACCATGTGGAGATTATATGCCCTTATGAGTAATGAGAGCAATATTTGGATTTATTATATAGCCGTTGTAAATTTATTATATAGCCGTTATAAATTTATTCTATGCACTTAATATACTCCCTCTGATTCACAAAGATCTTCCCCTTTGATTAAAATATACCTCACATATATTAAACAAAGGGGAACATCTTTGTGAATCGGAGGGAGTATATGATATTGAATATTATTCATTAATCAATTTAAGAACATCATGTATGTTTTGCTTGAGAAAATTGAATATGTATAATAATATATGTTGGGATTATATATTAGTGTGATTTTTCGTATCCTTATTAATGTTTTGAAAAGGCACGTGCGTGTACTTGTCTTGTAAATTATTTTGGATATATTTGGAAGGAGAATTTAACTTCACACAAGAGACGCATCAATGCTCACTTGAGTAAAATAAACTATATGTGGGCGTTAAATATTTTATTTTTAATGACATGCATAATCTTGATCAAGTATGTATTAAATAATTGGATGAATTATTTGATCTATTACTCTAAGAATAGATTATGGAATAGATAAATTGGCAGGCACAATTATTAGATATTTAAAAGTTGAGATGATTAATTAATGAATAATTTGTATATTTTGTTTGAACGATTATGTTTGTCACTATTTCGTAGTGTGACAACATGTGGGGGAAGTCATTCAACTTATTTGATAAAATTATTCATGCATCAATTTTAGAGTTGATATCTTATAATTTGTGAAAAGTATGTATATCTCTAATTGTGGGGAAACTGATGATAGACAACATGTTTTATACATGAATAATTGAACCAAATGTAAGAATTTTAATTTGTTGACTAAGTCAATAAATAATGGTTGCGTAAGGCTCATTTATTTATGTTGTACATTTGGCTTACACCACACTATATGAGATTAAGATGATTGATTTTATGTGAGTAATGGATATATATTTTAATTTGTGGATTTGCAAAAAGAAAATATAAGTGAAACAATCATCGAGATCGTTGTTCTCTAATATAAGAAAGATAATGTATATATGGTGCAATATTGAGAATTGCAAATGTTGGATATTTATAAAGATGTTGGATCACAAGGTGAGATGCACAATGATCATGAGTAAGCTTTCATCTTTATAATAATTTTAATATAAGTCCATTGAGAAGACTGTTATAATTTTATGTATTATGTACGCGTATTATTTTGCTCTTTTAACCTTATCGGGTAATGCATGGTGATTGAGAGCTTAATATTTATTGCATTATTGTGGGGGCATCAATTGCTATGCAATGTTTGATGCGAATTTCAGCTTCATATTGCTAAAAATGATGTGTAGTGAATTACACACATGTATTATGCAGATTTGAGAGAGTTGAAATCATCAAATATAATTTGGTGTATTTGAAAGGTTGAACATATAGCTCTTAATGATCTTATAGTCCAAATTTGGGTGGTCCTTGTGAGACGGACTTGATGAGATCACCGTAATGATAGAGGTTGAGCATATAGCTTTTAATGGTCTTATAGCCCAAATTTGGGTGGTTCTTGTGAGACAGACTTGATGAGATCACCGTAATGATAGAGGTTGAGATATTTCTCTTAATGAATCTATATCCCTATGTTTGGGTGGTCCTGTTGTGAAGGAGTTGATGGATTCACCGTAGCATTGAGAGGTTGAGCTTTAGAGCTCTTAATGATTCTATAGCTCATAAGTGAGTGGGTTATGTGGAGATATCCTTGATGGAATCACCTAAGTGAGTGTGAAGGGTTGGCCTCTTTCTATGAGAGATTGAGTTATCTTTCTAGAGCACTCATCAAAATCCCAAGGTTCATTTGGCTATAAATTTGTTGAATCATATTGCAGAACTCGTGTGGAACTTAAGGTATGATATGTTTTGTGAGGATAATTCAACCGAAGTTCAATAAGGAATTCAAATCGAAAGATATTCTCATTCAGTGGCGATTTCGTTAGTGGTGATTCAAACCGAAGTCGGGGCAATTTCGTTTCTCATTCAGTGGCCTTCATACCACGACACAACAACGTATATTCTCTAGCTATATATCGCCCCTATAGTGACCCTATATTTCCAACAGTAACAGTCCCTCCGATTCTTTGGAATTGCAACATATTTCTTTTAGGTTAGTTTCACTAGAATTGTCACATTTCTTTAATGTATATATTATTTTTGTTAGTGGTGATGTGTTACTTTATTAGTGAGACTCATCATCCACACTCACAATCTTATTTTTTGTGCAAAAAACAAATGTTGCAATTCCAAAGAATCGGAGGGAGTAAGTATATAACTAATGTAGGTATGATGATGCTGGTTTATTTGCTAGTCACTACCTCATTATGCAAGGGGCTTGTGCTTTAAGTATAATCTTTAAAGGATACTTTAATATTGAGGTAATTATCAGGGAATATAGTTAAGATGACTTAAAAAATGGAGGATAATATTTTTTTTTTGGTTCATCAAATTGAGGATAATGGTGATGGTAGTACTAGTAATAAGCGGAGATGGAGAAAAAAAGAAGTTAATATGATCTATTTATAAGGAGAGGAATAATTACCTATCTCGTTACCCTGCATTACAGAATAATTGTTTTTCCCTCACCTTTCTCTTTACACCATAAACTACCGCCACAAACTATTTATATCCTTCATTTTCTTCGTTCTCATCTCAAGGTCCATTCCTCCCTTAATAATAATTACTCCCTCTGTATCACTAAGATATTCCTACTTTTATTCATTTGTGAGGGATATAATATTGAAGTGGGAAGATCTTAGTGGTATGGAGGGAGTGCCTTGCTTCATCATTTTCATTTCAGGGTCCTTTAAGTGTAAATTATGCATACATCATCTCGAGTATCGCCACCATATCGCATCGTACATTTTTAAACCAAATTATCGGCTTTGATACCGTTTATCGAGTCCTCCACTTGCAAGCTTTATAAAAATATGTGCAGTTGTGCACGAAACTAACCTACAAACAACTAACTTTCATCCAAACACTAGTTGCGACTGAAATTTTTCACCGCCGATATTATACTGTCATACCTATAGTTAGTAGATGATAACGTTTTACTTGAAGGCTGGATTGAATGAGGTAATAGGATATAAATATTTTAGTTGAGTCTCAACCAGCACCTTACAGAATGGTATAGAGTTGGTCGTGTGTTCGAATCCTGACAACTTTCAAAAAGAATTTCAATGGCCTCTGCACTAGCCACTCTTCAAGTCCGATGAAACATCGCCTTAAGATTTTAGTTGGGATGATTTATGAGGCTCATACGATAAGTGGATGAGTAGGATTATACAATTGGATTATTTTCGTCAGAATACGAGCGGATGTAAGCCTTGATGAATGGATATGAGGGAGGATTAATTTGATTTTGAGCCTTCGAGAATCACGTACTTGATTGGTCCTTGCTCGGTGATGAGCCCATTTCCCCCCAACCTACAAAAATTCTATGTATAGTTAATAGCCAACTTCACATAAAGCCTCTAATTGCTGTCATCCGGGTACGATGTTGAACAAAAGAAGTAGATCCAATTACAATGACCTCCGTGGGCTGTATGGAAATACACCAAGTAGGCCAGTTGATGAAAAGGTCAATAAAAATCTCACTTAAGTCCACAACAATTGCATAAATGGTTTGTCTTTGATTAAAATACGGCTACAATCAATCAATCAATCAATCAATATATATTAATAAAGCAGGAACTTTTCGAGCGATATTATTGGTCCAAATTTTTTAATATATTTTTTAGGTTAAATAAAGAATATGAAAATCTGTGTATAAAAAAAAATCTTACTCCACCTAGGACTCGATTTTTTTTTAAAATTTAAATAAATAATATAAGAATTTGTATAGGAAAAAAAACCAATTAGGCTCCATTTAAGACTAAAAAATGATCACTATTTAAACCGACGATTATCACCTCATAAGGCACAAAAATTGGATAGCGAAAGTGTGAACTGGTTAGTCAATTCTGTTTTAAGACTAAACCAAAAATATTTTAAATTTTAAAAAAAGCTCTTAAAATTATACTCCCTCCGTCCATAATTTATCACCCCACTTTTCTTTTTGGGTAGGTTATTATTTATTGCCCCATTCCCTCACTTTCCTTTTTCATCCTACCTTTTTTACCCAACTATCCTTGTTGGTCTATCTTATTACCAAAATACCATTGAATTAAACTTTCAATGGCCCACTTATCATCATACCTACATTAATTAATTAATACATTAACCCTTAATTGTGGCCCACCATCATTTCTTTAACATTATATACACTTTTCTTATTTTCTGTGCATAATGGTGTGGGGCGATAAATTATGGACGGAGGGAGTATAAACTTAAGTGAAATTGTCCCACATTGAAGAATTATAATTCTATAAGTAAGAGTAATTATTCGTCATTACATATCAACAAAAAATATTTCGAAGTTTTAAAAAGAACGCTCTTATGAATATAAACTTAAGTTAAATTGCCTCACATTGAAATTATAATATAATGTGATAAAATTCTATTATATAAATAAGAGTAATCATTCTTTCTAACTTTCTTAGATATTAACCAAAATTCTTTTAAATCTTAAAAAATTTCTTAAAACTATTAATTTAAGTAAAAATTATTTCACATTTAAAAATTATAATGAGGTCATAGGATTCTAAATAAGAGTAATAATAATAATTAGTTATTATACATTAACCAAAAATCTTGAGTCATAAAATGTATTCAAGAAGAAATTTTAAGACTATAAACCAAAAAAATTTAATTCTTAAGAATTTTTAAAAATATAAATTTTAAAATTAAAATTTTAAAATAATTAATAGTAAAAATAAAAGTACTACTTATATCATTATTCTCCTGAAAAGTTTGTCAGAATAATGCTCAAATCAGGTATAAGGTAGTGGAACTTGCTTGCTATAGTGGGGTGTCGGGATCAATTCCAACTACTGAAGTTTTTAAATCTTATTGGGGAAGATCAGAGAAACTAGGCACACAAAAGTGAGACGGAGGATCCGCACTGTAGGAACTTGCTTGCTATTGTGGGGTTTAGTGCAAACACAAACACAACATATATGAATCTACCACTGAGTTACTACAATTATTCACTTATCTTCTAATTACATTTAAATAAGTTTATACCTGATTTAACAAAAAAAAATCTAAAACCCGTCATTGCCAGTGGTGGGTTAAAGGTGTTTTTTTCTGCTAATATTTATTTAACAGATCTGTCATTGGGGATGACGACTTTACTCCGCACAAAAACGAAGTTCAATCAAAACCTATCGGAGCACCATTTTGTTAATTATTTTTTATTCCAACCCAAAATGATAATAAGTTTATTTTTGAGCATTAATTTGACAAATTTCTCTATTATCTTAATACAAATAGATATATTTTCTTTTCCTTTATTTCATTATGATTAATAAGAGTAATAGTTCATCCTTAGATATCAAAAAAAAAAATTAACCCACATCGAAAAATTATAAGAAGGTGATATATTATCATATTATAAATAAGGATAATCGTTCGTTCTTAGATATCAACAAAAAAATTAAGAAAATAAGATTATCAACCACATCACATGGTCTTAAGACTCTAACGTGGTAATCAGAGTATCTACAATTATAAATATGAAGTCGTAATTTTGAACTTTACTATCATTTCAATGCATTCATAATTGTACTATTAAGTATTATAAATAAGTAAGAGTATGCATCGTTACTTTAAGCGACAACATTCATTATTATAACTTGTGCGCTAATGATGACAAATTTGTTTTTTATCACATGTTTCATCATTGTTGACCGTAATATGTTGCCATTTTACACAGTGAATATTTATATCTACGTATATTTATGTGCAAGGTACTTTAATTAGTCTTTTATTCAAACTACAATGCATCATATATAATGCCTATAATTTAAGCTGACATTTATCGTATATATTATATATATCTGATCTCTTGAAATACATTTACGTATATGGATAATATTGCTTTACTATTAGGCATACTCTTAACTTCGAGTGACTCTCTACTGTTGTATTCATAAATTTATGCAATCATCTAACTTGGTGTCCTTATCAACATCACTAAAAAGCGGCCCGTGCATCGCACGGGCTTTTCATCTAGTATTATATTAATAAGGCAGGAACTTTTCGAGCGATATGATTGGTCCAAGTTTTTTAATATATTTTTTAAGTGAAATAAAGAATATAAAAGTTGGATAGTGATAGGGCGCCACCGGAATAAATTAATAAAATAAAATAAAATATTGAGAATCTTTTTTTTGATTTTGTGTCAAACTCAAAATGGTAGACATGTAATTTATCATTTATTATTAATTGTTAATTATTTAATTAAAAATATTTTAAATAAATTAATATTTACTAATGATTTTATATGATTCTCATCTTTTAAAGTGGACAGAAACGGATCTATGAATCGAAACTCTTTTACGTAGACAGTGTATCTTTTAAATGATTAACTAATTAACTACTGATTATTGTAGACAGTATATCTTTTAAATGATTCTCATCTTTATGTTACGAATTACTGATAGGGGCGGATCTAGGAATCGAAACTATCTAGAGCTAAACTGATGTCGACAAACTTGTCATGGTTAGACGTGAAGCGATTTTTTTAATAGATACTAGAAATTTCTGAAATTTATATCACTAACTTCTAAAAATACTCTAAATATTGTAAGATCTACACTCATATAAAATACTTTAAATACGGAGTACGTACAACGGTACAATATAAGAATTTTGGAAGGATGAAAGGTCCTTAATTCAACTAAAAAGAAATATATTCTAATATATTCTATGTAGTGGATGTCCACCTTATGTCGACACTATGACGACATAGTATCTTTACAGAATATTTTAGAACTCCTTAAAACCCTAGATTGTATGTGTATATATACTTTACTCATAATGCAATAAAGGGCACCTCTCTCCTTCTCTATTTTTCTCTCATCATATTACAACACGTTATCAGCACCAGACTCTACCGAGCGAGGAACTACAATTATCGTCATTATTATTATTATTATCTTCATACATTATTTATCACGCTACTCAGGTACTTTCTCGTATAAATTTAATTTAAAGTTTATATCAAGTACATATATACATATCACAATATTGCTACTCGATTACGTATATTATGTCACGATATAAATCGATATTATAACTCGTTTGTATAAATCGCACATCATGTTAATCTTATTAGCACGTTATCTTCATGTTAAATATCATCTCGTTGACACGTTAATATAGTATCATAGTATCAACATGTAATATTCTACTTTATGAGTTAGCCTTGTTAATCTTGTTTAATCATAATAGGCTAACATAATAATTGTTGATCTTGGTGTCATAGTATCAATACGTTATTCTATTTTTATGAGTCAATCTTGTTAATATTGTTAATCATTGTAGACTAACATAATAATTATTAATCTTGTTATATTACTCAAATCTTAATGTCATCACATATTATTGTATCTTATGCATGGACTAAAACAACAGTTTATTTTAATGTCACACGCATATTATATTCTTGCCATCATTATGAATAAACGCTATTGTTTGTCCATGTTCGTTATGCGTATTATTTTTGTCAATATTATGTTTGTTACCCTTATTTGTGTATTATAGTTGTTAATATTTGTTAATAATATAAAACATTCAAATTTGTTAAATTTTACATATTTATATTTTTACCATAATGATATTAATATTTGCCATACTATATGTTACAATGATAAGTTAATATATTTTTTGCCATATTGTCTTGTATACGTAATAATAAGTTAATATTATTATGTCTTGTGTACGTAATAATGTCCATAATTACGTACGTAATATTTGCTATATTAATCACTTTATCTTCATCTTATCATGATAAGATTAACATGATAACGTATCAACTACATAATTCATATCAATAATTATGAAGGCCTTGTTTTGCATAAGTAATATTTGCCATAAGTTACTATAGTACATTATCATTGTAAAGCATTAATAATAAAATCATTGTATAAATCTTCGACATAATCCTAAGCATTAGCCGTAATCATTAGTAACATTATCATTGTATAACTTTACATAACATAACAAGTTATATACGACTCTATATATCTTCGTTTTCATCACACGTAATAATGAATGACAAGTTACTTGTAATAAGACTTTTATAATAATATTATAGTAGCAATTAATATAAACGTTATAATGTATAAATGTAATTTTTTTTTAAGATTCATATCATATTTTAGTAGCTTTACATATTCTAAAATCGGTATATTAAGGATATTTTGTCATATAGGTTTGAACTAATATGTGATATATTGAATTGTATAGTTCATCATGTCGAACATTGCAATTCGAGGCCCTAGATATAAGTGGAAAGAACTACTTGGCTTGGGTACTGGACTGTGAAATTCACCTAGCTGCAAAGGGCCTTGGTGAAACTATTAAAAAAGGGAATGAGTCATCAGATCAAGAAAAGGCTAAGGCCATGATTTTCCTTCGCCACCATCTTAATGAGGGGCTCAAAATTGAATATTTAACTGTGAAAGACCCTTATACTCTTTGGGTAGAATTAGATGAAAGGTACAAACACCTGAAAAGTGTGATGTTACCCAGTGCTCGTGCCGAATGGACAACTTTGAGGTTACAAGACTTTAAGTCTGTGACAGAATATAACTCAGCTATGTTTAGAATTACTTCACTACTTAAATTATGTGGAGAGAAAATCAGTGATGCTGACATGCTAGAGAAAACATTCTCCACTTTTCATGCAAGTAATATTGTCCTGTAGACACAATACCGTGAAAAAGGTTTTAAGAAATACTCTGAACTCATATCTTGTTTACTTGTGGCTGAGCAAAATAATGAATTGCTGATGAAAAATCACTCATATCGCCCTGCCGGTACTAAACCATTCCCAGAAGCGAATGCGGTCTCCCATCAAGGGAGATATGAAAAGGGAAACGACCATGCCAGTAGTTATGGTCGAGGACGTGGTCGCGGTCGTGGTAGCGGTCGTGGTCATGGTCGTGGTCGTGGAAATGCACCGGGATACGGATGAGGCCGAGGTGGTAACTTCAAGAGGTCATATCCCCACCAGAAGTGGGAAAATAGTCATAAATCGGAGAAAAACACAAATGAGATGGGCCCCGCCAAATGCTACCGTTGCGGACAACATGGTCACTGGAGTCGTGTATGCCGCACCCCAAAATACTTTGTTGATCTCTACCAGTCATCTCAAAAAGGGAAAAATGTAGAGACAAATATGGTGTTTGAAGATGGCGAAGGAGATTTTGATGCTAATAAGACAACTCATTTGGAAACAGAAGATTTTTTCCCACCCTAGGCATAAATGATCTATTAAGATCAAATTATATTTATACTTAATTATAGAATAAAGTTTAGTTATATGCTATTTTATTATGGACATTATTATAGTATTTTATTCTGATGCTTTGGATACTTGAATACTTACTATTTACTTGAATAATTATTATTATTACTTAAGTTGCTTGGTTTTTCACCTTAATTCATAATTGTTATTTGATTATTTTATTTTACTGATTTGAAGAAAATGGATACCCATCAAGATCAATTAAATGATGACGATTTATGTTTAGCAGACAGTGCCACTACTCATACCATCTTAAGAAACAAAAGATATTTCTCTGAACTAGTTATGAAAGAGAATTGTGTGAGTACAATAGCAGGCAGTACAAAGATAATAGAAGCTCCGGAAGAGCCAATTTATTGATGCCTATGGGTACCAAACTAGAAATATTGGATGCACTATATTCTCCAAAGTCTCAAAGAAATCTGTTAAGTTTTAAAGATATCCGCCAGAATGGATACCACATTGAGACAACAAGTGACAGAAATGTCGAGTACTTACAAATCACTAGTACAACCCAAGGCCCTAAACAAATATTGGAGAGACTGCCTACATTTTCTACTGGTTTGTACTACACCAAAATTAACACAGTTGAATCTTATGCTATAGTAAACCAGAAGTTTATTGACAACTTAGTTATTTGGCATGATCGGCTAGGCCATCCCGGGTCAACAATGATGCAAAGGATAATGAAAAACTCTTGTGGACATACATTGAAGAACCAACAGCTTCTCCACAATAATTTCCAATGCGCTGCATGCTCACAGGGCAAATTGATAATACGTCCATCACTAGCGAAAATAAATTTTGAATCTATTAGTTTTCTGGAACGTATACACGGAGATATATGTGGACCAATACACCCCTCAAGTGGACCATTTAGATATTTTATGGTTTTAATAGATGCATCAACTAAATGGTCACATGTATCCTTGTTGTCAACTCGCAACCTGGCATCCGCGAGATTAATTGCCCAATTAATAAAACTGCGGGCACATTTCCCAGACACTCCTATCAAGACTATTCGTCTTGACAATGCTGGAGAATTTACATCCCAAACTTTTAATGATTATTGCATGTCAATCGGGATAAGCGTTGAACATCCTGTGGCACATGTTCACACACAAAACGGTCTTGCGGAATCATTAATCAAACGACTTCAATTAATTGCTAGACCGTTGATGATGAAATCGAACCTCCCAATCTCAGTTTGGGGACATGCAGTATTACATGCAGCAACACTAATTCGCATCAGGCCAACAAGTTATCATAAACTCTCCCCATCACAATTGGTTCACGGTCAGGAACCAAATATCTCCCACCTAAGAATTTTTGGATGCGTAGTTTATGTCCCAATAGCTCCACCACAGCGCACAAAGATGGGTCCTCAAAGAAGGTTGGGAATATATGTTGGTTTCGAATCCCCATCAATAATAAAATATCTTGAACCAACTACGGGAGATTTATTTACGGCTCGTTTTGCAGACTGTCATTTGAACGAGTCGGTATTTCCGTCCCTAGGGGGAGTGAATCGACAGCTGGAAAAGGAAATTTCTTGGAATGAAACATCATTTCTTGGAACGAATCTCATCTTGATCCTCGTACGAAACAATGTGAACTAGAGGTTCAAAAGATAATTCATTTCCAAAACTTAGCAAATCAGTTGCCAGACGCATTTACTGATCTTAAAAGAGTGACCAAGTCACATATTCCAGCTGTAAATGCTCCGTCAAGAATTGAAATCTCCAAAGAACAAAATAATGTTGCAAATGAGTCTAGAGCACGCCAGAAGCGCGGCAGACCAACAGGTTCCAAAGATAAAAATCCTCGTAAAAGAAAAGGAGCAAAGAATGATGATGGCCAAATCGAGGATGAAATGACTTTACAAGTAGCTCCAGAAGAGAATTTAGACATGAGTGAAAATGAAATGCCAGTAGCAATTCAGGTACCTGAAAATAAAGAGATCTCAATAAATCATGTCATGTCTGGATTAAAATGGAACCGTAATCAAATCAACGTCGACGATAGTTTTTCATATAATGTAGCGCTAAATATGATGAAAAATGAAGAGGACCATGAACCTCTCTCTATCGAAATATGTAGACAACGAGATGATTGGCCAAAGTGGAAAGAAGCAATCGAGTCAGAATTGAAATCACTCTCTAAAAGAGAGGTATTTGGGCCGGTAGCACGAACACCTAAGGGTGTTAAACCAGTGGGACATAGATGGGTCTTTGTGCGGAAGAGAAACGCAAATGGTGAAATAGTGAGGTACAAGGCTCGACTAGTGGCCCAAGGATTCTCACAAAGACCCGGAATTGATTATGAAGAGACTTACTCTCCTGTGGTGGATGCAACTACATTCAGATTCTTAATTAGTCTGGCAATTAGAGAAAGACTCGACCTACGCTTAATGGATGTAGTCACAGCATATTTATATGGCCCACTTGATAATGACATTTACATGAAAGCCCCAGAAGGACTCAAACTGCCCGAAGAAGCAAAATCAGGCTCTCGAGACCAATACTCAATAAAATTGAATAGATCCCTCTATGGATTGAAACAATCAGGGCGCATGTGGTACAATCGCCTTAGTGAGTATTTGTTAAAGGAAGGCTATAAGAATGACCCAATAATCCCATGCATTTTTATAAAGAAATTCGGGTCCGGACTTGTCATCATTGTTGTGTATGTTGACGATTTGAATATAATTGAAACTCCTCAAGAGATCTCAATGACTGTTGAATATTTAAAGAAAGAGTTTGAAATGAAGGATTTCGGGAAAACAAAGTTCTGTTTAGGATTACAGATCGAGCATTTAAAGAATGGAATCCTCGTGCATCAAACAACATATACAGAAAAGAGATTAAGCAAATTCGCTATGGATAATGCACATTCTTTGAGTAGTCCTATGGTGGTCTGATCACTTGATGTGAATAATGATCCCTTCTGTCCTCGGGAAAAGGATGAAGAAATTCTCGGTCCTGAAGTATCGTATTTAAGTGCCATAGGGGCATTAATGTACCTTGCCAGCCATACCCGACCAGATATATCATTTTCTGTGAATCTATTAGTAAGGTTTAGCTCATGCCCAACCCGACGACATTGGAATGGGATCAAACACATATTGCGTTACATACAAGGCACTAAAGATATGGGCCTATTCTTCCCTAATATATCCAAAGAAGGTTTGATTGGTTTTGCAGATGCAGGGTATCTTTCTGATCCTCATAATTCTCGATCACAAACTGGCTATCTGTTTACATGTGGAGGTACCGCGATTTCTTGGCGTTCCATGAAACAAACCTTCGTAGCTACATCTTCTACCCATGCAGAAATCTTGGCAATCCATGAGGCTAGTCGTGAATGTATGTGGTTAAGATCTCTGATCCATCATATAGAAGAAGATTGTGGTCTATCATCTGAGAAAAACACTCCAACGATTTTATATGAAGATAATGCAGCATGTATCGCACAACTCAAGGATGGATACATCAAAGGCGATAGAACAAAGCACATCTCTCCAAAGTTCTTCTTCACCCATGAACTCCAGAAGAATGGCGACATAAGTGTGCTCAAGATCCGTTCAAGTGAGAATTTGGCAGATCTGTTCACAAAGGCACTTCCAACCGCAACATTCAAGAAGTTAGTCCACAATATTGGATTGCGACAACTTAGAAATTTAGAATGATGTAGTTATGAGGGGGAGCATATGCGTGCTGCACTCTTTTTCCCTTCACCATGGTTTTCTCCCATTGGGTTTTTCCTGGTAAGGTTTTTAACGAGGCAGCTTTTGTACGCATTTCCAAAATGGACATCCAAGGGGGAGTGTTATAAGTAATATATTCTAATATATTCTATGTAGTGGATGTCCAGGGCCGGCCCTGGGCATAGTTTGGAGGGGCAACGGCCCAGGGCCCATGGCTGAGAGGGGCCCAAAAAATTCTATTTCAGTAATGTATAATAGGCTTTTGACTATAAATTATATCACTTATTCAACTTTGCCACAGTGGTCATGAGGCTTTAGTCCATATGTTTGGTCATGGGATCAAAACCTCTTCCAAGCATTTTCTTATTTTTTAGTATTTGTGCTGAGTTATACTCCAGATTTTATACTTAGTACAATTCTTTGCTTTTTTTTATTTCTAAATATTGACTTTATTATTATAATTTTTTAAATTATGATACATTTTACAATTTTGTCATGTACGAGTATAAAAGAATAAAAAAAATTATATAAACCTTAACATATACGAGTACTTTGTAAATTGTTTCAGTTATAAAAGTGTTCGTGATTTAATTTTTTAACTTTATAAAGAACGTCTTGAACATTGTTCCAAATATATTATTTATACAAACGACTACATTTTTTATTTTGTTTTTCTTTTTATCATGATCCATTTTATCAAAAAAAATTTTAGTGATTATTACTGATGAAATATTTATGGATCGATAAATCTAAAAGAGTGTAATAGGTATAATAATTACTCCGTATGAGTTACTATATACTATTACACTTATACATTTATGTGGAATAATATTTAAAATATTGCAAACAATTTCAAATTTATATAAGGACTTCAAATAATGATTACGGAGTATATATATAACCTTAAACATCCAAATAATAATTATAACTGACCTCTAAATAGCATTTGACAGCTAAGTTTGATTCATTTGACTTCTAAATAATTACTATTACTAATAGGTTATTTTAAATGTGATTGCTCGATTACTTTTATTATCATTGGATTTTTTTCTCAAACAAAAATGTAATATAATCACTAAATATAAAATTCTAAATATAATGTGCATTATTGCGCGGCATCTATCCTAGTATTACTATTGTGCTACAATGGAATTACTCTATGAAAATTATAAGACAAATTGGCTTTTAAAAACGTAATTAAAGAAAATTTATGTCCCCAAATGAAAGTGCTAAGATGATACAGAGTATCATTGAAATAATGAAAACAACCGATTACGACGATTTTTAAAGGGCCCCAATATAACATTGTGCCTAGGGCCTCCAAAAGTTCAGGACCGGCCCTGCGGATGTCCACCTTATGTTGACACTATGACGACATAGTATCTTTACAGAATATTCTAGAACTCCTTAAAACCCTAGATTTTATGTGTATATATACTTTACTCATAATGCAATAAAGGGCACCTCTCTCCTTCTCTACTTTTCTCTCATCATATTACAACATTCGTTAGTATAAGCCTAAACACAAATTCTCAAATGAGACTGCCTAATGTAAGACCTTTCATATAAAAGTTAGTTACATTAGTCAATTTTTAATTATTTAATTAGTTGTCTTATACGGAGTGCAGAACTCTTTCTCTTAAGAGACCATATGAATAGTTTTAATTGAAAAAAATCTTATAATCTTCACTATTTTAGTACTACGTATAATATACTTTCTTTTTTGAAAAATAAAATCGTAGTATCAATTTTTTTTAATAACATTTTCTACAATTACTTAGCTCATCTCAAATGCAAACAATTTTCGGTATACTTTAAATCAATTAATTAACATTTAATCTCAAATGCAAACATTTAAATCAATTACTTTTTAGTTTTTGTACGTATATTTGTAATTTTAATACTCCCCATGTCCCATACTAGCCGCCCAGTCAACCACATTCGAGTATGTTGGACTTCAATAGTCAACAACGATGACCATACACAAAAATGATCTAACGTTTACAAGGATAAGTGAAGACGAGACAATTCCCGAAAGCACGTACTCTTATTAAGCTAGAATGAAGATTTTGGCATGTGCGCCCCCATACCAAAAATCATGATATATACCAGACGCCTTTATTAAACGCGCTATCAGGCGGTTCTCCCCCGCCCCTTTCGTTTTATGATGATGATCAAGACATATATAAATAATTGATATTGTTCCGGTCACGGAAACAATTCACCCGGTCTTGGATCCGGGTAGTATGATTGGGTTAATGATGAACAATTGATCGTTTGATTTCCTTCAGGCTCCCTTTCTTCTCACTCCCTTGATCGGACCTTCCCGGCGGAGTTGGCCTGCTCCCTGCACAATGAACGCACAGGGCCTCGGAGGTTGACCGAGGAAACCCTCTCTGATGCCTAAGTCAGTCCGTGAAATGCCTTGACGAACCTAGCTCGTGAGGAACTAGGTGGCGTTTTTTAGGAGTAAGAGTCTAGAGAGAGAAAATGCAACCCCTCTTATGTGGGAAATGGATAAGTATTTATACCTTCCCACAAGAGAGAGGGAAAGAGAAAGAAGGGGAGGGAAATGGGTGGATGTTGGTGCGACACGTGGACTCACCTTGTTCACTCATTTCCCCTTACCTTAGGCAAAATGACGGATGGGTCCTCGGTTCTCTTTTGGTTCGGCTTAGGCGGGAGCGCCCTGGAAGCAGGCTGGAGGCCTGGTTTGCCCTGCTTGGCAGGCGGCCAGGCCGTGCCAGGCGGCTAAGGGATTAAGGCCATACTCTTGGAGATTCCAATGATGTTGACGGACAGTCTGCTGGGCAGGCCTTTCCTCTTTCTGGGATTGGTCACCTTGGGGCCTGACTGGCAGGCGGCCCGAGGTAGGCAACCGACCCCCATCAATTGGCCCTCGCCGGCTGAGCAGGAGCGGGGTTCCTGCTCGGCAGGCGACGTCTTGTTTTGGGACGGTGGGAGGTTGACTCCTTGGACACTCTTGCATTAAATGCGCCGCGTATTCCCGAGGGAACATGCTATAATTTCTCTGGGTATGCAGAGAGTTCAAACGTCTTCTCTTATGATTATTCTTCTTTACACAGAGAATTTTCGAGCAGTGTGCAAGTTTGATGATTGGCTCTCTTCTTTGCAGAAGTGATTGGGGCACCATTAATGCCCTGCTTCTGCTTTTGTATAAAATGCGTGCTCCTTTACCATTTTCACGATTCATTTCCGACTTTCCTTTCTTTGTCTTAAACATGGCTTGGATCAAGAAAAGCGTAACTCGTCGCGGAGTCAGATACGTTACTTTCATCTTTAGAGGGCTTTGGAGGCTCCGATATGCTCGTGCTTCTTACCTTGCTGTCCGCCGGAGTCGCCGTTTACGACTTTGTTTCCGCCGAAGGGGTCAGAAGGTTTCTGTTAGGATGGGCAAACGCCCTAGGAGGTCCTCGCCTCCTGCTGCGCCTAGGTTTAGGCGCTGCCCCCAGGGAGGGGGCTGTTTTGACAGGGGGTGCCATGAGTGCTTTCCATGGCTGCACCCTGAACAATTTGACCCCAACTTCTCTGACACTGATTCATCTTTGGCGTCAGGTCCTTCTTCGCCTGTGAAGAAGACAGGCTGTCGTACTTGCGACGAGTCCCAGGCTGTTCCCTTTGGCAGGGACTGGGAGGACAGCAGCCATGATTCTGATGACAGTGAGGGTCTTGGTTGCCTGAGCGACAAGGATGAAGGCGGAGCTTCTGATGACCCTTTCCAGGGCTCCCCAGGCTGGGACTGGGGCTCGGCTCTCGGGAGTCCAGGCAGCCCTGGGGATTACTCCCCAGATTTGGGCGATGACTAGGCCTGCGTGGCAGGGTGTTTGGTTTCTGCCAGGCCAGAATTTTTGGGCCTTATGTATTTTTCTTTTCGTATCTGTCTCAAGATGTAACTTTCCTTTGTAAGACTTAATGAAATGAAAATCAGGCGACGCGTTTGTGTACTGCGAATTTTTTTTTTTTTTTTTTTTGCCAGGGGGGACGTCATAGGGTGACCAATCTTCTGACACCCTTTGGTTCTCCCGAGGTTTTTCTTGGGAAGCTACTTGGAGCAAACCTCCATGGGGGGACACGTGGACCGCAGCCTTTGGGTGAATTCCTGAGGGTTGGGCGACTCTTGGCATGCCTCTCTTTCTATAAAAGTGATCAGTCATCCATTCTTTCACTTTTTTTTTCAATCTTTCCTTTCCTTCGAAACTCCCTTATTCTCTCTATCCGTCAAAAACCCTTGAGCATTGACGGATCGTATCCTAACTTGCACCCCATTTCCCTGAGAGACTCTTTCTTCGGGCTTGTAACGTGCTGTCAGGCGATCTTAGGTCAGATTTTCATCTTCCATTCTTTTTCTTTCTTTGATTTCCTTTTTTCCGCTTCTTTTTAGAGTAACATGTCTAGAACCCGTGAACGGATTTTGCCCTTTATTGACCCATCAAAGAGGGGGGAAGGGGTGAATTTTGCCTCCTCCTCTAGGGAGGTTGGTCTTGAGGAAGAGCATTCGGCGGGTAGTGGGGGCGGTAATTCTCCTGACCCCCCTTCGTATGATGCTATTGACTCAGACGACGAGGCGTTGGAAGTTAACCCTTCCAGAACTTCCGGCCCCCTCGTTCGTCGGGAAAGGGGTAGGGTTTACTACTTAGACAAGGCTAAATACCGCATCCCCCTGAGTACTTTCCCTGACCCGAAAAATCGAGAGACGATCCTTGCAAAGAACGCCGCCTGCGTGATTGAGCGGCTCTATAACTTCGGGGAGGGGTATACAGTTGTTGTCCCCGGCAAAAAGGATACCGTATGCAACCCCCCCGATGGGTGCATAGCGGTTTACCATAAATTTTTAGAGTTTGGCCTTCGCTTTCCCCTCCATCCTTCCTTAGAGGAGATCTTCAGGCGCATGAACATCGCCATCGCCCAGCTGACAGCCACAGCTGTCAGGGCGTTGATTTCATATGTCTGGACCTGTCTTTTCCACCGCATGGAGCCTTCCATCGACGCCCTGCGGTTTATGGTGGGCTTACAGATGGTTTCTTCTGGGAGTACGGGCTCCCCTGGTTATTGGTCCCTCTTGAGGCAGAAGGGACATTGTTTGGTGTGGCCTGGCATGGACAGCTTGAGGGACTGGAAGAACAACTTCCTTTACATACACAGCATCCATGGGTGAAGGATTCCTCGCCATTTCAGGAATCATGTCCACACCAGGCTGGAGAACCCTGAGGAGTACCACCCTGGCGTGGGTGGAAAGGCCTTGGAGGTTAAGCTAAGTGAGAAAGACAAGGAGTTGACGGCCTACTTTGCTGCCCACACTAACAAGTATGGGGTGTATGGCCCCACCTTATGGCTCCCTCATGCGGAGCTTTTAGCGACTGATAATTACTTGACCCGGTTGGGCATGAATCCGGGTCTAGATAAAGGTAGTTCAGGAGTGCTGGTGATTCCTTCTTACTCTTCTTTCCTTTGAAAATGCCATGATAGCTTGTTTGTTCGCCTTGCAGATCTTGCTACCTTTGTTTGGAGAAAAGGGGAGGTGAGGCGCCTGGGCCTGACCGAGACTCTCACTGTTGTCCAAAGTCGCCCTTCTCTTCCCCCTGATTTTAAGAGAGGTGAGAAGAATCTGATGAAGCATTTGAAGGGTCTGTCATTCAGTAGACCGAGACTCCCCCCCCCCCCTCCTAGAGCAACGCCTGCTAAGACGGCGGTTTCTGAGGCCACCCCCTCTCCAGTTGCGAAGGCGATTGCTTTCGAGGCTACCCCTTCGCCTGTTGGCAGGCATGAGGGCCCTTCAGCAGGGGTCCAGATTCCCCCGGGGCCACGAGCTGCAGGCTCCGAAGAGACTGGGGAGAGCACTCCCCGGGCGCTGCTTAGGAAGAGGAGCAGGGAGGCTCCAAGTGCCGACCAGGTGGTGGACCTGGAGACTTCCACGCCTGAGCCTAAACGTTTTGCTCAGGGGATTCCCTCCACCCTTTTCTCCGAGGAGAACGCCGAGTTCCACTATATTGCAGGCGATAGCCAAGATGTTTCCGCCCTACTTTCCGACTCAGGGGCAGTTCTAGCGGACCATCTTCTTAAGACTGTCAAATCTGCTACCAATCAAGTGGCCCAGTACATTCAGCGCACTTCCTGAATCATGCAAGCTTCCGCGGAGCTGGCGGCCCTCATTCGCCTGAGTGATGAGGAACTGTCCAGCTCTGACCGCCTTTCTACAGTCGAGAGGGACGTTGCTCTCATTGCCAGCCTGAAGGATCAGTTGGCGAAAAAAGAGACCGAGCTAGAAGAAGCCAAGGATCAGGCGGTCCACTGGAAGTCTGAGAGTGAGAAGGCTATCAGGGAAGTGTCTCGCCTGGGGGAGGAGTCAAAGAGAGCTCAGCAGGCCTTTGCGGAGTTGGAGCGGGCCAGAAAAGCTTTGGCTGAGCTGGATCATGCTAAGAAGAGCGTCATTGACCTCGGGGAGCGTCTTTCCAAGGCAAATTCTGATCTGCAGGCGGCTCTTGGCGATCTGGCGGCGAAGACCAAGGATTGGGAGAAGGAGAGGGACGAAATACTCCAGGAGGTGGAGACGGCTGTGTCGGCGGGCTTCGTTAATGGTGCTAACTCTTGCCTAGGGGTTGTTATGGAAGCTGTCAGGGAGATGTTCCCTGGCTTCGACGAAGATGCTTTCCGAGCCCTCTACACTGCTAAGGACGAAGCTCAAATGCGCAGACTGTCTGAAGGAGCTGCTGCCTCCGGCCCAGACGCCCCTCCTGCGTAACATGGAGGGCAGTCTTCCTCAGAGGGCTCGTGCTCGTCCCCTGATGCGCCTGTGCCAATGCTTTAATTTCCTTACTTCTTTGCGCGCAGAGCCCTTTGGTGGCCGGCTGCCGTATTCTTGATTGCAATCACTTGTTTTAAGAACTCTTGTCTTGTATTCTCTTGACACTACTCCTTTTATGTGAATTTTCTGTTTGTTTTGTCTGTTTTGATTCCTTATGAACATGATTCGCGACCCGCTTCTGCCTGTAAGTGGGGAGGATTTTTTGATTGCTTCTTTTTACACAAGTTTGGGGGCCTGCCCCCAGTCTTTGTTCATCTGGCCTGTCCCTGGCTTTTTAAAGTCCAGGGAGCCTGCCCCCTGCCTGCCCAGAGGTAAGCAGGGTGGCTTTTTGCGTTTTTTATACAAGGTTGGGGGGCCTGCCCCCAGTCCTTGTTAGTACGGCCTATCCCTGGCTTTTGTTCAAAGTCCAGGGGGCCTGCCCCCTGCCTGCCCAGAGGTAAGCAGGGTGGCTCTTGCATTTTTTATACAAGGTTGGGGGGCCTGCCCCCAGTCCTTGTTACTCTGGCCTGTCCCTGGCTTTTGTTCAAAAGTCCAGGGGGCCTGCCCCCTGCCTGCCCAGAGGTAAGCAGGGTGGCTATTGCGTTTTTTATACAAGGTTGGGGGGCCTGCCCCCAGTCCTTGTTACTCTGGCCTGTCCCTGGCTTTTGTTCAAAAGTCCAGGGGGCCTGCCCCCTGCCTGCCCAGAGGTAAGCAGGGTGGCTATTGCGTTTTTTATACAAGGTTGGGGGGCCTGCCCCCAGTCCTTGTTACTCTGGCCTGTCCCTGGCTTTTGTTCAAAGTCCAGGGGGCCTGCCCCCTGCCTGCCCAGAGGTAAGCAGGGTGACTATTGTGTTTTTTATACAAGGTTGGGGGGCCTGCCCCCCAGTCCTTGTTAATCTGGCCTGTCCCTGGCTTTTGTTCAAAGTCCAGGGGGCGTGCTCCCTGCCTGCCCAGAGGTAAGCAGGGAGGCTCCAGTTTTGCGTTGGGGGGTTCACTTTTCCCAATTTTGGCAACAGAGGGGCCTCCCCCTATTGCCCCCTGCTCGTTTGTGTGTGAAAGACGCGAGTGTGAACAGGCAACGAGTATAAATCTGAATCTTCTAATTTCTCTAAAAAATTTCTTTTTGACATTGGGGTGGTCGGAGCCGTCGACATTTTTGACCGTTCTCCGCCTTTTTTAGTAAAAGTAAAAACTGCCTGCATTCTTGTTCAGACGTAATACTTCTTTAGCGTGTCTGCATTCCAGTGAGCATGTAGCTCTTGCCCTTCAAGGTTGGCGATCTTGTATGTGCCTGGTCCCAGGATTTGAGTTACTTGGTATGGACCCTCCCAGTTGGCACTCAGCTTTCCATGTTCTCTTGACTTTCCAACCGCCTGTGTCTTTCTCAGAACTAGCTCACCCATCTGGAAGTTCCTCTGCCGGACTTTGGTGCTGAAGGCTTTCCTCATTCGTTGCTGGTAGGCAACGATGTTGGTACTGGCCTCTTCCCTTAATTCATTTACCAGGTCCAAGGCTTCGACCATTGCAGCTTCGTTTTCAGCCCGGTCGTACTGCAGGAAGCGTAGAGAGGGGATCCTTGCCTCAATTGGTAATAATGCCTCTGCTCCATATACCAGACCAAACGGGGTCTGGCCTGTAGACTCTTTTCTGGTAGTTCTGATTGACCAGAGTATACTGGGGAGTTCGTCACCCCATCTACCCTTGCAGTCATCCACCATTTTCTTCAGGCCGTTCAGGATTTGTTTGTTGGCTGCTTCTGCCTGTCCGTTGGTTTGAGGATGACAGACGGCTGAATAGGCGACTTAGATATTGTGGCTTTCCAGCCAGATTCTCAGCGGATCGTTATCAAATTGCCTGCCATGGTCGAATACCAACATTTTTGGTAGACCGAACCTGGTGATGATATTTCGCCAGACCACTTTCCTGACCGCCGGCTCAGTGATGTTGGGCACTGCTTCGGCCTCCACCCATTTGGCGAAGTAGTCTATGGCGACAATCAAGAATTTTCTGCCCCCTGTGGCCACCGTGAAGGGTCCCAGAATGTCCATCCCCCATTGAGCGAAGGGGATGGGAGATAGGATTGGCCTGAGCTCCTGGGCCGGGGCATGGATTGATGGGGCAAAGAGTTGGCATTTCCTGCATTTCTGGGTCAGGCTCTTGGCATCTGCCAGCATGGTAGGCCAGTAGTAGCCTGCCCTGAGGGCCTTGTGGGCCAGTGATCTCCCACCAATGTGATGTCCACAAATCCCTGAGTGGATATCCTCCAATACCTCAGCGGCCTGATCCGCCCGTAGGCATTTGAGCAGGGGATAAGTAAAAGACTTTTTGTAAAGCTCTTCATCAATGAGTATGAACCAGGCTGCTTTAGCCTGTATCTTCCTTTTTTGTAATGAGTCTGACGGTAAGATACCATGCTTCTTGTACTGGATGAAAGGAGTCATCCAGCTTTCTAGCTCTTTTTCCACAGTATTAACCGCCTGACAGGGGTTAGTGGACTTCTCGTGTAAAACGTCGACCCACACTGATCTCCGGATGTCCTGTAGACTGGAGCTTGCCAGCTTTGACAGGGCGTCTGCTCTGCTGTTCTGGGATCGGGGGATCTGTTTGACCTCATATGATTTTAGGCCGGATAACTCTCCCTTCACCATCTCCAGGTATGTGGCCATTGCTTGGTCCCTTGCTTCGTATTCACCATTGATTTGGTTGGCGATGAGCTGGGAGTCCGTCGCCAGGACAATTCGTTCTGCCCCTGCGGCTTTAGCTAGCCTGACGCCTGCAAGTACTGCCTCGTACTCTGCTTCGTTGTTTGATGCTGGGAAAACAAATCTGAGGGCATGTTCAAAGTCAGCCCCTCCTGGGCTGGTTAGTACGACGCCTGCGCCTGCGCCATTGGCTGTCGAGGATCCGTCAGTATGCACGATCCATTCCTCGGCAGGGGTCTCTTCCTCCCCTGAATGGAAGCACTCAGCCAGAAAGTCTGCTAAGGCTTGGGCCTTGATGGCTGTTCTAGGCTGGTAAGATATACCTAGCCCACTCAGCTCAATCGCCCACTTCAGTAGTCTCCCTGATTTTTCAAATTTTTCCAATACCTTCTCTAGTGGTTGGTCGATGAGGACTACGACTGGATGCGCGTCAAAGTAAGGTCTGAGCTTCTTGGCAGCAATTATAATTGCGTAGGCGGCTTTTTCGACCATCGGGTAATTCTTCTCGGCTGCCCCCAGCGCATGGCTTACAAAGTATATAGGCTGCTGGGCGCCTGCTTCTTCTCGTAAGATGACTGCGCTGACCGTTATATTGGTCACTGCAATGTAGAGGAAAAGTTTTTCCCCTGCTATTGGTCTTGCCAGGGTGGGGAGTTTTTTAAGATGGTTCTTCAGTTGCTTGAAGGCCTCTTTCTGCTCGTTTTCCCACTTGAACTGTTTATTTCCTTTCAGTATCTTGAAGAAAGGGGTAGCTTTGTCTGCTGACCGGGCGACAAATCGTGCTAAGGCGGCCATGCGGCCCGTCAGGCGTTGGATGTCTCTAATGGTCTTGGGCTCGGGGAGGTCTAGAACTGCCTGAATTTTCTCAGGGTTGGCGTCTATCCCTCGAGAGCTGACCAAGAACCCCAGGAATTTGCCGGAGCGAACCCCAAATGTACACTTTTTTGGATTAAGTTTCATTTTGTAGGCGCGCAGGGAGCAGAAGGTCTCCTGCAGGTCCGTCAGGTGCTCTATGTCCTCTCTGCTTTTTACGATGGCGTCATCAACGTAAGCCTCGATGTTTCTGCCTTTTTGTTTTTCAAATACTTTATCAACAAACCGCTGGTATGTAGCCCCTGCATTTTTAAGCCCAAATGGCATCATCTTATACATGTAGGTGCCTGAACTGGTGATGAACGCGCACTTCACCCTGTCCGGCTGCCACAAGTATACTTGATGATACCCTGAAAAGGCATCTAGGAAGCTTAGCATGGAATAGCCACTGGTGGAGTCTACCAATTGGTCGATTCTAGGGAGCGGATAGCAGTCTTTCGGGCAGGCTTTGTTGAGGTTTGTAAAATCCACGCACATTCTCCATGCGCCTGACGATTTTTTAACCATGACTACATTCGCCAACCATTCTGGGTAGTCACAGACCTCAATAAAATCTGCTTTCAAGAGTTTGTCAATTTCTTCCTTGATTGCTGCGTCTTTTTCCGCGGACATATTTCGTTTCTTCTGTTTTACAGGGCGAGCATCCATGCTTACATTCAGCTTGTGAACGATGCATGATGGATCAACGCCGGGCATCTCGTCTGCCGAGTAGGCGAATACGTCTTTGTTTTCTTTTAGCAGCTTGACCAGTTCAGCCTGGTAGGATTTTTCCAGGTCAGCTCCTATCAGGACCTGCCTGCCTGGCTCCAAGTCTACCAACATGCTTTCGCCCCCTGGCTCCAGGTGATCGGACGCCGGGTGTTCGGCTGGGATTTCGCCCTCCCTGCTGGGGGAACTGTCAGCCTTCCTTTTTCCTTTCCTTTCTTTTTCGTGCTCTTGCAGGGCCACGGAGTAGCATTGTCTGGCTGACTCCTGGTCCCCACGCACCTTTCCTTCTAGCCCGAAATCGGTGACATACGCTATGGTGAGAGCCCTGATGGAGATGGCTGCCTCGATTTCGTCTAGGGTGGCTCTGCCAATTAGGGCGTTGTAGGCAGATCTTGCATCCACAACAACAAAGGTTGCCCTGACGTTTCTGGCAGTAGAGCCTTCCCCAAAGGTTACGGGTAGGTCTATGACCCCCATGGGCAGCACGCCTGCTCCACTGAATCCGTATAATGATCCGGGGGCAGGTCGTAGGTGCCTTTTTTCCAGGCCCATTTTCTCGAAGGCGTCCTTGTACAGTAGATTTGTGTACGCGCCTGTGTCCACCATACAGCTCCGCACAATGTGGTTGTTGATCTCTAGGGACAGCACCAAAGGGTCACTGTGCGGGTATACCACACGCCCTGCATCATCAGGGGTGATGCTTAAGGTCACCCCCCTTGGACTCCCTGCTTTCTCAGCATAGCAGATCTGGTTCCTTAGCTCGTGCATTTGTCTTTTTTGGCCTCTTCGACTGAGCTGGCCCTCAGTGCCCCCTGAAATTACATGGATCACCATGCGGTTCTGCACTGACCCTTCGGGTTTTTCAGACACTTCTTTCTGAGTCTTATTCTTAGCTGCGTAGTTGGCTAACCATCCGTTCCTGATTAACTTTTCGATCTCGTCCTTCAGGTGACGGCATTCCTCGGTGGTATGGCCTATGCAGTCGTGGAAAGTGCAGAATTTCTTGGGGTCCCCTTTCGGGCTGCGAGGCTTGCTCGGGCGATTCCATTTGGCAGTTTCTTTTTCTAGTTCGAAGATCTCCGCCCTGGATTTGTTCAGGGCAGTGTAACTATCGAACCTGGGCTGGTAGACTGTGCGCTCCTTCTTGGGAGTGTCTCCCTCCTCCCTTTGCTTGCCTGACTCACTTCTGCCCCGTCCACCCTGCGGTCCCCCTTGAGGCCTTGCTTGACCTGCAGGGGTATCCGTCAGGCCGTGGAACTCCTCCTGCAGAATGAATCCTTCCGCAATTTTCCTGGCCATGGCCAGGGTTTCTGGCTGGGCCCTGATCATCTGGTTTTTAATTTCCCCTGGAAGTAGGGAGATTGTCAGGGCGTAGGCGGCAGTGGAGTCGTCGATCTCCCTAACCTGCTGGTAGGATAGATCAAATCTTCTCAGGTATTCCCTCACACTTTCACCCTTTTTCTGCTTCAGGGTCATGAGATCGAAACGAGTGAGGCGTCTTCTCTTATTCCCGGCATATTGCTCGAGGAAGATTTCAGCCAACTCTATAAAGAACTTGATTGACCCCTGGCGGAGGTCTCTGAACCATCCCTGCGCCAGTCCCACCAAGGTGGTTGGGAAAACTTTGCACCAGATGGCATCATCTACGTCGTACATGCCCATGTGGCTCTCAAACGCCGCCAGGTGATCTTCAGGATCTGTCGTCCCATCAAACTTGATGGTGGGCATTTTGATTTTTGGAATGGGGTACTCTTGTACCTCAGGGTGCAGCGGGGTTTTTGTAGGCCTGCCTGCCAGTCGTGACCTGCTTTCCCCAGACTGGTTACCGTGAGAATCCCATTGTTTATGGGTCGGTTTCCTCGCACTGGGGGAGCGGTGCCTTGGTGGGGGCCTGCTTGCTGCTTCATCCTCTGTTTCCGGGGAAATCTGCCTGGGCCTCTTCCTCTGAGAGTGGCAGAGGTTCTCACCCTGATGATGTTTGGACTCGAGCGGTTGTCCTCGATTGAGCCTGGATTGCAGGCTTTGGGATAAGCCGGGGGCCGACTGTTCCTTGGCTGCAGGTGTTAGCCTGGAGAAAACTCCGCCTGGCCTTTCCCCCAAGCGTTTTGACATGGGCTCCTTGGGCCTCATTCTCTCCTGCATTTCCCGGGACAAGCCTCCTTGTTCTCCCGACGCAGATTCCGTTGTGTGGATGGAAAACGCCTGCTGGACAGGTGGCTCTGGACTGCCGGTAGTAATGCGCCTTTGCACATGAGCATACACTTGTGCCGTCCTTCTTGCTTTCCTCTGAGCATTCCTGGCGGCGGTTCGCCTCGTGCCCCCGGCTTCATCCCTGCTGATTGGGGATGGTTGCCTGGGAGCCGATGCGACCCTGCCTACCAAGTCCTCAGGAGTGAACTCCTGGTTCAGCATCGCAGAGAAGAAGGCGGCTGTCTGCGCCATCTGAGCTGGGGTCAGATTAAGAGCGTGCCCTGGGCGTGCCCCCAGCTCAGGCGTCACAGCAGTGTTAGATCCACCAAGGAGACTGGTTCCCCCTACCCCTAGGATCGTGGCAGGAAGAGCCCTCTCCGACTGCGGCATACCATACAGGGGGGCCACCGGTGGGACCGTCGGACCCGTTCCTGCACTGGCATCAACGATTTCTGGCATGATTGTGTTAGTTTTGTGATTATGAGTGGTTGATTTTAGTGGGTAACTCGTGAGCACAACCGTAAGTTCCCCACAGACGGCGCCAAATTGTTCCGGTCACGGAAACAATTCACCCGGTCTTGGATCCGGGTAGTATGATTGGGTTAATGATGAACAATTGATCGTTTGATTTCCTTCAGGCTCCCTTTCTTCTCACTCCCTTGATCGGACCTTCCCGGCGGAGTTGGCCTGCTCCCTGCACAATGAACGCACAGGGCCTCGGAGGTTGTCCGAGGAAACCCTCTCCGATGCCTAAGTCAGTCCGTGAAATGCCTTGACGAACCTAGCTCGTGAGGAACTAGGTGGCGTTTTTTAGGAGTAAGAGTCTAGAGAGAGAAAATGCAACCCCTCTTATGTGGGAAATGGATAAGTATTTATACCTTCCCACAAGAGAGAGGGAAAGAGAAAGAAGGGGAGGGAAATGGGTGGATGTTGGTGCGACACGTGGACTCACCTTGTTCACTCATTTCCCCTTACCTTAGGCAAAATGACGGATGGGTCCTCGGTTCTCTTTTGGTTCGGCTTAGGCGGGAGCGCCCTGGAAGCAGGCTGGAGGCCTGGTTTGCCCTGCTTGGCAGGCGGCCAGGCCGTGCCAGGCGGCTAAGGGATTAAGGCCATACTCTTGGAGATTCCAATGATGTTGACGGACAGTCTGCTGAGCAGGCCTTTCCTCTTTCTGGGATTGGTCACCTTGGGGCCTGACTGGCAGGCGGCCCGAGGTAGGCAACCGACCCCCATCAGATATTATAAAGGATAGATTGTTGTAATAAAATTTAATATGAATAAATAAAAGAATTAACATTCACGATCAAAATTAGTCAGATCAGATTTGCTATTGCATATACCCGGGAGTGCACCAAAGGTAGCGACAACAAGTTCTGCGTCATCAAAAAAATAGTCAAAGTTATCAATACCAATAAAACAAGATAAAAATGTTGGTTTAGACTATTAAAATGGACAATGTTTAATTGTTTGGGTAAGCAATTTATATATTGTCTACATATTTTTTTAAGAAAAAAAACTGAGAGATATTGAAACGTTAAAATAAAATTGAAAATGAAAAAAAATTACTCCGTAGCTTTTTAAGCTTTTTAGGAAAAAAGGGAGAGATATTGAAACATTAAAATAAAATTGAAAATGAAAAAATGGTTTCAGTGTGACTCCAAACCAAGCACAATTAAGACACACACCAATTATTAACCTCATAGATACCACATAGATTTAATTTTTTTTAATATATGCCTAGCCTAATCAATCTCTACGATTAAGATACAATTTTTTAAAATAATCTTCAATAGTAACTAACATATCTCTTTACCTCAAAAAACTAACATATCTCTTTTGATTTTTTTCTTTTCTTAAATTATATAATTATTATATATATAATTTAACTTATTTTGTGAAGTGCCAATTTTACCCTTGCCAACTAACTACTTTTGAAATAATATTTTAAAGGAGAAAAATAATATAACCCTAGTAAATTACTAAAATACCCTCGGTGGCGCACAAATTCGGCGCCACCCGGTGGCGCCATCTCATTATTCATAAAAATTTGTATATGGAAAAAAAACTACTCTACTTAAGACTCGCTTTTTTTTAAATTTAAATAAAGAATATAGAAATTTGTATAAGAAAAAAAAAATAATCCTACTCCATTTAAGACTCACAAATTTTTCATATATAAACCGACGATATCACTCATAAGGCAAAAAAATGGACAGCGACAGCGAACGCTTAGTCAATTCTGTTGATAATTGTTTTAATATTTATTTATTCATCCTCAAAAAATATAAAATTATAATTTTGAAATAAAATTATAATTTTGAATTTTTAAATAATTATTATAGTTTTAATATATATTTTAATTTAAATAAAGAATATATAGAAATTTGTGTAGGTAAAAAAATAATCCTATACGAGTATTATTATGTTGAGGTGATGAAATTTGTTATAAATAAAAGCAATATATAATTCGTTCTTAGATATCAACCAACAAATTTTTGAATCTTAAAAAAGTTCCTAAGATTATAAACTTAAGTAAAACCTATCCCACATCAAATATAATGAGGTGATGAAATTCTATATAATAAAAGTAGTCATTTGTTCTTAGATATCATCCAACAACTTTTTGAGTCTTAAAAAAAGTTCTTAAGATTATAAATTTAAGTAAAAAATTCTCATATTAAAAAATTACAATAGAAGGATGATCTAATAAGAGATATCATTCGTTCTTAGATTTCAAACAACAATCTTTTGAGCAAGATTATAAACTTAAGTAAAAACTATCCACATCGAAAAATTGTGACGAGGTGATGCAATTCTTTATTATAAATAAGAACAATCATCGTTTTTCGGTATCAATTAACATCTTTTTTTGGGTGTTAAAAAATTACCTAAGATTATAAAATTATCGAAAAATTATGATGCAGAGATGAAATTCTATATAATAAATAAGAGCAATGGTACGTTCTTAGATATCGACCAACAATCTTTTATTTGAGTCTTAAAAAAGTTCGTAAGATTATAAACTTAAGTAAAAATTATCCTACGTCAAAAAATTATGATTATGATGAGGTGATAAATACTACGGAGTATATTAATAAGAGTAGTCATCCGTTCTTAGATATCAACTAAGAATTAAAAATAATGATGCGGTGATAGAAATTTTATATAATTAATAAATAAGAGAAATCATATGTTCTTAGATATCAATGCAACCAATAACAATCTTTTGAGTCTTAAAAAACTTCTAAGATTATAAATTTAAGTAAAAATTATCACACATCATAAAATTACGATACTTGATTGGTCCGTTTCATCAAAACTCAATTCAAGAAAATATCATAAATAATAAAAAAAATCAAGTAGAGAATCTTTTAATTATTATAATAATATTTATATATTTAATCCATTATATTAATGTGATGTTTTACCATTTAAAATAAAAAAACTTTTAAGTTTCATTTAACAAAAAAATTAACGTAACAAAAATATACAAATGAAATAGTTAGATTTTGTGGTATAAAATAATGCTTTCATTAGTGTATAAATTTAATATTATTTACTCAAAAAAGTGATGAATCTATTATTGCATGTATAAAAAACGTAAAATTTCCCACTTCGAAAAATTATAATGAAGCGATAGAATCTATTAAGACTATAAACCAAAAATATTTTAAACAAAAAAATCTTTCGTGATTAGATTTAAACAAAAAAATCTTCTTAATTTTAAAAAGATCTATTAAGACTATAAACCAAAAATATTTTAAACTTTAAAAAGAGCTATTAAGAATATAAATTTAAGTTAAATTGTCCCACATTGAAGATTTATACGTATATAAATAAAAGTAATCATTCGTTCTCAGATATCAACAAAAAAAACTTTTTAAGTCTTAAAAAGAGCGCTCTTATGAATATAAATTTAAGTTAAATTGTCTCACATCGAAAAATTATACTCCGTACTATAATGTGACATAATTCTATTATATAAATAAGAGTAATCATTCGTTCTAAGATATTAACAAAAAAACTTTTGAGTCTTAAAAAATCTCTCAAGACTATAAAGTTAAGTAAAATTATTTCACATCGAAAAATTATAATGAGGTCATCGATTTCTATTATATAAATAAGAGTAATAATTCTTTATTAGATATTATTGTGCATTCTCACCAATTTATACAATCATCCAACTTAGTATCCTTATCAATGTCACTAACAAGCGGCCGTGCATCGCACGGGTTTTTCAACTAGTATATATTAATAAAGCAGGAACTTTTCGAGCGATATGATTGGTCCAAGTTTTTTGATATATTTTTTAAGTTAAATAAAGAATATATAAATTTATATATGAAAAAAGAAAATCCTACTCCACCTAAGACTCAATTTTTTTTTATTTAAATAAAAAATATAAGAATTTGTGTAAAAAAACAATCCTACCCCATTTAAGACTCTAAAAATTATCACTATATAAACCGACGATTATCCCCTCACAAGGCAACAAAATTTGGACCGCGATAGCGTAAAATGCTTAGTCAATTCTGTTTGATAATTTTTTTAATATTTATTTATTTACCCTCAAAAAATATAAAATTAAAATTTAGAATTTTTTAAATAATTATTATTAATAATTATATTATAGTTTTAATATATTTTTTAATTTAAATAAAGAAAAAATAGAAATTTGTGTGGTAAAAAAAAATCCTACATGAGTATTATGATGAGTTGATGAAATTCTATATAAATAAGAGCAATAATTCGTTCATAGATATAATAATCAACAATCTTTTGAATCTTAAAAGAGTTTCTAAGATTACAAATATTAAACAAAAATTATCCCATATCGAAAAATTATGATGAGGTGATGAAATTCTATATAAATAAAGGTAATCATTTGTTCTTAGATACTCCTATCAACGTCGAAAGTTTATGATGAGGTGATGAAATTTTTTATTATAAATAAGAGTAGTTATTCGTCTAATTATGATGTGATGAAATTCTAGATTATAAACCAAATCAATATATATATATATATATATATATATATATATATATATATATATATATATATATATATATATATATATATATATATATATATATATATATAAGGCTTTTTTCAAGCGATCTCATTGGTCTGTTTCTTCAGACCTCAAATTAGGAAAGTATCATAAATAATAATAAAAAAATCAATTAGAGAATCTTTTGATTATAACAATATACATTTAATTTATTATATTAATGTGATATGTTACAATTCTGACGTGAAAACCTTTAGAGTTCATTTTTTTAAAACATTATCGTAAAATAAATTATAAAAATGAAATAATTAGATTCGTGTTAAAAAATGCTTTCATTAGAGTATAAATTTCATATCATTTGTTTCACATTATGTGATAAATTTATAACACATAACAGTTTTAAAATTATCCCACATCGACAAATTACAATATGATAATGAAATTCTATATTATAAATAAAGAGTAATAATTCGTTCTTCGATATCTACCAAAAGTTTTTTGAATCTCAAAAAGAATTTCTAAGACTATAAACTTAAGTAATTATCTTACATCGAGATGATGAAATTTTATATTATAAATAAGACTAGTCATTCGTTTTAAATATCGACCAAGATCGAAAAATTATGATGGGGTGATGGAATTCTATATTATAAATATGAGTAATCATTCGGTTTTAAACATCTAATAAAAAACTTTTGATATATAAGACTGCAAATTTAAAATCATCCCATATTAACAAAATTATAGTGAGTTGATGAAATTCTATATTATCAATAAGACGATGAAATTTTATTATATAAATAAAAGTAGTCATTTCTCCAAATCATGATGAGGTGATTAAATTCTATATTATAAATAAGATTAATCATTCGTCCTAAAAAAAAGTTTTTAACAAGGTGATAGAATTCTATGTAATCTTTCGTTCTTAGATATTAACCAACCATCTTTTGAGACAAAAAAAAGTTTTAGGACTAAGACTATATAGTTAAAGTATAATTATCTCGCATCGAAAAATGAAGATGGATTGATGGAATTCTATATATTATAAATAAGTGTAATCGTTTGTCTATAAATAAAAATTCTTAATTAGACTATATCTAAACTTAAATAAATTTAAGTAAAATTATCCCACATCGAAAAATTATAACAAGGTGAATTTTTATTATTATATAAATAAGAGTAATCATTCATCTAAAATATATAATAAGATAATCCATATGTTTATACTAAAAGTGGAATATTTTAAATGTTTAAATACAACCCTATGGGTTAAATACCGACAAAAAAAAATTTGAATTTTAAAAAGGCTTTAAAAATACAAGACTACAAACTTAAAATCATTCCACATTGAAAATTGTGATGAAATTCTATACTTCGTATTATAATCAAGAGTTAAAAAGAGCTTAAACTATAAGTTAAGTAAATTATCTCACATCGAAAAAAAATTGACGAGCTGATGGAAGACTATAAACTTAAATAAATCATCCCACATCGAAAAGTTATGATAAGTTGATTAATTTTATATTATAAATAAGACAAATCATTCGTTCTTAAATATCAATAAAAAAACATTTAACTCTGTTAATAAGACTACAAAGTTAAATAAAAATAATCTCACATAAGGTGATGAAACTTTATAGTATAAATACGACTAATCATTTGTTCTTAAATATCAATAAAAAAAATTATGTCTTAATCTCTTAATAAGACTACAAACTTAACTAAAATAATCTCACATCAAAAAATTATAATAAGGTGAAACTTAAGTAAAATTATCCCACATCCGAAAAATTATAAAGTTTTATCAAACAAAAATCTTTTGAGTCTTAAAAATGTTCTTGAGACTATACACAAAAGACTAATTATAATTTTTTTCTTAGGCATCAACCAACTTAAGTAATTCTCCCACATTGAAAAATAACGATGAGGTTATGAATTTCTACTAAATAAGTGTAATCATTGTTTTTAAATATCAACCAATAATATTTTGAATTTAGAAAAGTCTTAATAAGACTACAAAATTAAAATTATCCCACATTGAAACAATTAAAATAAGGTACTGTGATGATTCTATATTATAAATAAGACTACAAATTTTACTTAAATTATCCCACATCGATAAATTATAATATGGTTATGGTTCTATATTATAAATAAGACTAATTATTTGTTCATATCAATCAAAATCTTTTGAGTCTTCAAAAAACTCTTAAGACCATAATAAGACGATGAAATTCTATGGTGATGAAATTCTATATTACAAAAAAGACTAATCATTCATCCTTAGATGTCATCCCGCATCGAAATTACGATGGTGTGATGAAATTCTATGTATTATAAATAAGAGTAATCATGCATCCGTCTATAAATAAAAGTTCTTAATTAGACTATATTATCTAAACTTAAATAAACTTAATTAAAATTATCCCACATCGAAAAATTATAATACAAGATATCTAGTTCGATTATATAAATAAAGAGTAATCGTCTATCATCTAACATAGATATAAAAACAAACTCTTTTAAGTCTTTAAAATAGCTCTTAAAATTATAAACTTAATTAAGTAATTAAATTATACCACATCAAAAAAGTATGATGAGGTGATGAAATTTTATATCATAAGTGAGTAATCTTATGGTTTTAAATATCAAGCAACAAATTTAAGGACCAGAAACCTAAAATTATCCCAGATATTATAAATAAGAGCAATCGTGCATTTTTCTGGGTCTTTAAAGCATATCTTAAAACCATAAACCTTGAGTAATCTTATATCGAAAAATTATGATGAGGCGATAGAATTTTATATTATCAATCAAAAAAATTATTCGCATGTATTCTTTTGAGTTTTAGAATAAGCTCTCTTAAGACTATAAACTTAGTTGAAATTAAGTTTGATTACTAATATCATGCGATCATCTTATTTATTATAATGATATAGATTGATCAAGTTTCTTATTTAACAAATATACATCATCAATGTAATTAAGCCAATTAACCCGAAGCCAACTAACCCGTGCAACGCACGGGCTTTAATCTAGTTTCATATTATTTTCTCGAGAAAATAGTGATGAATTTATTTCGCATACCATAAAAGTAATAAAAGTATACCACATTGAAAAAATTATAATAAGGTGATATAATCAATCAATCATCAATATATATATATATATATATATATATATATATATATATAGGCAGGATCTGGTACATTTGTCATATTTTGTACAATTTACCTTTTAATTGTAGCCATTAGATCAGACATGATCAAGAGCTGAGATTAGAACTCTCTAAATCCCCAAAGCATATTTTTCTCAGAATTTTATAATTATTTTGATGTATAAACAAGATTATTTTAATGAAGAAGCATACTTATTTTATAGTTAACTCAATTGTTTACACTAAGAATAATGTTATCAGGTTATTTCAATGTAGATATGTAATTATTTCAATGCAGAAAGTCAGTTATTGTATTGAATAACTTGTGTTATTGTATTAAGATGAAACTCAAATATAATAAATTTTAGAATAATGTTATTTGATGTTACGTAGTTATTCCAATGTAGAAACTCAGTTATTATAACTTGTGTTATTGTATTGAGATGAAAATCAAATATAATTAACTTTATAATAATGTTATCTGATTTTACGTAGTTATTCTAAAGTAGAAACTCAGTTATTGTAATGAATAACTCATGTTATATATTGGGCTGACACTCAAATATAATCAGTTTTAAAATAATATTATCTGATTTACATAGTTATTAGTCCAATGTAGAAACTCAGTTATTGTAATGAATAACTCGTGTTATTGTATTAGGATGAAACATCTTGCATATCATTGAGGGCGCACCCAGAAAAAGACATTTCACTGAAAGACAGAAACAAAGAGGGTGTTAGTTACAGTACAAAAAAAATTTAAAGTACAATAATCACATATGTGTTATAGAATAACTATAAAAACACTATAAAATAACACTGGTTATAAAACACAGTAACTAATATAATGAAATAACTTCAAGAATAATATAGAATAACCGCAACAATAGTGTAGAATAATAACTGGAATTACATAATAAAATAATTGGATATTTCATAGTAATAATTAATAATATACCAAAACCGGAAATTCATGCTATGAAATAATATGTAGTTATTTTAATATGCATATTCAAGTATTTCATTGTTCATATTCAAATATTGCAATGTTCATAATTTCAATTTTTAATCTTGTAATCAAAAATCCAAAAATTGATCGCATTAAAACAGCAGTCACGAAATTGATGGACTTTACTGCTGTCACAAAATAAAAAAATCTCAAAAGGGTTTATCTTATTTGGATTGAGACGATACCAATACACGAAATATTGAATAAAATCAGAAAAATTGAATTGATTTATATATTCAGAAATAATATATCATTGAGGTTACGTAGTACAACTCTGAAATAATATGTAATTATTTCAATGTTCATATTCAAGTATTTTATCGCTCATATTCATGTATTGCAATATTCATAATTCCGATTTTCAATCTTGTAACCAAAATTATAAAAATTACTCAAATAATGTATCAAAATACGTAGAATAACGTACGAGCCCTAAAAATTAATCAAAAAATTGAATGATTTCTAAATCACTAACAATAACAATACCAAAATTAATAAGAAGAATATGAAAATCGAACCGAATTACTATATCAAAATCGATAAAATTAAAAATCAAAATCAACAAACATAATATGAAAAAGAAGAAATTAAAGAGTTAAAGATTGAAATTAACTTAACCTAAAAGTTTAATCTTGAGTACAAACTGATTGTGATGGAAAATTGAAGAACAAAATTGAGAGGTTTTGAAAAATTGAAGCTTTAAAATGAAAAGAAGAAATGAACGTAAAGAAGGAGAGGTGAAAGTTCCAAAAAAAAATAGGGTTTTACATTATCTCAACATTTAATAGCATCCCTTGATTGAGTAAGATCTAATGGCTAGTAATCATGGGTAAATTGTAGCAAAATTAACATGGGTAAAAGATCCTAATTCTATATATATATAGAGAGAGAGAGAGTAAAGATCAAGTGAGTCCTTTTATTTTTTTTGAGTCCATGAGTCCTAATCTTAGCCATTGATCTAAACAAGATGGATGGGTGAGATTGTATATTGTAATTAAGGTAGTAACTACCAAATTTTGGAAAAAAATAAAAAAATCTTCCTCCTCCCTAGATTAGCGCCAACTGCTCTCTCTCTCATCTCACCTCATTCAAACGCTCGTCTAAGAAACCCTTCAACTTCACCTCATTCAAACTCTTCGCTCAACTCAAGCAAACCCTTAAACTCAATCGAACTCAACTCAATTTCTCAACCTAGCGCCAACTGAAGCTTCTAAGCATACTGGAGCACTCAATCATCCAACTCAACCCTATCGTTCAACTCAACTCAGTCGCTCACTTTCAACTCGAGCAAGGTTACTTTCTAACTTCAGCTAACACTATCATCATTGTTTGATTTCATTAATTTTTTCGTTAATTATTGATTGATTAACCTTGCTGTTCTTTGTGCCCTATAATTAATTTTTTTGTTATCATCATTATCTGGGTTTTCATCTGATTCGTATAACTGAATTCATTATTGATTGATTAGCCTTGTTGTGTTTGTGCATTATTATCTGGCTTCTCATTTGTTTCGTGTAATCTGTATGTGTCATATGTATGGTGTTATTTCGAAGACAACAATGTGTTACTGTAATGCGGAAGAGGTGTTACTATAACTATCAACTTCGTGAAACTCTGAATCATTTTAGTCTGGTACACTCAATTATGTAGATTTGTTATTCTAATTCATATGTTACTTTAACGCTTTCTTTGTGTTACCTTAATGCTTACCAGTTGTGCTTGCAGTTTATGGTGGTGGTGTGACACTTATGGTGTTACATTGAAGAACTAATTGTGTTACTGTGATCTAGGAGATGTGTTACTTTAGTTAATCTAACAGTTGTGCTTGCAGTTTGTTACTCTCTGGTCTATTTTTATGTTACTTTGTATGCTGTTAATGCAACACTTATGGTATTACATTGAAGAACTTATTGTGTTACTGTAATGTAGAAGAGGTGTTACTCTAACTATCAACTTCGTGAAACTCTGAATCATTTTAATCTGGTACACTCAATTATGTAGATTTGTTATTCTAATTCTTATTTTACTCTAACACTTTCTTTGTGTTACCTTGATGCTTACCAGTTGTGCTTGCAGTTTATAGTGTTAATGCAACACTTATGGTATTACATTGAAGAACTAATTGTGTTACTGTGATCTAGGAGACGTGTTACTTTAGTAATCTAACAGTTGTGCTTGCAGTTAGTTCTATTTTTATCTTACTTTGACGCGCATCAGCTGTATGTTTTGATCAGATGGCAAAAGGAGGTGACAAGTCCAGAAAAACTCGTGCCACAGATGGTAAAAGCAGGAGGCAGACCAAGATGAAGGTCAGTTGCAGGCATTAGTATTGTTTATGTTCACCTATTAAGTGGTGCATATTTAGGTCTAACAACAGTTGAACATACTAATTATCTTTATGTTTGTCCCTTTTCAGAGGGAAGAAGCGGAGGAACAAGAAGTTGTTGTAGCTAGGAAGATCCAGTTCAGGTGTAGGCCACAGAGCCTCATCGAGTTAATCTCAAATTTCAATGATCGGCAGCGGGATTCTGTCATCAGAATAGGTTTTGGGGGCCTACTTTCAATGCGACTCAAAAGTTTCCCCGGTAAGTATGCAGTCGAGTTCATGACGCTTTTCGCGGATGACACGCTGATTTTCAGGCTACCAAGGAAAAGCGATCAATTCTTGGTAACGAAGCACGATGTCCATGATTGCTTCCTCATTCCATACGGTCCGAACCCCGCTGAATTGCTCCCAATGGGTCGGTCGAAGGAAGCACTGGCTGAGGATGTCGTCAGTCTGAAACAAGCATTTAGGGATCGGTTCAATATTCCTACTGCGAGCGACACGATCCCTTTGTCTCTGTTGTTGGAAGAACTACAGAAGGACGTTCACGGGGGGGGGGGGGGATGACTTTTGTAGATTGTTTGTTCTGTATAGCATGTCTATATTTCTTAATCCAACATCGAATTACACCGTTGATCTAAGTCTGCTGAGGTGTGTGGAGAACGTAGATCAGATCAGGAACTATGATTGGTGCACTCTTGTATTGAATGGGCTTGCTGCAGCCTGTCAAGACTATGTTCTTCATAAACCGACATACCTGCTCGGTTGTCTGCCATTTTTGATGATCACATACTTTCACCGTTTCCAGTACCGTGATCATCGTTGTCCGCACGATCTGCCGCTTATTAAGCATTGGGATCGCGAGCGGATGATAGATAGGCTGTATGGTGAATTTGTTGGTGGTGGGCTTGGTCGTCTTACCAAGTCAAAGGTGAAATACCCCCGTTGTCTACTTGAGGAGGTGGTGGACGAGGAGGTGGTGGATGACGGGGTGCCGCTGAGGATAACGAATGCCCCAACACCATCCGCGCACAAATCTGTGAAGTCCATAAACATCGAGCTAGCAGATGGCGTTGAGGATGATGCTGATCTAAGAGCTAAGGCGGTTGATGTAAGTAATAAGAATTTTCATCAATAAATTCAATGTGTTTATGTTCCTGTGTTCATTGAATACGCGTTGTTCGCAAGAATGGTGGTATTTGTCCATTTGTTCCCCTGATCTAATGGAACTCAGAAAACAATTTTGTTGTTGCTGTAGTTGCCTAAGTATGTTACTATAACTACCATATGTGTTACTTTAATGTTGATCACATGTTACTCTAATGAACCAGTGGTGTTACTTTAATTCAAATAATAAGTTACAGTCACCCCCTCAAACTAAAACCATTTGTTTATTCTTTGATGCAGGAGGTACATGAATTGTACCTCATGATGGCAAGGAATGCAGTTGCATTCCATGATTGGTGGATATCAGCCGCTTCCAAACTCAGAAGAATAACATCCGGCAAACCATTGAACGATGACCCCGTTCCGTCACAGGCCTCGCAAGACTTCTGGAGTGGAGAAGAGCTGCACCGGACGGTCGATGAAGTGTGCGAGGCGTACGCACATGCGAAGAACGCAGCGACCCAAGGCCCTGCATTCACAGGCCAGCCCACACAAACAGCAGGTTCGAGTATGCGTACAAATGTGGCGGGGGTTGAGGATGTTGTCACTGCTGATGAGGATGTTGTCACTGCTGATGAGAGTCGAGGTTGTTCCGACTTCGAACTGTACACGACGGCGGAGATGGTTGAGGCTGTTAACGGTGGTTCGGAGGACAGGGATCACCAAATTGATGAAGCGAATGTTATTGAGGATTTGTGGGTGGAAGTCGATGGACGGAAGGTCTTCCATCCTTACTTTCTCCATTCTGAAAAATATTTAGATTGCATGCAAGTTGTCGATGAGAAGCTTGGATGCTCTTATGACTGTGGAACACCTGAACCAGACCAGATAATAGTATCTGATTTTCTTGTCAGAAACAGTACATTGTTCAGGTCGGTTTTTAGTGTTCGGAAAGACGTAATGGATTACGTCTTTTATAACAATGACAAGTACAGTGCGAGGTATGTTTTCAATAGTGATCTAATTTCTTTACCTGATTTTATTTATCTATGTTATTTTTTTATCGATTGTCTTATAATTCATTCAAATTTTTTTAGTGAGATGCTGGTCAGGGTTGACGACTTTTTCAACGTCCCTCGTGATGAGCTCTCGACACTCCAGCCGGGGCAGCAGCTGTCGAACGCTGTTATCGATACCTGGTGTATACTTCTTAACAGCCTGGACGCGAGTCAGACTGTGCCACGTCCTACAACACGCTGCTTCTTTGGCGTTAGCCACAGCGTAAGCTTGTCTGTGTTATTTTTATCACACCGACACAATCAACAAATAGTGTCACTAACATATCTAGAATGATCATTCGTAATAACCATTATCATGGGTTTTATTTCACATTAGGAATCAACATTCAGAATGAGTATGGTGTGTATACTGTTACTCATTGTTATTATATCCATAACTAGTGTTACTCTTACACATTAATACTGTTACTCTATCACAATAACAGGCGTTACTGTAAGGGTTTCATACTGTTACTTTAATTAATAATTAGTGTTACTCTTTCTTATTACCACGATCATGAACTGTTACTTCAACATGTGTCATGCAGAAAACAGTAATGAAGCTGTGGAAGGGCACAAAGAGTGGTGCAAAGGTCGACGTTGGCGATGAATTGTTCAACTTCTGGGACATCTGGACCGAAGTGAATAAAGACACCATAAACCTAGACTCTGACTTGGTACCTCTATATGAAACTCTTTATTACCCTTCATTACAGCTCTTTAACAATAATCGCCATAATCTTAATTACCAAATAACAGGTATTCGTCCCGGTGCTTTCGGACAACAACGACCACTACAGCTGTGCATGTATCAACTTCCTGTCAAAGCAGATTGAGTACCTAGACAACAGGAGTTATGAAGAAGAGGAATTCGAAAGCTTGCCATATGTCGGGATGGCAAAAATCGTCGTAAGTGAATTTGTGTTGATATATAATCGGACATTATTTTTACCTTCCGTCTCATTTTTTTTGTTGTCTTTTGTATGATTTAGGCTGTGGAAATGGGAAAGTACATGGTCAAAAAAGGTATCGTGAGGGGATCGGATGTCGCGGGCTTCCCTGTTGTCAACGTCCCATTCGCATGGCAGGGCGGAGGTTTCTCGGCGAACGACTGTGGTGTCTACCTCATGATACACATGATGCTCTACAGGGGGGAAGTGTTCGAATGTTGCCTTGGCACAATGGAGGCGAATAACCTCTATAGAGCGGAGATTGCGGCGACTCTGATCTTGTGTGACAACAATAAGGATAGAGATGAGGTTATAGCGAGGGTGAGAGAGTTTCTACACGATAAAGCGAATATCGCCATCGAGAGAACTATATCGAGTGTTGCGGGGTCTACCGGGGGTACCGCCAAGAGGGCAAGCGGGACAGAGAATCTTGAACGACCGTCGAAGAAGAAACGACCGTCGACATCTGACTCTAAAACCCCTGAAACCCCTGAAACCTCTGTCGCAGAGACAGTGCTTGACTCTGACTTCTCAGCGCGGACAAGATCCGCTCTGAAGAGCCGAAACCGTGGTGAGGGTGACGGACTTGGCTGCTCAATTGATTGTGGCGTTGAAGATGCAAACTCTCCCATGCTGTCACCGTTTCTATTGAACAACAGGACGTTGTTAAGCAAGATCCCCGTCCGTCGCAAAGACGTCGTGGACTACTGCCTTTTGGAGCTTACAACTCTCCAAAATTGGTACGCATTTACTGTAACATTAATGGGTGAATATTAAAACAGTTTTTTTGACGAGGTATTTTTTGTGTTTCCTTCAGCGACGAGGTTGCAAATTATTCTTTTCTGGCTACAATTGAGAGGAGTGACATACGTTCTATGTTACCGGGTCAGAATATGCAGTCGTGCATCATTGAATGCTGGTCGATGCTGTTGAACAGGCTTCCACCTCCCGCCACTGGTTCGGGCGAGACACCTACTACAGCATACTTTGGTTTAAGACATACGGTACGCATTACTGCTGCATCTGTGTACATATATTTCTATTTATGACCATGGTTCCAGGAGAATACACGTCCCTCAAAATCTGAATGGTGTTATTTTAAATATGAACTTGCGTTACTGTAATGTAGGAGACATGTTACTTTAATCTGTGTCTTTGCTGTACATGAATGGTATTTGTCTGGTGCGTAGTGAATGTGTTACTTCCTCACAGTTGAACCCAATCTGAGACACTTTGAATATGTTTGTAGGACTGTCTCTATGGGATGCTTGACGAGGATGAAGACGGCCCATCCACGCGGGCAGTGGACATCTTGATGTCCCATCTCAACCTTTTTAAAAGGAAGTGTGGTCGTTCTCTTAATTTGGAAGCTGATCTCATATTTGTCCCGATCAACATCGATTATTACTACTCATGCGTGTGCATCAACCGTAAGAATAGGACAATAGATCTCCTTGACCACCAACTTTACCCGAACGTGGAAGAAACAATGTTGTACAAGGCCGCAACGATAATGGTTAGTATATATATTCTAATATTTATTATTGCATACGGCCATCTGTTTTCTCACCTAATAACGTTGTTGTGGGTACACACAGGTGTCAACAATCAGCGATTTCCTCGATAAGCACAAAGTCCCTAATGCAGCTGATATTGTTACCTTCGAGTTTAAGGAGGTCATGTTTAAGTGGCAGAAACCGGGCGTAACATCTGACGAGTCGGGGATTTTCACCATGATGCACATGTTGATGTACGAGGGCCGTACATTCCACCACATAGACCTTGAGAGGAAGGTCAATAGACGGTATCTGGTGGTCCAACTTGCAGCCACACTTCTATTGGCAGACAATAACAATGTGCGATCGCAATTGTTGGACAACGTAGCGAAGTATGAGATCACTAGACAAAAAATTATCAATGGTCCGAAGAGCAAGCCAACAAAGGGCCGAAAAAAATAGCGTGTCTACTGAACCATGTCATCTCTTTTGTAACTACGATTTAATGGTTTCTATTCTTTATTAACCTGTCTAATTACATTTGTCTTTTCACTATCACCAATACATTGAAGCTGTGAAACTCTGTTACAATGACCAGCTGCACCTGTTACTCTAATTCACCCTTGGTGTTACTATTGGAATTATTGAAATTAACAATTTTTCTTGGTCTCACAATATGTGTGTTATACCGAAGCACTGTGTGTGTTACTTTAATGAACCAATTATGTTACTTTAAGTGATTAATGCCGGTTTTGACACTTTATGAACAAATTATGTTACTTTAAGTATGTTACTTTAATGTACAATGATATTGCAATCACCAACATTGCTGTCAATCACCAATTGCTGTCCTCACCTATTTCAGTTACCTCGATGCATTTTTTCTGTTACTGTAACAAGTGAATAGTGTTACTTCAACCCACATTAGATGTTACTCTAACCAAAAACACACGTATTAAGTAAATATAGTGTTAATTGCAAAAATGTGTACAGGAATAGTTATTTTTGTAAACCAGGGAAATCGAAAAAATTCTTATAATGTCAAAGACACTTGAGTATTATCAAAGCACTTCTTCATCGTCGGTGTCTTCTTCAGTTTCCTCTCCATCGATGTCTTCCTCTACTTCATCCTCGTCATCCGCATCATCGGTTTGCTTTGTAGGCTGTTTAGGGGGTCGTTCTGCGTAAGGATTTGGACAGTTTTGTTTGTCGTGGTGCGCCATCTGCTTGCAGTTATTGCACATGCGTTTCGGCTTTCTAGAAAGTGCGACCTTCTTTTCCTTGCTCGACAACATCCGCTTTCCGCTTCCCTTTGTCTTAGAAAACTTAGGAGGTAGTATCGTGATATTTTCTGATGTCGTACAACCAAGCATATTTTCCAGTTCCTGTGTCTTGCCAATATTCCCCCCACCAGTAACTGGCTGCCTCTGCAACCTGAACTCCCGAATTAATCCGCACAAGCTTTCCACATCTGCCTTGTCTCCTGCCCTTAGAAGTCCCATTGTCTCATGGATTTCTGACCACAATCTCGACATCTCTATCTGTTTTCTGTCGATGATGTCAGTGTTTTCGCCGTCTAATCCTTCATCACTGATACGAGCAATGCGAACAGCCTCCTTTGTCCACCTTTTGGTTACCATGTTTTCGGGTATAGTGTTCAGCCCTTTCGATGAATATATCCAGATTACGTGTCTACACAATATCCCTCGCAAATTGAACAACCGACATGTGCAGCTTGATTCAGACGTACCTGGACAGATTCACATCCATTCTTTCAATCAGCAGAGACAGCAAAGACATTGGATATAGTGGTTTGCAAAATGTAATGTATTGCAGAAAGTGTTACTTTTTGGAATGTGAAATGTTACTGTAATTCATGGTCTGTGTTACTTTTATGCGTTTACAACACAGATGTCCAATTGCCATCCATAGTTACTCCAAATCATTATATGTGTTACAGTAATGAACGACTGGTGTTACTTTAAGGATTAATGAGTGATTTTTAAGGAGTACCTGATATATACTTGACCGTAAACTCCTTATCCCTCGTAGCATCCCTAACCAAAGTCTCCTCAACCCCGTCCTTCTCAAGGAAGCCCTTCACGCTGCAAGTACCCACAGAAAATTTCACCTCCTTCTGGAATTCTTCAAATGCGGCGTGGGTGTAAATTTTCGAAGCGTGATGTTCAATTGGCAGGTGGGTTGCTGTTTTTGGAGAAGCTTGTGCATTGTCATTGTCGAGTTTTTTCTGTGTATACCGTTGCTGGTCCATGGCACTCTCGAATCGCATCCAGAATTCGACCAACGTCCCCGATTTTTGTTCGAATCTCTTGAAGAAACTGTTCTCACTCTCCGACCTTTGCGTGGTTCGCATTAAGCTGCCCATCTTCAAACACCTGCAATGTGCCATCACCCACTGTCCCCTGATGGTGTATGTAGTTGAAAACCACTCGTCATCGCCCCCATGGAACTCCTCCATTATGGCACACCATTCCGCGTCGAACTCGTCTCCATCAATCTCCACATCCCATACTATAGCATTTAATCTCTTCAAAAAATCCTGGTAGTCACTCCGGGCTGCACCGTATTTGGCAGGAACCTTGTTCAAGATATGCCACATACAGAAACGGTGTAGCGCCGTCTTAAACATTTTCTTCACCGCTGGTATAATGCCCGGATCTTGGTCGGTAATTATATACTCCGGCTCCTTACCTCCCATTGCAGTCAGAAATCTCTCAAACACCCAGACGAACGATTCATAATCCTCGTGCGCTATTAAAGCGCCAGCAAAGGTTACCGATCGTTTGTGATGATCAACGCCTGTGAACGGCGTGAATATCATCCTATATTTGTTCGTCCCGTACGTTGGGTCGAACGAAACTGCATCCCCAAATAACTGGTAGTTACGTCGCGCCTCACCGTCAGCCCAGAAAACCTTGCTCACACTCCCATCTTCATCCAGGTCGTAGTCAAAATAGAAACCCTTCCTATTCTTAGCCATGTCTTTGAATCGATCGATGAATAGCTGACCGTCCCTCTCATGTAGGAAGCACTTTATATCACTCCCCCAGTTTTTGAAGTCAACCAAGCTCGCACCCACGTTTGCGAATCCCTCTACCTGCTCCTTGCACAAGTTGTATGTCCGCGTTGCGCCGATCTTCAGCTGTAAATAAGAATAAAGCGTTGCAGCAATATGACGTTAATACACCAGTTGTGTTACTGTTGTACTTAAGCAGTGTTACTCTATAGACTCACTGGTGTTACTCTATCAAATTTTACACCAGATTATGTACATAATGATCTAATCCAGGTGTTACTCTTATGCTTACGTACTGTTACTGTATAGAATCACTTGTGTTACTTTAGCAGAAGTAACTAGATCATGCAGACATTGGTCTAATCAAGCTGTTACGACCTACTCACATGTGTTTCTATAAAAAAAATTGTGTTACTCCATACCCGCGAATTATTCAAGATCATTTGCTTGTGGTACTTTGTTAGGTTCCTCGAGAGCTTTTGGAATTCTCTGTCTTTCGGTGAGATTAGTTCGTGGTTGTGGCCAATGTGGAACCTATCAATCTTGAGAATGCCTCCTTTATTGAACAGCCTAATCCTTGCCTTGCAACCGCAGCGACGGACTTTCGTCTTCTTGTTAATCGCGTCCACAACAACTACTTCCCCATCTACACCGTTAACAACTTTCACAGCTGCAGGTGTATTGTTAACAGCCTTAACAGAGTTCGTATAACCCTGTCTGTTGCAGACTAGGAGCTTCGACTTTATCTCACCACCGTGCCATCGCTTCGTGGTGTACTTCCTCACGTCGAAACCGCAAGCCAGCGCGTAGATTTTGTAAAATTCCACTGCCTCATCAATTGTCCCGAATACCTGCTCCATGTATGGAGTGAAAACCTCACCCACATCTCTGCACCATTCCTGTGCATTCGGCTCTTTACCATTGCTTCCTGCCAAAAGGTAAGAAGAGTAACGCCAATGGGAATAAGTGTTACTGTAACTCATAAGTTGCGTTACTTTAAATATAAGAGGATGTTACTTCAACGACAGCGCGAAAAATCATTTTTTAGAGTTACATTTTTGTGTTACTTTAATTACAATTAGGTATTACTTTAATTCATTACTTGTGTTACTTCAATGCAATGTGTGCTTCAACATAGAGCAAAACAATAATATCGGTGAAACAATAATATCAATGAACCATAATATTAATCCATGATTAATCAAACGAATTAAATTTCACCTTTTCCAGTGTTCTCTTGTGCGGTCGCATCTGTGGCGCAGGTACCTGCACAGAATCAAACAGCGTTACATCAATGCAAATACTGTGTTACTATAATTGGTAAGTGGTGTTACCCTAACGTGTACAATACGTTACTCCAGCATCATCAAAACCCTATTCCTTAACGTTTCATTTGTGTTACTGTAATTACAATTAAGTGTTACTTTAATTTAGAAGGCATGTTACTTCAGCGACGAATCTGCGTTATTTGATATCAAAAAAATGTGCGTCAATGGATATCAGGGAAAATCTTTAAAAAAACCCATAGAGAACTGTAATCTATGGAGATCGAGATATCAAAATACCATTGATGCGAAACTATGAATCAAAACGCAATGACATCAAAAAGACGCAAATTGAAATGAAATATCATTGAAAGAACTATAAACATGAAGATCGACGTAAAAAAAAAACACAATTTGACGCGATAAAACATTGATATGAAAACGGAGATTGAAAGTAATATTACTATTGAAATCCGTGAAGAAAAAACGAATAAAAACGTGAATGAATCACAGAAACTCACCATTGTTATAATCGATTAGTTGCTTATCGACCGTTGAAGACGATGGTGCGGTCATTGAATCCATTGTAGCAGATTTTCGAGATCAAAAACGATGAATTAGCGTGAATGAAGAAAGGGTTTTTCTGGTTTTTAGGTGTGAATGAGCGTGGGATTGAAATGAACGTGAATGATAGGAAGTTATTTGTTTCCTAAATTCTTGTGAGTTATTTTAGGAAAATGAATCTCCCTTTTTTTTTTTTTTTTTTAAATTGGATGCATCTTGTCCATCCATCCTCATCCCATCCAATGGATGGGATGAGGACTTAAGGACTCACAAAGAGTAAGGGACTCATTTGAGCTTTACTCTCTCTCTCTCTCTCTCTCTCTCTCTATATATATATATATATATATATTGATTATTATTATATATATAAAGTAAGAACTTTTCGAGCAATGCTATTGGTCCATTGCATCAAAACTTAACTTAGGAAAGTATCATTAATAATACAAAAAAGAAAAGTAGTGAATCTTTTAATTATTATAATATAATTAATCTACTATATTAATGTGATATTTTATATTCCATATAAATATAAATGAATATTGATACGAATATGTAATTGAAGATATACTTGTGTGCGAGGTACTTTAATTAGTCTTTCTAACTATAATGTACGTTTATAATTTAATTTGACGTTTACCGCAAATATTACCTACCTAGAAACACATTCACGTATGTGGATAGTATTCGTTTACTATTATGCATACTAACTTGATGTCATTATCAACGTCACTAAAAATCAGTCCGTGCATCGCACGGGCTTTCCAACTAGATTTTGTATATATTTTATATATATATATATGAACTTTTCGAGCGATATGACTGGTCTAAATTTTTTAATATAATTTTTAAGTTAAACAAAGAATATGAAAATTTGTATATGAAAAAAATCCTACTCCACCTAAGACTCGATTTTTTAAAAATTTAAATAAATAATATAGGAATTTGTATAGGAAAAAAAGCTGCTCCATTTAAGACTAAAAAATTATCACTATATAAACCGATAATTATAACCTCATAAGGCACAAAAATTGGACAGTGAAAGTGTGAAACGCTTAGTTAATTCTGTTTTAAGACTATAAACGAAAAATATTTTAAATTTTAAAAAGAGTTCTTAAGAATATATAAACTTTAAGTTAAATTGTCCCACATTGAAGAATTATAATTCTATAAATAAGAGTAATTATTCGTCATTACATATGAACAAAAAATATTTTGAAGTCTTAAAAAGAACGCTCTTATGAATATAAACTTAAGTTAAATTGTCTCACATTGAAAAATTATAATATAATGTGATAAAATTCTATTATTTAAATAAGAGTAATCATTCTTTCTAACTTTCTTAGATATTAACTAAAATTCTTTTGAATCTTAAAAAATCTCTCATATGTTCTCATTTTACCCAGTGAATATTTATATCTACATATATTTATGAGCAAGGTACTTTAAATAGTCTTTTATTCTAACTACAATGCATCATATATAATGTCATAATTTAATTTGACGTTTACCGTATATATTATATATATATCTGATAACGTGAAACACATTTACGTATATGGATAATATTGTCTTACTATTAACCATACTCTTAACTTCGATTGACTCTCTATTGTTGTAGAGTTTTACAAATTTATGCAATCATCCAACTTGGTGTCCTTATCAACGTCACTAAAAAGCGGTTCGTGCATCGCACGGGCTTTCCGTCTAGTGTGTGTGTGTGTGTGTATATATATATATATATATATAGAGAGAGAGAGAGAGAGAGAGAGAGAGCTTAATGATTTGGTACAATTTACCTTGTATTTACAACCATTCAAATTTAATTAAATCAAGGGTGAAGATTAAAACTTAAACTGGAAACACAAAGCTCACCAAGCTCACAAAACCCTAAAGCAAAACTGAAACAAAAATCAAAACCTCACCATACTCACAAAACGCTCATCAACGCTCATCAACCTCACCACCTTTATTGTGATTTTCGATCTTCTGAAATCAGGTATTTAATTTATTTTTTTGTATCAATTTCAATCGTACTGTTATTCAATCGTACTTTCGATTTTTTCACTCTAATTTTCTGATTATTTTTTTACATTTAATGAAACTTTTGTTTCTGTATCAATTTTTTTTTTCACTCCAATTTTCTGAAATCAGGTATTTTCGATTTTTTTTTCTCATGATCAATTTGTGATTTTCAATCGTACTCTAATATTTTTTTTCGTTTGCTGTTAAATTTTCACTCTTGCTAATCAAATTTCTGATTAATCGAAACTGCTGATCAAATTTACGTGTGTTCAATCGAAATTTACGTGTGTTCACAAATTTACGTGTTTTCAATCAAATTTTTGATCGAAATTGCTGATTGCTGATTGAATAGATGGGATTCAAGAAATTCAATGTTTTCAATCTTTAATCTCCGTACCGCAACGCTGCTATTTCTTTCCTCCTTATTTACTGTTCTCGGTGTTTTTTCTGCCCGGATTTCGGCTGCTCTGCCTGACCAAATTTACGGATTTCTGCCGCTCTGTTGTACTCTGCTGCCAGTTGGTTCTGTTGCGTTTTGTTGCCTGTCCAGTTTCTACCGCTCTGTTGTAATTTGCTGTTGTATTGTTACTGTCGATGCTGCCTTTGTCTTTCACTGTCGTTGTCGCCTTTATTTTGGTCCATTGATGCCTCGGTTTTCTCTGCGTTCACAGAAAGAAGTCAAATGTCGCCTTTTATTGACTTTAGAGTCTAACATAAAATATTGCAAATATTGCTTTATGTATGATCAATTATTGCATGTTGTCTATACAGTTATTCTAATCCCCAATTCCAATTATTGTGAGGTGCATATTCAGTTATTGTAAGTTGTTTAGTAAACTTCTTTTCTTTTTTTTTGCTTATTTAGTTATTTTATAGTATTTAATTACTTATTCTAAAGCTGTAATCATGGTATTGTATTTCAATATGCATTTTTGAAATTAAACCAAACTCCCATTGATTTCATATATATATATATTTGAAATTTCTTTCGAACAATCTCATTGGTCCGTTTCATCAAAACTCAATTTAAAAAAATATCATAAAAAATACAAAAAATAAAGCAGAGAATCTTTTAACTATTAATCATAATATATTCAATCTATTATATCAAACAGAGAAGCTTTTATTATAGTTAATGTTAATCTATTATATCCTTTAAATTTCATTTAACAAAAAAATTTATCGTAAAAAAAATTATAAAGAAAAAATAATTAGATTTGTGATAGAAAATGATTTCATTAGAGTATAAATTTCATATCATTTGTTTCATTCGAAAAAGTGATGAATTTATTACATATCCCTATTTTATTAAAGTAATGTCAAATAAACCTTTCACAATCATCCTCACTAAAAAACGATGATGTGTCGGCACTACAATTTTTTAGGGAGTAAAATATTAATTTGAGGAGAAGCTACTAATGTACAACAATAATAAAATAACCGCTTATTAAATTAAAATGAAACCATCCATTAAAATTAGCATCAATAACTATACAAATTATCATGGATACAATATATTGTCGAATTGATCATCATTTATAAAACAAAAACTAAAAAAATGATATAGTAAAAGAAATTCCTACAAATTTCGTAAGATTATGAACAACATTTTGAAATTTCTTCGTTATAACAAATTGTTTAAACGCAATTCATGCGATTTCTGCACGGGTTAACATTTGTATTTTAATGTAATACGTAAGTAAAAAATGACGTGTATGTCATCATGAAATTTTATCATAAAATAATACGGAGTATGTCACAAAGATTTGAATTAAGAAAATAAGAACTACAAGTTTTTGATAATAAAATGTTAAAAATTTAAGAAAGAGTCTTATATTTTTCTCTTTGTTACACAATTCATGAGACTAACTATTGTTACACAAATTCTCAAGTGAGAGGTCTCACAATAATGTGAGATAATTTTCAATATGTTACATAACTACATAAGTACGTACAACGTTTGATTTGCTATAAATTGCATTACTCTATGAGTTGAGTTATGAGTCAAAACCAATTATTTAATTATTCTAACTTCGTAAAAAAATCGTATAACGAACTATGTATACGTAGTACAGACTACTGAGTATATTAATACAACCCCGTGATTTTTCACGGGGCTTAATACTAGTAAAGATAGTAAGTTATCCTACATCAACAAATTATAATAAGGTGATGAAATTTTATATTATAAATAAGAGTAATCATTATGCACCCAAAAAAAGGTATTCGTTCTTACATATTAACCAAAAAATCTTTTGAGTCTTAAAAAGAGTTTTTAAGACTATAACCCATATCGAAAATAAATAAGAGTATATATTATAAGAGTTTTTAATAAATAAGAGTTTTTAATAAATAAGAGTATACTTAATAAGAGTTTTTAAGATGAGGTTATGGAATTCTATATTATAAATAAGAGTAATCATTGTTTTTAAATATCAAGTAACCATCTTTTGAATCTTAAAAAAGTTATCAATAAGACTACAAACTTAAAATTATAACATATTGAAAAAAAATTAAAATAAGGTGATGATTCTATATTATAAATAAGAGTTAATCTACTGAGGATGGCTTAGCCTAGTGGTTAAGATTAGGTGCTCTGGGACTGTAGGTTTCAGGTTCGAATCCCCCCTCCCCTATATTTAAAATTTATTTTTTAAGTTAAATAAAATATTGTATATTATGAAAAAAAATCCTACCCCACCTAAGACTCGATTTTTTTTAAAATTTAAATAAAGAATATAGGAATTTGTATAGAAAAAAAATCCTATCTCATTTAAGACTAAAAAATGATCACTATATATTATCACCTCATAAGGCAACAAAAATTGGACAACGACAACGTGAAACGCTGAGTCAATTCTGTTTGATAATTGTTTTAGTATTTATTTATTCACCCTCAAAAACAAAAATTTAAATTTTGAATTTTTAAAATTATTATTAATTATTATTATAGAATTAATATATTTTTTAATTTAAATAAAAAATATATAGAAATTTGTGTAGGGAGAAAATAATTCTACACCAGTATTATTATGATGAGGTAATGAAATTCTATATAAATAAGAGCAATAATTTGCTCTTAGATATCAACTAACAATCTTTAGAATCTTAGAAATGCTCATAAGATTATAACTTAAATAAAATAAGAGCAATAATTCATTCTTATATATCAACCAACAATCTTTTGAATCTTTAAAAAAGTTCCTAAAATTATTATAATCTTAAATAAAATTATCACACGTCAAAAAATTATGATGAGGTGATGAAATTCTATATAAATAAAACTAATTATTCGTTCTTAGATATAAACCAACAATCTTTTGAGTCTAAAAAAAGACTCATAAATAAGATTATAAACTTAACTAAAAAAACTTCCATATCGAAAAATTATAAAAGGGAGATGATATTCTATATTATTATTCTTGAGATTTTAAATAAAAGATATCAAAATTAACTAAAAATTATCCCACATCGAAAAATTGTGATGAGATGAGGAAATTCTTTATTATAAATAAGAATAATCATTCATTTTTCGATATCAACTAACCATCTTTTGAGTGTTCAAAATATCACCTAAGATTATAAAATTAAATAAAAATTATCCACATCAAAAAATTATGATGCAGTGATGAAATTCAATGTAATAAATAAAAGAAATCCTACTCTTTTATTTTTAGTCATAAAAAGAACTTAAGAACAATCATTTGTTCTTAGTTATCAACCAAAAAACTTTTGAGTCTTAAAAATAGCTCCGAAGATTATAAACCTAAGTAAAATTATCTCACATCGAAAAATTATGAGGTGATAAAATTTTACCTCCTCCTGTTTTAATTTCCCATTTGGCATTTGGATATAATACTCCACCCAATTATTAAAAAGTGGGAAGATAAAATAAAACCGGAGGAAGTATATTAACTTAAGTAGAATTATTCCACATGGAAAGATTATAATGAGTTGGTCGAATTTCTATATCATAAATAAGAGAAATAATTCGTGTTTAAATATTAACCAACAACTCTTAAGGCTATAAATTTAAGTAATTTATCCCACATCGAGAAACTATAATAAGTTAATGAAATTCTATTATATAAATAAGAGTAATCATTCGTCTTTAGATAATCACTTGAAATTTTTCGGGACCTAAAAAGAGCTCTTAATATTTTAATTTAAATAGAATTATCTCACATCGAAAAATTGACGAGGTGATGAAATTTTATATAATAAATATGATAAATAATTCGTTTTTAGATATTAACAAAAAAACTTTTGAGTCTTATAACAACTTTGAAGGTTATAAATTTAAGTAAAGTTATTCTTAAGTAGAATTGTCCCACGTTGAAGAATTATGACGAGGTGATGAAATTTTATATCATAAATTGGAGAAATCATTCGTGTTTAGATATTAACCAAAAATCTTTTGAGTCTTATAACAACTCTTAATGTTATAAATTGAAGTAAAATTATTCCACATTGATAAATTATAATAAGGTAATAAAAATTCTATTATATAAATAAGAATAATCATTCATCCTTAGATATTAACCAAAAATATTTCTGGAATAACGAATGTACATCATCAGTGTACTTACCCGTCTTTGGAGGCTCATGAACCATTTTTCCTAACCCCAACCTGAAATCATCAATTAATTACGCAATAGCTCAATTTAGTGTCGTTATCAACGTCACTACCAAGCGGCCCATGCATCGTTATTTGACTAAAATTATATTTGTGGTACAAAATGTTTTCATTAGAGTAAAAATTTCATTTTATTTCCCGAAAAAAATGTGATGAGTTTATTACTTATAAAAGATGTGAAATTATCACACATCGAAAAATGATCATATAGTACTGATGGAACTCTATATTATAAATAAGAGCAATAATTTGATCTTAGATATCAACCAACAAACTTTTGAGTCTTAAAAAAGTTCCTGAGATTATAATCTTAACTAAAATTATCCCACATCGAAAAATTATGATGAGGTCGTGAAATTCTATATAAATAAGAGCAATAATTCGTTCTTATTAGATATATCAACCAACAATCTATTGACTCTGACTCTTAAAAAAGCTTCTAAGATTATAAACTTAAGTAAAATTATTCCACATCGACAAATTATTATGAGGTGATGAAATTCTATATAAATAAAGAGCAATCATTTGTTCTTACATACAAGCAACAATATTTCGAGTTCGTACTTGTGTGCGAGGTACTTTAATTAGTGTTTCTACCTACAATGCACACCTATAATTTGATTTGACGTTTACCGCAGATAATACATTCCTAGAAACACAATCACATATGTGGATAGTATTCCTTTACTATGCCTCCTATAATTTGATTTTCCGTTCACCGCAGATATCACCTCTCTAGAAACACATTCACGTATGTAGATAGTATTCCTTTACTATTAGTGTAGACACCCGCATTTGGCTGCTAGTGTCTATAACGGTCTCCAACAAAACACCCGATGATGATCGGACGCGAACGTGCTTTAACGCGCTCGGATATGGGCTCAAAATCGTTAGTATTTGGCTTGGGCTTTTTACGGAGTACAAATCTCACAAAACCAACCTCAAATTCAGGCCCAGTGAGTCGTTTCCAATCAAATAAGACTAATTTGGGTCAAAACCGACACTGAAAATAAAACCATCTTTTGGCGACCGGGTCAAAGCCCGGTCAAAGACGAGTCCGACATAAAGATATCAGCCATATACACTTCTACAAGAGAACCCAAGCAACCAAATCTCTTCAAAAAGGATAGAATTTCCTTTCCAAAATATCTCCCTCCGTCCAGACCCACTCGGTCGAGTGGATCTGGCCCACTCGGTCGAGTAGGCCTACTCGGCCTGTAATCCCCCAGAAATTCTAACGGAATATAGTGGCGGAAACATTGTAGAGTGGGATTAAAACACACTGACAAACTATATCTTATAAAAAGAAATGGTAAGTCAATACAAATGCCTCTTTTTACAAAAGAGCTAAAAATAAAATCTCCAAACGGGTTTATACAAATCCATAAATAAACATGAATGAAGGAAGAGTAGGATCCACGCTACTCGCTAGCTCACACCCAAAACCCAGCAGCAAATACCTGTGATGTTATAAACATAACAGCCACGTCAGTGGGAAGTAACTCGGACGTTCTCCCAGCCATATTATATCATATGGAAAAATAATATTATTAATATATCAAAATACTTAAAATGAAAAAACATAAAAACGATATAATAAAAATAATTATTCGGAGAAAACTTAAAAATATTTGCCAACCTGCAAATCAAAACAAATCGATAACAATAAAAATATTCAAAAATGGCGTCATGGATAAGATTAGTGTAGAATCTAGACTTTCACTAGGATAATACTATAAACTAGCTTCGAGAACTGTAGACTTAACTCATAACATAATCCAGTCTCTAACTAGGCAACTCAACTATAACAGGACTGCGTGCAGCGAGGTCCTGGTTTAAGCAGTGTACACCCCTCCTAAACAACAAATATGTCTAGTTCAGCTGACGGCGACTAACACGATGCAATATCTAGCTTAAGGTAAAAACATACACTCTCCTGGGCGAAACTGCGCCCAGTTCAACGACCAAATGTGCCCCAAATAGACACACCGACTTTATAGCTGATGACAAAAACGTACATCCCAGACTATATTACTCTAAACCCACACTTGTCCTTATTCCATAACTCCAAAACAAGCCATTATCGATATAAACAAAAGATATAATCATTAGAATAATATGAAGGTAAAAGGAATAAACATTTTATATTAAAACAGAAACTTTCTATAAATAGAAACTTACTAATTTTAGAAACTTACTTAAAATAGAAATATTGTTATAGAAAATACGTAACTGATTAAAATAAGTGAAATTTATAAAAATAGCATTTCTAACGAAATTAAAATTTTATTATTATCGTCATTATCGTAACTTTAATATATTTCTAAATTGGTTACTCAAAATATAAATAAAATATAATAAGTCATTATATTGTATTTTATAAATAAATAGGAAATCGAGTTAAAACTATAAATTATAGAAAAGAGATATTTTAAGAAAAACGATATCAAAATTAATTGAGTCAATAAGTTTTATAAATGAAATGAGATATCCAAAACTTCAAATTATTTTTAACAAATAGCTTTTATTAATAAATATTACGGATTTTACTAAAAATAGTCAATTGAAAACAAATAAGAGCGAAATTATTAGTGAAAATAGTCTCGACTAAAAATGTATTTAAAACAAAATCGACTACTTCCTCATTTAATATAAATCGTAAAACGAAAATTAATTTATTGAATGAATATATAAATCTCGATTATTATATTAAAATACGATTTTAAGTTAAAAAATTAGAAATTAACGAAATATGACGAAAATACGAAATCGATATTATTTAGTTACTAGGGTCACGATAACCAACAAAATATTATAAACGATCATAGATAATAAAATTACTAACGATTTATAAAACGATATCGAAAGTGTAAAAGTATTTATAAGGCATACGATTTAAAATTAATATTATTAGCAAATAATAAATAGCTAAATTAGAAAACCGAAGTTAAAATATATACTACATACTACTATTCAACATACGATATAAAATCAAGTAACGTCCTAAAGTTACCTCGCGAGTAATCGTCAATGCACTCCCTTCAATCCATATGTTAAGCTTCGGAACTTCAATAGTAACGTCTTTAGGCTCCACGTTGTAGAATCGTTAGTCTTCTAACGTAAATCGAGTTGGCACCACAAAAGAAAGAGAAAAGTGTTGAATTCAGGTACAATCGATAAATCCAAATAACGAGGAAGGCTAGAATAAAAGAATGGGTCAAGATAGATTATACCCAAGTGGAGAAGCAAAACAACAGTAATCGTCGATTGAAAAGGGAGAAAAACAACGAGGAAATGAAGAACAAACTAAGACGGAGAAAGCAGCCGCACAAAAACGAGGCCGACACAGTACACACGAGAACAGTGAGCATAATTAGTGCGACATTAACAGCAGCGAACGAGTAACAGCGGAGGGCAACTGAACAAAGGACGACATCCGAACGGAGAAATGACCGAAATCGGCAACAACAAAGCAGCAGCAAACGGACAAACAAAACAGTAGCACAAACAACAATCTCGGAAACCGAACAAAATAAGAATTCGATAGAAATGACCAGCAGAAACGGATTGAAGAAAAGAAGATGAAGGAGAAGAAAAGATATGACGCAATAAACAGCAGCAACACGAATCAACGACAGCAACTGACAACAGCAAACCGCAGCCGAAAAGCATCGAACAACAACGACAACAAGAAGCACGAAAAAAAGGGAAGGAACAAGAAGAAACCCGAGACAAAATAGACAGCAGAAACACGCAGAAATTAATAGTTACCGCAACAGTAAGAAGAAGAAAATGGAGAAGGAGTATCAAACGCACAAGGAGGAAAAGAAGGAGAAGACGAGAAAGAAGACATACGGGCAGCAGCGGCAGCATCGAAGCACAATAGCGGCAGCAGCAGAACGTAACAGAGGACGGAAACAGGGGATCGGTAGAGAGTGCGACGACGAACAGCAGCAGAGCCGAGGTCTCATGTAGACAAGGGACGAAGATGAAAAGGGGAAAGGGAATACGTTGAATAGAGGGAGACCAAAAGAAAAAGGGTGCGTGAATGCGAAAGAAAAAAAAAACAAAGAGGAATGAATGAGTGAGGATAGGTTTAAGCGGTGGAATCAAAGAGGGCTGACGAGGGGTTTAACGTAGTAGTGGGATACATTGAATCAAATGGGAAAGCAAAACGTTGGAAACAAAAGGAATGGGAAATGAATCCGTTCAAAATAAAGTGGGTCGGAAATACGGATTGATTAAATGAATCGAGTAGGAGACAAATTTTGTAACGATAAGTTGACTGATCCACGAATCGAATAAAAAATGAGTTAATAAAATTAAATAAATAATCGGGCCGACAAATAAAATGAGTAATTAAAGTATTCGGGACGAAAACGAGACCTATAAATAACTAGACGATGAAATAGTATTTATCGATAAATAATAAACTTTTGACGAAGTGAATTAAATTGATTTCTCGAGGAAAGGTAATAAATGTTTTGACGAAACTAAAAATAAATAAACTTCGAGCCAAAATAGAAATTCGAGCTTAAATATAAATAAATAAAAGAATTAAGAATTTAAATCGCCAAAATAGACTTCCGATAAGAATTAAATTAAATGTATAAAATAAATCGAAAGAGAAATAAAAATATGTTTTAAATATAAGAGTTTCCGAGATAAATGGAATTTTAGGAGTTTGAAACGATTAAACGATAAATCCGCTTTATAATAATTTTAAGAATTACGAGTTAAATCATAAATAAAATAAAAATACGAATATAACTTTAATTTAATTTACTTTATAAAATCAGGGGTGTTACACGGCCCACATAGCCGAATCCTAAGGAAGTCACACAATTCACGAGTCACCCGTCTAGGTGTCTTTTCCGAGTCGTATTCCTTTTCAGTCTTTTCCTTGGTCGGGATGTACTGTTTTGATTCCAAGATCTGGGTCAGTTTCTGATTACGCGGTATTCTTACTGACAGCCACCGGTAACCAGACACAAGCGCAAATTGGAAGAATCCTTGAACAAGTTGTCAGCCTCATTGGACGCTATGGTCGTCAAGCAGACTCAGATCGAGGCCCAATTGACAGTTATAAGGTTTGCCAAATAGCTATTGTTACTCGTTTGAGTGCCGTGGAGCAGGGGACTCCTGCCGCTGGGAGTGAGACCACTGGGCCCCCAACTGAACTAGTTAGCGCGGTGCGCCGACTAGAAGAACAGGTTCACCTAGTAGAGGAAAACAACATCCATCGGGAGAATACCCGAGAGTACTCCCTGGTGAATGACATGTTGCCCGCGAACCTCAATCTCACGGGCTTACCCAAGTTCGAAGGAACCAAAGACCCGTTACTACATGTACGGGCCTTCAAAAAAATCATGGCTATCAAGGGGGTTGATTCTTTGATGTTCAAGAATCTCTTTGTCGCATCCCTAGAGAAGCACCCAAAAGCCTGGTACTACAGGCTGGACCCCAAGAAATATCCAACTTGGGATGACGTGGCAACGGAGTTCGCTCGGAATTACGCTGATAATACCGAGATCCAGACCACGACGCGCTCCTTGGAGGTTATGGCCTAGGAGCCCAAAGAAGGTTTTACCAAATATCTTCAACGCTGGAGGGCCGAAAGTGTGAAACTGGTGGACAAGTCCAGTGAAAAGACTTTAGTGGAGAACCTCCTCCCCTCCTACGGGGTCCATCTCTGGTATGCTATCATACCCAATTTCACCACTTTGGCCGAAATGGGGATGAGAATCGAAGATGATTTGAGACTAGAGGGCCTTACCAATGCATCTAGCAAGGGATATCAAGGGGCTACTTCTTCCACTACCAAGCCCCCAGCTGCAACTCGCAGCATTTTCGACGCGGTTAACCTACTAGATGCCTCGTCCAAAAAGAATACCCCATCTAGGGTATTCACCGATATAGGGTCCACCTATACCTATGCCTTATAAAGGTTGTCCTCCAAGGGCCTGATCCAACCGATAGGCCCAACTCCTGAGGTCCCGGTCGAGAAACGCTCCAAAAGCTACAATGTCCAGGCCTATTGCCAATATCACCGAGGTAATGGGCACGATACTGAAAAGTGCTGGAAGTTGAAGCACCTAATCCAGGACTTAATCGAGAGTGGGAAAATACCATTGCATGGGGACAAACCGAGCAACAAAAGAAAACCCCTTCAGCGCCCATGCCATCTTCACCGGGGAGGTGATCGACTGTTCTCACCTCATTTCTCCTTTCATCCCACAAGTTAATGAGATCTGGTTCGATGATGAAGATGATGTTTACCTGGCTAAAGGGGAGGCTGTCCTCATCACCCCTGAAGAGGTCCAAAAGTCTAAGACCAAAGCCTTAGCCAGTAACCACCTTGCTACAGCCGATCGTCCTTATCAAGCTACTAGCTCTAAGGACACCCCTATCCCGACAACCGTGACTGAACCTGCCAGGACGGAAGGTGCCCTTGAAGAGCCGAGCACTAACACGACTCTAGTCAAACAACTGTAGAAGGCTCGAGTTGACCTCACTATATGGCAACTCTTAGTTAGCTCGCAAAAACATAGGAAAGAATTTACTAAGGCTCTCGATCAGATCAAGGTCGACTCCCTGGTTACCCCCACTGAAATGGTAGCCACCATAATGCCCCATCTCAAGGGCAAATCCAAAGAAGAAGACCCGTTAATTACCTTCTCTGAGTCCGACCTGCCACCATTCGGGGCCACCCATAACTTGGCCCTATACATCACGGTGATCTGTCGAGGGAAGTATCTCTTGATGACCCTACACTACTACAAAACATCAAATAGACAACTATTTTTTTTGCAATAGACAACTGACTTACAGCAGTTGAGTAGTTTGGAGTTGTATATTACACTAAGCATAGACATCTGTTTTACAACAGTTGTCTATTGACTAATAAACAACTGTTTTTTAAAACAGTTGTGTATTACATATATGGACAACTATTTTTTGAAAACAACAGTTGTTTATTACTGTTTTTATAAAATAATAGTTGTCTATCACTCTTATAAACAAGAGACTTTTGTGACCGATGTCTTTTATGAGGTATATAGATATGTGCTTATATACACGTATACATATTTTATGTTTTTTAATAATTCTGTAATACATATTAACAAAACACAAAAAATGAATACCATACCGAATAATTGAACAAAAGAAGTTACATTTTTATAAAATCCAACATTCCAAAGGTACATAAAATCATTATAAAAAATTCAAAAGATACACCTAAAATCATTATCCAACGTCCAAAGGTACCTAAAACCATAATCCAACTAACACCTTGTCCACATAAGATAATCCGATGCATCATGTACGACTAATTATTAAGAAAACAATCCGTCCATAATCCACGAACCTCGTCAATATCTTCTTGAGAATATGGCCTAATATCCTTGAAATGCTACAAAATCAATAATATAAATGAACTAATTATTTTGTTTCAATTATGTGCCTAAAACAAATGATTGAAACAAGAGAAAGTGTGAAAACCCAAGTCTTACACGTACCATGTAGAATATCCCAGCAAAAAAAAATTACAAGTTTATAACCAATGGAGTGAAAGACATACGTGTCCATATAAAAATAATACGATATGAAATAAAACCCTGAATTTTTGGACATGATATGATTTCCCATTATGAACACTTAGTATTAGGATAAGCAGATCAAGAGCCAAATACGAGTAATGGACATTTAACTTAGTTGTTTTGACTTGAAAATAAAATTAGATGACCCAACATGAATCCAATGACCCAAAAGGGCAAAGGATGACGGTGATCGGATAAAACCCGGACTTGAAATAGTCAGACCTACTTTAATTTGATCCGAGTGATTCAATTGCCACCTCTAAAAGAGTAAGAGTGCAAGCGCATGTCTGAGCACATGTATGGGTAGAGCTCGATTGGTCTTTTTTACCCCTACTTGTGAATGGATAGAGTACATTTCAAACAGCATCTAGGAAAGTAAAGCTTTCAGCTCACCTAATATACTTCTCTTGCCAGTAGGCAATGGGCGAACAAGCAAGTTCGCTGCATGTGGATCACAGTGGACAAATCCATGTTTAAACATCATCTGAGCAAAAGCATCACTGACCTGTTAAAAATGAAGACTTCATCAAGAAAAATGGACGATATTAACCTTCAAAGATTAAAATAATTAGAACAAATACAAAATCATCTATAAAGCAGATAAAAGTCTAAAACTACATCCTACACTCAAACTTGAACTATTCGTCCATAAGAATAACACTCCAACTCATCTACTACCATAGGGTGACGATAAGTTGATAATGACGAATTCAAAAAGATATTCGGTGGCCCAGGCCAAGAGCATGAAAAGCTGAGTATCTTCGATGCCTCAGTATCACAAGAGCAGTAAAGTGATAACATTATCACTTACCAGATTTGACACTTCATGTGGTTGTATTCTCATCTTGCGAGTGCCCTTCACGTCACTGACTAGCACCCCATCGATATACTCCATAGTTAAAAGTTTGGAGGTAGTTAAATTCCAAAGGATCAATGGAACATATACACTATCTGCTGCATGTGGCGACAGCTTCCGAAAATTATCCAAACATCTCTTGCTGTTCTTTGCTTCCTCCAAGAAGTCTAGTTCCTAATAGCCATGGCATATCTACTTTAATAATCATAATATATGCATCTGTCCTATCTACTTTACTAACTGATATGGAAAGACAATATGAAAAGTAAAGGGTAGTTTTGCTTGAAATGGATATCTGGAAAGTCTAACTCAGTAACTCATTTGTTTTCAAGTCTTCCATCCTTGACAAACTTGAGGAGTTACTGTTTTCCGCGACCAAAAGACGAGACACTAAGCACATCTAGATAACCTTGCAGTATCTACTGTCAGCTTAGCCAACATACTAGTCAATATTATAACATAGGTAGTACTTCGTCCGATTCTTAGGATTGCCCCCATTTAACTAAAATATTTCTCAGAAAATCTCAAAAAGTGGAGCAATTCCAAAGAGAATTCAGAAAAAATAAATCCAACAAGTGAAAGCAGCTAAAAGTAAAAACCAAACGTATTACGTTAGTAGTTGTGAAACGTTCTTTCAGATCGCAGAAAGTTTAGAGGGAAAAAAACTGATGGAAGTGTAAAAGGACTTTTAAGACATGTAACTCATCTCACTGCTCGTATATAGCAGAGGTCTAAAATCAACCTTATGCAAGCTTTATATAGGTCAATCTATGACCTCAAAAAGTCAAATAGGAATATCATAGATTGATAGTGACAAGGAAGGAGTATATATTAGAGATCTGAAATCTACCTTAGGCAAACTTTCACGCATTTCAGCAACCAGCCATCTAGGAATGGTATAAAATTAGCATATATAAGAACAACGATATAAAAATAAAGTAATCATCACAGTGTATACATGTAATGATGTAAACCACTAACTCCAATTTTTTAATAAATTTTATGAAATTACCCAGCAACTTAGCAAGAAACATGTCAAGACTTCTTGAAACTCAGTTGTCTGGCACAATGCTTGTTCTTTGTTCTAAAAAGGCAAAAGTAAGCTGAAAGCATAGCTCAAAGTACCTATAATGAAAGTTCGGAAAGAGGCGGTGAAGAGTGTTCACGAGAAACTTCACAGTTGCATAATCAATAGCTGCAGTATCGGTCATATGAGTATGTTGAACCTAGAGTTAACACAGTAATAAGGATATGTAAACAACAAAAGGCAAGAAACTTAGAAAACAGCTTATATCTATGCACCAAAACATAAATTGATTAATAGGCCTTCCTTTAAGTACGGGTTACCTTTACAGCCACATTGTGGCAATTTCGCAAATGAGCAACGTGAACCTGCGCAAGGGAAGCACTTGCTACTGGTACAGGGTCAAAGTCACTGAAGATCTGCATATAACATTCTATAAATCAGTTGGAAATGACGTGCTAGATTAATGAACTTGTTAACGTTGTTCCATGGAAAAGGAAGAACTACACTAGGGGGTCAAACAGTTATTATTTTCCCTACTTCCACATCTCTTTTCCTCCCTCTCTAATTACCCTACATTTTTTACTCTTCTGTCAATGCTTTTGTCCCTCTCTTCATCGAGGCTTTCACAATTTAGGACTTCCAGACATCAAACTCTTGTCAAGAAGTAACGAACAATTTGACAAAAAAATCAGTTCACTATACTAGTTGTCTTTCCAGCACTAATCAAACCTCACATAGACTTGTTCTTTCCGACTTAATTTCAATTCAGTTCAGTTCCGATAATTTAAGCACCTAGTACAATACTACAACGAGCTAAACAGCGTCAATCATTTCACTAGCATAACGAAATCCCCAAAATACAAACGAAATTGAATAACATCTTCAATCAGCGAAAAGGACGAACAATTTGACAAAAAAAAACAGTTGAATATGTTCGCTGTCTTCCCAGCACTAATCAAACATCACATAGCCTTGTTCTTTCCGACTTAATTTCAGTTCAGTTTCGATAATTTCAGGACCTAGTACAAGATTATAACGAGCCAAACAGGACGATGAAATCCCAAAAATACGAACGAAATTGAATAACACCAGGAATCAGCGAAGAGTAGTAACGAACATTTCAACAAAAAAGGAAAAAAATGTAAGGAGATTACCATATATTTGAGGCGAGAGAGAGAAAGGGGATTCGAAATTAGGGTTGGGAAGTGAAGAGGAGGAATTGAAGGAGGGGGAAATCGGCGAGTGGATCGCTGTCCACGGCGACGTCGCCGTGCAGCATTGTGTCGGGTTTCGTAGTGACGATGATTTTCCGGTGGATTTTGCCGTCACTTGATTTCTCGGTGGTTATTTGGTTTGGGAGGTTTTTTTGATGGGGTTTTGAGTTTTGAAATTTTTGGGAGGTTTTTGACTTTTTGAGAGAGCGGGAGTGGAGTAATCCTATGCAGGTGGACTGTGGTCTTCTGGATTCTACGGATTACTCGTTAATCAATGTTTAAGAAGAAAACCACCGTGAAAACTTACGGAATTAGTAAATTTAGGGTTTATATTAGATAGCTGTTGGTAGATAGTGCAGTATATTTTGTTCCATATTAGATTAGATACTTAAAAGGGTTATTTCAGGACAATAATACCAACTATAAGGGGATTTCTTAGAATAATCTCAACTATACGTAATCTCGTTTTAATATGAACTATGCCTTCATTAATCTCATTTCGATATGGACAAAATTATGACCTGCTATTACCGCTATTACCGGTAATAGTGACCAGTTGTGACTTTCTAGGGTCCTTGAGTGTTCCGTCGTCGTTCATGAAAGCCAAAACAACAAGAAAATTAAAGCATTTTTTCATGGCTTCTATAATACTAATCAGAAGAAAAAAAATGCAATATGAATTTTGGGAAGATTCAAATTTTTTTTAACCAATAGCCGAAATTGAAGAGGAAGGTTCAACCGGTTTTCTAGGTAACCAGTCACCTATATCAATGAGAGATTAATGAAGGCATAGTTAATATTAAAACGAGATTACGTATAGTTGAGATTAATCTAAGAAGCCCCCTTATAGTTGAGATTAATCTAAGAAGCCCCCTTATAGTTGGTATGATTGTCATGAAATAACCCTACTTAAAAAAAGGATACTTGAGAAAGGTGATATGCGTCATCGGGTAGCAACCAAATTTCAGTGGTCCTGAAAACTAGAATAAACAACTAAGGTTAATAAAAATAGTTGTATAATATATAGACAACTGTTTTAATAAAACTCAGTTGTCTATTATCCTACAAAGACATCTGTTTTGTTTTGTCTATTATCCTACAAAGACATCTGTTTCTCAAACAAAACAGATGTATAAATATTATACATCAGTTGTAAACAACATCTGATGTCTATTAGGAGTTGTCTATTTTATGTTTTGTAGTAGTGCTAATTGATGATGAGTCTGCTGTGAATGTCCTTCCCTTAAGGACCGCCAAAGCCCCCGGCATTACCGAGGCCGATTACCTTCCCACTGCACAGACTATCCAGGCTTTTGATGGAAGTCCAAAATCGGTTGCTGGGGCCGTTAAGCTGACAATTATAACGGGCCCAATTGAAAAAGAGCTGGAATTTCAGGTGATCGATGTCACCTCCTCCTTCAACCTACTCCTTGGAAGACCATGGATCCACTCCGTTAAGGCGGTGTCCTCCACTCTCCACAGAAAAGTCAAGCTGCCCCTGCAAGATGGTGTCATTACTTTGGAGGCAACCCCCATAACTGTGGCTAGCTGCAACGCCACGGGCCGTACAGACCTCCGAGGGTTCGACTTTGTAGGGATGATCGAAGAGGAATATCTCTTCAGGCCTTATTTCACCACTAACATCGATATGATGCTACAGAACTTGGGGTATTTACCGGGGGCTACTTCGAGGCCATATCTTCCAGTTGGGAAGATTATTGAAGTCCTAAATGACGGAGAGTCTCGCTCCGGCTTAGGGTACGCTATGACCCCTAGAAATGTGGTCCGGCAGGAATTGAGAAGGCCTGCAGCATCTTTAAGGGTACCTACTTGGGCCCTTACAGCCCAAGACTAACTGAATACTTTGTTACCCCGGTATTCGGGGCTATCCAAGTTGGTCTCAACCAACCCATCATCACATATTCCGAGACCAAATTGGCTCGGGAATGCAACTACATTCCAGATGACATATTTGCCCTCATCCAGTCTGAATCCAAGGAGGGTGCTGACAGTGCCGAGCCTGTGCTGGGGCTCCTATTTGGGGAAGACAAGGCTGTCCCGACCCCTAAAGAAGACTTGGTGAACCTGATCCTCCGAAGCAGCAGGTTCGATCCGACAAAGATGATCTCTGAAGTCGGTTCTGACACCGGGAAAAGGGCATGGAGGAAGACTATTAAGTGGACCGACAGCCAGGGTCGAGTCTACAAGCTGACCACCGGTGAAGAAGACATGCCGAATACCAAGTCCAAGTCAGAGTCAGAGTCAGAATCTGAGTCTGAGTCCGAGTCTAGAGGGTCTGGTGCCAGAGTCCAGTCTGCAATCCCTCTCCCTGTAGTCACTTCCGCTGGAGCCTTGGGGTTTGTCCTGAGGGCACTCTCAATCCCGCTTCTGACCAACGACCAGATGACCACCCTCTTTGAGCTATTTTCCAAATTTACTATCAATAATAAGGATAGCCTTTCTGCTTACGACTTGTCTTATTTTCAAAATGCTTTCAATTTCAAAAATTTTATGTGCAATGACATTGAGAAACCTGACGAACATGTACCTCTACCTTCGCATCTGATCGAGCAACTAGAGCAAAGAGAATCCTGAGACCCGGTAATCGAGGAAACCGAGTCCATCAATGTGGGAACAACCTTAGAGCCCCAGATGCTTAAGATAGGGTTATCTTTAGATCCCGAGGAGAGACAAAAATTCACAAGCCTCCTCCAAGAGTTCAAAGATGTCTTCTCATGGTCCTACAAGGACATGCCGGGGAAAGATCGGGAAATAGCTGAACACCGTATACCCATCAAAGACTGGTGTAAGCCGGTAAAACAGAAGCTCTGAAGAATGAGACCCAAATGGTCTCTCAAGGTCAAAGAAGAGGTCGATAAACAGTTCAAAGCCGGCTTCATACAAGTGTCCAAATATCCGAACTGGATTGCAAACATCGTGCCGGTACCTAAAAAGGACGGTAAGGTGCGCGTATGTATAGATTTTTGGGATCTTAACAAAGCAAGACCGAAAGACGACTTTCCATTGCCACACATCGACATACTGGTGGACAACACGACCGATCATGCCCTTTTATCATTTATGAACGGGTATGCCGGGTACAATCAGATCAAAATGGAAGAAGAAGATATGAGTAAGACCACCTTCATTACACCTTGGGGTACTTACAGTTACACCGACATGCCATTTGGTCTCATCAATGCTGGGGCCACTTACCAACGAACTGCCACGACCTTATTACACGACATGATGAATAAGGAAGTGGAAGTTTATGTGGACGACATGATCGTCAAGTCCAAAGATCTAGACGGGTATATCGCTGCCCTAAGAAAGTTCTTCACCCAATTGCGCAAATACAACATGAGGCTAAACCCTCAAAAGTGCAGTTTCGGGGTAACATATGGCAAATTATTGGGTTATATCGTCAGCCAACGTGGCATTGAGGTCGATCCAGCTAAAATTAAAGCCATTACCGAGATGCAACCACCAAAAACCAAAAAAGAAATAAGGGGGTTTCTCGGGAAAGTTCATTTTATTAGCCGATTCATATCCAAGCTAACCATGGTGTGCGAACCAATTTTCAAAAAACTAAAATTAGGGGGACACTATGGGATGAAAAATGCCAAGCAGCTTTTGATAAAATCAAGGAGATCCTGTCTGCTCCGCCAGTATTAATGCCACCTCAACCAGGTTTGCCTTTGTCGTTATACCTAACAACGACCGAGACAGCCATGAGGGCTTGTGGACGTCCGTCCGCACCGCCCAGCGCCCCGCGCGGGACTGACCCGGTTTTTCAAGGTGTGGCGGCGACCACCCACGTGGCCCCCTCCCTGTCGGGGGCCGGTCCGATCTCGCGTACGGGGCGATATTTCGGTTACCCGTGTGCGGGTGACGATCCGAACTTGTACTAGACGGGTGCGGGCACCCGTGTTTCCGTTTGGAATCGATCGAGTCTTGGTTATAAATGTTTAAAGGCCGATTCATTTGGTAAGGCGACCTTTTAGTGAACTGAATTCATTGCCGATTTGTGGAGTCACCACCGAGTCAATTATGGGGACTCGGAAATCGTTCAAGTCAACTTTGATCCCTAGCCGGCTCAAAGTTGAGAGGCACGAGACCTAAAGATAAAGACTTGTACCCTTAAGCACTCCATGCCTGGAATGACTCTCATTGCTAATGGTTTTAGACATCCGGAAACCGTCGATTCTGAGTAAGGGGCGAGGGTATGTATTGGGAAACCAACATCCGATAGATGTCAACTCCCAATTGCGCCCACGCTATAGCGGCCTCTACTAATCAATCGGTGGGTTGATAACTTGATTCTTTAGTTGTGGTGGAAATACTGTAACCCTATACCTTTTGCTACGTCGGTTGTTTAAGGACAAGTAAGTTTTGTCGTCAAAGTAGTCGTGTTTACATTCTTTGCACGCGATTTCAGGTGACTAGCAGGCCATGAAAAGATGCACGTAGGAGAGTAGAGAGTACTACTATTATACGTATTAGCAAATCAGTTTTAACGCGATAATACAGATATTAGTCATTCTCGTGGTATACCTTACCTAGTATTCTGCTTAAGATGCGTCGGTTCGGTATTAATAGAGATGCGTTGAACCTAGTAAGGCGAGCACCCGGACTAATACGGAATTGATTAGCCTTGTTGTGTAACTGAATTCATTATTGATTCGTATAACTGAATTCATTATTGATTGATTAGCCTTGTTGTGTTTGTGCATTATTATCTGGCTTCTCATTTGTTTCGTGTAATCTGTATGTGTCATATGTATGGTGTTATTTCGAAGACAACAATGTGTTACTGTAATGCGGAAGAGGTGTTACTATAACTATCAACTTCGTGAAACTCTGAATCATTTTAGTCTGGTACACTCAATTATGTAGATTTGTTATTCTAATTCATATGTTACTTTAACGCTTTCTTTGTGTTACCTTAATGCTTACCAGTTGTGCTTGCAGTTTATGGTGGTGGTGTGACACTTATGGTGTTACATTGAAGAACTAATTGTGTTACTGTGATCTAGGAGATGTGTTACTTTAGTTAATCTAACAGTTGTGCTTGCAGTTTGTTACTCTCTGGTCTATTTTTATGTTACTTTGTATGCTGTTAATGCAACACTTATGGTATTACATTGAAGAACTTATTGTGTTACTGTAATGTAGAAGAGGTGTTACTCTAACTATCAACTTCGTGAAACTCTGAATCATTTTAATCTGGTACACTCAATTATGTAGATTTGTTATTCTAATTCTTATTTTACTCTAACACTTTCTTTGTGTTACCTTGATGCTTACCAGTTGTGCTTGCAGTTTATAGTGTTAATGCAACACTTATGGTATTACATTGAAGAACTAATTGTGTTACTGTGATCTAGGAGACGTGTTACTTTAGTAATCTAACAGTTGTGCTTGCAGTTAGTTCTATTTTTATCTTACTTTGACGCGCATCAGCTGTATGTTTTGATCAGATGGCAAAAGGAGGTGACAAGTCCAGAAAAACTCGTGCCACAGATGGTAAAAGCAGGAGGCAGACCAAGATGAAGGTCAGTTGCAGGCATTAGTATTGTTTATGTTCACCTATTAAGTGGTGCATATTTAGGTCTAACAACAGTTGAACATACTAATTATCTTTATGTTTGTCCCTTTTCAGAGGGAAGAAGCGGAGGAACAAGAAGTTGTTGTAGCTAGGAAGATCCAGTTCAGGTGTAGGCCACAGAGCCTCATCGAGTTAATCTCAAATTTCAATGATCGGCAGCGGGATTCTGTCATCAGAATAGGTTTTGGGGGCCTACTTTCAATGCGACTCAAAAGTTTCCCCGGTAAGTATGCAGTCGAGTTCATGACGCTTTTCGCGGATGACACGCTGATTTTCAGGCTACCAAGGAAAAGCGATCAATTCTTGGTAACGAAGCACGATGTCCATGATTGCTTCCTCATTCCATACGGTCCGAACCCCGCTGAATTGCTCCCAATGGGTCGGTCGAAGGAAGCACTGGCTGAGGATGTCGTCAGTCTGAAACAAGCATTTAGGGATCGGTTCAATATTCCTACTGCGAGCGACACGATCCCTTTGTCTCTGTTGTTGGAAGAACTACAGAAGGACGTTCACGGGGGGGGGGGGGGGGGGGGGGGGATGACTTTTGTAGATTGTTTGTTCTGTACAGCATGTCTATATTTCTTAATCCAACATCGAATTACACCGTTGATCTAAGTCTGCTGAGGTGTGTGGAGAACGTAGATCAGATCAGGAACTATGATTGGTGCACTCTTGTATTGAATGGGCTTGCTGCAGCCTGTCAAGACTATGTTCTTCATAAACCGACATACCTGCTCGGTTGTCTGCCATTTTTGATGATCACATACTTTCACCGTTTCCAGTACCGTGATCATCGTTGTCCGCACGATCTGCCGCTTATTAAGCATTGGGATCGCGAGCGGATGATAGATAGGCTGTATGGTGAATTTGTTGGTGGTGGGCTTGGTCGTCTTACCAAGTCAAAGGTGAAATACCCCCGTTGTCTACTTGAGGAGGTGGTGGACGAGGAGGTGGTGGATGACGGGGTGCCGCTGAGGATAACGAATGCCCCAACACCATCCGCGCACAAATCTGTGAAGTCCATAAACATCGAGCTAGCAGATGGCGTTGAGGATGATGCTGATCTAAGAGCTAAGGCGGTTGATGTAAGTAATAAGAATTTTCATCAATAAATTCAATGTGTTTATGTTCCTGTGTTCATTGAATACGCGTTGTTCGCAAGAATGGTGGTATTTGTCCATTTGTTCCCCTGATCTAATGGAACTCAGAAAACAATTTTGTTGTTGCTGTAGTTGCCTAAGTATGTTACTATAACTACCATATGTGTTACTTTAATGTTGATCACATGTTACTCTAATGAACCAGTGGTGTTACTTTAATTCAAATAATAAGTTACAGTCACCCCCTCAAACTAAAACCATTTGTTTATTCTTTGATGCAGGAGGTACATGAATTGTACCTCATGATGGCAAGGAATGCAGTTGCATTCCATGATTGGTGGATATCAGCCGCTTCCAAACTCAGAAGAATAACATCCGGCAAACCATTGAACGATGACCCCGTTCCGTCACAGGCCTCGCAAGACTTCTGGAGTGGAGAAGAGCTGCACCGGACGGTCGATGAAGTGTGCGAGGCGTACGCACATGCGAAGAACGCAGCGACCCAAGGCCCTGCATTCACAGGCCAGCCCACACAAACAGCAGGTTCGAGTATGCGTACAAATGTGGCGGGGGTTGAGGATGTTGTCACTGCTGATGAGGATGTTGTCACTGCTGATGAGAGTCGAGGTTGTTCCGACTTCGAACTGTACACGACGGCGGAGATGGTTGAGGCTGTTAACGGTGGTTCGGAGGACAGGGATCACCAAATTGATGAAGCGAATGTTATTGAGGATTTGTGGGTGGAAGTCGATGGACGGAAGGTCTTCCATCCTTACTTTCTCCATTCTGAAAAATATTTAGATTGCATGCAAGTTGTCGATGAGAAGCTTGGATGCTCTTATGACTGTGGAACACCTGAACCAGACCAGATAATAGTATCTGATTTTCTTGTCAGAAACAGTACATTGTTCAGGTCGGTTTTTAGTGTTCGGAAAGACGTAATGGATTACGTCTTTTATAACAATGACAAGTACAGTGCGAGGTATGTTTTCAATAGTGATCTAATTTCTTTACCTGATTTTATTTATCTATGTTATTTTTTTATCGATTGTCTTATAATTCATTCAAATTTTTTTAGTGAGATGCTGGTCAGGGTTGACGACTTTTTCAACGTCCCTCGTGATGAGCTCTCGACACTCCAGCCGGGGCAGCAGCTGTCGAACGCTGTTATCGATACCTGGTGTATACTTCTTAACAGCCTGGACGCGAGTCAGACTGTGCCACGTCCTACATCACGCTGCTTCTTTGGCGTTAGCCACAGCGTAAGCTTGTCTGTGTTATTTTTATCACACCGACACAATCAACAAATAGTGTCACTAACATATCTAGAATGATCATTCGTAATAACCATTATCATGGGTTTTATTTCACATTAGGAATCAACATTCAGAATGAGTATGGTGTGTATACTGTTACTCATTGTTATTATATCCATAACTAGTGTTACTCTTACACATTAATACTGTTACTCTATCACAATAACAGGCGTTACTGTAAGGGTTTCATACTGTTACTTTAATTAATAATTAGTGTTACTCTTTCTTATTACCACGATCATGAACTGTTACTTCAACATGTGTCATGCAGAAAACAGTAATGAAGCTGTGGAAGGGCACAAAGAGTGGTGCAAAGGTCGACGTTGGCGATGAATTGTTCAACTTCTGGGACATCTGGACCGAAGTGAATAAAGACACCATAAACCTAGACTCTGACTTGGTACCTCTATATGAAACTCTTTATTACCCTTCATTACAGCTCTTTAACAATAATCGCCATAATCTTAATTACCAAATAACAGGTATTCGTCCCGGTGCTTTCGGACAACAACGACCACTACAGCTGTGCATGTATCAACTTCCTGTCAAAGCAGATTGAGTACCTAGACAACAGGAGTTATGAAGAAGAGGAATTCGAAAGCTTGCCATATGTCGGGATGGCAAAAATCGTCGTAAGTGAATTTGTGTTGATATATAATCGGACATTATTTTTACCTTCCGTCTCATTTTTTTTGTTGTCTTTTGTATGATTTAGGCTGTGGAAATGGGAAAGTACATGGTCAAAAAAGGTATCGTGAGGGGATCGGATGTCGCGGGCTTCCCTGTTGTCAACGTCCCATTCGCATGGCAGGGCGGAGGTTTCTCGGCGAACGACTGTGGTGTCTACCTCATGATACACATGATGCTCTACAGGGGGGAAGTGTTCGAATGTTGCCTTGGCACAATGGAGGCGAATAACCTCTATAGAGCGGAGATTGCGGCGACTCTGATCTTGTGTGACAACAATAAGGATAGAGATGAGGTTATAGCGAGGGTGAGAGAGTTTCTACACGATAAAGCGAATATCGCCATCGAGAGAACTATATCGAGTGTTGCGGGGTCTACCGGGGGTACCGCCAAGAGGGCAAGCGGGACAGAGAATCTTGAACGACCGTCGAAGAAGAAACGACCGTCGACATCTGACTCTAAAACCCCTGAAACCCCTGAAACCTCTGTCGCAGAGACAGTGCTTGACTCTGACTTCTCAGCGCGGACAAGATCCGCTCTGAAGAGCCGAAACCGTGGTGAGGGTGACGGACTTGGCTGCTCAATTGATTGTGGCGTTGAAGATGCAAACTCTCCCATGCTGTCACCGTTTCTATTGAACAACAGGACGTTGTTAAGCAAGATCCCCGTCCGTCGCAAAGACGTCGTGGACTACTGCCTTTTGGAGCTTACAACTCTCCAAAATTGGTACGCATTTACTGTAACATTAATGGGTGAATATTAAAACAGTTTTTTTGACGAGGTATTTTTTGTGTTTCCTTCAGCGACGAGGTTGCAAATTATTCTTTTCTGGCTACAATTGAGAGGAGTGACATACGTTCTATGTTACCGGGTCAGAATATGCAGTCGTGCATCATTGAATGCTGGTCGATGCTGTTGAACAGGCTTCCACCTCCCGCCACTGGTTCGGGCGAGACACCTACTACAGCATACTTTGGTTTAAGACATACGGTACGCATTACTGCTGCATCTGTGTACATATATTTCTATTTATGACCATGGTTCCAGGAGAATACACGTCCCTCAAAATCTGAATGGTGTTATTTTAAATATGAACTTGCGTTACTGTAATGTAGGAGACATGTTACTTTAATCTGTGTCTTTGCTGTACATGAATGGTATTTGTCTGGTGCGTAGTGAATGTGTTACTTCCTCACAGTTGAACCCAATCTGAGACACTTTGAATATGTTTGTAGGACTGTCTCTATGGGATGCTTGACGAGGATGAAGACGGCCCATCCACGCGGGCAGTGGACATCTTGATGTCCCATCTCAACCTTTTTAAAAGGAAGTGTGGTCGTTCTCTTAATTTGGAAGCTGATCTCATATTTGTCCCGATCAACATCGATTATTACTACTCATGCGTGTGCATCAACCGTAAGAATAGGACAATAGATCTCCTTGACCACCAACTTTACCCGAACGTGGAAGAAACAATGTTGTACAAGGCCGCAACGATAATGGTTAGTATATATATTCTAATATTTATTATTGCATACGGCCATCTGTTTTCTCACCTAATAACGTTGTTGTGGGTACACACAGGTGTCAACAATCAGCGATTTCCTCGATAAGCACAAAGTCCCTAATGCAGCTGATATTGTTACCTTCGAGTTTAAGGAGGTCATGTTTAAGTGGCAGAAACCGGGCGTAACATCTGACGAGTCGGGGATTTTCACCATGATGCACATGTTGATGTACGAGGGCCGTACATTCCACCACATAGACCTTGAGAGGAAGGTCAATAGACGGTATCTGGTGGTCCAACTTGCAGCCACACTTCTATTGGCAGACAATAACAATGTGCGATCGCAATTGTTGGACAACGTAGCGAAGTATGAGATCACTAGACAAAAAATTATCAATGGTCCGAAGAGCAAGCCAACAAAGGGCCGAAAAAAATAGCGTGTCTACTGAACCATGTCATCTCTTTTGTAACTACGATTTAATGGTTTCTATTCTTTATTAACCTGTCTAATTACATTTGTCTTTTCACTATCACCAATACATTGAAGCTGTGAAACTCTGTTACAATGACCAGCTGCACCTGTTACTCTAATTCACCCTTGGTGTTACTATTGGAATTATTGAAATTAACAATTTTTCTTGGTCTCACAATATGTGTGTTATACCGAAGCACTGTGTGTGTTACTTTAATGAACCAATTATGTTACTTTAAGTGATTAATGCCGGTTTTGACACTTTATGAACAAATTATGTTACTTTAAGTATGTTACTTTAATGTACAATGATATTGCAATCACCAACATTGCTGTCAATCACCAATTGCTGTCCTCACCTATTTCAGTTACCTCGATGCATTTTTTCTGTTACTGTAACAAGTGAATAGTGTTACTTCAACCCACATTAGATGTTACTCTAACCAAAAACACACGTATTAAGTAAATATAGTGTTAATTGCAAAAATGTGTACAGGAATAGTTATTTTTGTAAACCAGGGAAATCGAAAAAATTCTTATAATGTCAAAGACACTTGAGTATTATCAAAGCACTTCTTCATCGTCGGTGTCTTCTTCAGTTTCCTCTCCATCGATGTCTTCCTCTACTTCATCCTCGTCATCCGCATCATCGGTTTGCTTTGTAGGCTGTTTAGGGGGTCGTTCTGCGTAAGGATTTGGACAGTTTTGTTTGTCGTGGTGCGCCATCTGCTTGCAGTTATTGCACATGCGTTTCGGCTTTCTAGAAAGTGCGACCTTCTTTTCCTTGCTCGACAACATCCGCTTTCCGCTTCCCTTTGTCTTAGAAAACTTAGGAGGTAGTATCGTGATATTTTCTGATGTCGTACAACCAAGCATATTTTCCAGTTCCTGTGTCTTGCCAATATTCCCCCCACCAGTAACTGGCTGCCTCTGCAACCTGAACTCCCGAATTAATCCGCACAAGCTTTCCACATCTGCCTTGTCTCCTGCCCTTAGAAGTCCCATTGTCTCATGGATTTCTGACCACAATCTCGACATCTCTATCTGTTTTCTGTCGATGATGTCAGTGTTTTCGCCGTCTAATCCTTCATCACTGATACGAGCAATGCGAACAGCCTCCTTTGTCCACCTTTTGGTTACCATGTTTTCGGGTATAGTGTTCAGCCCTTTCGATGAATATATCCAGATTACGTGTCTACACAATATCCCTCGCAAATTGAACAACCGACATGTGCAGCTTGATTCAGACGTACCTGGACAGATTCACATCCATTCTTTCAATCAGCAGAGACAGCAAAGACATTGGATATAGTGGTTTGCAAAATGTAATGTATTGCAGAAAGTGTTACTTTTTGGAATGTGAAATGTTACTGTAATTCATGGTCTGTGTTACTTTTATGCGTTTACAACACAGATGTCCAATTGCCATCCATAGTTACTCCAAATCATTATATGTGTTACAGTAATGAACGACTGGTGTTACTTTAAGGATTAATGAGTGATTTTTAAGGAGTACCTGATATATACTTGACCGTAAACTCCTTATCCCTCGTAGCATCCCTAACCAAAGTCTCCTCAACCCCGTCCTTCTCAAGGAAGCCCTTCACGCTGCAAGTACCCACAGAAAATTTCACCTCCTTCTGGAATTCTTCAAATGCGGCGTGGGTGTAAATTTTCGAAGCGTGATGTTCAATTGGCAGGTGGGTTGCTGTTTTTGGAGAAGCTTGTGCATTGTCATTGTCGAGTTTTTTCTGTGTATACCGTTGCTGGTCCATGGCACTCTCGAATCGCATCCAGAATTCGACCAACGTCCCCGATTTTTGTTCGAATCTCTTGAAGAAACTGTTCTCACTCTCCGACCTTTGCGTGGTTCGCATTAAGCTGCCCATCTTCAAACACCTGCAATGTGCCATCACCCACTGTCCCCTGATGGTGTATGTAGTTGAAAACCACTCGTCATCGCCCCCATGGAACTCCTCCATTATGGCACACCATTCCGCGTCAAACTCGTCTCCATCAATCTCCACATCCCATACTATAGCATTTAATCTCTTCAAAAAATCCTGGTAGTCACTCCGGGCTGCACCGTATTTGGCAGGAACCTTGTTCAAGATATGCCACATACAGAAACGGTGTAGCGCCGTCTTAAACATTTTCTTCACCGCTGGTATAATGCCCGGATCTTGGTCGGTAATTATATACTCCGGCTCCTTACCTCCCATTGCAGTCAGAAATCTCTCAAACACCCAGACGAACGATTCATAATCCTCGTGCGCTATTAAAGCGCCAGCAAAGGTTACCGATCGTTTGTGATGATCAACGCCTGTGAACGGCGTGAATATCATCCTATATTTGTTCGTCCCGTACGTTGGGTCGAACGAAACTGCATCCCCAAATAACTGGTAGTTACGTCGCGCCTCACCGTCAGCCCAGAAAACCTTGCTCACACTCCCATCTTCATCCAGGTCGTAGTCAAAATAGAAACCCTTCCTATTCTTAGCCATGTCTTTGAATCGATCGATGAATAGCTGACCGTCCCTCTCATGTAGGAAGCACTTTATATCACTCCCCCAGTTTTTGAAGTCAACCAAGCTCGCACCCACGTTTGCGAATCCCTCTACCTGCTCCTTGCACAAGTTGTATGTCCGCGTTGCGCCGATCTTCAGCTGTAAATAAGAATAAAGCGTTGCAGCAATATGACGTTAATACACCAGTTGTGTTACTGTTGTACTTAAGCAGTGTTACTCTATAGACTCACTGGTGTTACTCTATCAAATTTTACACCAGATTATGTACATAATGATCTAATCCAGGTGTTACTCTTATGCTTACGTACTGTTACTGTATAGAATCACTTGTGTTACTTTAGCAGAAGTAACTAGATCATGCAGACATTGGTCTAATCAAGCTGTTACGACCTACTCACATGTGTTTCTATAAAAAAAATTGTGTTACTCCATACCCGCGAATTATTCAAGATCATTTGCTTGTGGTACTTTGTTAGGTTCCTCGAGAGCTTTTGGAATTCTCTGTCTTTCGGTGAGATTAGTTCGTGGTTGTGGCCAATGTGGAACCTATCAATCTTGAGAATGCCTCCTTTATTGAACAGCCTAATCCTTGCCTTGCAACCGCAGCGACGGACTTTCGTCTTCTTGTTAATCGCGTCCACAACAACTACTTCCCCATCTACACCGTTAACAACTTTCACAGCTGCAGGTGTATTGTTAACAGCCTTAACAGAGTTCGTATAACCCTGTCTGTTGCAGACTAGGAGCTTCGACTTTATCTCACCACCGTGCCATCGCTTCGTGGTGTACTTCCTCACATCGAAACCGCAAGCCAGCGCGTAGATTTTGTAAAATTCCACTGCCTCATCAATTGTCCCGAATACCTGCTCCATGTATGGAGTGAAAACCTCACCCACATCTCTGCACCATTCCTGTGCATTCGGCTCTTTACCATTGCTTCCTGCCAAAAGGTAAGAAGAGTAACGCCAATGGGAATAAGTGTTACTGTAACTCATAAGTTGCGTTACTTTAAATATAAGAGGATGTTACTTCAACGACAGCGCGAAAAATCATTTTTTAGAGTTACATTTTTGTGTTACTTTAATTACAATTAGGTATTACTTTAATTCATTACTTGTGTTACTTCAATGCAATGTGTGCTTCAACATAGAGCAAAACAATAATATCGGTGAAACAATAATATCAATGAACCATAATATTAATCCATGATTAATCAAACGAATTAAATTTCACCTTTTCCAGTGTTCTCTTGTGCGGTCGCATCTGTGGCGCAGGTACCTGCACAGAATCAAACAGCGTTACATCAATGCAAATACTGTGTTACTATAATTGGTAAGTGGTGTTACCCTAACGTGTACAATACGTTACTCCAGCATCATCAAAACCCTATTCCTTAACGTTTCATTTGTGTTACTGTAATTACAATTAAGTGTTACTTTAATTTAGAAGGCATGTTACTTCAGCGACGAATCTGCGTTATTTGATATCAAAAAAATGTGCGTCAATGGATATCAGGGAAAATCTTTAAAAAAACCCATAGAGAACTGTAATCTATGGAGATCGAGATATCAAAATACCATTGATGCGAAACTATGAATCAAAACGCAATGACATCAAAAAGACGCAAATTGAAATGAAATATCATTGAAAGAACTATAAACATGAAGATCGACGTAAAAAAAAACACAATTTGACGCGATAAAACATTGATATGAAAACGGAGATTGAAAGTAATATTACTATTGAAATCCGTGAAGAAAAAACGAATAAAAACGTGAATGAATCACAGAAACTCACCATTGTTATAATCGATTAGTTGCTTATCGACCGTTGAAGACGATGGTGCGGTCATTGAATCCATTGTAGCAGATTTTCGAGATCAAAAACGATGAATTAGCGTGAATGAAGAAAGGGTTTTTCTGGTTTTTAGGTGTGAATGAGCGTGGGATTGAAATGAACGTGAATGATAGGAAGTTATTTGTTTCCTAAATTCTTGTGAGTTATTTTAGGAAAATGAATCTCCCTTTTTTTTTTTTTTTTTTAAATTGGATGCATCTTGTCCATCCATCCTCATCCCATCCAATGGATGGGATGAGGACTTAAGGACTCACAAAGAGTAAGGGACTCATTTGAGCTTTACTCTCTCTCTCTCTCTCTCTCTCTCTCTATATATATATATATATATATATATATATATATATATATATATATATTGATTATTATTATATATATAAAGTAAGAACTTTTCGAGCAATGCTATTGGTCCATTGCATCAAAACTTAACTTAGGAAAGTATCATTAATAATACAAAAAAGAAAAGTAGTGAATCTTTTAATTATTATAATATAATTAATCTACTATATTAATGTGATATTTTATATTCCATATAAATATAAATGAATATTGATACGAATATGTAATTGAAGATATACTTGTGTGCGAGGTACTTTAATTAGTCTTTCTAACTATAATGTACGTTTATAATTTAATTTGACGTTTACCGCAAATATTACCTACCTAGAAACACATTCACGTATGTGGATAGTATTCGTTTACTATTATGCATACTAACTTGATGTCATTATCAACGTCACTAAAAATCAGTCCGTGCATCGCACGGGCTTTCCAACTAGATTTTGTATATATTTTATATATATATATATGAACTTTTCGAGCGATATGACTGGTCTAAATTTTTTAATATAATTTTTAAGTTAAACAAAGAATATGAAAATTTGTATATGAAAAAAATCCTACTCCACCTAAGACTCGATTTTTTAAAAATTTAAATAAATAATATAGGAATTTGTATAGGAAAAAAAGCTGCTCCATTTAAGACTAAAAAATTATCACTATATAAACCGATAATTATAACCTCATAAGGCACAAAAATTGGACAGTGAAAGTGTGAAACGCTTAGTTAATTCTGTTTTAAGACTATAAACGAAAAATATTTTAAATTTTAAAAAGAGTTCTTAAGAATATATAAACTTTAAGTTAAATTGTCCCACATTGAAGAATTATAATTCTATAAATAAGGGTAATTATTCGTCATTACATATGAACAAAAAATATTTTGAAGTCTTAAAAAGAACGCTCTTATGAATATAAACTTAAGTTAAATTGTCTCACATTGAAAAATTATAATATAATGTGATAAAATTCTATTATTTAAATAAGAGTAATCATTCTTTCTAACTTTCTTAGATATTAACTAAAATTCTTTTGAATCTTAAAAAATCTCTCATATGTTCTCATTTTACCCAGTGAATATTTATATCTACATATATTTATGAGCAAGGTACTTTAAATAGTCTTTTATTCTAACTACAATGCATCATATATAATGTCATAATTTAATTTGACGTTTACCGTATATATTATATATATATCTGATAACGTGAAACACATTTACGTATATGGATAATATTGTCTTACTATTAACCATACTCTTAACTTCGATTGACTCTCTATTGTTGTAGAGTTTTACAAATTTATGCAATCATCCAACTTGGTGTCCTTATCAACGTCACTAAAAAGCGGTTCGTGCATCGCACGGGCTTTCCGTCTAGTGTGTGTGTGTGTGTGTATATATATATATATATATATAGAGAGAGAGAGAGAGAGAGAGAGAGCTTAATGATTTGGTACAATTTACCTTGTATTTACAACCATTCAAATTTAATTAAATCAAGGGTGAAGATTAAAACTTAAACTGGAAACACAAAGCTCACCAAGCTCACAAAACCCTAAAGCAAAACTGAAACAAAAATCAAAACCTCACCATACTCACAAAACGCTCATCAACGCTCATCAACCTCACCACCTTTATTGTGATTTTCGATCTTCTGAAATCAGGTATTTAATTTATTTTTTTGTATCAATTTCAATCGTACTGTTATTCAATCGTACTTTCGATTTTTTCACTCTAATTTTCTGATTATTTTTTTACATTTAATGAAACTTTTGTTTCTGTATCAATTTTTTTTTTCACTCCAATTTTCTGAAATCAGGTATTTTCGATTTTTTTTTTCTCATGATCAATTTGTGATTTTCAATCGTACTCTAATATTTTTTTTCGTTTGCTGTTAAATTTTCACTCTTGCTAATCAAATTTCTGATTAATCGAAACTGCTGATCAAATTTACGTGTGTTCAATCGAAATTTACGTGTGTTCACAAATTTACGTGTTTTCAATCAAATTTTTGATCGAAATTGCTGATTGCTGATTGAATAGATGGGATTCAAGAAATTCAATGTTTTCAATCTTTAATCTCCGTACCGCAACGCTGCTATTTCTTTCCTCCTTATTTACTGTTCTCGGTGTTTTTTCTGCCCGGATTTCGGCTGCTCTGCCTGACCAAATTTACGGATTTCTGCCGCTCTGTTGTACTCTGCTGCCAGTTGGTTCTGTTGCGTTTTGTTGCCTGTCCAGTTTCTACCGCTCTGTTGTAATTTGCTGTTGTATTGTTACTGTCGATGCTGCCTTTGTCTTTCACTGTCGTTGTCGCCTTTATTTTGGTCCATTGATGCCTCGGTTTTCTCTGCGTTCACAGAAAGAAGTCAAATGTCGCCTTTTATTGACTTTAGAGTCTAACATAAAATATTGCAAATATTGCTTTATGTATGATCAATTATTGCATGTTGTCTATACAGTTATTCTAATCCCCAATTCCAATTATTGTGAGGTGCATATTCAGTTATTGTAAGTTGTTTAGTAAACTTCTTTTCTTTTTTTTTGCTTATTTAGTTATTTTATAGTATTTAATTACTTATTCTAAAGCTGTAATCATGGTATTGTATTTCAATATGCATTTTTGAAATTAAACCAAACTCCCATTGATTTCATATATATATATATTTGAAATTTCTTTCGAACAATCTCATTGGTCCGTTTCATCAAAACTCAATTTAAAAAAATATCATAAAAAATACAAAAAATAAAGCAGAGAATCTTTTAACTATTAATCATAATATATTCAATCTATTATATCAAACAGAGAAGCTTTTATTATAGTTAATGTTAATCTATTATATCCTTTAAATTTCATTTAACAAAAAAATTTATCGTAAAAAAAATTATAAAGAAAAAATAATTAGATTTGTGATAGAAAATGATTTCATTAGAGTATAAATTTCATATCATTTGTTTCATTCGAAAAAGTGATGAATTTATTACATATCCCTATTTTATTAAAGTAATGTCAAATAAACCTTTCACAATCATCCTCACTAAAAAACGATGATGTGTCGGCACTACAATTTTTTAGGGAGTAAAATATTAATTTGAGGAGAAGCTACTAATGTACAACAATAATAAAATAACCGCTTATTAAATTAAAATGAAACCATCCATTAAAATTAGCATCAATAACTATACAAATTATCATGGATACAATATATTGTCGAATTGATCATCATTTATAAAACAAAAACTAAAAAAATGATATAGTAAAAGAAATTCCTACAAATTTCGTAAGATTATGAACAACATTTTGAAATTTCTTCGTTATAACAAATTGTTTAAACGCAATTCATGCGATTTCTGCACGGGTTAACATTTGTATTTTAATGTAATACGTAAGTAAAAAATGACGTGTATGTCATCATGAAATTTTATCATAAAATAATACGGAGTATGTCACAAAGATTTGAATTAAGAAAATAAGAACTACAAGTTTTTGATAATAAAATGTTAAAAATTTAAGAAAGAGTCTTATATTTTTCTCTTTGTTACACAATTCATGAGACTAACTATTGTTACACAAATTCTCAAGTGAGAGGTCTCACAATAATGTGAGATAATTTTCAATATGTTACATAACTACATAAGTACGTACAACGTTTGATTTGCTATAAATTGCATTACTCTATGAGTTGAGTTATGAGTCAAAACCAATTATTTAATTATTCTAACTTCGTAAAAAAATCGTATAACGAACTATGTATACGTAGTACAGACTACTGAGTATATTAATACAACCCCGTGATTTTTCACGGGGCTTAATACTAGTAAAGATAGTAAGTTATCCTACATCAACAAATTATAATAAGGTGATGAAATTTTATATTATAAATAAGAGTAATCATTATGCACCCAAAAAAAGGTATTCGTTCTTACATATTAACCAAAAAATCTTTTGAGTCTTAAAAAGAGTTTTTAAGACTATAACCCATATCGAAAATAAATAAGAGTATATATTATAAGAGTTTTTAATAAATAAGAGTTTTTAATAAATAAGAGTATACTTAATAAGAGTTTTTAAGATGAGGTTATGGAATTCTATATTATAAATAAGAGTAATCATTGTTTTTAAATATCAAGTAACCATCTTTTGAATCTTAAAAAAGTTATCAATAAGACTACAAACTTAAAATTATAACATATTGAAAAAAAATTAAAATAAGGTGATGATTCTATATTATAAATAAGAGTTAATCTACTGAGGATGGCTTAGCCTAGTGGTTAAGATTAGGTGCTCTGGGACTGTAGGTTTCAGGTTCGAATCCCCCCTCCCCTATATTTAAAATTTATTTTTTAAGTTAAATAAAATATTGTATATTATGAAAAAAAATCCTACCCCACCTAAGACTCGATTTTTTTTAAAATTTAAATAAAGAATATAGGAATTTGTATAGAAAAAAAATCCTATCTCATTTAAGACTAAAAAATGATCACTATATATTATCACCTCATAAGGCAACAAAAATTGGACAACGACAACGTGAAACGCTGAGTCAATTCTGTTTGATAATTGTTTTAGTATTTATTTATTCACCCTCAAAAACAAAAATTTAAATTTTGAATTTTTAAAATTATTATTAATTATTATTATAGAATTAATATATTTTTTAATTTAAATAAAAAATATATAGAAATTTGTGTAGGGAGAAAATAATTCTACACCAGTATTATTATGATGAGGTAATGAAATTCTATATAAATAAGAGCAATAATTCGCTCTTAGATATCAACTAACAATCTTTAGAATCTTAGAAATGCTCATAAGATTATAACTTAAATAAAATAAGAGCAATAATTCATTCTTATATATCAACCAACAATCTTTTGAATCTTTAAAAAAGTTCCTAAAATTATTATAATCTTAAATAAAATTATCACACGTCAAAAAATTATGATGAGGTGATGAAATTCTATATAAATAAAACTAATTATTCGTTCTTAGATATAAACCAACAATCTTTTGAGTCTAAAAAAAGACTCATAAATAAGATTATAAACTTAACTAAAAAAACTTCCATATCGAAAAATTATAAAAGGGAGATGATATTCTATATTATTATTCTTGAGATTTTAAATAAAAGATATCAAAATTAACTAAAAATTATCCCACATCGAAAAATTGTGATGAGATGAGGAAATTCTTTATTATAAATAAGAATAATCATTCATTTTTCGATATCAACTAACCATCTTTTGAGTGTTCAAAAAATCACCTAAGATTATAAAATTAAATAAAAATTATCCACATCAAAAAATTATGATGCAGTGATGAAATTCAATGTAATAAATAAAAGAAATCCTACTCTTTTATTTTTAGTCATAAAAAGAACTTAAGAACAATCATTTGTTCTTAGTTATCAACCAAAAAACTTTTGAGTCTTAAAAATAGCTCCGAAGATTATAAACCTAAGTAAAATTATCTCACATCGAAAAATTATGAGGTGATAAAATTTTACCTCCTCCTGTTTTAATTTCCCATTTGGCATTTGGATATAATACTCCACCCAATTATTAAAAAGTGGGAAGATAAAATAAAACCGGAGGAAGTATATTAACTTAAGTAGAATTATTCCACATGGAAAGATTATAATGAGTTGGTCGAATTTCTATATCATAAATAAGAGAAATAATTCGTGTTTAAATATTAACCAACAACTCTTAAGGCTATAAATTTAAGTAATTTATCCCACATCGAGAAACTATAATAAGTTAATGAAATTCTATTATATAAATAAGAGTAATCATTCGTCTTTAGATAATCACTTGAAATTTTTCGGGACCTAAAAAGAGCTCTTAATATTTTAATTTAAATAGAATTATCTCACATCGAAAAATTGACGAGGTGATGAAATTTTATATAATAAATATGATAAATAATTCGTTTTTAGATATTAACAAAAAAACTTTTGAGTCTTATAACAACTTTGAAGGTTATAAATTTAAGTAAAGTTATTCTTAAGTAGAATTGTCCCACGTTGAAGAATTATGACGAGGTGATGAAATTTTATATCATAAATTGGAGAAATCATTCGTGTTTAGATATTAACCAAAAATCTTTTGAGTCTTATAACAACTCTTAATGTTATAAATTGAAGTAAAATTATTCCACATTGATAAATTATAATAAGGTAATAAAAATTCTATTATATAAATAAGAATAATCATTCATCCTTAGATATTAACCAAAAATATTTCTGGAATAACGAATGTACATCATCAGTGTACTTACCCGTCTTTGGAGGCTCATGAACCATTTTTCCTAACCCCAACCTGAAATCATCAATTAATTACGCAATAGCTCAATTTAGTGTCGTTATCAACGTCACTACCAAGCGGCCCATGCATCGTTATTTGACTAAAATTATATTTGTGGTACAAAATGTTTTCATTAGAGTAAAAATTTCATTTTATTTCCCGAAAAAAATGTGATGAGTTTATTACTTATAAAAGATGTGAAATTATCACACATCGAAAAATGATCATATAGTACTGATGGAACTCTATATTATAAATAAGAGCAATAATTTGATCTTAGATATCAACCAACAAACTTTTGAGTCTTAAAAAAGTTCCTGAGATTATAATCTTAACTAAAATTATCCCACATCGAAAAATTATGATGAGGTCGTGAAATTCTATATAAATAAGAGCAATAATTCGTTCTTATTAGATATATCAACCAACAATCTATTGACTCTGACTCTTAAAAAAGCTTCTAAGATTATAAACTTAAGTAAAATTATTCCACATCGACAAATTATTATGAGGTGATGAAATTCTATATAAATAAAGAGCAATCATTTGTTCTTACATACAAGCAACAATATTTCGAGTTCGTACTTGTGTGCGAGGTACTTTAATTAGTGTTTCTACCTACAATGCACACCTATAATTTGATTTGACGTTTACCGCAGATAATACATTCCTAGAAACACAATCACATATGTGGATAGTATTCCTTTACTATGCCTCCTATAATTTGATTTTCCGTTCACCGCAGATATCACCTCTCTAGAAACACATTCACGTATGTAGATAGTATTCCTTTACTATTAGTGTAGACACCCGCATTTGGCTGCTAGTGTCTATAACGGTCTCCAACAAAACACCCGATGATGATCGGACGCGAACGTGCTTTAACGCGCTCGGATATGGGCTCAAAATCGTTAGTATTTGGCTTGGGCTTTTTACGGAGTACAAATCTCACAAAACCAACCTCAAATTCAGGCCCAGTGAGTCGTTTCCAATCAAATAAGACTAATTTGGGTCAAAACCGACACTGAAAATAAAACCATCTTTTGGCGACCGGGTCAAAGCCCGGTCAAAGACGAGTCCGACATAAAGATATCAGCCATATACACTTCTACAAGAGAACCCAAGCAACCAAATCTCTTCAAAAAGGATAGAATTTCCTTTCCAAAATATCTCCCTCCGTCCAGACCCACTCGGTCGAGTGGATCTGGCCCACTCGGTCGAGTAGGCCTACTCGGCCTGTAATCCCCCAGAAATTCTAACGGAATATAGTGGCGGAAACATTGTAGAGTGGGATTAAAACACACTGACAAACTATATCTTATAAAAAGAAATGGTAAGTCAATACAAATGCCTCTTTTTACAAAAGAGCTAAAAATAAAATCTCCAAACGGGTTTATACAAATCCATAAATAAACATGAATGAAGGAAGAGTAGGATCCACGCTACTCGCTAGCTCACACCCAAAACCCAGCAGCAAATACCTGTGATGTTATAAACATAACAGCCACGTCAGTGGGAAGTAACTCGGACGTTCTCCCAGCCATATTATATCATATGGAAAAATAATATTATTAATATATCAAAATACTTAAAATGAAAAAACATAAAAACGATATAATAAAAATAATTATTCGGAGAAAACTTAAAAATATTTGCCAACCTGCAAATCAAAACAAATCGATAACAATAAAAATATTCAAAAATGGCGTCATGGATAAGATTAGTGTAGAATCTAGACTTTCACTAGGATAATACTATAAACTAGCTTCGAGAACTGTAGACTTAACTCATAACATAATCCAGTCTCTAACTAGGCAACTCAACTATAACAGGACTGCGTGCAGCGAGGTCCTGGTTTAAGCAGTGTACACCCCTCCTAAACAACAAATATGTCTAGTTCAGCTGACGGCGACTAACACGATGCAATATCTAGCTTAAGGTAAAAACATACACTCTCCTGGGCGAAACTGCGCCCAGTTCAACGACCAAATGTGCCCCAAATAGACACACCGACTTTATAGCTGATGACAAAAACGTACATCCCAGACTATATTACTCTAAACCCACACTTGTCCTTATTCCATAACTCCAAAACAAGCCATTATCGATATAAACAAAAGATATAATCATTAGAATAATATGAAGGTAAAAGGAATAAACATTTTATATTAAAACAGAAACTTTCTATAAATAGAAACTTACTAATTTTAGAAACTTACTTAAAATAGAAATATTGTTATAGAAAATACGTAACTGATTAAAATAAGTGAAATTTATAAAAATAGCATTTCTAACGAAATTAAAATTTTATTATTATCGTCATTATCGTAACTTTAATATATTTCTAAATTGGTTACTCAAAATATAAATAAAATATAATAAGTCATTATATTGTATTTTATAAATAAATAGGAAATCGAGTTAAAACTATAAATTATAGAAAAGAGATATTTTAAGAAAAACGATATCAAAATTAATTGAGTCAATAAGTTTTATAAATGAAATGAGATATCCAAAACTTCAAATTATTTTTAACAAATAGCTTTTATTAATAAATATTACGGATTTTACTAAAAATAGTCAATTGAAAACAAATAAGAGCGAAATTATTAGTGAAAATAGTCTCGACTAAAAATGTATTTAAAACAAAATCGACTACTTCCTCATTTAATATAAATCGTAAAACGAAAATTAATTTATTGAATGAATATATAAATCTCGATTATTATATTAAAATACGATTTTAAGTTAAAAAATTAGAAATTAACGAAATATGACGAAAATACGAAATTGATATTATTTAGTTACTAGGGTCACGATAACCAACAAAATATTATAAACGATCATAGATAATAAAATTACTAACGATTTATAAAACGATATCGAAAGTGTAAAAGTATTTATAAGGCATACGATTTAAAATTAATATTATTAGCAAATAATAAATAGCTAAATTAGAAAACCGAAGTTAAAATATATACTACATACTACTATTCAACATACGATATAAAATCAAGTAACGTCCTAAAGTTACCTCGCGAGTAATCGTCAATGCACTCCCTTCAATCCATATGTTAAGCTTCGGAACTTCAATAGTAACGTCTTTAGGCTCCACGTTGTAGAATCGTTAGTCTTCTAACGTAAATCGAGTTGGCACCACAAAAGAAAGAGAAAAGTGTTGAATTCAGGTACAATCGATAAATCCAAATAACGAGGAAGGCTAGAATAAAAGAATGGGTCAAGATAGATTATACCCAAGTGGAGAAGCAAAACAACAGTAATCGTCGATTGAAAAGGGAGAAAAACAACGAGGAAATGAAGAACAAACTAAGACGGAGAAAGCAGCCGCACAAAAACGAGGCCGACACAGTACACACGAGAACAGTGAGCATAATTAGTGCGACATTAACAGCAGCGAACGAGTAACAGCGGAGGGCAACTGAACAAAGGACGACATCCGAACGGAGAAATGACCGAAATCGGCAACAACAAAGCATCAGCAAACGGACAAACAAAACAGTAGCACAAACAACAATCTCGGAAACCGAACAAAATAAGAATTCGATAGAAATGACCAGCAGAAACGGATTGAAGAAAAGAAGATGAAGGAGAAGAAAAGATATGACGCAATAAACAGCAGCAACACGAATCAACGACAGCAACTGACAACAGCAAACCGCAGCCGAAAAGCATCGAACAACAACGACAACAAGAAGCACGAAAAAAAGGGAAGGAACAAGAAGAAACCCGAGACAAAATAGACAGCAGAAACACGCAGAAATTAATAGTTACCGCAACAGTAAGAAGAAGAAAATGGAGAAGGAGTATCAAACGCACAAGGAGGAAAAGAAGGAGAAGACGAGAAAGAAGACATACGGGCAGCAGCGGCAGCATCGAAGCACAATAGCGGCAACAGCAGAACGTAACAGAGGACGGAAACAGGGGATCGGTAGAGAGTGCGACGACGAACAGCAGCAGAGCCGAGGTCTCATGTAGACAAGGGACGAAGATGAAAAGGGGAAAGGGAATACGTTGAATAGAGGGAGACCAAAAGAAAAAGGGTGCGTGAATGCGAAAGAAAAAAAAAACAAAGAGGAATGAATGAGTGAGGATAGGTTTAAGCGGTGGAATCAAAGAGGGCTGACGAGGGGTTTAACGTAGTAGTGGGATACATTGAATCAAATGGGAAAGCAAAACGTTGGAAACAAAAGGAATGGGAAATGAATCCGTTCAAAATAAAGTGGGTCGGAAATACGGATTGATTAAATGAATCGAGTAGGAGACAAATTTTGTAACGATAAGTTGACTGATCCACGAATCGAATAAAAAATGAGTTAATAAAATTAAATAAATAATCGGGCCGACAAATAAAATGAGTAATTAAAGTATTCGGGACGAAAACGAGACCTATAAATAACTAGACGATGAAATAGTATTTATCGATAAATAATAAACTTTTGACGAAGTGAATTAAATTGATTTCTCGAGGAAAGGTAATAAATGTTTTGACGAAACTAAAAATAAATAAACTTCGAGCCAAAATAGAAATTCGAGCTTAAATATAAATAAATAAAAGAATTAAGAATTTAAATCGCCAAAATAGACTTCCGATAAGAATTAAATTAAATGTATAAAATAAATCGAAAGAGAAATAAAAATATGTTTTAAATATAAGAGTTTCCGAGATAAATGGAATTTTAGGAGTTTGAAACGATTAAACGATAAATCCGCTTTATAATAATTTTAAGAATTACGAGTTAAATCATAAATAAAATAAAAATACGAATATAACTTTAATTTAATTTACTTTATAAAATCAGGGGTGTTACACGGCCCACATAGCCGAATCCTAAGGAAGTCACACAATTCACGAGTCACCCGTCTAGGTGTCTTTTCCGAGTCGTATTCCTTTTCAGTCTTTTCCTTGGTCGGGATGTACTGTTTTGATTCCAAGATCTGGGTCAGTTTCTGATTACGCGGTATTCTTACTGACAGCCACCGGTAACCAGACACAAGCGCAAATTGGAAGAATCCTTGAACAAGTTGTCAGCCTCATTGGACGCTATGGTCGTCAAGCAGACTCAGATCGAGGCCCAATTGACAGTTATAAGGTTTGCCAAATAGCTATTGTTACTCGTTTGAGTGCCGTGGAGCAGGGGACTCCTGCCGCTGGGAGTGAGACCACTGGGCCCCCAACTGAACTAGTTAGCGCGGTGCGCCGACTAGAAGAACAGGTTCACCTAGTAGAGGAAAACAACATCCATCGGGAGAATACCCGAGAGTACTCCCTGGTGAATGACATGTTGCCCGCGAACCTCAATCTCACGGGCTTACCCAAGTTCGAAGGAACCAAAGACCCGTTACTACATGTACGGGCCTTCAAAAAAATCATGGCTATCAAGGGGGTTGATTCTTTGATGTTCAAGAATCTCTTTGTCGCATCCCTAGAGAAGCACCCAAAAGCCTGGTACTACAGGCTGGACCCCAAGAAATATCCAACTTGGGATGACGTGGCAACGGAGTTCGCTCGGAATTACGCTGATAATACCGAGATCCAGACCACGACGCGCTCCTTGGAGGTTATGGCCTAGGAGCCCAAAGAAGGTTTTACCAAATATCTTCAACGCTGGAGGGCCGAAAGTGTGAAACTGGTGGACAAGTCCAGTGAAAAGACTTTAGTGGAGAACCTCCTCCCCTCCTACGGGGTCCATCTCTGGTATGCTATCATACCCAATTTCACCACTTTGGCCGAAATGGGGATGAGAATCGAAGATGATTTGAGACTAGAGGGCCTTACCAATGCATCTAGCAAGGGATATCAAGGGGCTACTTCTTCCACTACCAAGCCCCCAGCTGCAACTCGCAGCATTTTCGACGCGGTTAACCTACTAGATGCCTCGTCCAAAAAGAATACCCCATCTAGGGTATTCACCGATATAGGGTCCACCTATACCTATGCCTTATAAAGGTTGTCCTCCAAGGGCCTGATCCAACCGATAGGCCCAACTCCTGAGGTCCCGGTCGAGAAACGCTCCAAAAGCTACAATGTCCAGGCCTATTGCCAATATCACCGAGGTAATGGGCACGATACTGAAAAGTGCTGGAAGTTGAAGCACCTAATCCAGGACTTAATCGAGAGTGGGAAAATACCATTGCATGGGGACAAACCGAGCAACAAAAGAAAACCCCTTCAGCGCCCATGCCATCTTCACCGGGGAGGTGATCGACTGTTCTCACCTCATTTCTCCTTTCATCCCACAAGTTAATGAGATCTGGTTCGATGATGAAGATGATGTTTACCTGGCTAAAGGGGAGGCTGTCCTCATCACCCCTGAAGAGGTCCAAAAGTCTAAGACCAAAGCCTTAGCCAGTAACCACCTTGCTACAGCCGATCGTCCTTATCAAGCTACTAGCTCTAAGGACACCCCTATCCCGACAACCGTGACTGAACCTGCCAGGACGGAAGGTGCCCTTGAAGAGCCGAGCACTAACACGACTCTAGTCAAACAACTGTAGAAGGCTCGAGTTGACCTCACTATATGGCAACTCTTAGTTAGCTCGCAAAAACATAGGAAAGAATTTACTAAGGCTCTCGATCAGATCAAGGTCGACTCCCTGGTTACCCCCACTGAAATGGTAGCCACCATAATGCCCCATCTCAAGGGCAAATCCAAAGAAGAAGACCCGTTAATTACCTTCTCTGAGTCCGACCTGCCACCATTCGGGGCCACCCATAACTTGGCCCTATACATCACGGTGATCTGTCGAGGGAAGTATCTCTTGATGACCCTACACTACTACAAAACATCAAATAGACAACTATTTTTTTTGCAATAGCAGTTGCAGTTGAGTAGTTTGGAGTTGTATATTACACTAAGCATAGACATCTGTTTTACAACAGTTGTCTATTGACTAATAAACAACTGTTTTTTAAAACAGTTGTGTATTACATATATGGACAACTATTTTTTGAAAACAACAGTTGTTTATTACTGTTTTTATAAAATAATAGTTGTCTATCACTCTTATAAACAAGAGACTTTTGTGACCGATGTCTTTTATGAGGTATATAGATATGTGCTTATATACACGTATACATATTTTATGTTTTTTAATAATTCTGTAATACATATTAACAAAACACAAAAAATGAATACCATACCGAATAATTGAACAAAAGAAGTTACATTTTTATAAAATCCAACATTCCAAAGGTACATAAAATCATTATAAAAAAATTCAAAAGATACACCTAAAATCATTATCCAACGTCCAAAGGTACCTAAAACCATAATCCAACTAACACCTTGTCCACATAAGATAATCCGATGCATCATGTACGACTAATTATTAAGAAAACAATCCGTCCATAATCCACGAACCTCGTCAATATCTTCTTGAGAATATGGCCTAATATCCTTGAAATGCTACAAAATCAATAATATAAATGAACTAATTATTTTGTTTCAATTATGTGCCTAAAACAAATGATTGAAACAAGAGAAAGTGTGAAAACCCAAGTCTTACACGTACCATGTAGAATATCCCAGCAAAAAAAAATTACAAGTTTATAACCAATGGAGTGAAAGACATACGTGTCCATATAAAAATAATACGATATGAAATAAAACCCTGAATTTTTGGACATGATATGATTTCCCATTATGAACACTTAGTATTAGGATAAGCAGATCAAGAGCCAAATACGAGTAATGGACATTTAACTTAGTTGTTTTGACTTGAAAATAAAATTAGATGACCCAACATGAATCCAATGACCCAAAAGGGCAAAGGATGACGGTGATCGGATAAAACCCGGACTTGAAATAGTCAGACCTACTTTAATTTGATCCGAGTGATTCAATTGCCACCTCTAAAAGAGTAAGAGTGCAAGCGCATGTCTGAGCACATGTATGGGTAGAGCTCGATTGGTCTTTTTTACCCCTACTTGTGAATGGATAGAGTACATTTCAAACAGTATCTAGGAAAGTAAAGCTTTCAGCTCACCTAATATACTTCTCTTGCCAGTAGGCAATGGGCGAACAAGCAAGTTCGCTGCATGTGGATCACAGTGGACAAATCCATGTTTAAACATCATCTGAGCAAAAGCATCACTGACCTGTTAAAAATGAAGACTTCATCAAGAAAAATGGACGATATTAACCTTCAAAGATTAAAATAATTAGAACAAATACAAAATCATCTATAAAGCAGATAAAAGTCTAAAACTACATCCTACACTCAAACTTGAACTATTCGTCCATAAGAATAACACTCCAACTCATCTACTACCATAGGGTGACGATAAGTTGATAATGACGAATTCAAAAAGATATTCGGTGGCCCAGGCCAAGAGCATGAAAAGCTGAGTATCTTCGATGCCTCAGTATCACAAGAGCAGTAAAGTGATAACATTATCACTTACCAGATTTGACACTTCATGTGGTTGTATTCTCATCTTGCGAGTGCCCTTCACGTCACTGACTAGCACCCCATCGATATACTCCATAGTTAAAAGTTTGGAGGTAGTTAAATTCCAAAGGATCAATGGAACATATACACTATCTGCTGCATGTGGCGACAGCTTCCGAAAATTATCCAAACATCTCTTGCTGTTCTTTGCTTCCTCCAAGAAGTCTAGTTCCTAATAGCCATGGCATATCTACTTTAATAATCATAATATATGCATCTGTCCTATCTACTTTACTAACTGATATGGAAAGACAATATGAAAAGTAAAGGGTAGTTTTGCTTGAAATGGATATCTGGAAAGTCTAACTCAGTAACTCATTTGTTTTCAAGTCTTCCATCCTTGACAAACTTGAGGAGTTACTGTTTTCCGCGACCAAAAGACGAGACACTAAGCACATCTAGATAACCTTGCAGTATCTACTGTCAGCTTAGCCAACATACTAGTCAATATTATAACATAGGTAGTACTTCGTCCGATTCTTAGGATTGCCCCCATTTAACTAAAATATTTCTCAGAAAATCTCAAAAAGTGGAGCAATTCCAAAGAGAATTCAGAAAAAATAAATCCAACAAGTGAAAGCAGCTAAAAGTAAAAACCAAACGTATTACGTTAGTAGTTGTGAAACGTTCTTTCAGATCGCAGAAAGTTTAGAGGGAAAAAAACTGATGGAAGTGTAAAAGGACTTTTAAGACATGTAACTCATCTCACTGCTCGTATATAGCAGAGGTCTAAAATCAACCTTATGCAAGCTTTATATAGGTCAATCTATGACCTCAAAAAGTCAAATAGGAATATCATAGATTGATAGTGACAAGGAAGGAGTATATATTAGAGATCTGAAATCTACCTTAGGCAAACTTTCACGCATTTCAGCAACCAGCCATCTAGGAATGGTATAAAATTAGCATATATAAGAACAACGATATAAAAATAAAGTAATCATCACAGTGTATACATGTAATGATGTAAACCACTAACTCCAATTTTTTAATAAATTTTATGAAATTACCCAGCAACTTAGCAAGAAACATGTCAAGACTTCTTGAAACTCAGTTGTCTGGCACAATGCTTGTTCTTTGTTCTAAAAAGGCAAAAGTAAGCTGAAAGCATAGCTCAAAGTACCTATAATGAAAGTTCGGAAAGAGGCGGTGAAGAGTGTTCACGAGAAACTTCACAGTTGCATAATCAATAGCTGCAGTATCGGTCATATGAGTATGTTGAACCTAGAGTTAACACAGTAATAAGGATATGTAAACAACAAAAGGCAAGAAACTTAGAAAACAGCTTATATCTATGCACCAAAACATAAATTGATTAATAGGCCTTCCTTTAAGTACGGGTTACCTTTACAGCCACATTGTGGCAATTTCGCAAATGAGCAACGTGAACCTGCGCAAGGGAAGCACTTGCTACTGGTACAGGGTCAAAGTCACTGAAGATCTGCATATAACATTCTATAAATCAGTTGGAAATGACGTGCTAGATTAATGAACTTGTTAACGTTGTTCCATGGAAAAGGAAGAACTACACTAGGGGGTCAAACAGTTATTATTTTCCCTACTTCCACATCTCTTTTCCTCCCTCTCTAATTACCCTACATTTTTTACTCTTCTGTCAATGCTTTTGTCCCTCTCTTCATCGAGGCTTTCACAATTTAGGACTTCCAGACATCAAACTCTTGTCAAGAAGTAACGAACAATTTGACAAAAAAATCAGTTCACTATACTAGTTGTCTTTCCAGCACTAATCAAACCTCACATAGACTTGTTCTTTCCGACTTAATTTCAATTCAGTTCAGTTCCGATAATTTAAGCACCTAGTACAATACTACAACGAGCTAAACAGCGTCAATCATTTCACTAGCATAACGAAATCCCCAAAATACAAACGAAATTGAATAACATCTTCAATCAGCGAAAAGGACGAACAATTTGACAAAAAAAAACAGTTGAATATGTTCGCTGTCTTCCCAGCACTAATCAAACATCACATAGCCTTGTTCTTTCCGACTTAATTTCAGTTCAGTTTCGATAATTTCAGGACCTAGTACAAGATTATAACGAGCCAAACAGGACGATGAAATCCCAAAAATACGAACGAAATTGAATAACACCAGGAATCAGCGAAGAGTAGTAACGAACATTTCAACAAAAAAGGAAAAAAATGTAAGGAGATTACCATATATTTGAGGCGAGAGAGAGAAAGGGGATTCGAAATTAGGGTTGGGAAGTGAAGAGGAGGAATTGAAGGAGGGGGAAATCGGCGAGTGGATCGCTGTCCACGGCGACGTCGCCGTGCAGCATTGTGTCGGGTTTCGTAGTGACGATGATTTTCCGGTGGATTTTGCCGTCACTTGATTTCTCGGTGGTTATTTGGTTTGGGAGGTTTTTTTGATGGGGTTTTGAGTTTTGAAATTTTTGGGAGGTTTTTGACTTTTTGAGAGAGCGGGAGTGGAGTAATCCTATGCAGGTGGACTGTGGTCTTCTGGATTCTACGGATTACTCGTTAATCAATGTTTAAGAAGAAAACCACCGTGAAAACTTACGGAATTAGTAAATTTAGGGTTTATATTAGATAGCTGTTGGTAGATAGTGCAGTATATTTTGTTCCATATTAGATTAGATACTTAAAAGGGTTATTTCAGGACAATAATACCAACTATAAGGGGATTTCTTAGAATAATCTCAACTATACGTAATCTCGTTTTAATATGAACTATGCCTTCATTAATCTCATTTCGATATGGACAAAATTATGACCTGCTATTACCGGTAATAGTGACCAGTTGTGACTTTCTAGGGTCCTTGAGTGTTCCGTCGTCGTTCATGAAAGCCAAAACAACAAGAAAATTAAAGCATTTTTTCATGGCTTCTATAATACTAATCAGAAGAAAAAAAATGCAATATGAATTTTGGGAAGATTCAAATTTTTTTTAACCAATAGCCGAAATTGAAGAGGAAGGTTCAACCGGTTTTCTAGGTAACCAGTCACCTATATCAATGAGAGATTAATGAAGGCATAGTTAATATTAAAACGAGATTACGTATAGTTGAGATTAATCTAAGAAGCCCCCTTATAGTTGAGATTAATCTAAGAAGCCCCCTTATAGTTGGTATGATTGTCATGAAATAACCCTACTTAAAAAAAGGATACTTGAGAAAGGTGATATGCGTCATCGGGTAGCAACCAAATTTCAGTGGTCCTGAAAACTAGAATAAACAACTAAGGTTAATAAAAATAGTTGTATAATATATAGACAACTGTTTTAATAAAACTCAGTTGTCTATTATCCTACAAAGACATCTGTTTTGTTTTGTCTATTATCCTACAAAGACATCTGTTTCTCAAACAAAACAGATGTATAAATATTATACATCAGTTGTAAACAACATCTGATGTCTATTAGGAGTTGTCTATTTTATGTTTTGTAGTAGTGCTAATTGATGATGAGTCTGCTGTGAATGTCCTTCCCTTAAGGACCGCCAAAGCCCCCGGCATTACCGAGGCCGATTACCTTCCCACTGCACAGACTATCCAGGCTTTTGATGGAAGTCCAAAATCGGTTGCTGGGGCCGTTAAGCTGACAATTATAACGGGCCCAATTGAAAAAGAGCTGGAATTTCAGGTGATCGATGTCACCTCCTCCTTCAACCTACTCCTTGGAAGACCATGGATCCACTCCGTTAAGGCGGTGTCCTCCACTCTCCACAGAAAAGTCAAGCTGCCCCTGCAAGATGGTGTCATTACTTTGGAGGCAACCCCCATAACTGTGGCTAGCTGCAACGCCACGGGCCGTACAGACCTCCGAGGGTTCGACTTTGTAGGGATGATCGAAGAGGAATATCTCTTCAGGCCTTATTTCACCACTAACATCGATATGATGCTACAGAACTTGGGGTATTTACCGGGGGCTACTTCGAGGCCATATCTTCCAGTTGGGAAGATTATTGAAGTCCTAAATGACGGAGAGTCTCGCTCCGGCTTAGGGTACGCTATGACCCCTAGAAATGTGGTCCGGCAGGAATTGAGAAGGCCTGCAGCATCTTTAAGGGTACCTACTTGGGCCCTTACAGCCCAAGACTAACTGAATACTTTGTTACCCCGGTATTCGGGGCTATCCAAGTTGGTCTCAACCAACCCATCATCACATATTCCGAGACCAAATTGGCTCGGGAATGCAACTACATTCCAGATGACATATTTGCCCTCATCCAGTCTGAATCCAAGGAGGGTGCTGACAGTGCCGAGCCTGTGCTGGGGCTCCTATTTGGGGAAGACAAGGCTGTCCCGACCCCTAAAGAAGACTTGGTGAACCTGATCCTCCGAAGCAGCAGGTTCGATCCGACAAAGATGATCTCTGAAGTCGGTTCTGACACCGGGAAAAGGGCATGGAGGAAGACTATTAAGTGGACCGACAGCCAGGGTCGAGTCTACAAGCTGACCACCGGTGAAGAAGACATGCCGAATACCAAGTCCAAGTCAGAGTCAGAGTCAGAATCTGAGTCTGAGTCCGAGTCTAGAGGGTCTGGTGCCAGAGTCCAGTCTGCAATCCCTCTCCCTGTAGTCACTTCCGCTGGAGCCTTGGGGTTTGTCCTGAGGGCACTCTCAATCCCGCTTCTGACCAACGACCAGATGACCACCCTCTTTGAGCTATTTTCCAAATTTACTATCAATAATAAGGATAGCCTTTCTGCTTACGACTTGTCTTATTTTCAAAATGCTTTCAATTTCAAAAATTTTATGTGCAATGACATTGAGAAACCTGACGAACATGTACCTCTACCTTCGCATCTGATCGAGCAACTAGAGCAAAGAGAATCCTGAGACCCGGTAATCGAGGAAACCGAGTCCATCAATGTGGGAACAACCTTAGAGCCCCAGATGCTTAAGATAGGGTTATCTTTAGATCCCGAGGAGAGACAAAAATTCACAAGCCTCCTCCAAGAGTTCAAAGATGTCTTCTCATGGTCCTACAAGGACATGCCGGGGAAAGATCGGGAAATAGCTGAACACCGTATACCCATCAAAGACTGGTGTAAGCCGGTAAAACAGAAGCTCTGAAGAATGAGACCCAAATGGTCTCTCAAGGTCAAAGAAGAGGTCGATAAACAGTTCAAAGCCGGCTTCATACAAGTGTCCAAATATCCGAACTGGATTGCAAACATCGTGCCGGTACCTAAAAAGGACGGTAAGGTGCGCGTATGTATAGATTTTTGGGATCTTAACAAAGCAAGACCGAAAGACGACTTTCCATTGCCACACATCGACATACTGGTGGACAACACGACCGATCATGCCCTTTTATCATTTATGAACGGGTATGCCGGGTACAATCAGATCAAAATGGAAGAAGAAGATATGAGTAAGACCACCTTCATTACACCTTGGGGTACTTACAGTTACACCGACATGCCATTTGGTCTCATCAATGCTGGGGCCACTTACCAACGAACTGCCACGACCTTATTACACGACATGATGAATAAGGAAGTGGAAGTTTATGTGGACGACATGATCGTCAAGTCCAAAGATCTAGACGGGTATATCGCTGCCCTAAGAAAGTTCTTCACCCAATTGCGCAAATACAACATGAGGCTAAACCCTCAAAAGTGCAGTTTCGGGGTAACATATGGCAAATTATTGGGTTATATCGTCAGCCAACGTGGCATTGAGGTCGATCCAGCTAAAATTAAAGCCATTACCGAGATGCAACCACCAAAAACCAAAAAAGAAATAAGGGGGTTTCTCGGGAAAGTTCATTTTATTAGCTGATTCATATCCAAGCTAACCATGGTGTGCGAACCAATTTTCAAAAAACTAAAATTAGGGGGACACTATGGGATGAAAAATGCCAAGCAGCTTTTGATAAAATCAAGGAGATCCTGTCTGCTCCGCCAGTATTAATGCCACCTCAACCAGGTTTGCCTTTGTCGTTATACCTAACAACGACCGAGACAGCCATGAGGGCTTGTGGACGTCCGTCCGCACCGCCCAGCGCCCCGCGCGGGACTGACCCGGTTTTTCAAGGTGTGGCGGCGACCACCCACGTGGCCCCCTCCCTGTCGGGGGCCGGTCCGATCTCGCGTACGGGGCGATATTTCGGTTACCCGTGTGCGGGTGACGATCCGAACTTGTACTAGACGGGTGCGGGCACCCGTGTTTCCGTTTGGAATCGATCGAGTCTTGGTTATAAATGTTTAAAGGCCGATTCATTTGGTAAGGCGACCTTTTAGTGAACTGAATTCATTGCCGATTTGTGGAGTCACCACCGAGTCAATTATGGGGACTCGGAAATCGTTCAAGTCAACTTTGATCCCTAGCCGGCTCAAAGTTGAGAGGCACGAGACCTAAAGATAAAGACTTGTACCCTTAAGCACTCCATGCCTGGAATGACTCTCATTGCTAATGGTTTTAGACATCCGGAAACCGTCGATTCTGAGTAAGGGGCGAGGGTATGTATTGGGAAACCAACATCCGATAGATGTCAACTCCCAATTGCGCCCACGCTATAGCGGCCTCTACTAATCAATCGGTGGGTTGATAACTTGATTCTTTAGTTGTGGTGGAAATACTGTAACCCTATACCTTTTGCTACGTCGGTTGTTTAAGGACAAGTAAGTTTTGTCGTCAAAGTAGTCGTGTTTACATTCTTTGCACGCGATTTCAGGTGACTAGCAGGCCATGAAAAGATGCACGTAGGAGAGTAGAGAGTACTACTATTATACGTATTAGCAAATCAGTTTTAACGCGATAATACAGATATTAGTCATTCTCGTGGTATACCTTACCTAGTATTCTGCTTAAGATGCGTCGGTTCGGTATTAATAGAGATGCGTTGAACCTAGTAAGGCGAGCACCCGGACTAATACGGAATTGATTAGCCTTGTTGTGTAACTGAATTCATTATTGATTCGTATAACTGAATTCATTATTGATTGATTAGCCTTGTTGTGTTTGTGCATTATTATCTGGCTTCTCATTTGTTTCGTGTAATCTGTATGTGTCATATGTATGGTGTTATTTCGAAGACAACAATGTGTTACTGTAATGCGGAAGAGGTGTTACTATAACTATCAACTTCGTGAAACTCTGAATCATTTTAGTCTGGTACACTCAATTATGTAGATTTGTTATTCTAATTCATATGTTACTTTAACGCTTTCTTTGTGTTACCTTAATGCTTACCAGTTGTGCTTGCAGTTTATGGTGGTGGTGTGACACTTATGGTGTTACATTGAAGAACTAATTGTGTTACTGTGATCTAGGAGATGTGTTACTTTAGTTAATCTAACAGTTGTGCTTGCAGTTTGTTACTCTCTGGTCTATTTTTATGTTACTTTGTATGCTGTTAATGCAACACTTATGGTATTACATTGAAGAACTTATTGTGTTACTGTAATGTAGAAGAGGTGTTACTCTAACTATCAACTTCGTGAAACTCTGAATCATTTTAATCTGGTACACTCAATTATGTAGATTTGTTATTCTAATTCTTATTTTACTCTAACACTTTCTTTGTGTTACCTTGATGCTTACCAGTTGTGCTTGCAGTTTATAGTGTTAATGCAACACTTATGGTATTACATTGAAGAACTAATTGTGTTACTGTGATCTAGGAGACGTGTTACTTTAGTAATCTAACAGTTGTGCTTGCAGTTAGTTCTATTTTTATCTTACTTTGACGCGCATCAGCTGTATGTTTTGATCAGATGGCAAAAGGAGGTGACAAGTCCAGAAAAACTCGTGCCACAGATGGTAAAAGCAGGAGGCAGACCAAGATGAAGGTCAGTTGCAGGCATTAGTATTGTTTATGTTCACCTATTAAGTGGTGCATATTTAGGTCTAACAACAGTTGAACATACTAATTATCTTTATGTTTGTCCCTTTTCAGAGGGAAGAAGCGGAGGAACAAGAAGTTGTTGTAGCTAGGAAGATCCAGTTCAGGTGTAGGCCACAGAGCCTCATCGAGTTAATCTCAAATTTCAATGATCGGCAGCGGGATTCTGTCATCAGAATAGGTTTTGGGGGCCTACTTTCAATGCGACTCAAAAGTTTCCCCGGTAAGTATGCAGTCGAGTTCATGACGCTTTTCGCGGATGACACGCTGATTTTCAGGCTACCAAGGAAAAGCGATCAATTCTTGGTAACGAAGCACGATGTCCATGATTGCTTCCTCATTCCATACGGTCCGAACCCCGCTGAATTGCTCCCAATGGGTCGGTCGAAGGAAGCACTGGCTGAGGATGTCGTCAGTCTGAAACAAGCATTTAGGGATCGGTTCAATATTCCTACTGCGAGCGACACGATCCCTTTGTCTCTGTTGTTGGAAGAACTACAGAAGGACGTTCACGGGGGGGGGGGGGGGGGGGGGGGGATGACTTTTGTAGATTGTTTGTTCTGTACAGCATGTCTATATTTCTTAATCCAACATCGAATTACACCGTTGATCTAAGTCTGCTGAGGTGTGTGGAGAACGTAGATCAGATCAGGAACTATGATTGGTGCACTCTTGTATTGAATGGGCTTGCTGCAGCCTGTCAAGACTATGTTCTTCATAAACCGACATACCTGCTCGGTTGTCTGCCATTTTTGATGATCACATACTTTCACCGTTTCCAGTACCGTGATCATCGTTGTCCGCACGATCTGCCGCTTATTAAGCATTGGGATCGCGAGCGGATGATAGATAGGCTGTATGGTGAATTTGTTGGTGGTGGGCTTGGTCGTCTTACCAAGTCAAAGGTGAAATACCCCCGTTGTCTACTTGAGGAGGTGGTGGACGAGGAGGTGGTGGATGACGGGGTGCCGCTGAGGATAACGAATGCCCCAACACCATCCGCGCACAAATCTGTGAAGTCCATAAACATCGAGCTAGCAGATGGCGTTGAGGATGATGCTGATCTAAGAGCTAAGGCGGTTGATGTAAGTAATAAGAATTTTCATCAATAAATTCAATGTGTTTATGTTCCTGTGTTCATTGAATACGCGTTGTTCGCAAGAATGGTGGTATTTGTCCATTTGTTCCCCTGATCTAATGGAACTCAGAAAACAATTTTGTTGTTGCTGTAGTTGCCTAAGTATGTTACTATAACTACCATATGTGTTACTTTAATGTTGATCACATGTTACTCTAATGAACCAGTGGTGTTACTTTAATTCAAATAATAAGTTACAGTCACCCCCTCAAACTAAAACCATTTGTTTATTCTTTGATGCAGGAGGTACATGAATTGTACCTCATGATGGCAAGGAATGCAGTTGCATTCCATGATTGGTGGATATCAGCCGCTTCCAAACTCAGAAGAATAACATCCGGCAAACCATTGAACGATGACCCCGTTCCGTCACAGGCCTCGCAAGACTTCTGGAGTGGAGAAGAGCTGCACCGGACGGTCGATGAAGTGTGCGAGGCGTACGCACATGCGAAGAACGCAGCGACCCAAGGCCCTGCATTCACAGGCCAGCCCACACAAACAGCAGGTTCGAGTATGCGTACAAATGTGGCGGGGGTTGAGGATGTTGTCACTGCTGATGAGGATGTTGTCACTGCTGATGAGAGTCGAGGTTGTTCCGACTTCGAACTGTACACGACGGCGGAGATGGTTGAGGCTGTTAACGGTGGTTCGGAGGACAGGGATCACCAAATTGATGAAGCGAATGTTATTGAGGATTTGTGGGTGGAAGTCGATGGACGGAAGGTCTTCCATCCTTACTTTCTCCATTCTGAAAAATATTTAGATTGCATGCAAGTTGTCGATGAGAAGCTTGGATGCTCTTATGACTGTGGAACACCTGAACCAGACCAGATAATAGTATCTGATTTTCTTGTCAGAAACAGTACATTGTTCAGGTCGGTTTTTAGTGTTCGGAAAGACGTAATGGATTACGTCTTTTATAACAATGACAAGTACAGTGCGAGGTATGTTTTCAATAGTGATCTAATTTCTTTACCTGATTTTATTTATCTATGTTATTTTTTTATCGATTGTCTTATAATTCATTCAAATTTTTTTAGTGAGATGCTGGTCAGGGTTGACGACTTTTTCAACGTCCCTCGTGATGAGCTCTCGACACTCCAGCCGGGGCAGCAGCTGTCGAACGCTGTTATCGATACCTGGTGTATACTTCTTAACAGCCTGGACGCGAGTCAGACTGTGCCACGTCCTACATCACGCTGCTTCTTTGGCGTTAGCCACATCGTAAGCTTGTCTGTGTTATTTTTATCACACCGACACAATCAACAAATAGTGTCACTAACATATCTAGAATGATCATTCGTAATAACCATTATCATGGGTTTTATTTCACATTAGGAATCAACATTCAGAATGAGTATGGTGTGTATACTGTTACTCATTGTTATTATATCCATAACTAGTGTTACTCTTACACATTAATACTGTTACTCTATCACAATAACAGGCGTTACTGTAAGGGTTTCATACTGTTACTTTAATTAATAATTAGTGTTACTCTTTCTTATTACCACGATCATGAACTGTTACTTCAACATGTGTCATGCAGAAAACAGTAATGAAGCTGTGGAAGGGCACAAAGAGTGGTGCAAAGGTCGACGTTGGCGATGAATTGTTCAACTTCTGGGACATCTGGACCGAAGTGAATAAAGACACCATAAACCTAGACTCTGACTTGGTACCTCTATATGAAACTCTTTATTACCCTTCATTACAGCTCTTTAACAATAATCGCCATAATCTTAATTACCAAATAACAGGTATTCGTCCCGGTGCTTTCGGACAACAACGACCACTACAGCTGTGCATGTATCAACTTCCTGTCAAAGCAGATTGAGTACCTAGACAACAGGAGTTATGAAGAAGAGGAATTCGAAAGCTTGCCATATGTCGGGATGGCAAAAATCGTCGTAAGTGAATTTGTGTTGATATATAATCGGACATTATTTTTACCTTCCGTCTCATTTTTTTTGTTGTCTTTTGTATGATTTAGGCTGTGGAAATGGGAAAGTACATGGTCAAAAAAGGTATCGTGAGGGGATCGGATGTCGCGGGCTTCCCTGTTGTCAACGTCCCATTCGCATGGCAGGGCGGAGGTTTCTCGGCGAACGACTGTGGTGTCTACCTCATGATACACATGATGCTCTACAGGGGGGAAGTGTTCGAATGTTGCCTTGGCACAATGGAGGCGAATAACCTCTATAGAGCGGAGATTGCGGCGACTCTGATCTTGTGTGACAACAATAAGGATAGAGATGAGGTTATAGCGAGGGTGAGAGAGTTTCTACACGATAAAGCGAATATCGCCATCGAGAGAACTATATCGAGTGTTGCGGGGTCTACCGGGGGTACCGCCAAGAGGGCAAGCGGGACAGAGAATCTTGAACGACCGTCGAAGAAGAAACGACCGTCGACATCTGACTCTAAAACCCCTGAAACCCCTGAAACCTCTGTCGCAGAGACAGTGCTTGACTCTGACTTCTCAGCGCGGACAAGATCCGCTCTGAAGAGCCGAAACCGTGGTGAGGGTGACGGACTTGGCTGCTCAATTGATTGTGGCGTTGAAGATGCAAACTCTCCCATGCTGTCACCGTTTCTATTGAACAACAGGACGTTGTTAAGCAAGATCCCCGTCCGTCGCAAAGACGTCGTGGACTACTGCCTTTTGGAGCTTACAACTCTCCAAAATTGGTACGCATTTACTGTAACATTAATGGGTGAATATTAAAACAGTTTTTTTGACGAGGTATTTTTTGTGTTTCCTTCAGCGACGAGGTTGCAAATTATTCTTTTCTGGCTACAATTGAGAGGAGTGACATACGTTCTATGTTACCGGGTCAGAATATGCAGTCGTGCATCATTGAATGCTGGTCGATGCTGTTGAACAGGCTTCCACCTCCCGCCACTGGTTCGGGCGAGACACCTACTACAGCATACTTTGGTTTAAGACATACGGTACGCATTACTGCTGCATCTGTGTACATATATTTCTATTTATGACCATGGTTCCAGGAGAATACACGTCCCTCAAAATCTGAATGGTGTTATTTTAAATATGAACTTGCGTTACTGTAATGTAGGAGACATGTTACTTTAATCTGTGTCTTTGCTGTACATGAATGGTATTTGTCTGGTGCGTAGTGAATGTGTTACTTCCTCACAGTTGAACCCAATCTGAGACACTTTGAATATGTTTGTAGGACTGTCTCTATGGGATGCTTGACGAGGATGAAGACGGCCCATCCACGCGGGCAGTGGACATCTTGATGTCCCATCTCAACCTTTTTAAAAGGAAGTGTGGTCGTTCTCTTAATTTGGAAGCTGATCTCATATTTGTCCCGATCAACATCGATTATTACTACTCATGCGTGTGCATCAACCGTAAGAATAGGACAATAGATCTCCTTGACCACCAACTTTACCCGAACGTGGAAGAAACAATGTTGTACAAGGCCGCAACGATAATGGTTAGTATATATATTCTAATATTTATTATTGCATACGGCCATCTGTTTTCTCACCTAATAACGTTGTTGTGGGTACACACAGGTGTCAACAATCAGCGATTTCCTCGATAAGCACAAAGTCCCTAATGCAGCTGATATTGTTACCTTCGAGTTTAAGGAGGTCATGTTTAAGTGGCAGAAACCGGGCGTAACATCTGACGAGTCGGGGATTTTCACCATGATGCACATGTTGATGTACGAGGGCCGTACATTCCACCACATAGACCTTGAGAGGAAGGTCAATAGACGGTATCTGGTGGTCCAACTTGCAGCCACACTTCTATTGGCAGACAATAACAATGTGCGATCGCAATTGTTGGACAACGTAGCGAAGTATGAGATCACTAGACAAAAAATTATCAATGGTCCGAAGAGCAAGCCAACAAAGGGCCGAAAAAAATAGCGTGTCTACTGAACCATGTCATCTCTTTTGTAACTACGATTTAATGGTTTCTATTCTTTATTAACCTGTCTAATTACATTTGTCTTTTCACTATCACCAATACATTGAAGCTGTGAAACTCTGTTACAATGACCAGCTGCACCTGTTACTCTAATTCACCCTTGGTGTTACTATTGGAATTATTGAAATTAACAATTTTTCTTGGTCTCACAATATGTGTGTTATACCGAAGCACTGTGTGTGTTACTTTAATGAACCAATTATGTTACTTTAAGTGATTAATGCCGGTTTTGACACTTTATGAACAAATTATGTTACTTTAAGTATGTTACTTTAATGTACAATGATATTGCAATCACCAACATTGCTGTCAATCACCAATTGCTGTCCTCACCTATTTCAGTTACCTCGATGCATTTTTTCTGTTACTGTAACAAGTGAATAGTGTTACTTCAACCCACATTAGATGTTACTCTAACCAAAAACACACGTATTAAGTAAATATAGTGTTAATTGCAAAAATGTGTACAGGAATAGTTATTTTTGTAAACCAGGGAAATCGAAAAAATTCTTATAATGTCAAAGACACTTGAGTATTATCAAAGCACTTCTTCATCGTCGGTGTCTTCTTCAGTTTCCTCTCCATCGATGTCTTCCTCTACTTCATCCTCGTCATCCGCATCATCGGTTTGCTTTGTAGGCTGTTTAGGGGGTCGTTCTGCGTAAGGATTTGGACAGTTTTGTTTGTCGTGGTGCGCCATCTGCTTGCAGTTATTGCACATGCGTTTCGGCTTTCTAGAAAGTGCGACCTTCTTTTCCTTGCTCGACAACATCCGCTTTCCGCTTCCCTTTGTCTTAGAAAACTTAGGAGGTAGTATCGTGATATTTTCTGATGTCGTACAACCAAGCATATTTTCCAGTTCCTGTGTCTTGCCAATATTCCCCCCACCAGTAACTGGCTGCCTCTGCAACCTGAACTCCCGAATTAATCCGCACAAGCTTTCCACATCTGCCTTGTCTCCTGCCCTTAGAAGTCCCATTGTCTCATGGATTTCTGACCACAATCTCGACATCTCTATCTGTTTTCTGTCGATGATGTCAGTGTTTTCGCCGTCTAATCCTTCATCACTGATACGAGCAATGCGAACAGCCTCCTTTGTCCACCTTTTGGTTACCATGTTTTCGGGTATAGTGTTCAGCCCTTTCGATGAATATATCCAGATTACGTGTCTACACAATATCCCTCGCAAATTGAACAACCGACATGTGCAGCTTGATTCAGACGTACCTGGACAGATTCACATCCATTCTTTCAATCAGCAGAGACAGCAAAGACATTGGATATAGTGGTTTGCAAAATGTAATGTATTGCAGAAAGTGTTACTTTTTGGAATGTGAAATGTTACTGTAATTCATGGTCTGTGTTACTTTTATGCGTTTACAACACAGATGTCCAATTGCCATCCATAGTTACTCCAAATCATTATATGTGTTACAGTAATGAACGACTGGTGTTACTTTAAGGATTAATGAGTGATTTTTAAGGAGTACCTGATATATACTTGACCGTAAACTCCTTATCCCTCGTAGCATCCCTAACCAAAGTCTCCTCAACCCCGTCCTTCTCAAGGAAGCCCTTCACGCTGCAAGTACCCACAGAAAATTTCACCTCCTTCTGGAATTCTTCAAATGCGGCGTGGGTGTAAATTTTCGAAGCGTGATGTTCAATTGGCAGGTGGGTTGCTGTTTTTGGAGAAGCTTGTGCATTGTCATTGTCGAGTTTTTTCTGTGTATACCGTTGCTGGTCCATGGCACTCTCGAATCGCATCCAGAATTCGACCAACGTCCCCGATTTTTGTTCGAATCTCTTGAAGAAACTGTTCTCACTCTCCGACCTTTGCGTGGTTCGCATTAAGCTGCCCATCTTCAAACACCTGCAATGTGCCATCACCCACTGTCCCCTGATGGTGTATGTAGTTGAAAACCACTCGTCATCGCCCCCATGGAACTCCTCCATTATGGCACACCATTCCGCGTCGAACTCGTCTCCATCAATCTCCACATCCCATACTATAGCATTTAATCTCTTCAAAAAATCCTGGTAGTCACTCCGGGCTGCACCGTATTTGGCAGGAACCTTGTTCAAGATATGCCACATACAGAAACGGTGTAGCGCCGTCTTAAACATTTTCTTCACCGCTGGTATAATGCCCGGATCTTGGTCGGTAATTATATACTCCGGCTCCTTACCTCCCATTGCAGTCAGAAATCTCTCAAACACCCAGACGAACGATTCATAATCCTCGTGCGCTATTAAAGCGCCAGCAAAGGTTACCGATCGTTTGTGATGATCAACGCCTGTGAACGGCGTGAATATCATCCTATATTTGTTCGTCCCGTACGTTGGGTCGAACGAAACTGCATCCCCAAATAACTGGTAGTTACGTCGCGCCTCACCGTCAGCCCAGAAAACCTTGCTCACACTCCCATCTTCATCCAGGTCGTAGTCAAAATAGAAACCCTTCCTATTCTTAGCCATGTCTTTGAATCGATCGATGAATAGCTGACCGTCCCTCTCATGTAGGAAGCACTTTATATCACTCCCCCAGTTTTTGAAGTCAACCAAGCTCGCACCCACGTTTGCGAATCCCTCTACCTGCTCCTTGCACAAGTTGTATGTCCGCGTTGCGCCGATCTTCAGCTGTAAATAAGAATAAAGCGTTGCAGCAATATGACGTTAATACACCAGTTGTGTTACTGTTGTACTTAAGCAGTGTTACTCTATAGACTCACTGGTGTTACTCTATCAAATTTTACACCAGATTATGTACATAATGATCTAATCCAGGTGTTACTCTTATGCTTACGTACTGTTACTGTATAGAATCACTTGTGTTACTTTAGCAGAAGTAACTAGATCATGCAGACATTGGTCTAATCAAGCTGTTACGACCTACTCACATGTGTTTCTATAAAAAAAATTGTGTTACTCCATACCCGCGAATTATTCAAGATCATTTGCTTGTGGTACTTTGTTAGGTTCCTCGAGAGCTTTTGGAATTCTCTGTCTTTCGGTGAGATTAGTTCGTGGTTGTGGCCAATGTGGAACCTATCAATCTTGAGAATGCCTCCTTTATTGAACAGCCTAATCCTTGCCTTGCAACCGCAGCGACGGACTTTCGTCTTCTTGTTAATCGCGTCCACAACAACTACTTCCCCATCTACACCGTTAACAACTTTCACAGCTGCAGGTGTATTGTTAACAGCCTTAACAGAGTTCGTATAACCCTGTCTGTTGCAGACTAGGAGCTTCGACTTTATCTCACCACCGTGCCATCGCTTCGTGGTGTACTTCCTCACGTCGAAACCGCAAGCCAGCGCGTAGATTTTGTAAAATTCCACTGCCTCATCAATTGTCCCGAATACCTGCTCCATGTATGGAGTGAAAACCTCACCCACATCTCTGCACCATTCCTGTGCATTCGGCTCTTTACCATTGCTTCCTGCCAAAAGGTAAGAAGAGTAACGCCAATGGGAATAAGTGTTACTGTAACTCATAAGTTGCGTTACTTTAAATATAAGAGGATGTTACTTCAACGACAGCGCGAAAAATCATTTTTTAGAGTTACATTTTTGTGTTACTTTAATTACAATTAGGTATTACTTTAATTCATTACTTGTGTTACTTCAATGCAATGTGTGCTTCAACATAGAGCAAAACAATAATATCGGTGAAACAATAATATCAATGAACCATAATATTAATCCATGATTAATCAAACGAATTAAATTTCACCTTTTCCAGTGTTCTCTTGTGCGGTCGCATCTGTGGCGCAGGTACCTGCACAGAATCAAACAGCGTTACATCAATGCAAATACTGTGTTACTATAATTGGTAAGTGGTGTTACCCTAACGTGTACAATACGTTACTCCAGCATCATCAAAACCCTATTCCTTAACGTTTCATTTGTGTTACTGTAATTACAATTAAGTGTTACTTTAATTTAGAAGGCATGTTACTTCAGCGACGAATCTGCGTTATTTGATATCAAAAAAATGTGCGTCAATGGATATCAGGGAAAATCTTTAAAAAAACCCATAGAGAACTGTAATCTATGGAGATCGAGATATCAAAATACCATTGATGCGAAACTATGAATCAAAACGCAATGACATCAAAAAGACGCAAATTGAAATGAAATATCATTGAAAGAACTATAAACATGAAGATCGACGTAAAAAAAAACACAATTTGACGCGATAAAACATTGATATGAAAACGGAGATTGAAAGTAATATTACTATTGAAATCCGTGAAGAAAAAACGAATAAAAACGTGAATGAATCACAGAAACTCACCATTGTTATAATCGATTAGTTGCTTATCGACCGTTGAAGACGATGGTGCGGTCATTGAATCCATTGTAGCAGATTTTCGAGATCAAAAACGATGAATTAGCGTGAATGAAGAAAGGGTTTTTCTGGTTTTTAGGTGTGAATGAGCGTGGGATTGAAATGAACGTGAATGATAGGAAGTTATTTGTTTCCTAAATTCTTGTGAGTTATTTTAGGAAAATGAATCTCCCTTTTTTTTTTTTTTTTTTAAATTGGATGCATCTTGTCCATCCATCCTCATCCCATCCAATGGATGGGATGAGGACTTAAGGACTCACAAAGAGTAAGGGACTCATTTGAGCTTTACTCTCTCTCTCTCTCTCTCTCTCTCTATATATATATATATATATATATATATATTGATTATTATTATATATATAAAGTAAGAACTTTTCGAGCAATGCTATTGGTCCATTGCATCAAAACTTAACTTAGGAAAGTATCATTAATAATACAAAAAAGAAAAGTAGTGAATCTTTTAATTATTATAATATAATTAATCTACTATATTAATGTGATATTTTATATTCCATATAAATATAAATGAATATTGATACGAATATGTAATTGAAGATATACTTGTGTGCGAGGTACTTTAATTAGTCTTTCTAACTATAATGTACGTTTATAATTTAATTTGACGTTTACCGCAAATATTACCTACCTAGAAACACATTCACGTATGTGGATAGTATTCGTTTACTATTATGCATACTAACTTGATGTCATTATCAACGTCACTAAAAATCAGTCCGTGCATCGCACGGGCTTTCCAACTAGATTTTGTATATATTTTATATATATATATATGAACTTTTCGAGCGATATGACTGGTCTAAATTTTTTAATATAATTTTTAAGTTAAACAAAGAATATGAAAATTTGTATATGAAAAAAATCCTACTCCACCTAAGACTCGATTTTTTAAAAATTTAAATAAATAATATAGGAATTTGTATAGGAAAAAAAGCTGCTCCATTTAAGACTAAAAAATTATCACTATATAAACCGATAATTATAACCTCATAAGGCACAAAAATTGGACAGTGAAAGTGTGAAACGCTTAGTTAATTCTGTTTTAAGACTATAAACGAAAAATATTTTAAATTTTAAAAAGAGTTCTTAAGAATATATAAACTTTAAGTTAAATTGTCCCACATTGAAGAATTATAATTCTATAAATAAGGGTAATTATTCGTCATTACATATGAACAAAAAATATTTTGAAGTCTTAAAAAGAACGCTCTTATGAATATAAACTTAAGTTAAATTGTCTCACATTGAAAAATTATAATATAATGTGATAAAATTCTATTATTTAAATAAGAGTAATCATTCTTTCTAACTTTCTTAGATATTAACTAAAATTCTTTTGAATCTTAAAAAATCTCTCATATGTTCTCATTTTACCCAGTGAATATTTATATCTACATATATTTATGAGCAAGGTACTTTAAATAGTCTTTTATTCTAACTACAATGCATCATATATAATGTCATAATTTAATTTGACGTTTACCGTATATATTATATATATATCTGATAACGTGAAACACATTTACGTATATGGATAATATTGTCTTACTATTAACCATACTCTTAACTTCGATTGACTCTCTATTGTTGTAGAGTTTTACAAATTTATGCAATCATCCAACTTGGTGTCCTTATCAACGTCACTAAAAAGCGGTTCGTGCATCGCACGGGCTTTCCGTCTAGTGTGTGTGTGTGTGTGTGTATATATATATATATATATATATATATAGAGAGAGAGAGAGAGAGAGAGAGAGCTTAATGATTTGGTACAATTTACCTTGTATTTACAACCATTCAAATTTAATTAAATCAAGGGTGAAGATTAAAACTTAAACTGGAAACACAAAGCTCACCAAGCTCACAAAACCCTAAAGCAAAACTGAAACAAAAATCAAAACCTCACCATACTCACAAAACGCTCATCAACGCTCATCAACCTCACCACCTTTATTGTGATTTTCGATCTTCTGAAATCAGGTATTTAATTTATTTTTTTGTATCAATTTCAATCGTACTGTTATTCAATCGTACTTTCGATTTTTTCACTCTAATTTTCTGATTATTTTTTTACATTTAATGAAACTTTTGTTTCTGTATCAATTTTTTTTTTCACTCCAATTTTCTGAAATCAGGTATTTTCGATTTTTTTTTTCTCATGATCAATTTGTGATTTTCAATCGTACTCTAATATTTTTTTTCGTTTGCTGTTAAATTTTCACTCTTGCTAATCAAATTTCTGATTAATCGAAACTGCTGATCAAATTTACGTGTGTTCAATCGAAATTTACGTGTGTTCACAAATTTACGTGTTTTCAATCAAATTTTTGATCGAAATTGCTGATTGCTGATTGAATAGATGGGATTCAAGAAATTCAATGTTTTCAATCTTTAATCTCCGTACCGCAACGCTGCTATTTCTTTCCTCCTTATTTACTGTTCTCGGTGTTTTTTCTGCCCGGATTTCGGCTGCTCTGCCTGACCAAATTTACGGATTTCTGCCGCTCTGTTGTACTCTGCTGCCAGTTGGTTCTGTTGCGTTTTGTTGCCTGTCCAGTTTCTACCGCTCTGTTGTAATTTGCTGTTGTATTGTTACTGTCGATGCTGCCTTTGTCTTTCACTGTCGTTGTCGCCTTTATTTTGGTCCATTGATGCCTCGGTTTTCTCTGCGTTCACAGAAAGAAGTCAAATGTCGCCTTTTATTGACTTTAGAGTCTAACATAAAATATTGCAAATATTGCTTTATGTATGATCAATTATTGCATGTTGTCTATACAGTTATTCTAATCCCCAATTCCAATTATTGTGAGGTGCATATTCAGTTATTGTAAGTTGTTTAGTAAACTTCTTTTCTTTTTTTTTGCTTATTTAGTTATTTTATAGTATTTAATTACTTATTCTAAAGCTGTAATCATGGTATTGTATTTCAATATGCATTTTTGAAATTAAACCAAACTCCCATTGATTTCATATATATATATATATTTGAAATTTCTTTCGAACAATCTCATTGGTCCGTTTCATCAAAACTCAATTTAAAAAAATATCATAAAAAATACAAAAAATAAAGCAGAGAATCTTTTAACTATTAATCATAATATATTCAATCTATTATATCAAACAGAGAAGCTTTTATTATAGTTAATGTTAATCTATTATATCCTTTAAATTTCATTTAACAAAAAAATTTATCGTAAAAAAAATTATAAAGAAAAAATAATTAGATTTGTGATAGAAAATGATTTCATTAGAGTATAAATTTCATATCATTTGTTTCATTCGAAAAAGTGATGAATTTATTACATATCCCTATTTTATTAAAGTAATGTCAAATAAACCTTTCACAATCATCCTCACTAAAAAACGATGATGTGTCGGCACTACAATTTTTTAGGGAGTAAAATATTAATTTGAGGAGAAGCTACTAATGTACAACAATAATAAAATAACCGCTTATTAAATTAAAATGAAACCATCCATTAAAATTAGCATCAATAACTATACAAATTATCATGGATACAATATATTGTCGAATTGATCATCATTTATAAAACAAAAACTAAAAAAATGATATAGTAAAAGAAATTCCTACAAATTTCGTAAGATTATGAACAACATTTTGAAATTTCTTCGTTATAACAAATTGTTTAAACGCAATTCATGCGATTTCTGCACGGGTTAACATTTGTATTTTAATGTAATACGTAAGTAAAAAATGACGTGTATGTCATCATGAAATTTTATCATAAAATAATACGGAGTATGTCACAAAGATTTGAATTAAGAAAATAAGAACTACAAGTTTTTGATAATAAAATGTTAAAAATTTAAGAAAGAGTCTTATATTTTTCTCTTTGTTATACAATTCATGAGACTAACTATTGTTACACAAATTCTCAAGTGAGAGGTCTCACAATAATGTGAGATAATTTTCAATATGTTACATAACTACATAAGTACGTACAACGTTTGATTTGCTATAAATTGCATTACTCTATGAGTTGAGTTATGAGTCAAAACCAATTATTTAATTATTCTAACTTCGTAAAAAAATCGTATAACGAACTATGTATACGTAGTACAGACTACTGAGTATATTAATACAACCCCGTGATTTTTCACGGGGCTTAATACTAGTAAAGATAGTAAGTTATCCTACATCAACAAATTATAATAAGGTGATGAAATTTTATATTATAAATAAGAGTAATCATTATGCACCCAAAAAAAGGTATTCGTTCTTACATATTAACCAAAAAATCTTTTGAGTCTTAAAAAGAGTTTTTAAGACTATAACCCATATCGAAAATAAATAAGAGTATATATTATAAGAGTTTTTAATAAATAAGAGTTTTTAATAAATAAGAGTATACTTAATAAGAGTTTTTAAGATGAGGTTATGGAATTCTATATTATAAATAAGAGTAATCATTGTTTTTAAATATCAAGTAACCATCTTTTGAATCTTAAAAAAGTTATCAATAAGACTACAAACTTAAAATTATAACATATTGAAAAAAAATTAAAATAAGGTGATGATTCTATATTATAAATAAGAGTTAATCTACTGAGGATGGCTTAGCCTAGTGGTTAAGATTAGGTGCTCTGGGACTGTAGGTTTCAGGTTCGAATCCCCCCTCCCCTATATTTAAAATTTATTTTTTAAGTTAAATAAAATATTGTATATTATGAAAAAAAATCCTACCCCACCTAAGACTCGATTTTTTTTAAAATTTAAATAAAGAATATAGGAATTTGTATAGAAAAAAAATCCTATCTCATTTAAGACTAAAAAATGATCACTATATATTATCACCTCATAAGGCAACAAAAATTGGACAACGACAACGTGAAACGCTGAGTCAATTCTGTTTGATAATTGTTTTAGTATTTATTTATTCACCCTCAAAAACAAAAATTTAAATTTTGAATTTTTAAAATTATTATTAATTATTATTATAGAATTAATATATTTTTTAATTTAAATAAAAAATATATAGAAATTTGTGTAGGGAGAAAATAATTCTACACCAGTATTATTATGATGAGGTAATGAAATTCTATATAAATAAGAGCAATAATTCGCTCTTAGATATCAACTAACAATCTTTAGAATCTTAGAAATGCTCATAAGATTATAACTTAAATAAAATAAGAGCAATAATTCATTCTTATATATCAACCAACAATCTTTTGAATCTTTAAAAAAGTTCCTAAAATTATTATAATCTTAAATAAAATTATCACACGTCAAAAAATTATGATGAGGTGATGAAATTCTATATAAATAAAACTAATTATTCGTTCTTAGATATAAACCAACAATCTTTTGAGTCTAAAAAAAGACTCATAAATAAGATTATAAACTTAACTAAAAAAACTTCCATATCGAAAAATTATAAAAGGGAGATGATATTCTATATTATTATTCTTGAGATTTTAAATAAAAGATATCAAAATTAACTAAAAATTATCCCACATCGAAAAATTGTGATGAGATGAGGAAATTCTTTATTATAAATAAGAATAATCATTCATTTTTCGATATCAACTAACCATCTTTTGAGTGTTCAAAAAATCACCTAAGATTATAAAATTAAATAAAAATTATCCACATCAAAAAATTATGATGCAGTGATGAAATTCAATGTAATAAATAAAAGAAATCCTACTCTTTTATTTTTAGTCATAAAAAGAACTTAAGAACAATCATTTGTTCTTAGTTATCAACCAAAAAACTTTTGAGTCTTAAAAATAGCTCCGAAGATTATAAACCTAAGTAAAATTATCTCACATCGAAAAATTATGAGGTGATAAAATTTTACCTCCTCCTGTTTTAATTTCCCATTTGGCATTTGGATATAATACTCCACCCAATTATTAAAAAGTGGGAAGATAAAATAAAACCGGAGGAAGTATATTAACTTAAGTAGAATTATTCCACATGGAAAGATTATAATGAGTTGGTCGAATTTCTATATCATAAATAAGAGAAATAATTCGTGTTTAAATATTAACCAACAACTCTTAAGGCTATAAATTTAAGTAATTTATCCCACATCGAGAAACTATAATAAGTTAATGAAATTCTATTATATAAATAAGAGTAATCATTCGTCTTTAGATAATCACTTGAAATTTTTCGGGACCTAAAAAGAGCTCTTAATATTTTAATTTAAATAGAATTATCTCACATCGAAAAATTGACGAGGTGATGAAATTTTATATAATAAATATGATAAATAATTCGTTTTTAGATATTAACAAAAAAACTTTTGAGTCTTATAACAACTTTGAAGGTTATAAATTTAAGTAAAGTTATTCTTAAGTAGAATTGTCCCACGTTGAAGAATTATGACGAGGTGATGAAATTTTATATCATAAATTGGAGAAATCATTCGTGTTTAGATATTAACCAAAAATCTTTTGAGTCTTATAACAACTCTTAATGTTATAAATTGAAGTAAAATTATTCCACATTGATAAATTATAATAAGGTAATAAAAATTCTATTATATAAATAAGAATAATCATTCATCCTTAGATATTAACCAAAAATATTTCTGGAATAACGAATGTACATCATCAGTGTACTTACCCGTCTTTGGAGGCTCATGAACCATTTTTCCTAACCCCAACCTGAAATCATCAATTAATTACGCAATAGCTCAATTTAGTGTCGTTATCAACGTCACTACCAAGCGGCCCATGCATCGTTATTTGACTAAAATTATATTTGTGGTACAAAATGTTTTCATTAGAGTAAAAATTTCATTTTATTTCCCGAAAAAAATGTGATGAGTTTATTACTTATAAAAGATGTGAAATTATCACACATCGAAAAATGATCATATAGTACTGATGGAACTCTATATTATAAATAAGAGCAATAATTTGATCTTAGATATCAACCAACAAACTTTTGAGTCTTAAAAAAGTTCCTGAGATTATAATCTTAACTAAAATTATCCCACATCGAAAAATTATGATGAGGTCGTGAAATTCTATATAAATAAGAGCAATAATTCGTTCTTATTAGATATATCAACCAACAATCTATTGACTCTGACTCTTAAAAAAGCTTCTAAGATTATAAACTTAAGTAAAATTATTCCACATCGACAAATTATTATGAGGTGATGAAATTCTATATAAATAAAGAGCAATCATTTGTTCTTACATACAAGCAACAATATTTCGAGTTCGTACTTGTGTGCGAGGTACTTTAATTAGTGTTTCTACCTACAATGCACACCTATAATTTGATTTGACGTTTACCGCAGATAATACATTCCTAGAAACACAATCACATATGTGGATAGTATTCCTTTACTATGCCTCCTATAATTTGATTTTCCGTTCACCGCAGATATCACCTCTCTAGAAACACATTCACGTATGTAGATAGTATTCCTTTACTATTAGTGTAGACACCCGCATTTGGCTGCTAGTGTCTATAACGGTCTCCAACAAAACACCCGATGATGATCGGACGCGAACGTGCTTTAACGCGCTCGGATATGGGCTCAAAATCGTTAGTATTTGGCTTGGGCTTTTTACGGAGTACAAATCTCACAAAACCAACCTCAAATTCAGGCCCAGTGAGTCGTTTCCAATCAAATAAGACTAATTTGGGTCAAAACCGACACTGAAAATAAAACCATCTTTTGGCGACCGGGTCAAAGCCCGGTCAAAGACGAGTCCGACATAAAGATATCAGCCATATACACTTCTACAAGAGAACCCAAGCAACCAAATCTCTTCAAAAAGGATAGAATTTCCTTTCCAAAATATCTCCCTCCGTCCAGACCCACTCGGTCGAGTGGATCTGGCCCACTCGGTCGAGTAGGCCTACTCGGCCTGTAATCCCCCAGAAATTCTAACGGAATATAGTGGCGGAAACATTGTAGAGTGGGATTAAAACACACTGACAAACTATATCTTATAAAAAGAAATGGTAAGTCAATACAAATGCCTCTTTTTACAAAAGAGCTAAAAATAAAATCTCCAAACGGGTTTATACAAATCCATAAATAAACATGAATGAAGGAAGAGTAGGATCCACGCTACTCGCTAGCTCACACCCAAAACCCAGCAGCAAATACCTGTGATGTTATAAACATAACAGCCACGTCAGTGGGAAGTAACTCGGACGTTCTCCCAGCCATATTATATCATATGGAAAAATAATATTATTAATATATCAAAATACTTAAAATGAAAAAACATAAAAACGATATAATAAAAATAATTATTCGGAGAAAACTTAAAAATATTTGCCAACCTGCAAATCAAAACAAATCGATAACAATAAAAATATTCAAAAATGGCGTCATGGATAAGATTAGTGTAGAATCTAGACTTTCACTAGGATAATACTATAAACTAGCTTCGAGAACTGTAGACTTAACTCATAACATAATCCAGTCTCTAACTAGGCAACTCAACTATAACAGGACTGCGTGCAGCGAGGTCCTGGTTTAAGCAGTGTACACCCCTCCTAAACAACAAATATGTCTAGTTCAGCTGACGGCGACTAACACGATGCAATATCTAGCTTAAGGTAAAAACATACACTCTCCTGGGCGAAACTGCGCCCAGTTCAACGACCAAATGTGCCCCAAATAGACACACCGACTTTATAGCTGATGACAAAAACGTACATCCCAGACTATATTACTCTAAACCCACACTTGTCCTTATTCCATAACTCCAAAACAAGCCATTATCGATATAAACAAAAGATATAATCATTAGAATAATATGAAGGTAAAAGGAATAAACATTTTATATTAAAACAGAAACTTTCTATAAATAGAAACTTACTAATTTTAGAAACTTACTTAAAATAGAAATATTGTTATAGAAAATACGTAACTGATTAAAATAAGTGAAATTTATAAAAATAGCATTTCTAACGAAATTAAAATTTTATTATTATCGTCATTATCGTAACTTTAATATATTTCTAAATTGGTTACTCAAAATATAAATAAAATATAATAAGTCATTATATTGTATTTTATAAATAAATAGGAAATCGAGTTAAAACTATAAATTATAGAAAAGAGATATTTTAAGAAAAACGATATCAAAATTAATTGAGTCAATAAGTTTTATAAATGAAATGAGATATCCAAAACTTCAAATTATTTTTAACAAATAGCTTTTATTAATAAATATTACGGATTTTACTAAAAATAGTCAATTGAAAACAAATAAGAGCGAAATTATTAGTGAAAATAGTCTCGACTAAAAATGTATTTAAAACAAAATCGACTACTTCCTCATTTAATATAAATCGTAAAACGAAAATTAATTTATTGAATGAATATATAAATCTCGATTATTATATTAAAATACGATTTTAAGTTAAAAAATTAGAAATTAACGAAATATGACGAAAATACGAAATTGATATTATTTAGTTACTAGGGTCACGATAACCAACAAAATATTATAAACGATCATAGATAATAAAATTACTAACGATTTATAAAACGATATCGAAAGTGTAAAAGTATTTATAAGGCATACGATTTAAAATTAATATTATTAGCAAATAATAAATAGCTAAATTAGAAAACCGAAGTTAAAATATATACTACATACTACTATTCAACATACGATATAAAATCAAGTAACGTCCTAAAGTTACCTCGCGAGTAATCGTCAATGCACTCCCTTCAATCCATATGTTAAGCTTCGGAACTTCAATAGTAACGTCTTTAGGCTCCACGTTGTAGAATCGTTAGTCTTCTAACGTAAATCGAGTTGGCACCACAAAAGAAAGAGAAAAGTGTTGAATTCAGGTACAATCGATAAATCCAAATAACGAGGAAGGCTAGAATAAAAGAATGGGTCAAGATAGATTATACCCAAGTGGAGAAGCAAAACAACAGTAATCGTCGATTGAAAAGGGAGAAAAACAACGAGGAAATGAAGAACAAACTAAGACGGAGAAAGCAGCCGCACAAAAACGAGGCCGACACAGTACACACGAGAACAGTGAGCATAATTAGTGCGACATTAACAGCAGCGAACGAGTAACAGCGGAGGGCAACTGAACAAAGGACGACATCCGAACGGAGAAATGACCGAAATCGGCAACAACAAAGCATCAGCAAACGGACAAACAAAACAGTAGCACAAACAACAATCTCGGAAACCGAACAAAATAAGAATTCGATAGAAATGACCAGCAGAAACGGATTGAAGAAAAGAAGATGAAGGAGAAGAAAAGATATGACGCAATAAACAGCAGCAACACGAATCAACGACAGCAACTGACAACAGCAAACCGCAGCCGAAAAGCATCGAACAACAACGACAACAAGAAGCACGAAAAAAAGGGAAGGAACAAGAAGAAACCCGAGACAAAATAGACAGCAGAAACACGCAGAAATTAATAGTTACCGCAACAGTAAGAAGAAGAAAATGGAGAAGGAGTATCAAACGCACAAGGAGGAAAAGAAGGAGAAGACGAGAAAGAAGACATACGGGCAGCAGCGGCAGCATCGAAGCACAATAGCGGCAACAGCAGAACGTAACAGAGGACGGAAACAGGGGATCGGTAGAGAGTGCGACGACGAACAGCAGCAGAGCCGAGGTCTCATGTAGACAAGGGACGAAGATGAAAAGGGGAAAGGGAATACGTTGAATAGAGGGAGACCAAAAGAAAAAGGGTGCGTGAATGCGAAAGAAAAAAAAAACAAAGAGGAATGAATGAGTGAGGATAGGTTTAAGCGGTGGAATCAAAGAGGGCTGACGAGGGGTTTAACGTAGTAGTGGGATACATTGAATCAAATGGGAAAGCAAAACGTTGGAAACAAAAGGAATGGGAAATGAATCCGTTCAAAATAAAGTGGGTCGGAAATACGGATTGATTAAATGAATCGAGTAGGAGACAAATTTTGTAACGATAAGTTGACTGATCCACGAATCGAATAAAAAATGAGTTAATAAAATTAAATAAATAATCGGGCCGACAAATAAAATGAGTAATTAAAGTATTCGGGACGAAAACGAGACCTATAAATAACTAGACGATGAAATAGTATTTATCGATAAATAATAAACTTTTGACGAAGTGAATTAAATTGATTTCTCGAGGAAAGGTAATAAATGTTTTGACGAAACTAAAAATAAATAAACTTCGAGCCAAAATAGAAATTCGAGCTTAAATATAAATAAATAAAAGAATTAAGAATTTAAATCGCCAAAATAGACTTCCGATAAGAATTAAATTAAATGTATAAAATAAATCGAAAGAGAAATAAAAATATGTTTTAAATATAAGAGTTTCCGAGATAAATGGAATTTTAGGAGTTTGAAACGATTAAACGATAAATCCGCTTTATAATAATTTTAAGAATTACGAGTTAAATCATAAATAAAATAAAAATACGAATATAACTTTAATTTAATTTACTTTATAAAATCAGGGGTGTTACACGGCCCACATAGCCGAATCCTAAGGAAGTCACACAATTCACGAGTCACCCGTCTAGGTGTCTTTTCCGAGTCGTATTCCTTTTCAGTCTTTTCCTTGGTCGGGATGTACTGTTTTGATTCCAAGATCTGGGTCAGTTTCTGATTACGCGGTATTCTTACTGACAGCCACCGGTAACCAGACACAAGCGCAAATTGGAAGAATCCTTGAACAAGTTGTCAGCCTCATTGGACGCTATGGTCGTCAAGCAGACTCAGATCGAGGCCCAATTGACAGTTATAAGGTTTGCCAAATAGCTATTGTTACTCGTTTGAGTGCCGTGGAGCAGGGGACTCCTGCCGCTGGGAGTGAGACCACTGGGCCCCCAACTGAACTAGTTAGCGCGGTGCGCCGACTAGAAGAACAGGTTCACCTAGTAGAGGAAAACAACATCCATCGGGAGAATACCCGAGAGTACTCCCTGGTGAATGACATGTTGCCCGCGAACCTCAATCTCACGGGCTTACCCAAGTTCGAAGGAACCAAAGACCCGTTACTACATGTACGGGCCTTCAAAAAAATCATGGCTATCAAGGGGGTTGATTCTTTGATGTTCAAGAATCTCTTTGTCGCATCCCTAGAGAAGCACCCAAAAGCCTGGTACTACAGGCTGGACCCCAAGAAATATCCAACTTGGGATGACGTGGCAACGGAGTTCGCTCGGAATTACGCTGATAATACCGAGATCCAGACCACGACGCGCTCCTTGGAGGTTATGGCCTAGGAGCCCAAAGAAGGTTTTACCAAATATCTTCAACGCTGGAGGGCCGAAAGTGTGAAACTGGTGGACAAGTCCAGTGAAAAGACTTTAGTGGAGAACCTCCTCCCCTCCTACGGGGTCCATCTCTGGTATGCTATCATACCCAATTTCACCACTTTGGCCGAAATGGGGATGAGAATCGAAGATGATTTGAGACTAGAGGGCCTTACCAATGCATCTAGCAAGGGATATCAAGGGGCTACTTCTTCCACTACCAAGCCCCCAGCTGCAACTCGCAGCATTTTCGACGCGGTTAACCTACTAGATGCCTCGTCCAAAAAGAATACCCCATCTAGGGTATTCACCGATATAGGGTCCACCTATACCTATGCCTTATAAAGGTTGTCCTCCAAGGGCCTGATCCAACCGATAGGCCCAACTCCTGAGGTCCCGGTCGAGAAACGCTCCAAAAGCTACAATGTCCAGGCCTATTGCCAATATCACCGAGGTAATGGGCACGATACTGAAAAGTGCTGGAAGTTGAAGCACCTAATCCAGGACTTAATCGAGAGTGGGAAAATACCATTGCATGGGGACAAACCGAGCAACAAAAGAAAACCCCTTCAGCGCCCATGCCATCTTCACCGGGGAGGTGATCGACTGTTCTCACCTCATTTCTCCTTTCATCCCACAAGTTAATGAGATCTGGTTCGATGATGAAGATGATGTTTACCTGGCTAAAGGGGAGGCTGTCCTCATCACCCCTGAAGAGGTCCAAAAGTCTAAGACCAAAGCCTTAGCCAGTAACCACCTTGCTACAGCCGATCGTCCTTATCAAGCTACTAGCTCTAAGGACACCCCTATCCCGACAACCGTGACTGAACCTGCCAGGACGGAAGGTGCCCTTGAAGAGCCGAGCACTAACACGACTCTAGTCAAACAACTGTAGAAGGCTCGAGTTGACCTCACTATATGGCAACTCTTAGTTAGCTCGCAAAAACATAGGAAAGAATTTACTAAGGCTCTCGATCAGATCAAGGTCGACTCCCTGGTTACCCCCACTGAAATGGTAGCCACCATAATGCCCCATCTCAAGGGCAAATCCAAAGAAGAAGACCCGTTAATTACCTTCTCTGAGTCCGACCTGCCACCATTCGGGGCCACCCATAACTTGGCCCTATACATCACGGTGATCTGTCGAGGGAAGTATCTCTTGATGACCCTACACTACTACAAAACATCAAATAGACAACTATTTTTTTTGCAATAGACAACTGACTTACAGCAGTTGAGTAGTTTGGAGTTGTATATTACACTAAGCATAGACATCTGTTTTACAACAGTTGTCTATTGACTAATAAACAACTGTTTTTTAAAACAGTTGTGTATTACATATATGGACAACTATTTTTTGAAAACAACAGTTGTTTATTACTGTTTTTATAAAATAATAGTTGTCTATCACTCTTATAAACAAGAGACTTTTGTGACCGATGTCTTTTATGAGGTATATAGATATGTGCTTATATACACGTATACATATTTTATGTTTTTTAATAATTCTGTAATACATATTAACAAAACACAAAAAATGAATACCATACCGAATAATTGAACAAAAGAAGTTACATTTTTATAAAATCCAACATTCCAAAGGTACATAAAATCATTATAAAAAATTCAAAAGATACACCTAAAATCATTATCCAACGTCCAAAGGTACCTAAAACCATAATCCAACTAACACCTTGTCCACATAAGATAATCCGATGCATCATGTACGACTAATTATTAAGAAAACAATCCGTCCATAATCCACGAACCTCGTCAATATCTTCTTGAGAATATGGCCTAATATCCTTGAAATGCTACAAAATCAATAATATAAATGAACTAATTATTTTGTTTCAATTATGTGCCTAAAACAAATGATTGAAACAAGAGAAAGTGTGAAAACCCAAGTCTTACACGTACCATGTAGAATATCCCAGCAAAAAAAAATTACAAGTTTATAACCAATGGAGTGAAAGACATACGTGTCCATATAAAAATAATACGATATGAAATAAAACCCTGAATTTTTGGACATGATATGATTTCCCATTATGAACACTTAGTATTAGGATAAGCAGATCAAGAGCCAAATACGAGTAATGGACATTTAACTTAGTTGTTTTGACTTGAAAATAAAATTAGATGACCCAACATGAATCCAATGACCCAAAAGGGCAAAGGATGACGGTGATCGGATAAAACCCGGACTTGAAATAGTCAGACCTACTTTAATTTGATCCGAGTGATTCAATTGCCACCTCTAAAAGAGTAAGAGTGCAAGCGCATGTCTGAGCACATGTATGGGTAGAGCTCGATTGGTCTTTTTTACCCCTACTTGTGAATGGATAGAGTACATTTCAAACAGTATCTAGGAAAGTAAAGCTTTCAGCTCACCTAATATACTTCTCTTGCCAGTAGGCAATGGGCGAACAAGCAAGTTCGCTGCATGTGGATCACAGTGGACAAATCCATGTTTAAACATCATCTGAGCAAAAGCATCACTGACCTGTTAAAAATGAAGACTTCATCAAGAAAAATGGACGATATTAACCTTCAAAGATTAAAATAATTAGAACAAATACAAAATCATCTATAAAGCAGATAAAAGTCTAAAACTACATCCTACACTCAAACTTGAACTATTCGTCCATAAGAATAACACTCCAACTCATCTACTACCATAGGGTGACGATAAGTTGATAATGACGAATTCAAAAAGATATTCGGTGGCCCAGGCCAAGAGCATGAAAAGCTGAGTATCTTCGATGCCTCAGTATCACAAGAGCAGTAAAGTGATAACATTATCACTTACCAGATTTGACACTTCATGTGGTTGTATTCTCATCTTGCGAGTGCCCTTCACGTCACTGACTAGCACCCCATCGATATACTCCATAGTTAAAAGTTTGGAGGTAGTTAAATTCCAAAGGATCAATGGAACATATACACTATCTGCTGCATGTGGCGACAGCTTCCGAAAATTATCCAAACATCTCTTGCTGTTCTTTGCTTCCTCCAAGAAGTCTAGTTCCTAATAGCCATGGCATATCTACTTTAATAATCATAATATATGCATCTGTCCTATCTACTTTACTAACTGATATGGAAAGACAATATGAAAAGTAAAGGGTAGTTTTGCTTGAAATGGATATCTGGAAAGTCTAACTCAGTAACTCATTTGTTTTCAAGTCTTCCATCCTTGACAAACTTGAGGAGTTACTGTTTTCCGCGACCAAAAGACGAGACACTAAGCACATCTAGATAACCTTGCAGTATCTACTGTCAGCTTAGCCAACATACTAGTCAATATTATAACATAGGTAGTACTTCGTCCGATTCTTAGGATTGCCCCCATTTAACTAAAATATTTCTCAGAAAATCTCAAAAAGTGGAGCAATTCCAAAGAGAATTCAGAAAAAATAAATCCAACAAGTGAAAGCAGCTAAAAGTAAAAACCAAACGTATTACGTTAGTAGTTGTGAAACGTTCTTTCAGATCGCAGAAAGTTTAGAGGGAAAAAAACTGATGGAAGTGTAAAAGGACTTTTAAGACATGTAACTCATCTCACTGCTCGTATATAGCAGAGGTCTAAAATCAACCTTATGCAAGCTTTATATAGGTCAATCTATGACCTCAAAAAGTCAAATAGGAATATCATAGATTGATAGTGACAAGGAAGGAGTATATATTAGAGATCTGAAATCTACCTTAGGCAAACTTTCACGCATTTCAGCAACCAGCCATCTAGGAATGGTATAAAATTAGCATATATAAGAACAACGATATAAAAATAAAGTAATCATCACAGTGTATACATGTAATGATGTAAACCACTAACTCCAATTTTTTAATAAATTTTATGAAATTACCCAGCAACTTAGCAAGAAACATGTCAAGACTTCTTGAAACTCAGTTGTCTGGCACAATGCTTGTTCTTTGTTCTAAAAAGGCAAAAGTAAGCTGAAAGCATAGCTCAAAGTACCTATAATGAAAGTTCGGAAAGAGGCGGTGAAGAGTGTTCACGAGAAACTTCACAGTTGCATAATCAATAGCTGCAGTATCGGTCATATGAGTATGTTGAACCTAGAGTTAACACAGTAATAAGGATATGTAAACAACAAAAGGCAAGAAACTTAGAAAACAGCTTATATCTATGCACCAAAACATAAATTGATTAATAGGCCTTCCTTTAAGTACGGGTTACCTTTACAGCCACATTGTGGCAATTTCGCAAATGAGCAACGTGAACCTGCGCAAGGGAAGCACTTGCTACTGGTACAGGGTCAAAGTCACTGAAGATCTGCATATAACATTCTATAAATCAGTTGGAAATGACGTGCTAGATTAATGAACTTGTTAACGTTGTTCCATGGAAAAGGAAGAACTACACTAGGGGGTCAAACAGTTATTATTTTCCCTACTTCCACATCTCTTTTCCTCCCTCTCTAATTACCCTACATTTTTTACTCTTCTGTCAATGCTTTTGTCCCTCTCTTCATCGAGGCTTTCACAATTTAGGACTTCCAGACATCAAACTCTTGTCAAGAAGTAACGAACAATTTGACAAAAAAATCAGTTCACTATACTAGTTGTCTTTCCAGCACTAATCAAACCTCACATAGACTTGTTCTTTCCGACTTAATTTCAATTCAGTTCAGTTCCGATAATTTAAGCACCTAGTACAATACTACAACGAGCTAAACAGCGTCAATCATTTCACTAGCATAACGAAATCCCCAAAATACAAACGAAATTGAATAACATCTTCAATCAGCGAAAAGGACGAACAATTTGACAAAAAAAAACAGTTGAATATGTTCGCTGTCTTCCCAGCACTAATCAAACATCACATAGCCTTGTTCTTTCCGACTTAATTTCAGTTCAGTTTCGATAATTTCAGGACCTAGTACAAGATTATAACGAGCCAAACAGGACGATGAAATCCCAAAAATACGAACGAAATTGAATAACACCAGGAATCAGCGAAGAGTAGTAACGAACATTTCAACAAAAAAGGAAAAAAATGTAAGGAGATTACCATATATTTGAGGCGAGAGAGAGAAAGGGGATTCGAAATTAGGGTTGGGAAGTGAAGAGGAGGAATTGAAGGAGGGGGAAATCGGCGAGTGGATCGCTGTCCACGGCGACGTCGCCGTGCAGCATTGTGTCGGGTTTCGTAGTGACGATGATTTTCCGGTGGATTTTGCCGTCACTTGATTTCTCGGTGGTTATTTGGTTTGGGAGGTTTTTTTGATGGGGTTTTGAGTTTTGAAATTTTTGGGAGGTTTTTGACTTTTTGAGAGAGCGGGAGTGGAGTAATCCTATGCAGGTGGACTGTGGTCTTCTGGATTCTACGGATTACTCGTTAATCAATGTTTAAGAAGAAAACCACCGTGAAAACTTACGGAATTAGTAAATTTAGGGTTTATATTAGATAGCTGTTGGTAGATAGTGCAGTATATTTTGTTCCATATTAGATTAGATACTTAAAAGGGTTATTTCAGGACAATAATACCAACTATAAGGGGATTTCTTAGAATAATCTCAACTATACGTAATCTCGTTTTAATATGAACTATGCCTTCATTAATCTCATTTCGATATGGACAAAATTATGACCTGCTATTACCGCTATTACCGGTAATAGTGACCAGTTGTGACTTTCTAGGGTCCTTGAGTGTTCCGTCGTCGTTCATGAAAGCCAAAACAACAAGAAAATTAAAGCATTTTTTCATGGCTTCTATAATACTAATCAGAAGAAAAAAAATGCAATATGAATTTTGGGAAGATTCAAATTTTTTTTAACCAATAGCCGAAATTGAAGAGGAAGGTTCAACCGGTTTTCTAGGTAACCAGTCACCTATATCAATGAGAGATTAATGAAGGCATAGTTAATATTAAAACGAGATTACGTATAGTTGAGATTAATCTAAGAAGCCCCCTTATAGTTGAGATTAATCTAAGAAGCCCCCTTATAGTTGGTATGATTGTCATGAAATAACCCTACTTAAAAAAAGGATACTTGAGAAAGGTGATATGCGTCATCGGGTAGCAACCAAATTTCAGTGGTCCTGAAAACTAGAATAAACAACTAAGGTTAATAAAAATAGTTGTATAATATATAGACAACTGTTTTAATAAAACTCAGTTGTCTATTATCCTACAAAGACATCTGTTTTGTTTTGTCTATTATCCTACAAAGACATCTGTTTCTCAAACAAAACAGATGTATAAATATTATACATCAGTTGTAAACAACATCTGATGTCTATTAGGAGTTGTCTATTTTATGTTTTGTAGTAGTGCTAATTGATGATGAGTCTGCTGTGAATGTCCTTCCCTTAAGGACCGCCAAAGCCCCCGGCATTACCGAGGCCGATTACCTTCCCACTGCACAGACTATCCAGGCTTTTGATGGAAGTCCAAAATCGGTTGCTGGGGCCGTTAAGCTGACAATTATAACGGGCCCAATTGAAAAAGAGCTGGAATTTCAGGTGATCGATGTCACCTCCTCCTTCAACCTACTCCTTGGAAGACCATGGATCCACTCCGTTAAGGCGGTGTCCTCCACTCTCCACAGAAAAGTCAAGCTGCCCCTGCAAGATGGTGTCATTACTTTGGAGGCAACCCCCATAACTGTGGCTAGCTGCAACGCCACGGGCCGTACAGACCTCCGAGGGTTCGACTTTGTAGGGATGATCGAAGAGGAATATCTCTTCAGGCCTTATTTCACCACTAACATCGATATGATGCTACAGAACTTGGGGTATTTACCGGGGGCTACTTCGAGGCCATATCTTCCAGTTGGGAAGATTATTGAAGTCCTAAATGACGGAGAGTCTCGCTCCGGCTTAGGGTACGCTATGACCCCTAGAAATGTGGTCCGGCAGGAATTGAGAAGGCCTGCAGCATCTTTAAGGGTACCTACTTGGGCCCTTACAGCCCAAGACTAACTGAATACTTTGTTACCCCGGTATTCGGGGCTATCCAAGTTGGTCTCAACCAACCCATCATCACATATTCCGAGACCAAATTGGCTCGGGAATGCAACTACATTCCAGATGACATATTTGCCCTCATCCAGTCTGAATCCAAGGAGGGTGCTGACAGTGCCGAGCCTGTGCTGGGGCTCCTATTTGGGGAAGACAAGGCTGTCCCGACCCCTAAAGAAGACTTGGTGAACCTGATCCTCCGAAGCAGCAGGTTCGATCCGACAAAGATGATCTCTGAAGTCGGTTCTGACACCGGGAAAAGGGCATGGAGGAAGACTATTAAGTGGACCGACAGCCAGGGTCGAGTCTACAAGCTGACCACCGGTGAAGAAGACATGCCGAATACCAAGTCCAAGTCAGAGTCAGAGTCAGAATCTGAGTCTGAGTCCGAGTCTAGAGGGTCTGGTGCCAGAGTCCAGTCTGCAATCCCTCTCCCTGTAGTCACTTCCGCTGGAGCCTTGGGGTTTGTCCTGAGGGCACTCTCAATCCCGCTTCTGACCAACGACCAGATGACCACCCTCTTTGAGCTATTTTCCAAATTTACTATCAATAATAAGGATAGCCTTTCTGCTTACGACTTGTCTTATTTTCAAAATGCTTTCAATTTCAAAAATTTTATGTGCAATGACATTGAGAAACCTGACGAACATGTACCTCTACCTTCGCATCTGATCGAGCAACTAGAGCAAAGAGAATCCTGAGACCCGGTAATCGAGGAAACCGAGTCCATCAATGTGGGAACAACCTTAGAGCCCCAGATGCTTAAGATAGGGTTATCTTTAGATCCCGAGGAGAGACAAAAATTCACAAGCCTTTCAAAGATGTCTTCTCATGGTCCTACAAGGACATGCCGGGGAAAGATCGGGAAATAGCTGAACACCGTATACCCATCAAAGACTGGTGTAAGCCGGTAAAACAGAAGCTCTGAAGAATGAGACCCAAATGGTCTCTCAAGGTCAAAGAAGAGGTCGATAAACAGTTCAAAGCCGGCTTCATACAAGTGTCCAAATATCCGAACTGGATTGCAAACATCGTGCCGGTACCTAAAAAGGACGGTAAGGTGCGCGTATGTATAGATTTTTGGGATCTTAACAAAGCAAGACCGAAAGACGACTTTCCATTGCCACACATCGACATACTGGTGGACAACACGACCGATCATGCCCTTTTATCATTTATGAACGGGTATGCCGGGTACAATCAGATCAAAATGGAAGAAGAAGATATGAGTAAGACCACCTTCATTACACCTTGGGGTACTTACAGTTACACCGACATGCCATTTGGTCTCATCAATGCTGGGGCCACTTACCAACGAACTGCCACGACCTTATTACACGACATGATGAATAAGGAAGTGGAAGTTTATGTGGACGACATGATCGTCAAGTCCAAAGATCTAGACGGGTATATCGCTGCCCTAAGAAAGTTCTTCACCCAATTGCGCAAATACAACATGAGGCTAAACCCTCAAAAGTGCAGTTTCGGGGTAACATATGGCAAATTATTGGGTTATATCGTCAGCCAACGTGGCATTGAGGTCGATCCAGCTAAAATTAAAGCCATTACCGAGATGCAACCACCAAAAACCAAAAAAGAAATAAGGGGGTTTCTCGGGAAAGTTCATTTTATTAGCCGATTCATATCCAAGCTAACCATGGTGTGCGAACCAATTTTCAAAAAACTAAAATTAGGGGGACACTATGGGATGAAAAATGCCAAGCAGCTTTTGATAAAATCAAGGAGATCCTGTCTGCTCCGCCAGTATTAATGCCACCTCAACCAGGTTTGCCTTTGTCGTTATACCTAACAACGACCGAGACAGCCATGAGGGCTTGTGGACGTCCGTCCGCACCGCCCAGCGCCCCGCGCGGGACTGACCCGGTTTTTCAAGGTGTGGCGGCGACCACCCACGTGGCCCCCTCCCTGTCGGGGGCCGGTCCGATCTCGCGTACGGGGCGATATTTCGGTTACCCGTGTGCGGGTGACGATCCGAACTTGTACTAGACGGGTGCGGGCACCCGTGTTTCCGTTTGGAATCGATCGAGTCTTGGTTATAAATGTTTAAAGGCCGATTCATTTGGTAAGGCGACCTTTTAGTGAACTGAATTCATTGCCGATTTGTGGAGTCACCACCGAGTCAATTATGGGGACTCGGAAATCGTTCAAGTCAACTTTGATCCCTAGCCGGCTCAAAGTTGAGAGGCACGAGACCTAAAGATAAAGACTTGTACCCTTAAGCACTCCATGCCTGGAATGACTCTCATTGCTAATGGTTTTAGACATCCGGAAACCGTCGATTCTGAGTAAGGGGCGAGGGTATGTATTGGGAAACCAACATCCGATAGATGTCAACTCCCAATTGCGCCCACGCTATAGCGGCCTCTACTAATCAATCGGTGGGTTGATAACTTGATTCTTTAGTTGTGGTGGAAATACTGTAACCCTATACCTTTTGCTACGTCGGTTGTTTAAGGACAAGTAAGTTTTGTCGTCAAAGTAGTCGTGTTTACATTCTTTGCACGCGATTTCAGGTGACTAGCAGGCCATGAAAAGATGCACGTAGGAGAGTAGAGAGTACTACTATTATACGTATTAGCAAATCAGTTTTAACGCGATAATACAGATATTAGTCATTCTCGTGGTATACCTTACCTAGTATTCTGCTTAAGATGCGTCGGTTCGGTATTAATAGAGATGCGTTGAACCTAGTAAGGCGAGCACCCGGACTAATACGGAACCCGACCATCACTTTGTTCAGTTTTAGTTGTTTTATGTTTTGAATTCCATGTTAGGTGATTTAGCATGCAATTATAAGGTCATAAAATCAATAAATCATACAAAAAACTTTAAATGTGAATGTAAGTAAATCACATTGTGAGGAGTTGCACCCTCGGAGTATACACTAAACGGGACACGATGCAAAGATAGTTGAGAGCGGATCTCGGAATTACTCGGGTGTATTTAGTGTATTTTAGTGTTAGTGGTTGAAGTTGGGACGTTACGTGTTTTAGTAAGTGTTTGTGGACCTAGTGTCCACATCTAGTGTTATCGTAGTGCATAATAAAAGAAAGTGCGAAAATGTAAAGTTTTGTTTAGATGAGAACCTAGTGACAGCTTGGCTCCAAAGGCGGATCCTCCTAGCTGGCTTAGTGATTTCGGCAGAGCTCCGTTACCATTGCCCCTTCCTGCGGCTACTCCGGCAGAGCTTCGTTACTATGGGCTAATTCTGCGGCTAATCCGGCAGAACTTCGTTACTAGACTTGAGCTAGTCGAACACAGGCACATCGGTATCGAGTAGGGTGCTCGAAGGTGAGAAGTAGCATCAATGTCGCTTTTATCGAAACTACGATCGAGTGGATCGTTTGCCTCGTCGGAGTGCGAGCCCTTAGCGAGAATGTGGGTGGAGAAGATAATTGAGAATTGTATGTCGAATGAATGAGGTGAGGGGGGGGGGGGTATTTATTGGTATTTTCGGCCCTCATCACCCATATGGACGCCTGAGTTGTGGCGCACCAAGACTCAGGCGCCTTGGTTCAGACGTGGGGAGTCTCAAACGCGTGAGGTGAGGCGGTTGGAGTTTTGAAGATACAATTTTGATACTTTCCAAAACCGAGAGAGGAGTATAATACGTATCTTGGGGTCTAAGGTTTCCCCGGGTTTAACCTAGCGCCGTGAGTTTAGTGGGCCTCGGGTGTGCATCCCAAGGTTCGCTCGGCGCGGTGCTGACTTGGTTTGAGTTTCGGGACCGACTCGGGGTCCCGATGTCAGAATTGACTCTAATTAGTGTCTATGCGACCATAACGACACGACTAAGGCTGCCATCATGTTAGTTTAATTTTTCCGAGTAATTTATTTGATCCGTTCTATAGAAAAACTACCTAAGACATCGCGAACCCGCGTCGCGTTGCAGTCCTATCGTCATCGGGTGTTTGTTGGGTACTTCTGCAGCCACCAGGTCCAAATCTGGGTGTCTACATAATCCCTCACTTTGACTGAGGCTTGGACAAGGCAAAAGTCAAAGTATAGCCACCCAGGTCAATCGAGTATTACGACCTGGTGGCTGTCCGGCCGGGTCATTTTAAATCCATTGGACTACGTGTAGAGGGTCGCCAGCCAAGGCTTAGAAATCGTACCTGACGTCTTCGCTTGCAGTTGCTTGATTGGACCCGGGCCGGTGCTTTTCATCTCGTCCTTGGTTCTTCATGCTCGCGCGTTTTGCCTTTTCGGATTGTTTAAAAAGTTCGTTTAATTTTAAATGTTTTCGTGTGTAGGTGACGCGTTAAGCGTAAGTGCAAAGAATGTTCATATGTGTTGGCTTCCATTTGAACAAATGTTTTTGGGATGCTTGAGAACCCTTGATAAAACGTTCGAGGGCGTCAGTCTCCACTCGAGCGGTCATCTTTGGGATGCTTGTGACCCCTTTGGCAAAATAAAGCGGAACAGAAATGTTCTTGGGCGTTAGTCTCCACTCGAACACTTGTCTTTGGGATGCCTCTAACCCCTAGGACAAAATAAAACAAGATAAACTACTCGAGGGCGTCAGCCTCCACTCGAGTAGTTGTCTTTCGGGATGCCTCTGACCCCTAGGACAAAACAAAATGAGATAAACTACTCGAGGGCGTCAGTCTCCACTCGAGTAGCTGTCTTTCGCGATGCCTCTAACCCCTAGGACAAAACAAAATGAGATAAACTAACTCGAGGGCGTCAGTCTCCACTCGAGTAGCTGTCTTTTGGGATGTCTCTGACCCCTAGGACAAAACAAGATGAGATAAAACTATTCGAGGGCGTCAGTCTCCACTCGAATAGCTGTCTTTCGGGATGCCTTTGACCCCTAGGACAAAACAATATGAGATAAACTACACGAGGGCGTCAGTCTCCACTCGAATAGCTGTCTTTCGAGATGCCTCTGACCCCAAAGACAAAATAAACCATTCGAGGGCGTCAGTCTCCACTCGAATGAAAAATGTTGTGGAGGTATCAGACTCCTTCGAGAGCGTTGGTATCTACTCGAATCAAATTGCTGTGGAGGTTTCAGACTCCTTCGAGGGCGTTGGTATCCACTCGAATCCAAATTGCTGTGGAGGTTTCAGACTCCTTCGAGGGCGTTGGTATCTACTTGAATTAAAATTGCTGTGGAGGTTTCAGACTCCTTCGAGGGCATTGGTATCCACTCGAATCAAATTGTTGTGGAGGTTTCAGACTCCTTCGAGGGCGTTGGTATCCACTCGAATTAAAATTGCTGTGGAAGTTTCAGACTCCTTCGAGGGCGTTGGTATCCACTCGAATCAAATTACTGTGGAGGTTTCAGACTCCAATGCCTCTCGAATAACTAAGAGCCTAAGACCCGTTAAGCGAAATATTGCTGTTTGTTTATTTGTTTTAGTTAAGTGTTTTTGTTTTGCGGGTTTGTCTTATTTTGTTCGGGTTTGCTCTTACTTTGTTAAGGTTTGTTATGCATTTGAAATTTGTTCATAGTTTGCTTTGATTGGTTGGGTTTATGTTGCTTTATTACGTGTTCGGGTGCAGCGTTTACGTTAAGTGTGGCTCTTATGCTTGTTTCATTATCGAGTGTGCTTTATCGATATCGATTAGTAATTTTCCGTTATTGTTATTTTGCTTGTGTTAAAAGGTGCGTGTTTCATGTGTATCGACTGTTAAGCCTCGTTTGTTTTTATTTTAGTCCGTGCTGGACTGTTCAGACGTGCACCCATCAGTGCCCCAATCTTCAGGCGCCTAGCCCTCAGCGGTTCAGGATCCGGGCGCGTCACCTGAGGCGGTCGGGTTCTCGTAGACCGGGTCTGCTTAAGTAATCGAAGTTGGGGGCGATCGTTCATTTGATCCAAAATTCGAACGCATCACCCCTTTCGCCCCAAAGTCACCTTTTCAATTTTTCTGGCCAACTTTCGTCTCGATTTCCGTCATACACGAAGATGTCGACTTCGGGTGAGTGTTCTTTTCTTGTTTATTGTCAGTTTTGCTTGATTTGGTTGATTATGAGTTTGTTTTGTTGAAACCCTAGAAAATCGATTTGGGCATTTTTGATTAAGTTTCGATGCTTGTGCTTAATCCCATTGTTAAATTAGGGTCGATTAGAGCTTGTTAGGGTAGTTATAAACTTGGTAGGGATTTTCGAGGTACGAGAATGGCTCCCTATGGGAATAGGTTCGGAATGCTAGGGTTAGGGACCGTTTTCTCAGATATTCCTGCATTTGTTTTGCGTAATCTTGCTCGAATAGTGTTTGTGAGGATGTGGGTAGCTCCCTTGTCGATTTTTATGGGCTAGGATGACCTTTAGGGCTCTCCGTGAGGTTTTGTGTGTCTTACGACAGACTAAAAGGTGTCGTAACGACGCCAGATTTTTCCGAAACCACTTCCATCGTGTCCGGGATCGAAAATAGGTGTTAGCGGCTCTTTCGGAATTTTAATATCCTTATCCGAAATTTTGACCCTATTTTGACTTGTTTAAGCTGTTTTAGCCTGACCTGAGGTATGGGTTTTTCGCGTTTTGTTTGACTTTGTAGTTAGAGGTAACACTAAGCGTCCCGAGGGAGCTTCTTTGGTTGGTAATAGTGACGATTCTGCCGGGACGAGCTCACAGACTCCCCGTGGGATTCGCAGGAGACGGCGGAGTATCTCGTCTCAGCGCCGTGACCCCGAGGCCATAAATGAGGCCGATTTTGATAGGGTGAGGAAGTGCAGGCTTCCGGAGGCAGTTTCTAGGAGGGCCCACGTCCCGGTTTTCGTACCGGAGAATGAGGAGATTGGCTTCGAGGATTCCGAGTGGGCTCGGGACTGGGATGGTCATCAGTTGCTCTTTCATCTCGACCTACACGTTTCACACCGCATCGTGCGTGGTCTGGTGAGCGTCCTATTCGTGCTTATTAGTTATGTCTTGGATTTTGGCTAGGGTTATGTTAGGTTTGTTTTGTTTACACTTGTATTGTTTCGGTTTGCAGTCTCCAGGTCCGATGAGGACTTTCTCGGGCTTTACTACGTGTCTCAAGATTTATTCTCAGAAGTTGACCCCCACGGTAAAGGGGATTATCGCGAGGACTACTCTAGGTCCCGTGGTCGAGCAGTGGGTCCGGTTGGTGGGTTCCAAGACTAAGTGCAACCTCATGGTGATTAGAGCGATGGTAGATCACTTCCATGATACTACCTCGACCTTCCATATGGCCTTTGGGGAGGTTGGGATGATCCTAGAGGATTTTGGGATGATTACCGGTTTAACTTGGGGTTCGGATAAGATTAGGTGGGCTGCCAAAGGCCCTAGGCTAGATAGTGACGAGGTGCGGAGCCTCATCGAAGATTGTTTGGAGCTTGAGGCATATAGTGCGCCTCATGCTCTGGTGATCTCGTATACCACCGATCACTTCGAGCGGGTGGTGGTGTTAGAGGGTCGAGAACCCAACACGCCGGAGCAGGATGCCCGGTTGTGGTTGTGGTACTTCCTAGGGTCGACCCACTTCTCGGATAAAGGTGAGAAGTTTATTACTAGGATTTTGTCTCTCCTGGATGACCTGGCTCAGCTAGGACGTTATGATTGGGTAACCGCGGTTTTTGCGGAGATGACTCGCTGCCTGCAAGTCATGGTGAGGCCGCTGGTGATAGAGTCGGCTTCAGCCTTGCCCATCGTGGGTCCGGGCCTTATACTGGAGGTTAGTTGTTATTCTCACTCTTGCATTTTAGGTTCTGCTTAGTTTGACTTAGTTTCGCTAAAGGTGTTTTGGGATTTTGCAGGCTTGGATCTATTCCTACTTCCCCTGTTTGGCACCTAAAACGGTGCGGGTTCATCCGAAGAGATTCCCGGTGGGGATCGAGTGGAGGCTGGCTTAGCCTAAGAGTACAATCAGTCACTACCCGTCGGAGAACACGCTGGTTAACCAGCTACACCTCGAGGATGTAAGTTTTCTCTTTATATCCTATTTCATTTAACAGCCCCCAAGGTTTAGGATTTATTGAGATGTTGGTTTTATTTATGTAGTTTGTGGCCCGCCCTTGGGCCGATTACGAGGGCGTGCCCGGGTATGTGGCTACGGAGCTGAGGCCTCGGAGTTATAGGAGGATGTTCTTTCCTGCGTTGTTTCGCCCAGTTTGGTATCAGGGCGAGAGTTTGGTGCGTCAGTGCTTGTATGACGATTTTAGGGTGCCGGTTGATCCTCCCCGGACCATGTTTAGACCACCGACCACCGCAGAGGTCCTCGAGGATGGGGATGGAGAAGGAGGCGATGCGCTCTTGGTGCCTGGTGCCTCCTATCTATCTCACGTCAGTCAGCGGCTAGCTTGCCACCGCCTTGTGGTAAGATTCTAATTTTTGGTTCTAAGGTTTGTTTCATGGTTTAGTGTTTCCTTGCCCCTGACCGACCGATTTGTTGCTTTCTTAGTTGGCCGATCCGGCTGATGCTGTTCAACCCCCAGATTTTCCCCTGACGCTGCTTAGGGTGGACGCGGCCGAGATAGCTTTCACTGAGCCTCTCCCCCCGTGTTTTGCCAAGGAGATGGATGCTGGGATAGAGTGGCGTGACCGGTACCGGGTGAGTTTTGGCTTTCATTTTTGGTTTGGGTCTTAAGAGTTAGGGTCGGTTTGTCTAAATTATGTGGTTTCATCTCTCAGGTTTCCTCGGCTTGCCATCAGCGGTTGTGGCAGGCCGCCAACTGCTTCCGGGTCTATGCTTCGAGGGTTTCCCGTGACACTTCGGGACCTTGATTGGTGAGTTTGTGTGACTAGGGTAGTTTTCTAGGCTGCTTGTGTGTTTTTCTATTGTTTAGATGTATTTGTAGGATGTCCCGGATATGGTGAGGCACCTGAAGACTCGGGTGACCGAGCTCAAGGCGGAGGCGACTGAGGCGCAACGACTCCCGCAATCCCGGGCCGACGAGATCGATTTCCTCAAGGAGAAGCTGGCTCGGTCTCGAGGTGAGACATCCGCGCAGGGTGAGGCTAGGCATCAGATTGAGAAGGAGGCTGAGGCTGAGGTTACGGGTCGAGCTACGGGTGCTACCGAGGAGATTGGAGGAGTCTCCGAGACGGTTACCTTAGACATGTTATCGGGGATGGGTGGTAGTGAGTCTCCTCTTCTAGACTTGGAGGATCTAGGTTTGGATGACGACATTTATGAGGTCGGGATAGCCATTGGTTCGGCTTTTAGTGGTCCTCCCTAGCCTCGATTTGTGTATAGATTTGTATATTTTGTATATTTGCTTTAGTTTTTTAGTATTTGAATTAGTTGGATTAGTCTTGTGTTTTCGTTTGGCGAATTGTGTACCTAGATTGTCAAGTAATCACTTTTGCGTTCATTTATTTGTGATTCGGTCTTACTTTATGGTGTGTTGGCGTTGCACAGGAGTATGAAAACAGCTCCTTTTGGATGTTTTGAAATGCGTTAGTTTGAGCCGGGAATCAGATAAGATAGTACATCGATTAAAATGTTTTGAATTGAGACGGGCGAGATGTAAAACATTAACATAAAACATTAACGTGTTCTGACCGAATATATTAGAAGATGAGTGTAGTTGTTTTGGCATTCAGAATGAAGTTGAAATTAAAGTTCCGGCAACCTTTGAAAAAAAGTTAGACCACTTTTGCATACTCATAATATTGCCTTATTAGGCTACAGACGCGACTTGACAATAACCGTTAAAAGGCTACGACTCGCCTAGGTGGGGTAGCTTATCCCCCTAAAAAAACAAAAAAAAACGTCTAAGTCTCATGTGTCCGACGGGTGAAGTCGTGTTCATGTAGCTCCTGCATGAGTATTTTGGTATCCGGAGCGGGTTTTAGTGACTTTGGGAGGTCGTTCCTGATGTCCAAGGTGTCATGTGGTAGCTATAGTGATAATGCGGGATCGACGTTTCTATTCTTGGGTTGCTCTAGATGCTGTCTGCCTAGGTATAGGCACCTGGGCTAAGGCTCTCGGGTTCTGGGCCGCCTGGGCTCGGGCAGCTAGAGACTCGGGCGCCTGGGCCAGGGCGGTTCGAGTCCCGATTATGGAAAGTTTTGTTGTTTCCTAATTCTTGTGGGATTAGGGCTATATATACGGGTTGTGGGTGCTCATTTTAGACATACTAGAATATTCATAGGGTATAGAACATCCATATTTAGGGTCATGTCGGGTTATGGGAATATCCTAACCGAGTGGGCGGGTTCTTTTAAGTAATGCGACCCCGAGGTTTGTTCAAATGATGGCTTGTCAATGGTTGTTGCGCTGAGTCGGGTCAAGATACAAGATGACTTCTTATTGGCATGTTCTAAGTTTTAGGACCCAAAAGGCCATGTTTTTGCTTTCCCCGGGGGTAAAATTTGTCCTTTTTCCGAAGAGATAGATGCTATAGGTGGGTGGAGTTCGGTTCGGCCTTGCGTGCCTTCAGGGGATGATGCTTATGTGGAGCGGTTTTGTCACTTTTTAGACCTTTCTTCATTGGAGGAGGCTAAGGTTTTCTTTGGAAGAGATGACATTGACTTAGGATTGCTCTTTAGGACATTCTCACAGGTTGGCCTTAGCATTTAGGCGTGCTTTTAACATCATGGTGGCTTGTTATTATCTTTTCGAGGATGTGAGGGCGCGTGAAGGTTGGGGTAACCCTCGAGTTTTGGATGTGATAATGGGAATGGAACATGGACGATCACCCTCTCTTCTTATTTTGGGTGAGCTCATTCTAGATCTCGATGCTCGTGCTCGACTCCATATAATAAGACACCTTTTCGGAGTTCCAGGATCATTTTACAGGTGTTTTTGGCGTCGTGTTTCTTTGTTCCTTGGCTTTTTTATTTTTTTTGTGGTTGCTTTGGTTCGTAGGTGTGACGTTTGACGTGGTTTGTGCAGGCCTGGTTACAGGAGCAGCTTGGTTTGGTCAACCCTCCCCGGGGCTTTAAAGGTTATAACTATAGGGGTTTCACGGGGCGGAAGATGGTGCAGGTGTGGAGCAAAGGTCACAAGGAAAAGGAGTGGCTTTCCTATTTGGCTAAAGGGGAGTTGGTCATTATGTGGTCTATCCCATGGTGGAACATCAATGGGTGTACCGGATTCCAATTTTCGTCTTCAATCGAGGCTTTGTTGATATTATCCATGAGGGATCAGGTTTATATTTATCCGGGCATTGTGTCGAACCAGACGGGTGTCAAACCATCCACCTCGGAGATTGCTAAGGATATTTCTAGTTTCGACCCATGGACAGAGGATTCGCTTAGGGAATTTAGGGTGTCTTGGGAACAGAGGTTTTCGCGTCCCGTCGTTATTGACAGCGTCGGACCGACCAACATTGATCCCGTCCGGTGGGGGGTTTGTGGATACCTGTCAGGACAGAGCAACTCAAAAGTTATGAAGACAGTGCCGCTAAGGGGCGAGGAGGTGACTCGAGGAAATGTCAGTAAGTGCCTGACCAAAGACAGTGTTATCGATCCTAGTTCCATTAGTTCATATATGCGGCCCAAGACTAACGAGACCCATATTGAAAATGTGGGAAAGGAAGGAATGTGGGATTGACTGGGTTCGCCTTTGGCTAGGGCGGTAGAAGCTTGTGTTCAGAGAATCGATGATGAGAAACATAAGCAGGTACGCCCAAATGGTAAGGGAAAGAAAATGTTGGACCGGTAGAGTTCAGCCATTTTGTATTATGTCTTATTAATTGATATTATGTGGCGTATTAGTACTAGTTTTTGTGGAGTTTTGAAACGTTGTTGCTTTCCGGGATATCCGGGTTTCGGATGCTTAATGTAAATGCCTCGACAAAGGCTCGACTTAACCAAATTTTATTATTAATGAGAAGCACATTGTTATTATATTTTTTTGTGGTGGCTCGTAACTCGATTCTTCATTTTACCCGGAGCGCCCTTTCGGGTTTTCACTCCGTCGTCGGCTCACCCTATTTGTTTTTTTTTTTTTGCTCTTTTTATTTTTTGACGGCTCACAACTCGTTTCTTTATTTTCCCCGGGGCACCTTTTCGGTTTTCACCCCACCCTTGGCTCGTCATTTTTTTAAAATTTTTTTTCACGACGGCTCGCAACTCGTTTCTTCATTTTCCCCGGGGCACCCTTTCGGGTTTTCACCCCGTCCTCGGCTCATCGTTTGTGCTTCGCCACTTAAAATTACTCATTAGCCGGGACGTGGAAGGAGTCCCGGTTTGTACATGAATCGAGTAATCGATTTTTTTATTTGTCTGTTTGGTTGGTTGTACCCAAAGGAGGGTTGCCTACGTATCCGCTTTTAAACACAATCAAACCATGTTCGTAGTTCTTTCTAAAATGTGAGTGATTTTGCTTTAGACTCGTTATGCCAATTATCTATGCGAATTTTTTGTTGTTGTTGTTGTTTTGCATTGCTCCCCCCTAAGTCGGAGGTCGGGATGGGGTTGTCGGGATGTCTTCGGGTAGTATCGTTTGAGTTGGTCCATGTTGGTTGGAGTTGAGAACTCTTGACCGTCTAGGTCAGTGAAGATCACGGCGCCCCCCGAGAGTATTTTCTTAACGAGGTAGGGTCCGCCCAGTTTGGTTTGAATTTCCCTCTAGGGTCGATGGGAATGGGTGCTCTAATGGATTTGATTACTAAATCTCCCTCGTGTATGTTTCGGGATTTCACTCGTTTATTAAAGGCTCGTTGTATGCGTTGCTGGTAGGCTTGTACGTTGGATAAGGCGTGTATCCTACGCTCGTCTAACAGTACTAGCTCGTCATATCGTTTTTGGTTCCATTCTTCCTCGGGAATACCGCTCTCAGCTAATATCCTTAGTGACGGTATCTCTAATTCTACGGGTTGTACGGATTCAGAACCGTAGGTTAGGTAACATGGTGTGTCTCCAGTGGAAGTTCGATAGGATGTTCGGTATCCCCATATGGCGAAGGGGATTTTGTTTGGCCAATCCCGATAGTTGTCTATCATTTTCTTAAGGATCGTGGTGATGGTTTTGTTGGCTACTTCTACGGCCCCGTTTGTTTGTGGTCTATAAGGTGAGGATTTGTGCTTTTGGATTTTGTATTTGTCTAGGAGTTTTTGGGTGTCAGCCCTAAAGTGAGCCCCCTGATCACTGATGATTTTGTCAGGTATACCGTAGCGGCAGATGATGTTATTTTGTAAGAATTTGACTACTTGTTTTGAGGTTATTACGGTGTAAGAGGCGGCTTCTACCCATTTGGTGAAATAATCGACGACCACTAATATAAAGCAGTGTCCGCCGGTCCCGGATGGGTGTACTTTTCCTATGATGTCTATTCCCCAAGTACAGAAAGGCCAGGGTGTGGATACAGTGTGTAGAGGATATGGCAGTAGGTGTTGGATGTTGGCAAATATTTGGCAATTGTAGCAGTGGCGAACGTGACGTCGACAGTCTGCCTCTAGGGTGATCCAGTAATAGGCCAGTCTCATTATTTTTTGGGCTAGTAGGTATGCACTCATGTGGGGTCTGCACTCTCCGTCATGTACTTCTTCCATGACTCTCTCGGAGTGGTTTTTGTTTATGCACCTAAGGAGGACTCCTTGTGGGGTTCGTTTGTATAACAGTCCTTGATTTAGGACGTAATGGGCGGCTTGTATTCGTAGGGCTCTTTTGTTCTTGGTGTTAGTGTTGGGTGGGTATGACCCGTGGGTTTTAAAGTCTAAGATGGCTTTGTACCAGGGTTCCTCGGGGGTATCGTCGGTTTCGAGGTTATGGACATGGGCTGGTTGTTCGCTTCTCTCTACACAGATAGGCATAGAGAAGAGGTGATCGGGCATGTTTATTAGTGAGGCTAGTTTGGATAATGCATCAGCGAATTGGTTTTCCTCGCGGGGTATGTGTATGAAGTCGATTTCGGTGAATTCCCGAGATATTGTTTCCACTTTGGTTTGGTATGGGGTTAGGCTTTCACTATAAACCTTCCAGGTTCCCGTGGCATGGTTGACTACTAAGGATGAATCTCCGTGTACTCTAAGGTTTTTAACTCCTGGAGATATGGCTGCTTCTAGTCCTATTAGGCAGGCTTTGTATTTAGCTGCGTCGGGGAAGTCTAGTTCGATGGAGGTTTGTTCGTTGCAGGCTTATTGTTGGTTGGGGGGGGGGGTCAATGATGGGTTGAACCTAGGGCTATTGTTCCCGATCACTTTTTAGGGTGAAGTTAAGTGGGCCGTTCGTTGTAGCCCTTGCATTTTAGTCAATTGTTATCGATAAATGGCATAGTCTCGAGTCTTTAAGCGTTAAAGTAAGTTATTGAAAGAAGTCAAGCGATTGTTGAGGCATGTTTGTAAAGAAAAGAGTTGTTTTATTGATAGATAATAAACGGACTAGATGCCCGTGATTAAGTTTGTTTTGGGGGAGGTGGAGAACATGTCCCATCGCACCTTCCTAGACTCAAATAGAAAGAGAAAAAAACATTATTATTGTTATTTAGTCTAGGCCCTAAGGTGAACTAGACTCTTACTAAGATCGGCCACGCCCCTAAGCATCGAGGCTTCCTCCAGGGAATAGCACCCTGATGGTGCCGCTTGTCTTCACTATCACAGACGCGATCGTCTCGTCGCCAGTCTTGCTAGCAACGGGTTGTGGCGTCTGTGCCTTTACCATAGGGAAGGTGCCGGCATCCACCAGGTCTTGGATGTCGTGTTTGAGGCGATCACAGTCTTCCGTATCGTGCCCTCTGCCATTGCCCTGGTGATACAGGCAATAGGCACCGGGGTCCCAATCCGCCCCCGAGCTTCACGGGGTGGATCCAGAGTGGGGACGAGCTGAGATAATTGCCAGTCCTTGTTGGCAATTATAAGGGCCTCATCATAGGTCATGCCTAGGTCGGTAAGGCTTCTAAAGGGACGCCCCCTAAGGGCTGGGACAAACCTAGCTGGCCCGAGCTTCATCCTGCCCTTAGGGATGAAAGGCTTCTCGTCCACCTCCTCCCGAGGGAGGTTTCGTGTCCCATTGGCTGCGCCCTCAAGCTTGCCGAGCTGGAGTAGGATGTTGTCATGGGCGACGGTTATTTGGGCCATGTTATTTTGAAGTTCCTTAACAAGCCCTAGCATTATGTTGAGTGGTTCGGTGTTCTCGTTGGAAGACATTTCTAGATCTGCGAAACAGGACTGAAGGTGAGGCTAAATCCACCAGACGATTTAAGGACTCGAGGAATGCTCGTGACTGAGTGACGCGGAAACGAGTCCCTTGTCTCGCATGTGTGTGCGGTCACTGGCTTAGGGACTCGGGTGCTTCGGACTCTTGGTGTATTCGGCGAAACGCCTAACGAATTTTAGGTCTCTGTAGCGAGAGGATTTGACACGAACCTCGGAGGTGAGGTCTATAGAGAACTTCTTAGGTTGAGACAACCCAAAATGTAAGACCTCGAGTATAGGCAGTCCTAGTAACTAACACAGACAGTTAATCACACGATTGTACGACATAAGAAGTTGATCGCGATCCCGACTCAGGATCAAAGAAATTTGATATATGTTTTTTTTCGAAAACGACCAATCTTTACAGAAAATTTTGAAAAGGGTGGTTTGTAAAAAAAATAGGGTGACGATGGCGTGACGACATCGTTTGTGACGCGAAAGTGTGCTGCTTTATGTGTGCGTCGGGAATCCGACGATAGCAAAAGTGTAAATGTCTTTTTTTTGTTTTTTTCCTTGAAAGGACCATGGTTCCAATTTTCGAAAATGATGACGTGATGCCTTTATCGAAACTACTATTAATTAGCCAGTTCGATACTTGTGGTGTATGTGGTGCTCGTGATAGAGCGTGGTGTCTGATGATGGTGTTTTAAAGGTGTGACTAAATCCTTATTAAGGAATTTAGGTGGTGAATGGTGTTTTATTTTAAAAAAAATGATGTTTCGTGAATGTAACCGTTTTGGGTTCCTTGACTTCATTAATTGAAGTTTCGGTTGTGTTAACGGTATGTGTGTAAAAACATTTTTTTTCTGAAATAAAATGTAACCGTTTGATATACCTTGATCCCATTGATCGGGAGTCTCGGTGGCATTGACGGTTTTCGTTGTTGACGGGTTTTACTTTGGCCAAAGTGATGGCACTATTTTTTTTTGAAAAATAGTGGGTGTGAAATTCCCCATGATAACGACATCTAAAATGTTTTTCCCTTTTGGAAGTCACGATTTGACCGGAGAATCGGCGTTTAAAAGGTCGTTTTGAAAAGAGGAGATATTTTTCGAAAACAGAATTGGGTGTGGTTGAATATGTTGGTGTGGTTAAATCCAGACTTTTAGTGTTTTATTTGGGTTGTTCAAACATGCTACATATAACTAGGAATGCATACACTCATGCAGGATGCAGACACGGGTAGGTTAGGGTAGGCTACCCCTCACGAATAGTCTTCACTTAGGCATTGACAAGTCATCTAGGGAGACAAGCGTCATACCGTCCGTTCGGAACTATCCGCTTGTTATTCCCGCGGAGTACGCGTTAGGCGGCCGAAGCGTCAATCGAGGATCTCTCCGCGTGTCCCTAAGGATCTTACCACGAAGATGTCGATTGGTCCTGATATCGGTTAGGGTGGACTTTTTAGGGCCAAAACCTGTAGTGACCACAACTAGGAACTAAGAAATGAGCTTCACCGACCTCGTTCAAGTTACACCACCACTGGAAATTTGTTTCCAAATCCCCAGCGGAGTCGCCAAACTGTGGACGTCCGTCCGCACTGCCCGGCGTCCCGCGCGGGATCGACCCGATTTTTTCAACGTGTGGCGGCGGCCACACACGCGGCCCCCTCCCTGTAGGGGGCCGGTCCGATCTCGCGTACGGGGCGATGTTTCGGACCACGATTCGGATGCGATCCGGACTTGTACTAGACGGGTGCGGGCACCCGTGTTTCCGTTTGGAATCGACCGAGTCGTGGTTGTAAATGTTTAAATGCCGATTCATTTGGTAAGACGACCTTTTTAGTGAACTGAATTCGTTGACGATTTGTGGAGTCGCCACCGAGTCAATTATGAGGACTCGGAAACCGTTCAAGTCAACTTTGATCCCTAACCGGCTCAAAGTTGAGGGGCACGAGACCTAAAGATAAAGACTTGTACCCTTAAGCACTCCATGCCTGGAATGACTCTCATTGCCAATGGTTTCGGACATCCGAAAACCGTCGATTCTGAGTAAGGGGTGAGGGTACGTATTAGGAAGCCAACATCCGATAGATGTCAACACCCAATCCCGCCCGCACTATAGTGGCCTCTACTAATCAATCGGTGGGCTGATAACTTCGTTCTTTTGTTGTGGTGGAAATACTGCAACATCCGTTGTTTTCACCATATTCCTTTTGCTACGTCCATTGTTTAAGGACAAGTAAGCTTTGTCGTCAAAGTAGTCGTGTTTACATTCTTTTCATGCGATTTCACATGACAAGCAGGCCATGAAAAGATGCACGTAGAAGAGTAGAGAGTACTAGTATTATACATATTACCAAATCAGTTTTAAAGCGATAATACGGACATTAGTCATTCTCGTGGTATACCTTACCTGGTATTCTGCTTAAGATGCGTCGGTTTGGTATTAATAGAGATACGTCAAACCTAGTAAGGCGAGCACCCGGACTAATACGGAACCCGACCATCACTTTGTTCAATTTGAGTTGTTTTACGTTTTGAATTCCGTGTTAGGTGATTTAACATGCGATCATAAGGTCATAAAAGCAATAAATCATACAAAAAACTGTAAATGCGAACGTAAGTAAATCACATTGTGAGGAGTTGCACCCTCGGAGTATACACTAAACGGGACACGATGCATAGATAGTTGAGAGCGTATCTCGGAATTACTCGGGTCTATTTAGTGTATTTTAGTGTTAGTGGTTGAAGTTGGGACGTTACGTGTTTTAGTAAGTGTTTGTGGACCTAGTGTCCACATCTAGTGTTATCGTAATGCGTAATAAAGGAAAGTGCAAAAATGTAAAGTTTTGCTTAGATGACAACCTAGTGACGACTCGGCTCCAAAGGCGGATCCTCGTAGTTGGCCTAGTGATTTCGGCAGAGCTCCGTTACCGTTGACCCTTCCTGCGGCTACTCCGACAGAGCTTCGTTACTATGGGCTGATTCTGCGGCTAATCCGGCAGAACTTCGTTACTAGACTTGAGTTAGTCGAACACAGGCACCTCGGTATCGAGTGCGGTGCTCGAAGGTGAGGAGTAGCGTCGATGTCGCTTTCATCGGAACTACGATCGAGTGGATCGTTTGCCTCGGATGTCGGAGTGCGAGCCCTTAGCGAGAATGTGTGTCGAATGAATGAGGTGAGGGGGGGTATTTATAAGTGTTTTCGGCCCTCATCACCTTTATGGACGCCTGAGTTGTGGCGCACCAAGACTCAGGCGCCTGGGTTCAGGCGTGAGGAGTCTCAGGCGCGTAGGGTGAGGCGGTTGGAGTTTTGAAGATACGATTTTGATACTTTCCAAAACCGAGAGGGAGGAGTATAATACGTATCTTGGGGCCTAAGGTTTCCCTGGGTTTAACCTAGCGCCGTGATTTTAGTGGGCCTCGGGTGTGCATCCCGAGGTTCGCTTGGCGCGGTGCTGACTCGGTTTGAGTTTCGGGACCGACTCGCGGTCCAGATGTCAGAATTGACTCTATTTAGTGTCTATGCGACCGTAACGAGACGAATAAGGCTGCCATCATGTTAGTATAATTTTTTCGAGTAATTTATTTGATCCGTTCTATAGAAAAACTACCTAAAACATCGCGAACCCGCGTCGCGTTGCAGTCCTATCGTCATCGGGTGTTTGTTGGGCACTTCTGCAGCCACTAGGTCCAAATCTTGGTGTCTACAGGGCTATGCTAGCACAGACAGTCGACTCGGAAGAACAAGCCATTTACTACACCTGCAAAAAATTCTTGGAGTATGAATGCAAGTATACCATGCTCGAGAAGACGTGTCTAGCTCTGGTCTGGGCCACTAAAAAACTCCCGCACTATATGCTCAGTTATGAGGTACATATATTATCAAAAATGGATCCTATCAAGTACCTATTTGAGAAGCCCATTCTCAGTGGCAGGATCTCTAGATGGACTCTAATGTTGGCCGAATTCGACCTCAAATTTGTGCCACTAAAAGCTATCAAAGGCTGGGTAGTGGCCGAATTTCTCGCTGATAGTCCCGTAACCGAAGAAGGATGCACCGACACTTGTTCCTTCCCAAATGAAGATATATTCCATACCGACACAGAAACATGAGATTTATATTTCGATGGGGCATCCAATTTCCGAGGGTTCGGAGTCGGCATTCTCCTAATATCACCAGAAGGGGAGCACACTCCGTTATCCATTAAACTGGATTTCGACGTGACTAATATTTAGGGGTCACAAACCTCCGGGTCCACGGAGATTCGTCTCTAGTCATCAACCAAGCTCTCCAAAAATGGAAAACTCGGAACGCCAACCTTGTGGCCTATCAGGTGCGAGTAAGGGTTCTCGAAAAACAATTCTAAAAGGTAGAATACATTTATCTACCCCGGGAAGAAAACCAATTTGCGGATGCACTTTCCAAATTAGCATCCTTATTAAATGTAACACCCCGACCCAATCCTAGGCCCGGAAATGTTAAACGCGGTAGCTCGCCAGGCTTTGTACTGGTCCCACAGACCAACACGAGTCCTTTCCAGCGCATTTTGTCCTCACTCATGTGCATCCTGGAAACCTTCCCAGGAGGTCACCCATCCTAAGATTGCTCCCAGTCAAGCACGCTTAACTGCAGAGTTCTTATCATGGGCAAACCAGAAAAGAAAGTGCACTTTGTTGATATGAGTAGTACTTCAAATCCCTTTAAGCAAAGCTCATAAATAGGACATCTTCAATCAATGTGGGGTGTTTCAATCACTCCCACTTGAAGAACGCAACGTCCTCGTTGCGCCTGGCATCATAACCGCTGACCCAGAATCCACCCCCGCTAGGTGCCAAATGCACGGTCGCAGGGTTGCTCTGATACCAATTGTAATCCCCTAGAAATTCTAACGCAATACAGTGGCGGAAACACTGTAGAAGTGGGATTATAACACACTGTAGCTATGTTTTGATTAAATAAAAATGGTAAGTCAATACATAAGCCATAAAATAAAAATGGCTACAAAATAAATAAATAATAAAATCTATTTCTCCGGAAAACTCATTTTTATTATCTTATTTCGATACGTAGCTTGACTGTATACTGATTGTGGCTGTTATGTTTTAACATGGCAGGTATACATGTTCCGGGTGTGGGCTAGCGAGCATTGTGGATCCTGCTTATTTATTTTTAATAATTATGTCTTATGGATTGTTCAAACCCCTTTTGTGGATTGTTTTAAATTTTGGCCATTTTATTTAAGGCCTATTGTTTGACTTTACCATTTTAATTTTACTAAGGCCTATTGTAACACCCGCTATTTTTCTAGCTTTTTTATTCTTTCCGTTATGACATCGTCACAACTCTATCACATTTCGGCCTCATATTTCATCATTTTACCAAGCTTTATTTTTGGTTTTAAGTTTAATGATATTTATTTTTAATGTTAAAGATTTTAACTCTCTTAAATCCATTTATTTGGTTTTCTTCGTAAACTAATTAATTTTCCATGAGGAATTCTATTTCTCTTTGAATTGACGTTTTTAAGCTCGGATTTAAGTTATTCCTTTTCCTAAAATGTCTAAACCCATTTATATAATATTTCCAACTAAGAAATATTTTTTTATTTACGAAAATTTAGCCTTTAATGATTTTATTACGAAGTTTCGTAAATAATTATTTTCTAACGCGAGGTTTACTCGAATTGCTTTGAAATACCTTTAACAATTTTACGATTTTCTTTTTATTAACTTACAAATTATTTTGGAACATTTTCTCACATTTTGGACCGTGACCCCCCTTGGCTCACCCCTACTACATTTTTTTTATACACTTCATTTTATTATGTTAAACATTAGATATTTATTTCTTTGTTCATTCATTTTGGTGGATTAATACAAACTCTTCACACTCCTCTCACATTCACTCTTGGCTGAAATTTTTGAGGTTAATGTACCTAGTTTTCATCAACTTTTAAGTCACCATTCTTCCATTTTATTTTAGCAAAAACCTTTTCTTTCTCCCTCTTTTTGGCTGGTGTTCCTGCCCATTTTCAGCAACCATTTTCGTCCATAATCAAGCTTTGATCGTCCTATTTTCGCCTTCTAAATTATCGTCTTTCCCCTTCGTTAAGGTAATAATCGATGTTATTTCCGATTGTTATTTACCTTGATTCTTTTAGTTTTCTCATGGTATTTTTGTACCATGTATGTCATGTGATTTAGGATTCTTGGTCGACCCCGAAACCGACGAATTTATCGTAGACTCGGATTTGGATTGAAGGTAACGTCGGTGTTACTCGGTATTGCATGATTTTATTTGTGTAATTGCATGTATATTTTCATATTTCATTTTTGACAATATATGTATGTCATATAATCTGGAAATTTTTTAAAAGTTGAAAATTTGCATGTTTCGGTATTTTTATCGCTTTTACGAGATTAACGATTAAATTGTCATATTAATTTGTAAAATCGTAATATTCGGCCTAAACATGTAATATATGTTTATATTCTGTAAAAATGATGTTTTTGATGATTTTTAATAATTTAGTATTTTTCTGATATTTCAGTTATCGATTATTGAATTATTACCGTTACGGACAAAAACGATTAAAAGCCGATTTTTAGTTCTAGTACTTAAACATTTTATTTTAATCTGATTTTTGACGTGGTGAAACTTTCTGGTAAAATAGAATTTTCTGATTTTATTCATAATTTTTCGGAATTGTTAAGTGGATGAATTAATTAATCACTTTAAATCATCGTTTATCGTTAAAACCGTGTTTGTTGTTTAAATTCTTAATTTTTGGTCTTTGGATTAAATCTGGAAAAAAATATGGTTCTGATGATTTCATAATAAAATGTAATTTTATAATTTTTAGTGCTTTAATAAAATGTTTGGGACGATAAGTTTTATTAATGGAATCGTTAATAGTGAAAACGGGTTTTAAAGACGGTTTTGACGGAATTTATTAAATCTGGAATTTTTGGAAATCTGGAAAAATGGTAGATTCTGGAAAATCATGATTTTTAGGTTTAATAATAATTTTTGGATATTAATACTTAAATCGTTTCGTGATTACTATTTTTATTAATCGTTATTGTCGAGATTGGACGATTAACGAGAAAACGCTTTAAAAACCGAGTTTTAGGATTCTGGAAAATTTTCTTTTCTAGACAGAATGTTCATAAATATATTTTGACTATTTTACGTAATTTTTGTACTATTTATTAAAGTCTTTAATTAAAAAGTATTGATTTTCGGACAAATTATGATTTATCGTTAAAATGCTTCGTCTTACCTAAAATAATTATTTTTCCAGCAATTTTGAAAGTATTTAAATCTGAAACTTTAAGAGTTAAATCATCCCTTAACATACTCTAAATATATTTGTTGGTTTAATTAAATAAAGACGTTCAAATATTTAATTTGATGTTTGCCGTAAAATCCTATTTATAATTTTATTGTCGAAACTAATAATAATTAGGGAATTTTAGCTTTTTAACTTTTGAAAACACCCTAATTAGTAATATTAAAATGTTTAAGACATTTTTTAATCATTTTATAACGCTTATACGATATTTTAATAATTTCATAAAATTAAATGTTCACTTTGGTAATTAATATCGTTAAGGCCGAAAGTATTAGTTTTATAAATCTATATCGTTTACTAAAAATGTGATGTTAGTATAAACTAATATTTTTGCTATTTTGATATGATGCTATTTTTGGTAAAGTTTCTAAAAATAGAAGTTTCCTAAAATAGAAAGTTTCCTCTTTTGGAAAGTGATTCCTTTTCTTTTGTTCTCCTATTGTTTGTATTGAATACATCTTTTAAATATCGATAATGAATTATTTTGGAGTTATAGAATAAGGAAAAGTGTGGGTTTAGAGTAATATAGTCTGGGATGTACGTTTTGCCATCAACTATAAAGCTGGTGTGTCTATGTTGAGACACATTGGTCGTTGAACTAAGCATGGTTTGTGTTCAGGAATGTGTATATTTTGACCTTAAACTTAGATATCGCATCGTGTAAGTCGCCGTCGGGTTGAACTGAATTACGGTTGGTGTCCAGGAGGGGTGTATACTACTTAAACCAGGACCTCGCTGCACGCAGTCCTATTAAGTTGAGTTGCCTAGTTAGAGACTGGATTCTGTTATGAGTTAAGTTTACAGTTCTCGAAGCTAGTTTCCAGTATTATTCCTAGTGAAAGTCTAGCCTTGTGCACACTAATCGAATATCCATAACGCCATTTTGATTATTTTATTTATTATCGATATAAATTGGTTTGCAGGTTGGCAAATATTTTTATTTTTCTTCGGAAACCCTTTTGATTATTTTGTTTTACGCTAAATCTTATTTTAATATGATGTTTTACTGTTTTCCTTTTTACTATTTTTCTATAATAGTAATTACAGTTTTAAATTTCTGTTATACGGCTGGGAGAACGTTGACGTTGCTTCCCACTGATTGTGGCTGTTATGTTTTAAACTTGGCAGGTATATGTGTTTTCCTTCGGGTGGGCTAGCGAGCAGTTATGGATCCTGCTTGTTTTAATCAGATCACTGTATTATGGATTGTTAAAACCCTTTTTATGGATTTTATTTATTTATTTATTTTGTAGCCATTTTTATTTTATGGCTTATGTATTGACTTACCATTTTTATTTAATCAAAACATAGCTACAGTGTGTTATAATCCCACTTCTACAGTGTTTCCGCCACTGTATTGCGTTAGAATTTCTAGGGGATTACATTAAATATCCCGGAGCACCTGACCAACATGTCGATTTGCGTCGAAAGACAGTCCGAGCCGACGTATATCCACGTTATCCAAGCCATCGAGATAATCGATCCTGAACCTTGCTATCAAGCCGTTCTAACCTACTTGACAACGGGAGAATATCCTCCGGGAACTGAAAACCGAGCCAAGAAACCCCTGCGTAGACTGGAAACCCAGTTCCTCCGCACGGACAACAAACAATTATACAAAAAGACAGCACAGGGGCTCTTCTCCTATGTGTCGACAAGATACAAGCCGAGAAGGTTATGGCCGAAGTGCAGGATGGTGAATGTGGTCCCCTTATGAACGCCCAGATGCTGGTCCGAAAAGTTATGAGGCTCGGATATTATTGGAATAGTATGGAGACCGACTGCCAGTTATATGTCAAACACTACCATAACTTCCAGATTTGTGACAACGTTCAGCATATGCCGTCATCTCTATTATATACCATGACATCACCATGGCCATTTTCGACATGGGAAATTGATATAATCGGAAAGGTAAACCCTTCCGGGACGGGAGGTCATTGTTTTATTTTGGTGGCTATCGACTATTTCACCAAATGGGTCGAAGCCGAGTCATATCGGATTCTGAATGCTAAACATGTCGCCAAATTCATCCAAAACAAGATTATATGCCGATACGGGATCCCGCACGAGTTCATCAGTGATCATGGGACGCATTTCCAAGCTGAAACCGCTACTTTGCTAGCAAAATATAAAATTCAAAGGCATACATCTTCGCCTTACCGTCCCCAAACAAATGGAGCGGTAAAGGCAGCTAATAAAACAATTGTCGCCATATTTAAAAAGATGGCTAATAATTATCGGGACTGGCCAGACAAAATACCTTTTGCCCTCTGGGGGTACCGAACGTCAATCCGCACTGCAACCGGGGCAACTCCATATTATCTGACATACGGAATGGAAGTAGTCCAACCAGTCGAGTTGGAAATACATACCGTCCCTCAGGATTTTACTAGAAAGCCAGGTGCCCGAAGCAGATTGGATCCAAGCCCGATACGACTCGTTAGTTCTTTTTGACGAACGGCGGTCCCGGGCCCTCAACAACATTCAAATATACCAAAAAAAGATACAACGGGCCTTCAACAAAAGAGTTAGGCACAGAAATTTCAAAGAAGGGGATTTAAATCCGTTCGAGCATTACTACCAGTTGACCCAAGGGGAAAATTCAAACCCAATTGGGCTGGGCCATATCGAGTAAAGAAGGTTCTATCAAGAGGAGCGGTAATGCTGACAGACTTAGACGGTAATGAATTTGTCAACCCGACCAACCTGGACCAGCTAAAGCGCTACTACCCCTAAACCTTATCTCAATGTCATTAGCAAAAAGTTTATAAAAATTCGTCTTTTTTTATAAATAAACTTTCAAAATTATAAGCAAGTCAATAAGTTATGATTATTGTAGATACCCGCATTTTGTCTGCTAGTGTCTATAGAAGTAACCGACAAAACACCCGATGATGATCGAACGTAAACGTGACTTAATACGCTTGAATACGGACTCAGAATTAATAGTATCCGACGTGGGCATTTAGCGGAGTGCAAATCTCTCAAAACCGACCTCAAATCCAGGACCAGTGGGTCATTTCTCATAAAATGAGACTAATTTGGGCCAAAACTGACACCGGAAATAAAACCGTCTTTTAGCGACCGGGTCAAAATCCGGTCAAAGTCGAATCCGACACAAAAACCAGCTGCGTGCTTCTAGAAACAAGCGCCAAACCCACAAATTTGAAATTCAAAAGAGTCAAGTATCTCCCTACAAACACTCCTCGACCTAACCCACTCGATCGAGTGGCTTCACCTCACTCGATCGAGTGCAGCTATAAAACCAGATCAGACCTCTTTTTTGGGCCACTTGATCGAGTGCAGTAGTTCTACTCGATCGAGTGACCCTAGGTCGGGGGACATTTTCTATTAATACCCCCCATGCTCTTCACATTTTCACAACTTTTACATACATCTCATACATTTCAAGTCATTTGCAACCCTACACACTAGCAAAACCTCGACATCATCCTCTACATTTTTCTACCTCAACATTCAATCATCCATCATCTACACACACACACACATACATATTCAAAGTCCCGAGATCAAAACTCGTCAAAGACCTGAGAGCACCCCTCCCTAACCATATACACCCTAACTCACCCTACATATCTCGACACTCCCGCGCACACGCCGCTACTACGAGTCCGTTTCCGAGACCAATTAAGCATGTAGGTTGAGGGTGTAATTCAAATCCCGACATCTCTTTCTCCCTTCTTCTTCTTCTTCGTTTCTTTTATATATATATATATGTACTATTATTATTAGTCGATATTAACGACACTAACATTTTATTTCCCTTTTACTAACATTTTAATTTTGTTACTAACATTTTATTTACACACTCTAACCACTAACATTTTTATTTATTTATTTAAATTTCGTCATAACAATAATACCGCGTACATATAAATTTATAAATCATTTTCGGATTGAACGCGTTTAATTACGACTACCGTTCCAAGTCCGTTTAACCCCTTTACAAGTCGCAACGGTGGTGGCGCCCGTTCGAGGAGCACCGCCCTAAGCACTTAAGGGCATAATGTGATCGTGGTAGTACGTAGTTGAACACGTCCGATACCATTTTCAAGATTGGTACGAAACCCGTTGACGCTAAACCGAACATCACATAATCCGTAAGGATTAGTAACGATGTCGGAACGCGGAGGGAATTAATTTCGTCCAAATCGATTAAAAACAATCTTACAACCCCTTTTTCAAAATTTCCGATATCGGTCTCGTAATCATAATATACATACTACGAGTACCGTAAACCGAGTTGAGTTCAAATAATACAATGTTTTTACGTAACTCGGTCGATCATCGATTTCGAATTAATAAAATACAAAACTGTCACCTTTTTTTGAAGCTAGCCATAACTCGTACAGGGGGCACGCGACCGAGTTCCATGGGCCACTCGATCGAGTAGCACCCCAAAATATGGGCAGTGAGCCTTTTAGAAGCACACTCGATCGAGTCTTTGCCATGACTCGATCGAGTGGACTCCTTTATTCAAAAAACAAGTGCTTCCCACATCACTCGAGCCTCGTCAAATCGTTTTCTACGACATTTAGTCGTCACGTGTCAAGTCTATTACGTGCTTACTTTTTTCAAAATCATGCATTGCATTTTTATTCTAATCATTTTTAATTCGATTATTCTATTTTTTTCGCTCGTTGTATTGTATATTCCGGGTTGTATTCCGCCAGTGTAATTTGTAATTTATTTACGAGTTTTCTATTTTCGATGTTTGCCATTTATTGCCTTAAATGAACATCGCAAGCTAAATCACTTCGACGTGAACTAAATGCATTAAATGACGTAGTCAAACGCGTAATTCACATGCTTAGTCAAAATGTCCTTTGCATATGTAACACCCCTGATTTTATAAATTAAATATTCGTATTTTTTTTATTTACGTTTTAACTCGTAATTCTTAAAATTATAATAAAATGAATTTATCGTTTTAAACTCCTAGAATTCTATTTGGCTCGGAAATTCTTCTTATATTTAAAACATATTTTTATTTCTGTTTCGAACCATTTTATACATTTAATTTTATTCTTATCGAAAGTCTATTTCGACGATTTAAATTCTAAATTCCTTTATTTATTCATATTTAAGCTGGAACTTCTATTTTTCGGCTCGAAGCTCATTTATTTTAAGTTTCGTCAAAATATTTATTTCCCTTCCTTGAGAAATCAATTTAATTCACTTTATCGAAAATTTATTATTTATCGGGAGATACTATTTCAACGTCTAATTAATTATTTCTATAAACTTTATTTTCGTCTCGAATAATTATTTACGTCTCGAGAGACGTTTATTTTATAAATTTTATTAGTCGGCCCAATTATTTTATTAACTCGTTTTAAATTCAATTTGTGGGTCAGTCAACTCATCGTTACTGAATTCGTATCCTACCCAATTCATTTGATTTATCCGTTTATTTAATTCAATTCATGTAAGCTACATTCAACCCCTCAACTTTACGTGTTCCCCTTCCCATATTGATTCCACCGTTCCATTTCTTCATCATTCATCTCCCCGTTTTGCCTCTTGCTATCCACCGCTTTGTTTTTTTTACTCCCTCTTCATCCTTTTCATCTCCACCTTTATTCTTTCTTCCTCCTTTGTCTATCAACCCTCGTTCTCCTCTTCCTTCCCCTTTTTGCTACTGCTGCTGATGCTACGTTACTGCTGCTGCTTACGCTGTTCCTGCTGCTGCTTACGCGGTTCCTGTTGCTGCTACGCCTGTGTTGCTGCCCTTTTGTCCCTGTTGCGTTACTACGCTATTGCTGCTATGCCCCTTTCTCTGATCGATCTTCTTTGCCTTGTTCGTTCCTTTCTCCTCGGTTTTGACTCCGATGATCTGACCGATGCCTGAACTCGTAAGCCTTCGACTTTCATCTTCTTCTCTTCCGTTTTTCTCTTGTTTCCCTTGTCTTCTCTGTTCTCGTTTGTTCTGTGTCGGCATCTTTTTTGTACTGCTGTTAGTCCCTCTTCTTTTTCTTGTTCCTTCGTGTTCTTCTTCTTCTCCTTCGTCTTCTTCTTCTTTCTCATTTCTCTTCCTGTATTGTATCCGCTGTTCGTTTATTTGGCATTCTTGTTGTTGTTATTGCTCTTAAGTTTTACTGCCGCTGCCGCGTTTTGTTATTCCTGCCACTTTTCGGTCTTCTGTCCTGTCGTTACTCCTACTGTCTTTGTCGATTCGGGTCTGATTTCTGTTGTCTTTTTGCTCACTCTTGTTGATCAGATTCTTTTTGCTGCTGTTCTGCTCGTTCTTTTCCCGTTCTCGGTTCTTTTCGTGTTTGCTGCTTATGCTTTCATTATCGTCGATGCATCGTTCTTGTACTGGTTGTTGTGCATCGCTTTTGATATTGTTTGTACGCCGCTGTTGCTTATAGTCCTTCCTATCATCGTCCTTCCTGATCTTTTCTGTGGTCGCCTTCTGTTCCTTCTTTTACCTCAGGGTCTGAATCTACAGTAGATCCCTCTTCATTCTTCTTTATTTCAGTGTGTTTTCACTGTCCGTTTTGGTTGTTGTTGTGGGCTACTGATTTGTTCGTCGTATTCGACTCCTTTTAGTCCACTCTTCGGGTCTCAGTTGTCACACATTCCCTTTCCGTCTTGTGTCGAACACTCGTCTAAGTTATTCCCTTGTCTCAAGCATGTGTTTCGTTTTATTCCGACTCATTCACATATGTTTTAGCATTCCTCGTTATTTTAGTTTATCGGTGCCTGAATCCAACACTTTTCTCTTTCTTTTGTTTGGTCAACTCGACTTACGTGAAGAGCATGCTTAGAAGACTAACGATTCTACATCGTGGAGCTTAAAGACATTACAATCGAAATTCCGGGCTTGGATAGATGGATTGAAGGGAGTGCATTGACGACTTCTCTCAAGGTAACTTTAGGACGTTACTCGATTTTATATCGTATGTTTGATTAGTAGTGTGTAGTAAATATTTTAATTTCCGTTTTCTAATTTTAGCTATTTATTATTAGCTAATAATATTATTTTCAAATCGTGTACTTTGTAAATATTTTTTACAATTTTTCGATATCGTTAGTAATTTAATTATTACGATCGTTATAATATTTTGTTGGTTATCGTGACAATAGTAACTAAATAATGTCGATTTCATATTTTCATCATATTTCGTTAATTTATAATTTTAACTCAAAATCGTATATTTATATAATAATCGAGATTTATATACTCATTTAATAAATTAATTTCGTTTTACGACTTATATTAATAAATGAGAAAGTAGTCGATTTTGTTTTAAATACATTTTTAAGTCGAGACTACTTTCTCTAATAATTTCTCATTTATCTACGATTGATTATTTTAAGTAAAATCAGTATTATTTATTGATAAAATCTATTTGCTAAAACTAATTTGAAAGGTTGGTAAAATCTCGTTTAAGTTATAAAATTTGTCGACTCAATTAATTTTGATATTATTCTTTTTTCTAAAAGATCTCTTTTCTAAAATATAAAGTTTTAACTCGATTTTATAATTATTTACAAAGTACTATATATTGAATTATTATTTTATTTATATTTTGAGTAACGAATTTAGAAATATAATAAAGTGACGATAACGACGATGATAATAAAATGTTAATTTCGTTAGAAATGCAATTTCATACATTTCACTCATTTTAATCACTTACGTATTTTCTGTAATAATATTTCTAGTTAAGTAAGTTTGTAAAACTAGTAAGTTCCTATTTATAGAAAGTTTCCCTTTTAATATAAAATGGTTGTTCCTTTTATCTTCATATTAATTATAATGACTCTATCTCTTGTATATATCGATAATGGCTGCTTTGGAGTTATGGAATAAGGACAAGTGTGAGGTTAGAGTAATATAATCTAGGGTCTACGTTTTTGCCATCAACTATAAGACTAGTGTATCAGGAATCAGTACATTGGTTGTTGAACCGGGTGACAGGTATCCCGGGAGTGGTGTACGTTTTGACCTTAAGCTTAGGCCTCGCAGTAAGTCGCCGTCATAAGTTGAACTGGGTGACAGGTAATCCCAGGAGGGGTGTGCACTGTCTTAAACTAGGGCCACACATTTATAAGTCGCCGTCCTATTATGGTTGAGTAGCCTAGTTAGAGATCGAGGTTTGATTTGTTTGAACTGACTTCTCGAAGCTAGTTTTTAGTATTCTCCTAGTGAAAGTCTAATCGTCTACACAACTCCTATTCATAACGCCATTTTAAATATTTTTATTATTATCGATACGTTTTGGTTTGCAGGTTGCAAATATTTGATGTTTTCTTCTGAAAACTTGTTCTGATTTTATTGTTCCAATATTTTAAGTTTCTCTCAGAGCTTATTTTTATTGTATCATTTAACGTTTTTCATTTTAAGTATTTTGATATAATAATACTATTATTTTTCCCATATGATATAATATGGTTGGGAGAACGTCCGAGTTACTCCCCACTGACGTGGCTGTTATGTTTATAACATGACAGGTATTTGATGCTGGGTTTTGGGTGTGAGCTAGCGAGTAGCGTGGATCCTACTCTTCCTTCATTCATGTTTACTTATGGATTTGTATAAACCCGTTTGGAGATTTTACTTTTAGCCCTTTTGTAAAAAGAGGCCTTTGTATTGACTTACCATTTCTTTTAATAAGATATAGTTTGTCAGTGTATTTTTAATCCCACTCTACAGTGTTTCCGCCACTGTATTGCGTTAGAATTTCTAGGGGATTACAGTTGGTATCAGAGCATTGTTGCTCCCGACGCTTACACCTGATTCTAGGAAAAATACTAGTAAATGATTTGAACATTAAAGAAATATTAGTGAGAGATGGGTAGAAACAAAATAAGGACTTAACTGTTAGCTTTATATGTTCTTGTAACTCAATGATTAGCATTGAATATTTGTTGCTTTTGTCTGGGAGAAGACGAATGGACAAGATGTTGATGGGATGATGCTCCAGATCGGGATGAGACCTGCTCAGAACTCTCAACGCCTGCTGACTCGAGTGGACAACTTAGCGCTCCAAGAAAAATGTCGATGGTGACTTTTCAGCTCCGATTTATTTTGCTCATGCTACAGGTTAGATGATCAAGAGTAGATTCATGTTCCATGATGTAGCGACCCAAGTCTTGTGTGATCGTTTCTCTACAAGAAGATGAAGTAATCCATTTGTTCTCTCGTGAACTCTGGAGTTTCGAAGATTCTCTTCTGGTTTTAGAACTTGGTTAAATAGGATCATTGATTCTTTCCTTCCTCTACTTCTTCTAACTCTTCTTTTATAAATTCTCGTCTTCATTCTGGTGATAAATCTTCGATTAATTCTCCTACTTTACCCTCTTTTCTCTTGAGATTCTTGGTTTGACCGTTTTCCATCTCCGGGAACCCCGTGAAAAGATATACATGTTTGAGGTTTAGTAAACCCTTTGTTACCTGGTTTTGAGGATTGTGAGCCTACCCTATCTTCTAAGCAAGTAAGAGATTTTTAAGAATTAATTTGAGTGACAACTTGTTGATTGCTGGATTAGGATGATACTTTAGACACTGAACCTTGGTTTATAGGATTCTTTGATTATTATGGAGTACTTAGAGTTGAATATAATTTGGAGTAGTAAGAGTGTGTCATATTTGATGGATACCTAGTATCTAACCTACAACCGAACTAAGTGTAACTGATAATATTACTTTGGGATTCCTACCTAATGCTTATTTGATGGATGCGTTGTTAATATTCGAGATCATAGAGTACTGTTTAAAGTGTTAACCTGAGTGTTGTGGTACCATCGAAGGTTTTCATTAATGTTGTTAGAAATTTTGGTTGACATAGATTACCCGTATTTCTTATGGATTAGATCGTTGATCGTTGTTTAGGATTGTAACCTATGAAATTTGGAGTTTAGTGATCTAACTTGGATAAATTGTTGTTAAGCTTGAAGAAGAGAAACATATTGCACAATTAGATGTTGGATTTACCGCGTTGTTTTGAGGAATACTTAATGCGAATCGTCTTGATGAGTTTATAGTTCAGAACCCTTAGACCAACGAGATTGTGGCTTCGTTGAGTAAATATTTTAGTGGTTTCACTGTTACGGTATGAAATTTGACGGACTCCTAGAAACACTAGTCGGATGATGTATTTGAAGATGTGAGTGTTTGCGCCATTACCTATAGGTTTGAGCGTGTTTGGGGATTTGTTATACTTTCCCCAGCTCCTATACTTGGGGCATTATAATTATGTTGGTAATTTTTTGAGGATTTCGTGCCCGAGTATTGTTAAATTGGTGGACTGTGTTTAGTGTTCCTTACTCGAGAAATTTGGAGGATACTTCGAGTTAAAACCTTATGAGCTTTGGATTTAGGAACCTTGTCGATTGCGAGTTGGGTGTATTCTGTTAACTGTTGGAATCTTAATTATGGATTTGATTCCAAAGCATTTGTGGATTAATGTCGTGACGATAGAACGATTGGATAATCACGTAAGACATTTTGGTGATTGTGATTGAGTAGTACCACCTGGCACCTAATGTTGGACTTAACGAATTTGATGGAAATTAGGAACCCGTGTTGTGGGAGTCGTACCGGGAATCTCGAGATGGTTAACTTCTTCTGTAATTCTTTGAGAGCTCCGTTTGACTCTCAATTTCGTCCCTCCCCTTAGCTTTTCTTAAATCCTGCCACTTCTTCTTTGGCCAATCCCTTTGACTTCTTTATCGGGTTTGAAAATTTCTGTTTCGATTTGTCGTTGATTCTGACTCTATTTATCCACTTATCATTTTCTCCAAACTTGTGTTATGAAAAGTTTGACTAATCTACAAATTTTGATTTCATGAAATTTTAACATTTTGAGTTATAAATTTCAAAACTTTGTATTCCGTTTTTGTTTTATTTTGGTCATGTTTCAAAAGGGTCTTGATAATTTATTTTAAGGTATTTCGAAATTATTTAAAATTTAATTTTGGTTTTCGTGTGATCGAGATTTTATGAAAACTTTCATAATTGCAAATATTTTAGATTTTTATAAGATTATTATGTAAAACGATTTAACATTTTCGAAAAACTTCGTACGTCTAAATTTTTGTTTATATTGTCGTTAGACTTTAAATCTGTTATTGAAAATGTTTGTCGACTGATTCAATTCTTATTTACTAACTACAAAACTTGATTTCTCAAATTTTGGTTTGGTCTTAAAAGAAAGTATTGTCGACTTTCTTAATTAAAATGTTTTACTGTTGTTTTGAAAATATTTGGGTACTCATCCCCCTCGAGTTCGTTTACAAATATTATTTATCGTCATTATTCTATAAAATAATTTTTAACTTGCGATTTTATTAATTTAAATGCTTTTAAACTTTGGGAATTGAGCCCAACTCTTCTTGAAGTAAATTCCGTCTTCAATTTCGATTTCATATCACGTTTGAAGTTGTAAAAAAAAATTAAAAAAAAATTCGAGAGTGTGAGGCGAGTTAAGCATTCTCATTTTGTTCAAGTGATATAACCTTGTTTTCCATTCTATTATTATGTTTTTGTTAGTTTCGAGGACGAAACTTCTTTTAGTGGGGAAGATTGTAACACCCCTGATTTTATAAATTAAATATTCGTATTTTTTATTTATTTTATTTACGTTTTAACTCGTAATTCTTAAAATTATATTAAAATGAATTTATCGTTTTAAACTCCTAGAATTCTATTTGGCTCGGAAACTCTTCTTATATTCAAAACATATTTTTATTTCTGTTTCGATTCATTTTATACATTTAATTTTATTCTTATCGAAAGTCTATTTCGACGATTTAAATTCTAAATTCTTTTATTTATTCATATTTAAGCTGGAACTTCTATTTTTCGGCTTGAAGCTCATTTATTTTAAGTTTCATCAAAATTTTTATTTCCTTTCCTTGAGAAATCAATTTAATTCACTCTATCGAAAATTTATTATTTATCGGGAGATACTATTTCAACGTCTAATTAATTATTTCTATAAACTTTATTTTCGTCTCGAATAATTATTTACGTCTCGAGAGACGTTTATTTTATAAATTTTATTAGTCGGCCCAATTATTTTATTAACTCGTTTTAAATTCAATTTGTGGGTCAGTCAACTCATCGTTACTGAAATCGTATCATACCCAATTCATTTGATTTATCCGTTTATTTAATTCAATTCATGTAAGCTACATTCAACCCCTCAACTTTACGTGTTCCCCTTCCCATATTGATTCCACCGTTCCATTTCTTCATCATTCATCTCCCCGTTTTGCCTCTTGCTATCCACCACTTCGTTTTTTTTACTCTCTCTTCATCCTTTTCATCTCCACCTTTATTCTTTCTTCCTCCTTTTTCTGTCAACCCTCGTTCTCCTCTTCCTTCCCCTTTTTGCTGCTGCTGATGCTACGTTACTGCTGCTGCTTACGCTGTTCCTGCTGCTGCTTACGCGGTTCCTGTTGCTGCTACGCCTGTGCTGCTGCCCTTTTGTCCTTGCTGTGTTACTGCGCTATTGCTGCTATGCCCCTTTTTCTGATCGATCTTCTTTGCCTGTCCGTTCCTTTCTCCTCGGTTTTGACTCCGATGATCTGACCGATGCCTGAACTCGTAAGCCTTCGATTTTCATATTCTTCTCTTCCGTTTTTCTCTTGTTTCCCTTGTCTTCTCTGTTCTCGTTTGTTCTGTGTCGGCATCTTTTTTGTACTGCTGTTAGTCCCTCTTCTTTTTCTTGTTCCTTCGTGTTCTTCTTCTTCTCCTTCGTCTTCTTCTTCTTTCTCATTTCTCTTCCTGTATTGTATCCGCTGTTCGTTTATTTGGCATTCTTGTTGTTGTTATTGCTCTTAAGTTTTACTGCCGCTGCCGCGTTTTGTTATTCCTACCACTTTTCGGTCTTCTGTCCTGTCGTTACTGCTACTATCTTTGTCGATTCGGGTCTGATTTCTGCTGTCTTTCTGCTCACTCTTGTTGATTAGATTCTTTTTGCTACTGTTCTGCTCGTTCTTTTCCCGTTCTCGGTTCTTTTCGTGTTTGCTGCTACTGCTTTCATTATCGTCGTTGCATTGTTCTTGTACTGGTTGTTGTGCATCGCTGTTGATATTGTTTGTACGCCGCTGTTGCTTATAGTCCTTCCTATCATCGTCCTTCCTGATCTTTTCTGTGGTCGCCTTCTGTTCCTTCTTTTGCCTCAGCGTCTGAATCTACAGTAGATCCCCCTTCATTCTTCTTTATTTCAGTGTGTTTTCACCGTCCGTTTTGGTTGTTGTTGTGGGCTACTGATTTGTTCGTCGTATTCGACTCCTTTTAGTCCACTCTTCGGGTCTCGGTTGTCACACATATTCCCTTTCCGTCTTGTGTCGAACACTCGTCTAAGTTATTCCCTTGTCTCAAGCATGTGTCTCGTTTTATTCCGACTCATTCACGTATGTTTTAGAATTTCTCGTTATTTTAGTTTATCGGTGCCTGAATCCAACACTTTTCTCTTTCTTTTGTTTGGTCAACTCGACTTACGTGAAGAGCATGCTTAGAAGACTAACGATTCTACATCGTGGAGCTTAAAGACATTACAATCGAAATTCCGGGCTTGGATAGATGGATTGAAGGGAGTGCATTGACGATTTCTCTCAAGGTAACTTTAGGACGTTACTCGATTTTATATCGTATGTTTGATTAGTAGTGTGTAGTAAATATTTTAATTTCCGTTTTCTAATTTTAGCTATTTATTATTAGCTAATAATATTATTTTCAAATCGTGTACTTTGTAAATATTTTTTACAATTTTTCGATATCGTTAGTAATTTAATTATTACGATCGTTATAATATTTTGTTGTTTATCGTGACAATAGTAACTAAATAATGTCGATTTCATATTTTCATCATATTTCGTTAATTTATAATTTTAACTCAAAATCGTATATTTATATAATAATCGAGATTTATATACTCATTTAATAAATTAAGTTCGTTTTACGACTTATATTAATAAATGAGAAAGTAGTCGATTTTGTTTTAAATACATTTTTAAGTCGAGACTACTTTCTCTAATAATTTCTCATTTATCTACGATTGATTATTTTAAGTAAAATCAGTATTATTTATTGATAAAATCTATTTGCTAAAACTAATTTGAAAGGTTGGTAAAATCTCGTTTAATTTATAAAATTTGTCGACCCAATTAATTTTGATATCATTCTTTTTTCTAAAACATCTTTTTTCTAAAATATAATCTTTTAACTCGATTTTATAATTATTTATAAAGTACTATATATTGAATTATTATTTTTATTTATATTTTGGGTAACGAATTTAGAAATATAATAAAGTTACGATAACGACGATGATAATAAAATGTTAATTTCGATAGAAATGCTATTTTATACATTTCACTCATTTTACTCACTTACATATTTTCTGTAATAATATTTCTAGTTAAGTAAGTTTGTAAAACTAGTAAGTTTCTATTTATAGAAAGTTTCCCTTTTAATATAAAATGGTTGTTCCTTTTATCTTCATATTAATTATAATGACTCTATCTCTTGTATATATCGATAATGGCTGCTTTGGAGTTATGGAATAAGGACAAGTGTGAGGTTAGAGTAATATAATCTAGGGTCTACGTTTTTGCCATCAACTATAAGGCTAGTGTATCAGGAATCAGTACATTGGTTGTTGAACCGGGTGACAGGTATCCCGGGAGTGGTGTACATTTTGACCTTAAGCTTAGGCCTCGCAGTAAGTCGCCGTCATAAGTTGAACTGGGTGACAGGTAACCCCAGGAGGGCCGTGCACTGTCTTAAACTAGGGCCACGCATTTATAAGTCACCGTCCTATTATGGTTGAGTAGCCTAGTTAGAGATCGAGGTTTGATTTGTTTGAACTGACTTCTCGAAGTTAGTTTTTAGTATTCTCCTAGTGAAAGTCTAGCCGTCTACACAACTCCTATTCATAACGCCATTTTGGATATTTTTATTATTATCGATACGTTTTGGTTTGCAGGTTGCAAATATTTGATGTTTTTTTCTGAAAACTTGTTCTGATTTTATTGTTCCAATATTTTAAGTTTCTCTCAAAGCTTATTTTTATCGTATCATTTAACGTTTTTCATTTTAAGTATTTTGATATAACAATACTATTATTTTTCCCATATGATATAATATGGTTGGGAGAACGTCCGAGTTACTCCCCACTGACGTGGCTGTTATGTTTATAACATGACAGGTATTTGATGCTGGGTTTTGGGTGTGAGCTAGCGAGTAGCGTGGATCCAACTCTTCCTTCATTCATGTTTACTTATGGATTTGTATAAACCCGTTTGGAGATTTTACTTTTAGCCCTTTTGTAAAAAGAGGCCTTTGTATTGACTTACCATTTCTTTTAAGAAGATATAGTTTGTCAGTGTGTTTTTATTCCCACTCTACAGTGTTTCCGCCACTGTATTACGTTAGAATTTCTAAGGGATTACAGCATAACTTTTTATCGTCAAACTAACGCGCGTACACAAAAATCGAACGGTATCTTAGTAGAGGCCGCTAAGAGCGGGCGGGGTTGGGTGTCCTTCGTGGGCTTCCAAACAAGTACCCTCACCCCTTACTCAGAACCATGGTTTCCGGATGTCCGAAACCGTTGGCATACGAGAGTCGTTCGATGCACGATATCCGGTAACTCGGCATCGAATATCGTAATGCAAAGGGACGAACTCATAAGCTCAAGCACTAAAAACGGACCGTGCTTTGTGCCCAAAACGTGATGGCAGGGATTTGTCGTGGATCCCAACGATCAAATAATAACCAACTAACCTAACTGGGTAGATATGGCAAGTCGGGTCGAGTCCACGAGGACGGTAAAGAGGGTTTCGACTAGGTTTTGCCGAAAGACTTGACGAGGTCAACTAGGCTAAACTAGACTAAAACTAAGAAGGGGGAGAAAACTATGACTAAGAATAAGCTAAGTGTGACAACTAAAGATAAAGGATTCAACTAACTAGAGAAACAATGACTAAAAGGAAGGAGAAAACAATAGAAAAAGTGCTAGGATTAGGTTGGGTTCAAGGGTGAAAAGATGATCAAGGGAAGCAAGAATGAAGGTGTAGTCAAGCTATCTAGGCATAGTCCGGGCTCTCGCTACTTAAACCGACCTAGAGGTTCCTCGCTCTCGCGCAAGAACCCATCCTAGCGACATACAAGGTCACAAGAAGAAAGGCAGGAAAACACGCATTTGCAGCTACAAGTCATTCAAGCATTTCATCGAATATGTTCCATGCATACAACCAAGAAGCAACCAAAACTATCACCAACAACCTACACAAACCCTTAATCACCCATTAAACACCCAATTCCCCTACTAATCCTAGCAAGAGGAATACTCACTCATGTTCAAGATAGTAAACCCAACACCCATAATGAAACAAGCACAAGCACAAACATTTACAATGGAATATTGAAGGTTACTAAACATAAACACAATTGAAAACTAAATAGAAGAGATTAGGGAGAAGAAGAATTATACCAACACTAGAAGATGAATGGAAAAGAGAGAACTTTGATTAAATCCAACCCAAAGAAATGGAATTCAATGTTGTCAATAGAGAAATCCCCAAATAGGTCTTCAATAATACAAAGATTCCACAACAATTAAACTAAGATTAAGGAGTAATTAAGGCTAATCTACACTAACCTAAGCTAATCTAACCTAAAATAGTCTAGAGTTTAGTGGAGTAATGTAGGATAATGAATGGTGCTTAAACAATACAAGAGGGGGGGGGGGGTATATATAGAGTTTCACGGGTAAGGGAAGCAAGGAAAGCGAAACAGGCCTTCGCTGGGCCCTTCCTGGCCGGGAAGGTGGTGGTCCCGACCGGGAAGGTCATGATCCCGACCGGGATCATCCTCCAGTAGGTCGTCTTTGCTTTCCACTTCATCTCGGTCGTGATGGATGTGTTCCCGACCGGGATGGGTCTTGTAGGCTTTAAATATGGTCTCATAGGTCCCTACTTTCTCTTCATAGGCTTTTCATCGATTCTCGGTGCTCGGGATCGAGTCTAAAGGGCTCGGGAATGGGTCCCAAGGGCTCGGGAATGGGTCCCAAGGGCTCGGGATCGAGTCTAAGCTACCGAGTAATCGTCGCTTCTCTTCATTGGGTCCAAATGTGTCGGAAATGAGTCGGAATCGTTCCATTTCTCCAAGATTGGTCTTAGGAACCTAAAACAAACTAGAAGAAGCGTAAGTAGCCTCGAAACAACTCCAAAGAGTGATTCCACAAGAGAAACCGGGACCAAACACAAGGAATAAGCATTACAAAACACACTTATCAACTCCCCCACACTTAACCCGTACTCGTCCTCGAGTAAGCACAAACTAACTAAAAACTAAAAGAAACTAGACTACTAACCGAGCGGGTATTAGCACAACCTACGCCCTTTCAACTCACGCGAGAACACTTAGAGGACAAGTGCTCTCCGCAAGGCAAGTGAGGTCTTGCGACAAAACTGCGGATACAACCGAACACGAAGACACATAAACACACAAACAATAAAACAAACGGTTGCATCCAAGAAGAAACAAATACCGCTTCCCTCAACAAAGCGGTGAAAGAAACACCAGTTAAGGACTCAAGGCAAGTGACAACGTTCCCAAGCTAATAACACAAATCGATATGGACAAAACCCTAAGTATGACAATAAAGCAGTAAAAACGTTGGTAACTTACCTTGGTTCCTCCTAACCTTCTAAGAACGTACTACGGGACGATAGGCGGGATGGAAAAAGGATGAACCACGGAGTTAGTCGACACTGTAGGTAAAGTGAAACCCCGCCCCCTTTAGCGATAAGCCAAGAGGGTCGTCCCATGTTCAAAATAGCCTAACTAGTCCAAGTAAAAAGGTGGATATGGTTTGCAAAATGAGGGAAGACCAACCATTACCGCTATCATCCTTCCTAGGGACTCGGTCCTTTGGTAGGCTCTTCACGATAACGATCGATAAAAGGCTTATTTTTGAGGGGGTAAGATGTTTTTTGTGAAATTGATTTTCTTTGGCATTTTTCTTTTTGTATTTTGCTTTTGAGTTGCTATGCCACTTCTTTTTCTTCTTTTGTATTTTGTTTTTTATTTGTTGCCTTTTCTTTTTCTTCTTTCTTTTTTTTTCTTTTTCTTTCTCTTTTTGACTTTGTTTGCCATTTGGATAAATCTTGTATTGTAGGCATTCAATCACAACCAAGTATAGAAACTTCAACAAATTGCAACTTATTTGCGGAAATGTGTAGAAGGTAGAGAAATGGGTATGTCGGGAGCGCGCTTTCCCTTCAAACCCACAAAAGGGGGGAAAACTTGGACTAATCGAACAATTTCAAAAACGGTCACCTAAGAGACGGGACTCGGCAACCAAGGCCTTTTTACTCCGTGGGTGGTTAAAATGGTAAAATGCAAATCCCGTAGTAAATCCCTAGTAGACTGGGTGGACTCAAGGTAAGAAACCAACAAAACTATTGATTTAAAGTCATTCTACTAGACTAAAGTCCAAGACTCGATTCACATAACTAGAAAGGGAAAGTAAACACTTACGCACTAGCCTCAAAACCGGGTTTTCAAAAACCTTTTTACACACTAGACACAACTAAACAAGAGAAAACAAAGACACAACAAAAAGGAAAGGAAAAGAGACAAACAAAACAAAACAAAACAAACAAAAGGAAATAAACAAACACCACCCCGAGACATCCAAACAAGCCACCAATCAACCACGAATTCCAAAAAGCTCCACCCAAGCACACACCATCACAACACATCCTCCAAAATCCACAAAAAGGAAAAAAGGAGAAAGAAATGAAGGAATATTACCGGATGTTTTGAGCTTTTCAAAACTTGTCGACGATCGCGCAACCTATAAGGAATTCGGGGGGGGGGGGGGGGGGGAACACACACAACACAACAAAAATAATGCACAAAGACACGAAAGAAAAAGACACAAAAGAAAATCTTTTTGACTTTTTATGAAAATTTTCAAATTGCCTTCATCAAGGGTCATTTCCTCATTCGTCTCATCTTGGGTAGACAATTGAGGTTCTTCATAGAAAGTCTCGCTTCTCAAAGGGAATTCATTAGCGGCTTCATCATTGGGTTGTTCCCCTTCCCTAAATGAACATCCTTCATCAAGTTGTGAAGTTCGAGTTAAAAACATTAAGGTTTGAGCCGCTATAGCATTCAATCTAGCTTTACATGCCTCTCTTTCCCTTTGGATTTGGGCCAAGATTTCATTGTCCTTTTGCAATTGGATGACCATTTCTTGTTGGCTCTTTTGCATTTGAAGAATCGATTTATATAACTCCAAGTTGGGCATTTGGTCGTCATCAGGGTCTTGTAATGCTCCTTGAAAATCTTGATGATGCCCAAGGGGTGGGGCATCATATTGTTGGTAGTGCGGTTGAGATGATTGGTAGTATTGTGGGTTTTGGGGCTCATATTGTGGTTGAGGTGAAGGGTAATATGGTGGGTTTTGGGGAAATTGGCTTCCATGTGAAGAAACATGATGAAACTTGGTGGGTTCACAATGATAGCTTGAGTAATAGTCACCATGATCATAGGATTGAATAACATTCACTTGTTGGTAGCCGTTTCCATGTCCTTGAAGCTCATACCCACGGGTGTCTTGATTACCCCATGAAGCTTGATAGTAGTAGGGAGACGTCATGGCATATTCTTGATTCATAGAGGGAGAGGAGTAATTCATGGCGGCTTCTACGGGTGGGGAGTTTAGATCAAACCTCAGGTTTTGATCAAAAATCGTGGCTCGTACCCGGTTGAGGACCTCTCAATCTAGCAACCGTCCGTTGATGCGACTCTAAGTTGAAAAGAAGAGGATGGTCACCACCTCTAGGCACAAACTGTAGACTAGGAGCAAACGTGAGAAGTCTAGTGCTTTTTGGGCACTAGACAAGAAGGAAATAAATTTCTCACCCACAAGAGGGAAAAGAAAACAAAAAACTACAAAAACAAAGACAAAGTCAAGTAAATAGGAAAACAAAGTCTAAACAAACACCGTCCCCGGCAACGGCGCCAAATTGATGGCAGGGATATGTCGTGGATCCCACTGATCAAATAATAAACAACTAACCTAACTGGGTAGATAGGGCAAGTCGGGTCGAGTCCATGGGGACGGTAAAGAGGGTTTCGACTAGGTTTTGCCTAAAGACTTGACTAGGTCAACAAGGCTAAACTAGACTAAAACTAAGAAGGGGGAGAAAACTATGACTAAGAATAAGCTAAGTGTGACAACTAAAGCTAAAGGATTCAACTAACTAGAGAAACAATGACTAAAAGGAAGGAGAAAACAATAGAAAAAGGACTAGGATTAGGTTGGGTTCAAGGTTGAAAAGATGATCAAGGGGAAGCAAGAATGAAAGGGTAGTAAAGCTATCTAGGCATAGTCCGGGCTCTCGCTACTTAAACCGACCTAGAGGTTCCTCACTCTCGCGCAAGAACCCATCCTAGCAACATACAAGGTCACAAGAAGAAAGGCAAGAAAACACGCATTTCCAACTACAAGTCATTCAAGCATTTCATCGAACATGTTCCATGCATACAACCAAGAAGCAACCAAAACACGACTCCTTGACATGAGTAACAATGACTTCCTCATCTCCGTAATCATCAAAAATAGGTGGCAATGTCGGTTCAAAAACCACACTTTTCTTGTTCGTTTTTTCAAACGAGAAAATTTCCGACATTTTTTTTCCCTCCGTGAACAGTACAACACGTGAACAGTAGTATTTTTTTTTTGAATTTTTTTTTGGAACTTCAACAAAGAACCACAAGACAATCAAAACCGACTAACCCTCGACCTACCTCGCTCGAGTTTAATCTTTGAATTCCAATCGCAACCGGAGATTCAATCAATAACTTGGCCTTGACACGCCTTAGGACCGTCTCGATTTTAAGAAAAATCAAGATCCGAAGCTCTGATACCACTTATGATGCTAAAATTACGCTCTGATACCACTTATGATACGAAAATTACGCTCTGATACCACTTATGATACGAAAATTATCACTTTCGTATGCTTAACGTAGCGGAAGACTTTTTTTGTCTGTATTTTCCAACGAAAATATTCCCGACATTTTTGTTCCTCGCGCCACAGGCTCCTCTCGGGTTTCGTTTTTTTTTGAAAATCGTTAGTTTTAATAAATCGTGTACAAATATGGATTAATTTATACTGGACTTATATTTTCGATATTCGTCGTATTCGATATTCGATTATGAAATCGATATCAAATATTCGGAATGGTTTTTAGAAAAAAGTTTTATAAAATTGTTTTGAAAGGAAATTTAATGAAAAGAATGTTAATTCTCTCCGCATTAAAATCGTCATATTTTGTTTTTAAACCATGTGACAATTTTTTTAGTATCAACGAGATTGATTTAGTTCTTGTTAGATACGATATTTGACTATAGAGTCGATATCGTATTTTAAGAACGTTGTTTTTATATGAAAATAGTTTGTAGTATTGATATTAGAAGAAAGCAAAAGACGTGATGATGACGACCCATAAAAAAGAAAGGCGGACCGACGACGTGAGAGAAGAAAACAAGAGGAAGGGAGAGAGAAATAGAGAGATCAGGATTGATTTTACACCCTCAACCTACATGCTAATTCCGGTCTCGATTAGGAAATCGTAGTAACGGCGCTTGTGTAGGAGTAACGAGAATATAGGTGGGATTAAGGTGTTGTATTTTTGGTAAGGTTTGCCTAGGATTTGCTAGAGATTCGGGTTGTATGCCGTGTGTGTCAGGATTGGATATGTCGAGAATTGTAGTGAATAATTGGTGTAGAAGATGTTTGATGATTGTGTGTTGATGTGTTGATGGGAGTGTCCTATTTATAGGAGAGGATACTTTAGACACCCACATTTTGACCGCCAGGTGTCTACAACAGTTTCCAAAAAACACCCAATGATGATCGGACGTAAACGTGTTTCTACGCGCTCGGATATGGGCTCGAAACCATTAATTGTTGGCTTAAGCACTTATGGAGTACAAATCTCACAAAACCGACATCAAATTCAGGCCCAGTGGATCATTTCCAATCAAATAAGACTAATTTGGGTCAAAACCGACTTTTAGCGACCGGGTCAAAACCCGGTCAAAGCCGTTTCCGAGTAGCTCACCCACGGTCCACCTTCAGATGGGCCATCAGGTCAAGTCCGTCAAGGCACAAAACCCTTGACACCAAAGTGCATAGCTTGGCCTATATATACACCCTCATGCACATGTATTTAGACATCTTTTCGAACCCTACTTTCAACCCTAATTAATCTCTAATCTACACTACACTCAAGCCCTACCCCTAGCAATTAGGAGACAAACCCTAATCACCATAACTAAACTTACATCTCGATTACTCCCGTGCAAGCCACAACTACGAGTCCCGTCCGAGAACAAGAACATGTAGGTTGAGGGTGCAAAACCCCGTTCTTTTCCCTTTCTTCTCTTCCTCACGTCATCTCCATCTTCTTTTTTTGTTTTTTTTTATTTTATCGTTGTACCTATAATATCGATAATATAACTAGTATAAAATACTAAAATATTCGTCGATTCGTGTTGAGTGTGAGTGATGGTGGGATAAGGAAACCCGAATATACAAGAGTATTGCACTCAGCGTTGCCGGTCGCTTATCCCATCACCCCGATCGCTTGATTGTTGAGACGAATTAACATCAACCATAATTTTCTTATTCCGTCATAATCGCATATTTCGTCGATCTTTAAAACTATTTCCCAAAACAAATACTTTTTTTTATTAGGGTCGAAACCCGTTGACGCGGATCCGACATTACGCAATCCTTAGGGATTTTTTACGATGTCGGGAAGCCGAGGGAATCAAGTCTTTTAATAATCGCAAAATGTCAATCAATTGGATTCGATAACAATTCAATAATTGGCCATTGAATCCAAACGATTTAATCAATAAATTAAACTGACACGATTTTCGTTGATGATAACGTAGATGTCATTTAATTCGGCAAGAATTAATTACGACACTATAAACGCGGAGAAAAATCTATATCGTTTTAGTTAATTTAAACGACTTATATTATTTTATTCAAGTTTTCGCTCTAGCATTTCATACCGATTCAATAATCGAATATGGGATACGACGAGCATGAAAATTAGAATCGAGTATAAATTATTCCAAGTACTTAATATCGATTTCATAATCAAATATTGAATACGACGAATATCGAAAATATTAAGTCGAGTGCAAATTACACAATATTTGTACGCGATTTAATAAAGTCATCAATTTTCCGAAGAAAACAATTTCGAAACAGCCCGTCAGGCGATTTGCCGGCATTCAGGGCGAGTCGCCTGACCCGCGCGAGTCGCGCCGTTCCCAGGCGAGTCGCGCAACTACCTGGAAACGCGGCACAATTTCGCTCTTTTTTATTATTCTTCGAACATCGTTTTTTAGACAAAACATTTTTTTTAGATCTCGATATATTTTCCCCTTGACCTCGGTCAACACGTGTTAATCCATCACGTGATATATAAAACCTTCCAAAATCATGCATTCATCGCATCTATATCTTTATTCAATTTATCAATCGTTATACCGTTACTAACAAGTTTGCTATGTTCTTGTTGATTTTTCATTGTTTATTTTATTGTACTAAAATGAACTCGCATGCTAAATTTAACTTCGACGTTAGAATTAGTTGCATTAAATCGACATAGAAACCCATTTAATTTTTCGCATGTCTAGGAAACATATTGTTTGCATAACATTTTCATCGTTCAACTAACGCGCGTATTAGAAAGTCACTCGATATCTTAGTAGAGGCCGCCAATGTGCGGGCAGGGTTGCACTAGTAGAAAAAAGCACATTTGCGGCTCCAAAATATCTATCATTTGCGGCGTTTTTGGCTAAGAAGCAAATGGCGGGGAAGCAAATAAAATATTATTTGCGGCGTTCTTAAAACGCCTCAAATAATACTTATTTGCGACGTCTTTATGAAAAAACGCCTCAAATAACTGCATTATCTGCGACGTCTTTACCAAAAAACTCCTCATATACTCGCATTATTTGCGGCGTTCTATGGTGTTTTGTAGGTGGCTGACGCCGCAAATAAATATATTTGGCGCATCTAAATCAATTACAAATACGCCACAAATACATTTCTAAAATGAAAAAAAAAACTTTTTTCTTGAGACTTTTGGTGCCATCCAAATTTTCAATAACACCAAAGATGCCAATATACGCCTCAAAAGGGCATCAACAAATTGTCAAATCCAAATGATTCATAGTGATGCAACTTACATATTGTCCACCATTCAAAAGAGCATTCTACTACAATCGACTTAGAAATCTAAAATTACTTAGCATTTTACGTACAAGGAGAAGTAAAGTAAGAAGCCCACTTGTCCCGTATCACCGCTGCTCTTTGCATGAGATCCAAACCTAACATAATGCCACAAAATCGACCAATATTCATAATTCATATGCATCCAGATTTACAAAATATCCAATTTCAACAACTTCAACATCCACAAAATTGACCAATCAAGCATAAGTTCACGAACCTAATTTCATAATCCATATTCATCCTATAATAGTTCACTCTAACTTACAAAGGGAAATTGAATTAGTAATTTTTCCTACGATCCCCTACCCCACCATAGTTCATACTCGAGGGCGAGTAAGGGTTAAGTGTGGGGGAGTTGATAAGTGTAGTTTGTAGTGCCTATTTCGTAGTGTTTTGGTCCCATTTTCCTTGTGGAATCGCTCCTTGGGAGCGATTAATGGGTTACTTACGCTTCCTTTAGTTCGTTCTAGGTTCCCGAGACCATTTGTGAAGAATTGGAGCAAATCCGACTCGATACATACACTTTTTGGAGCCAACGAAGTGAAGGAACGATCACTCGATGCGTTGGATTCGACCCCGAGACCTTGGGACCCAATCCCGAGCCTCCGAGACCCGATCCCGAGTCCCGAGAATCGATGAGAAACCCATGAGAGGCAAGGAGGGACCAAAAGGGTCATATTGGAGGCCTACAAGACCCATCCCCGACGGGAAGGACCTCATCCCATCCGGGATGAGGTACACAAAAGAGAGGGCTGCTGTTTTGGGTCCATGCCGACCGGGATGAGTTCATCCCGACCGGGACCACCTCATCCCGACCGGGACCAACTCATCCCGACCGGGACGAGCCCAGTTCAGATCCTCCCTTCATTGTTTCTTCTCCTTTTTTCTTGTAACCCTATATATACCCTTCCTCTTGTATTCTTATGTTATGTTCTTCATTACCCACAAACCCTAGCCTAGTTTAGCATAGATTAGCATAGATTAGTGTATATTAGTCCTTAGTTTATCTTTAATCCTATTTTAACTCTTGTAATTTGGGAATTCTTGAAGAATCCAACCAAGATTGACAACCTTGGTTGATGTATTTGGGTTTTCTTCCATTTATGCAAGATTTCTTCTCTTCATCTTCTCTAGTATGGTATAATCTTCTTTTCCCATCTTTTTATCTTTGTTTATCAATCAAGTTTCAATCTTTAGTTCTTGTTTATTGTTTTGTTCATCATCCTTGTTAGTTTCACATATGCATAATTTTTTGTTGTTTGTGTTGATTCCTCTTGTTCTTGTTAGTTTTAGCATAGTTATGGTTGAGTAGTACTCTTGCTAGGGTTAGTAGGGTGATTTGGGTGTGTAATGGGTTATTAAGGGTTTGTTGGAGATGTTGGTGGAAGTTTTGGGTTTCCTCTTGGTTTGATACATAGTACATGTTTGTTGAAATGCTTGAATGACATGTAGATGCATATTCTTGTTTTTCTTGCCTTTTCTCTTGTGGGTGTCGGTTTGCTTGTGGGTTTGGTTCCCTCACTACGTAGCGAGAGCCCGGTGAGGACGACCCCTAGGTCGGTCTAGGTAGCGAGAGCCCGGATGCGACCTAGGCCACGATAGCACGCTAGTAGCCCCGTTTGTCATGTGTGTCGCCAAGATGGGTTCTATCAAGAACCTCTAGGTTGGTCTACGTAGCGAGAGCCCGGACTACACCTAGATAACCTGACTACCCCCTTCACCTTTACTCCTCCTTGACCATTCCATCACCCCTTGATCCCGACCTAATCCTAGCCCGTTTCCTTATTTGTTTTATCCGTCGCTTTAGTCATAGTCTTAGCCTTCTCCCCTTTCTATCACTCTAGTTTAGCCTAGTTAGTTGACCTAGTCTCGTATTTAGGCGACCTTAGTCTAGATGCCTCTTACCGTCCCCGTGGATTCGACCCGACTTGCCCTAGCTACCCACTAGGATTAGTCGGTTATTTATTGACGGTTGGGAACCACGGCAATTCCCCACCATCAATGACATAGGTCCACCCAGACGCGGCCACACGTGGGTTTGGGGCGGCGAAGGAATCTCATGGTAAGATTGATCTCGGGTTGAAATTTAAATCGAAGTTAGGAGTCGCCACCGAATTTTATGAGAATTCGGGCCCGTTCGAACTCACTCTATACTTAGGCGTTTTGATAAGTGTGTTTTGTGGTGCTTATTCCTTGTGTTTGGTCCCGGTTTCTCTTGTAGAATCGTTCTTTGGAGCGGTTTCGAGGCTACTTACGCTTCTTCTAGTTTGTTTTAGGTTCCTAAGACCAATCTTGGAGAAATGGAACGATTCCGACTCGTTTCCGACACATTTGGAGCCAACGAAGAGAAGCGACGATCACTCAGTAGCTTAGACTCGATCCCGAGCACCGAGAATCGATGAGATGCCTATGAAGAGCAAGTAGGGACCTATGAGACCATATTTGAAGCCTACAAGACCCATCCCGGTCAGGAACACATCCATCATGGCCGGGATGAAGTGCAAAGCAAAGACGACCTACTGGAGGATGATCCCGGCCGGGATGATGACCTTCCCGGTCGAGACCACCACCTTCCTGGCCGGGAAGGGCCCAGCGAAGGCTTGTTTCGCTTTCCTCGCTTCCCTTACCCGTGAAACCCTATATATACCCCCCCTCCTCTTGTATTGTTTAAGCACCATTCATTATCCTACATTACTCCACTAAACCCTAGACTATTTTAGGTTAGATTAACTTAGATTAGAGTAGATTAGCCTTAATTACTCCTTAATCTTAGTTTAATTATTGTGGAATCTTTGTATTATTGAAGACCTATTGGGGGATTTCTCTATTGACAACATTGAATTCCATTTCTTTGGGTTGGATTTAATCAAAGTTCTCTAATGGACTATAAACGACCAGACCGGAAGTCTACCAGGTCTTAATCCCGGATTGGCCTGGTAGCTACTCTGACTTTCGCCTTGTCCAAGCCCCAGTCAGAGTGGGGGCTCTGTAGACACCCATATTTGGCCCCTAGTTGTCTATAGCAGTTCCCAAAAAACACCCGATGATGATCGGACGCAAACGTGCTTTAACGCGCTCTAATATGGGCTCGGAATCAGTAATGTCTGGCATGGGCTTTTAGCGGAGTACAAATCTCACAAAACCGACCTCAAATTCAGGCCCAGTGGGCCGTTTCCAATAAAATGAGACTAATTTGGGTCAAAACCGTCATCGGAAATAAAACCGTCTTTCAGCGACCGAGTCAAAACCCGATCAAAGTCGAATCCCGAGACGCAACCAGCCATGCATTTGTCTAAATTCAAAGTCAAAGGCAAATCAAAACTAACTATGTCAACAAAATCAATTCAAAAAGGGTAACAAATCATGCCCTATTTACACTCCCTCCCTCCCGATCCACTCGATCGAGTGGCTCACATCCACTCGGCCGAGTAAGGCCATGAACCGGCCAAACCGGACCCAAACCGGGCACTCGATCGAGTGCACCCGCGCCACTCGATCGAGTAACCCTAAACCGGGGTATTTCCCTATAAATACCCCATTACCCCAACACATTACACAACTCTTTTCAACCTTTTACCACCTTCAAAACTTCTTTTCACCCATCATATTTACAATTCTACACAACACATCCCTTTGAACTCGGCTTCAAAGTCACACACATACATACATATTCAAAATTCCGAGATCAAAACTCGTCAAAGACCGAGAGCAAAACTCGTTAAAATCCATCTCTACAAACCACATACATACCATAACTCCTCTACGTATCTCGATGCTCCAGTGACTTTGCCACCATTTGATGAGCCCTATTCCGAGAAGCAAAAGCACGTAGGTTGAGGGTGTAACATTCAATCCCGACATTCCTTCTTCTCCCTTCTTTTTCGTCTTTTTCTATATACATATTATTTATATTAATTATCCTAACACTCACATTTTAATTCCGTTACTAATTTTTAAATTTTATGTATACTAACATTTTATTTTATGTCAACTAACATCTAATATTTTCATTATTCGCATACTAACCAATCTAACAATCTAACATTTAATTAATCGTTATTTATATTCCGTCTTGTATAATACCGCGTATATTTATCATAAAAACTATTTTCAAAACGATCCGAGCAACGTCCGTTGAAGCTAAATTAATGATCGTAGGCCTAAAAGGCCAAATTACGATGTTAAAATACCGAGGACCTAAGTTTGCGACGACGGTCGGATTTTCGGGTCGAATATGTTTAATTACGAATTCCGCCTAAAGTCTATTTAATCCCTTTACAAGTTGTATTGGAGGTGGCGCCCTTCGAGGTGCGCCGCCCTAAACACTTAAGGGCGTAATAGATCGTGGAGATTCGTCGTTAAATATGTCCGACCCCATCTCATTCAAAATATTATTCTAAAAGAATCATCGACAAATCGGATTAGGACGAAACGCGTTGACGCCGAATTAATTGTCACGCGATCCGAAAGGATTGATTACGACATTATGACGCGGAGGGAATCGATATTCGTTCTAGTCCGATCAAATTCGATTTTACAAATTCGCTCTAAATACTAGATGACGGTTCTATAACCGAACGTCGAGTATGACGAGCCATCGAAATTTACACTAATATAAATTAGACAATATTTATGTTTAGTGTAATTACATGTCGATTTCAAAATCAATAAATCGGAATTGTTACCTTTTCCGAATCGAGTAGCACCTCGAACAGAGGGTACTCGATCGAGTGCCTTGGCTCACTCGATCGAGTGACACCTCAAATAACAGGCAGAAGGCCTCCACGAGGGGCACTCGACCGAGTCTCCCCCACGACTCGATCGAGTGTCTTGTATCATGCCTAAACCGTGAGCCTTCTAAATATCGTAAGCCTAATCAATTTCTTTTTACGACTTTAAGTCATCACGTGTTAATTCAATCACGTGATTCCTTATTCAAAATTCATGCATTTTATTCTATTTTATTACTTTCACGACTTTGACTAATGTCTTATACGACTAGTTTTGTGTCGACGACTCCTTAGTCGTGTCCGACGCATGACTAGTTTAGACATCAATCTTTCAATATGATAAGTCGGGACAAGGCATCGAGACCCGGGATCGAGCTAGCACCACGCTTCGGTCCCATACGCGAACGCCTATTAAAGTCTCTGTCCTCCGTTTAATGCACAATATAATGTGTATTTAATCGAAGTTTGTCCATTTACTCAATTTACGGTCTAGCTTATATTTACTATTTACGGGTCCGTTTATAGTTAATATTTACCGTTTTCTAATTCGATTATTATATTATCGCTCGTTGTATTGTGAATTCCGGGTTGTATTCCGCCCGCGTAATTTGTAATTTATTTACGAGTTTTCTATTTCCGGTGTTTGCCATTTTGCCTTAAATGAACATCGCATGCTAAATCACTTTGACGTGAATCACGATGCATTAAAATGACGTAGCAACCCTTTCGATATTTATATCTTGTAAAACGTTGTTTGCATAACATTTTACCGGATTACTAGCACGTGTATTAGAAAGTCAAACGATGTCTTAGTGTGGACATGACATAGGTCCACCCCGACGCGGCCACGCGCGGGTTTGGGGAGGCGAATGAATCTCCATATGAGATGGTCAAATTGAAGTTTAAATCGAAGTTGGAGTCGTCACCGAATTTTATGGTTATTCGGAACCGTTCGAGCCCACTCTATGTCGTAGTGGGCCGTGTACAAAATACGGCCCATTTCCGATGTCAGAGTTTATTGGGCTCGTCCCTTTGCAGTTCGATACAGATGCCGACTTGAGCGGTTAATCGTATATTGAATGATTCTCGTTGCCAATGGTTTCGGACATCCGGAAACCACGGTTCTGAGTAAGGGGTGAGGGTACGTGTTGGGAAGTTCACTAAGAACACCCAACCCCGCCCGCACATTAGCGGCCTCAACTAGGATATCGAATGATTTTTTAATACGCGCGTTAGTTGAACGATGACTGATATGCAAACATTGTTTTCCTAAGCATGTGAGGAATTGAATGGGTTGCTAAGTCGGTTTAATGCATGAAAAATTAACGTCAAAGTTGAATTTAACATGTGAGATTCGTTTTAGTATAATAAAACAAATGATGAAAAGGAATGAATTTGCTACAAGATGAACAAACGAGTTAGTATCGATTTGTAAATAATAATATAGCAAATAAATATACGAGATCGAGAAAATAAATATTATTCGAAATCTGAAAAATATTGTTAAAACGCTGTTTTGTATAAAAAACGAAGTTCGAAAAATAATAAAAACGAACGAGAAAGGCGCGCCAAGGCAGCCAGCCGCGCGGCTCGCCCGGGACACCGGCGGGTCGCGTGACGGCCTGTTTTCGAAAGCGGTTTTTTGAAAACTCGATGATTAAATCGCATATGAATATTGCATAATTCGTACTCGACTTAATATTTTCGATATTCGTTATATTCGATAATTGACTACGAAATCAATATCAAATACTTGGAATAGTTTTAGAAAAGATGTAGACTTCAGAAATCGTTTCGTAGAATAATAAAACGACCGAAATTTTTTAAAAAAAAGGTTCGGGTTTCAGGCCCGTGCGCGAGCCGCCTGGGCGTGGCGCGACTCGCGTACGGGTCTGTCCGACTTTTATTTTTTGTTCGAAATTGCTAATTTTTGATAAATCGCGTACAAAATATGAACTAATTCGTATTCGATTTTATGTTCTCGATATTCGTCGTACCCGATATTCGATTATAAAATTGATATCGAGTATTCGGAATGAATTAAGAAAAAGTTTTGTAAAAAGAAGTTTGAACGAAAAAAAGATGTAACGATTTTAACATCGTCGAAATCTTAATATAATTCTTTTTGATACAATATTCGATTATAGAAAATCGATATCATATTTTTAAGAATGCTTGACATATGAAAATAGTTTTTTGTTAATATCGATATTAGAAAATAAAAAAACGACGAATGACCCGTAGAAAAGGACCGACGCATGACCCGTAATAAAAAATGAGACGGAGAAGAAGAGGAGAAAGAGAAATCGGGTTTTGCTACACCCTCAACCTACATGCTTTTGTTTACTCGGATCGGGGCTCGTCGGAATGTGGCTAGGCACGGGAGCATCGAGGTGATGTCGGTCGGGTTAGGGTGGCTCGGTGAAGGTGACGGGTGAAGCGTGACGGGTATCGGGACCGGTTTCCTTCGGGTTTTGGACGCACTATCGGTTTCTCGATGCTAAAGAATTACGCTTTTCAGGAATTATGTATGTTGGGGATTGTATGAATTAATTGTGTGTAAATTGTGTTGTGCAAGGGGCCATTTATAGGGAATTCCCGACCTTGGCTAGGAGAGTTTAAACTACCGCTTAGGATAGGAAACGTAGGAGTTTGAGAAGCATGAGAATTCCATTTTCTTGGCAAAGAAGAAAGGCATCTCGGCTGGTTGTGTGCTACTTGGCCGAGTATTTGCACTCGGTTGAGTGTTTGAATCGGTTTTCGGATAGGATTCCTACTTGAGATCGAATTCTAACTTAAACGGATTTGTTTATTATTTTTACGTGGCTGATTTTTTGTAGAGTTTGAGTAAGAATCAGCCGTGTGAGGTGTCACGGCTGACTCACGTGTCTCGGGAAAATCTTTGACCGGGTTTTGACTCGGTCGCTAAAAGACGGTTTTACCCCTGGTGTCGGATTCGACCCAAATTAGTGTTATTTGACTCGAAACGACCCACTGGGCCAGAATTTGAGGTTGGTTTTGTGAAATTTGTACTCCTTAAAAAGCCCAAGCTAAATATCCATGATTTCGAGCCCATTTCCGAGTACGTTAAAGCACGTTTGCATCCGATAATCATCGGGTGTTTGTCGAAAACTACTATAGACACCGGGCAGCAAAATGTGGGTGTCTACAGAGCCCCTACTCTGACTGAGGCTTGGACAGGGCGAAAGTCAGAGTAGCTACCAGGTCAATCAAGGATTAAAACCCGGTAGCTTCCGGTCGGGTCGTTTAAGGTCCATTAGACCCGCGTAAAGGGCCCTCCGACCATGGATTAAAAATGTACCTGAGCTGATGATAACTCCGTGGGGGGTTGAACTCGTCGCATAAGACTTAAAATGGGCCTATATGTGGGCTCATCTCGTTAAATGCCGCTGGGGAGTTATGCAAATCGCATGGTCCTGTTTGAGTCGTCCTGTACATATTTATGCAAAGTAGCAAAGTTTTGCACGTAATATTTGTAGGAAAAATGACTCGTGCTGGGGAATAAAAATTTTGAGAAAAGGTTTGAATTTGTGAGTTTGCAGGAGTCTTTGAAAATTAGAGAATTTTTGATTCTGAAAAGGAATAGGAATGCTCGGGATGACTTAGCTAAGCCTTAGGATAAAGATCGTATGCTAAATACTCTAGGATTGGGAATCCTAAGGTGAGGAGGAGAACTTGGTTTTATGCTATAAATACCCTCTCTTTGCTTCATAAATTTTCATAATTCCCACAATCCCTTAAAGAAAAGAATAAGCCCTGAAAAATTTATTCCTTCTTTTAGCAAATCAATTATGGGGATCGATCGATTAGTTGGAATGCTGCATGAATGGTCTAAGTATTTCAGAGATGCCAATAGGGCTATCCTGAATCAGAACGGCATTACCCAATTGTCCGTGATCCGTCAGATGCAAGTAGACCGTCAGTTCTTGGATGCTTGCCTGTCCTATTGGGACGACATTTATCATGTATTTGGTTTCCCTCAAGGAGATTGCTGAAGAAATTGCTGCTGCAGGTGGATGGAATCCCATACTTTGTCCTGCTATTCCTTTTTCAGTTCCCGACCCAAGGAGGAAGCTACGGGAATTTTAGGGCTTTCTCATATGGAGGTATCCCGCATGCTAGAAGGAGATACCGTTTCCTTGATCGATTTAGCTGAAAAATTTATGAACCCAGATGATGTCCGGGTCAGGCCGGTCCATAGCCGTAGGGCCTTTACTTTTTGCATGCTCCATGTCTATGCCTTTGAAGGACATATGGATTTACTATCTTGCATGGGCCATGTCATACTTTTCACTGTGGCTGACCTGATGGAAACGGAGCACAGCCTGGCTTGGTTGATTATAGGAGAGATTATCCAGGGTTTGGATAATCGTAAAAGGGATTCGTCAGTCTGGCTGACTGGGAGTACCCGGCTTCTACCGGTATGCCGGTTTTATTTTTTTCCGGTTTTTTTCTGCTTTTTTCCGGTTTGCGCGGTTTCTTCCCGATTTTCCCGATTTCTGCGGTTTTCTCGGTTTTAACGTTTTTCACGTTTTTTTTAGACGTGATTTTGACGATTTTTTGCGATTTTGATTTTTTTGCGGGTTTTTCAGCTGTGGCTGTTCGAGAGGCTATCAATCTTGGATCCTCCCCTAGACGTGAGCCGGTATCAACCCAGGCAAGTAATGGCGAGGAGACGAGCTATTGCCTTTTCTCGCTTCAATACCCAAAAATACTGGGATGAGGTGCTATCCTTCCATGGAGGCCTACTGATCCGCTGGGCCGTGCCATGGTGGCCGATTTACGTTTGGACCGGCTTGGAGTCTCGAGACAGGGCTATATATCAGGTAATCCTATCTTTTTGCCAGACAATTCACCTCTTTCCCGATCGCATACTTAGGCAATATGGTCGGGTGCAAATAATCCCGGAAATCGAGGCAGTCGTGAGTGAATCTACTCAGTTGACAGATGTAATGTGTGACACCTGGATGCAAAGGTGGTATACACGAGCTACTTGGCCCGTTCCCAAAAATCCTCATTCGATCTGGGTATCTGAGTCTTATGTGAGATGGACCCGAGCTGATTCAGCTAAAACCCGAGCTGCCTTGAAGACTGACGAGGCCTATCACCTGTTACGCCGGGAGCATGCTAAAGATAATAGAAGCTTCTTTGCCGAAGAAGCTACTCCGACAGGTCAGAAAGGGAGATCTAGGACTCAGACTGAAGGGTCCAGTACTAAGGGTGCATGGGGGAAAGTGAGCCCCCAGACGGAATTAGAAAGGAGACTAGGGCCAAGGCTGGCGGTTAAGGACCGACTTGTTCCTCGAGACAGGCTTCCCGAACTCCTTAGGGCTCGGCTTGGACCGGTGCAAATGGTGGACGACCCAAAATCGAAGAAGCGGGTTCGAACTAAAGAAATTCCCCTTGTGATTAGGGAACGTTCGCCCCCACCCCGTCGGCCTCGGGCTCCACGTGACCCGAAAGATAAGGGGAAAGGAAAAATGTACGAGTAGTCTCCAAAATTTATTATTTAAGTATTACTACTATTTTTGTGGTGTGATTTTGTTTGTGTTTTTTTTTGTGATGTATTTTTTGAAATTCCCGAGTTTATCGGTTTTTCTTAAATAATAAAAAGACATATTAGTGAATACCGTTCCCGTATTTTCGTTATTGCAGTGGTTGTACCCCTTTTGAGGGGGTTGCCTACGTATCCAAAATTAATGGAATCAAACCTTCCGTAGTTCAGAAGTATTTTTGCAATTTTTCGAAATACATCAAGATTATTAATTCGAGATGTGCAACGGTAGGATAAATAATCCTAACTTATTGACTTGTTTAAAATTTTTGAAAATTCATAAAAAGGCATTTTTTATAAATTCTGCAAATGACATTGAGATTGGGCTTATGGGTAGTAACGCTTCAGCTGGTCCAAGTTTGTTGGATTGACGAACTCGTTCCCGTCCAAGTCTGTTAGCATTACTGCTCCTCCTGAAAGGATTTTCTTTACTAAATATGGCCCAACCCAATTGGGTTTGAATTTTCCCCTTGGGTCAACTGGTAGCAAAGCTCGCACATACTTTAGAACTAGATCGCCCTCTTTGATATTCCTGGGTCTAACCCTTTTGTTAAAAGCCCGTTGGATCCTTTTCTGATATATCTTAACGTTATTCAGAGCCTGGGATCGTCGTTCGTCTAAGAGAACTAATGAGTCATATCGGGCTTGGACCCAATCTGCTTCAGGTACCTGGCTCTCGAGCAGAATCCTAAGGTATGGTACTTCTAGCTCGACTGGCTGGACTGCTTCCCTTCCATATGTCAGATAGTATGGAGTTGCTCCGGTTGCAGTTCGAATTGATGTCCGATATCCCCATAAGGCAAAGGGTATCTTGTCGGGCCAGTCCCGGTAATTCTCGGCCATCTTTTTAAGAATGGTGACAATTGTCTTATTGGCTGCCTCCACCGCTCCATTTGTTTGAGGACGGTAAGGTGACGATGTATGCTTTTGGATCTTGTACTTTTCCAGCAAAGTGGCAGTTTCAGCTTGGAAATGGGTCCCGTGATCGCTGATGAACTCGTGCGGAATCCCGTATCGACATATAATTTTATTTTGGATGAATTTAGCCACATGTTTGGCATTTAAGATCCGGTATGACTCGGCTTCGACCCATTTAGTGAAATAGTCGATAGCCACTAGGATGAAACAGTGACCTCCCGTCCCGGAAGGGTTCACTTTCCCGATTATATCAATTCCCCATGTTGAGAAAGGCCATGGTGATGTCATTGTATATAATAGGGATGAAGCCATATGCTGAACATTGGCGAAAATCTGACAGTTATGGCAGTGTTTAACATACAACTGACAGTCAGTTTCCATGCTATTCCAGTAATAACCGAGTCTTGCGATTTTTCGGGCCAACATATGGGCGTTCATGTGTGGACCGCTTTCACCATCATGTACCTCGGCCATAACTCTTTCGGCTCGAGTTTTGTCAATGCATAGAAGTAAAGTCCCCTGTGCTGTCTTCTTATATAACTGTCCATCGTCTGTGCGGATGAACTGGGTTGCCCATCTTCGTAGAGCTTTCTTGGCTCGGTTTTCAGCTCCCGGAGGATATTCCCCTGACGTTAAGTAGGTTAAAACAGCCTGATACCAAGGTACTGGATCAGTTATTTCGATATCTTGGATAGCGTGGATATACGCCGGCTCTGACCGTCTTTCGACGCAAATGGGCATGCTGGTTAGATGTGCTGGGATATTCAGTAAAGATGCTAATTTTGAGAGAGCATCTGCAAACTGGTTTTCTTCCCGAGGTAGATAAATGTACTCGACCTTTTGGAATTGTTTTTCGAGAACCCTTACTCGTGCTTGGTAAGCCACGAGATTTGCATTCCGAGTCTTCCATTTGTGTAGGGTTTGATTTATGACTAAAGATGAGTCACCGTGGACCCGGAGGTTTGTTACCCCTAAATCAGCGGCGGCTTGCAACCCGTGAATGCATGCTTCGTACTCGGCTGCGTTGTTAGTCACGTCAAAATATAGCTTAATGGACAACGGGGTGTGCTCCCCTTGTGGTGAGATTAGCAAGATCCCGACACCAAATCCTCGGAAGTTGGACGCTCCGTCGAAATACAGATCCCATGTGTCGGTGTCGGTATGGAATATGTCTTCATCTGGGAAGGCCCAAGTATCAGTGTGTTCTTCCTCGGATACCGGGCTATCGGCGAGGAATTCCGCTACTACCCGGCCTTTGATGGCTTTTAAAGGTACGAACTTGAGGTCGAACTCAGCTCGCATTAAAGTCCATCTGGATATACGGCCGTTGAGGATGGGCTTCTCGAACAGATACTTGATTGGATCCATTTTGGATAGCACATGTACCTCGTGACTAAGCATGTAGTGTCGGAGCTTTTTAGTGGCTCATACTAAAGCTAGACACGTCCTCTCGAGCATTGTGTACTTGCACTCGTATTCCAAGAACTTTTTACTGATGTAGTAAATAGCCCGCTCTTCGGAATCGACCGTCTGGGCTAGCATAGCGCCCATGGCCGTCTCGGTTGTTGTCAAGTATAGCGACAGAGGCAAACCGTGCTGAGGTGGCATTAACACCGGTGGAGAGGATAGAATCTCCTTGATCTTATCGAAAGCCACTTGACATTTGTCGTCCCATAGTGTTCGTTCTCCTATCTTCAGTTTCTTGAAAATGGGTTGACATACCATGGTTAGCTTTGAAATAAACCGGCTTATATATTGGACTTTCCCGAGAAACCCCCTTATCTCCTTTTCGGTTTTAGGCGGTTGCATCTCGGTAATGGCCTTGATCTTTGCTGGGTCAACTTCGATGCCACGTTGGCTAACAATGTGGCCCAGTAGTTTGCCCGATGTTACCCCGAAACTGCATTTTTGATGGTTTAACCTCATGTTGTACTTGCGTAGTCGAGTGAAGAACTTCCTTAGGGCTGCAAGGTGCCCGTTTCGGTCCTTGGATTTGACAATCATGTCGTCGACGTAGACCTCTACTTCCTTATGCATTATGTCATGCAATAAAGTGGTGGCGGTCCGTTGATAAGTGGCACCAGCGTTAATAAGCCCAAATGGCATCACGGTATAGCAGTAAGTCTTCCAAGGTGTGATGAAGGTGGTCTTACTCATGTCTTGTTCCGCCATATTGATCTGATTATATCCGGCATACCCGTCCATGAATGATAGAAGGGCATGGTCGGCCGTGTTATACACCAGTATGTCGATGTGTGGTAACGGAAAATCGTCTTTTGGGCTGGCCTTATTAAGGTCCCGGAAATCTACACATACTCGGACTTTGCCATCCTTTTTGGGTACTGGTACTATGTTTGCAACCCAGTCTGGATATTCAGACACTTGAATAAAGCCCGCTTTGAATTGTTTATCCACTTCTTCTTTGACTTTGAGAGATCATTCGGACCTCATTCTTCGGAGTTTCTATTTTACCGGCTTGTACCCGTCTTTGATGGGTATTCGGTGTTCAGCTATCTCCCGGTCTATTCCCGGCATGTCCTTGTAGGACCATGCGAAGACGTCTTTGAATTCTTGGAGGAAATCCGTGAATCGTTGTTTCTCCTCAGGATCTAAAGATAGGCCCAACTTAAGCATCTAAGGTTCTAAAGGAGTTCCTACGTTGATGGAATCGGTTTCTTCGATTACCGGATCTCGGGACTCCCTTTGTTCAAGTTGCTCAATTAGATGCGGAGGCAATGGTACCTGTTCGTCGGGTTTCTCAATGTCATTGCAAGTAAGATTTTTGAAAGTATTTTGAAAATAAGCCAAGTCATAAGCAGAACGGTTATCGTTATTATTGATAGTGAATTTTGAAAATAGCTCGAAGAGAGCTGCCATCTGATCGTTGGTCAGAGGCGGGATAGGGAGAGTCCTCGGGATAGACTCCGGGGCTCTCGATGGTGTGGCTAAAGAAGGGAGAGGGGCTACAGACTCGATCCTAGTACTGGACCCTCTAGACTTTGACTCAGACTCCGACTATGAATCTGACTCGGACTCGGACTCAGATTCGGATTCGATAGCATGCATATCTCCTTCACCAATAGTTAGCTTGTAGACTCGACCCTGACTGTCGGTCCATTTAGTCGTCTTCCTCCAAGCTCTCTTCCCAGTGTCGGCACCAACTTCAGAGATCAGCTTAGTTGGATCGAACCTGCTGCTGCGGAGAATCAAGCTGACTAACTCCTATTTAGGAGTCGGGATGACCTTGTCTTCCCCGAATAGTAGTCCTAGGATGGGCTCAGTAATGCTTGTGCCCTCCTTTGATTCGGCCTGGATAAGGGCAAAGATATCATCTTGGATGAAATTGCATTCCCGAGGCAGTTTGGTCCCGGGATATGAGATGGTGGGCTGATAGAGGCCCGTTTGAATAGCTCCGAACACCGGGGTGACGAACGTGACCGCCTTGGTTTGGTCCGTGTATCCGGGCGCCATGGTGTAGCCTAGACCGAGGAGAGATTGTCCGTTGTTCAGGGTTTCGATAATTTTCCCGGGTGGAAGATAGGGCCTTGATGTGATTCCCGGTAGACAACCCAGATTCTGTAGCATCGTATCGATGCTGGTAGTGAAGTATGGCCGGAAAAGGTCTTCTTCCTCGATCATTCCCACAAAGTTGAATCCTCGTGGGTCGGCTGAGCCTGCCGTGTTGCAGCTTGACACGGTTATGGGAGTGGCCTCAAGAGTGATGATTCCATCTTGTAAAGGTAGTTTGACCTTCCTGTGAAGAGTGGAAGACACAGCTTTGACCGCGTGAATCCACCGTCTCCCAAGCAACAGGTTGAAAGATGAAGTAACATCGATCACTTGGAATTCTAACTCCTTCTCGATCGGGCCCGTTATGATTGTTAGTTTAACGGCCCCAGCAACTGATTTTGGGCTTCCATCAAAAGCCTGGATAGTTTGTGCAGTCGGAAGGTAGTCAGCCTCGGTAATGCCGAGGGCCTTGGTTGTCCTTAAGGGAAGGACGTTTACTGCAGACCCGTCATCAATCAGGGTCATCGGGAGATACTTGTTGCGACAGATCACCGTGATGTATAGGGCCAAGTTATGGGTGGTCCCGAATGGTGGAAGGTCGGACTCGGAGAAAGTGATAAGTGGGTCTTCTCCTTTAGACTTGTCCTTGAGGTGTGGGAAGATCGTGGCTACCATCTCAGTGGGGGTAACCGATGAGTCGACCTTGATTTCATCAAGGGCCCTAGTAAGTGCCGCCCGATGCTCTTGTGAACTAACCAAAAGCTGCCATATAGTAATATCAGTTCGGACCCTCTTTAGTTGTCTGACTAGGGCCGTGTCAGCGTTTGGCTCTTCGGGAGCGAGTTCCGTCCTGGAAGGTTCAGTGACGGTTTTCGGAGTGGTGAGATTGGCCGTGATGGTGTGTGAACCGGCCAGAGCTTTGGCTTTGGCTTTCCGGATCTCTTCGATGGTGACGGGGACAACTTCCCCCTTAGCCAAGTAAACATCATCTTCATCGTCGTTCCATATCCCGTTGATTTGGGAAATGAAAGGGGAAATGAGATGAGAGCAGTCAACTACCTCTCCAGTAAAAATGGCATGAGTAGCAAGAGGATTGTTTTTGTTACTTGGCTTATCACTGGATAGTGGTATCTTCCCACTTTCGATCAGATCTTGAATAAGATGCTTCAACTTCCAGCATTTCTCCGTGTCATGCCCGTTGCCTTGGTGATAATGGCAGTAGGCCTGAATGTTGTAGCTTTTAGATCGCTTTTCCACGGGAACTTCCGAAATTGGGCCTATCGGTTGGATTAGGCCTTTCGAAGACAGCCTTTGTAAGGCATTAGCATAGGTTGTCCCTATGTCGGTGAATACCCGATTTGGAGTATTCTTTTTGGTCGAGGTGTCTAATGAATTAACCTCGTCGAAGATGCTTCGGGCCGCCGTTGTGGTTGCGGGCTTGCTGGAGGATGAACTGGCTCCTTGATACCCTTTGGTAGAGGCCTTAGTAAGGTTCTCTAGCCTTAGATCATCTTCGATTCTAGTACCCATTTCGGTCAAAGTGGCGAAGTCGGGTATGACGGCGTACCTGAGATGGACTCGGTAAGCGGGGAGGAGGTTTTTGACAAAGGCCTCTGATAAGTGTAGTTTGTAGTGCCTATTTTGCAGTGTTTTGGTCCCATTTTCCTTGTGGAATCGTTCTTTGGGAGCGATTTACGGGCTACTTATGCTTCGTCTAGTTCGTTTCAGGTTCCCGAGACCATTCGTGAAGAGTTGGAGCGATTTCGACTCAATACATACACTTTTCGGAGCCAACGAAGTGAAGGGACGATCACTCGATGCCTTGATTCGACCCCGAGACCTTGGGACCCAATCCCGCGCCTCCGAGACCCGATCCCGAGTCCCGAGGATCGATCAGAAGTTCATGTGAAGCAAGGAGGGAACAAAAGGATCATATTGTAGGCCTACAAGACTCATCCCCGACGGGTATGACCTCATCCCGTCCGGGATGAAGTGCAAACAAAGAAGCTCTTCTGCTGAGTCAACCGGGACGGGATGAAGCCATCCCGGACGGGACCATGAAGCCATCCCTGACGGGACCATCCATCCCGACCGGGATGAGCCCAATACAGCACCGCGTGACTTCCTTTCAATTCCTTTGCTCTTGTAACCTTATAAATACCCCCCTCTTGTAATCTTAGCTTATGTTCTTCACTTCCCACTAAACCCTAGACTATTTTAGGTTAGATTAGTTTAGATTAGAGTAGATTAGTCGGTAATTAGTCCTTAATCTCAGTTTAGTGCTTGTAATTTGGGAATTCTTCAAGATCTCCACCAAGCTTGACAAACTTGGATGTTTGTTTTGGGTTTTTCTCATTTATGCAAGTTTCCTTCTTCCATTCATCTTGTTTGTAGGTATAATCTTCTTTTTCTTTCTCTTAATCTTGTTCTTTCATTAAAGTTTGAATCTTTGTTGTGTGGATTGCTCATAGTTCATAGTTCTTGTTAGTTTCATTATGCTAGTTTGGTTGTTTGATTGGATTTCTCTTCTTAGTGTTAGTTTTAGTATAGATATGTTAGAGTAGTATCTTGCTAGGGTTAGTAAGGTGATTAGGGTGTTAATTGGATGATTAAGGGATTGTTGGAGATGTTGGTGGAAGATTTGGGTTTCCTCTTGGTTTGATGCATGGTACATGTTTGTTGAAATGCTTGAATGACTTGTATGCATATGCTTGTTTTTCTTGACTTTCTCTTGTGGGTGATAGTTTGCTCGTGGGTTTGGTTCCCTCACTAAGTTGCGAGAGCCCGGTGAGGACGACCCCTAGGTCGGTCTAAGTTGCGAGAGCCCGGATGCGACCTAGGCCCCGATATCACGCTAGTAACCCCGTTTGTCGTTTGTGTCGCCAAGGTGGGTTTTAGGTGGAACCTCTAGGTGAGTCTAAGTTGCGAGAGCCCGGACTATACCTAGATTAACCTACTACCTCCTTCACTCTAGCTCTTCCTCGACCATTCCGTTACCCCTTTGACCCCGATCTAATCCTAGCCCGTTTCCTTTGATTGTTTTCTTGCTTTAGACCTAGCTTAGTCCTAGTCTCCCCCTCCTTAGATTAGCTCGTCTCGAACCTAGTCCTAGACCGTAGCATACCTTAGTCCGATCTCCCGTCCCTGTGGATTCGACCCGACTTGCCCTAGCTACCCTAGTAAGGTTAGTTGGTTTTTATTTGGTGGCGGGATCCACGACAAATCCCTCCCATCAGCCTCCACTAGCATTTTTTCGGTGGGCTTGTCCACCAGCTTAACACTTTCGGTCCTCCACCTTTGAAGGTACTTGGTGAAACCCTCCTTAGGCTCTTGGGCCATAACTTCCAGAGTATGCATGGTAGTCTGGATTTCAGCATTATCCGCGTAGTTTCGCGCGAATTCCATTGCAACATCGTCCCAAGTTTTGTATTTCTTGGGATTGAACATGGTCGATTTGACCCCCTTAACAGCCATAAAGTCTTTGAAAGCCCGAATGTGGAGTACCGTGTCTTCAGTCCCGTCGAACATTGGCAAGCCCGTTAAGTTAAGGTTAGCGGGTAGTTCATTAGTTAAGGGTGAATAGGTACGGGCATTTTCCGTGAGAATAGTGTTTCTGGTGGTCGAGTGGACCTGTTCCTGCAGCTTTTGGACTGCGCCGGCCAGTGCGGCCAGAGGTCCGTCATCTTCGATCGAAGCATTGGGGGTTCCCTGTTCCACGGCACTAACCCGAGTGACAATGGCAATCTGGTCCTCCCGCATTTTCCTCCATTGGTCCTAGATTTGGGTCAACGAGGTGGTCAAGTCGTCTATGGCTTGTTGTGTCATGGCTCGAGTGAAGGGTGGCCTGCCTGTAAGAGCACCGCGTAATTAGCAACTTAACCCGAATCCTAAGAAAAGTACATCCCGAGCAAGGGAAAAGGAAGAAGGCTAAAACGGTAATGACTCGGAGAAGACACCTAGACGGGCGACTTGTGAAAAGGTGGGCCTTCCTCAGGATCCAACCATGTGGGTTGGGCCCTGTCCGAAGGAAGGTTCACGTGAGACATTCCCAGACTTTTAGACTCGATTGTGTAAAATGGGCCAACCTTTGTAGGAGTATGTCCTACGTAGGTGGGCATTGCCTCAGTAAAATAAGGCGGACTAGGATAGGGGGGAAAATCCGTGATGTATGATCGACGGAGTTTCGACGCTAGAAACTTCAACGACTTATGACACGACCCGACACTGCTAAATATGGGAAGTCCTAAGAAGAGAAAGTTTTGAAACATGATATTTTTGAAAAGCCCGAAAAATCCGGGGTGGAACCGGCCCTTTTTTTCGAGAAAAAAACGCAAAAGATTGGCCGGGTGATGGTTTTGAAAATTTCGAAAATAATTTCGAGTTTTGAATTGGGCATAATACCGGCTAGAAAAAGGCTATTTTGAGTAAAATCATAAGTTGTAAGTTCGGTATATGTCCGGGGTTTTGAAATCGGGTATTTTGAAAAGGATGCAAATTTTGAAAAATGACGGTTTTGAAAAAGATGTGGATCAAGTAGCACGTAGTCATGGAAACAGTATAATGACGCCATGTATGCTCTTAAGCTAAGTCTCGGTCAGTCTATAAGGGTCTATACCAGTGTACATAGCCTATCGAGAATCGCGGCGGACTCCCTAACTCGAGTTGAGATTAGGACATGCCGTAAAACCCATACGAATCGGCTAATGGACACCTTTGACATAACCAATTTGGACTATATCAATGGTATAGTGGGACGTCGGTCACCAGTACCGGCCCGGGAAAAATGGGGTTATGCATGAACCGTAAAACTAAAACGCGTATTGTACTAGTCAAACGATTTCTATTCGAGTCTCACCCTGAAGAATACCGAAGGTTATTAACGCATCAGTAAATCCCCAGCGGAGTCGCCAAATTGTGGACATGACATAGGTCCACCCCGACGCGGCCACGCGCGGGTTTGGGGAGGCGAATGAATCTCCATATGAGATGGTCAAATTGAAATTTAAATCGAAGTTGGAGTCGCCACCGAATTTTATGGTTATTCGGAACCGTTCGAGCCCACTCTATGTCGTAGTGGGCCGTGTACAAAATACGGCCCATTTCCGATGTCAGAGTTTATTGGGCTCGTCCCTTTGAAGTTCTATACAGATGCCGACTTGAGCGGTTAATCGTATATTGAATGACTCTCGTTGCCAATGGTTTCGGACATCCGGAAACCACGGTTCTGAGTAAGGGGTGAGGGTACGTGTTGGGAAGTTCACTAAGAACACCCAACCCCGCCCGCACATTAGCGGCCTCTACTAGGATATCGAATGATTTTTTAATACGCGCGTTAGTTGAACGATGACTGATATGCAAACATTGTTTTCCTAAGCACGTGAGGAATTGAATGGGTTGCTAAGTCGATTTAATGCATGAAAAATTAACATCAAATTTGAATTTAGCATGTGAGATTCGTTTTAGTATAATAAAACAAATGATGAAAAGGAATGAATTTGCTACAAGATGAACAAACGAGTTAGTATCGATTTGTAAATAATAATATAGCAAATAAATATACGAGATCGAGAAAATAAATATTAATCGAAATCTGAAAAATATTGTTAAAACGCTGTTTTGTATAAAAAACGAAGTTCGAAAAATAATAAAAACGAACGAGAAAGGCGCGCCAAGGCAGCCGGCCGCGCGGCTCGCCCGGGACGCCGGCGTGTCGCGTGACGGCCTGTTTTCGAAAGCGGTTTTTTGAAAACTCGATGACTAAATCGCATATGAATATTGCATAATTCGTACTCGACTTAATATTTTTGATATTCGTTATATTCGATAATTGACTACGAAATCAATATCAAATACTTGGAATAGCTTTAGAAAAGATGTAAACTTTAGAAATCGTTTCGTAGAATAATATAACGACCGAAAAAGTTTAAAAAAAGGTTCGGGTTTCAGGCCCGTGCGCGAGCCGCCTGGGTGTGGCGCGACTCGCGTACGGGTCCGTCCGACTTTTATTTTTTGTTCGAAATTGCTAATTTTTGATAAATCGCGTACAAAATATGAACTAATTCGTATTCGATTTTATGTTCTCGATATTCGTCGTACTCGATATTCGATTATGAAATCGATATCGAGTATTCGGAATGAATTAAGAAAAAGTTTTGTAAAAAGAAGTTTGAACGAAAAAAAGATGTAACGATTTTAACATCGTCGAAATCTTAATATAATTCTTTTTGATACAATATTCGATTATAGAAAATCGATATCATATTTTTAAGAATGGTTGACATATGAAAATAGTTTTTTGTTAATATCGATATTAGAAAATAAAAAAACGACGAATGACCCGTAGAAAAGGACCGACGCATGACCCGTAATAAAAAACGAGACGGAGAAGAAGAGGAGAAAGAGAAATCGGGTTTTGCTACACCCTCAACCTACATGCTTTTGTTTACTCGGATCGGGGCTCGTCTGAATGTGGCTAGGCACGGGAGCGTCGAGGTGATGTCGGTCGGGTTAGGGTGGCTCGGTGAAGGTGACGGGTGAAGGGTGACGGGTATCGGGACCAGTTTCCTTCGGGTTTTGGACGCACTATCGGTTTCTCGATGCTAAAGAATTACGCTTTTCAGGAATTATGTATGTTGGGGATTGTATGAATTAATTGTGTGTAAATTGTGTTGTGCAAGGGGCCATTTATAGGGAATTCCCGACCTTGGCTAAGAGAGTTTAAACTACCGCTTAGGATAGGAAACGTAGGAGTTTGAGAAGCATGAGAATTCCGTTTTCTTGGCAAAGAAGAAAGGCATCTCGGCTGGTTGTGTGCTACTTGGCCGAGTATTTGCACTCGGTTGAGTGTTTGAATCGGTTTTCGGATAGGATTCCTACTTGAGATCGAATTCTACCTTAAACGGATTTGTTTATTATTTTTATGTGGCTGATTTATTGTAGAGTTTGAGTAAGAATCAGCCGTGTGAGGTGTCACGGCTGACTCACGTGTCTCGGGAAAATCTTTGACCGGGTTTTGACTCGGTCGCTAAAAGACGGTTTTACCCCTGGTGTCGGATTCGACCCAAATTAGTGTTATTTGACTCGAAACGACCCACTGGGCCTGAATTTGAGGTTAGTTTTGTAAAATTTGTACTCCTTAAAAAGCCCAAGCTAAATATCCATGATTTCGAGCCCATTTCCGAGTACGTTAAAGCACGTTTGCGTCCGATCATCATCGGGTGTTTGTCGGAAACTACTATAGACACCTGGCAGCAAAATGTGGGTGTCTACACTTAGTAGAGGCCGCTAAGTACGGGCGGGGTTGGGTGTCCTTAGTGGGCTTCCCAACACGTACCCTCAACCCTTACTCAGAACCTCGGTTTCCGGATGCCCGAAACCGTTGGCGCACGAGAGTCATTCAATACACGATAACCGGTAGTGACGGTATCGGTATCGCAATGCAAAGGGACGAGCCCAATAAACTCTGAAATCGAAATGGGCCATACTTTGTGTACGGTCCATAACGATATAGAGTGGGCTCGAATGGGCCCGAATTCCCACAAAGTTCGGTGGCGACTCCTAAATCGACTTAAATTTTAATTCGATCCATTCTCATATGGATATGTATTCGCCTACCCAAATCCGCACGTGGCCGCGTCGGGGTGGACCTACGTCATGTCCACACTTTGACCGGGGTTTGACCCGGTCGCTAAAAGACGGTTTTATTTCCGGTGTCGGTTTTGACCCGAATTAGTCTTATTTGATTGGAAACGACCCGCTGGGCCTGAATTTGAGGTTGGTTTTGTGAGATTTGTACTCCGTAAAGGGCCTAAGCCAGCAATCAATAGTTTCGAGCCCATATCCGAGCGCATAGAAACACGTTTGCGTCCGATCATCATCGGGTGTTTTTTGGAAACCGCTATAGACACCTAGCGGCCAAATTTGGGTGTCTACAGACATACTCTTAACCTCGAGTGACTCTTTACTGATGTACAGTTTCACAAATCTATGCAATCATCCAACTTGGTGTCCTTATCAACGTCACTAAAAAGCGGCCCGTGTATCCCACGGGCTTTCCATCTAGTTTAAGTTAAAATTAGATACAAAGTCATATTCAAATAAAATGATTAACCTATACAGTAAAAATTAAAAATTAACTACATTGAATCAATCAATATAGTTAAACGAGACATTTTTCGAGCGACGTTGATAGTCTTCAACAGTTTTAGCATTCTTAAATACAAACTTAAATTATTTATCATATTCAAGTGTTTAAAAAGTTTGAATACTACAAATTTGATTAAACTATTTTAACTTATTCAAAAATTTAATGAAGTTAAAACACTTAAATAGAACAATTGATTAAATAATTTAAAACAAAATGAATATAATTAAAGTTTTTTTCGAGTGAGATGTAGTGTCAAGCATTTTTAAACTTACATATTTTATTTAAATTTTACACATGTCAGGTCCGAATACAGGTCGATTCAAATATCAGTCTTGTTATACGGATCACGAGACGGGTTATGGTTAGAATACGGGTGAAAAATAGTTTCAAACACCAATTTTTTTTTACCCTTTTTAAGTAAAAAATAATATTTTTCATATTAACTTTCTATTTATTTTAATAATATTATTTTATAGACCTTGATTATAATGTTTATATTTCAATGAATTTTAGTATAATAGTAACGTTACTATTTAACACGATAATACAACTTTAATCTCCTAACAAGTGTATTAACTTGAATATTAGATGTTTATATTTTTAATTTAAAATATCGAGTCACAGATCAAGATTTAGAGGTCTTGAATCTTGACCTACCAATAAACGGGTTGGGCGGATCGGGTTTACAAGTCAGGTCAAGTTTTGTCAAGTCTAATAATAACGTTAATATTTAACACGATAATATAACTTTAGTCTCCCAACAAGTCTTCCTTGTGACGGGTATATCTGTCACAAATTTGCTACGCGACAATAACTACCCATGTGGGAGAAGACAAAATATGTAGTCATTTTGTGGACATGACATAGGTCCACCCCGACGCGGAGAAGCGCGGGTTTTGGGGAGGCGTAGAATTTCCATATGAGATGGATCGAATAGAATTTTAAATCGAAGTAGGAGTCGCCACCGAATTTTATGGTTATTCGGAACCATTCGAACCCACTCTATGTCGTAGTGGGCCATACTTAAAGCCTGGCCCGTTTCCGATGTCAGAGTTTATTGGGTTCGTCCCTTAGCATATCGATACCGATGCCGACTGGGCGGTTAATCGTATATTGAATGACTCTCGTTGCCAATGGTTTCGGACATCCGGAAACCACGGTTCTGAGTAAGGGGTGAGGGTACGTGTTGGGAAGTTCGTCGAGAACACCCAACCCCGCCCGCACTTAGCGGCCTTTACTAGGATATCGTTCGGTTTTGTGTACACGCGTTAGTTCGACGATGAAATGATATGCAGAGATTAATTTCCTAAGACATGTGAGGAAAAATAAATGGGTTGCTAAGTCGTTTAATGCATGTTTAAAATAATAACGTCAAAGTTATTTTAGCATGTGAGTTCGTTTTAGTCTAATAAAACGATGAGAGAAATAATTGCTACAAACAAGGAGCAAACGAGTTAGTAACGATTGAAATAATAATAAAGGAAATAAATAAATGAAATCGAGAAAATAAGAATTAATCGAAATCTGAAAAATATTGTTAAAACGCGGTTTTGTATAAAAAACGATGTTCGAGAAAGAATTAAAAAAAAAAACGAAAAAAGACGTGTTTGGGCCGAGAGCCGCGCGACTCGCCCGAGACTCATACGGGTCGCGTGGCGGCCTGATTTCGAAAACGGTTTTCGGAAAATTTTGATTAAATCGCGTACGAATATCGCATAACTCGTACTCCACTTAATATTCTCGATATTCGTTATATTCGATAGTTGATTATCGAATATTTAGAATAGTTTTGAAAAAAATGTAAATTTAGAAATCGTTTCGTAAAGTAATAAAAATAAACGGGCGAAAACTAAAAAAAATATAGAATCGGGTCAGACTCGGGCGCGAGTCGCATGGACCGGGCGCGACTCGCACGCGAGTCTGATTTTTTATTATTTTTTGTTCGAAAATCGTTAATTGCGTACAAACATGAATTAATTTGTACTCAGCTTATATTTTCGATATTCGTCGTATTCGATATTCGATTATGAAATCGATATCGAATAGTCGGAATGACTTTGGAAAAGATTTTGAAAAAAAGTTTGTTTCTTGAACGAAAAGTAAAAAAAAGATTTTGAACGAAAAGTTGTAAAAAGATGTAACGATTTCGTCGAAAACTTAATATAATTCTTTTTGATATGATATTCGATTATATAGAATCGATATCATATTTTAAGAATATTCGATATAGGAAAATAATTTTTAGTAGTATCGATATTAGAAAATAAAAGAAGGACCGACGCAAGACCCATAAAAAAACGAGATGAAGGAGAGAAAAAAAGGGAAGAGACGGGTTTGATATACACCCTCAACCTACATGCTTTGTGTTCTCGGTATAAGGCTCATCGGACGGTGGTTTAGACACGGGAGCGTCGAGATTATGTGGGTGAGTTAAGGTGTCGATTTTTGGAGTGTATGTGTGTGTGACGTGGGGACTCGGCCGGTTCGGACAAGATCGGTTTCGTCGGTTTTTTGGAAATATTTCAGGATTACGTCGGGATTTTGGATGTTGCTTTCTAGCTGACTTTCTCGGTATTTTTTGATGTGCTTTTTCGGTCTGATTTTTCGGTTGATTTTCTCTGTGTTTTGAGGTTGAAGGGAGGGTCCTATTTATAGGAACCGAGGTGGCCTTGCTTGTGTGACAAGAAACACCGGTTTGGATAGGAAATACGAGAGTTCGTGAGGGAATAGAGTTCTCGTTTCTTGGTGGGAAAGCCAAAAACTCGGCTGGTTGGGGGTGATATCTCGGCTGTTTCAGCCGAGTATCTGAGCTCGGGTGGTATTTGTTTCGGTTTCCGGATAGAATTCCTACTTGCGATCGAATTCTACCTTAAACGGAATTGTTTATTATTTTTGTATGGCTGATTTTTTGGTGTTTGAGTCCGAATCAAACCGTTTAGTGTCACGGCCAGCTCGCGTGACTCGGGAAAAAATATCTTTGACCGGGTTTGACTCGGTCGCTAAAAGACGATTTTACCCCTGGTGACGGTTTCGACCCAAATTAGTGTTATTTGACTCGAAACGACCCACTGGGCCTGGATTTGAGGTCCGTTTTGTGAGATTTGTACTCCTTAAAATGTCTAAACCAAATGTCCATGATTACAAGCCCATATCCGAGTCTATCAAAGCACGTTTACGTCCTATCATCATCGGGTGTTTGGCGGGAACTACTATAGACACCTAGCGGTCAAAATGTGGGTGTCTACAGAGCCCCCACTCTGACTGAGGCTTGGAGAAGGCAAAAGTCAGAGTAGCCACCAGGTCAATCAAGGATTAAAACCTGGCAGCCTTCCGATCGGGTCGTTTAGGGTCCATTAGACCTGCGTAAAGGACTCGCCAGCCATGGAATAGGGATCATACCTGAATTGATGCTGATAATGTCGCGGGAGCTTGCCTAGGAAGCTATGGGTATACCTGTGTGCAGATATATCCTGTCTTAGAATTGCGCGGGAGCTTTTCCACTAGGAAACTTAGAATTCTCGGGGAGTCTTGAGTGTACCTGTATGCTGACATAATTTGTATGTAACACTTAGGCGAAACACTGACTCGTGCTGGGGAAAAAGACGATTTTCCGAAAATGAAAAGGCTGAAATTTTTTTGGAAATAAGGATGCTTGGGATGACTTTGATTCCTAATCAGATTCTGACACGGATATTTGGAATTTCCTCGTATGCCTAGACGAAGGAGGAAAATTGGTAAAATCTATTCCTGTGATGACTAGGAAGAGGGGCATTCTCTATTATAAATAGAGAGTTTTGGCTCCTTTATTTTTCATATTCCCACCCAAATCCTTTCTTTTATCTCAAAATCCCTTAGACTTTTTAGGATAAAATAAAAGAAACTATTCTTGCGATGGGTATTGACCATTTGACCGCAATGCTTCATGCGTGGGCCCAGGATTTTCGAGATGAAGATAGAGTCCAGTTAACTCAAATGGGAATTGTGGCTTTATTCCCACTTCAGCGGCTTAGGGTAGATTCGCACTTTCTTGATGCTTGTTTATCCTTTTGGGATACTACCTTTCATGTTTTTGCATTTCCTCGAGGAGAAATATGTCCTCTTCCTGAAGAGATAGCAGCTATTGGAGGGTGGTGCCCTAATGCTCGTCCTGCTATTCCCCCATTTTATCCCGATCCAAGGAGGAGGCTGAGGGATTTTCTAGGGTTGTCACATGCTGAGACAGCCCGTATGGTGAAAGGAAATTCAGTTTCCTTATTTGACTTGGCTGATAAATTTATGAATCCAGTGGGTGAAAGAATTACTTCTACCCACAGGCGTAGGGCCTTTGCCTTTTGTATGCTGCATAGGTACGCCTTCGAAGGTCGAATGGATGCTGACTCATGCTTAGGTGAGATCAGGCTGATCAGCATAGTTGATCAAATGGAGACAGGCCATAGCCCAGCTTGGCTGATAACTGGGGAGATTATTATGGGTCTTGATGCTAGGAGGCTTGAACCAAATCAACAATTGACAGGGAGCATCCGTCTTTTGCAGGTATTTAATCTTTTTCCTCGAATAATTGCCCGATTTTCCTGATTTTTTACGGTAATCCGGAATTTCCCGTTTTTTTTCCCGAAATCTTCAATTTTCCGGTTTTTTTTTTCGAATTTTTGATTTTGCCGGATTTTCTTTGAATTTTTACGAAAATTCTTAATTTTTCCGCTTTTTCGAATTTTTCGAATTTTTGGATTTTTCGAAAGTTTTCGAATTTTTTGATTTTTCGAAAGTTTTTGACTTTTCGAAAATTTTGCAGACCTGGTTATTCGAGCGTCTATCGATCATGGAGCCCCCGGTGAATACACTCAAATATCGGAGCAATCAGATTGGTTCAAGGTCTCGCCGAATAAGACCAAGTCATCCCGTAACTCAAAAATTTTGGGATGAAGAGCTAACATTTCATGGTGGGCCTTTGATCCGGTGGAATGTCATTTGGTGGTTCCTTTCAAGGTTGACGGGATTAGCTAGGAGAGACAAAGCCCGTTACCTGGTGATTTTGTCTTTGGATTGGACTGTCCACATTTATCCAGACCGTATCCTAAGGCAGTTCGGTTCGTTTCAGGAGATTCCTGAGACTGAGGCTATAATTAGCGTTTCGATCCAATTGACGGATGCTATGTGTGACACGTGGCTACAGCGCTGGTTCACTCGTGTCATATGGACTATACCTCGCCCTTGTCAAACCACTTGGGTTTCTGAATCATATCGCAAATGGACTTCTGAAGAATCCCAGGAGGCCCGTAAAGCTTTGAAAACCGAAGAAGCTCTAGATTTGGCCCGCCGAGAATCGGCCAAAAATAATAGGCGGTTCTTCGAGGAGACTCCCATTACCTTTGCTGAATCTGGGTTGGATTCCAAGTCAAAATCTAAGACTCAGACTAATGAGACTGGTGCTAGTGATTTGGAGGGAAGACTCGGACCGAGGACGGCGCTCCGAGATAGGCTAGGCCCGCGTGATAACGAGGTGACCGGGGACTCGAGTTTGAAGAAACGAGCCCGGGCTAAGGAGGTTCCCTTGGTGATTAGGGAGCGTTCACCCCCACCTCGACGCCGATGGACCGAAAAAGAAGCTAAAGGCAAAGGAAAGGGAAAAATGCCTTAGCTTTTTTATTATTTAAGTATTAGTATTATTTTTTGTGATGGTTTTTTTTTGATTTTTTTTTTGTAATTTTATTATTATTTATTTTTTGAAATAAAGAAAGGTTTATTAAAGAACCGTTCCTGTTTTTTCGATTGCAGTGGTTGTGCCCTTTTGAGGGGCTGCCTACGTATCCACAATAAATGGAATCAAACCAAACGTAGTTCAGACTGAATTAATTTGCAATTTCGAAATACATCAAGACTATTGGTTCAAGATGTTTGAAACAGTAAAATGAGTAATTCTAGCTTTTGACTTGTCTTTAAAAGTTTGAAAATAAACTTTTGCAAATGACATTGAGAAAGGTGGGTTAAGGGTAATAGCGCTTCAGCTGGTCCAGGTTAGTTGGGTTGACAAACTCGTTCCCGTCCAGATCCGTTAGCATTACCGCTCCACCTGATAAAATCTTCTTTACCAGATATGGCCCAGCCCAGTTAGGTTTGAATTTTCCCCTTGGGTCCACCGGTAATAAGGCTCGAACTGATTTGAGGACCAGATCTCCTTCTTTGATGTTTCTGGGCCTCACCCTTTTGTTGAAAGCCCGTTGGATTCTTTTCTGATAGATTTGAATATTATTGAGGGCACGAGATCGTCGTTCATCTAAAAGGACTAGCGAGTCATATCGTGCTCGAACCCAATCAGCTTCAGGCACTTGGCTTTCAAGTAGGATTCTGAGTGATGGCACTTCTAACTCAACAGGTTGGACTGCTTCCATGCCGTATGTAAGATAGTACGGTGTTGCCCCGGTCGCAGTACGGATCGAGGTTCGGTATCCCCAAAGTGCAAATGGTATTTTGTCAGGCCAGTCTCGATAATTATCAGCCATCTTTTTGAGTATGGTGACAATTGTTTTATTAGCCGCTTCTACCGCTCCATTGGTCTGGGGTCGGTAGGGTGAAGATGTATGCCTTTGAATTTTGTACTTGGTCAGCAAGGCTGCTGTTTCGGCTTGAAAATGGGTCCCGTGGTCACTGATGAACTCATGAGTTATCCCATACCGGCGTATTATCTTATTTTGAATGAACTTGGCAACATGGCTAGCGTTGAGAATACGATAGGACTCAGCTTCGACCCATTTGGTGAAATAGTCGATTGCTACCAAAATGAAGCAGTGTCCTCCGGTTCCCGAGGGGTTTATCTTCCCAATTATATCGATTCCCCATGTTGAAAATGGCCATGGCGATGTCATGGTGTATAGCAGGGATGGTGGCATATGTTGTACATTGGCAAAAATCTGACAATTGTGGCAATGTCTAACATATTGCTGACAATCGGTTTCCATGCTGTTCCAGTAGTAACCGAGCCTCATGATCTTCCGGACCAGCATCTGGGCGTTCATGTGTGGACCGCATTCGCCATCATGGACTTCAGCCATAACTTTTTCGGCGTTGGTTTTGTCGACACATCGGAGGAGAGCCCCCTGTGCTGTCTTTTAGTAGAGTTGCCCATCGTCAGTGCGGATGAACTGGGTTGCCAGTCTTCGCAGGGCTTTTTTGGCTCGGTTGTCAGCTCCGGGTGGATATTCCCCGGTTGCTAGGTATGTCAGTACAGCTTGATACCACGGCTCGGGATCGGGTATCTCGACTTCCTCCATGTCGTGGATATATGCTGGCTCGGACCGTCTTTCGACACAGATCGGCATATTGGTCATATGATCGGGAATGTTTAGCAAAGATGCCAGTTTTGAAAGTGCATCTGCGAACTGGTTCTCTTCTCGGGGTAGGTATATATATTCTACCTTGTGGAATTGTTTCTCAAGATCCCGTACTCGTGCCTGGTAGGCCACGAGATTAGCATTTCGAGTCTTCCATTTCTGAAGCGCTTGATTAATGACTAGAGATGAATCACCGTGTACTCGGAGGTTTGTGACCCCTAAGTCGGCGGCGGCTTGTAGCCCGTGGATACATGCTTCATACTCAGCGGCGTTGTTAGTGACGTCAAAGTCTAGCTTGATGGATACGGGAGTATGTTCCCCTTTTGGTGAGATTAGGAGGATCCCGACTCCAAATCCTCGGAAATTGGATGCCCCGTCAAAGTACAAGTCCCATGCTTCGGTGTCAGTGTGGAAAATGTCTTCGTCTGGGAAGGACCAAGTGTCGGTGTGCCCTTCTTCGGTTACGAGACTGTCGGCGAGAAATTCGGCTACTACTCGTCCTTTAATGGCTTTCAGTGGTACGAATTTTAGGTCGAATTCTGCCAACATCAGGGTCCATCTTGATATCCTGCCGTTGAGGATGGGTTTCTCGAAGAGGTATTTGATTGGATCCATTCTGGATAATACCTGCAGCTCGTGACTAAGCATGTAATGCCGGAGCTTCTTAGTGGCCCAGACCAAAGCTAAACACGTCTTTTCGAGCATGGTGTACTTACACTCGTACTCTAAAAACTTTTTGCTGATGTAGTATATGGCTCGTTCTTCGGAGTTGACCGTTTGAGCTAACATAGCCCCCATGGCGGTCTCTGTCGTGGTTAGGTAAAGTGACAAGGGTAAGCCGTGCTGAGGTGGCATTAGGACCGGTGGTGAGGCCAAAATTTCCTTGATTCTATCAAAGGCTGCTTGGCATTTGTCATCCCATAGTAACCGTTCTCCTATTTTCAGCTTCTTGAAGATCGGTTCACACACCATGGTTAGCTTTGAGATGAATCTGCTAATGTATTGGACTTTTCCGAGAAACCCTCTTATCTCTTTTTCGGTTTTAGGGAGCTGCATCTCGGTGATGGCCTTGACTTTGGCTGGATCGACTTCTATACCTCGTTGGCTGACGATATGACCCAGTAATTTACCAGATGTTACCCCGAAACTGCACTTCTGAGGATTTAGCCTCATGTTGTATTTGCGTAATCGGGTGAAGAACTTTCTCAGGGCGGTGATGTGACCGTCCCTGTCTTTGGATTTGACGATCATGTCGTCCACATAGACTTCCACTTCCTTATGCATCATGTCATGCAATAGAGTCGTGGCGGTTCGTTGGTAGGTGGCCCCGGCGTTGATGAGACCAAATGGCATAACTGTATAGCAATAAGTACCCCAAGGTGTGATGAAGGTGGTCTTATCCATATCTTCTTCTGCCATTTTTATCTGATTGTACCCTGCATACCCGTCCATAAATGATAGAAGAGCATGATCTGCTGTGTTGTCCACCAGTATATCGATGTGTGGCAACGGGAAATCGTCTTTCGGGCTTGCTTTGTTAAGATCCCGAAAGTCTACACAGACTCGAACCTTACCATCCTTTTTAGGGACTGGTACTATGTTTGCAAGCCAATCTGGATACTCAGAGACTCGTATAAACCCAGCTTTGAATTGTTTGTCGACTTCCTCCTTGACTTTGAGGGACCATTCGGGCCTCATGCGTCGGAGTTTTTGTTTAACTGGCTTGAACCCTTCCTTGATCGGTATATGGTGCTCGGCTATTTCGCGGTCAATCCCCGGCATGTCCTTGTAGGACCATGCGAAGACGTCTTTGAATTCTTGAAGGAGAACTATGAATTGTTGTTTCTCCTCGGGATCTAAGGATAGTCCTATCTTAAGCATCTGAGGCTCTAAGGTTGTTCCCACGTTGATGGATTCGGTGTCTTCGATTACCGGATTGCGGGATTCCCTTTGCTCTAGTTGCTCGATCAGATGTGGGGGTAAAGATACCTGTTCGTCGGGCTTCTCAATGTCATTGCACATAAAATTTTTGAAATTTTGAAAGTGAGACAAGTCGTAAGCAGAACGGTTGTTATTATTGATCATGAATTGAGAAAAGAGCTCGAAAAGAGCTGCCATCTGATCACTAGTCACTGGCGGGATAGGTAGGGTGCCTGGGACAGACCCCGAGGCACCAGGAATGGCCAAAGGAAGAGGGGGAGTTACAGGACTGACCCTAGCACCAGACTCACTAGACTCAATCTTAGACTCTGATTCGGACTCCGACTCAGACTCATACTCAGATTCTGGCATCTCTCCTTCTCCTGTGATCAGCTTGTAAGTTTTTCCTTGACTGTCAGTCCATTTGACAGTCTTCCTCCAAGCTCTGGTTCCGGACCCGACCTCCGAGATTAGCTTGGACGGATCAAAGGTGCGACTGCGGAGTATGAGGCTGACTAGCTCTTCCTTCGGCGTTGGAACTGCGAGTTCTTCTCCGAAAAGTAACCCTAGCGCGGGCTCGGCATTCTTAGCATCTTCGGATTGGATGAGAGCGAAGATGTCGTCTGGTATGTAGTTGCAGTGCTGGGCCAAGTGGGTCCCAGGGCGTGTGGGCCGATATAGGCCGGTCTGAGCAGTCTCGAATACTGGAGTGACGAAGGTGACCTTACTGGTTTCAGTCTGGCCCATGTTTTCTGGAGTTAGGGTGTAGCCCAAGCCCGTTTGAGTCCTCCCATTGTCCAGAACTTCGAGAATTTTTCCTGCGGGGAGATCGGGCCTTGAGGTAACCCCTGGTAGAAAGCCCAGATTCTGTAACATTCGGTCTAGGGGGACAGTGAAATAAGGACGGAAGAGATGATCTTCTTCGATGGCTCCTATGAAATCGAATCCCCATAGATCAGTGTGGCCCGAGGTGTTGCAATTAGCCACGGTCATAGGTGTGGCTTCTATAGTGATGACGGTGTCGCGCAAAGGCAGCTTGATTTTCCGATGCAAAGTGGAGGACACGGCCCTGGTTGCATGGATCCAAGGTCTTCCTAAAAGGAGGTTGAAGGAAGAAGTTACGTCGATCACTTGAAATTCCAGCTCTTTCTCTATCGGGCCGGTTATGATAGTGAGTTTCGTGGCCCCGGCTACTGACTTTGGACTCCCGTCAAAAGCCTGAATGGTTTGAGCCGTTGGAATATAGTCGGCCTCGGTGATGCCGAGGGCTTTGGCGGTCCTTAAGGGAAGGACGTTGACTGCTGACCCGTCGTCAATTAGGGTCATGGGTAGGTACTTTCCACGGCAGATAACTGTGATGTAGAGGGCCATGTTGTGGGCCGGCCCGAATGGTGGTAGATCAGCGTTGGAGAAGGTGATCAGTGGGCCTTCTTCTATGGATCTGCTTTTTAGGTGGGGTAGGACTGTGGCTACCATTTCGGCTGGAGTAGCCATAGAGTCGATTTTGACCTGATCGAGGGCCTTAGTGAGTGCCTCTCGATGTTCTTGGGAGCTAACTAGGAGTTGCCATATAGAGAGGTCAACTCGAGTTTTGCTTAGCTGCTTTACAAGAGCCTTTTCAGGAGTTGGTTCTTCCGGAGCGGACTCTACTTTGAGTGGTTCAGCAATGATAAGGGCTTGACTGGTGGCTAAAGCCTTGGACTTAACCTTCTGAATCTCCTCAGGAGTGATGGGGACAACTTCCCCTTTGGTGAGGTAGACATCATCTTCGTCATCGCACCAGATCCCGTTTATTTGTGGGATAAATGGAGAAATGAGGTGTGAGCAATCCACTACTTCTCCGGAAAAGATGGCATGAGTGGCCAACGGATTGTCTTTGTTGTTGGGCTTACCCCCGGGTAAAGGGATTTTCCCGCTTTCAATGAGATCTTGGATAAGGTGCTTGAGTTTCCAACATTTCTCGGTATCGTGCCCCTTACCACGATGATAGTGACAGTAGGCCTGAAGGTTGTAGGCCTTAGAGCGACGTTCGACCGGGATATCAGGTGTTGGGCCTATCGGAGTGATCAGGCCTTTTGATGATAGTCTTTGAAGGGCGTTTTCATAGGTAGTACCTATGTCAGTGAATACCCGGGGAGTAGTAGTCTTCTGGGATGAGGTATCGAGTGCGTTTACCTCGTCGAAAATGCTACGAGTGGCAGCAGTAGTAGCGAGCTTGCTCGTTGATGAACTAGCCCCTTGGTATCCCTTAGTGGAGGCCTTAGTGAGGCTTTCCAATCTTAGATCATCCTCGATTCTTGTTCCCATTTCAGTCAGGACCGCGAAACTAGGTATGATGGCGTACCGAAGATGGACTCGGTAAGCTGGAAGTAGGTTCTTGACAAAGGCTTCAACCAGCACCTTTTCACTGGGCTTATCGACCATTTTGACGCTTTCATCCCTCCAGCGTTGAAGGTACTTTGTGAATCCCTCCTTAGGTTCCTGGGCCATTACTTCCAGGGTGCGCATGGTGGTCTGGATTTCTGTATTGTCGGCGTAATTCCGAGCGAATTCCGTTGCCACGTCATCCCAAGTTTTGTACTTCTTGGGGTCGAGCCGGTAGTACCAGGCTCTTGGGTGCTTCTCGAGAGAAGAAGCGAATAGGTGCTTGAACATGTTGGACTTAACCCCTTTAAGGGCCATGAATTCCTTGAAAGCCCGGATATGGTGGACCGGATCTTCAGTACCCTCGAACATCGGCAAGCCCGTCAGATTGAGATTCGTGGGTAGTTCGTCGGTCAATGGGGTGTAAATCCTAGCATTCTCCGTATGGATGGAGCTTTGGGTTGTCAAGTGGACTTGTTCTTGCAGTTTGAGGACTGCACTGGCCAATGCGGCTAAAGGCCCGTCATCGTCGATCGAAGCGTTGGGGGTTCCCTGTTCTACGGCACTAACCCGAGTAATGATGGCGATCTGGTCTTCCCGTACCTTCCTCAGTTGGTCTTGGATTTGGGCCAACGAGGCTGTCAATTCGTCTATGGCTTTTTGCGTCATGGCTCGAGTGTGGGGTGACCTGTCTGTAAGGGCACCGCGTAATCAGTAACTGACCCAGATCTTAGAACCAAAAGTACATCCCGAGCAAGAAAAAAGACTAGACTAGAAAGAAGACCGGAGACTGACTTCTAAATGGATGACACGTGAGTGGTGGGCCTTCCTTAGGATTCGGCAGAGTGGGCCTAGTCCTGTTCGAAGGAAGGTCTACGTGAGAAATCCCCAGACTTTAGACTCGAGTGTGTGAACGGGCTTTCCTTTGTAGGAGTTAGTCCTACAAAGGTGGGCCGTGCCTTGACAAGTAAGGCGGACTGGGATGGGGTGGAAACTCGTGATATAAGATCGACGGAGTTTCGACGCTATAGACTCTTACAACCTATGACAAGACCCGACACTGCTAAATACGGGAAGTCCTAAGAAGAAGAGGGTTTTGAAAAGGGAATTTGGATTTGAAAACCGAGCAAAGGTCGGATTGGAAGACCCGATTTTTTTTTGGAAACCGAGAAAAGGGTATCGGGCCGAGATTTCGGGCTTTTTTTTTTGAAAAGGTTTGGACAGCATACCGGCTAAAAATAGGCCATTTTGAGTCAAAATCATAAGTCCTAAATTCGGCAGCTTTCCGGGTTTTGAAAAAGAATGGGTTTGAAAAGATGTAAGTTTTTGAAAAAAATGACGGTTTTTGAAAAGACCAAAGGAGATCAGGTAGCATGTAGTCATAGAATCAGTATAACGACGCCATGTATGCTCTTAGTCTAAGTCTCGGTCGGTCTAAGAGGGTCTATACCAACAACGATTGCTTTCTCGTACTGAGGACGGACTCCCTAAGCCGAGTTGGTCTTAGGACATGCCGCAAAGTCTAAACGAGTTCCGCCATCGAAGTGTTTAGTGCACCCTAGTGGGAATGCACCGTGGTATAGTGGGACGTCGGTCACAAGTAACCGGCCCGGGATAGGACGGGGTTATGCATGAACCATTGAACTAAAACGTGTACATTACTAATCGAACGATTTCTTTTCGAGTCTCACCCTGAGGATGCCGATGGTAAGTGACACATCAGTTAATCCCCAGCGGAGTCGCCAAATTGTGGACATGACATAGGTCCACCCCGACGCGGCGAAGCGCGGGTTTTGGGGAGGCGTAGAATTTCCATATGAGATGGATCGAATAGAATTTTAAATCGAAGTAGGAGTCGCCACCGAATTTTATGGTTATTTGGAACCATTCGAACCCACTCTATGTCGTAGTGGGCCATACTTAAAGCCTGGCCCGTTTCCGATGTCAGAGTTTATTGGGTTCGTCCCTTAGCATATCGATACCGATGCCGACTGGGCGGTTAATCGTATATTGAATGACTCTCGTTGCCAATGGTTTCGGACATCCGGAAACCACGGTTCTGAGTAAGGGGTGAGGGTACGTGTTGGGAAGTTCGTCGAGAACACCCAACCCCGCCCGCACTTAGCGGCCTTTACTAGGATATCGTTCGGTTTTGTGTACACGCGTTAGTTCGACGATGAAATGATATGCAGAGATTATTTTCCTAAGACATGTGAGGAAAAATAAATGGGTTGCTAAGTCGTTTAATGCATGTTTAAACTAATAACGTCAAAGTTATTTTAGCATGTGAGTTCGTTTTAGTCTAATAAAACGATGAGAGAAATAATTGCTACAAACAAGGAGCAAACGAGTTAGTAACGATTGAAATAATAATAAAGGAAATAAATAAATGAAATCGAGAAAATAAGAATTAATCGAAATCTGAAAAATATTGTTAAAACGCGGTTTTGTATAAAAAACGATGTTCGAGAAAGAATTAAAAAAAAAAAACGAAAAAAGACGTGTTTGGGCCGAGAGCCGCGCGACTCGCCCGAGACTCATGCGGGTCGCGTGGCGGCCTGATTTCGAAAACGGTTTTCGGAAATTTTTGATTAAATCGCGTACGAATATCGCATAACTCGTACTCGACTTAATATTCTCGATATTCGTTATATTCGATAGTTGATTATCGAATATTTAGAATAGTTTTGAAAAAAATGTAAATTTAGAAATCGTTTCGTAAAGTAATAAAAATAAACGGGCGAAAACTAAAAAAAATATAGAATCGGGTCAGACTCGGGCGCGAGTCGCATGGACCGGGCGCGACTCGCACGCGAGTCTGATTTTTTATTATTTTTTGTTCGAAAATCGTTAATTGCGTACAAACATGAATTAATTTGTACTCAGCTTATATTTTCGATATTCGTCGTATTCGATATTCGATTATGAAATCGATATCGAATAGTCGGAATGACTTTGGAAAAGATTTTGAAAAAAAGTTTGTTTCTTGAACGAAAAGTAAAAAAAAGATTTTGAACGAAAAGTTGTAAAAAGATGTAACGATTTCGTCGAAAACTTAATATAATTCTTTTTGATATGATATTCGATTATATAGAATCGATATCATATTTTAAGAATATTCGATATAGGAAAATAATTTTTAGTAGTATCGATATTAGAAAATAAAAGAAGGACCGACGCAAGACCCATAAAAAAACGAGATGAAGGAGAGAAAAAAAGGGAAGAGACGGGTTTGATATACACCCTCAACCTACATGCTTTGTGTTCTCGGTATAAGGCTCGTCGGACGGTGGTTTAGACACGGGAGCGTCGAGATTATGTGGGTGAGTTAAGGTGTCGATTTTTGGAGTGTATGTGTGTGTGACGTGGGGACTCGGCCGGTTCGGACAAGATCAGTTTCGTCGGTTTTTTGGAAATATTTCAGGATTACGTCGGGATTTTGGATGTTGCTTTCTAGCTGACTTTCTCGGTATTTTTTGATGTGCTTTTTCGGTCTGATTTTTCGGTTGATTTTCTCTGTGTTTTGAGGTTGAAGGGAGGGTCCTATTTATAGGAACCGAGGTGGCCTTGCTTGTGTGACAAGAAACACCGGTTTGGATAGGAAATACGAGAGTTCGTGAGGGAATAGAGTTCTCGTTTCTTGGTGGGAAAGCCAAAAACTCGGCTGGTTGGGGGTGATATCTCGGCTGTTTCAGCCGAGTATCTGAGCTCGGGTGGTATTTGTTTCGGTTTCCGGATAGAATTCCTACTTGCGATCGAATTCTACCTTAAACGGAATTGTTTATTATTTTTGTATGGCTGATTTTTTGGTGTTTGAGTCCGAATCAAACCGTGTAGTGTCACGGCCAGCTCGTGTGACTCGGGAAAAAATATCTTTGACCGGGTTTGACTCGGTCGCTAAAAGACGATTTTACCCCTGGTGACGGTTTCGACCAAAATTAGTGTTATTTGACTCGAAACGACCCACTGGGCCTGGATTTGAGGTCCGTTTTGTGAGATTTGTACTCCTTAAAATGTCTAAACCAAATGTCCATGATTACAAGCCCATATCCGAGTCTATCAAAGCACGTTTACGTCCTATCATCATCGGGTGTTTGGCGGGAACTACTATAGACACCTAGCGGTCAAAATGTGGGTGTCTACACATTTCCTAGCCATTTTACTTCTGATTTTTTTACCCCACGTAGGTAATACTTGACTCGTCATAAGCTACTAGAGTAATTTACTTCCTTCTTCCATCAATGTTCTACCCATTTGATAATTTTATACCACCTAAATGAATATATATAATGGGTAGAACACTTATAGAAGGAGGAAGTAATAAAATTGCTTTCTATATCAAGAATTTGTATTAGTTTACCTATGTACAACTGTACAAGAGAATAATGTACAAAAATTGCTAAATAATTTAAGTTAAGATTAGACCTGAATTTATATTAAAATAAAAGGTTGTTCATTTTGATTTTAGAAACCGTCGAACTAGGGTTCAAGTAAGTGGAATACCTCAATATATACTATTGACTGGCCAATTCTGCCAAAGTAGTACTCCCTCCCATTCATTAGATTCCTACCATAAGTTGAATATATTTGAGTAGTAGTTTAATCAAATGGTAGCAATCCAGCGAATGGGAGGGAGTATAACATTAGCAAAACACGGTTTGTAGATTGTAATAACATGGTTGTGTTGGATAAGTATCCCACATTCCCATATTATGGCTCGGTTATATGCTTCAAAAGAAGCTTCCTTATTACTTGTTGTCCCAAAATGAGAAAATAAGAAAAAATGACACTTATCTCACGTTGATAAAGCCTGGTTGTTTTTCAGCTTTCTTTGTGGTGGTATGCCACATCGGAAAAATAGGAGGAAGACTTGATGTGTAGGTTTGACCTTGAACAACATACATGCTCGCCTCGGGTTTGGGTTGCGAGCATCAGCCCACTTTTCCCTTTTTGTTTGCTACAGGAATTTGGCACAAGTCCCAATAAATTCTAGAGCCTTCTTGATTATTCTATTAATTGAGAGATGCATCTAGTTTGTTCATGCACCTACTCTTCTTGTTTTTTGTTACACCATTAATTCGGGCATTGTTTTCTCCGTCAAGATTGCTATATAAACCCCCTCTACACTCACTCACAACACACAACACTATCTCTTTTCTTCTCTCTTCAATATTTTTGCTCTCAAATATTTCTGAGGTTACTTGGCATCGTTCTTGGTAGTGTTCAGTTTGTAGTTTCGTCTACACCAAAGCTGCAAAGGTTGTGTAATCCTGGGGGTCGATTATCATGGAAAATTGTGTGTAGAGTACGGGGAAAATTCGACTTCAGGACAGTGACTTGTCACACCACAACCATCCATTTATCAGATAAGCTCATTCCTTATTAGTTCATATTTTATTAAAATCATTTATTTTATTTATCGTCTATATATTATTATTATTATTATTATTATAAATGGAGAATTTTATTGATGAATCAAAAAGCAGTTTATTATTATTATTATTATTATTATTATTATTATTTTGCAAGAAGGTTAATCTCTTTATTCATCCATATAGGGAAAATGAAGAGATGGTCTTACAAAAGACATATCCTCTAATTTGGAACAAAATCCAAATATACAACGATTAACCAAGAACCGTACATTGGAACTTACACAACCTCATTCTCACCTCCGTTTTGATTTTCTCCAATCTTTGGGCAATAGTCATCACTCTATTATTGAAAATTCTATGATTTCTTTCCTCCCGTATGTTATAGACTACCGAGCATATTGCCACCTTATACTCCATCCTCGTTTTGGGTTGAAAGCTAAGTTTTCTGAGCTCCTTTCTGAGATCAAGATGAACCGTCCTTATTTGCAGCCATTGTTGAACCTCCACCCTGAGTTTTCTTGAGAATTGACATTGAAAAAACAACTGATTATGAGAATCCAGCGCCATTTCACATAGCACACATCTATTTACCATTGGGATGCCCCTAACTTGCATCATATCAACAGTAGGCAACTGATTCTGTGCTGCTAAAGAAGTGACCACCTTATGTCTTGGATAGATTGCCTTCCCACGTAAACCTTTGAGAAAATCCAATTTGCTATACTTAATACGAAACCAATTGTAGGCTGTCGTAGCAGCAAATTTGTGGCCTGCTGTCCAGCTGAGTATAAGCTTTCTACTATCCTCAACAGTACCAGATCTTCTTAGTATTTCATCCTTAATCTGAATGATGCTTCTTATTGCTTCAGAGTACCTGTCTTTGATCTCTAGGGCCCAAAGTGATGCACCATTAGTTACATAAGACTTTAGCCATTGGATCCAAAGACTGTTATGACCAGTTTCTAATTGCCAAATCCATTTTGCAATAAGCGTTTTATTCCACGACAATAATTCCTTGACATTAAACCCTCCCTCGATCCAAAGTGCACATATGGTTTTCCACCCTTTAAACTGCATCTTTCTATTAGACCAAAAGAATGTCTTGCAAAATCTATTGATGATTTTTAAAACAGTTTTAGGCAGTAGAGCAGCAGCACACCAGTAATTAGAGATTCCAAATATCACAGAATTAATGAGCTCAAGTCAACCCCCATACGAGAAAGAGTGAGTAGACCAGTGCAAGAGAGCACCCTGAAATTTAGTTATTAGGCTTCCATAGGTAGTTATGTTATTTCGAATGGAGTTTAAAGGCATACCCAAGTATTTGCAGGGGAACTGCCCTTCAATAAATCCAGTAGATCTCATAATTTCCTCCTTAATCATATGCTTAACTCCGCCAAAGAATGCTTCAGTCTTGTCCTCATTAATGTGCAGTCCTGAAAGCCTAGCAAAATGCATTAAGATCTTCTTTGCTGCCAGCACAGACGGGACATCACCCCTGGTAAACACCATTAAATCGTCTGCAAACACCAAGTGACTAAGTCGAAGTTTCGCACATTTGGGGTGATTAGAAACATCTTCCAAATCATTCATTTTCCTGAGATATCTAGAAAGAATCTCCATACTTAACATAAAGAGGTAGGGGGAGATTTGGTCCCCTTGCCTTATACCAATTTTTCCCTTAAAAAACCCTGCATTCCTCCATTGAATTTAAGTGAAAACCAAGGGCTTGTAATACAACTCATAACCCAATCAATAAATCTAGGTGGAAAGTTGAGAACTTCCAACATGCTCTTAAGAAAGGGTCATTGAAGAGAGTCAAAGGCTTTCTTCATATCAATCTTAATCATGCATCTAGGTGTAAGAAGAGATCTAGAATAACCTTTTAAGAGAGCTTGAGATAGGACCACATTATCATGAATATTCCTTTTCGCAACAAATGCTTCTTGCTCAGGACCTATTATCTGAGGTAGGACTTGTTTCATCCTGTTTGCAATGATCTTACTAATGGTTTTATAGACCGTAGTACAACAAGCAATCGGCCTATAATCCATTACAGTTTTACAAATGCTCTTCTTAGGGACCAGAGTTATAAGAGTTGTAGCCGCCTGTTTACTCAATTTCCCATGTGTAAAGAAGTCTAAAACTGCAGCAATGAAGTCCTTCTTTACAATAGACCAACTAGCTTTAAAGAACTCTGCAGAAAATCCATCAGGACCAGGGCTTTTATGCGCCCCAATTTCAAGGAGAGCAGTTTCAATTTCTTCAATATTTGGTGTACACTGCAGGCTTTGCCAAAAATCAGTACATAAAATGGGACCCTGCTGCAAGAATTGCATATCCAAGGGAATGACAGACGTAGTGGATCCTAGCAAATTCTTATAGAAGTCAATAAACCCCTCAGAAACAGCCACATGACATTTACAAATGGTACCATTCCAATCCAGAATATTGCCAACAAACTATTGCTTATACCTCTCTTTAATCTTGTTATAGAAATAACTAGTTGAAGCATCAGTCAGAGTGATATAATCAACCTTTGCTCTCTGTTTGAGCATACTCATTTCTGCAGAACGGAGTGCTTTGTATTCTTCTAGCAGATCATTCTCAGTATTATTAATATTATTATTATTATTTTTTTGCAAGAATTTAGATCTCTTATTCATCCATGTAGGGTAGAAAAGAGAATAAAGCTTACAAAGATATCTGATAAGTGCGTTTTGTAGTGTTTATTTCTTGTATTTAGTCTCGTTTTCTCTGCTGAAATCGCTCCATAGGGCGGTTTTAGGGACGACTTATGCTTCTTCTAGATTATTTCATGTTCCTAGGGGTCATCTCGAAGAAACGGAACGATTCAACTCGTTTCCGACACGTATGGAACCCAAGAGGAGAAGCAACGATGATTCGGCGACTCCCCGAGCACCGAGCATCGACAAGGAGTCGAGGAAGAGCTAAACAAGACTCATCCCGATCGGGAATTCGTGAACCCGATCGGGAATGAAGTGCAAGAATAGCTGCTCATTGTCAAGCATTCCCGACCGGGATCGCATATTCCCGATCGGGAAAGAGGAAGTATCCCGATCGGGATAAGTCCCTCCCGATCGGGAAAGGTGGAGCAAGAGAGGCGCTCACTGTGAAGCCGTCCCGATCGGGATCGCATATTCTCGATCGGGACCATCATTTCTTCCCGATCGGGATTTCCCATTCCCGATCGGGAATGACCCAGTCTCTGTTCCGCCTCCTTCTTTTATTCCTCTCACTTACGGAACCCTATAAATACTTCCCTCTTGTATTGTTTATGGATCTTACATTACCCTAGACTATCTTAAGCTTCTCTACAACATATAAACCCTAGATTTAGTTCCTCACATTAGATTTAATCTCTCTTTAATCCTTAGTTAATCCTAGTTAATCATAGTTAATTAGTTCTTGTATTAAGATGATACTTGAAGATTTCTCCAAGCTTGACAACCTTGGGATTTATTTGGGTTTCTTATTTATACAAGATTGCATCTTTTTATTCATCTTGTGTTGGTATAACTTTCTTTACTCTTATTGTTTGTTATTATTTCAAGTTTGAATCTTTACTTAGTGTTCTTGTTATTGTTCTTGTTTTCTTTCATTATGGATGTTTGAATTGTGATGTTGTTTTATCTTTTCATTGTTGTAGTTAGTTTGAATATGTGTGAGTAGTCTTCTTGTGGGTTAGTAGGGGGATTAAGGGTAGAATATGGGTGACTAGGGTTTGATTAGGGGTAAAGGATGAATCTTTGTTGTTAGTCACGTACTTGGCACACCATGTGTTTGTTGAAATGCTTGTTTGAGTTGTAGTGGCCATGCTTCTCATGCTAGTTTTCCTCTACTCATTGTTTGTCTTGTTTGTGGTCATGTTGAGGATAGTGTTGAGGATAGTCTAAGTTGCGAGAGCCCGGACATACCTTGATTAGAGTCTAAGTTGCGAGAGCCCGGACTCACCTTGACATCGGTCTAAGTAGCGAGAGCCCGGACCGACTCTAGCACTAGGAGGCACCCATACCCATGATCAATCCGATCACCCTACTATTCTTATGAACCCAACCTAACCCACTTCTTTCCATATTTGATTCATCCTCTTAGTTAGTCATCATTTCTTTAGTTCATTGTTTAGTTTGTGTTTAGTTATTTCATTTAGCCTTGTTATAGTCTAGTTCATTGTTAGTCTACTTTCTTCTTCTCCTCTCATCATAATTCACCAATTAGTAGCTCTTTGTGTTTGTTTGGTAGCATAGTCTCGTTTTAGGCCAACCTAGTCTAAACCTTGCAACACCGTCTCCGTGGACACGACCCAACTTACCCTAACTACCGTTAGGTGCTAGTTGGTTATTTATTTGGCGGTGGGATCCACGACAAATCCCACCATCAATATCCCAAACTTTTGCCAAAGTAAAAAAAACCCCAAACAACCAAAGAAAGAGCCAACTAACTATACATCATACAGTAAGTAATGTATATTAAGGATGAAATTGATGAAAACCAGGATACTTGGATAGCATCCTAGCACTCACTTCGATTCGTATCTGATGGAAACATTGCTCAACAGAAGAATCATGCCCTGAAAAAATTCGCCTATTCCTCTCCTTCCAAATGGAATACACCAGCGCACAAAGAAGAGTTCACATCCCATCTTTCACCCAAATGAACCTGAAGTGTGTAAAACTCAAATATCTAGCAACAGTAGACAGTTGAAACCATCGCCAAGGACGATAAAACAGCCAAATCAAACTCATATCAGAAAGAGCGGAAGAGAATGGGCACTGAAAAAATAAATGACAGTGAGTTTCAGAAGAATTTCTGCATAGGACACACCAGTTTGGCAGCGGCAGTCCTCTATTTTGTAGAACATCAATCGAAGCTAGTTTCCCTTGAAGGGCAAGAGACGTGATGACCCTATGTTTGGGAATCACAACAGCGGACTACAGGGAATTATGCCAGTAGACGGTAGGATATTTGATTCGAAACCAATCGTAGGCTTGCTTGGTGCTAAATTTGGACCCGTGTGTCCATGACTGCAGGAGGGATCGACTGCAATCAATAGATCCAGTAGCAAGCATAATCTAATCTTTAACCTTTATTACACTTCTCAAAGTTTCAGAGAAGGCATCTCTAGTGACCAAGCTCCAAAGATTTCCAGATTGAAGCACATAAAGACGAAGCCACCTGATCCAAAGGCTATTGTGATTACTTTCAGTTTGCCAAATCCATTTCGCTATCAGCGTTTTATTCCAAGCTAACACTTCCTTTATGTTAAAACCACCCTCTTTCCATGGTGCACAAATGCTAACCCAGCTTTTGAATACTAGTTTTTTCTGATCAAGGGAGTTAGACCAGAAATAGTTCTTGCAAATCCTTCTTATAGTCTTAATCACTGCAGCTGGAAGCACACCAAAAATTTGCTATCCCAAACAGAATTGAATTTATCAGTTGGGCTCTACCATCAAAAGAAAAAGACTGATTCGACCAGTGCATAATGTTGTTTTGGAACTTAGTAATCCGCGAACTGAACTGTTTCAGAGTATTTCTAGAGCAATTAAGAGGCATGCCAAGATAACGACAAGGGAAAAAACCCTCATTAAACCCAGATTTCTGCAAGATAAGAGCTTTAGTCTCAGCCTTAACACCACCAAAGAAAATATCTGATTTATCATTGTTGATATTAAGACCAGAAATCGCAGCAAACATTAGCAGACAGTCCTGAACAGCCATAACTGACGGCAAATCTGACCTCATAAAGATCAGTAAATCATCAGCAAACACAAGATGATTCAAAGCAAGTTTAGTACATTTAGGGTGCCATGACACATTGGGTTGCAGGCCTACCTTTCGAAGATACCTAGAAAAGATTTCCATGCTTAAGACAAAAAGGTAAGGTGAGATGGGATCACCTTGCCTTATGCCACTCTTCCCCTTGAAAAATCCCATAATTCCTTCATTTAACTTCAGAGAATACCAAGATCCTTTGACACAACTCATAATCCAGGTAGAAAGAATTGGTGGGAAATTAAACACTTTAAGCATATCTTCAATGAACTCCCACTGCAAGGAATCGAAAGCTTTCCTAATATCAATTTTCATAAGGCATCGAGGCGTAAGAAACTTTCTCCCATAGCCTTTAATTAGAGCTTGAGACAAAGCAATGTTATCGTGGATATTCCAACCAGATACAAAGGCAGCCTGTTCAGGTCCAATTATCAAAGGCAGAACAATCTTTAACCGATTAGCAAGGATCTTTGTTATGGTTTTATATACCGTTGTGCAGCAAGAAATGGGTCGATAATCCAATACACTAGCACAAGTAGGTTTCTTAGGTATAAGAGTGATAAGTGTAGTGTTAGCCTGCTTGCCCATTTTGCTAGTCTTGAAAAAATCAAGGATAGTATCAGTAAAATCATTGCCCACCACAGTCCAAGCTCCTTTAAAAAATTCTGAAGAGAAACCGTCTGGCCCTGGACTCTTATGAGTACCGATACAAAACAAAGTATTCTTAATTTCATCAGTTGAAGGCACATCAGTAAGGGACTCCCAAAGAGAGTAAGGTACTACTTCACCCTGAGACAGAAAAGAGTGATCCAACCGTGTCACTGAGACTGCAGAACCAAGAAGGGATTCATAATACTCAACAAAAGCAGCTCCAACCTCCGCAGGCCCAGAAACCTGAATATTTTCTCTATTCCTAATAGCTCCAATATACTGATGCACCCTTTTATCTTTAATTCTGTCAAAAAAATACTTGGTAGAGAAATCATTCAAGTTTATGTCATTAACTTTGGCTCGTTGCTGCAGAATGCTAAGCTCATCACGCCTTAGAGCTTTATATTGAATTAAAAGGGCAGCCTCATTAAGAATAAGTTCCTCAGAGAGAGGACTCACTTGCATATCCTTATGACAAGCTTTTAACTCCTTCTCAGCAGCATCAATTCGGCCAGCAATATTAGAATATGAACATTTATGCATATCAGTAAGGCCTCTTTTAACCGCCTTCAATATAGAGAAGAGCTTAAAACTAGGTGTTCCAACAGCCCTAGTAGACCAAGCAGCAGCCACAGTATCTAGAAATTTATCATTATTGACCCAGCAATTGAGAAAACTGAAACGAGGAATATGCCTAAAATCGGCAAAAACAGTAACCATCACCGGAGAGTGATCAGATAAACCAGAGGGAAGACAATCAGCATAAGAATTTGGGAAATTATTCATCCACAATTGGTTGACAAGGGCTCTATCCAATCTGGACCAAACCCTAGTTTGAGCATCATGTTTATTAGTCCAGGTATATAAACAACCTGTACTAGAAATATCATCCAAGGCACAATGATTAATGCAAGAATTAAAGTCCATCATCTCCGTTAATATAGGAGGATTATTACTGACTTTCTCCTCAGTTGTTCTAACAACATTAAAATCACCCATTGCAATCCAAGGTCTAGTGTGAGTAGCTATAGCTCGAAGACTACTCCAAAGATCTAACCTCTCCTGGGCATCATTACTACCATAAACCATTGTCACCTCCATCAACCTAGACGTAGCAAAGTGGCAGACTTTGCAATGCATAATTTGATCTGTAGAGTGAAGAATTTCAAGTGAAACAGTGGCAACATTCCAAACAACCCAAATTCTCCCATTATAGTGTTCTGAGTAGTTGTAATCTGCTCTGTACCCAGCAAAATACTTACTAACAACCTGCTTTGCTTTATGCTTCTTAATTCTGGTTTCTAGAATTCCAAAAACATCGATCCTATTGACCCTCAAAAGTTTGGCAATATCAGCAGTCTTCAAAGGGTCATTTCCACCCCTCACATTCCAGGATGAGATAATAATTTATCATGTTGAATAGGATCCTCCACCACCTCTATGCCATTAAGAATGGCCCCAAATTGCTGAGACTCACATCCCTGATGCTTTACAGCCTGACATTGAGAGCGGGACAAGGATAAATCCCCATGTACCACACACTCAACATCATCTGAGGAACCACCTAGTGAGTCAACATCCTTAGCCTCAAGATCCTCAATAGCAGCAAAGCTATTAGAGAGAAATCCCTGCTGTACTGTAGGGTCATTTATCTTCTTATTTGCTGGAATAACATAACCCTTCCTCTTGCTCCTCTCAATAAACTCATAAACCACAGGATCTTGTGCACATTCTGAGTGCTTTACAGCCGAATCAGGAGAGATTCTTGGGTGCACAGGTTGAGTATAACCAACCTCAGACCCTGCCGCCAAAAGTGTCCCTCGCTGATCCCCTGAGGTACCACCTAGCGCACAAGCATCCTCATCATTAGCTTTAGCTTTTACGGGCATATAAACCTTCTTCTTCACAACCTGCTTCTTTTTTTTCTTACAAGTATCCTTTAGATGACCTAGCTTTCCACATTCAACACAATAGTACGGCACCCATTCATATTCAACAAGTTGCGTAAAACAACCAATAATTGGAGCAATAATAGAGATTGACTCAGGGAGGTCCTTAGAGACATCAGTCTCAATTAGAACTCAAGCGAAAGAAACCCGTGATTGGCAGGTAGTAGTAAGGTCAGCATAGAGAGGTCGACCTATCTTACTGTCAATCTTACTTAGTACAGCTTCTGTCCATAGAACCGGATCAAGGCCAGGAAACAAAACCCATACAGGAACCAGTGAAACCTTGTCCATCTCAAAGGAGAACGTAGGTGTCCATTGTTTCAGAATCATGGAATAATGCCCATATTTCCATGGACCACCTTTAAGTACAGTATACAGATCACTTTGAGAGGAAAACCGCAGACTAAACCAGCCCTTCTTAAACATTTGTACAACATGCATAGCTAGTTTGCCCTAATTCTTAAGAGCATAATCCTTCATCCCTTGAATAGAAGGTTTAGTGCCAATTACTTGACACATCAAAGTAAGGTTCCATTTACTCAATTCATCCTCAAAATCTTCTAATTCAATTGTTATGTCATTTGCCGCAGCACAAGATTCATCAAAGAATAGCCCCATACCAGCCTTACTCTGAAATTTTGCTATCTCAGACCAAGCTTTGGGCGCAACCTGCACAGGCGTACCTTCCTTGGAAGCAGTAGAATCAGATATATGCTCTTCCATAAAGGAAGGCTTATCCTTAACCCCATGATTGATTACATTTACATTATTCGCAGAACCATTAGTTGAAGAATTAGGAGGAGAACCTTTCTTAGAGTTCGAAGAACGAAAAGCTTGCGAAATGAGATCGTTCAGCAGTGAATTACCTCGCACAGGAGGATCCTGTGCAATAGGCTTCTCCAGAGGAGCATCCATTGCGAACGAATTCTTCAAGTCCGACATTGACCTTGTCTGGGTTTGAGAAGAAATGCTACGAGCTTCCGAAATAAATGAGCTACGACCTTCAGCAATCGCATCATTAGACCCTGCATCTGGTTTAGAAACTTTAGGTGGTCGTCCTTGACCTCTGGGCTTGCTTAGAGCAGTAGCCATGGCTTCAAGAAGAAACTGCAAAGTAGTTAGAATTCTGTTATAGAGAGAGTTTGATTCTTGAGAGAGAAGGCTTTCTCTCTCTAGCCGGCGAAAAAGTGATTATTATTATTATTATTATTATTATTATTATTATTATTATTATTATTATTATTATTATTATTATTATTATTATTATTATTGTTCCGCTTATCGGAATCAATTAACCCGACGTGGAATTCGGACCTTCCCGGCGGATCAGGCGGGCTCCCTGCACAGAGAACGCACAGGGCCTCGGAGGTTGTCCGAGGAAACCCTCTCCGATGCCTAAGTCAGTCCGTGAATGCCTTAAGGGAACCTAGCTCGTGAGGATCTAGGTGGCAATTTTAGAGTAAGAGTTCTAGAGAGAGAAAATCCAACCTCTTTCTTGTTGGAAATGGAAGGGTATTTATACCTTCCCACAAGAGAGGGAAGTAGAGGGAGAATGGATGGATAAGGAGATGACAAGTGGCGTCCTCTCATCCACCCGTTCCCGATTACCTTAGGCGAAATGACGAGAGAGCCCCTGGGGATCTCTGTCCTGTCAGTAGGGATGTCCCCAGGGTAGGCGGATTTTGAGCTGTGGGCGCTGGGCTCCAGCACGCTGCGTTGGCCTGCTGGCCCGGCTGTCGGCAGTTTTCCTTAGCTTTTATGTTCTTTTACTTTGGTGGCTTGCCAGGGGCCGGCTTTTGGGCTTTATAGGCGATCCTCTGGGGGCCTGCCTTGCAGGCTGTTAATGTCAGGCTGTCGACCCCAATGAATTGGCCCTCGCCAGCTGGGAGGAAAGCAAGGCTTCCCCTCTGCTGGTGACCCTTGCTTAGAGGGAGGTTGACTTGTTTTTATTTCTGCTACCGCATTTAATGCTTTGTGCCTTCCCAAGGAATGAAGCACGGTTTGTGTCAGGTATACAAAGGGTTGAGAGTGTCTTTGTAATGATTACACTTCTCTTCTTGATGGATTTTTGGGAACCGTGAAGAGTTTGTGATTGGTGGTTTTCCCTTCCAGGGTGGTTGGGGTGTTATTAATGCTGCGTCTTCACTTGTATAAATCCCAGTTTTCTTCGTCATTTTGCTTGACCCATCCTCAATCTCTCCATTTTCTTTGTTTAATCATGGTTTGGATCAAAAAATCCGTGACTCGTCGTGGAGTTCGCTATGTCACTTTTCTTTTCAGAGGATTCTGGAGGCTCCGGTACGCTCGAGCTGCTCACCGAATCATTCGTCGCAGCCACCGTTCACGGTCTTATTCTCATCGGAGTGGTAGGAGAGCCATCATCAGGTCGAGCAAGCGTCTTAAGAGATCTTCGCCCCCTGCTGCCCCCAGATTTAGGCGCTGTCCTCAGGGAGGGGGTTGTTTTGATCAGGGGTGCCACGAATGCTTTCCGTGGTTGTACCCGGAACAATTTGACCCTGACTTTTCCGACGCAGATTCCTCCCTGAGGTCAGGCCCTTCTTCTCCTGTGAGGAGAACAAGTTGTCGTACCTGTGACGAGTCCCAGGCTGTTCCCTTCGGCAGGGATTGGGAGGACAGTAGCCGAGACTCCGATGACAGTGAGGGTCTTGGCTGCTTGAGCGACAAGGATGGGGATGGACCCCCTGATGATCCTTTCAAGGACTCCCCAGACTAGGATTGGGGATCGGATTTTGGGAGCCAAGGTAGCCCTGGAGACCACTCTCCAGATTTAGATGACGATTAGGCCTGCTCAGCAGGGTGCGGGTGTGTCGGGCCGGAAGTTTAGGCCTCATGTATTTTCTTTTTCTTGCTTGGCATGATATGTAATTTGCGCTTTTTCCCTTTAAGGCTAACGAACAGGAATATAAGTAATTTTGGCTCTGTTGTTATTATTCTTTTTTTTTTCTTTTTTTTTTTGAATGTGGGGATGACGTCGTCCGTCGATTTTCCCTCTGACATTTTAATTTTTCGAGGCCCTCCTTGGGAAGGGGTGAACAGCTTGTGTTCAGTGTGCGACACGTGGGAGGCTGTTGGGGGCGTATTGTCAGAGAGGTCGCCTCTTGGGCTTCTTGGGCTTTATATAAGCCCTTCTCCTCCTCCATTCTTTCTTTTTACCTTTTCTGAAATTCATAACTCCTCTCACACTCCCAAACCGCCTTCGTTGCTGAAAAATTCTGCGAGGAACAAGAAGTGCCTTCTGTCACTTTTTCCGGCGACTATCGGCGTTTCTAGGTTAGAAGCTCTTCTTTAAGCCTTTCCCCCTCTTTTCCCTTTCATAGGTAGTATGTCGCGAGTTCGCCCTCTTTCTTTTAATTCTTTGCTTGGGGGAACTGGGGATGGTGACGGTGGTAGGCGTGACCTAGCCTCTTCCTCCGGGGTCGGCCCCCGGGGTGAGGATGATCATTACAGGGGGGAGGGTGCTGAATCACCCGAATCTGCTCCTTTCGATGTAGTCGACTCTGATGACGAGGCCCTGAAGGTTGATCCTTCCAGGAATGCCGGCCCCCTCATCCGTAGGGAGAGGGGAGGACTTATTACTTGGATAAGAAGACGTATCTGATTCCCTTAAAGACTTACCCTTAGGCCAAGAACAGGGACTTGATACTGGAAAGCAATGCTGCTAAGGCAATCGAACAGTTCTATAACTTTGGGGAGGGGTATACAGTCGTTATTCCGGGGGAAAAAGACACAGTGCGCTGTCCCCCGGAGGGTTGCGTGGCCGTCTACCACAAGGCCTTAGAATTTGGCCTACGATTCCCCCTTCATCCTTTCCTAGAGGAAACCTTCCAGAGGATGAAATGTCGACATTGCTCAGCTGACAGCTACAGCTATTAGGTCTTTAGTAGCTTACACTTGGACCTGCCTTTTTCATGGCGAGGGGCCTTACATTGACGCCCTTCGCTTCATGGTCGGTCTTCAAATGGTGTCCTCGTCAGGGGGGGATGGCTCCCCTGGTTATTGGTCTCTGTAGAGACAAAAGAAATATGCCCTGGTCTGGCCGGCTTTGAGCAGCCTGAAGGACTGGAAAAACAATTTTTTGTACGTCCACAGCGCGTCAGGGTGGAAGATTCCTAGGCATTTTAGGAATCATGTCCACACCCGTATGGAAACGCGCGAGGAGTACCACCCAGGTGTTGGGGGGAAGGCCCTGGAGGTCAAGTTGAGCGCGAAGGAGGAGATTTTGGTTAAAAAGTTTGAAATTGTCGCGGACAAACATGGTACCTTCGGCCCTGCTTTCTGGCTCCCTCACGCGGAGCTCATAGCGACAGACGAGTACTTGCTCCCTTTAGGCCTGATTCCCGGCCTTGAAGGTAGTTCTAGGGGGTTTTTATTGTCACAGTTTTCCAGGGACTTTATTTCACCTTGCTTTTTAGCTGACCGCCTTTCCCTTTCTGCAGATTCCATCACCTGGCGCTGGACAAAGAAGCAAGTTAGAAGATTGGGCTTGAGTGAGGAACTTGTTGTTCTCTCGAAGCGTCCTTCTCTCCCTGCGAATTTCAGGAAAGGGAGCAAAAGCCTGATGAAACTCGTAAAGGACTTTGCTGCTGGGCAAAGACTGCCTCTCCCTCCCCGGCTGCCGTCGTCGAAGCCGGCGACCCCTACCCCCAGCTTCCATGAGGGGGAGGCTGAGGTTACTTCAGGGGCCACTCCCTCCCCTGGTCAGAAGCAGGATGCTTCTCCAGCTGGGCCCCGAGCTTCTCAGGGAGCGCACCCTGTGAACTCTGAGGGGACCGGGGAGAGTGTTCCTTTGGAGCTGAGGAGGAAGAGGGGTAGGGAACCCTCTGGAGCTGATGTGGTGGACTTGGAGGCGGATGCTGTCACCCTGAGGCGAAGCGTCCTGCCCGCGAGCTTCCGAGTACTCTTTTTACGGAGAAAAATGCGGAGTTCCACTACACTGCCGGTGATAGTGTGGACGTATCAGGTCTGCTTTCCGATTCTGGGGCCGTCTTGGCTGACCGCCTCACAAAGTCTGTGACCTCCACCACTCATCAGGTGCTTCAGTACATCCAGCGTACCTCTAAGGTTTTGCTGGCGTCCGCCGAGCTGGCGGCCCTCAGTCGCCTGAGTGACGAAGAATTGACGGTCACATCAGGGGCTCCTCCTCCTAACCGCCTAGCTATGGTAGAGAGGGATATTACCTTGATAAACAATTTGAAGGATAAGCTGGCAAGACAGGAGGGTGAGCTAGAGGAGGCAAAGAACCAGGCTGGTAAGTGGAGACTTCAGGGGGAGAGGGCTGTGAAGGAAATAGCCAAGCTGGAGGCTGATTTGAACGAGAGCTGTTTGTCAATGGAGCGGGCTAATCTTTCTCTAGCTGAGATGGGGCATTTGAAGGGAAGAGTAGCTGACTTGGAAGAGCAGTTGTCCAGAGCTAACTCGACTTTTGAACAGGCCAAGGGAGAGTGGAAGAAGGAGAAGGAGACCCTGGCAGAGGAGACCGAGGCTGCGGTGGATGCCAGCTTTGCGAGTGGTGCCAACTCTTCCCTGGAGTTGGTAATGGAGGTGATTGGGGAAATGTTCCCCACTTTTGGTGAAGAGACCTTCCGGAATCTCTATTCTGCCAAGAATGAGGCTCGGGCGGCCAAACCACCTGAGGTAGAAGCCGGCCCCCGCCAGGACGCTTCATGATGCTCTTTCTTGTAATAGTCTTACTTTCTGCGCTGAGCCTTTGTCATGGCCAGCTGTCTGTAATATTTGCTCTTTTGGATTCTTGCCTTAGCTTATTTTGTAAAGACTTTCTACCCTTCATGGGTTTTGCTATGGAATGCTTTTTCTGGTTTTACTTTTCTTCTTTTAAGGCATGCTTGATCTAGGACTCGGGGGACCTTTCCCTAATTTTCGTTAGCTGCGGGACTTCTTGGCCTATTGTCGTCCTCTGCTCGGAGTCCAGGGAGCTTACCCTCTGCCTGCCCAGAGGTAGGCAGGAAGGGCTTTCTGTGTTTTTTATACAAGGCTGGGGGAATTGCCCCCAGCCCTTGTCGGTTGTGCGTAGCCTAGCCCGTCCTTGGTTTCTGTTTGGGATCCAGGGGGTTTGCCCCCTGCCTGCCTCTAGGCAGGCGGTGAGGGCCTTTTGCGTTTTTTATACAAGGTCGGGGGAATTGCCCCCAGTCCTTGTCGGTCTTGTGCGTAGCCTAGCCTGTCCCTGGTTTCTGCTTGGAATCCAGGGGGCTTGCCCCCTGCCTGCCCAGATGTACGCAGGGTGGGCTTTCAGCGTTTTTTATACAAGGTTGGGGGAATTGCCCCCAGTCCTTGTTGGTTGTGCGTAGCCCAACCTGTCCCTGGTTTCTGCTTGGAACCTAGGGGGCTTGCCCCCTGCCTGCCCAAAGGTAGGCAGGGAGGGCTTTCTGCGTTTTTTATACAAGGTTGGGGGAATTGCCCCTAGTCCTTGTCGGTTGTGCGTAGCCCAGCCTGTCCCTGGTTTCTGCTTGGAATCCAGGGGGCTTGCCCCCCGCCTGCCCAGAGGTAGGCAGGGAGGGCTTTCTGCGTTTTTTATACAAGGTTGGGGGAATTGCCCCCAGTCCTTGTCGGTTGTGCGTAGCCCAGCCTGTCCCTGGTTTCTGCTTGGAATCCAGGGGGCTTGCCCCCTGCCTGCCCAGAGGTAGGCAGAGAGGGCTTTCTGCGTTTTTTATACAAGGTTGGGGGAATTGCCCCCAGTCCTTGTTGGTTTTGCGTTTTTTGTTGGGGGGGCCATTTTCTTTGGCTCTGGCAACAGGGGGGCCTCCCTCTATTGCCCCCTGCTCGTTTGTGTGTGTGAGCGCAAGCTTGTACAGACAACGAGTATAAATCCTCGAGTATTATAGAAAAATATAAGATTGGTCGGAGCCGTCGACATTTTTCTTTTTTGATCGTTCTCCGCCAGTACCTTTTCCCACAGATTCGATTTTTAAGGCTTAGTTACACATAATACTTCTTTAGGGTGTCGATATTCTAGTGTGCGTTTAGCTCTTGGCCAGCCAGGTTGGCGATTTTGTACGTTCCTGTTCCCAAGATCTGGGTTACTTGATATGGGCCTTCCCAGTTGGCGCTTAGTTTGCCATGCTCTTTAGATTTTCCCACGGCCTGTGTTTTCCTTAAAACCAGGTTGCCTACCTGGAATCTTCTTTCATGCACCCTCTTGTTGTATGTCTTCCTCATCCTTTGCTGGTAGGCTGCTATGTTGATGCCGGCTTCTTCCCTGATTTCTTGGATCAGGTCAAGAGCTTCGGCCATTGCTTCGTGATTGTCAGCCTGATTGTATTGCTGAGATCGCAGGGTTGGAATTCGCACTTCTATGGGTAGTAAAGCCTCGGCTCCATATACCAAACCAAATGGCGTCTGGCCTGTTGCCTCTTTTCGGGTGGTCCTTATTGACCAAAGGATACTTGGCAGCTCGTCTGCCCATCTTCCTTTGAGGTCATCTACCATTTTTCTGAGTCCATTCAGGATCTGTTTGTTTGCGGCCTCAGCTTGTCCGTTGGTCTGGGGGTGACAGACGGCAGAATAAGCGACGGCTATCCCATGCCCCTCCAGTCAGGCTCTTAGGGGGTCATTATCAAATTGCCTCCCATGATCAAATACTAATGTTTTTGGGATGCCAAATCTTGTTATAATGTTCCTCCAAATGACTTTCCTGACCGCCGGCTCAGTGATGTTTGGGACTGCTTCAGCCTCAATCCATTTTGTGAAGTAGTCTATCCCCACGATCAGAAATTTTCGCCCTCCTGTAGCTATGGTAAAAGGACCCAGTATGTCCATCCCCCACTGGGCGAAAGGAATGGGGGATAGAATCGGTCTAAGCTCTTGGGCCGGGGCATGGATTGATGGAGCGAAGAGTTGGCATTTTCTGCACTTCTGGGTTAGGCTTCTGGCATCTGCTAGCATAGTAGGCCAGTAGTAGCCTGCCCTAAGGGCCTTGTGGGCCAACGATCTTCCTCCGATGTGATGTCCACAGATTCCTGAGTGGATGTCTTCTAGGACTTCGGCAGCCTGGTTTGCCCCTAGGCATCTGAGCAGGGGGTAAGTGAAAGATTTCTTATAGAGTTCTTCGTCAATGATTATGAACCAGGCTGCTTTGGCCTGTACTCTCCTTTTTTGTATCGGATCCGGTGGCAGGATGCCATGCTTTTTGAACTGGATGAGGGGGGTCATCCAATTTTCCGGTCCTTCCTCAATGGTGCTGATTGCCTGACAGGCGCTGGTGGACTTTTCATGCAGAACATCAACCCACACCGACCTCCTTATGTCTTGTAGGCTGGAGCTGGCCAGTTTCGACAGAGCGTCGGCTCGATTATTCTGTGATCGAGGTATTTGTTGGATTTCGTAGGACTTCAGGCTTGACAATTCTTGCTTTACTTTTTCAAGGTATGTGGCCATGCTCTGATCTCTGGCCTCATACTCTCCATTAATTTGATTAGCAATGAGCTGAGAGTCAGTAGCTAGTATAACTCGCTCTGCCCCTGCGGCTTTAGCCAGTTTTATCCCTGTGAGTACAGCCTCGTATTCTGCCTCGTTGTTTGATGCAGGGAAGGTGAATCTGAGCGCATGCTCAAAATCCACTCCCTCTGGGCTGGTTAATACGACGTCTGCACCTGCACCATTGGCTGTTGAGGATCCATCAGTGTGTACGATCCACTCTTCGGCGGGGGGCTCCTCTTCCTCTGAATGGGAGCATTCGGCCAGGAAATCAACCAACGCTTGGGCCTTGATGGTTGTTCTTGGCTGGTATGATATCCCCAGCCCACTTAACTCGATCGCCCATTTCAGCAGTCTTTCTGACTTCTCAAACTTTTCCAACACTTTTTCCAGTGGTTGGTCGGTGAGGACCACAACGGGATGTGCGTCAAAGTAGGGTCTGAGTTTTCTGGCTGCGATGATGACTGCATAGGCGGCCTTTTCTATCAAAGGGTAATTTATTTCAACTGTTCCCAGGGCGTGACTCACAAAGTAGATGGGTTGCTGCGAGTTCGCTTCCTCCCTTAGGATGATGACACTTACCGTTGTGTTGGTGACAGCAATGTATAAGTACAATTTTTCTCCGGCTACTGGTCTTGCCAGGGTAGGGAGTTTCTTCAGGTGCTCCTTCAATTGCTCGAAGGCTTTCTTTTGCTCATCCTCCCATTTGAATTGCTTGTTGCCTTTTAATACTTTGAAGAAGGGGGTGGACTTGTCTGCCGACCTGGCGATAAATCGGGCCAGGGCGGCCATTCTGCCTGTTAGCCGCTGAATGTCCCTGATGGTTTTAGGCTCCGGGAGGTCTAGGACCGCCTGAACTTTCTCGGGGTTAGCGTCTATCCCCCTGGAGCTGACTAAGAAACCCAGGAATTTTCCGGATCGGACCCCGAATGTGCATTTTTTCGGATTCAGCTTCTTCTTGTATGACCGCAGGGAGGAGAATGTCTCCTGAAGGTCTGTTAGATGCTCTGGGTCCCCTTTACTCTTGACGATCGCATCGTCGACATAGGCTTCCAAGTTTCTCCCTCTTTGATTTTCAAAGACTTTGTCCACCAACCGCTGATAGGTGGCGCCTGCATTCGTCAGCCCAAATGGCATCATTTTATACATGTAGGTGCCATGGCTGGTTATGAACGCGCACCTCACTCTGTCTGGCTGCGAGAGGTACACTTGGTGGTACCCTGAAAATGCATCCAGAAAACTTAGCGTGGTGTATCCACTAGTGGCGTCCACCAGTTGATCTATCCTGGGCAGGGGGTAGCAGTCCTTCGGGCAGGCTTTGTTAAGATTTGTAAAATCTACGCACATTCTCCATGCGCCTGACGACTGTTTTACCGTGACAACGTTTGCCAACCATTCAGGGTAGTCACAGACTTCGATGAAATCTGCCTTTAGGAGTTTGTCTATTTCTTCTTTTATCGCCGCATCTTTTTCTACGAACATGTTCCTTTTCTTATGCTTCACAGGGCGAGCCTCTGGATTAATGTTCAGCTTGTGAACAATAAAAGCCGGGTCGACACCTGGCATCTCATCTGCAGAGTAAGCAAATACGTCCCTATTTTCTCTCAGGACTGCGATTAACTCCCTTTGGTTGGACTCCTCCAGGTCGGCCCCTATGAGGACCTGCCTTCCTGGTTCTATGTCCACTAGCATGCTTTCCCCCTCAGGCTCTAGGTGGACTGATTCTTGCTGAGCAGTCGGGATCTCACCTTCCCTGCTGGGAGAACTTTCGGCTTTTCGCTTTCCTTTTCTTTCTGTCTCATGGGCTTGCAGGGCCACGGAGTAACAGTGTCTGGCCGACTCCTGATCCCCGTGGACCTTCCCTTCCATGCCAAAGTCTGTCACATAGGCTATGGTGAGGGCCCTTATTGACACAGCAGCTTCTATTTCATCTAGGGTGGCTCGACCTATCAGGGCGTTGTACGCAGACTTGGCATCCACCACAACAAATGACGCCCTGACATTTCTGGCCGAGGCCCCCTCCCCAAACGTTACCGGCAGGTCGATAACTCCCATGGGTAGCATGCCTGCCCCATTGAACCCATACAAAGATCCAGGGGCCGGCTTCAGATGTCTTTTTTCTAGATTCATTTTCTCAAAAGCGTCTTTGTATAAGAGATTTGTGTAGGCGCCAGTGTCCACCATACATCTCTTGACAATGTGATTGCTAATTTCAAGGGTTAAGACCAGAGGGTCACTATGCGGGGACACGACTCTCCCTGCATCCTCAGGGGTGATGCTTAGGGTAGTGCCTCTTGGACTTTCTGCCCTCTCGGCGTAGCAAATTTGGTTCCGTAGTTCGCGGATCTGCCTTTTCTGGCTACGTCTGCTGGTCCGCCCTTCTGCATCTCCTGACACTACATGGATGACCATGCGATTTTGGGCTGAGCCTTCAGGTTTGTCCGCCGCCTCTTTCTGGGGTTTGTTCCTTGCTGCATAGTTACTCAGCCAGCCGTTTCTTATAAGTTTCTCTATTTCGTCTTTTAAGTGGCGGCATTCCTCCGTGGTATGGCCTATGCAATCGTGGAACGTACAGAATTTTTTGGGGTCTCCCTTTGGGCTGCGTGGCTTGTTTGGACGAGTCCATTTTGCTGTTTCCTTTTCTAACTCGAAGATTTCTGCTCTCGGCCTATTGAGGGTCGTATAGCTGTCAAATCTTGGTTCGTAGGCTGTGCGCTCTTTCTTGAGGGTGTCTCCTTCTTCCCTATGCTTGCCTGGCTCGTTTCTGCTGCGTCCACCCTGCGGTCCCCCTTGCGGTTTTGTTTGGCCTGCAGGGGTGTCCGGCAGGTTGTGAAACTCTTCCTGCAGAATAAACCCTTCAACGATCTTCCTGGCCTTGGCCAAGGTTTCTGGCTGGGCCCTGATCATCTGATTCTTCATTTCCCCTGGGAGCAGGGAGATTGTCAGGGCATAAGCAGCGGTGGAATCATCGATCTCCCTGACTTGCTGATAGGATAAGTCAAATCGCTTTAGGTACTCCCTTACACTTTCACCCTTTTTCTGCTTTAGGGTCATAAGATCGAAGCGAGTGAGACGTCTCCTTTTGTTCCTTGCATATTGTTCGAGGAAAGCCTCGGCCAACTCTAGGAAGAAGCTGATCGATCCTTGGCGAAGGTCCCTGAACCATCCTTGTGCGAGCCCTACCAGGGTGGTTGGGAAGATTTTGCACCAGATTGCGTCATCCACGTCGTACATGCCCATGTGACTCTCGAATGCCGCCAGATGGTCTTCTGGATCTGTTGTCCCGTCAAACTTGACGGTGGGCATTTTAATTTTCGGGATGGGGTATTCTTGTACATCCGGATGAAGAGGGGTTTTTGTGGGACTGCCTACCATTCGTGACCTGCTTTCCCCAGACTGGTTACCGTGGATATCCCATTGTCTATGGATCGGTTTCCTTGAGCTGGGGGAGCGGTGCCTCGCTGGCGGCCTGCTTGCTGCTTCGTCCTCTGTCTCCGAAGCGATTTGTCTGGGTCTCTTTCTCTGAGAGTGGCAGAGGTTGTCGTCCTGGTGGTATCTGGATTCAAGCGGTTGCCCCCGGTTAAGCCTAGACTGCAGGCTTTGGGACAAACCTGGGGCTGGCTGTCCCTTGGCCGCCGGTGTTAACCTGGAGAAGACCCCGCCCTGCTTTTCTCCCAGGCGTTTAGATACGGGTTCCTTGTGCCTCATCCGCTCCTGCAACCCCTAGGATAAACCTCTCTGCTCTCCAGACGCGGACTCTGTTGTGTGAATGAAGAACGCCTGTTGTTGGGCAGGTGGCTCTTGGCTGCCTGTTGTGATACGCCTCTGCACCTGCGCGTATACTTGAGCCGTCCTTCTTGCTTTCCTCTGAGCGTTTCTGGCGGCGGTTCGCTTCGTGCCCCCAGCTCCATCCCTGCTCAGTGAGGGTGGCTGCCTGGGGGTCGTTGCGACCCTGCCTACGAGGTCCTCAAGAGTGAACTCCTGGTTTAGCATTGCAGAGAAGAAGGCGGCTGTCTGTACCATCTGAGCTGGGGTCAGGTTCGGAGTGTGCCCTGGGCGTGCCCCCAACTCCGGCGGTACAGCAGCGTTTGGTATGCCTAGGAGACTGGTTCCTCCCACCCCCAGGATCGTGGCGGGAGGAGCCCTCTCTGGTTGTGGCATGCCGTACAGGGGGGTCACCGGTGGGATCGTCGGACCCGCCCCTATACTGGCGTCAACGATTTCTGGCATGATTACTTTGATTGGTTTAATTTTTGTAATTGGAAGTGGTTGATTTTTGTGGGTAATTCGTGAGCACAACCGTTCTCCCCACAGACGGCGCCAAATTGTTCCGGTTATCGGAATCAATTAACCCGACGTGGAATTCGGGGTTGAATTGTTCTGTGTTGTTCTGAATGTTTCACCGTTTGAGCTTAGCACTCTCCTTCTTCTTACTCCTTCAGTCGGACCTTCCCGGCGGATCAGGCAGGCTCCCTGCACAGAGAACGCACAGGGCCTCGGAGGTTGTCCGAGGAAACCCTCTCCGATGCCTAAGTCAGTCCGTGAATGCCTTAAGGGAACCTAGCTCGTGAGGATCTGGGTGGCAATTTTAGAGTAAGAGTTCTAGAGAGAGAAAATTCAACCCCTTTCTTGTGGGAAATGGAAGGGTATTTATACCTTCCCACAAGAGAGGGAAGTAGGGGGAGAATGGATGGATAAGGAGATGACAAGTGGCGTCCTCTCATCCACCCGTTCCCGATTACCTTAGGCGAAATGACGAGAGGGCCCCTGGGGATCTCTGCCCTGTCAGTAGGGATGTCCCCATGGTAGGCGGATTTTGAGCTGTGGGCGCTGGGCTCCAGCAGGCTGCGTTGGCCTGCTGGCCCGGCTGTCGGCAGTTTTCCTTAGCTTTTATGTTCTTTTACTTTGGTGGCTTGCCAGGGGCCGGCTTTTGGGCTTGATAGGGGATCCTCTGGGGGCCTGCCTTGCAGGTTGTTAGTGTCAGGCTGCCGACCCCAATCAATTATAATAATAATAATAATAATAATAATAATAATAATTATTATTATTATTATTATTATTATTATTATTATTATTATTATTATTATTACTACTACTACTACTACTACTATTATTATTATTATAACTCAATAACATTATTCCTAGCTCCACTTGTATTATTTTGATTATACTTACATTCGATACTAGCCTTATACCCTTTTTCCAATAGGTTGAGTATCAAATTAAATTAGCCAAATTAAAAGATGGTATTTAGCTGATAATAGAATAATCATATTATAAAGTTATTGTTGCACCCGTGCATCGCACGGGCATCGAAGTAGTATATAAATAAGGTGAAGAAATTCTATTATATAAATAAGAGTAATCATTCGTCCAAAAATTATAATAAGGTGAAAGAATTTTATTATATAAATAATAGTAATCGTCCGTTCTTAACTTAGATATAGAAACAAACTCTTTTGAATCTTACAAACAGCTCTTAAAAAACCATAAACCTAATTTATTAGTTGATGTAATTTATTAAAGATGATGAAATTCTATATTATAAATAAAAGTAATCATTCGTCTATAGATATCAATCAAACAGTAAAATTATCTCACATCGAAAAGTGAGGTGATTAAATTTTATATTATAAATTAGAATAATCATTCGTCAATGAATATCAACCAAACATTAAGACTACAAAAAATTTAAGTAAAACTATTCCAAACCAAATAGTTATATAACAAGGCGATGAAATCAATCAATATGTATAAAGGAGGAACCTTTCGAGCGATATGATGGATCCGTTGCATCGAAACTCAATTTAGAAAAATATCATTACTAATTAAAAAAATCAAGTAGAGAATCTTTTAATTAATTTAATAATATATTTAATCTTTCATATTAATGTGATGTTTTATAATTTTCATCTTAAAAACTTTAAACTTTCTTTAACAAAACTCTATTGTAAAAAAATTATAAAAATGAAATAATTAGATTCTTGGTAGAAAATTCTTTCATTTGAGTATAAATTTCAAATAATTTGTTTGATATTATTTGCTCGAAAAAGTGATGAATTTATTACATATAAAAATAGTAAAGTTATCCCACATCGATAAATTATAATAAGGTGATGAAATTCTATATTATAAATAATAGTAATCATCCATCATTAGATATCCACCAAAAATCTTTTGAGTCTTGAAAAACTTTTAAGATTAAAATTATAAACCTTAATTACTTATCTCACATCGAAAAATTATGATGAGGTTATGGAATTCTATACTATAAATAAAAGTAGTCATTGTTTTTAAATATCAACCAAAAAACTTTGGTGTCTTAAAAAAACTCTTAATAAGACTACAAACTCAAAATTATCCCACATCCAAACAATTAAAATAAGATGATGATTTTATATTATAAATAATAGTTAATCATGTGCTCTTTTGGTTCTTAAAAAGATCTCTTAAAACAGTAAATTATCTCAAATCAAAAACTTATGATAAGGTGTGATGAAACTCTATATTATAAAAAAGAAATAAGAGTACTCAATTACTATATAATAAAACGATGAAATTCTATTATACAAATAAAAGTAATAAATTTTTCAAATTATGATGAGATGATGGAATTCTTTTTATAAATAAAAGTAATTATTGGGTCCTTAAATATCAACCAAAAAACTTTTTAATCTTAAAAAAGATCTTTACTTAGACTACAAAGTTAAATAAAATTATCACACATCGAAAAATTATAATAAGGTGATAGAATACTATTATATAAAGTAATCATTCGTTCTTAGATATTAACCAATAATCTTTTAAGGCTTAAAAAAAGCTTCTAAGACTATAAAGTTAAGTAAAATTATCCCACATCAAAAAATTATGATCAGGTGATGAAATTTTATTATATGACGGAGTATAAATAAGATCAATAATTTGTTCTTAGATTTCAACCAACAATTTCTGAGACTTAAAAAAAGCTCAGGAGACTATAAACTTATGTAAAATTATACCACTTCGAAAAATTATGATGAGGTGATGAAATTTTATACAATATTATAAATAAGAGTGATCATTTGTCCTTAGATATCAACGAGTCTATGATTAGGTGATATAATCAATATATTAGGCTTTTTTCAAGCGATCTCATTGGTCCGTTTCATCAAACCTCAAATTAGGAAAGTGTCTTAAAAAAAATTAATTAGAGAATCTTTTAATTATTATTACAATATATATTTAATTTATAATATTAACGTGATGTTTTACAATTCTAACGTAAAAACCTTTATAGTTCATTTTTTAAAAACATTATCATAAAATAAATTATAAAAATGAAATAATTAGATTCGTGATAAAAAATGCTTTCATTAGAGTATAAATTTCACATTATTTGTTTCACATTTATGTGATAAATTTTTTACATATAACAGTTTTAAAATTATCCCACATTGACAAATTATAATATGATGATGAAATTCTATATTATAAATAAAGAGTAATAATTCATTCTTCAATATCTACCAAAAGTCTTTTGAATCTCAAAAAAAGTTCCTAAGACTATAAACCTTAAGTAACTATCCTACAATGAAAAATTATGATGAGGTGATGAGTAATCATTATGATGGGGTGATGTAATTCTATATTATAAATAATAGTAAGCATTCTATTTTAAATATCGACCAAAAAAACTTTTAATTCTTAAAAAAACTGTTAATATATAAGACTACAAACTTAAAATCATTTCACATTATTGAAAATTTATCATGAGGTGATGAAATTCTATATTATAATAAAGAGTATTGATGTATTTTTTTTAGTTTGAAAAAGAGTTTTTAAGACTATAAACTTAAATAAACTATCTCACATCAAAAAATTATGATAAGTTGATGAATTCATTCTTAAATATCAATTAAAATTTTTTTTAATTAAGTCTTTAAAAGTCTCTTAATAAGACTACAAACTTAAGTAAAAATAATCTCATATCGAAAAATTATAATAAGGTGATGAAACTTTATATTATAAATAAGAGTAATCATGGACTCTTAGATATTAACCAAAAATCTTTTGAGTCTTAAGAATATATAAAGACTATAAACTTAAGTAAAACTATCCCACATTCGAAAAATTATAAAGTTTCATCAAACTATAATCTTTTGAGTTTAAAAAAAATTCTTAAGACCATACACTTAAGTAAAAAATTATAATAAGATGATGAAATTCTATATTATAAATAAGACATAATAATTCTTCCTTAGACATCAATCAACTTAAGTAATTCGCTCACATCGAAAAATTATGATGAGGTTATGAATTTCTACTAAATAAGAGTAATCATTATTTTTAAATATCAACCAATAATATTTAGAGTTTAAAAAAGTTTTTTTTTTTTCAAACTTAAAATTATTCCACATCAAAACAATTAAAATAAGGTACAGTGATGATTCTATATTATAAATAAGAATACAAATTTTAGTTAAATTATCCCACATCGAGAAATTATAATAATACGACGGATTTCAATATTATAAATAAGACTAAGCTAATTATTCGTTATTAGATATCAATCAAAATCTTTTGAGTCTTAAAAAACTCTTTAAGTTTATAAATTTAATAAAACTTTTGAGTAATATAAGACTACTTTTGAGTAATAAAACTTAATAAAGGTCGATTTTAAATATCAACAAAAAACTTTTAATATATAAGACTACATATTTAAAATCATCCCACATTGGAAAATTATAGTGAGGTAAGAGTAATGATGTATTTTTTTTAATCTTAAAAAGAGATGATGGAAGACTATAAACTTAAATAAATTATCCCATCGAAAAATTATGATAAATTGATGAATTCTATATTATAAATAAAACTAATCTTTCATTCTTAAATATCAATAAATAAACTTTTAAGTCTTAAAAAGTCTCTTAATAAAACTACAGCGCTCTTAGATATTAACCAAAAATATTTTGAGTCTTAAAATATATTAAGACTATAAACTTAAGTAAAACTATCCCACATTCGTAAAATTATAAAGTTTCATCAAACATAAATTTTTTGAGTCTTAAAAAAGGTGTTAAGACTATACACTTAAATAAAAATTTATAATAAGGTAATGAAATTCTATATATTATAAATAAAACTAATAGAAAAACTCCTTAGACATCAACCAACCTTAAGTAATTCTCTCTCACATCGAAAAAATTATGATGATGTTATGAATTTATACTAAATAGGAGAAATCATTGTTTTTAAATATTAACGAACAAAAAAACTTTTGTTTTTTTAAAAAAAACTATGATGGAATTCTATATCATTGTTTTTTTCAAATTATGATAAGGTCAAATTTGTAGTCTTATTTTTTGATTTGTTTTTAAAAAACTTTTGAGTTTAAAAAAAACTTTTTTTTGGTCAAATTATGATGAGGTGATGAAATTCAATATCATAAATGAATAATCTTTTGATTTTAAATATCAACCACTAATATTTTGAGTATTAAAAACCTTTTAAAAAGACTATAAACCTAAAATTATCCCACATCGAAAAAATTAAAATAAGGTGATCGATTCTATATTATATATAAGAGTAATCGTGCATTTTTCTGAGTCTTAAAAGCTCTTAAAACTATATACCTTGAGTAATTATCCTACATCAAAAAATTATGATGAAGCGATAGAATCTTATATTATAAATAAGACTAATCTTTCGTTCTTAGATATCAATAAAAAAAATCATTCGTTCTTAGATATCAATCAAAATAACTTTTGAGTCTTAAAAAATCTCTTAATAAGACTACAAACGTAAAATTATTTCCACATCAAAAAATTATAATAAGGTGATGAAATTTTATATTATAAATAATAGAAATCATGTGTTCTTTTGAGTTTTAAAATGAGCTCTTAAGACTATAAACTCGGCTGAAATTAAGTTTGATTACTAATATCAGATCATCTTATTTATTGTAATGACATAGTTTGATTAAGTTTCTTAATGAATGAATATACATCATCAACGGAATTAAGTTAACTAACCCGTGCAGCGCACGGGCTTTAATCTAGTTTTATATTATAAATAAGAAGATTAATCATTCGTCCTTATATATAAAAAATCTTTTGAGTCCTTAAAAAGTACTAGTACTTAAGACAATAAACTTAGGTAAGATTATCCCACATAAAAAAATTATAATATGGTGAATAAATTCTATTATATAATTAAGAGTAATCATACGTCCAAAAATTATAATAAGGTGCGAATTTTATTATATAAATAAGAGTAATCTCTTGTCCTTAACTTAAATATAAAAAAACTCTTTTGAATCTTAAAAAGAACTTTTAAAACCATAAACTTAATTAAGTAAAATTATGCCACATCAAAAATTATAATAAGGTGATCGAATTTTATTATATAAAAATAAAAGAAATAATTCGTCATAATTATGATAAAGTGATGGAATTTCATCGAAAAATTATAATAAGATATTTTCTACATGGTACCCGTGTTTTTAGCCTTTCTATATGGTACCCCTACACTTTTATAATCACACATGGTATCCTCACTTTTAGGGATGGAAAACGTCATTAAGGTAAGAGACATAATACACTAAAAATGAGGAGTACCATATGTGATTATAAAAGTGTAGAGATGTCATATAGAATAGTTAAAAACATAGTAACACCATGTAGAATATCTCTTATAATAAAGTGGTGGAATTAAACTTAAGTAAATTATCCACGTCGAAAATTTATTATACATTTCATACCCACATGAGTAATTATAATAAGATGATGTAAGCAATATATATATGGAGTATATATAATATAAAAGAGACTTTTTTTCAAAGAATTTTTAAGACTATAAACCTAAGTAGAATTATCGCATAACAAAAAATTATGTTGAGGTGATGAAATTCTACATCACAAATAAAAGACATCATTCGTTTTTAGATATTAACCAAAAAAATTAGTCTTATAAAAGCTCTTATAACTATAAATTTAAGTAAAATTATCCCACATCGAAAAATTATAGTAAGGTGATGACATTCTGTTATATAAATAAAAGTAATCGTTCATTTACAGATATCAACGAGAAATCTTTTGAATCCTAAAAATCATTCTTAAGACTATAATTAATTTCATGTAGAATTATCCTACATCGAAAAATTATAAGTTGATTGAATGGTATTATATAATTAAGAGCAACCATTATATTCGTCTTTATATGTCGATCTGGAATCTTTTGAGTCCTAAAAGAGCTTTTAAGACTATACACTTAAGTAGAATTATCCCACATCGAAAAATTATGATGGAGGTGATGAAATTCTACTTCATCAATAAGAGAAATTATTCGTTTTTAGATGTTAATAAAAAATCTTTTTAGTCTTATAATAACTCTTAAGGCTTTAGATTGAACTAAAATTATTTCACATCGAAAAATTGCATTAAGGTGTGAAATTCTATTATTAAATAAAAGCAATCATCATTTTAATATCAATCAGAAATCTTTTGAATTCTAAGAAGATTTTTTAAAACTATACATTTAAGTAGAAATATCACACATCGAAAAATTATGATGAGCTGATGAAATTTTATACTAAATCTATCATAAATAAGAGAAATCATTCGTTTTGGATATTAACTAGAAAATCTTTTGAGTCTTATAACAACTTTGAAGGTTATAAATTTAAGTAAAATTCTCCCACATCGAGAAATTATAATAAGACGATGGAATTCTATTACTCCGTATATAGATAAAGTCCGTCAACCAGTAGTTTCACCAATTTATGCAGTTCTCTAACTTGGTGTCATTATTATTTTCACTAAAAATCGGCCCGTGCATCCCACAGGCTTTCCAACTAGTTTCATTATATAATTTAAAACTAATCATTCATCCTTAGACCTTTAATAGTAGGAATAATGTCATTGAAAAATATTGTGTTTTTAGTAAGTAGTTTGTCCCACATTAATAAAATAATGTCATTGTGTGAAATTTACCCTTATTTTTATAATCTTCTTTATACAAAATAAGGAACCATAGGCTATGATGTGGCACCCCTCTTTGTTGCCCATTTGAGAATAGGTGAGTTTTTTTATGTTTTGTTTTCAATTAGTTTAACTAGTGCGTGAATAGTATCTATATTATAATCTATATCTATATATCTATATAATAATCTATCTATGTATATATATATATATATATATATATATATATATATATATATATATATATATATATATATATATATATATATATATATATATATATATATATGGGATCAAGGAAGTTGGTAGTGGATTGGGAAATTGAGAAGTTGTGTTGTTGACCCTTGATCTTGGGTTGAATGGATGACTTTTTTTAAAAAAAGACAGTAAACTGACACAGCTGGAGTGGAGAGAGGAAAGCAACACTCCCCTCAATCACACTTTGCAGAAGTGGAGAGAGGGAAGCATCCTCTCTTCAATCACACTCTCACTTCTTTATTCTCCCTCCTTACAACTTGATGCTCTCTCATCTTCATCTCCATCTATCAAACAAAAAAACATCATCATCTTCAGGATCCATTTATTCATTCAACAAAAAAAAACATCCTCATCTTCAAAATTCATTCATTCAACAAAAAAAAATTATTCATCTTCAATCTTCATTCATCCAACAAAAAATAAGAACATCTTCATCTTCAAACTTGATGAATGACGGAAGTTTGTAGAACATCTTCGTCTTCATCTTCATCTTCATTTTCATCCTATCATCATCTTCATCATGCGTAATGTTCTTACAGAATTTCAAGGTCACACACTTTCAGTTGTATAGTCACACTCATTAGGTTGCATAGTCACACTCATTATGTTGTAGAATCACGCAGTTGTACACTCATTGTAGTCACATATTCAGTTGTAGTCACACTCATCATGCTGTATAGTCACACTTGCTGTGTGGTAGAATCACGCAGCTGTAGAATACCTTGGATTAAGGTATCATGGGTTTAATCATCTTCATCTCCATGATTGTTTTTTTTTCATACCTTCTTTTTTTGGTATTTATAAAATTATTCATCTTCATTATCCAAAAAAAATGAAAGTTGTATATGGATGAATGGACGACTGTGACCTCAGTAACGACATTCTAAAAAAATGAAAGTATTAATCACATACTCCCTCCGTTCCAATGAATTGTTTGCCTTTCTTTTTGGCATCAAGGTTAAGGGAACCAATGAGGGAGTGACATGTAGAGCAAAACTCATGAGAATGATCAAATTGCATATAAAAAACATTCCTAAAATAGAAAGGCAAACAATTCATTGAGACGCCCCAATATGGAATAGGCAAACAATTACTTGGGACGGAGGGAGTACAAAAGTATTTAAACATTCATTAAATATTCAACCTTCATTCATGTTGGTTTCTTCTATAGTTGATTTCTTGTTTGTAAGACACATTTAAAATTTTGAAAAATTACTGAAATGTTCTACTCTCCTATCACAAATATTACCACAGGTGACTGTTAGACGTAAAATGAACGACTTCGATTCATCCAACAAAAAAAGAAGAATTTATTCATCTTTAAGATTCGTTCATCCAAAAAAAAGAACAACTTCATCTTCCAACTTCATTCATCCAACAAAAAAACATTCTAATTAATGTATGTTCTAGTTAGAAATATTATTTTGATTGACTGTAAAAACATTTTAATTAAAAAAAAGAACAACTCATTTTGTGGTAATGTTCTTGCAGAATTGCAAGGTCACACACTTTTAGTTGTATAGTCACACTCGTTATGCTGTATAATCACACTCATTATGTTGACGTTTGACATTATGCACAAAATGAGTGTGATTCTACAACATAATGAGTGTGATTCTACTGCATGATGAGTGTGATTATACAAAATGAAAAACCAAAATCTGTCCCGATCATACAATATTAGCAGTGTGACTATACAACATAGCGAGTGTGACTATACAACAAGACGAATGTGACTATACAAATACAACCACTTTTGGCTACAAGCCAATTGGTGCACAGCTGCATGGTATTAAGGTGAAAGAATAAGTGATTTTGCTATAGACCTCGCGTGATTAATATGAAACCAGAAAATTGCGATGAAAATATATTTACATTAGAAAAAATTCATCCTTTACCTATAGTACGTCAAACATAAAAACATTCTAATCCACCAAACATCATTTACATATAGTACGTTCATCTTAAAGTAAATATTTTATCCCATATAAATACTCAAGAGTTTAACGATGGTCTCCGGTACGTGCGCAACAATACATTGTCCAATTACGTGGTCGGTCGCGGTATCCTCCACGACCTTCTTCTTCCCACCGCCCCTTTTACCAACATTCATCTTTTCACCAACCATTTCGCTGCAACAAAACACACAAACAATCTAAATCACACAACACAACTGAATATTTGACTACAATGACTGTACAACTGCATTATTGTACAACATAATGAGTATGACTATACAATTTTAACTGTGTGACTATACAACATAAACGGTGTGATTCTACAACATAATGAATGTGATCTTACAACATATCAAGTATGACTATACAACTTCAACTGTGTGACTATACAACATAATCTCTGTGACTATAAAACTAAATTATACTCGTACTTATTTATACTTCAATCATCACTAGCAAAGATGATTACATACACTAATCGCTGCAAGAATTTGTGTGACTCTACAATATAATGAGTGTGACTATAAAACATCAACTGTTTGACTATACAACCTAAAGTGTGTGAGTACAAAACTGAAATCGTAAAGTGGAAAATAAAAGCCATACAGTCAATTATTCTTCAATCATCATTAGCAAAGTCACATTCATAATTAGAAAGATGATTATACATACGAATTAGAGCAAATTATTTAAACATTCATTAAATATTCAACCTTCATTCATCCATATTCAACCTTCATTTATTTTGTGAATAATGAAGATAAATAATATTATAAATACCAAAAAAAGAAGGAATGAAAAATAAAACAAGCATGAGGTTGAAAATGATTAAATATTTTAAAGATGCTCTAAAAAGATAAAAACAAATACCTGAAAATCGTCGAGGTTCGGAAGTAGGGATTTGACGAACGTGGAATCTTGAACATAGATAAAAAAAATACCTGAAAAAAGTCATACACTTTAAGTTGTATAGTCACACACTTTCAGTTGTATAGTCACACTCATTATGTTGTAGAATCACGCAGCTGTAGAATACCTTGGGATTAGGGTATCATGCGTTTAATCATCTTCATCTTCATGCTTGTTTTATTTTTCATACTTTTTTTTGTATTTATAAAATTATTCATCTTCACTATCCACAAAAAAAAGTGAAAGTTGAATATGGATGAATGGACGACTGTGACTTTAAAAAAATGAAACTATCTTTATTCATCCATATTCAATCTTCATTTTTTTGGATAATAAAGATGAATAATTTTATAAATACCAAAAAAAGAAGGTATGGAAAATTAAACAAGCATGAAGATGAAGATGATTAAACGCATGATACCTTAATCCCAAGGTATTCTACAGCTACGTGATTCTACCACAAAGCGAGTGTGACTATACAGCATGATGAGTGTGACTATACAACTGAATATGTGACTACAATGAGTGTACAGCTGCTTGATTCTACAACATAATGAGTGTGACTATGTAACCTAATGAGTGTGACTATACAACTGAAAGTGTGTGACCTTGCAATTCTGTAAGAACATTACGCACTAAATGACTTGTTCATCTTCATCTTCATCTTCAACCTTCATTCATCTCACAAAAAAAAAGAACAACTTCATCTTAAAGATGATGTTGTTCTTTTTTTTTGGATAATGAAGATGAATAATTTTATAAATACAAAAAAAAAGGTATGAAAAATAAAAAGAAGCATGAAGATGAAGATGAAGATGATGAAGAAAAAGAAGCATAAAGATGAAGATGATGATGATGAAGATGAAGTATGAACATATCTTCGTTTGATGATCGAAGTTACTGACGGAGTATGTTGTGTTAAAAATGCAGTATGGTCGGAGTAGTTGACGGAGTATGGTCGGATTTATTAATGGAGATTATTTGTTGGGTTTTTGTTAGAGAGGGATGAATTGAGTTGGGAAATGAATTGAAAAGGAGGGGATTGGGAAGGGTATGAGGGAAGTAATGTAGGGATTGATTTGGGTGAGGGGATGTTTGGCAGCCTTATGACAGTCTTCCCCTTTTTTTAATTGAAATTCATCCATCCATCCATCTTAAGATGAATGGAAGGTTAGGATTAAGACTAAGGGACTCTTGGGAAGTTAGTAACTCCCTTGATCCCCCCCCCCCCTCTCTCTATATATATAGAGGCAGGTTCCGGTGAGGAAGGGTAACTTCTTACACCCATTGAGGCACAATCTAGATCATTAGATTAAGATACATCCAAATAAGTGTTATATACACTAAAAAACTCATTATATACGTTATTAAACTCACTATATATATATATATATATGCACACTTAAGAACTCAATATATATACAATAAAATAATTGTTATATACACTCAAATAGTTTTTATGTACACCAATTAATCAACAATGGAATCTACATCAAAATAACTGTTATATACACTAAAAAAACTCATTATATACGCTATTAAACTCACTGCACATATATACACATAAGAACTCAATACATACAGTAAAATAATTGTTATATACACCCAAATAATTAATATGTACATCAGTTAATCAACAATGCAATATACATCAAAATAACTGTTATATACACTAAAAAAACTCATTATATACGCTATTAAGCTCACTACATATATGCACTTAAGAACTCAATATATACAATACAATAGTTATTGTTATATACACTCAAATGGTTACTATGTACACCAATTAATCAACATATATACACACTGAAATAATTGTCATATGTACTTAATTATTTGATATAGTAGAATTGTTATATACCCTAAAACAGTTATTATGTACACTGAAATTGTTTTTATATACACCAATTTTATTTTAATATTAAAAAAAATGATTTTTTTTGGGATTTGTTTATTTGAATTTTTTTTTCTTTTGGGAGATGATATTAAAACATTTATTATGTCCGGCAAAAAATGTTTTTGGACAAAAAAATGTGTTTATTTTTTTGGAAAAAAAAATGTGTTTTTTTAGGGAAAAATTGTTTTTTTTTTCGGAAAAAAAAAAATCAAATTTTTTTTCTTAAAAATATTGAATTTTTTTCGTCGGGAAAAAAAATAAAAAATATTTATGTATGAGCTTTTGTTTTAATCATAACCTTTAATTTGATTTTAATCTAATGGTTGAGATTTGGTCTCAATGAATGCGGCAAGTTGAGCTGCCTCAAAGGTTCCTCTTAATTGTGTCGGATTCCGCGACGTGAAAGGCCGCCATTAATTTTGGACGCAAAGAGGAACACTTGCGGCGGATCGGCCGCCGCATACTGTTTCGCGTGGGACATGCGGCGGAAATGGCGACACTAGGAAGGTCAAAGGGGACTTGAAGTCAACTATTTAAGCGTCGGAAATTGGATGGTGTGCAGCGGATATTCCCACGCAAAAATAGGTATGCGTCCAGTTTTGCGTGGGACTGTCCCTTGCAATAAATGGTTGTGCGTCCAGTTTTGCGTGGGATTTTCCCTTGCAACCAATGGGTGTGCGTCCAGTTTTGCGTGGGATTTTCCCTTGCAACAAGTGGGTGTGCGTCCAGTTTTGCGTGGGATTTTCCCTTGCAAAAAGTGGGTGTGCGTCCAGTTTTGCGTGGGATTTTCCCTTGCAAACTGGGTCTGTACGGCAATATCTGCTGGATATAAAACGTCCCCAAAACAGAAAATCGACCTGAAAAAAATAAAAGCACACAACGTGCAACCAAATGTGCTCCTCCCGAGCAAATTCCACATCGAATCTTTCACGCAGAAGCAGAACATGCTCAATGATCGAAAAGAAACTAATATATTACCGAGTCTACCTAATCACAAGTTCACAAGTTACCAAGTTACCAAGTTCACAAGTTCACAAGTCTACCTAATTCCCAAGTCAAGTTCACAAGTCTACCTAATCCCCAAGTTCACAAGTCCACCTAATTCCCAAGAAACTAATATATATTCCGTTAACAAGTTCGAGGACTAGTAATTAGAAAATACATATTACCTAGTCTACCTAATGGGACGGGTCTACCTCCATGTTACTACCAAATGCGTGACCATCGTCAGCGTTGTCGTCACGCCTCTGACCCCGTGGCATAGAACTGCAGCCTTCATCGGACATAGCGATCCTCTCCTTCAGCATCTCTATCGTCCTCCTCTGGTCCTGCATCTCGCGCTCATGCTGCAGCTGCCGTTCCTCCATTTTCTTCAAGTCCTCTTTCATTCTCATGTTCTCGGTCCGTTGCTGGGTGGCGGCGGTGGGTACGTACGAGTCATCAACCGCGGTACTGGTATGGTTCATGCACGGTTTGAACAGTTCTTTGGCTGCACTTCCAACCCCGAACACACGTTTCTTCTTGTTGAACCCTCCCGAGGCGTCATGGTATAAGCGAAACTCGTCCACACGTGATATCGCCTCCCCTCCTTGGGACATTGCCTCTTCCCTCGCTTATACAAATTTTTGCTGAAATGACATTCAAATGTTAAATTATATAGCTTAACACCAAATGATGAAGTTGAGATAATTTAATATGATTTGAATTCTATTGTCGGAGAACTTACGTCCACCTCCTCTGCAATGGGATCAACCCAAAGACCTTTCTTGTTCTTCTTTAACTTGTGAAGCAGCTGAATCGGGGTCGCATTCGGTCCCTTCGAAATAAAATGTCAGAACACGTACAAACCATGTTATATTGAACATAAAAAACTAATAATTTTTTTTCATAACACATACCATTTTATTGAAAGCTTTTGTCGCGCTATTACGCCCTAGGCAGTTGGTCCCTTTCGCTACTCCGTCTTTGTTTCCGCCACGACGGTTCGCTTTGTTCACTTCTACTTTCTTCAGGAATTTAGGATCCATTGCCCTACGTTGCAGCTCCTGGTACTTGTTCTCCGGGATCCAAGTAGGCCTTTCCTTCGCCTTCATTGCTCTCTGGAAGATGTCGGAGAGACGCTTCTTGATCCTTACCTCGTACGCGTTTCGCAGCTCATAACCCGGATCGATCTTCACCCGTTTCTGTTTGCAAAAGACAAACAAATTATTAGAAAATTTACAAATTACTTAAATAGTTCAAGTATTAGCCCAAAAAAAAAAACTCACTTCGAAGTGGGAGTACATGGCGTCCCTCGCCAGTTGAGGCGCCTCAGTCCAGTTCCTATAAACGCCAGGGGTGTTCATGTATGTGCCGACGATGGACTCGCGTAGGTAATTGACAATGTCGTCATCTTCCCACCTACAACGACAATTTAACGAGTTATATTCCATCGTAAATGAAAACATTAATACAGTACAAGAATTCTTACCAAACGCCGTTTTCGTTCCGCGAAAGGTATTTCTTATCGGCATCCGGTATATCGTCGTTGTTCCCAGCACCTGCCATTATTACGTTTCCGCTACGAGAACCATAGTTGCAAAACATGAAAACAAATTAACAATGTACAATACTGAAGGTACATACACACAGAAAATGTAATACATTAACCAATCTATAATACGTACATCTGTTTGCTTAAAATGTTTTTAATTAGTTACAATGAAAATAAACAAATTAAAGTTACGGTATTAAAATGATAATGGACACTACTCATCGTCGCTACTATCATTCTCCTCATCCGTGTTCACTTCATTGAAACCGTCTTCCTCGATCTCATCATCATCCCATTCACTGTCCACCTCTTCCTCATCTGCTTCTATTACAACCTGTTCCTCACCCTCATCCTCACTCTCACCCTCAGGCACGATCCAATTGTGAAACTCATCTTCTTCCTCTTCCTCTTCCTCGCCCCCATCCTCTTCACCGACGTTCCCTACTTGTTCCTCAATTTCATCAGTGTCATCAGTGTCTGAAACTACAATAGATGAAAGTGGTTGTACATTAGAAACGACATCCTCTTGGTATACGTTATCGTCGGTGATTGGGTTGTCAATTTGTGACCTCGCCTTGATCTTAAACACCGCCGACCATTGTGTATCCTTTTTTCCCTTTGGATAAGGGGCAAAGCAAATTTGATCGCTTTGGTACGCCAACACAAAAGGATTGTGCCCTCGCAGTTTTCTTGAGCGATTCACATATACAAGATTGTATAACTTATGAACATTAACTCCTTGTGCAGAGTTATCAATCCAATCACATTTGAATAGTACGGGTTTACAGGTCCTGTCACTGTCAAAATAGTGGAGTTCAACCACCTCTTCTAGTGTTCCATAATAATCTGACCCTTCCGTGGAACTCACACAGACCCCGTTACTAATTGTAGATTTAGGGACGTCGACACCATCTTTGAAAGCACGAAACTTGTACCCATTCACTGAATAACGTTTCCAAGTCTTCACCCGTGAAGAAGGGCCAGTCGCAAGAGTTTTCATGAGGGGGTCGAGCAGCACTTCAGGCTTTCATGAAGATATAATAAGTCAATAAATTATTTTAATAAACAGCTTCGAGTAACTTAAAGTCACAACTATCATTTTCACGTACTTGATCTCGTAGTCAAGTGGAGAACAATGACTCATATTTGCTCCAAACTGCGTCACATGATCTAACCTCAGCATGTTTGGTCATGATGTACGCCTCGAATTTCCTAAATTTGTTTCAAGTCATCAGATGAAAAAAAAAGATTATTGTACGGGGTTTTATATTATCAAAACAATAAAGAGTTGTTGCACTACATCTGTCACTTACTCCTCGTACGGCCTTATGATTGCACCACAGTTTCTTATGACGTAAGTGTGCGCTTGATTGTACTCAACCTCTGTGAGAAATCTTTCCTTACATTTTCCCGTAGTGCTGCCCACATCCTTTCGAAATGGTTCTACAGTGTCATCAGATTCGTCATTTTCATTGACACCGATATCAATATCCTTCGCTTTCGTGTCAATATGCTCTTGAAAGTAAAAGGAACAAAAATTTGACGTTTCCTCCAACAAATAAGCGTTACATATTGACCCTTATACCCGAGCTTTATTTCCAATTTTTTTTAAGATGATTGAGAAACCTGCATAACAATAATACAAAGTACAATTACTTTCATTTTAGATGCTACAAGCTGGGCACAGTTGTTAACGCAATCATACCTTTCAAATGGATACATCCAACGGTATTGAACAGGACCCCCAACTTTTGCTTCAAATGGAAGGTGAACTGGTAAATGTTCCATCGAGTTGAAGAAAGACGGAGGAAATATTTTCTCCAACTTACAAATGACCTCGACAATGTTCATCTCCAACCGATTAATGGAGTCCACGGAGATGGTATATGAACACAAATCGCGAAAAAATTGACTAATCTCAGTTATGGCATTTCATGTGTTTACAGGGACTAACTGCTTCAATGCTACAGGCAACAACCTCTCCATGAACACGTGGCAGTCATGACTTTTCATGCCATGCAATATCATTTTCGAATGGTCTACACACCTAGACAAGTCAGATGCGTAACCGTCCGGGAACTTTAACCCAGATACCCAGTCACATAACGCCTTCTTCTCACTTCTGTCCAATACGAATGACATTGACTTGGGTCGACTGAAACACAGTTCCTTAAAGTCGGCTTTGCCTTTCGGTCCGAATGACGTCTTATTGGGTTCATCCATAATGGTGTTCATAAGTTGCTCAAAAAAGTTCTTTTCAATGTGCATGACATCTAGGTTGTGCCTAATCAGCAGAGTCTTCCAGTATGGAAGTTCCCAGAATATACTTTGTTTCCACCATCCTTCTTTTTTATCTTTCAACTTCTTCAACTCGTCGAAAGAAGCATGAACAATGGTAGGGTAATGTTTTACTTCCTCCCATATTTCATCGCCTGACAACCTGTTAGAGGCGACTGAACTTTCACTGAGTCTCTTCTTTAGAAAACCTTTGCAGTTCTTTCTAAATGGATGGTCGGCTGGTAGAAATTGTCTGTGGGAGTCAAACCAACACACCTTACAACTTCTTGGCAAATAAAATAATTTTCTATTCTTACCTTGACAGTACGGGCAAGCACGATACCCCGTTGTACTCCAACCGGAGAGCATCCCGTAAGCAGGGAAGTCATTGATGGTCCACATTATTGCTGCCCTGAGATTAAAGCCCTTCTTCGTGGACACGTCGTACGTGTAAACCCCTGTCTCCCACAAACATTTTAATTCCTCAATCAAAGGTTGGAGATACACGTCCATATTTGACTTCGGGTTCTTAGGTCCAGGAACGATGAGAGACAAGAACATGAATTGTCTCTTTAAACACAACCAAGGAGGGAGGTTGTAGGGTGTCACCATAACTGGCCAGCACGAGTAAGATTTACCGAATTGTCCGTAAGGGAAAACCCATAAGTGCATAAACCTAAGCGAACATTGCGCGGCTCTTTTGAAAACTCGGGATATTTAAGGTCAAACATTTTCCAAGCTTCACCGTCACTAGGATGCACCATGGTACCATCTACCCTTAGTCATGAGTTTTTGTGATGTCAACGCATTTGCTCGGCTACGTTCTTTGTCGCGTACAGGCGTTGTAATCTAGGACCTAGCGGGAAATAAGTCAACACCTTACTCGCTACTCTATTTCCCCTCGTATTTTTCGTCGCACTCTTAAATCTATCCGCGCCACACTTTGTGCACTTCTCGTGATCGGAATCTGCTTTCCAAAACAACATGCACCCGTGGGGGCAGGAATCGATCTTCTTATGAGGAAGTTGAAGACCCTTTAACACTTTCTTGACCTCGTAAAAATTTCGGGACATGACATTATCCTTTTTGGGGAGAAGGTCAGCTATAAACGCTATCCAACCATCGAGTAATCTGAAAGACATGTTACCTTCGCACTTAAGGGTCAACATCCTTGAAGCGGCTTCCAACAAACTCATGTCACATCCGTCGCAAACTGGTAACTCAGCATTTTTCATCATTTCGAAAAAGGATAGAACTTCTGGGTTGGGTTCATGCTGAACTTCCTCATCGCTTAGCTCGTCCGGGTTATGCTCCGCCTCCATTATGTCCTCAACGGTCGGACGTAACGCATCCTCCACGAACTCCCGATATGGGTTACTACTACCCGCTCCGTGACTATCACTAACGAGATCAGAATCCTCACCATGATACGTCCAGACGTAGTAGTTTGGAACAAACCCGTTTTTGTAGAGATGATCTCTAACATCAAGGGCATGTAGTATGGCAAAGTTTTTGCATTTACTACAAGGACACCTAAGTTGTTGTTTCGTGTAGTGGACGTTATTGTTTATGGAATAGTCGATAAATTTCAACACACCGTCTTTGTATTCATGTTTAGGCTTCTTTCGCTAATCTAATCTCTCGTACATCCACTTCCTTTCTACTCTCTTCATTCTTTGTGAGGACAATATATATATATATATATATATATATATATATATATATATATATGTGCATGCAAAGTACGTAGAAATTATTAAATTAGTTGAGCGTGGGGAAGAACATTCAACGACGCCTAATATTATGGACATTATCTACAGAAAAATGTAAACCAAGTGCAGTCAATTGAACATGCTTTCATAAATCCGTAAACCCATTTAGACATCATTTCGAAACAGTTTCACCACCTTGGGACCTTATCACTCCAACCTAAACTCATCCTTGTACGTTCCATGCCACTGATAAACACAAAATTTTGTTATGCCGATAAGAAAAAAATCCGGCAGCAATTCGCTCCAGTTCTCCAAATGAACTATGTGGAAATATGAAAAGTCCACATGTGCATTCGGAGAACAATGAGGGAATTGAACATGTGACTTTTTCTTATCGACATAACAAAATTTCGTGTTTACCACCTAAGTGACATGAAAAGTACAAAGACAGTCCCAAAACGGGGACTATTCAAGAATTACTCCTAACAAGTAATTCTTGAACGGGTACTAGGTAGGTCTGAGTAGATGTATAACATGTCTTACCAACAATACGTAACCTAAACTGTAAACAACAACAATCATGTATCAACACCCAACAAATTACTACTAGTAGTATTAGTAGTAGTATTAGCAATAGAAGATTAGTAGTATTATTAGTATTAGTAGTTGTAGTAGTAGAAGATTAGTAATATTATTAGTAGTAGTTAAGTAGTATTAGTAGTAGTAGTAGATTAGTAGTAGTGGTGGTAGTAGTATTAGTAGTAGATTAGTAGTAGTTAAGTAGTATTAGTAGTAGTAGATTAGTAGTATTAGTAGTAGTATATTAGTAGTATTAGTAGTAGTAGTAGTAGAAGATTAGTAGTATTATTAGTAGTAGTTAAGTAGTAGTAGTATAAGATTAGTAGTATTATTAGTAGTAGTTAAGTAGTAGTAGTAGTAGTAGTAGTACATTAATAGTAGTGGTGCTAGTAGTATTAGTAGTAGATTAGTAGCAGTGGATTGGTAGTATTATTAGTAGTAGTTAAGTAGTATTAGTAGTAGTAGATTAGTACTAGTGGTGGTAGTAGTAGTATTAGTAGTAAATTAGTAGTAGCAGTGGTAGTATATTAGTAGTATTAGTAGTAGCAGTAGAAGATTAGTAGTATTATTAGTAGTAGTTAAATAGTATTAGTAGTAGTAGTATAGTAGTAGTATTAGTAGTAGATTAGTAGTAGTAGTGGTAGTATATTAGTAGTATTAGTAGTAGCAGTAGAAGATTAGTAGTATTATTAGTAGTAGTTAAGTAGTATTAGTAGTTGTAGTAGTAGATTAATAGTAGTGGTGGTAGTAGTAGTATTAGTAGTAGATTAGTAGTAGTAAATTAGTACTACTAGTAGATTAGTAGTATTATTAGTAGTTAAGTAGTATTAGTAGTAGTAAATTAGTAGTAGTAAATTAGTAGTATTAGTAGTAGTAGTAGTAGAAGATTAGTAGTAGTTAAGTAGTATTAGTAGTAGTAGATTAGTTGTATTAGTAGTAGTATATTAGTAGTATTAGTAGTAGTAGTAGATTAGTAGTATTATTAGTAGTAGTACATTAATAGTAGTGGTGGTAGTAGTATTAGTAGTAGATTAGTAGTAGTGGATTAGTAGTTTTTTTAGTAGTAGTTAAGTAGTATTAGTAGTATTAGATTAGTACTAGTGGTGGTAGTAGTAGTATTAATAGTAGATTAGTAGTAGTAGTGGTAGTATATTAGTAGTATTAGTAGTAGCAGTAGAAGATTAGTAGTATTATTAGTAGTAGTTAAATAGTATTAGTAGTAGTAGTAGATTAATAGTAGTGGTGGGAGTAGTAGTATTAGTAGTAGTAAATTAGTAGTACTATTAGATTAGTAGTATTATTAGTAGTAGTTAAGTAGTATTAGTAGTAGTATATTAGTAGTATTAGTAGTAGAAGATTAGTAGTAGTTAAGTAGTATTAGTAGTAGTAGATTAGTAGTATTAGTAGTAGTATATTAGTAGTAGTAGTAGATTAGTAGTATTATTATTAGTAGTAGCTAAGTAGTATTAGTAGTAGTAGATTAGTAGTAGTACATTAGTAGTAGTAGTAGAAGATTAGTAGTTAAGTAGTATTAGTATTTGTAGATTAGTAGTATTAGTAGTAGTATATTAGTCATATATATTTAAAAGACGTAATACACGTAAATAAATAAAGTAGATCATGTTAGTCTAACTTTTTTTTTTAATTAAAACTGTACCTTTGAGGTTTATACTAATTAGCTATACCAGTCAAGAATGAAGGATGTTTGCTTAGTACTACTCCCTCATTACGTACAGTTGTTTCCTCATTATAGCTTACTCAGGCTCATGAACTACAAATAATGATGTTCAACAAAACTAACATCCATGATCAAGTACTAAACACAGCAAAATTAGAGCAACAGGGCAACAATACTAAACACAGCAAGTTGACCTCTAAATCAACCTAGACTACGTGTCATGGAAAACCGTAGTCAGCACATCACTTTTCTCAAGAGAAGCTCTCAACAACGCCAATCCCTGCATGATCAACTAACCTTTACTTCTACTACTACCATTATTATAACAACAATAACAACACTAACACAACCAATATTATTTCATACAAACCAACACTACCACCATTAAATTAACACAACCCACCACTCACACAAACTAACCCCAACACTAACACAACCAACAACAACAAACCACAACAATAACCTAATCAACAATAACATTAACAATAACAAATATTTAAAAAATTTAACAGTTTGAACATACTTTGATGGAGAAAAGACGGAAAAATGAACCGAAGATGAGGAGGGCGCGCGGCAGGGGGGAGGGCACGGCAGTGGAAGGGCGCGCCGGCAGTGGCGCCGGCGGTGGATTTGTCGCCGGTGGATGTCGCCGCCGGCCGGTGGGGGAGACGGGAAGGGGGAGGGGAATTGGGTAGATTAGGGTTTAGGTGAATCGATTTGGGGAAATCGATTTGGGGATATTGATTTGGGCTGTTTCTTTTTGTGTCCGCGTCTTTTTTTTTTATATATGGAATACCATGCGGCGGACAATCCCACGCAAAATCCGCCACGTGTCAGCATCTATGCGTCGGATTGTCTGCCACATAGCAGGATTAATTTTTTAAATTAAACGTCCCCCCTGCGTCGGTATAAGGCATACTATGCGGCGGATTTTCCGCCGCATAATTGAGCGCGAAACTCCCACCCTTGGGCGCCCTTACCCTGCGTCCATTTTGCGTGGGGTATTCCCACGCAAGTCATTCGCATCGCCTAATCCGACGCGAATCCGACGTGAGCAGAAATATGTGTCGGATATTTAGTCCGCCGCAAAACGTCCGCCGCAATTTCATCTGTTTTTTGTAGTGAGAGCTCACATGATCAAGAGCTGAGATTAAAACTCTCTAAATCCCAAAGCATTTTTTTCTCAGATTTTTATAGTTATTTCGATGTACAAAGAAGATTATTTTAATGAAGAAACGTAGTTATTTTATAGTTAACTCAATTGTTTACTGAGAATAATGTTATCAGGTTATTTCAATGTAAATACGTAATGATTTCAATGTAGAAAGTCAGTTATTGTATTGAATAACTTGTGTTATTGTATTGAGATGAAACTCAATAGAATAATGTTATCTGATGTACGTAGTTATCCCAATGTAGAAACTCAGTTATTATAAATCGTGTTATTGTATTGAGATGAAATTCAAATATAATTAACATTATAATAATGTTATATGATTTTACTTGGTTATTCTAAAGTAGAAACTCCGTTATTGTAATGAATAACTCATGTTGTTATATTTGGCCGACACTCAAATATAATCTGGTTTAAAATAATGTTATATGATTTTACGTAATTATTAAGCCAATGTAGAAACTCAATTATTGTAATGAATAACGCGCGTTATTGTATTGGGATGAAACATCTTGCATATCATTGAAGGTGCATCCAGCAAAAGAAACTTCACTGAAGGAAAACAACAAAGAGGGAGTTAATTATAGTACAAAAAAATATTGAAGTACAATAATCACATATGTGCTATAGAATAACTATAAAAACACTATAAAATAACTCTGATTATAAAACATAGTTACTAATATAATGAAATAAATTCAAGAATAATATAGAATAATTGCAACAATAGTATAGAATAAGTGGAATAACATAATAAAATAATTGGGTATTTCATAGTAATAATAATGTACCAAAACAAGAAATTCTTGCTATGAAATAATATGTAGTTATTTCAATGTTCATATTCAAGTATTTCATTTTTCATATTCAAATATTGCAATAACAAGTTCAGTAAACCCTAAAAACTCAAAGAATTAACATGAAAACCATCAAACCCTAATATTGAAACGCAGTAAATTCTAAGTTCAAAAAATTTGAAAAAAATGCAGACTGATAACGTAGACTAATAAATTGAAAAAAAATTAAAAAAACGCAGACTGATAAACGCAGTACTAAATAAATTGGAAAAAATTGAACAATACTAAGTTGAACAATACTAAATAAATTGAAAAAAAAATCATACAGTACAAAAATTATGTGAACGAACTCGTCAATTTTATGAAATTGTAGCAAACGAATTGCAATTTTATGAAAATTTTGTGAATGAGTGTTTAATATAGAACAAATTGCCCAATCAGATTGACAATTAGATTGACGAATTTGACAAAATTAGGAATCAGAACGAAATCAGAAAATCAAAAATCAGAACGAAATTAGAAAATTGACGATTAGAACGAATTGATGATTAGAAAATTGACGAAATCAGGAATCAGAACGAAACTCTGCACTACGAAATCCGAATGAAAATTAAAACGAAAATACCTAATTGATGGAGTAAAAGGTTTCTTTTGCCGGAAATCAAAGCACTAATTGATGGAGTAAAGTGTTTGGAACGAATTTGCCAGAATTGTCGAGGTTTCTTTTAATGGAGTAAAGAGTTTTTTTTGTTTAACGTGATGTTGTGAATTAGATTGGGGATTAGATTTTCTTCCTATTGGTGGAGTAAAGAGTTTGGGGAAGGATTAACGTGATGTTCTCATTTAATCTTGGCCTTTGATTTAACTGTATTTGATGGTCAGGATCAGTAGGTAAATTGTAGGAAAATGTAGGAAATGTAAAAGATCCTACTTCTATATATATATATATATATATATATATATATATATATATATATATAGAGAGAGAGAGAGAGAGAGAGAGAGATTCACATAAGGACACCCCTCCCTATAACTCCATAAGTCTCATTATTAAGCATTGGATTGGAATAGGATGAAGGGTTGAGATTGATTAGTATAGGGTAAAGTGCATTACCTAACTACTAGCATTAAGTGTTAATAATAATCAATTCCTAGAAACAATAAATATTTCTCTCTCATACAACATCTTATTCTCCTCTCTCAAAAGACACTTAACCCAATGTTTTCTTCCTTTAAACCAGCATCCATGATGTCTCATCTTCTCTATTGTAGCTGAGAATTTGATTTTTGTTGGTACTATGTTGTAAACCTTCTCATTTATGTATTGAAACTTTAATTCATTATTTTTATAACTCCAACTCAATTGTTTTGAAACTTCAACATCCGTAATTCTAAGTGCTTGTAGAGGGACCTCAACTTTATCTATCTGTCACTTCAATTGTTTGTGTTTGTAACTTCAACTCAGTTGTTTTGAAACTTCAACGTCCACGATTCTAGGTGTTTTCGATATATAATTTATTGTATTTTTCGTTATTGTTACAGTATAATTTTATTGATCTGAAGTTACAAAACATATGAACTGAAGTTACAAATTTATCAGTTAAAGTGACATTATAAAGTAATTGAAGTTGCATATTGAACAATTAAAGCGAAGTAAAAACTATCATTAGTTAGATAGATTGATTTTTCTTTTTTCCAAGTTAATCTCAACCATCCTATTTCCTTAATCCAAAGGATGAGAATAAGACTTATGAAAAAGAACTTATAACATTTAAAGAGCTTCCTTTTCCCAATATTGATTGCCTAAATATTGATTATGTAGTTTTTGGGTAAACCAAAATACATATATTAATGTTCAAAGGTAGTCAATAATATGAGAGTCTTATTTGTTATTTTTGATATATAATTTATTTTATTTTTCGTTATTGTTACAGTATAATTTTATTGATATGAAGTTACAAAACATATGAATTGAAGTTACAAAACATATTAACTGAAGTTACAAAATATGTGAAGTTACAAATTAAACTCAGAGTGACGGATGCTGAAGTTTCAAAACAATTGAGTTGAAGTTATAAAACAAATGTATTGAAGTTTCAATACATACACTTGAATGTTTACAACAGTACCGAAACGTATATTGAGTTACACGGATAATGATTAAAATTACACTAAATCTGATTAAAATAACACTATATTTGATTAAAGTTACACGGATATTGAGTTGAAGATACACAAAGTGTCACTTGTCTCATCATTTTCCCACATCTTCATCTTCGTCTTCATTTTCACTTCTTCATTCTCATCAAAAATCTACAATTAACAACTGAAAAATATAGATATGATTCAACAAATAAACAATCATACAAGTCACTTTATTTCAAACTTCAATCATCTCAACCATCAACTAAAAACACTAGATTACAATATAAAATCTTACCAGAAAGATCCGATCTAAGGGTTAGTAGTGAGACTTATGGACTTATAAAGACAAGGGGGCCTTATATGATCCCTTCTCTCTCTCTCTCTCTCTCTATATATATATATACACACACACACACACACACACACACACACACATATATATATATACACCTATATAGGAGGGTTCCGGTGAGGCAGGGTAACTTCTTGCACCCATAGAGGCACAATCTGGACCATTAGATTAAGATCTGATGTAACGATCCAGATTGAAAGACTCAAAAAACACGCGCTACTCCTCTCCACCTTCTAAAACCCTATCATTTAAACCCTACTACTTTCTCTCTTTAGTCTGAAAACCTCTTAATTCATTGCCGAGTAATTCTGCACCTTCAATGGCGAGTAATTCTGCAACTTCAATGGCGAGTAATTCTTCATCAAAGCGTCGAAAATTAGATACAGATGAAAATCCTTTAATTTCACCTTCAACTACTTCAAATTTAGGTCAGAAAATTTCTATTTATTCTAAATTTCAATTTGAGATTTTTAAGTCTGATTCTTAATTTATTTATGTCGTGATTCGTTTTTTGAATGCAGTGAATAGTCAAGAAACAACTACAACATGTTCGATGATGGGCGATTCTAATATTTTAGGTAAAATATTTCATTAATTCATCAATTTTTCTATTTTAGTTAATATTACTTCATCAATTCAATTGCTTCAAGTTTTCATAGACACATATCTTATATAGTTTAGTTCATAGTTAAAGAACCATCTGTTTTGATGTACACAACTTAATATCTGTTGTACGTAGCATGTTGAAAAATGTTCATAATTAAAGCAGTTGCTGCTTTGATGTACACAACTTAATATCTGTTGTACATGTCGAAAATTGTTCATGGTTAAAGTAGTTGCTGCTATGATGTAGATAACTTAATATCTGTTGTACATGTTGAGAATTGTTCATAGTTAAAGCAGTTGCTGCTTTGATGTACACAACTTAATATCTGTTGTACATGTCGGGAATTGTTCATAGTTAAAGCAATTGCTGCTTTGGTGTAGATAACTTAATATCTGTTGTACATGTCGAGAATTGTTCATAGTTAAAGCAGTTGCTGCTTTGATGTAGATAACTTAATATCTGTTGTACATGTTGAGAATTGTTCATAGTTAAAGCAGTTGCTGCTTTGATGTAAATAACTTAATATATGTTGTACATGTTGAAAATTGTTCATAATTTTGATGTAGAATTTAATATTATGTGTTAAATTTACATAGATACTCCCGAACCTAATTCTGACCAAGATTTGAAGATACTAAGTTGTTCCAAAGAATTGAAACCTTATGTGGGTCAAATTTTTCCGGGATTGGAAGAAGCATTTCAATTTTATTCCAAGTACGCAACTGTCGGTGGCTTCATTGCTAGGAAGTGCACTGGACGCACTAGTCGTGGTATCGTTATAAAAAAGTACATTGTCTACAACAAAGAAGGTGAATATGAACTTAAGGGACAACAACAAAGAAGGGAGATAACAAGAATTCTTTGTATGGCCAGAATCATCTTAGACAGAAGATCTGATGGGCGATATGAAATCAAAGTATTTAATGAAGGACATAACCATTATTTGAACACACCTTCCATGATAATGCACCTTAAAAAGGCAAGAAAACTCACCATTTTGCACAAAAAGATGATCATTGACAATTCCATGGTGAACCAAAGTGCTGTTAAAACTTTCAGAATGTTCAAGCAGTTCGTAAGGGTTATAAATATGTAGGTGCATCGAAGGTTGATTTTAAATTTTTTGGAATAGATATAAAGAAGTTCATCAAGGACTCTGATGGACAGATGTTCATTAAGATCCTTATGAAAAAAAAATCCCTCCGTGACTCCTTTTATTTCGACTTTGATGTTGATGATAAAAAAAGGATCACTCGTTTATTTTGGGCTGACCCTATAATGATAAAGAACTACATGTTATTTGGTGATATGGTGTCTTTCGACACCACATATAACATGAATAAGTACAAGATGATCTTTGCTCCCTTCACGGGTATAGATCATCACAAGAAATGTGTCACATTTGCTGCTGGTCTTGTTGGGAGAGAGAGTGGTAAGAGCATTTCTTATTGCTATCTTTCTCATTTTTGTGTTCTAAAGATAATACATGATGCACATAAGGAGTTTTATTACACTGTCTTCTTAATTCATGATGCAGGTAACAGATTTGCTTGGCTGTTTAAAAACTTTATAAAGGCAATGGGAGGTACTTTTTGTTCCTTCATTATCACTGATCAAGATTTGATTGGGAATCAAAGCTGGGTTGAAGGAGGTTTTTGGAAGCCACACATTTCACAGATTGTGCATGTGGCACATCATGAAGAAGGTAGCAGATAAAGTGGGTTCTAAAATATGCACTGAACAGATTTTCTTAAGGATCTAAATGTTGCTGTTTGGGGTGAGGATGTAAACCCGACTCAGTTTGAACAAATGTGGTAGGATCTTATTACTAAGTACAATCTTGAAGATAATGAATGGCTTCAGGAAATATTTGAGATTCGAGAGAAGTGGATATCAGCTTACCACCGTGACCTGTTTCTTTCAGAGTTGATGAGGACAACTTCAAGGTCTGAGTCTGAGAATAACTTCTTCAGTAACTTCACGAACCCTCATCTGACACTTGTTGAGTTTTACATGAGGTTCGACAGTGCCATTGATGCTCAAAGGTGGGAGCAGTCCAAGCTGATCGCTGACTCTAAGAGCACTTCCGCTTCATTGATCAATCTATTTTCTCTTGAAAAATATGCTTCTGAAATCTACACACGAACTGTCTTCTATGAGTTGCAGGAGGAGTTAAAGGCATCCATGTACAATTGTGGTGTTCATGAGATTACAAAGGAGGATGATGTTCAACATATATCTATGCAGGACAACATCAAAAACATGGTATATGTAGTTGACTATACACCTGCAGAAGAAAAAATTGTCAGTGCCTGCAAGATGTTCGAGCAGCGTGGATTGTTGTGTCGTCATGCTCTTTGGGTCCTAAAAGATAGAGGTGCCAAGAGGATACCTAATTCATATCTCCTTCCTCGTTGGAACAAGTCTGCAACATCCAGGGAAATGTTTGATGCAAATGACACACTTGTTTCTGATTGTCGGTCATCTGATGGAATAAAAACAAAGGTTGCAGAATTATGGTCTGAAATTTTTGATTGTGTGACTGTAGTTGAGAACAAGGAAGAGAAGGTGGATGAACTTTTAGAAGTAGTGAGAGCATTCAAGGAGAAGGTTGTGGAAGAAGAAGCAAACCTGCGAAATGACAAGAGGTCTGAGATAGAGTTTTTGATGGGTGCCACTATTCCAACTGACATTAAGATCTTTCCTCCAAACCAGTCTAAAACTAAAGGCTCTGGAAGGCGACTAATTTCGTTTAAAGAAAAAGCCACGAAAGAACATAAGAACCCTCCTCGGAAGTGCAATGCTTGTGGAGAGATGGGATACCATGATTCAAAGAATTGTCCTGGCAAAGTTTAATCATCATACTTTCTCTTATTTTTACTTAATTTTAATATATTTTAAATATAATAAATTGTCCAGGGATACATTAAGCACATAATACTTTTATCAACCACACTTGATTTTCAATTGAAAATTATTCATAAGAACATCTCTATTTGATTTTATGTAGAGCAATTCTACTTATTTTTTCTTTTGACGTTGATAATTTACCATATATTGTATATATGTGAAGTTTGTACATACTTATGTAGATAACCTACAATTTATTGTATATAACTCATACAACAGATATACATGGTTAAAACAGTGTCTGTTTTGATGTACATAAATAGATATCTGTTGTATTTGTCGATATTTTTACATAGTTAAAACAGTGTCTGTTTTGATGTACATAAGTTGATATATGTTGCACATGTTCACAATTTGTTCATTGTCAAAGCAATGTCTGTTTTGATGTACATAAGTTAACATCTGTTGTACATATCGATATTTTTACATAGTTAAAACAGTGTATGTTTTGATGTACATAAGTAGATATCTGTTGCACATGTTCACAATTTGTTCATTGTCAAAGCAATGTCTGTTTTTTTGTACATAAGTTAACATCTGTTGTACATATCAATATTTTTACATAGTTAAAACAGTGTCTGTTTTGATGTACATAAGTAGATATCTGTTGTACATATTGATATTTTTACATAGTTAAAATAATGTCTGTCTTGATGTACATAAGTTGATATCTGCTGCACATGTTCACAATTTGTACATTATCAAATTACTGTCTATTTTGATGTACATATGTTAATATATGTTGTACATGTTCAAAATTAGTAAATAGTTAAAACAGTGTCTGTTTTGATGTACATAAGTTGATATCTGTTGCACATGTTCACAATTTGTACATTATCAAAGCACTGTCTATTCTGATGTACATAAGTTAATATCTGTTGTACATGTTCAAAATTAGTAAATAGTTAAAACAGTGTCTGTTTTGATGTACATAAGTAGATATCTGTTGTACATATTGATATTTTTACATTGTTAAAACAGTGTCAGTTTTGATGTACATAAGTTGATAACTGTTGCACATGTTCACAATTTGTACATTATCAAAGCACTGTCTATTTTGATGTACATAAGTTAATGTCTGCTATACATGTTCAAAATTAGTAAATAGTTAAAACAGTGTCTGTTTTGATGTACATAAGTTGATATCTGTTGCACATGTTCACAATTTGTACATTATCAAAGCACTGTCTATTTTGATGTACATAAGTTAATGTCTATTGTACATGTTCAAAATTAGTAAATAATTAAAACAGTGTCTGTTTTAATGTACATAACTTAATATCTGTTGTACTTGTCGATATTTTTACATATTTAAAGTAGTGTTTTTTTTATGTACATATGTTAAAATCAGTTCAAATTTGTACATTATCAAAGCACTGTCTATTTTGATGTACCACTAGTAGAAAAAAAGCAATTTGCGGCTCCAAAAAACACTTTATTAGAGGCGTTTTTCATGATGCTGCAAATGGCTGGGCAGCAAATAGAATATTGAGGTGCGGCTTCTAAAATATGCCGCAAATAGACATCTTATTTGCGTCGTTGTTTTAAAAAAAACGCCTCTATTAGGCCTCTTATTTGCGGCGTTTTGCTAAAAATGACGCCTCAAATAATCATCTTAAAAATGAAAAAAAATATATTTAATTGGAAATAACAAAAATACATTTTAAAATACAAAATTTCAATATTTAATCCAATTAAAAAATTGTATGTAAATTAATAAATTTATACAACCAAATGTCTTACATCATCCATTTCATCGACATTCCGACATAGATATGTAATATAGATATGTTTTCAAGTACTCTTACACTTGTAAGAGATGAAACTCATTTGTCCCGCAATTCATTCATCTCATCTTCACCGTAGTTGTACGGTTCCTCTATGAGCGAGTTCCAAACCTAGAAAATGGAAGGCTACATAAATACATTTCATAAATGAAAGGTGTTGTATTCACTGCGGTAGACCTCAGTACTTTTGCTTTTTGATCTAGCGTATTTTATATGTGTTTACGACGGAGATTTAAGCTAGATTCGATGATGAAAGGTGTGGATTTTGAGTGGAAATCGTCCAATTGATTTTATTAAGGAAATTGTGCTTTATTGGAAAAAAGACGATTTTTAGAACTTAATTCCGTGATGTGTGATTTGGGCTCGAGACGGAGAGTTTGAAGAACAAGCCCAACAACCTGGGTGATATATCATAGCGCAGCTCGGAAATTGAAGACGGAACTGCCTTGAGTCCGTGTCAACTTAATTATTATTTATTATTATATTATTATTAGATTTAGAAAATTAGTAGAATTTCCTATATTTATTATTATTAGATTATATACTATGAGTTAGGTAGTATTACATTAATCATTATTGACGTTCAATTAGAAAATAAAGAAGAAGAACCCTAATTATGTGTAACTAATTCTTCCTTCTCGAATCAAGGATTTGAAGCTACTAGTAAATAGATTGTGAGACTTTCTTAATCTTTATTTAATTACTTGAGTATTGTTTATTCCTTGTGCTAATTTTATGAATGTTCTTTGTTTAATCTCTTTGGCCAATTGATTATTTCAATTTTCAATCTATTGCAATTCTTTGTGTTTGAATCCGTAATTGTTCAATTCACTAGATAAAGTTGCAACCTTTAGACCTAATTATTTGTATGCGTTTCATCGTAATTAGGAAAAAGGGAGGAATAAACATATAGATCGAACCAATAACCGCGTGTGTTAAAGGTCGTTATTTCTATTGAATTGTTCATATCGTTCATGCTATTATTGAATTAAATCTAGACGCGTGGATTAGGTTGTTCAATAATTAGGTTGCTTAGTATCGCGTTACGACCTAAGAAATATTATCTACGGAACAATTGGAACTTTTAGTTTCACAATAGAATACTCAACGATTAAATAAAGGTAGGTAGTCAATGATCAATTGTTTAACTAGTTAGTGGATTTTCTTTGAGTCGAGTTTCTTAATCATCTGATTTCATCATTATTAGTTATTTTACTTTCGTTAATTTAGTTATTAGTCTATTCAATCACAAAACTCCCATTATTCTTGTTACGCTTATTTTAATTATACATTAGTTACATCGCCTTCCCTCGGATTCGACACCCGACTTACCTCTACTATATTGTTAAAGGTAATAGGACTTAATTATTTATCTTTGGGAGCATACGACCTAGGCTCACCAAATTTTGGCGCCGTTGCCGGGGAAGGCAATAGTTAATTTTTGTGTTTTGTTTAGTGTAGATTTTTATTTTTCTTTTTCTTTTTTTAGCTACGCTAGTATATGCATAATACTCGTTCCACTAACAATCCACTCGAGCCCTTTGACTCAGAGATCGAACGTTCAATTTTCAGGTGGAGACAAGGTGATAATAGTGAATTGATCATCTTTGATCAACCTGAGCCCGAAAGTTATCTAGAGTCTACACCAAAGTCTTTACCTGAATCTGAGGACGAAGTAATTATGGCGAGAGAAACACGTACTCTGAAGGAGCTCACAGCTCCTGATCTTGCGGTTCAACCGTTATGCATTACTTTTCCAGCTCTAGCCGAGGGAGCAACGTTTGAATTGAAATCGAGTCTGATTCATCATCTACCCACTTTCAATGGAACAAGCATCGAAGATCTGAATAAACATCTTTCGGATTTCCATATTGTATGTTCTAGCATGAAGCCGGCCGGTGTGACTGATGAACAGCTGCAGCTACGAGCTTTTCCCTTTTCATTGAAGGGGAATGCAAGAGATTGGTTGTACTATTTACCACCTAATAGTGTCACAACTTGGGTGGATATGAAGAAGGCATTCTTGGAGAAGTACTTCCCACCGTCCCGTTCTGCACACTTGAAGAAAGCCATTAGTAATGTGGAGCAACATACGGGAGAGACTATGTACGAGTTCCTTGAACGCTTTAAGCAACTATGCGCCGGTTGTCCTTATCATGGGTATTCCAACCAATATCTCATCTTATACTTTTGTGGAGGACTTACCCCGGAGGATGGTCGTATGGTTCATTCTGCTAGCGGTGGAGGCATATTGAACAAGAATCCCTCGGATGCTTGGAATATCATCATGGAGCTAGCCGAGAGTTCTAGGGATTTTGCTAGAAAAGATGGACGCCGTGGTGTGAACTCATTGAGTTCAAATACGAGCTTAGAGAAGAAAGTTGATAGTTTAACCTCGATGGTGCATGTTATGATGGTAGGTAAGCAATCAACTATTGTTTGTGGTATTTGCTCTATTTCAGGTCACCCGAGCGATCTTTGTCCCCAAATCCAAGAGCATGATTCTGAGATGGTGAATGGAATTTGGGAAAGTCAGTCCAACAATAGAAAGTGGGATCCGTACGCTAATACTTACAACTCCAGTTGGAATGGCAATCTCACCAAGTTGGTCCTCCTAGGGGTCAATTTATTCTCCGACCACAAGGACAACAATTCACCCCACAAGTGCCGCAACAAGCTATTCCACAAGCAACACTGAGTTCATCAATGTCCACAGAGGACATGATTCGGGCACTCACCGTTAGTGTTACTCAAGATCGAGCGGAAAATAAGCAAAATTTTAAAAATCTTGAGAATCAGATGAGTCAGTTAGCTACCGCGGTCAATCATTTGGAGGCTAAACAGTCGAGTGGTCTATCTTCTCAAACGGTAGAAACTCCGAAACATAATGTGAGCGCGGTTTCGTTGCGGAATGGTAGGCAATTGGTTGAGGTTGAAAAGCCTAAAACGGTGATTATTCGTGAAGAGGAGGAGCTGGTGATCGATAAGGGGAAGCTCCCTAATGAAGAGGGAAGTGGAATTGCTTCAAAGTCCAAGGAGGAAATGTCGACCCCAATTTTTCCGACTTATGAGCCACTCCCACCATTTCCCGAAGCCTTAAAGGACACTAGGAAGAAGGAGCATGACACTGAGATTTACGAAACCTTTCGTAGATGCGAGGTAAATATTCCTTTACTTGACTTACTTAAAATCGTTCCTAGATATGCGAAGTTCTTAAAAGAAATTTGTACAATCAAGAGGAATCAAAAGGAACGTAGTGTGAAAAAGCCTAAGGGTCAAGCTAGTGAATTTGTGTCGGCTTTGTTTAGGACTAAAACCCCTCCCAAGTGGAGTGATCCGGGTATGTTCACCATACCTTGCACTATCGGTCATAAGCGGTTCGAAAGAGCCATGTTAGATTTAGGGGCGTCGATAAATGTCCTCCCATTCCAAGTTTATGAGTCGTTAGCACTTGGTCCTCTAAAGAGTACAAAAGTGGTTGTTCAACTTGCTAATCGGTCGAGTATTGTACCTAGAGGGGTCGTAGAGAATGTGATGGTCAAGGTCGATAAATTAGTCTTTCCGGCTAATTTTTATGTTTTAGATATGGCACATGATGCCGATGCTATCCCAATTTTATTGGGTCGATCTTTCTTGAAGACCGCAGGAACCCGGATTGATGTTCCTAACGGTTCTTTGACCATGGAATTTAATGGGAGGGTGGTTAAATTTGAAATTAGTCCACCTAATTCGACTAATATAGATGTCCATTCTCTATGTGTTATTTCTACTAAGCCTCATTCGAGGAGAAGTCGGGAACCACCAACCCTCATTCGAGGAGAAGTCGGGAACCACCGGGCCCGAGCATTATTTGCGAATTGCAGGATCCCACTCCTACACCACCGAAGTGCAAAATTTTATGGGCTAACCGTAAGGATGCGAGAATCCATCGAGGTACGACCAAAGCTTGGTACGACGGGTGGATTAAGAAGAAGACGGGGAAAGATGACGACCCTCCAGTATTTCGCGTCTATCATCGTGATATTGGGTCGCCATTTGTTCGTAAGATGAAACTCTAGATCAAGTCGGTGATTTAGTGAGCTACCATGCAACATGTCGAGCCACCGACGTAAAACAAGAGCGCTTTCGGGAGGCAACCCGCTTCTTATATATTTTTATGTTATTTTATTTTATTAAGGGTCGTGTTTCATTATATTAGCTAAGTAATAAATTTTCGTATTTTTCGTAGAATAAGGTGCTAATATATTTTATTTTAATCTTAAGTATTTCTAATTTTTAGTACTTGCAGGAAAGAGGAGTGAAGGCTTTCCAGAATCTCGTGCGACTTGTACGAACCCGGGGCGAATAGCATGACCAGGTAATAAAAACGGAGGACGAAACGAAGAAATTCGGCCCGAAGTTGCAGACTCACGCGCGAGTCGCTTGACTCTTACGCGAGTCGCACACTCCCTCCACTGTACAGGTCTGTTTCTCTGTTTAAAAAAAAATCAGAAAAATTAAGAAAAAGTTACGCTCCCTACCCAGATCCCCCTCTTCATCTTCTTCCCCTTCCCTCTCTCCCCTTCATCCCTTTCCCTAAATCAAACCACATCTAATTTCTTCCTAATTCAATTACCCATCTCAGATTCCATCTTAAATTTTAATTAAATCTTTCATCTCCTTCAGTTCACAATTAAATCCCATTAAATCCCTAAATATCTTCAAATCTCCATTCATCCCCTCCAACTCTACCTCTGTTTTGCGTCCGTCTGTCCATCTGTGAGGATCGCCGTCTGTGGCCTCAGAAGTTCCGGCTATGGGGGTTAGGCGTCCGGTCGGCCTAGTCGTGGGAATATCCGCCGTGTCTGGGGTTTTGTGTCTCAGAGTGCGTGAGTGGGTCCCGTGTAAGTTCAGAGCGCAGGTGTGGGGCCGACAATAACCGTATTTCTGTCGTGGTGGAAGAATTAGTCGGATTACAGGCTTACAGCAAATTTTACGAATCGGGTAAGCATAATCGACCTTGTCTCATTGATTGACCCGAATTTGATCCCGAGTTTGACTCGATTTTAGTGAGTTGTGCTGTTGAGTTGGTGTTAGTGGCTGTGTTTTGTTGTTGCTGTATGAGTTTCAGCCGAGTTGCATACTTCGTAGGGTGAGTTGCCTTCTACTGAGTTAATGTCGGTTAGTGGAATTTGTTGTCGGCTGTGTTGTTGACTTGGGTATTTTTGTGGTTGAAGTGTTTTGATTCGGGGTTGATAGAAGTTGGTCTTATAGCTATTACTCTGATGAGTGTGTATTAATCTCGGTTGAGTTGTGAAGTATGACGGGGTCCAATTTGACTGAAGTATAGAATTGCTCCAAGCATGATGATTCAAGGTCTAATTTCATTTTTTTTAGAGTCATTTGGGTTGGTTATCGTCTTGAGGGTTGAGGGAGGTAGTGAAGGTGAAGTGAGCTTGTCAGCAGTCATGAGACGAAGGTTTGAATGCTCATATTAGTATATGCTTTAGTGAATGTCACGTGAGATTATCATGTTTACGACGAGTTGATTATCGAAGTTGAAGACCCTTTGTCCCCGTTTATTGTTTTTATTGATGTCCTTTATCTCACATTGAGGACAATGCTCGAAATAAGTGTGGGGAAGGGAAATATATTTCTCGTCTTTTTGTCTCGTTGTAATCGTCTTTGAGCTGATTTTTGAAGTTAAAAAAAATGAAAAAAATTGAAAAAATTGGAAAAAGAAATAAATAAACTCGGCTAGGTGAAAACCCGGAAGAGCGCCTAGGCAAGAATGGGAAAAGTGGCCGAGGACGGAGTGAAAACCCGAAAGGGCGCTCCGGGTAAAAAGAAAGATCGAGTTGCGTGCCACGAGAGTAGTGTGAGTTTGAAAAAAAAAACCTAGAGTGAAAATCCGCAAGGACGGACACTCTAGGCAAAATGAGGGATTTAGGAAAAAATTCACAATATTTTCTCCATTCTTGTGTGGTGTCATAAGAAGGGCGACATAGAAGGAAGGTCGGGTAGGATAGTTGGTTAAGGTGAGAAGAATCGCGGTGCGGATGTAGTCGTAGAACTAAATTTTATGCGATTGGAGTATTATTGTGTTAAATTTAGATATTAGAGGCGTTAGGTCGATCGCATGTGTGGGTTGTGGAGAATAGTGGTATACATTGTTTACCATTGGTGATATTTTGTAGCACATGTGATTATGTTTAGGACTAGGAGAAATAAGGGGCATATTATCATGTTCCGATGTTTATTTTGGAGTTGTCTTGTGGTCACAGATTTTGTTGTTGTGTGTTTTCATGTCATTGTGACCTTGTGCTTAAATTTTTGAGGATGAATTTTATTTGAAGTCGAGCTTCCCATTTTCGTTTGCAAGATCTTGTGTTTTATTGTTGTTGTTTCCGAGTTTTGCTCGGGACGAGCAAAGGCCTAAGTGTGGGGAAGTTGAGATAGCGTATTTTATATGTGTTTACGACGGAGATTTAAGCTAGATTCGATGATGAAAGGTGTGGATTTTGAGTGGAAATCGTCCAATTGGTTTTATTAAGGAAATTGTGCTTTATTGGAAAAAAGACGATTTTTAGAACTTAATTCCGTGATGTGTGATTTGGGCTCGAGACGGAGAGTTTGAAGAACAAGCCCAACAACCCGGGTGATATATCATAGCGCAGCTCGGGAATTGAAGACGGAACTGCCTTGAGTTCGTGTCAACTTAATTATTATTTATTATTATATTATTATTAGATTTAGGAAATTCATAGAATTTCCTATATTTATTATAATTAGATTATATACTATGAGTTAGGTAGTATTACATTAATCATTATTGACGTTCAATTAGAAAATAAAGAAGAAGAACCCTAATTATGTGTAACTAATTCTTCCTTCTCGAATCAAGGATTTGAAGCTACTAGTAAATAGATTGTGAGACTTTCTTAATCTTTATTTAATTACTTGAGTATTGTTTATTCCTTGTGCTAATTTTATGATTGTTCTTTGTTTAAGCTCTTTGGCCAATTGATTATTTCAATTTTCAATCTATTGCAATTCTTTGTGTTTGAATCCGTAATTGTTCAATTCACTAGATAAAGTTGCAACCTTTAGACCTAATTATTTGTATGCGTTTCATCGTAATTGGGAAAAAGGCAGGAATAAACATATAGATCGAACCAATAACCGCGTGTGTTAAAGGTCGTTATTTCTATTGAATTGTTCATATCGTTCATGCTGTTATTGAATTAAATCTAGACGCGTGGATTAAGTTGTTCAATAATTAGGTTGCTTAGTATCGCGTTTCGACCTAAGTAATATTATCTACGGAACAATTGGAACTTTTAGTTTCACAATAGAATACTCAACGATTAAATAAAGGTTAAATAAAGGTAGGTAGTCAATGATCAATTGTTTAACTCGTTAGTGGATTTTCTTTGAGTCGAATTTCTTAATCATCTGATTTCATCATTATTAGTAATTTACTTTCGTTAATTTAGTTATTAGTTTATTCAATCACAAAACCCCCATTATTCTTGTTACGTTTATTTTAATTACACATTAATTACATCGCCTTCCCTGCGGATTCGACACCCGACTTACCTCTACTATATTGTTAAAAGTAATAGGACTTAATTTTTTATCTTTGGGAGCATACGACCTAGGCTCACAACTTTTCCTTTACTTCCCCCTCCCCTCCTCACTCCTCACTGCTCACCCGAAATGGATTTGAGCATAACAAAGTGGAAAAGAGGAAATAAAAGTATAGAATCCAGTTAGCAATAATATCTAATACGGTGACTTAGTTTTCAAAATGTCAGGCATTAGTCAACATTATTGAACAAGAAAATAACACTGAAGGAAATTTTTAACTTACTCAACACTATCTTGGATGGAGTTTACATCATACGGGCCTTCAAAAAACTTCAGGAAAGGCTGCATACATATATAAGATTTACAAATCCACAGTTAAAAAATTCACAAACGATATTTAAAATCTAAAAGTGAATCGGGATATCCCGCTTTTACTTTGATCGAAACCCTTTCAACTAATATTTAACAAATACATCAACGTATCAAGAACTTTCATCTTCTAAAGTTACGTTCGCATTCTTCTTACACTTGATGCATATTCATTCAATAAGGAGAGTAGATATACATCATACATAAAAAAAATGGAAACAACGTAATATAATATGCACGAAGGAATAACAAAACAGAAGTAGAAGAGAATACCTGAAGACTTTGAGATGATAAGTTGCATCATCAGTAGTGGAAAACATCAGCGGGAAGACTTTGAGAATACCTGAAGTAGTTTTCCTAGCAACGCCCGAGAAAAATGTCGCATTGAGGGGGAAGGAAAAAAAAGGGGGGAAAAAGAGGATGCATACCCTGCATGTGTAGTTTTTAAAAATGCCATCACAAGATATAGCTACATGAACCAATGAAGTATCCACTTTCCGAGGCCTCGCAAACAAAATGAAAAATTCTGGACAGAAGACGTATGGAATGTGATGAATGAACACAAAGAAATTGGTTTAAGATGAACGAACCTGGGAGGCAATGATTGCAATGGGACCTGGAACTCACCGAAGAGCTCAATTTTTGTAACTCTAAAAAGAAAAACAGATTCGAAAATTATTCAACATCAATAACTACACAAGTATTGGAAATGAATTTCAAACGCTACCTCCCACCACGGATTTTTTTTAGATAAATTACAAACATCAATAACTGCCACCAAATCTATATTCTACAGGCTTGGTCATTTGTTACTCTAGTCACCACTCACCAATATAGGAACAAATTTAAACTTTGTGTGTGGACAAACCACAAGAGTAAATATTGAAAGAACCCTATCATTTACTACAATTTTTTATTGGAAATAAAGATACTGTATAATATTATTGTTATAATTTCCTTGAATATAGTGATTGTAATTCATTGCATTCTTAGTATGTTTAGATATTCATTGATCCTAGGTTACGGCTCTAGTAGTGTTAGCCTTTACTTGTAACTCTGTATTTATACTTAGTCTCATAATATACAAATTATCAATTCATTCACATATCTTCTACATGCAGGGGCGGATCCAGGATTTTTTATTCGGTGTAGCAAAATAATTTTACTCGATAGCAATAAGTTGACAAGCCTATTTTACCTGTCTAACAAAATGAGTCAAAAATCAAATAGACGAATACGGATTAAGGAGTACAACTTATTTGACAAGGTTGATTGATGACGTGAGTTATGCCAAGTGACTGCAACTTGCAAGTGAGTTATGCCAAGTGACTGCAACTTGCAAGTGAGTTATTCACTTTTTTAAAGTCTTTCGTCCAAATGCCCATTCTCCCACCTCTCTCATACATTCATACCAACTCGCCAAATTATTAAGAAAATTTGAAAAAAGTAAATTGGATTCCTAATCCTAAGTTCTAATTTTCAAATTTCAATAAACAATTGGCTGAGAGTATAGATTATCATTTATCAACATAAAATTCCATAAGATTATTACATTTTCAATTACCTGAGTTGGTGACGGATGGTCGAAACGGTGGACCCGGTGTTTCTGTCACCGGTGGAATCGGCGGCGACAACGACGACGAGGGAGAAGAGGGCCTTGACGGTGGTCTCGAAGAGGGTCCAACACTTGAGATAGGAAGACCAGACATTGTGGATCTAGGAGAATTGAAATGGTAATTCGATAGTGATTTGCTTGATTTTAATTTTTAAGGAATGATGTATCTTTATAATTAAAGTAGATTAGTAGCAGATTGAATTAATTAAGGCATTAACCTATGAACACCGGAAGTTGTGTTTTTCTTTTTTGGAATTGTATATAATTAAAGATTTTTTTGGAATGAGAAATAATCAGAATAATTGATGATTCTATTAAAGATTTATGATATTCTTGGAATTTAACTTATTTAGGGAAGATGAATCTCTTATTGATTATTTCAAGTCATTAATTATTGGTATAGAAAGTTTTAAGATTCTCATTTTTTTTTTTGGTGTAGCAGTTGCTACACCTTGCTACTATCTCGGTCCGCCCCTGTCTACATGGTATCAGAGCTTTAACGCTCCACCCCGAACCCAAAAAAAATTATCCCTTCTTGTCATTCAATTCCGTTTTTCCGCTGCCACTATGACAGGGTCAGCCACTACCTTCCAAATCCCCATGACACTACCACTCCCTTCGTTGCTTTTGATCTTGCCGGAATCACAAAACTTACCCCACTAGCATACCGTGGCTGGTCAGGAACTCTCTCTGATCTGCTATTCGGTTTCAACCTCATCAAGTATGTTGATGGTTCGTTCCCCTGCCCTCCCAAGACACTTACCACTGAAAAAGATGGCAAGACCATAGCTACCTCCAATCCGGCGTACATGACCTGGATGCGTCAGGACTCCCTACTTCGAGCAGCCCTCCATAGATCAGTCTCTGACAATATCGCCCCCCTTCTCAACCCATGTACTACATCCGCCGAGATTTGGGCATATCTCAGTACTACCTACGCAAATCCATCCCGAGGTCACATCATGCAAATTAAGGACCGTCTCAACTCCATTGTCAAGGATTAACTCACGGCCACCGAATACATACAATCCATTCATCCTTGTGTCGACGAATAGGCGCAACTTGGAAAACCCATGGATGATGAGGACGTCATTGCTAGGGTCCTCAATGGAATTCATCCTGTTAAATATCGCTCGTTAATTGACGCAATTAAGCACCGAGACACTACAATTTCCTTTGCCCCTCTTCACGAGCGATTAATCCAATTCGATCTTTCACTCAAACACACCAATCCAATAACCACGATTCACGAACCCGCATCTGCACATGCTGTTTATCACAAACAGCCTCGCCACAACCCTCGTCCCTCTGCTGCCCCCGGCCTACTGCCCATGCACCCCTGCTGACCCGAACACCTCCCCCCCCTTCAAAGGACGTTGCCAGTGGTGTCATACCACTGGTCATTTCCTGCGAAACTGCCCGTCATTCAAGACTCTTTACCCGACCATTACTGTACCACCTAGACCCGCATCAGTTTCTCCCAATCCTAACTTTCGTGGTCAACCCCAAGCCCATCTTGTTGCTGGTACCGCCCCCCCCCCCCCCCCCCCCCCGTGACACCCTTGCCATGGATAATAGACAGCGGTGCCACCCACCACATAACTTCCGACCTTCAAAATCTCGCTATCCATGCCCCTTATGACGGGACAGACGATCTTTTAGTGGGCGACGGCGGCTCTCCTCTCCACATTGCTAACATTGGTTCCTTCACTCTCTCTTTATGTTCATCTTATACTCCACTAAAGTTTCAAAAAGTTCTTCACGCACCTTTTATATCAAAAAATATTATCTTCGTCTCTCAATTTTGTCTTGATAATCATGCAATTGCTTATTTTTCTAGAGATTATTGTGTCTTACAGGACCGGCTGACGGGACGGGATCTTCTGTGAGGACAGCTTAAACTGGGCTTGTATGAGTGGCTGAACCCGAGTATTTCACCTGAAGTCTATCTCGTTTCTGGCGCCTCGGGACATCTTTGGCATCACAAGCTCGGTCACCCCTCTCCCGCTATTATTAGTACTATTTTTAAAAACACTCGCTTTTAATTTTTCCAATAAGTTATCGTACTGTAATGCTTGTATGACTCATAAGAGTCATAAACTGACTTTTTCTGTTAACACTTTAAATTCGTCTAAACCGCTAGAATTACTTTACTCTGACGTCTGGACCTCAGCAATTAATTCTATTGACGGTTTCAAATACTACGTAGTTTTTGTTGACCATTTCACTAGGTACACTTGGATTTATCCTCTAAAACAGAAATTTGACACTAAAAATATTTTTAATCGCTTCCGCGCCCTCGTAGAAATTTTTTTTAACTCACCCATAATTCAAATTTTTTCGGATAATGGGGGCGAATATATCACTCTCACCCCTACTATTACCTCCGATGGCATCACACACCTCACCTCCCCACCACACACATCCGAACACAACAGTCTCGCTGAAAGACGTCATCGTCACATTGTCGAAACCGGCCTCGCTCTTCTTACTCATGCCCACATGCCCTCCACCTATTGGTCATATGCCTTCACTACCGTTGTTTATCTTATAAACCTCATGCCCACATCTAACCTGGCCATATCTCACCTTTCACTAAACTTTTCGGACATAGTCCGAACTATACCAAGCTACGGAGCTTCGGTTGTCTATGCTACCCTTGGCTCCGTCCCTACACCAAACACAAACTTTAACCAAAATCCAAGCCGTGTATCTTCATTGGGTACTCTCCGACTCAGAGTGCCTACCACTGTCTCGACCTATCCACCAAACGTATTTACACCTCCCGACATGTTCAATTTGTGGAAGATACCTTCCCATTTGAAGTAGCTACTGACTCACGTAACCCCACCCTCACATCTAAAGATTGGTGTCCCATTCCTCTCTTGGTTCTACCCTCTCCACCCATTGCCGTTAATAACCCTTTACCACCCCCCCTTCAAGTCTACAGCCGTAGACCAAAACCCACAAACCCAGATCCCACCGAACTCACTCCTGACACCCCAACCTCCCCTAATCTCACCACTACTCTAGTTCCAGACTCTACTACACTCAACAATGTTGACCCACAACCCACCCGACCTACAACTCGTCTTATGAATAACATTCGCGTACCTAATCCTAAATACGCAGCCTTAACTCACGTTTCTACCGACTCTTCTGCCCCTGTCACCCTCAAAGCCGCTCTATCCAGTCCGCAATGGCGTTCCGCCAAGGATGCTGAGCACTCCGCTCTCCTCTCTAATAATACCTGGTCTCTTGTCCCAGCTGACCCCTCTTACAACATTGTTGGCTGTCGTTGGGTTTTCCGAAGTAAATACAACCCTGATAATACTATTAATAAATACAAGGCCCGTCTTGTAGCCAAAGGTTTCCATCAGCGTCAAGGTGTAGATTACTCAGAGACGTTCAGTCCGGTGGTCAAACCAGTCACAGTTCATCTTATGCTGGTCCTACCTCTCGCTCGTGGTTGGTCCCTAAGGTAACTTGACATCAACAATGCCTTTCTTCAAGGTACGTTAACTGAATCTGTCTTTATGACCCAACCTCCGGGTTTTATTAATCCTGATCTCCCAAATCATGTATGCTGCCTAAATAAAGCTATCTACGGGCTCAAACAAGCTCCAAGAGTCTGGTACACCGAACTTAAAAATTACCTTCTTTCCTATGGCTTCTCACAATCTCATTCTGACCCCTCTCTTTTTCTTATGTATCATAAAACAAACCCTATATATCTCCTAGTGTATGTTGACGATATTATCGTCACAGGCCCCCCCTCCTCTAATCTCACGTCCTTTTTAGCGGCTTTCTCCCGTCGTTTCTCACTAAAAGATCTCGGCTTCCCGTCATATTTCTTAGGAATTGAAGTCATCCCCACTGCCTCTGGTCTCCAACTTACCCAAACTAAATATATTCATGATATACTCACCCGATCATTCATGTTAGACTATAAACCTGTTATTACCCCTATGGCCGCGTACCCACCTCTCCTTCAGACCTTTGGTTCGCCCATATCTCAGCCCTCTGACTATCGTACTCTCATCGGCAGTCTTCAATATTTATCCCTCACCCGACCCGATATTGCTTTTTGTGTCAATAGACTTGCGCAATTTATGCAGGATCCTCAGGAATCCCATTGGGCGGCCCTAAAACGACTTCTTCGTTATCTCAAGGGCATTCTTCAGGTTGGTATAGATTTATTGCGTGCTTCTCCACTTTCTCTTCACGCGTTTTGTGATGCAAACTAGGCTGGTGACAAAAACTCATATGTCTCCACGACTGGATTTATTGTGTATCTTGGACGCAATCCCATCTCTTGGTCCTCTAGAAAACAGCAAGCTGTAGCCCTATTTACCAATGAAGCTGAATTTCGTGTTGTTGCGACTGTTACAACAGAAATACTTTGCTCTCTGAACTTCACTTTGATATCACGTCTCCTCCCGCCGTCTACTGCGACAACTTAGGGGCTACTCATTATGCCGCTAATCCTGTTTTCCACTCCAAGATGAAGCATGTAGCCTTATCCTTCTATTTTGTAAGGGAGCACGTTCCAAATGGACGACTCCGTGTTCAACACATATCTGCCGACGATCAGCTCGCAGATGCCCTAACCAAACCCCTTCCACGTCTTCAAGTGGTTCCCCTTCTCTCCAAGATCGGCCTATCCTCTGGATCGTCCTCCTTGAGGGAGCATATTGGAAATAAACATACTGTATAATATTATTGTTATAATTTCCTTGATTATAGTGATTGTAATCCATTGTATTCTTAGTATGTTTAGATATTCATTGATCCGAGGTTACGGCTCTAGTAGTGTTAGCCTTTACTTGTAACTCTGTATTTATACTTAGTCTCATAATATACAAATTATCAACTCATTCACATATCTTCTACATTTTTCCTTTAATTCCATCATCCAATCTGAACCCTAAGAAAAGAGTGAAACATTAAACTTACAGTCCTCAAATGCTACTAAAAGTCTGAAACCAACCTACCTTGAAAACATGAACCTGCACCAAGAAAAAGAAATCCCACTCCGGACCATTGTATATGTATAAAATATATCCGAAAGCACAAATTTGATCCACCCCACTAATAAATTCAACCATAATGCTTCATTCCAAATCAAACCACGTAAAGATTTTCATTAATCAATAAGTTATATTAATCAATCAATCTGGCTGTATAATTAACATAATATACATAATATAAAATAATGTAAACTCATAATGTAAGGGAGAAAATGAGAATGGGGTATTTGAAAAATACCTAAAACTTGAACTATCGATGATTGAGTTGATGATTGAATAATTAAAGTGGTCGTAAGTTTGAAATTGACTTCAATGAAAACTGAAGGAGTTCTCTTCGGATTAGAGAAGGAATGAAATAAAGTGTGTTTATAACTAATAACAAAATCAATGAAAGGACAAAGTAGAACAAAAAAATAAAGCTAATAAGCTGAGATGAAAGATAATCATCTCTCACTTTACAAAAGGAAGATGCAGTCACTATATGACATCAGTGATAACAAAATATAAACAAAGGCATGCATAGATACTAATATAGTTAATTCCATCGACCATTGCCTATCCTCATACTTGTCTTCTCTTCCTTGCCCACCTCCACGATAAAAATGCAGTAGTTATAAGGGCCTCACCTCCTATGTCTCAGAAATGAATAGCTAGTTGAAAGATTTAACCACGCATTTACCAACCGCTCTTCGTAGAAATGAAATTTCTATACTAAAAAAACAATTCATAAAAAAATTGATGTTACCCTTAACAGTAGATAAAGAGGCATTAAATGTTTTAATATCCAACTTAGACACGCTATCATACCATGAAATGTATGAAGTAGTAAAAACATGCATAAGAGCTAATTGGCAACTACCACTAATTAAGTTCGTACTCAAAACCAATAAAACCAGACATAGTAGCTACATATATACTATCAAACCAACGATATCTGACCGTTTGATAACTAAACAATTGGATGCTATATTAGTATGCTCAGTGCAAGGAGACGTCATTAAGAAGATCACCGGCAAGACTCATGAGAGTTCTTCTGTCCACTACCGATGAACACCAACGGTGCTTTAGCTCATCATCACGTACATAACAATGTGTAGACACTCGCATTTGATTGCTAGTGTTTATAGCAGTCTCCAACAAAACACCCGATGATGATCGGACGCAAACGTGCTCTAACGTGCTCGAATATGGGCTCGGAATCAGTAATGATTGGCATGGGCTTTTTTGCGGGATACAAATCTCACAAAAATGACCTCAAATTCAAGCCCAGTGGGCCGTTTCCAATAAAATGAGACTAATTTGGGCCAAAAACGACACCAAAAATAAAAACCGTCTTTTAGCAACCGGGTCAAAACCCGGTCAAAGACGTATCCGTCACATAAAGTCAACCAGGTGCGCTTCTAGAAGATTGCGCTCAACCTTCCTTTCACTAGTAGAATTAATGCCATTGGAACCTATCAAAAGGAACCGGTTGTAAGAACAAGAGGTTCCTTAGATGACCAAAAAAATGATTGGCACCTGTTGTAAATTGAACCGGTTCTAAAAACTTTACCAATGGAACCGGTTGTTCACTAAAAGAGGTGCCAAAGGTAGTGTCTAAAATTTTTAGACCATATTAAAATACTTTGGAACCTTTTGTAGGTTCAACCGGTTCCAAAGATTTTACCAATGAAACCGGTTGTTAACTAAAAAGATGTGCCAAAGGTACATGTTAAAATGTTTGAATCTTATTAAAAACTTCTCCATCAATGAAACCTATTTTCCTAACAAAAGGTTCCAAAGACATAAAATATACTAAGAATAACCCACATATGAAAATAATGATATGAAAATAATCAAACATAAAATTGAAAACACAAATGATAGAAAACACAAAGGATAGAACCTAATAACCTACCAGCACCAAAAAAAGAAAGAAAACACAAAGAACCACCAGCACCCTAAAATCACGAAGAACCGCCAGCACCCCACCCTAAAACACGCTACCACGATCCCAGAGACAAGAACCGAGCGACACGAACGAAGAAGGCGACACGAATCCAGACCGACGAACCCTAATCAGGCGACCCTAATCGGGCGATTCGAAGTAGAAGACGAAGACGCATATCAGAAGAAGAAGACGACACGAAGAAGAAGGCGACACGAATCCCGACCGACGAACCCTAATCGAACGAATGAAGAAGAAGGCGAAGACAGACGCACAGAGAAGAAGAAGAAGAAGACACGGAGATATAGTCAGGACGAACCCTAAACACGAGGTACCCTAAACTTATTCTTTCTAATTCACAATCAGTATTGCATTTCTGCTTCTTCTGTTTACTCTACTATGGAATTCTCGTCGATTATCTGCCATTGATTTTCTCCGCTTCTTTTTCTTTAATTTTCTCTGTTTTTCTGCTTATTTTGTTATTTTTGTGCTTCGATTGATTGATTTGTGTACTGTTGAAATCGATTGAGTTAGTGAGTTTAGCTTGAAAATGATACGAAATCTATTTTTTTTGCTTGTTTTGCGATTTTTTTGCTTCGATTGATCGTTTTGTGTACTGTTGAAATCGATTGAGTTAGTAACTTTAGCTTGAAAATTATACGGAATCTGTTTTTCTGCTTGTTTTGCGATTTTTGTGCGTCGATTGATCGTTTTGTGTACTGTTGAAATCGATTGGGTTAGTGAGTTTAGATTGAAAATGATATGGAATCTATTTTTCTGATTATTTTGCGATTTTTGTTCATCTCCTTTGTAACTTCACTTTGTAACTTCACTTTCTATTTTTCTTCGTACAAAGTTTGTTAGTTAACTTGTCTCTTGTCTTTTGTTCTTTCGGAATAAATTTGAATCATTCGCCGACAGTTAGATGGTTAGGTTACAATCAAGACGGGTGGATTTATTAGTAGTGATGTTGGAGGTTGCTAGCTCGACAATTGTACGAAGTACTAATGGAAGTAGATACATTATGTGCAGCCTATTCGGAGAGTGTGACAAGTCCTGATTTCTTTTGAAATGTATTTTTTTCTGTCTTTTTCCCCTGTGGATAAGATGTTAGAGGAAAGAACTTGGGGGGTTTTCCAGGATATTTCTGTGTCGAACTTTCTCTGACACGTATGCATAGGAAGTATGCTGAATTCTGGAGAATTATGAAGAAGATTTAGTGAAAATTTACCAAAATTGATAGTTGTACATCGAATTCTGATGCATAAATTATCTTGCAACAACAAGTGCTTACTGTATTCTGATATTGAGATTTGGTAAAGCCTTTGCTAGCTACGGAGTATTATTTTCCTGTGAAAACGTTCAAATCTAGACATTTAGCTTCTTTTGAAGCTTTAGACTAGAAAGTGAAGTTACAAAGGAGATGAAGTTTTTCAATCGATTAGTTTAGATTGAAAATTTTGTTCCATTAACCACGCATTCTATTGAATTACGTTTCTAAACCAAGCACAACTCTCGTATATTTTAATCATGTTAGTTTTTTAATTAATACGTGTAATTTTAGGAATTGCCCTCTAATAAAAAGTTGAAAAGAAAATCAAGATCCAAAGATACAAAAGAGTTTTGTAATAAGGCTCAACAAAAGGATGAAGTTCGTGTCGGATCTATGAATGAGGTAAATTTTGTTCAATTTCTACTACTTGGAATATTTTAGGTCTTAATAATAACAAACAAACTGATATTTGTAGGTCAATAATGTTTGTGGAAAAAATAATGAGCCAGAAGGTATTGGTTCATATTGTCAACAATTGGAAAGAATAATGGTTTCATTATCTGCGGATTCCATATTTATGATATCTATAGATATCAGTAAGTCGGTGTACAATTCCGGAGACGTCACAGTGTACTTAAGTTTCGAGGATATTAGGGAAATGTGCAATTACGATGCTCTAAATCTAACAATAATTCAAGCTTGGGGAAGGTATAAACTTGATGTTTTGTATTATTTTCAGTTATGTTAAAATCTAGGATTAGTTTCATTATATGAATGTTCTATATATTCATTTTGAATGTTTACTCTATGTTCTTAAAATAGGTTCCTACATGTTTATGGACAAAAATTAGGAGTGACAGAAGAAGGTGTCGGCTTCATGTGTCCCGTGTGTCTTAGTTCATACTTGTATGATCCATGGTCGATAGAAAACTACATCAAAGATGTCATGCTAATTCAAGAAGACAAGAAATATGTGATGGGTGCATTCTATAAAGTAATTATGGGTGTGTTTTACGTAATCTTAGTTTTTCTGTTATAAAGTAATTATGGGTGTAACTGATGGCAGGGATTTGTCGTGGAATCCCAACCGCCAAATAAATAACCGGCTATTCCTAACTTGGGTAGATAGGGCAAGTCGGGTCGAATCCACGGGGACGGTAAGAGGCGTCTAGACTAGGTCGACCTAAATACGAGACTAAGTCAACGAGCTAAACTATAGAAGGATAGAGGGAGAGAAAACTAGGCTAAGACTAAGAAAACAAACAAGGAAAACGGGCTAGGATTAGGTCGGGGTCAAAGGGGTAACGAAATGGTCAAGGAGGGAGATAGAATGAAGGAGGTAGTAGGGTAATCTAGGTCGGTCCGGGCGGTCGCAACTTAAACCGACCTAGAGGTTCCTCATGGAACCCATTTTGGCAACACACATGACAAACGGGGTTCTAGCTCGCTATGGCCTAGATCAAATCCGGGCGGTCGCAACTTAGACCGACCTAGGGGTCGTCCTCACCGGGCTCTCGCAACTTAATGAGGGAACCGAACCCATAACAACTAACACCCACAAGGGAAAGGCAAGAAAAACAAGCAATCTAACTTACTTAGTCATTCAAGCAATTCATCAAACATGTCATATGCATTAACCAAGAGGAAACCCAAATCTTCCACCCACATCTCCAACAAACCCTTAATCACCCAATTAACACCCTAATCACCTTACTAACCCTAGCAAGAACACTACTCTAACATCATCAAACTAATTCTAACACTAACAAGATGAACCAACACAAACAACAAAACATCCATAATGAAACTAGTGAAAACAATGAAATAAGAACAATAAAATGAACAAAGATGCAAACTTGGATGAACAAGCAAGGATTAAGAGTAAAAAGGAAGATAAGATTATACCAAACTAGTGAAGGATGCAAAGATGAACACTTGTATATAAGAAAACCCAAATAATTCCTCCAAGGTTGTCAATCTTGGATAGATTCTTCAAGAGATCCAATAATACAAGATTAAACTAAGATTAACTACTAATTACCGACTAATCTACACTAATCTAATCTAATCTAACCTAAAGTAGTCTAGGGTTTAAGGAGAGGTGAAGAACATAAGCTAAGATAGTGTCTTAATACAAGAGGGGGGTATATATAGGGTTACAAATGGAAGGAAGAGAAGGCAAAAGTCACGCGGGCAGCAGAGGCGAAATCCCGATCGGGAATGGGCAATCCCGATCGGGAAACCTCACTTTCCCGATCGGGAAATCAGGGACCCGGTCGGGAACTCTCTCCAGTGGCCGTCTACTTTGTGCACTTCATCCCGATCGGGTTTTAGGCCTTCCCGATCGGGATGGGTCTTGTAGGCCTCCAATATGATCTTTTTGGTCCCTCCTTGCTTCACATGGACTTCTCATCGATTCTCGGGACTCGGGATCGGGTCTCGGAGGCTCGGGATTGGGTCCCAAGGTCTCGGGGACGATTCCAAGGCATCGAGTCATCGTTCCTTTATCTCGCTGGCTCCAAAATGTGTATGTATAGAGTCGGAATCGCTCCAACTCTTCCAAATCGGTCTCGGGAACCTGAAACGAACTAAAGGAAGCATAAGAAGCCCCTAAACCGCTCCCAAGGAGCGATTCTACAAGGAAAATGGGACCAAAACACTATGAAAATAGGCACTACAAACTACACTTATCAACTCCCCCACACTTAACCCTTACTCGCCCTCGAGTAAGCACAAACTAACTACTATACTAGTCGAATGGGTATTAGCGCACCCTACGCCCTTTCAACTCACGCGAGTGCACTTAGAGGAAAAGTGCACTCCGCAAGGCAAGTCGGGTCTTGCGACAAAACTGCGGATGCAACCGGACACAAAACACATAAACAAGCAAGCACACAAACAAACACACAAAAGGTTGCACCCAAAAGAAAAGAAATACCGCTTCCCTCAAACAAGCGGTGAAAGAAACACCGGTTTAGGACTCAAGGCAAGTGACAACGTTCCCAAGCTAGCAATACAAACCAAGATGGACTAAACCCTAATAGTATGACGACAAAGCAATAAAAACGTTGGTAACTTACCTCGGTTCCTCCTAACCTTCTAAGAACGTACTACGGGACGATCGGCGGAGTGGAAAAAGGATGAACCACGGTGTTAGTCGACACTGTAGGTAAGTGAGACCCCGCCCCCTTTAGCAAAGAGCCAAGAGGGTCGTCCCATGTCCGAAACCGCCTAACTAGTCCAAGTAAAAAGATGGAAATATGCAAAATGAGGGAAGACCGACTAATGCCGCTATCATCCTTCCTAAGGACTCGGTCCTTTGGTAGGCTCTTCACGGCAAAAGTCGGAAAAAGGCTTATTTTTGTGAGGTAGGGATTATTTTTGTGAATCGGGTTTTCTTTTGGCATTTTCTCTTTTCTTTTGCATTTTTGTTTTGTTTTGCCATGCCATTCTTTTTTTTTTTCTTCTTTTCTATTTTCTTTTTGGCTTTTGTGTCTTTTCTTTTCTTCATTCTTTTCTTTCATTCATTTTCTTTCTTTTTTCTTTCCTTTGCCCTTTTGGCTTGATTTGGCTTTTTGGCATTTCTTGACAATTGAGAAAGAGAGAAATCAACACTTTGCAATTTATTGTGTGGATATGTGTAGGAGGTAGGGTAATGGGTGAGTCAGGGAGCGTCCTTCCCTTCAAACCCACAAAAAGTGGAGAACTTGGACTAATTAAACAATCCTAGACACGGTCACCTAAGGGACGGGACTCGGTAACCAAGGCCTTTTCACACCGTGGGTGGTCATAATGGTCAAAAGTGCAAATCCCGTAGTAAATCTCTAGTAAGCTAGGTGGACTCAAGGTAAAGGACCAACGAATTCATTGATTTAGGGTCATTCTACTAGATTAAAGTCCAAGACTCGGTTTATACAACTAAAAAGGGAAAGTAAACACTTGCACACTAGCCTATAAACCGGGTTTTCGAAAACCATTTACACACAACGAAACACAAAACCAAGACTCAACGGGAACGAAGGAAAAAGAAACAAAAGCAACAAAACACAGCGAAACAAGGAGAAACAACACATAAACAAAACAAACACCACCCCGATCTTCAAACAAATCTCCAAATCCACCACAATCTTTACAAAGCTCCTCCCGAGCACACATCACCACAAATCTCCTCCATACTCCGCAAGAGGTAAAGAAGAAAAAGGGATAAAGACGATACCGGAAGTCTTGAGAGCTCTCCAAAGCTAATGGCGATTAGGAAACCTATAAAGAAAAGAGGGGGGCAAAACACACAACAAAACAAATATACGACACAATGACACAAAAGGAAAACACACAAAAGGAAAATCTTTTTGATTTTTGTTAAAAATTTTCAAATTTTTAGGGTTTTTAAAGATTTTTTTGGAAAAACTACGAAAATAAAACTAACTATGCTAGAATATCGCTCCCCCACACTTAAGTCGAGCCATGTCCTCATGCTCGACCGTAGTGCATGGAGCACAAAAGAAAAGAAAAGAAACTACGAAAATAAAGCTAAAAATCAAAAATAAAGTGGAGAAAATGGTAGAATGTGTCCGGCCGGGGTGTAGTCAAGTCACCATGGGCCGGGACAAGAAAAAGATATGGATGGGGGAAGAAATAAAAAGAAGGAAATAAAAGGAAATGGGAGGGGAGGACTAGGTGTAATCAAGTCACCTAGCCCGGATTCCGCCCAAATCCGACTAAATCCTCAAAAAGAAAGAGTGAAAAACTTGTAAAATTTGGATTATGAAAATGACTCTCGATGTAGTCACATCATCGAGAGTCGGGAGCAACCAAAACCAAGGCCTCGAAGGCCACCATGACAAAGGGGAAGGGGATAAACAAGGGGAAAACAAGCAATAAAAACGGAAAAGAGAGGATAGTTGCCGTACCGTACGGTTAACAACTCACTCGCTCCATCGTCTCATAAATCAATATAGGCACTTGCTTGTTGTCGATCTTTGCTATCCCGCTTCAAGCTTGATAGAACCGCAAGGTAGAGGTAGCAGTGGTGTGAGGGGGTGGGATTTGATGTGAATATCGGTCTAAAGTGAGTAGGAAATGAGGGTAAGGTATGGAAATGAGGGACATGGGTTGCATGATATGTGCAAGGAAGGTAGGGAGGTTGGGTGGGGGTATACAATGGTTGGGTGGGCTTAAATGTCGAAGAAGAGGCACCAAAAAGGAGTAGGGGGTCATCCCGGTCGGGATGGGTGGTCCCGGTCGGGATGACATACCCGTCCCGGTCGGGAAGCCTCCTTCCCGATCGGGATGACACTCCAGTAAACTCGATTTTTGGCACCCTCATCCCGATCGGGACGGCCCCATCCCGACCGGGACGACATATCCTTCCCGGTCGGGAAGGGTCTTCATGACTCCCATGACCCCAAAAACCGTCTCCCTCACTCACAATCCAAGCTCTATCACTAACCACTCCTTTCTAGGAGTCACCTTCACTTCACCTATCACAATAAACTCAAAATACACATCAAATTCACTCCCTCACATCGCTCATCAAAATACCAAATTAATTACAGGAGCTTCACAAAACTACAAAAATCAAGAGAAAAATCACACAAACACAAACACAAGTACTCTAAAGAGGAGAGGAGGGGAATATACAACATGACGGTTCTTTAGGGACTCCGTCAAACCTAGGATGGTGGACTCTTCTTCAACCGTAGCCCTCAAGGGCATGGAGGAGCAAGTCGAACGCGCTACCGACATCATAATGTAGGCCCAAGAAGCGCTCGAGCCTAGCTAACCTCCACGGCCTCCAAGGTGGAGGCAAGAAGTAGGATTTCCAAGACCCAAAATCATCATTCGTGTTGTCCCCGGGGTCTATCCATCCTACGAGCTTCACCGACCTCTTCCTCCCTAGGCATCTCCTCCAATCACAAGCAAGCTTCATCTCCAAGAAACAAGGCACAAAAAGCGGTTTTGGCCTCACTTCCTCGTTGCACACCCCCACACTTTCCTCAAGTTGTGGTTCCCCATCTTCATCATTAGGCCCCACATCATCTTGGAGAAGAGGATCGAAACTTCTACCGGCGGTTTCAATCTCTTCCAAGTCATCTTTCGGTGTACTAGCAAGGGGCTCTTGATGCTTGTCCAAATTATCGCACAAGGGCAACTCGAGGCTAACAACTTCACCCAACATCCTCACAAATTCCACCAAACCATCCAACTCACCATTCTCCTCCAATTCCTCACCAATGTTGCTTTCACCAAGGGTCATCTCCTCATTCGTCTCTTTTTGGGTAGATGATTGAGGTTCTTCAATGCAAATTTCTCTATCAAAGGGAACTACATCGGCGGCTTCGTGATTAGGTTGCTCCTCTCTCTCAAGTGGGCACCCTCCATCTAAATGTGATGCCCGGGATAAAGACATTACGGTTTGAACCGCTAATGCATTTAAATGAGCATCCCTCGCCTCGTTTTCTCTTCGAATTTGGGCCATTAATTCATCTTGTTGTTTTCGCAATTGAATGGCCGATTCTTGAAGGCTCCTTTGCATTTGAAGAAGTGATTGAAACTTGTCCATGTCGGGCAATTGGTGATCATTGGGGTCTTGATAATCTCCATGATAATCTTGATAATCTTGATGACAATCTTGATAATCTTGATTAAACATGGTGTCTTGATGATGCCCAAGGGGTGGGGCATCATAATGTTGGTAGCAAGGTTGGGGTGGTTGGTAGTATTGTGGATCATGGGGTTCATATTGTGGTTGGGGTGGAGGGTAATATTGTGGGTTTTGGGGGTAATGGCTTCCATATAGTGAATCTTGATTGAACATGGTGGGTTCACATTGATAACTCGAGTAATAGTCACCATGATCGTAGGATTGATAATCGTTCACTTGTTGGTAGCCGTTTTCATAGCCTTGAGGATCATACCCATCTTGATTACCCCCAAGAAGCTTGATTATGGTAGGGGGACGTCATGTCATACCCTTGGTTCATGGAAGAAGAGGAGTAGCTCATAACGGCTCCCGAGTGTGTGGAGTTTAGATCAAACCCCATGCTTGCTCGAAAATCATAGTCCATACCCGGTTGGAAACCACTCATTCTAGCAACCGTCCGTTAAAGCGGCTCTTAATCGCAAGAAGAAGATAGTCACCACCTCTAAGCATAAACTGTAGACTAGGAACAAACGTGAGAGTCTAGTGCTTTTTGGGCACTAGACAAGAGAGAAATAAACCACACACACACACAAGAAGCAAGGTAACCAAAGAAAAAAGAAAAACACAAAACACAAGACAAAGCCAAGTAACTAGGAAAACAAAGTCTAAACTAGCACCGTCCCCGGCAACGGCGCCAATTTGATGGCAGGGATTTGTCGTGGAATCCCAACCGCCAAATAAATAACCGGCTATTCCTAACTTGGGTAGATAGGGCAAGTCGGGTCGAATCCACGGGGACGGTAAGAGGCGTCTAGACTAGGTCGACCTAAATACGAGACTAAGTCAACGAGCTAAACTATAGAAGGATAGAGGGAGAGAAAACTAGGCTAAGACTAAGAAAACAAACAAGGAAAACGGGCTAGGATTAGGTCGGGGTCAAAGGGGTAACGAAATGGTCAAGGAGGGAGCTAGAATGAAGGAGGTAGTAGGGTAATCTAGGTCGGTCCGGGCGGTCGCAACTTAAACCGACCTAGAGGTTCCTCATGGAACCCATTTTGGCAACACACATGACAAACGGGGTTCTAGCTCGCTATGGCCTAGATCAAATCCGGGCGGTCGCAACTTAGACCGACCTAGGGGTCGTCCTCACCGGGCTCTCGCAACTTAATGAGGGAACCGAACCCATAACAACTAACACCCACAAGGGAAAGGCAGGAAAAACAAGCAATCTAACTTACTTAGTCATTCAAGCAATTCATCAAACATGTCATATGCATTAACCAAGAGGAAACCCAAATCTTCCACCCACATCTCCAACAAACCCTTAATCACCCAATTAACACCCTAATCACCTTACTAACCCTAGCAAGAACACTACTCTAACATCATCAAACTAATTCTAACACTAACAAGATGAACCAACACAAACAACAAAACATCCATAATGAAACTAGTGAAAACAATGAAATAAGAACAATAAAATGAACAAAGATGCAAACTTGGATGAACAAGCAAGGATTAAGAGTAAAAAGGAAGAGAAGATTATACCAAACTAGTGAAGGATGCAAAGATGAACACTTGTATATAAGAAAACCCAAATAATTCCTCCAAGGTTGTCAATCTTGGATAGATTCTTCAAGAGATCCAATAATACAAGATTAAACTAAGATTAACTACTAATTACCGACTAATCTACACTAATCTAATCTAATCTAACCTAAAGTAGTCTAGGGTTTAAGGAGAGGTGAAGAACATATGCTAAGATAGTGTCTTAATACAAGAGGGGGGTATATATAGGGTTACAAATGGAAGGAAGAGAAGGCAAAAGTCACGCGGGCAGCAGAGGCGAAATCCCGATCGGGAATGGGCAATCCCGATCGGGAAACCTCACTTTCCCGATCGGGAAATCAGGGACCCGGTCGGGAACTCTCTCCAGTGGCCGTCTACTTTGTGCACTTCATCCCGATCGGGTTTTAGGCCTTCCCGATCGGGATGGGTCTTGTAGGCCTCCAATATGATCTTTTTGGTCCCTCCTTGCTTCACATGGACTTCTCATCGATTCTCGGGACTCGGGATCGGGTCTCGGAGGCTCGGGATTGGGTCCCAAGGTCTCGGGGTCGATTCCAAGGCATCGAGTCATCGTTCCTTTATCTCGCTGGCTCCAAAATGTGTATGTATAGAGTCGGAATCGCTCCAACTCTTCCAAATCGGTCTCGGGAACCTGAAACGAACTAAAGGAAGCATAAGAAGCCCCTAAACCGCTCCCAAGGAGCGATTCTACAAGGAAAATGGGACCAAAACACTATGAAAATAGGCACTACAAACTACACTTATCAGTAACCGTTAATCCATCGTTACTATTCTTTTTATTTGTTAGTGTGTTTCAAAATCAAGAATGACGACGGAAGATATGAACCAAGTTCGTGAATATTGGTCTCAGAAGTGCATAGAGTTGATGATGTAGTACGTTTGTGACTTTTTTAATTTTTGTGGTTTGATATATATATTGTAGTCATATTGATAGCTAGACGTGGGGCATTCTATTGGAGATGTTACTTAAGTAGTTGGAGGTGTGGATTGGTTATGGATTTGGTTGTGCTATTTAAACATTGCAGTGATATGATTTTGATTTTGGTTTAATCAAATTGTAGGGAGGTGCTGCCCAATTTTCGACAAATATTATAATTGGCGTGCTTTGATTTGTTTTTTATATACCATTCTCAGAGATACAAAAATTCAATTTTGTAATTAAAATCAGTAACATTTGTCACCAGTTTCAAAATATAAATAAATGATGAAATGACATGCCTTTGGAACCGCGTCTAAATGATCATAGGTTTCAATGAGGTACCCTTTGGAACCGGTTGTGAATTGCAACAGGTTCCAATGAAACACCCTTTGGAACCGGTTGTGAATCACAACAGGTTCCAATGGTATACTTTTGGAACCGGTTGTGAGTAATTACAGGTTTCAATGGTACACCCTTTGGAACCGGTTGTAATTATAATAGGTTTAAATGGTACACCCTTTGGAATCGGTTGTAATTACAATAGGTTTCAATGATACACCCTTTGGAACCGGTTGTAATTACAATAGGTTTCAATGGTGCACCCTTTGGAACCAGTTGTAATTACAATAGGTTCCAATGGTATACCCTTTGGAACCGGTTCCAAAGGGCATCTATGGAACCTTCTTACAACCGGTTCCAAAGCTCCGGACCTAAGGAATCTGTGGCAGTAGAACCTTTGAAAAAAGGTTCCAAAGGGTAGTTTACAACCGGTTCCAAAGGGTAGTTTTCTACTAGTGTTTCAAAAATACAAAAAAGTCAACTCCTTCCCTATTTAGGCTCACCCGCCTGATCCACTCGATCGAGTGAATCCACTCGATCGAGTGGAGCCACAAAAACCGAGCAGGCCCATTTTTTTAGGGCACTTGATCGAGTGCACTAGGGCCACTCGATCGAGTGACCTTAGGTCGTTGGGTTTCTTCTATAAATACCCCATCAACCCACCACATTTCACAATTTTTTTAATTTTCATCAACTTTCAGCCAACTTTACATGCAAAAGCACCCCTCATTTTCAACCCTAAGTCCCCCATCACAACACACTACAACTCTAAGCAAAACCACACAAAAACCGAGCCTTTATCCCTCGATAAACCGATAAAATATCTCCATACAAACACACATACCATCAACTTTTCCTACGTATCTCGACGTTCCCGCGCCTTTGCCGCCATTTGACGAACCGTATTCCGAGAAGCAAGAGCATGTAGGTTGAGGGTGTGACATTCAACACCGACATCTCCTTTCTCTTTCTCGTTTTCTTCGTTTTTTTCTTTATTTATGTTTATGTACCTATATATCATAATTAGTCGATAGTAACGACATTATTACTAATACTAACATCTAACATTTTATTTATCGCATCTAACCGCTAACTTTGTTTATTATTTATTTTTGTCATATTAATATTAATACCGCGTATACATATATATAAATCTATAAACCGTATTCAGGTTAAACCCGTTTAACTACGACTATTGCACAAATTCCGTTTAATCCCTTTACGAGCCGCGATAGTGGTGGAGCTCTTTCGAGGAGCACCGCCCTAAGCACTCAAGGGCGTAACGCGATCGTGATAGTACGTAGTTGAACGTGTCTAATTCCATTTTTAAGGATCGGTGCGAAACCCGTTGACGCTAAACCGAGCATCACATAATCCATAAGGATTATTAAAGATGACGTAACGCGGAGGGAATTAATTTTGTCCCAGTCCGATTCAAAACGATTTTCACATCACCTTTTTCAAAGTCTCCGATAACGGTCTTGTAATGATAATATGCGCATTACGAGTACCGAATACCGAGTCAAATATAAATCACGCTATATTTATATGTGATTCGGTTGATTATCGATTTTAAAAGAAATAAGAATTTCGTATAATTCATTACGAAATTGAGCAGTCGCTCGAACAGGGAGCACTCGACCGAGTGCCATAGCCACTCGATCGAGTAGCGTCCCAAAAACGAGGTAGAAGGGTCTGTATGAGGTCACTCGACCGAGTCCTGCCCATGACTCGATCGAGTGGTCCGACGTATACTAGAACGACGGCCCATGCAACATTGTTTTTTGCCTCGTAAAATATTTTACGACCACGGTCGACGCGTGTAAAGACTATCACGTGTTTGCATCTTTTCTAAAACTAGTATATTTTATTTCACCTTCACGACTTTGATCAATGTCTCCTATGATTAGTTATGTGTCGACGACTCCTTAGTCGTATCCGATGCACAATTAATCTAGACACCACTTTTTGGCATGATAAGTCGAGACAAGGCATTGAGGTTTGGGATCGAGCTTGCATCACGCTTAGGTCCCATACGCGGGCGCGTATTAAAATCTCCGTCCTTCGTTTAGCACACAACATAATGTGTGTTTAATCGAAGTTTGTCCAATTTTCCAAACTTACGATCTTGTTTGTATTTACTATATACGGGTCCGTTCATATTATTACTATTATTATCGTTACTCCTTTTCTTTATTCGCTATCTTTGTTTTGGCCGGGTTGTATTTCCGCCCGTGTAACTTGTAACCGATTTATTTTGCCTTGCTTTTATTTATTTGCATTTTACCGTTTATAAATGAACCATCGCATGCTAAATCACCTCAACAATAATCTAGATGCATTAAAATGACGTAGCAACCCATTCGATATTTATATCTTGTAAAACGTTGTTTGCATAACATTTTACCGGATTACTAACGCGCATATTAGAAAGTCGAACGATGTCTTAGTAGAGACCGCTAAGTGCGGGCGGGGTTGGGTGTCCTTACACTACTACAAAACTCTTGGTTTCTTGACGCTTTGAAGGTAGGTTCTCGATGCTTTAAAGTGTCGTAAATTTAATTCTCGACGCTTCCAAAAAGCGTGGAGATTTTGGGCGTCAGGAATTCTCGACGCATTTTTGTGTCATCTTTCCCGACGCATTAAAACGTTGAATATTGTATTCACGACGCTTTTTTCTGTCACCACATGGTACACTACAATATGCAACCTCGACGCTTTCCTATGTCGGTTTTTTTTCCCGGCAAAACTTTTTCTAATGGCGGGACTTCTTCTAATAAAAGTGTCGAGAAATAATAATATAATATTCAATTACCAACGCATTGACATGGTAAATGCGTCGAGAATCTGATTATAAAGAATATATTAATAATATATTTTAATCCAACATCTAACTGCTTGCGATTGCATATATATGTTTGTCTAATAAGCGGGACTCTACATTTCCTGAATTTATATCAATAATACACACATCGAGTTTTAACAAACTTCACATGCATGTGTAAATTATTACAGTATTATACTAGCTTACGTACATACATACAGTTCTACAACAATCATATGCACAACATTATCGTCTAGTTTTTTCAGGCAGCAACTCTGGTATGATCTCGGAAATATCCTCCAGCAAGTCCGTAATCGGCGGCTACCTGCAATAACAACAAGTCAATTACCGAACTTATTACTCCACCTCTCCCACTACAATTGTTTACTTTGATCTACATCAACTTTTAACAACTACAAAATCTATATAGTTTAAGTTTCTTGATCACCCAAATAAAATGAAGATTTTGCTTTTAGTAGCATGTGTGGTATAGAAAGAACAAAAATTTGGGGAAGAAGGCATAATGTAGAAAATAGGCGCATCTGAATCCCTATTTACAGCAACTATAACTTTGGAAGCTCACATGCCTGTTGTGTTGTATAGCTCCAGAGACACCAAAAGCCATATATATTTCTGGCGCAACGATTTTATCTGTTTGCTCAATCTGATTCACAAACAACAGAAAAGGGAGCCTAAAGACGAGTAGACGACTCTACGTGTAGATTGCTTAAATAGACTATAAACTGTACTATGGAGTATAAACTAACAAAGAAATGATAATATGCACGTCATATGAGCATGTAAATGGGATAAAGAGAGAATGTAACTCATATAGCCATATTGGTGTTGTACCATATAACATCTTACTTGTAGTTCATTGGGAATGAATCCAACATCAAGAGCAGCACGTTCGCTCCAACTATGTGAAAGTGGAAAAAATAAGAGTTATATTATAAACTTCGAAGCAATTTAAAGGTAATTTAGATCAATCAAACATGGCAAACTTTACACCTCTGCATATAGTAGAACTTAATGGTCGCAAATGATAATGATTGAACAACAAAGTCAAATGGGGACGATAAATTTCAAGTGACGGTAGTATGATTATGTAGACATAAAAGGGAACCTGATGCACCAAGTTTCTCTGCAAGTTGCTCTATCATTTTAAAATTCTCGGCACTTTTTAGACCACGTCCTCTTGACACTACAATGCGGGCATTTCCAAGATCTGAGCGGTCTGTATCTTGAGAGCTTTGCTTGACATATCTATGTTTGTCTAAAACATCTGCAAAGGAGCCACTTAACAAATTATCATAACGTATAAGAGCTCCTGGAAGGTAGAAGTTGAGTGTTAAAAAATATTGAATTCATCATCAAAGAAATTGGATTTAGACAAATATGCACTTAACAAATAAATAGTACTTCGATTAATCGATTTAAGCAAACACCATTAATCCCTTTGCACATATGCTTCCATGAGAGCCCAAGTACAAAGAATAAGTTGATAGAAGCAGGTGAGATATCTATCATGATAACCCTACCCACCTCGAACTAAAACTCTAAAGGTTCTTTGTATTCCAGCTGCAAGCATATAATGCCCAGAGTACTATATGACGTACTCGTACATTAGTGAAGATATGAAAGAATCAAATAAGGTTCTGGTGCAGATTAGAAGGAAACAACATTCAATTAATTTATGAAACCAGACCTTATCACACCTTATCAGTTTAAGAAAACACATATTTTTGTTTAAGACGGGCATATGTGTTAAATACAGAGTAGATATATGGGACAAAAAATGAAATGACCAAAAACTTGTCTCATCATTCTATATGAGATAGTACTTGACCCATTTTTTACATAAGACAGATATGGTCGTCGTAAGGAAACCGATCGGAAAGAAATAGCATGAACAAACAATAAAATATTGTTTGTTATTCCTTTCTTTAAGACATTAGTTTGAAGGAGGGTCCTAAAGGAGAAAGCAAACTACCAAGTGCAGATAGAATAAATAGTTTGTCTAGTAGATCTGGCAAGTTTTTATTTAGCGAACCTAGTTTAGAACGACAACTCTATAGTTTTGACTGAACGATTCCACATAAATATGGCTAAGGAGGAACATGAAACCGTGAACTGGAAACTAAAAACTCGTGCTTTTTCAATTGAAATAGAAACGGGAATATGTGCAGCATAGAAATGAAAGTGCCAAAGTGTTTGATTGTGGCCGACTGGCCGATGTAAAGACTACAGGGATACCGGATACGTGCGTATAGAACAGGTCATGTTCAATTAAGGTCGTTTATGAACTAACATACATTGTATGATAATCTTCAAATTATGTGCTCGCAAGAATATTCAACAAGGATGTAAAAGAAGTACCATAACAGTGATGCAGAATGGTGAGCAATGAGAATCATAGATGTCGTAGACTTCTTGACTGGAATGAAGTAAAAACATCACCAAATGCAGCCAGGCCATCCTCCATGAATCATGACAGCTATATACGAAAGGCGTGTGGCAATGACGTCGTAAATATAAGTGACTATTCCATCAGTATGAATGTCTTCATGAACCTTACTCAATATCGGCACACAAATTTTTTTTTAAATGATTGCTAACAGTCACTCAGACAGCCACCACTCGATAGTAAACAAATCAATTTAGAAATCTGAAAATAAGAAAATTAAATAAGAAATTATAAAACCAGAATCTACAGAAACCAACTTAGTCTGTTTACATAATTTAAACAATTTCAGATATGGCAGACTGACAGCATACAAGGAAATATAATGGAGCACAGAAACAACAGTTTTCCAATCGAATCCACAATTAGCTGAGGCAATCAATTGAAAGTCGAATAATTTGAAACAATCCCACCTCCACCACCGTCACAGAAAACACATCCCAATTCCCAACTCTTAAGTTGAGAAGACAAAGCAGCAAGCAGCACTACTAGATAAAAAGGCTAGAAAATCATCCTCAAGCTAAGCAAGTTTGAATTAAAAGCATAAAAGGATATAAATTGTCTTAAATGCAAGGAGCTTTAGATCTCAATGTCTCATAAAGGAACCTTTAGAGTTTTGAAGAGAGCATCAAATATTGATATTGCCTGCTATATTTATGCTCGTATTATCGATTTCGTCTTCTAAGCGCTGAATATCAAAGAGCTGAATATTAATCGGATCTGTTCAATTCAAAACATATCTGCCTTCGTAATAGAATCATGACCTCACTGTTTAAGAGATGTTTCAGGAAAGTATATCATTATAGCAAATGATATGTGCTAGTGCTCAGGGTCTAGGTAATTATTTGATAAAAACTTCACACGTAAGAAATAAATGAAATCATTTATAGAAGCTGATTTACACTACAAATATCATGCAAATCAGATCGGACGTGAAGATACTAAAATTTTACAAGGCCTAGCCAACATCAGTTCAACATATTCATCAAAATGATAAAAATAACATCAACTTGCCTCAAGATCAGAAGACGAAATAGGTTCATCTTCAAGAAACAACTTAGCCAATTTATCATCAACCTCAGAGACTGTTTCTACTAACTCGTGCCGCTTTTCTGCCACTAAAGCTTCCATGTTCGCTGGAATTTCCTCCGTAACAATGTTTTTGCTGAAAAATATACAATTTGATGATGACGAAGAACCCTTATATTGAGAGTTAACAAGTATCGTTGATGAAACAGACAGGATACATACCCACTTGAACCATGGAAGTAGTAAGCTTTTTGTTTCACAAGATCCACAAGACCCTGAAAATCTTCTTCAAGGCCAATTGGTACTTGAACCGCAACATTATGATGCTTGAACTTTGTCCTAGCCTAAAAATGGGAAAATTAATTAATGAAACGTAGAATGATATCATCACAAACATCATAAATCGAACAATTACAGCCTACAAAATAATAACAGGAGCAATTCATCAAGCGATAATCAGCCGAAATCGATTTCAGTAATAATTGTATAAAACGCAAAATCTAACCACTACAGTCTACGAAAAGCAACATAAACGATTCATCAAGGATACACAAACAAAAAAGCCAATCGATCTAAAAAACAAGTATTAGCTTCAACTCTCTTCCTCACTTTGATGATTTGTATAGTACGGATGCCATTGTTAATTTAAGAAAGATGACAGCTCCCAAAATAATAGATCAATTAGAAATGATTAGGGTTTATAAGAATTTACCTGGATTTTTCTTAATTGTCTTCAAATTATGTGAGACTGATGTGGTTTTAAATGGGGCGACGTGAAGGTGGGTATCCGATGAAGCGGGTGAAACGGCGATGTATTCGATGAAGGGGGAAATGCGAAGGAAATCGAAATGGATGAGAACAATTCAAGATGAAAATGATGAAACTAACATAGATAAGCAATTAAAGGGTGAACAGTGGAGGGATGAAGGTAGGGTGGTAGGGTGATTGAACAATTTTGGATGAACAATTAGGTTTTCAATTCATTTCATCTGGAGGGCGGTTTTTGAAAATATTAAAATTAAAAAGGCACTCATTCGGTATATTTAGGTGAGGTAGGGTTATATTTTTTATTAAAATAGCTCGACGCTTACAAAAGCATCGGCCTCAAAGTGTAGAGATAATAAGGTTTTTGTAGTAGTGTTAGTGGGCTTCCCAACACGTACCCTCACCCCTTACTCAGAACCTCGGTTTCCGGATGCCCAAAACCGTTGGCGCACGAGAGTCATTCAATGCACGATAACCGGTAGTGAAGGTATCCGTATCGCAATGCAAAGGGACGAGCCCAATAAACTCTGGAATCGAAATGGGCTATACTTTGTGTATGGTCTATAACGATATAGAGTGGGCTCGAATGGGCCCGAACTCCCACAAAGTTCGGTGGCGACTCCTAATTCGACTTAAATTTCAATTTGATCCATTCTCATATGGAGATTCATTCGCCTACCCAAACTCGCGCGTGGCCGCGTCGGGGTGGACCTACGTCGTGTCGACAATTTGGCGACTTCGTTGGGGATTAACTGATGCGTGACTTACCATCGGCATCCTCAGGGTGAGACTCGAATAGAAATCGTTTGACTAGTACAATACGCGTTTTAGTTTTATGGTTCATGCATAACCCATATTTGCCCGAGCCGGTACTGGTGACCGACGTCCCACTATACCATGATATACTCCGACTTGGATATGTCAAAGGTGTTCATAGCCGATTCGTATGGGTTTCACGGCATGTTCTTAGCTCAACTCGACATAGGAAGTCCGTCCCAATTCTCGTCTAGGCTATGTGCACTGGTATATAGACCCCATTTAGACCGACCGAGACTTAGTGTAAAGCATACATGGCGTCGTTATAATGCTTGCGTGACTATGTGATACTTGGTTTCCGTGTCGTTTTCAAAAATCGTCATTTCAAAAAATGCATCTTTTCAAAAATATTCAAATTTCAAAAGCTGGAAAGCTACCGAATTTAGGACTCATGATTTTACTCAAAATAGCCTATTTCTAGCCGGTATGCTACCCATTTTTTCAACTCAAAAATATTTTCGAACTTTCAAATTTGTGGCCCGATACACTTTCTGATTTTCGAAAAATCGGGCCCTTCCCGAGTTTTTTCTCGGAATTTCCAAAAATCACCTCTTTTTAAACCTTCCTCTTCTTAGGACTTCCCATTTTTAGCAGTGTCAGGTCGCGTCGTAAGAAGTCGAAGTCTTTAGCGTCGAAACTCCGTCGATCCTACATCACGAGTTTCCTCCCTACCCCGGTCCGCCTTATGTGTCTAAGGCAAGGCCCACCTACGTAAGACATACTCTTACAAAAGAGAGCCCGATTACGCACTTGAGTCTAAGAGTCTGGGGAAACCTCACGTGGACCTTCTTTCGAGCAGGACTCGGCCCACATAGCCGAATCCTAAGGAAGGCACACTGTTCGCGAGTCACCCGTCTAGGAGTCTTTGTCAAGTCATTTTTTTAGTCTTTCCCCTGCTCGGGATGTACTATTTTGATTCCGAGGTCCGTGTTTGGTTTCTGATTGCACGGTGTTCTTACAGACTGGCCACCGTCCACCAAGCACAGCCGCAAATTGGAAGCATCTCTGAATAATCTGAGGGCCTCCGTGGATGCCATGGCCGCCAAACAAACCGACATTGATGCCCAACTGACAGAAATGAGGGCTGGTCAAGTTGCTATCGTTGCTCGTATGGCTGCAGTGGAGCAAAGGACTCCTAATACCGAGGCTACTGGGCCTCTAGCTGAACTAGTTAGCGCGGTGCGCCGACTAGAGGAACAAGTTCATTTGGCTGGGAGTAACAATATCCATCGAGAGAATAGCCGTGAGTACTCCCGGTGAGTGACAAGTTGTCCGCGAACCTGAATCTCACGGGCTTACCCATGTTTGAGGGGACCGAAGACCCGTTACTACATGTACGGGCCTTCAAAGAATTCATGGCTATCAAAGGGGTAGATTCTTCAATGTTCAAGAATCTTTTTGTTGCATCCCTCGAGAAGCACCCGCGGGCCTGGTACTATAGGCTAGACCCGAAGAAATACCCAACTTGGGATGATGTGGCTACGGAATTTGCTCGGAACTATGCTGATAACACCGAGATCCAGACCACAATGTGGTCTCTAGAGGTTATTGCCCAAGAACCTAAGGAAGGTTTCACCAAATACCTTCAACGCTGGAGGGCCGAGAGTGTGAAACTGGTCGATAAGCCCAGTGAGAAGACTTTAGTGGAGGCCTATGTCAAGAACCTCCTCCCCTCCTACAGGGTCCACCTTCGGTATGCGTCATACCCAATTTCACCACTCTTACTGAAATGGGTATGAGAATTGAAGATGATATGAGACTATAGAACCTTACTAAGGCCTTTAGCAAGGGATACCAAGGGGCTTCCTCGTCCATTGCCAAGCCCCGGCTGCAACCCGCAGTATCTTTGACGCGGTTAATCTACTAGATGCCTCGTCCAAAAAGAATACCCCTCCTAGGGTATTCACCGATATAGGGACTACCTATACATATGCCTTACAAAGGCTATCTTCCAAAGGCCTAGTCCAACCGATAGGCCCAACTCCTGAAGTTCCAGTTGAAAAACGGTCCAAAAGCTACAATGCCCAAGCCTATTGCCAATACCATCGGGGCAACGGGCATGATACCGAGAAATGTTGGAAGTTGAAGCATCTGATTCTAGATTTGATTGAGAGCGGGAAAATACCGTTACCCGGGGACAAGCCAAGCAACAAAGACAACCCTTTTAGCTCTCATGTTATCTTCACCGGAGAAGTGATCGACTGTTCTCACCTTATCTCTCCTTTTATCCCACAAATCAATGGGATCTGGTTCGATGACGAGGAAGATTTGTACCTTACCAAAGGGGAAGCTGTCCCTATCACCCCCGAAGAAATCCGAAAGGCTAAGTCCAATGTCTTAGCCAGTAACCACCTCGCCAATACCGGTCGTCCTTACCAAGCTACTAGCTCTAAGGACGTCCCAATCCCGGCAACCGCCACTGAACCTGCCAGGACGGAAGAAGCTATTGAAGAGCCAAGCACCGATACGGCTCTTGTCAAACAACTGAAGAGGGCTCGGGTTGACCTCACTATATGGCAACTCTTGGTTAGCTCGCAAGAACATCGAGAGGCACTTACTAAGGCTCTCGACCAGATCAAGGTCGACTCCCTGGTTACCCCTACTGAAATGGTAGCCACCATCATGCCCTACCTCAAGGGCAAGTCCAAGGAAGAAGGCCCATTAATCACCTTCTCGGAGTCCGACCTACCACCGTTCGGGGCTTCTCACAATCTGGCCCTGTATATCACGGTAATTTGCCGGGGAAAGTATCTCCCAATGACCCTAATTGATGATGGGTCTGGTGTGAATGTCCTCACCCTAAGGACTGCCAAAGCCCTCGGCATCACCGAGGCCGACTACATACCGACTGCCCAAACTATCCAAGCTTTTAATGGAAGCCCAAAGTCGGTTTCTGGGGCCGTTAAGCTGACAATTATAACGGGTCCAGTTGAAAAGGAGCTAGAATTCCAGGTGATCGATGTCACCTCCTCTTTCAATCTGCTTTTAGGAAGGCCATGGATCCACGTCGTTAAAGTGGTGTCCTCCACTCTTCACCGAAAGGTCAAAATGCCCCTGCAAGACGGTATTGTTACCCTGGAGGCAACCCCTATGACTGTGGCTAGCTGTAATGCCATGGACCGTACGGACCTTTGGAGGTTCGATTTTGTGGGGATGATTGAGGAAGAATACCTTTTCAGGCCCTATTTCACCACGAGCATCGACACGATGCTACAAAATTTGGGGTATCTACCGGGGGCTACTTCAAGGCCATATCTTTCAGCTGGGAAGATTATTGAAGTCCTGAACGACGGGGAATCTCACTTCGGCCTAGGATACGCTGTGACCCCGGGAAATGTGGTCCGAGCAGGTATTGAGAATGCCTGCAACATCATCAAGGGTACCTACTTGGGCCCTTATAGCCCAAGGTTGACTGACTATTTCGTCACACTGGTGTTTGGGGCTGTTCAAGTTGGTTTCTACCAACCAACTATCACATATCCCGAGACTAAACTAGCTCGGGAATGCAACTATATTCCGGATGACATATTCGCCCTCATCCAATCTGAACCCAAGGAGGGTGCTGACAATGCTGAGCCCGTGCTGGGGCTCCTGTTTGGGGAAGACAAGGCTGTCCTGACCCCTAAGGAAGATTTGGTGAAACTGATCCTTCGAAGCAATAGGCGATCCTTCAAAGCTGATCTCAGAAGTCGGTGATGATACTGGTAAAAGAGCATGGAGGAAGACCATCAAGTGGACCGACAGCCAGGGCCAAGTCTACAAGTTGACCACCGGTGAAGGAGACATGCCGGACACCGATTCTGAGTCTGAGTCAGAGTTTGAGTCTGTATTCGAGTCTAAGGGGTCTGGTGCTAGAGTCCAAACTATAACCCCCTCCCTGTAGTCACTACCATTGGAGCCTCAGGGTCTGTCCCGAAGGCGCTCCCAATCCCGCCTCTGACCAATGATCAGATGACCGCTCTCTTTGAGCTGTTTTTCAGGTTTTCTATCAATAATAACGATAACCGTTCTGCTTACAACTTGCCTTATTTTCAAAATACTTTCAATTTCAAAAATATTTTATGCGATGACATTGAGAAACCCGACGAACAGATATCCTTACCTCCGCATCTTATCGAGCAGCCAAAACAGAGGGAATCCCGAGACCCGGTAATCGAGGAAACCGAGTCTATCAATGTGGAAACAACCTTAGAGCCCCAGATGCTTAAGATAGGGTTATCTTTAGATCCCGAGGAGAGGCAACAATTCACAAACCTCCTCCAAGAGTTCAAAGATGTCTTCGCATGGTCCTATAAGGACATGCCGGGGATAGACCGGGAAATAGCCGAACACCGTATACCCATCAAGGATGGGTGTAAGCCGGTGAAACAGAAGCTCCGCAGAATGAGACCCGAGTGGTCTCTCAAAGTCAAAGAAGAGGTCGACAAGCAGTTCAAAGTCGGCTTCATACAGGTGTCTGAATATCCAGACTGGGTCGCAAACATCGTGCCGGTACCCAAGAAGGACGTCAAGGTGCGGGTATGTGTATACTTCCGGGACCTTAATAAGGCCAGCCCAAAAGATGACTTTCCATTGCCACACATCGACATACTGGTAGACAACACGGCCGATCATGCCCTTCTATCATTTATGGACGGGTATGCCGGGTACAATCAAATCAAGATGGTAGAAGAAGATATGGGTAAGACCACCTTCACTACGCCTTGGGGTACTTACTGTTATACCGTCATGCCATTCGGCCTCATTAACGCCGGGGCTACTTATCAACGAACCGCTACGACCTTATTGCATGACATGATGCATAAAGAAGTAGAAGTTTATGTGAACGACATGATCGTCAAATCCAAAGAGCGGGATGGTCACGTTACCGCCCTAAGAAAATTCTTCACCCGACTGCGTAAGTACAACATGAGGTTAAACCCTCAAAAGTGCAGTTTCGGGGTAACATCAGGCAAATTACTGGGCTATATCGTTAGCCAACGCGGCATCGAGGTCGACCCAGCTAAAATCAAAGCCATTACTGAGATGCAACCTCTTAAAACCGAAAAGGAAATGAGGGGATTTCTCGGGAAAGTCCAATACATCAGCCGGTTCATTTCCAAACTGACCATGGTGTGTGAACCAATTTTCAAGAAGCTGAAAGTAGGGGAACGGGTACTATGGGATGACAAGTGCCAGGTTGCTTTCGACAAGATTAAAGATATCCTGTCTGCCCTGCCAGTCTTAATGCCACCTCAACCTGGCTTGTCTCTGTCGTTATACCTGACAACGACCGAGACGGCCATGGGGGCTATGCTGGCTCAGACAGTTAACTCTGAAGAACGGGCTATTTATTACATCAGCACAAAGTTTTTAGAGTATGCGTGCAAATATACCATGCTCGAAAAGACATGATTAGCTCTTGTTTGGGCCACTAAGAAGCTCCGACATTATATGCTCAGCTACGAGGTTCAGGTACTGTCCAAAATGGATCCAATCAAATACCTCTTCGAAAAGCCCGTTCTCAACGGAAGAATTTTTAGATGGACTTTAATGTTAGAATAATTCGACCTTAAGTTCGTTCCACTAAAAGCTATCAAAGGCCGGGTGGTAGCCGAATTTCTTGCCGATAGTCCCGTAACCGAGAAGGGCACACTGATACTTGGTTCTTCCCAGACGAAGATATATTCCATACTGACACCGAAACGTGGGATCTATATTTTGACGGGGCATCCAATTTTCGAGGATTCGGGGTCGATATTCTCCTAATATCACCAAGAGGGGAGCATACGCCGTTATCCATCAAGCTGGATTTCGACGTGACTAATAACGCGGCCGAGTACGAAGCATGCATCCACGGGTTACAAGCGGCCGCTGATTTAGGAGTTACAAATCTCCGGGTTCACGGGGATTCATCTTTAGTTATCAATCAAGCCCTTCAAAAATGGAAAACTCGGAATGCCAATCTTGTGGCTTACCAAGCGCGAGTAAGGGTTCTAGAGAAGGAATTCCAAAAGGCACACTACTACAAAATTAGTCATAGACATGACCTAATAGACATGGGTTAAAAGAAAAACCCACATCTATTTTTAATAAACATAGGTTATTTAAAAAAATCCATGTATATAAAAGAGAATATACATAGGTCAGAATTAAAATCCATGTCTATAAATTTTAGACATAGGTCAAAGTAAAACCTATGTCTATAATATATGAATAGATGTAGGACATATGAAAAATCCATGTATATTAAAATAAAATTTAACTATACCTTCCACCCACATACCCATGTGCATTGAGATGAGAAACCCAAAAAAAACCAAATGACCCATATAGAAATCCAAACACCCTTCAAAACCCATTCTTGAATTTCGATTTACGCCATCATTACTACAACTACATTAGATCTCCTCTTTCACTTGCCCATTACAATTACAGTTTCCCGCATTCTAGGGTTTTCAATTTCATTCATTGATTCATTCAATTTACACCACGCTCCAATTCCTGCAATTCGCTCTCCATCCATTTAGTAAGTTCAAATCACTTACGGACTGATCATTTCATTTTCAATCGTTAATCTTCTAATTTGTTGATGAATTTATGTATGTGTGCTGTTGATGTTTTTGCTCCGGATTCCATTTTTATCGATTTAGTAAGCTTAATTTGTCGGTTGAATTAGTTACGTACTCATGATTTGATGTTCAATTGTTAATCACATCAATTTGCGAAAAAATTGATGAATTTAATGAATGTATGTGAAGGTTGGAGAAGATAGATCTTGACAAGTTGGGGCCTCAACTCAAGTCACAGCGCCATGTTGGTGGTCAGATGCAACAGAGTAATGCCGCCACCAGTGCGGCCGCTCTGTATGATCACCCCAGTGGTAGTGCTGGTGGCGGCAATGTTGGCGATGCTGTCATGGCACGATGGCTTCAGTCGACAGGATTGCAGCATTTGGCATCTCTCGTGGGTTCTAATCAATTGCCTAATATGCTTATGTAGGTATAATTGCTTGTCCGTAACCTGCATTTTAGGTGGTAAATGATTTGCATAGAAGTTATTTCATTCCTGTTCTTTTCAGTGTTGTTTGAATGAATGTAATAGTGTAATTTGAATTGTTGCAAAAAATTTCGATGCGTTTGCTTGGTGACCTGTTTCGCGTTTGCTGAGAATGTGATATTTACTGCTAATGTGTAGTACATATAACCTCCCGACCTCATTACACGCAAGAGTCCATGAGGTACTAGGATAATTTTGATGTTAGTGTACTTAGCTAATCATCTTGCATGCATATTCTCGGTTTTTCTCGGGCCTGCAGCACACCAGTAGAAGACCCAAAGCTTAGCGCACAAGAGAAAAGGTTTATCATGGAAGGCAGCACCTTGAAGGAACCTAGCTGTAACCGTGATCCCTTGGAAAATTAATTTTATCTAAACCACCAGTCTGGGCTCTCATAATCTCTCAGTTTTGCCACAACTGGGGCACATTTATTCTTCTCACATGGATGCCAACATATTACAATAATCAGGCATTACTTAGAGAAGCAAGTACCTATCATGCTAATTTTCTAGTTCTCCGTAATTTGGGAGCAGCTCATTGCTGTTTAACTTTTACTCCCTTTTGTTGCAACAACAAGTGTCCTAGTTCCTTTTACGACAAAATTAGGAAGATAAGAAAGTGGATGGAAATGTAACTTTGTGAAAGATATTAGAGGTCAGAAACTACAGATAACATACAAGGAAAGAAGATTACGTGTAGGAGTTTAATAACAGCCAAAACGTTTATCAATGGACTTGGCTTATTCTAACTCATCTGCTTTTGTAGGTGTTGGGGTTCAACCTTATGGAATTCGGCCTCTTTTGTGTATTGCCATGGTTGACTATGGCTATATTTGCAAACATAGGAGGCTGGATTGCGGACACACTTATTAGCAGAGGCCTTTCTGTGACGTCTGTTCGTAAGGTAAGCATAGCGTAGATAGTTATTCAACTCAACACCTGCTTTCTACTATTGTCTATGTTGCCTTGAAAACATAAAGCACGCTAAATTCTGATTATTAGTCAACATGTCACCCGGTTATCTGTCTATACTCGATTACAAAGCTTTTTCAGATACTGTGCTATATTTAGTTGATAAACATGGCATTGTAGAATAACCTCGGCAGGATGTTGCCTTCCATAGTTGAAAAATGTTCATCAATTACCGTTTCATGTTTTACGTGTTGAAATAGCTTGTTGAAGGGTGATACATAAATTTTACTGATCATCCCGAGGACGTAGTTATGACTTATGAAAATCACAACATATGGTTCGTGTTATATTGACCATCTCTGTGGCTTATATCATCTGTCTCCAGATCATGCAAACGATTGGATTTCTCGGCCCAGCTCTCTCTCTTTCAGTTCTAAGTCGAGTCAAGACACCAGGTTTAGCAGTGCTCTGTATGGCATGCAGTCAGGTATATTTCTTGACCTAGTTTCTTACGAGTTCCGTACTGTATCAATAATTTTTCATAGCCTAGGCAGAGTTTTTCGTAGTTGGACGTTTGACAGATTCCAACCCTTTTCTCGATCTAAGGAACTAGTTTTCTTACCACTTACGAAGTACTTAACATCTTTTTTATTAATACAAGACGTCGGTTTTAACTTTGAAGTGTGTTGAACAGGATTACTCATAGTAGTATTTATGTTGTGTTTGCTCAAGCTGAACGATGAAGACGACTAAACACTTTCTTTGGTGACAGGGATTAGATGCATTCTCACAATCTGGACTATATTCCAACCACCAAGACATTGGTCCACGTTATTTTGTGAGTTATTCTCCTTTCATTTTGCCTCCATATATTATGTCACGTTTGCTCGATACTGTAATCTTGCTTTGCTCCATTTTAGAACATGGTTTTAAATTTGCAGGGTGTGCTGCTGGGGCTATCCAACACAGCTGGAGTTCTTGCCGGGGTTTTCGGAACAACTTCAACCAGCGAGGTATATGCTCAAATCACCCGCTTATTACATTCCCATATGTGTTGTCGACCTCCCTATATCTCTGTCCATATCACGTATGCCACTTTCTTGCTAAATGCAGTCAGAAAACATAAATTATATTAATAGTATACAACCATTGTATCATGCGATATACCTTCAAACTAGGAATTTATGGTAAAAAGTTAGCATTTTAAATTAAATAGTTACAATATTTTAATACGAAAAAATGGTAACTGTTTATCTGAAAGTGACAACTAGCTAACCTAAACTAAAATGGTCACTTTTTACCATAAATTGCAATTTTTTTACTATTGTTGCATGGTACAACGGTTGTATACAATAATTAGTTGCGTGAAAATACTGATTCCATCTAGTCCACTTTCGACAGTCAATTCTGTGACTTTTTTTTTTTCATTTTTCACTTGTTTGCTGTTTTATTATATAACACGGTCATACTAACATACAGGAAAACAGAAGGACGCATGATATACGTAGAGAGACGATGCAACTAGAGAGACAATGTAAAGGGGTGTCCAAGTGATCATCGCCACTGGAAAGGTATGGTTACTCAACTCTACCTTTCTTATTAATCACTTGATCACTTTTGTGCCTTGTCTCTACATGCATTGTTCTTCACGCATTCTTTGTCCATTCCTTTTTAATTTATTGAACAAGCATCGAGGAATGCCTAGCATTATGCAACTAGATTGTGTTACTTCGTCACTTCAAACTTTTGGGAGTACGTATGCTTGGCATGACATTCAAGGATATGGTACAGAATCCTACCTGATCCCTACCAATCCAACTTTTCTTCTAAAAAAGTCACAAGGGAGGGACGCATGATATACGTAGAGTAAAAGACTATACAGGGAATGTTTAGTGTGGAGTTTGATCATAGTGATTGGAAAAGTCTTACTTAGGCTTCTCTATTTTTTGTTTTCGAGTTGTTCCCTGCACTGTATCTTCATTTTAGATAAACGGATCCTCATGTCTAAAAGTTGAATTATGCTCAATCAAGCACTCGGACACGTATTTTTAATATGATTAAAATTTATAACAGGTGTTGTATTAAAATTTCATGGTTTTGGACATTTATCAAATTAACACTTAGTAGGCTCGACTTGCTGCTATAGAAGTATTGGAGACCGTTCATCAGGTAGGAATAGATGGTATACTCTTAGAATCGTCGGTTTTTTTCTTGTGCTCAGATCGTGTTTAAGTCAATCTTTTTGTTTACATTAATGTGTTCTTCTTTGTGATTTTTTTCTCTTTGCCTTTATAATTTACATGTACGGTTTACTTGTATATTGGCTGCAAGGCCGCGAAATTTTTTGAAGGAATTTGGATCCAAACTTTTGCAAGGAGGTACGCGTCTTTTTTCTTCTTCTTCAAGTTTTTCTTTTATAACTAGTTACAACAAGAACAACACTATCCCAATGCCTTGAGGCTCCTGTGAATATGTCGTTCCCCTTGAAGTTCTACCCTATTGTTGCTGTGTTTGATTTTTCGGCTTAGGTTTTGTTGAGAGCATGCTTTTCTTAACAAATGCTTTGCTATATACCTTGCGTGTGAGAGAAATAAGCTTGTTTGGTATAATGGCTTGATCGATGTGAATTGATGCTTGTTGCCTTGTTGGTTCTTGTTTGAGAGAAAATTGTTGATGTCGGTATATATGTTGCTATAGTGTGCTTGTTAGTCGGGTAACATGGAATGTGGCTATTACATAATGAAGTACATGGTCGACTTAATCACTTCTTCTAATTTGAAGGTAAAGCACATCCACATCTTCACTACGTTAATCAAAGTATTTATGATTTTGAAGTACTCGTTTTCAATTATATTCTCGATTTTTTGTAAATTATATTGAAATTGTTGCAGCACTTCAAAGGACTTGCCATGTATTCACAAGAAGACATCGATGAGGTTCGCAATTCACGGGCTAACTATTATCTTCAAAATTAGTTCGGAGAAAGGTTAAGAGGAACATCATGAGCAGTGGTGTCTTGATTCTAGTCGCTTTATTAGAGCATGTTTATTAGGTTCGGGTATCCAATTCAGATTTTTAATTAAGTATCTCTATAGTGTGGAAGGAAGAGAGATAATGTTTTGTGGCTGTAATTGATTATTTTGTTATTAATAAAATTTAATTACCAATTTATGTTGAAAGTAGTGCGCCTATTTCATTTTTTTTGTAATTTAGCAGTTCAATAAACATAGGGCGCACACAATAACCTATGTATATACTATGACAATAAACATAGGGCAAACAAATAACCCATGTCTATATTTATAAATAGGCATAGGACGTACAAAAAACCCATGTCTATTCTTTTTATAGACATGGGTTATTTCTTCCAACCTATGTCTAATATAAAAATAGACATGGGTTATTAGAAAACCTATGTCTATGTTTTTGATAGACATCGGTCGTACTACCTATGTCTAAGTATTTGACAATAGATGTCACTCAACTTAACATGGGTCACGAAACCCATGTCTATTGGTGAAAACGACCCATGTCTATTTGATGTTTTGTAGTAGTGGTAGAATATATCTATCTACCATGGGAAGAAAATCAGTTCGCGGATGCACTCTCCAAATTGGCATCCTTACTAAACATCCCGGAACATCTGGCCAGTATGCCAATCTGCGTCGAAAGACGGTCCGAGCCGGCATATATCAACGCCATTCAAGATATCGAGATAACTGACCCGGAACCTTGGTACCAGGCTGTTCTAACCTATTTGACGACGGGAGAATATCCTCCGAAAACTGAAAACCGGGCCAAGAAGGCCCTGCGAAGATTGGCCACCCAATTCGTTCGTACGGACGATGGTCAGTAATACAAAAAGACGGCACAGGGGGCTTTACTCCTATGTATCGACAAAACGCAGGCCGAAAAGGTGATGGCCGAGATACACGACGGTGAAAACGGCCCGCATATGAACGCCCATATGCTAGCCCGAAAATTCATGAGGCTCGGATACTACTGGAACAGTATGGAAACCGACTGTCTGTCATATGTCAAACACTGCCATAATTGTCAAATTTTCGCCAACGTTCAACATATGCCATCATCCCTACTGTACACCATGACATCATCACCATGGCCATTTTCGACGTGAGGTATTGATATAATTGGAAAGGTAAACCCTTCCGGGACGGGAGGTCACTGTTTCATTTTGGTGGCTATCGACTATTTCACCAAATGGGTCGAAGCCGAGTCATACCGGATCTTGAATGCCAAGCATGTTGCCAAATTTATCCAAAATAAGATTATATGCCGGTACGGGATCCCGCACGAGTTCATCAGTGATCACGGGACCCATTTCCAAGCCGAAACCGCTACTTTGCTAGCGAAATATAAAATCCAAAGGCATACATCTTCGCCTTACCGTCCCCAAACAAATGGAGCGGTAGAGGCTGCAAATAAAACAATTGTCACCATACTTAAAAAGATGGCTGATAATTATCGGGATTGGCCCGACAAAATACCCTTTGCCCTATGGGGGTACCGGACATCGATTCGTACTGCAACTGGGGCAACTCCATATTATCTGACATACGGAATGGAAGCAGTCCAGCCAGTCGAACTGGAAGTACCATCTCTCAGAATTCTGCTAGAAAGCCAAGTGCCCGAAGCGGATTGGGTTCAAGCTCGATATGAGTCATTAGTTCTTCTGGACGAACGGCGGTCTCGGGCCCTCAATAACATCCAAATATATCAAAAGAGGATCCAACGGGTTTTTAACAAAAGAGTTAGGCCCAGGAATATCAAGGAAGGGGATCTGCTTCTTAAATCGGTCCGTGCATTACTACCGGTCGACCCGAGAGGAAAATTCAAACCCAATTGGGCTGGGCCGTACCTGGTAAAGAAGGTTCTATCAGGAGGAGCAGTGATACTGACAGACATGGACGGGAATGAATTTGTCAACCCGACCAACTTGGACAAGCTGAAGCGCTACTACCCCTAAACCTTGTCTCAATGTCATTTGCAAAATTTATTAAAATCATTATTTTCAAAATTTATAAGCAAGTAAATAAGTTAGGATTATTCATCCTACTATCGCGCATCTCGAACTAATAGTCTTGGTGTATTTCGAAATTGCAAAAATTTACGCCCGAACTACGTTTGGTTTGATTCCACTAACTGTGGATACGTGGGCAGCCCCTCAAAAGGGCACAACCACCGCAATGACGAAAGAGACAGGAACGGTTTTACTAATAAAATGCTTTTATTATTCAAAAAAGAAACCGATAAACTCGATATTTCCAAATTACAAAAAGCCACGAAAAAAACCCACAAAAAATAGTAATAATATCCAAATAATAATAATAAAAGGAGGCAATTATCTAGGGCATTTTGCCCTTGCCTTTGTCTTTCGGGTCATGAGGAGCCCAGGGACATCGAGGCGGGGGCGAGCGTTCCCGGATGACAAGGGGAACCTCCTTAGCTCGGGTCCGCTTCTTTGACAGTAGGTCTTAAGCTATTGTTACAGGCTCAAGTCGAGCCCGTATGTGCTCCGGCAACCTATCCCTGGGACCAAGTCGGTCCTGGACTGATAGTCTAGGCCCCAGTCTCCTCTCCAAGTCTGTCTGGGGGCTCACTTCCCCCCGAGCACCTCTAGCACTGGACCCCCCAGTTCGAGTCCTAGCTTTTCCTCTCTGACCCGACATTAAACGGACCAGTGTGGCCGGAGTCTCGCCTTCATCGAAGAAATCCCTGTTATCTTTAACTTGCTCTCGCCGAAGCAGGTCGAAGGCTTCATCGACCTTCAAGGCAGCACGAGCTTCGGCAGTCTCCGCTTTGGTCCACTTCTCATAAGAGTTGGACACCCAGGTTGAGTGAAGCGACTTGGGAACAGACTAAGTAACTCGGGTATACCACCTTTGTATCCAAGTGTCGCACATAATGTCGGTCAGCTGGGTAGGTTCACTCACAACTGCCTCGTTCTCCGGGATACACTGAGACCAACCGTTCTGCCTAAGTATGCGGTCGGGATAGAGGTGAACTGTCTGGCTGACGGACAAAATAATCTGATAGTGTGCCTTATCTCTGGGCGCCAAACCCGTCCGGGCATAAATGGGCCACCATGGAACCACACATCGAATCAATGGACCGCGATGGAATGATAATACTTCATCCAAATATTTTTGGTCGATAAGGCAGGATGAATCAGTAGCCTGTCTCCTCGTCATCACTTGGTTAAACCAATATCGACTCGGGTCGAGGGGAGGCTCGATAATCGATAACCTCTCAAATAGCCAGAGCTGAAAAGAACACAAAACTCATGAGATCTCGGGACGATTTATACATCCGCCCAGGGGCACTCGGTCGAGTGCTTGGGGATCACTCGATCGAGTGACACCCCTGAAACAGAACAACGGGCCTTTTTACGAAGGCACTCGATCGAGTGTCGGGGTGACTCGATCGAGTGCCCCCCATCCCCCGTAGCGGGATATCGCGATATAAAAAAAATCAAGAAAAAGGAAAGGAGATATACCTGCAGCAGACGGGTGCTCCCAGTCAAACGGGCTGACTCGTCCTTTTTGCGGTTGTCCAAACCCTGAATGATCTCCCCCGTAATCAACCACGCAGGACTGTATTCCGTCTCCATTAGGTCAGCAATGACAAGAAGACGAACGCTGCCCATACATGACAACAAGTCCAGATAGCCTTCAAAAGCATACACATGAAGCATTCAGAAAACGAATGCCCTGCGACTGTGAATGGGCAAAACCCGGATATCGTACGGGTTCATGAATTTCTCAGCCAAGGCAAGCAAAGAAATAGTATCCCCCTCAATCATGCGGGATACTTCAGCATGGGAGAGCCCTAAAAACTCCCGTAATTTCCTCCGGGGGTCTCGAACCGAGAAGGGGACAGCGGGACGGAGCAGTGGGTTTCACCCTCCTATGGCGGCAATCTCCTCAGGGAGAGGACAGATTTCGCCCAGAGGAAAGGCGAAAACGTGGTAGGTATCGTTCCAGTAGGACAGACAAGCGTCGAGAAAGTGGCGATCCACGTACATCTGGCGAAACGAGAACAATTGAAATATGCCCGATTGCCTTAGGGCTACCTTATTCGCGTCCCTAAAGTGGTGGGACCAATCTTGCAACATGCCATTCAGGCGCTCAATGCCCATAATTAAGTTTCTTGAAAAAGACAAGTTTTTTCTTGAGGGAAAGAAGATTTGAGAGTTGTGAAGAGAAAGAAGCCAGGATGATGTATTTATAACATCAAAACCCTGGTACCGAAGATGTCTTAGCCTAGTGGTTAGGACTAGGTGCTCTGGGACAGTAGGTCTCAGGTTCGAATCCCCCTCCCCCTATATTGTAATGCGACTAAGTGCGCTTTTCGTTGAACCAAAAAAAAACATCAAAACTCTGGTGGCTCCCCTGCTGCTGTGCCTCCTTGGCCCAAGCGGGCCTAGAGCATACAGGCCCGACCCTTGTCTTCTCCTACGGGCATAAGAATCAAGTCATCCCGAGCAGTCTTGTCAATTTTCAAAATTATAAAAAAAAAATATTCTAAAAGGTTTTTCCCGAAATTTTTAAACCATCCAAAATTTTTATTCCCCAGCACGAGTCGTGTTTTACCTAAATGTTGCATGCAAAACTTTATGTAACTGATACAGGTACAACTCGAGGCTTCAGAGGCAAGTCCCCACACAATTCACATATCTCCCCAGCGGAAAGTCTAAAGACGACATTTTCCCCAATTTAGCACGGGATGGGCCCACATACATGCACACCCGGGACTTATGCGACTTGTCCAACTCCCCACGGAGCTATCCCTGTTAGCAAGAACTCAAGTATGATTTCTGTCTTATGGCTGGCGAGCCCTTGCACGCAAGTCTAATGGACTATAAACGACCCGACCGAAAGTCTGCCAGGTCTTAATCCCCGATTGGCCAAGTAGCTACTATTAATGAACTATTCTCGAATGGGATATTTGAAAAATACCTAAAACTTGAACTATCGATGATTGAGTTGATGATTGAATAATTAAAGTGGTCGTACGTTTGAAATTGACTTCAATGAAAACTGAAGGAGTTCTCTTTGGATTAGAGAAGGAATGAAATAGTGTGTTTATAAATAATAACAAAATCAATGAAAAGACAAAGTACAACAAAAAAATAAAGCTAATAAGCTGAGATGAAAAATAATCATCTCTCACTTTACAAAATGAAGATGCAGTCACTATATGACATCAGTGATAACAAAATATAAACAAAGGCATGCATAGATACTAATATAGTTAATTCCATCGACCATTGCCTATCCTCATACTTGTCTTCTCTTCCTTGCCCACCTCCACGAAAAAAATGCAGTAGTTATAAGGGCCTCACCTCCTATGTCTCAGAAATGAATAGCCAATTGAAAGATTTAACCACACATTTACCAACCGCTCTTCGTAGAAATGAAATTTCTATACTAAAAAAACAATTCATAAAAAAATTGGTGTTACCCTTAACAGTATATAAAGAGGCATTAAATGTTTTAATATCCAACTAGACACGCTATCATACCATGAAATGTATGAAGTAGTAAAAACATGCATAAGAGCTAATTGGCAACTACCAATAATTAAGTTCGTACTCAAAACCAATAAAACCAGACCTAGTAGCTACATATATACTATCAAACCAACGATATCTGACAGTTTGATAACTAAACAATTGGATGCTATATTAGTATGCTCAGTGCAAGGAGACGTCATTAAGAAGATCACGGCAAGACTCATGAGAGTTCTTCTGTCCACTACCGATGAACACCAACGGTGCTTTAGCTCATCATCACGTACATAACAATGTGTAGACACTCGCATTTGACTGCTAGTGTTTATAGCAGTCTCCAACAAAACACCCGATGATGATCGGACGCAAACGTGCTCTAACGCGCTCGAATATGGGCTCGAAATCAGTAATGACCGGCATGGGCTATTAGCGGGATACAAATCTCACAAAACTGACCTCAAATTCACGCCCAGTGGGCCGTTTCCAATAAAATGAGACTAATTTGGGCCAAAACCGACACCAAAAATAAAAACCGTCTTTTAGCGACCGGGTCAAAACCCGGTCAAAGAAGAATCTGTCACATAAAGTCAACCAGGTGCGCTTCTAGAAGATTGCGCTCAACATTCCTTTCAAAAATTCAAAAAAGTCAACTCCTTCCCTATTTAGGCTCACCCGCCTGATCCACTCGATCGAGTGGATTGGCCTCATTCGATCGAGTGGAGCCACAAAAACCGAGCAGACCCATTTTTTTAGGGCACTCGATCGAGTGCACTAGGGCCACTCAATCGAGTGACCTTAGGTCGTGGGGTTTCTTCTATAAATACCCCATCAACCCACCACATTTCACAACTTTTTTTTCATCAACTTTCAGCCAACTTTACATGCAAAAGCACCCCTCATTTTCAACCCTAAGTCCCCCATCACAACACACTACAACTCTAAGCAAAACCACACAAAAACCGAGCCTTTATCCCTCGATAAACCGATAAAATATCTCCATACAAACACACGTACCATCAACTTTTCCTACGTATCTCGACGTTCCCGCGGCTTTGCCGCCATTTGACGAATCGTATTCCGAGAAATAAGAGCATGTATGTTGAGGGTGTGACATTCAACACCGACATCTCCTTTCTCTTTCTCGTTTTCTTCATTTTTTTCTTTATTTATGTTTATGTACCAATATATCATAATTAGTCGATAGTAACGACATTATTACTAATACTAACATCTAACATTTTATTTATCGCATCTAACCGCTAACTTTGTTTATTATTTTTTTTTGTCATATTAATATTAATACCGCGTATACATATATATAAATCTATAAACCGTATTCGGGTTAAACCCGTTTAACTACGACTATTGCACAAAGTCCGTTTAATCCCTTTACGAGCCGCAATAGTGGTGGAGCCCTTTCGAGGAGCACCGCCCTAAGCACTCAAGGGCGTAACGCGATCGTGATAGTACGTAGTTGAACGTGTCTAATTCCATTTTTAAGGATCGGTGCGAAACCCGTTGACGCTAAACCGAGCATCACATAATCCACAAGGATTATTAAAGATGACGTAACGCGGAGGGAATTAATTTCGTCCCGGTCCGATTCAAAATGATTTTCACATCACCTTTTTCAAAGTCTCCGATAACGGTCTTTTAATGATAATATGCGCATTACGAGTACCGAATACCGAGTCAAATATAAATCACGCTATATTTATATGTGATTCGGTTGATTATCGATTTTAAAACAAATAAGAATTTCGTATAATTCATTACGAAATTGAGCAGTCGCTCGAACGGGGAGCACTCGACCAAGTGCCATAGCCACTCGATCGAGTAGCGTCCCAAAAACGAGGCAGAAGGGTCTGTATGAGGTCACTCGACCGAGTCCTACCCATGACTCGATCGAGTGGTCCGAGGTATACTAGAACGACAGCCCATGCAACATTGTTTTTTGCCTCGTAAAATATTTTACGACCACGGTCGACGCGTGTAAAGACTATCACGTGTTTGCATCTTTTCTAAAACTAATATATTTTATTTCACCTTCACGACTTTGATCAATGTCTCCTATGATTAGTTATGTGTCGACGACTCCTTAGTCGTATCCGATGCACAATTAATCTAGACACCACTTTTTGGCATGATAAGTCGGGACAAGGCATCGAGGTTCAGGATCGAGTTAGCATCACGATTAGGTCCCATATGCGGGCGCGTATTAAAATCTCCGTCCTTCGTTTAGTACACAACATAATGTGTGTTTAATCGAAGTTTGTCCAATTTTCCAAACTTACGGTCTTGTTTGTATTTACTATATACGGGTCCGTTCATATTATTACTATTATTATCGTTACTCCTTTTCTTTATTCGCTATCTTCGTTTTGGCCGGGTTGTATTTCCGCCCGTGTAACTTGTAACCGATTTATTTTGCCTTGCTTTTATTTATTTGCATTTTACCGTTTATAAATGAACCATCGCATGCTAAATCACCTCGACAATAATCTAGATGCATTAAAATGACGTAGAAACCCATTCGATATTTATATCTTGTAAAACGTTGTTTGCATAACATTTTACCGGATTACTAACGCGCGTATTAGAGAGTCATTCAATATCCTAGTAGAGGCCGCTAATGTGCGGGCGGGGTTGGTGTTCTTAGTGGGCTTCCCAATACGTACCCTCACCCCTTACTCAGAACCTCGGTTTCCGGATGCCCGAAACCGTTGGCGCACGAGAGTCATTCAATGCACGATAACCGGTAGTGACGGTATCGGTATCGCAATGCAAAGGGACGAGCCCAATAAACTCTGGAATCGAAATGGGCTATACTTTGTGTATGGTCCATAACGATATAGAGTGGGCTCGAATGAGCCCGAACTCTCACAAAGTTCGGTGGCGACTCCTAATTCGACTTAAATTTCAATTCGATCCATTCTCATATGGAGATTCATTCGCCTACCAAAACCCGCGCGTGGCCGCGTCGGGTGAACCTACGTCATGTCCACACAATGCACATATCTCATTAACCGAAATCCTACCATTAGTTGAATACATGTAAGATTTTATTATAATAGTAGCAATTCAATGACTAAGAAGAAATAACCACGTTACATTAGTAAGACTACTATTACCGGCTGTAACTAACTAACTAACTAACTAACTAGATCAGCTAGTGAAAATAGGGCCTAAGTGAAGATCAAATAGTTAAGCAAAAGGTAAAGGTTAGATGTGTATGGTCAGGCAGCCAAAGGGTTGTCTTCAAACATAAAGCTCAAAAACTCTAGTCCATATATAGCCTCATCATTGCAATATACTATCTTAAGTTATTAATTGATCAAACATAGAATATATATGTGGTGTCTGCAAGATCTACTGACATAGTAATAAGCCATCAATTAGGATATACCAGACCACTTCAACATTACTCAGGCGCCCAAGCCATTACAGCAGGAGGAACTGACTTCTCCCCAAGAATTGGTAACGGGTGCAAACTCATCATACCATACAGCCAATACAACATAGACAGTTTTCGAACAAGAATATATAATTCGATGAAATTGTAAAACATGCGTAAATAGAACTCTAAGACTTAACATCAAGCCCATAAAACTCGAGCCTGATAAGTGTTGGATAGTAATTTAGGATTAAGAATAAAAAGATACAATTGAGGCCCTGATGCGAACAAGAAAAAGAAGAAATTCAACGGAATCGAAAAAAATCCTAAATCACCTACAAACCATAAATTGGAGATGTGGTGTTGCAGTAAGCGAAAGATGTGGTGTATTACCCCCACTGACCGGTGAGAACCTGAGCAAGAACCGGTGAGATTTTGTGAGGGATACAATGGAGGAGCGAGAAGAGGAGCAAACACAGATGGGAGGAGGAGCGTAGACAGGCGGACTGGAAGCAGGTGAAGGACAAACTGAAAACAGGCGAGGGAGGAGGAAGGAGGAGCGATGGATGGAGCAAGGGTTTTGGAAATCGAAATGGAAGGAGGGTGTACGGTGTATCGCGTGAATAAGGAGACGGAGCTGTGTACTGGAGGTTTGGCTTTGATTTAATTGATTAAATTAAAGACACAATTTTGGTGAGGCGTCAGTTTTGAGAGAGGGACGCCGCACTTTTCATTTGTTTTTAAGTGAGGCGTCGTCTTTGGATAGACGCCGCACCACCATTCTTTTATTAATTTTAATTTTAAAAATGATTCACTTCACTACTTTTACTAAAAAAAAGGAAAGTTATTTGCTGTTATTTAACTAAAACGCCTCAAATGAGGAGCAGCAGATTGACATTTTTCTACTAGTGTACATAAGTTATATCTGTTGCACATGTTCAAAATTTATGCATAGTTATAACAGTGTACATTTTGATGTACATAACATAATATCTGTTGCACATGTTCAAATTTATACATTATCAAAGCACTGTCTATTTTGATGTACATAAGTTAATATCTGTTGTACATGTTCAAAATTAGTAAATATATAAAACAGTGTCTGTTTTGATGTACATAACTTGATATCTGTTGAACATATCAATATTTTTAAATAGTTAAAACAGTGTCTGTTTTTATGTACATAAATTTCTATGTGTTGCACATATTCAAAATTTGTACATAGTTAAAACATTGTCTGTTTTGATGTACATAAGTTAATATCTGTTGTGTGTTGAAAATTTGTACAGTAATCAAACCACTGCATGTTTGACACGTGCCAGATTTACTCGATTTGAAGAATAAATAAATGAGTAGTGCAATAAATGTAGTTTAATTTCACCATTATTATCTACTTACTCCCATCTTATTCACATCATCTACTTAGTTTCACATTCATCTCACTCAATTTATTTTTATTTCGTTAATTAAATTTACATTATGAAATTTTTATGCAAGGGGTGGTTAATAAATAATGAGGTTGAAGATAGATTAAAAACTATAAACAACTCAAGGCAGCAGAAGATGCATAATCTTTCCTTCATTTTCAACCAGTATCATCAATTTAACACATATGATAAACAAACTTCGTCAACAACCGAAGTTATGTGCAACGAAGATTGCATGTGGAAAATTTTCGAAAAACTTTCATCTTACGTTGATAAGGCTAACACGGCGATTGTCTGTAAAAGATGGGCGCAGATGTTCCTATTACACTCCGATGCACCTCGATGGATTGTGGATTACAATAGAAGCTTGACAACATTGATTCGTGATGGAATCAATATTGTATTTAGGGGTGGAATTATTGTTTCAAAGAGATGCAGATGCTATCTAACTGATAATGTACATGCGAAAACATTATTGCACAATTATCATTTCAAAACTATTGATTGTAAGGAAAATAAACACTTGGAAACTATTGAGTGTGCTAAAGAAGAAAATAATCTATATATATTGAAATTAATTACATTAGAAGAGTGGAAAGAGTTGGATGAAATATGTAAAATGTTGCGCAGTGGAAATGAATTTTAATGGAAATGAAATTTTAATTCTGATAGATATTAATTACCTTAATTTTTTTATTAATTTGTATGTTTTGTTATACATAAGTTTTGTTAACGTAAGGCATGCATATAAGTTGATAAACGGGTGTACATAAGTTACTTTCTGAATAAACGGGAGTTCCTACCACAACCATAAGTAGACATTACTAAAGTCGCAATAAAAAAAGTATGAATGAAAATCCCAAAACATATAAATGGTTGGCTAATTAATCACTCCATAGAATAGATCATTCAATCATGAAAATTTCTTCTTGGCTATAAAGCATTTTACTTAATCTACATCCTTTTAAATAATCTTTTAATGAAACATGTGATCTGTAATCTTCCTCTTCCGTAGATTCAATAATCTTCAAATGTTCATTTTCTTCAGATCCAAGTTGAAAGATGTGCAATAATCTTCTAGCATGCATATTGTTCGTCAAATAACATCTACATCTCTTGGAAACTTCAATTCCATCCCTACGAACATCAGTCATTCCTTTAATATGAGTTGTTCCCAATCTTCTACTATAATCTATATTCCATCTAGGTGCATCGGACCGTAATAGAAACATTTTGGACCACCTCTTGCAAACAATAGCCATGTTCGCTTTGTCAAGGACGAAAAAGGGTTTAGGGTTGGATTAGGCGTACCCGCTTCGCGGCTCCGCCTAATCCAACCCTAAACCCTTTTTCTTATTCAAGGTCAGTACCCACGCAAGAAACTGAACCCTAAGAGGGTATTGGAGAACCCTGTCGTGGATGTGATTCAAAGATGGGGTACTGCATAAGACGGGACGGAAAAGGGTTTAGGGTTGTATTTGATGTTTTTGAATGATTATGTACATCTGTTATCTATATATGTACTCTATATATTGACTTATACAACAAAGCTACACATATACTGACTTTGAATATAAGATAATTTCTTGTCCGTATTAAATGCCTATACCTACCCCAGCTTGGTTTTTGACTCACGAAGATACATTACTTTACTAGCCCAAGCTTATACCTCCCCCAGTTATACCTACCTTAGTTATACCTTTCCCACCTAGACCTTTTGGATGTCTTTAGATGATTATGTACATCTGGTATTTATATATACACTCTTCATATTGATTTATATATAGTATAGCTACACAATATATTAAATTTGTATAGATGGCTTATGTACAACTAATATAGAAATATGTACAATGTTGTCCTCAGTTGTATTATGTACAGTTGTTCTTTAAATATGTACATCACCTAGTGATCTATATTCTGTACTTTCTGTTTTTCAAGTAAAAATATGATAAACTCCGTACTTAATTAATAATATAATGTATATAACTTATAATTTAACATGGATAACGAGTTGAAATATGAACATCTAATATGAAATCCTTTATATATTAAAGTAAGCACCGGTGCCAATGACGTGACACTGCTTATTGTTGAGCATTTCAGAATACTCAATCCTCATTAACCCAAGGTTATTATGGTAAATCTTTCATGGGAAGCTATTAAAAATTCACTTCAAAAAATTGTATCAATAGGTTTTGAACCCACAACCTTCAAACCAAATTTTAACACCTTAACCACCGCACCATTCCAATATTCATTGTTAAAATAGTATAAAAACAATACATGTGTACTTTATAGGCTTGAGAGAATTACAGAGTAATTAATTCACGTTTTCCTATAATTCACATTTGACACTTATACTGCTTCTCTATATCTAATTAATTGAAAATCTAAATTCAGAAATTAATTTTCGAATAAGTCGTACATCGTTCATTCATTTAAGTGTCATTACAAGTAAAGCTTTGGCCGACATTGTTGTTTATGACGGTTACTAAATAAAAAAAATGTCTTAAACAAAATCTTCCAATAAAAAGTTGTACATAACACCGTGATTATTCACGGGTATTACACTACTCTATTTCGAATTCATTTTGTACATGAATAGTTAAATACTACTCCTATAAAATACTCAACAAAAAAGGTTATAGGAGATCGTTTTGACAATATGTACTTGGACGAGATATATTTATCTTTTACACTCTGTTTTAAACAATTAATAGAGGGTACAAAAAATGGGTGTAGAACTAAAAACACTAAATTAAGTAATGATAATATTTTAGGGTCGCAACCCGACCCGTTGAGTCAACGAAAATTAAAATTGATAAAATATTTATATTTATATATTTCAGTATAGTTATCTTTGGATTTATAATTAAGCAATTAATATTTTAAATTAAAATATACTCCGCAAACAAATTTACAATTTAATACATACGAGTATTTTTTTACCCTTTAATAATAAAATAATTTAAAATTTTGAATTTAATTTTTTTTAAAATATAAACATTATAGTTCAAGAGTATAAAAATAATGCTATACTCTTAAATAAATAAAAATTTGATGAGAAAAATATTTTTTTAGCTTAAATCATCAGTAGATTTTGTATTTTAATTGATGAAAATATGTCGTTCAGTATTTAAAATTACTTTAAAGTAATTCATGGTCAAGCTTTTCATAAAACAAACCGTCTCTAAACTATTGATTCTAAGTAACGTATACTTTTTCTTTTTTTCCAGTCAAATTTGTGTCCACGGACCCACATGAGTTCTTAAACTTAGATACTAACCATACCGTAAAAATATTATTCCTTTAAATTCAATAATTTCACTAATGTACCACGCAACAATGTCTTTCTGTTATACTGCTGATTAATGTTTTCTATATGTTCTAATGACAAAGAAAACACCTCAACCCCGTGAATTTTCACGGGTTAGTACACTAGTTATGTATAATGATGTCCTTAGATGAATTATGTACAAATGATATTTACATATATACATTACATCTAGAATTATTAATATAATTCAGCCAACGGTAATATGTTCTTGAATGATTATGTACATCTGTTATCTATATACGGAGTATATACTTTACATATATACAATTGATTCAAAATGATTCAACCACTGTAAGATACAATGTACAGTGAAGACACAGTATACAATGTACTTGGACAACTTTGTTATTATGGGAAATGATGCTTTTAACGCGTAGAGCATTTAAGAAATAACATTTCCCCAGCTATACAAAGTAATTACATACCTTCCCAAGAAAATACCTTCCCCAGTACAAATTAACGACAGTATAACGCTTGGAGCATTACAAATTAATGACAGTTTTCACATTGACAGTATAAAAACACATCCACACACACACGCAAACACCTACACCCACATCCATAATCCTTTCGTCTATGCTTTAAAAAGTAATTTTTATTTAATTTAATGAGAAATAAAGATGTTCATGGTGTTATTTCATCGTGCACTATTCAAAAAAAAATCTTTAGTTGATTCGTCTTTAGTACCTCAGATGAATTAGTGCAAGTTCAAGTTTTGTGTTGATCTGTTATCAACACAGGGGTATGTGATACCGTTATAGTCCCTTGAATGGTACAAAGCCGTGAGGGTATAGCGTGTCGAATATACCCGGGATGAGTTCCACAGAGGAAAAGATTCCTCGAGGGTGCATATATGTGGCAGGAGAATGCTACAGGAGGTTCTCATGGTCATGGTCCAACCTTCCTTGAAGAATCATCTTCAAAAACTTCAAGTCGTCCAACTGTGTTCACAAGGTACTTTGACGGGCCTATAATGATTTTTGTTTTCATCTATCTTCAAAGAATGAAGTATAAAAATAGTGATCCCGTTCGTATGTTCCCAACTGTGTCGTATTGGACACAAGAGACAATGACAAAGAGGATAAAGGAGGAAGCTAAACTCTCTGGAACATTTGGGAAGGGTTATGTGATACCGTTAAAACATATTACAGTGGTTCAGTTGTACTTGTAATCTTTCGTCTTTGTTTTAGATGCTGGAAAAGGGTTATGTGCAAGTAATATAGAAATATGTACAATGAACCATTGTAATTTGTCCTATATAGTCAAAAACATAAAATCTATGGAGTAGTATTTTAGATTGGTTATGTTCAACTTTTATCAAAATATGTACAATGATGTCCTCAGTTGTATTATGTATAGTTGTTCTTTAAATATGTACATCACCTAATGACTTATATACTGTACTTTCTGTTTTTCATGTAAAAATATGATATAACTTATGGAGTGACTACTCTATGACATAATTAATAATATAGTGTATATATAACTTATGATTTGACACTAGTAAAATGACCACTCTAATATGGATAACTAGTTGAAATATGTACATCTAATATGGAATTATATATAATTATATCCTTAAATGGATTGTGTACAGGTGATATTTACATATATACATTACATCAAGAATTATTAACGTAATGCAGCCCACGGTAATATGTCCTTGAATGATAGAAAATGATTCAACCACTGTAAGATACAATGTACAGTGAAGATACAGTATACAGTGTACTTGGACAACTTTGTCATTATGGTAAATAATGTCTTTAACGCGTGGAGCATTTAAGAAAATACCTTCCTCAGTTATACCCTTTTTAAAAAAATCAATGACAGTTTTCACATTGACACTATAAAAACACACCCACACACACGCAAACACCTACACTCACATCCACAATCCCTCCGTCTATGCGTTAAAAAGTATTTATTATTTAATTTAATGAGAAATAAAGATAATCATGGAGTTATTTCATCACGCACTATTCAAATAAAATCATTAGTTGATTCATCTTTAGTACCTCAGATTAATTGGTGCAAGTTCAAGTTTTGTGTTGATTTGTTATCAACACAGGGGTATGTGATACAGTTATAGTCCATTGAATGACACAAAGCCGTGAGGATATAGCTTGTCAAATATACCAGGTATGAGTTCCCCGGATACTTCCTTTATCGAGGGAATGCAACTGAAATAAACAAATACTTTAACGGGTAATGATTTTTGTTTTCATATAAGGTTGAAACATAGAGTCAATAGCTGCTGTCGATAAAAAAAGGGTTGAAATTGAAGAAAGTGAAAGAGAGTTTCTTGCTAAAACATATAGAGTACTCAATTTTATTGCATTTGATTATGTTATATTAAGGCAGTATATATTAAATCAGAGACTTTTTTAGTGTACATAACATACGATGACTTGTACATAACTTGTGTTAGACGCTAAACGAACAAAAACAGACGAGGAACCGAGGGCGAGAAGGAAGCAGGTAGATTAATACCGAAGGCAATAGTGGGACGGAGGCAACAAACCGTGAAGGCAGCAACGGAAGCAGTGTCGTGGTATGGTGGCCACTGACTTGAAAACTGTATCGGCGCGACTCCGGTGGTTATCGCCTACAATGCCGTAGTTTCCCAAGGTTAACACTACAGCACTTAAATTTGACCACTCGAGTTGAAGTGCTTTGGAACAATTAATTACAGTACCCAGAATATGAAAGAGTGAAGAGTTGAGATATAGAGAGAAGGTTGTTTTCGTTGTTGTGTATTTGAAAGGAAGGAGAGTGTTGTAATTATAGTGAGGAGGAGCCTCAAAACAGCTCCAAAATCACGGTAATTAAGGCTGTAATCTCGCGTAATCAAGGCCATAATCTCCCTTTGAAACTGGACAACTCATGAGTTCAGAATCTTGACATAAACAACACTCACAACTATGCCATGCACCTAGACACCGAATCTGAACAACCCAAAAAACTTGTGTCATGTACCTGGACACCGAATCTGGACAACACCGAAAGACTTGTTTCAAATGCCATCACCCCAACAATCCCCCACTGATGGCAGAAAAGAGAGAGAAAGAAGGAAAAGAGAAATTCTGGGTAAGGAAGGACGGATACTTAGACGTTCAATGTCTTTCGACTTGAATTGACGTATTAGTGAAATGGGGCAACAACTTACTTACTACTAGCGAATATCTTTCGATTTGAATTCCTAATTGAGCTTCGGTTGAGACCCCCATAACACATATCATGCCTTCAAAAAATAATTGTTCCGCAATTTCAAAGTGCAACGCTTTTTAGAGCCATGCGTTTACCTCGGTCCTAGTGAGTGTTCTAGTGAGAGTTACACTCTCAACTAGATGTAAGCTAAACCATCACACACACGTAGGTGGGTTATGGCTTCTCAATAGCACGTCTCACAAGCCATTAAGGACATAGGTCCAACCTTAATTTTTCTACACAATCCATCAAGTGCGTCTCAAAGCACCACCAAAACTGGCTATGGATCATGTATCGCCATAGAAATGTAAGCTTCAGGTCCATCAAGATTCATACTCTAATCTAGACTTAAGGACTTCAGCCCCATTCCCCTCGACGAGTCGAGAACTACTCTTGTCGTTAACACATAGTCTATAGCAATCACTTCATTTTTCAGGAATTGTTTCACCACAGCGTGCCTGATCCGGATATGTCTTTTCTTACCATTGTAGACATCATTCTTAGCAACGCCGATGGCTGCTTGACAATCACAATGTAAGGAGACTGGTGCAACCTGTCCCCCCCACACTTGTATGTCAGCTAGTAAGTTTCTCAACCAATCTGCTTCTTGACTTGCCAGCTCAAGAGCAATGATCTCGGACTCCATGGTGGAGGTTTCTATTCAAGTCTGTTTCGTAGACTTCTATGATATAGCTCCTCCTCCCAAGGTGAATACATAACCACTTGTAGAACTAGTTTCATCATCACCTTTAATCTAGTTCACATTAGTAAATCCCTCTAACACAGCAGGATATTTACCGAAATGCAGACATGAATTAACTGTCCCTTTCAAGTATCTTAGTAAACGTCGAAGAGCATTCCAATGTTCACTATCAGGGTTATGTGTATACCGACTTAGCCTACTAACAGCATAAGCAATGTCAGGTCGAGTACAGTTCATGAGAAACATCACACTTCCTATAATTTTAGCATACTCTTTTTGGGATACACTCTCACCCAGGTTTTTACGCAGAGGTATACTAGCATCATAAGGAGTTTTAGCGGGTTCAACATCAAAACTATCAAATTTCTTCAACACTTTCTCAACATAATGAGATTGACTAAGGGATATTCCAGATGATTTTTTGATCAATTTGACTCCAAGAATAACATTAGCTTCTCCTAAGTCTTTCATCTCAAAACGTGATGACAAAAAATGTTTGGTTTTATTTACAACAAATAAATTACTACCAAGAATTAACATGTCATCAACATATAGGCAAATAATCACACAGTCTGATCCAAACATCTTGGAGTACACACATGAATCAGAATTGTTAGTTATGTAGCCATCTTCAGTCAAAGTGTTGTGAAATTTTTCATACCACTGTTTAGGTGCTTGTTTTAGACCATATAGTGATTTTCTCAATTTACACACCTTACTCTCTTGACCTTTTACCACAAACCCCTCGGGTTGTGACATATAGATCTCTTCTTTTAGGTCACCATTCAAGAAAGCAGTTTTAACATCCATCTTATGAACAACAACATCATGAATAGCAGCCAAAGCAATAAGAGTTCTAATGGTGGAAATCTTAGTCACAGGTGAGTAAGTGTCGAAATAGTCAATATCTTTCTTTTGTGTAAACCCTCTCACCACAAGTCTAGCTTTGAATCTTTCTATTGTACCATCAGATCTCAGTTTCCTTTTGAAAATCAATTTACTACAAATGGGTTTACTACCCTTAGGTAAATCTGTCAATTCCCAGGTCTGATTGAATGCAATAGAATCTAACTCATTTTTAATAGCTTCTTCCCAAAAGATAGCATCAATGGATCTCATAGCTTCATCATAGGTTTTTGGGTCATCTTCTATTAAATAAGCAAAAATGAATTCAAAGAAAGCACAATCACCACAAGCATTTTCAGTTAAAAACGTTGTGATAAAATCATCTCCGAAGTTCTTTTCAATTCTAGGCTTCTTACTCCTTCTAGGTTCACTAGCAGGATCATTAACAGTGCTACTACTAGCATGCATAAAACTATCAACAGGATTAGCAGGCACATCAGACAATTCAGGAGGTGAATCAACAACTTTCTTTAAAGGAAAAACATGCTCAAAAAACTCAGCGTCTCTTGCCTCAGAGATAGAACGATCATTCAATGACATGAAACTATAAGCAACACTGATTTGAGCATAACCAATGAAAATGCAATCATACGTCTTAGGTCCTATGGTGGGCCTCTTAAAACTCGGTTAACCTACTTTAGCCAAACACCCCCACACTTTAAGAAAGCTTAAGTTAGGGGCATAACCCTTCCAGAATTCATAGGGTGTCTTCTCTAATTTCTTATGAGGTACCCTGTTAAGAATATGACAAGCTGAGAGCACTGCTTCCCCCCACATATCGTCAGGAAGGCCAGAACTTAAAAGCATAGCATTCATCATTTCTTTTAAAGTTCTATTTTTACGTTCAGCTACTCCATTGGACTGAGGTTGGTAGGGTGGACTAATCTCGTGAATTAGGCCATTTTTCTCGCAAAAATCTCCTAAATAATTAGAGTTGTACTCACCACCTCTATCAGACCTGACTCTTTTAATCTTTTTGTCAAGTTGATTTTCTACCTCAGCTTTGTATTTGATAAACATCTCTTCAGCTTCACTTTTATTCTTAAGCAAATACACTTTAGTGTACCTTGAGTAATCGTCAATAAAAGTGACATAATAAAATTTACCTCCTCTACCCATAGTACTCTTGAAGTCTGCTAGGTCGGTGTGAATTAACTCGAGAAGATTCGTATGTCTAGTTTTAACCGGTTTACTAGGCTTCTTAGTAAACTTAGCTTCTACACAACTAGGACATTTAGTGAAGACTTCATTGGTTAAAGAAGGAATAAACGACATTGTTTTCAATTTTTTAACCGATTCATGATTCACTTGACCTAATCTAGCATGCCAAACATCAATAGACTCAACGATATAAGCGGAAGTAGAAGAATTATTATTAATAGCAGAAGGGTCAATGTTCAAAATAAATAAGCCCCCACTGAGATAACCCTTGCCCACAAAGTCCCCGTTGCGAGACATTACGACCTTGTCAGCCTCAAAAACAAGTTTCACACCAACTTTGTTTAACAAGGCACTAGACACTAGGTTTCTACGCAGGATTGGGACATATAAAACATTATGAAGGGCAAGAGTTTTCCCAGAAGTTAGTTTAAGAAAACCTTGCCTTTTCTTGTGATCAGCGCAGAGGAGGAGTTACCCATGTAGACTTTTTCACCGTCAGCTACATCTTCAAATTCAGCAAACTGCTCCTTGTTGGCACAGAGATGTCTTGATGCTCCTGTGTCCAGAATCCAGTTAATGGCATTAGCCACAAGATTAGCCTCGACCACCACCGCAGAAATGATGTCATCGTCTGGCTCAGCAATGTTAGCTTGGGCGGCTTGACCACTTTTCTTTTGAGGGTACAGGTATGCTTTGTGACCCGTTTGTCCATACACGTAGCACACCAGATTTGGATTCGGCTTATGGATCTTGGGAACCGGCTTGGTGGAGTTTCCCTGATTCTTCCCCTTAGCACCTTGACCTTTCCCTTCTTGACCCTTGCCTTGACCCTGACTCTGACCCACTTTATTCTTACCCTTATTATAGCCACACTACAACAAAATCACTTTTTTGTGGCGATTATTTCATGACGATTGACAAATCGACGTAACTAATATACTTATACATCTTATAAACGACCACCTATCATAACCAATAACAAACGTCGCTAATAAACTCACGTAAACGACACCTTAACTCCTCACAAATACAATAACCTTATTAAATCAAATTGAAACCTTCCTTTGTAAGACCTAATTACATTTACTCAGCCCCCTTCTCGTTCAACTCGATGGCCTACATAGATTGATAGACTCCTCCGCTTGCTCGCCAACAACCTCCGCCGCCAGCCACCGGCGCCCACCTCGGTTGTCGCTTTTGGTTTGTCTTGACCCTCTCTTCTATGCTTTTCTAAATTCAGTTGCTCTACTCCAAGTCAGGTTAGCTTTAGCGAGGGTTGGAGTGGAAATGGAGGTGAAAGTGATGGCGCATCGCATCGTACTTACAATCTCCGAAGGCGTTCCTAACATCCTGCTCCCCAGTTCCCAATTCATTGATTTGGACCAAAAGCTTCGCTTTCTTTACAATCCTCTTTTGTGCTGGGTTTTGTGTGGTTTTCTTCAAATTTAACTATGGTTGTGGCTGTAATTGGGTGGTTTTGTTGCACTAATGTGGGTAAGATGATGCAAGGAGGAACAAAACAGTGTATGGTCATTTATATGGGTAAACTTGTTCAATATCCAGGTTAGAATTGATGACAGTTGATCGCTTGTGACACCAAGATACCATTTGATGCAACATTGTTGTTATAGACTTATTGGGGAAGCTGTGGCTAAATTTTTTATACTCGAGTCTCGCATTGTAATAATGTTTGGGCTAACATGGAAGCACAAGGAGATGTTAAGACTTAATAGTGCGGAGGATATTAGTTTATGAAGAATATGCCGATTGAAATGATGTGAAAGGATTGAATAACAATATGCTGCTCTGACCACCACATTGGGTTCAGATTGTGTAAGTGAATACATTAAAAGCTCGGGGATAAATGACAAATCTTTCTGCAGCAAAAAGTTCAGTTTGGCATCTATATTTGCATTTGGTTATGCCATTTTGGCAATCAGTATGATTTTATGTAATTCAGGGTCTCAGGCCTCCTGTGAAACTTTCTTATCCAAAGCTGACACAAAGAACACCCATTCATTGTTAAGGCTTGTTGTCCTACTTCCCTCCCGACACATATATATGTATACAGCCCACTATTTTGAATCAATGAATGACGGAATTACTTCCTTCATTCCTTGTTCCCATCTTCATTATTAATCGGTTAATCCTCCCTCCTTACTGATACTAAATTTTAGGCCCCCATCCCCAAATTTTCCAATTTCCCAAATCAATTTGAAAAAGATTGGGAGCACTCCTCCAATCAAGAACGACAGTGTTGGGCGCAAGTCTGCGGGCACAGCTATGGAAGGTCAAACAGCAGCAGTAGTAAGGGAAGAGTATGGCGTCGCTAACTCCGGACATTGACGGGAGGACGGAGATCCTTAAACTGGAAGAAGTGGAACAGGTGCTACGTGAGGTCCAGGCCGACGACGTTAGGGTTATTCTAGTCTTCCATTTCTGCGATTGGACCGACTACATGGTCTTCGCCACCGGCCGTTCCACTTGGCACGTCAGCAACATCGCCCAAGCTCTTGTTTATAAGGCACGACGCGACACCTCTTCCTTGTTTATTTTCATAATTACCTACCCCCTCCCCATCCATTCTTAGTTGGATGTCTGTCATTCATTTAGTTGTGGTATTTGTATTTGTATTTGTTGCAGGCTAAGAGGAAGCAGGAGGGTTCGCCCAGGATGCTGTTGCCAAGTCTGGATGGGGAACAAACAGCTAATTGGATTTTAATTGATTCTGGTTTGTTTTCTTTCTTTATATACTCACGTTCTCTAAACTAACTTTATATTGTCATGGTTTTGCATTTAATACACATTCTGTTTCTTCCATTGTATGTTTGTGTGACTGATATTTGAACAAAAAATGATCCATTTTTTAAGATCAGCTCATGTGCTTTTTTTGTACTAATTGTCTAACACAACTATCCTTAATTGTATGATGTCGTCACTGTTGAGTGTTTCAGAATGCTCCTTGAGAAAACTTTGCATCTTTTTTATATTTGTAGGGTGGTCGACATCAATATATGTGGAGTTTATTTTTATTATAATGTGTTTTACTGTTTTCCATTTCTACTATTTTTTCCTATATTAGTAATTACTGTTTTAAAATCCTGTTATACGGCTGGGAGAACGTTGACGTTGCTCCCCACTGATTGTGGCTGTTATGTTTTAACATGACAGGTATACGTGTTTGTTTTCCGGTGGGTGTGGGCTAACGAGCAGTCTTGGATCCCGCTTGATATTTTTAATAATTATGTCTTAAGGATTGTTTAACCTCTTTGTGGATTGTTTTAAATTTTAGCCATTTTTATGTATGGCATATGTTTGACTTTACCAATTTAATTTAATAAGACATAGTTACAGTGTGTTTTAATCCCGAATCTACAGTATTTCCGCCACTGTATCGCGTTAGAATTTCTAGGGGATTACAGTTGGTATCAGAGCATCACTGCTCCCGACGCTTACACACCTGAAATTAGGGAAAAATACCAGTAAATTATTTAAACAGTAAATAAAGATATTATTAGAAATGGGTAGAAACAGATAAGGACTTAACTGTTAAGATTATCTGTTCCTGAACTCGATGATTAGCATTTATTTTATGTTGTTATTTGTGAACTTCAAGATGGCCGGAAGAGGTAACCGAAACAACAACAACAACAACAACAACAACAACAACAACAACAATGATCAGGGAGGTATCGAAGCTCTGGCTGACACGCTACGCAACATAGCGCAGGCCATGAACGAGATGAACAACCGGAACCAACAGAGGCCCTTCAGCTCTCTCACGCAGCTGAGGGAATGGCTAAAAGCAGATTGGACTATTATGATGGCTCTGTGGATCCCGAAGTCATGAACCGTTGGTTTCGACTGATGGAAAGGCAGTTTGGAATTTACTCCGCCCCCGAGAATCAGAAGGTAGGCCTAGCTGTGCTGTTCCTGTCAGACGATGCAGACAGATGGTGGAGCCAGGTTGGCCCGACTGCACTTCAGACTCCAGGATTCAACTGGACTCAGTTCAAGACTCTCTTAGAGCAGAGATTTTATCCCGAGGAGCTGAGGCATCAGAGGATGACTAAATTCAACGCTTTACGCCCGAATACCATGTCGGTTGAAGCTTACACCACTAAGAAGTGGCGAATTATGCTGGAGATTTATTACCCAGTGAGAATTCCCGAGCTTTCTTTTATCGAGGAGGACTTCGAGTCGATATCACTCTCAACATGCCCCGGAGTCTCTCAACTGTTAATGAGCTCTATAATGCCGCGCTTTACGCGGAGTCTTCGATTGAGCGGGTGAAATCTATGAACCCATCATCTGGTTATAAGAGACCTTTCACCCATTCTGGGAATAACTCTTCATCTTCTTCTAAGAAGTTCAACTCGGGAGGTCTGGATTATTTTTAACGATAAATCGTAATTTGTCCAAAAATCAATACTTATTAATTAAAGACTTTAATAAATAGGACAAAAATTACGTAAAATAGTTAAAATATATTTATGGACATTCTGTCCAGAAAAGAAATTTTCCAGAATTCTAAAACTCGGTTTTTAAAGCGTTTTCTCGTTAATCGTCCAATCTCGACAATAACGATTAATAAGAATAGTAATTACAAAACGATTTAAGTATTAATATCCAAAAATTATTATTAAACTTAAAAATCATAATTTTCCAGAATCTACCATTTTTCCAGTTTTTCAAAAATTCCAGATTTAATAAATCCCGTCAAAACCGTCTTTAAAACCCGTTTTCACAATTAACGATTCCATTAATAAAACTTATCGTTCCTAACATTTTATTAAGGCACTAAACATCATAAAATTACATTTTAATATGAAATCATCAGAATCATAATTTTTTTCAGATTTAAACCAAAGACCAGAAATCGAGAATTTAAACAACAAACACGGTTTTAACGATAAACGATGATTTAAAGTGATTAATTAATTCATCCACTTAGCAATTCTAAAAAATTACGAAAAATTTCAGACAATTCTATTTCATCAGAAAGTTTCACCACGTCAAAAATAAGATTAAAATAAAATGTTTAAGTACTAGAACTAAAAATCGGCTTTTAATCGTTTTTGTCCATAAACGGAAATAATTCAATAATCGATAACTAAAATATCGTAAAAATACTAAATTATTAAAAATCATCAAAAAAAAATCATTTTTACAGAATATAAATATATATTACATGTTTAGGCCGAATATTACGATTTTACAAATTAATATGACGATTTAATCGTTAATCTCGTAGAAGCGATAAAAATATCGAAACATGCAAATTTTCAACTTTTAAAAATTTTCCAGATTATATGACATACATATATTGTCAAAAATGAAATATAAAAATTATACATGCAAATACACAAATAAAATCAAGTAATACCGAGTAACATCGACGTTACCTTTAATCCAAATCCGAATCTACGATATATTCGTCTTCTCCGGGATCGCTTCGGAAGCCTAAAAAAAACTTGAATTCCATGGTATGAAAATACCATAAGATCGCTGAAAAATCAAGGTGAAAACGATTGGAAAAGAAATCGATTAATACCTTAACGAAGGAGACGGAAAGACGATTAATTTGGAGATGATAATGAGACGATCAAGACTCAATTTTAAGACAAATATTGGCTGGAATTACTGCTGAAAACCATGTCCAATGGAGAGGAAATGAAGAGTATTTGCCTAGAATAAATTGGTGAATGAATGAATAAAAGAGTATGAAAGCTTTATGCAGAAATGAGACTTTAAAATTGATAAAAACAAGGCTACACTAACTTGATAAAACCAGCCAAATGAAGTGTGTATGGAGTATGAAAAGTTTATTCATAACTCACCCAAAATAAATGAGAAGAAAGAAAATATCTAAAAGCTTAATCCATGTTATAAAATAAAATGTAGTAAAAATGTAATGTAGTGTGTGACATGGGAGTCACGGTCCACACAAGGAAAATATGAGTCCAAATTAGTTGTAGATTGATAAAAAATAAGGATCGTAAAATTATTACAGGCATTTCAAAGCAATTTGAGTAAATCTCGCGGAAGAAATCAATTATTTACGAAACTTCGTAATAAAATAATTAAATGATAGATTTTCATAAATAAAAGTATTTTCTTAGTTAGAAATATTATATAAACGTATTTGGGCCCTTTTAGAAAAATAAATAACCCAAATCCAAGCTTAAAATGATAGTTCGTATAAAAATGAGATTCTCTGTGAATTAAATAAATAGTTTGCGACGAAAATTTAATAAATAGATTTATTATAAGAAAATAAAATATTTAAAATATTTTAATGAAAATAAATAATATTTGACTCGAAAATATTATGAAGTTTGAAAATGAAGGATACTGAAGGCAGAAAAAAAAAATCACAGAGTCATGACAGAGTCATAACAGAATAGATAACAACGCCTAGAAAATTAGCGGGTGTTACACCAATTGTCCAGAGTGGATCATTTCTATGGAGGTAGTTTTGTAAAAGTCTTATATTGATTCTTTGGTATCCTTCATAATACGTGCGCACTTAGACTCATACTTAAATTATCCTCGATAAAATGCTTTTCTCGAGTCTCTTTTCATTTTATTGTATTTCAAATCATTCATTCCTATCTGTGAGTTACATTGCACTTTTTTTTAAATGTGGTTCATTTATTACCGGTTGTTAAATGTAAGAGCAACATGCCAATGGGGATCTCACATTGCAAGTTGTTTCACGACATGAATGGTGAATTGAAGCTAGTTTTTATATCTGTTGTTTCCTAGTGTGGGTAGGCAATCAAGTAGACTGACTTAATAAGTTGTCCATTTTTCAGGCTTGTAACAGCGAAGGACTATGTTACGTGCCTCTATCTGATACACCTGGTATTCTATCTCTTTCCTGGTCTTTGCTCCAAATTTAGGTTTTTTCATATATTAAGTGATGAATACATGACAATGTGGTGCATATTATTTACAGGTTCCAATGCAATTGAGTTCGTAGTAATCACGATGAAACCTGCATTGCTTTTGTTTAGGAGAAGAATATACGAGTTGTAAGATCGTTATTCATTTCTCTTGCAATCCAACAATGCACTAAACTATTCAAGTTCATTAACCTAGCTTTCTAATGTTTAATGTACATGTATGCCTTATACTAATGAATTGACCATCATTACGCACTCAATTGTCCTTGTATGGGTAAAATTGTTTTTAATCAACAAACATGCTTATTCAATAACACTTCTAGCTAATCCAATATTTTACCGTAGATAATTTCCAATAATGTGTTTCCTTTATCCTTGTTCGGCCAACTAAGCCCTATTTTTGGAGCTTGAACAGATGCTGGCATGCGTACCTAAGTATGATAGTCTTAAAAGTAAGGAAATTGGAGAATATTGCTCCAGTTAAGTACATTTTTATTTCATTTTATTGCATTGTTGCTCCATAAAGGTCTAATAGATAGTGAATATGTTCTTGAACTCATCTTATTATTTAATTTATGCTCATAAAGGACTTGTGAATATGTTGCTTTTCGTTGCTTGATGATTAATTTTCTAATTACAGATCAACAACATTAATTCTCTCAGTTTTGATCCCTTGCCTTATGACATATGTACCCACTTAAATGGGTTTATAGGTGCCTTTGAGGTATATATGTCCGTAAATTTGATTTAGTTCAGTAATGAGCTAGTAAGTGAGGCCGTATGGATTTTGGAGGCATGGAAAATTGTTTATCCTTCATTTACACGAGTAATGCATCTATATTTTGGATCCAACTACGACGAGTGTAAATTTATAAATGTGGTGAGTGTACATTTATAAATTTTGGAATTAGCATAGAACTGTTTTGTGAAAACATTTTGCAAGGACATAGCTCCTCTTTGGCTGATTAGTTTATTTGAGTCTTGATTGTTAAGGATGTCCTTGTACATACCCCTCATCGTTATGAGAAATTGAGAATGCTCAATGCCTCTTACAAATTGTTGGGCGGAAGGGATGACATTTTGTTATATGTGACAGAGAGTACACATAAACCACTGACTATATATGTTCGAAATTTTTACTTGCATGTCAAAAATGAATAAAAATTCGGATTAACTTGCTGTATACATTATCTCTGTTTATTGCAGCTTTTTGAGGCGCGACTACTTTACACAATACGGAATACATCGGTTGAATCTTTACATTGGTGACTTGAAGAAATAGTAATTGTTTTTAGGTTTCAAAAGATAGATCACACTTGTTTTTATTAATTTAGTTTAGTCGATGTTGTTTCCATAAATTTTTGGAATTTTATGAATAATATAAAAGCTATATGTTTTAGCACTTATCCTTGGTTTTTATTTTGGCACTGTATTTGAGAGATACAAATAAAATTTTGTATCGAATGAAATTGATACCAAATTTATTATATGATTGCATTGGTGATACATATCATATCGAATGCAATTGTTACAATTGTCATTTGATGATATTTTGTAATACTTATCGCGTCGAATACAATTGATACAATTGTAAAATGAATGACATTTAATACTATTTATTGTGTCGAATACAATTACAACAATTGTCACTAAATGACATTTTATTGTACTTATCGTGTCGAATACAATCGCTACGTGCAATTCTTATTAGTGGGGACATCAAATTATTTACCACATCAATAATAATCGACACTAAAATCGCCACTAAACCTCCTCTTATTTCGTGTCGATTTTAATAAGTTAACCCAGCGAATAGATTATTCGCCACGAAAGGCTACGGCAACACCGCCTACCTCAATGAATACACATTCGATGGGAAAACCTTTCGCGTCGAATAGAATCGCCACGAAATACCAAAATAATCGTCACGAAAAGGTAATTTTTTTGTAGTCATGAGAAGGACCCCCACTTTCGACAAGGTTAGCTTTGGTAGAGACAGACGACAGGAGGACAAACCTATCTTTAAGACGGTTAGCTTCCTCTGTCCTCATGTGACCTATGAGCTCTTGAAGTGATAAATCCTTTTTCTTGTGTTTTAGGTGGTTCCTATAATCACTCCATGACGCAGGAAATTTCTCTAATAACATATTTGCTAGAAAGACCTCATCAAGTTTCATACCCTCATTGACAACATCAACACACAAGTTTTCGTAAGTATGAACTTGCTCCATAATGGGTTTTTCATCTACCATATGAAACCCAAGCCACTGACCCACCACATATTTCTTTTTACCCGCATCATTGGCCCCATATTTTTTCTCTAATGACTCCCAAATGGTCTTAGCAGACTTATTGTAACACCCCAAATTTTATAAATTAAATTAAATTAAAGTTATATTCGTATTTTTATTTTATTTACGATTTAACTCGTAATTCTTAAAATTATTATTTATCGTTTAATCGTTTCAAACATTTTTATTGCTGTTTCGATTTATTTTATACATTTAATTTAATTCTTATCGAAAATCTATTTCGACGATTTAAATTCTAATTTCTTTTTATTTAATTATATTTAATTTCGAATTTCTATTTTTCGGCTTGAAGTTCATTTATTCTAAACTTCGTCAAAATGTATATTTCCTTTCCTCGAGAAATCAATTGAATTCACTTTATCGAAGATTTATTATTTATCGGGAAATACTAATTCATCGTCTAATTATTTATAAGCCTCGTTTTCGTCCCAAATACTTTATTTACTCATTTTATTTGATGACCCGATTATTTTTATAACTTTATTAACTCGTTTTTTATTCAACTCGTGGGTCAGTCAACTTAGTTACGGAATTCGTTTCTCACCCGATTCATTTAATCCATCCGTACTTTTTTTGTGAGTTGAATTTAACCCACTTAATATATTCATTCACCCCTTTTTTCCCACATTCAACGTGTACACCTCCTATTCCTTTTGTTTACCGTCATTATTTCCCCTACTTCGGTTACATCGCTTCATTTGCTTTCCCCTCTGTTTCTCCGTCCTCTTCTTCGTGTTTATCATCATCACCACCTTTCGGCACCTCTGCTTCCTCTGCTGCAAATCCGCTGCTGCTGCAATTCGCTGCTACTGCTGCTGCGTACTGCTGCGTTATGCTGCTGTTCGCGTTAATTCCCGTTGCTGCCGTTACTCTGCTACTGCTTTTAACGTGAGATCTTCCTCTTCCTTTTTTTGTTTTACCTCTTTTCTTCTTCGTTTGCTGTTGCATTTGCCGTTCGTTGTTGTCCTGTTGTTCATTTTGTTCTTGCTCTCCGATTTGTCGATTCTTGTCGTTTTTCCTTCGTTTTTGTCCTAATTTGTGTCCTTTGCTGCTGCTCACTTTATCCGACTACGTTTCTTGTCTCTTCGTTGTCTTCCTTTTCCCTGTTTTTCCCTCGTTCTCGGGTCAGACTGTGTTCTGTTGATTGCTTTTCTTCATTTCCGTCTGTCTGGTTGTTCTCGTTGTTGCGATGATGCTTGTTGTTGCTGTTCATTGCTGTTGCGTACTATTTTCGTTTCTTTTTCTCCTCTTCTTCTTCTTCCTTGTTGGGTCTGTTGATGGTCCATTTTGCTGCTGGTATTGACGCCAATTCTGCAGCTACTGTCCTGTTGCATTTGCTACTATGTTCTATCCTTTTTCTTCTTCGTTTTGATGTTGTTGCTGCTATTATCGTACTGTTCGTTGCTGTTCGTGTCTCCTGCTGCTCTCTTCTTTTTCGTTTTTCTGCCCTCTTCTTCTCCGTTTTGTGATCTGTTGTGTCGCTGTTTGTGCGTATGTGTGTCAATTCTGTTTTGATCTCTATTTCGATCGATCCGACTTATAATCATCCATGTTTCTCAGTTGTTTTCGGGTCTATCTTTATTTGGGGTCTCTCTTCTCTTTATGCTCTGTCTTTTCCTTCCTTCTTGTTGCGGTTTTGTCGATTCTGTTGCTTTTCGTTGTCTTCTCAGTCTGCTTTTCTTCTTCTATTCCTCTCTTAGATTCCTTATTCCGATCTCTTCGTTTCTGTTTCTTTTTGTCTCGAATATGAAGTGGAACATACTCGGAAGGCTAGCGATTCACGCCACGAAGGTTAATGCGTACTAGTGAGGATTTGGAACTCGGAGTATGCAAGTAGACAATACGGGATCGATTCGAATATTGACTTAGGTAACTTTAGGACGTTACTCGATTTTATATCGTATGTTTGAGTAGTAGTATGTAGTAAATATTTTAACTTCGGTTTTCAATTTTTAGCTATTTATTATTGCTAATTATATTATTAATTTTAAATCGTATGCCTTATAAATATTTTACGAGTTTTCGATATCGTTTTATAAATCGTTAGTAATTTTATTATTTTCGATCGTTATAATATTTTGTTGGTTATCGTGACACTAGTAACTAAATAATATCGATTTCATATTTTCGTCGTATTTCGTTAATCTATAATTTTAACTCAAAATTGTATTTTTATATTTTAATCGAAATTTGTATACTTGTTCAATAAATTTATTTTGTTTTACGACTTATATTAATAAATGAGAAAGTAGTCGATTTTGTTTTAAATACATTTTAGTCGAGACTATTTTCCCTAATAATTTCTCATTTGTCTACGATTGACTATTTTTAGTAAAATCAGTATTATTTATTGATAAAATCAATTTCCTAAAACCAATTTGAAAGCTTTATAAAATCCCGTTTAATTTACAAAACTCGTCGACTCAATTAATATTGATATCGTTTTTCTTAAACACCTTTTTCAAACATTTATAGTTTATCTCGATTTTCTAATTATTTATAAAATAACTATATATTGACTTATTATACTTTATTTATATTTTGGTTAACAAATTTAGAAATATATTAAAGTTACGATAACGACGATAATAATAAAATGTTAATTTCGTTGGACATGCTATTTTTATACATTTCACTTATTTTAATAATTTACGAATTTTCTATAAGACTATTTATATTTTAAGTAAGTTTCTACAATTAGTAAGTTTCTATTTATAGAAAGTTTACCTTTTAATATAAAATGTTTATTCCTTTTATCTTCATATTATTTATAATGATTATATCTTTGTTTATATCGATAATGGCTATTTTGGAGTTATGGAATAAAGTCAAGTGTGGGGTTAGAGTAATATAGTCTGGGATGTACGTTTTTGCCATCAGCTATAAAGCCGGTGTGCCCATTTGGAGCACATTTGATCGTTGAACTGGGCGTAGTTTCGCCCAGGAGAGTGTGCATTGTGCCCTTAAGCTAGATATCGCATCGTGTTAGTCGCCGTCAGTTGAACTGGACACATTTGGTATCCAGGAGGCCGGGGTGTATACTACTTAAACCAGGACCTTGCTGCACGCAGTCCTGTTATAGTTGAGTTGCCTAGTTAGAGATTGGATTCTGTTATGAGTTAAGTCCACAGTTCTCGAAGCTAGTTTCCAGTATTATTCCTAGTGAAAGTCTAGCCTTGTGCACACTGATCGAATTTCCATAACGCCATTTTTGAATATTATTATTATCGGTTGATTTTGACTTACAGGTTGGCAAATGCTTTATGTTTCGTTGAAAACTTATTTTTGTTATATCGTTTTAATGTTTTCTCTTTTTAAATATTTTGATATAATAATACTATTATTTTTCCATATGATATAATATGGCTGGGAGAACGTCCGAGTTACTCCCCACTGACGTGGCTGTTATGTTTATAACATGACAAGTATTTGCTGCTGGATTTTGGGTGTGAGCTAGCGAGTAGCGTGGATCCTACTCTTTCTTTATTCATGTAATTTGTGGATTTGTATAACCCGTTTGGTGAATTTTCATTTTTGCCCTTTTGTAAAAAGAGGCATTTGTATTGACTTACCATTTCTTTTAATAAGATATAGTTTGTCAGTATGTTTTAATCCCAAATCTACAGTGTTTCCGCCACTATATTGCGATAGATTTTCTAGGGGATTACAGTTGGTATCAGAGCATTGTTGCTCCCGATGCTTACACCTGATTTTAGGAAAAATACTCGTAAATGATTCGAACCTTAAAGAAATATCAGTGAGAGATGGGTAGAAACTAAAATAAGGACTTAACTATTAGGTTTATATGTTCTTGTGACTCAATGATTAGCATTGAATATTTGTTGCTTTTGTCTGGAAGAATATGAATGAACAAGATGCTAATGTAATTTCGCTCCAGATCGGGACAAGACATGCTTTGAACTCTCAACGCCTGCTGATTCGAGTGTACAACTTTGTCCTACATGGAAGATACAATGGTGACCTTTCAGCTCAAAATTAGTTTGCTCAAGCTACATGTTAAATGATCAAGAGTAGATTCATGTTCCATTATGTTGCAGTGGATCCAGATGGAGCGACCCCAGACTTGTGTGTTCCTTCCTCTGCAAGATAATGAAGTAATTCATTTGGTTCCCTCGTGAACCTTAGAGGTCCGAAGATTCTCCTCTGGTTCCAGATCTTAGTTATTTAGAATCATCGATTCTGTTCTTCCTTCCTCTACTCTCCCAATTCTTCTCTATTATATTCTTATCTTCATTCGCGTGGTGAATCCTTGTTCTATTTTTCTATTATACCATCTTTCTTTTGAGATTCTTTGGTTAGACCAGATTCTGTCTTAAGTGAGCCCGTGTTATAGATATTTGAGGTTTAGTAAACTCTTGTTACCTATGGTTTGAGGATTGTGAGTTGTACCATATTTCTTAAGCAAGTAAGAAATTTTCGAGGATTGAGTGGAATGGTATTACTCAAAGTAATGGAATTAGGTTGATACTTTAGACACTGAAATTTGGGTTGTAGGTTACTTTGATTATTTTGGAGTAGTAAGAGTATATTATATTTTATGGATGCCTAGTACCTAACCAAGAACCAAATTAAGTGTAACTGATAATATTACTTTAGGATTCTTACCTGATGCTTATTTGACGGATGCATCGTGAATATTTGGGATCATAGAGTATTGTTTAAAGTGTTAGTCTGAGTGTTGTGGTACCATTGAAAGTTTTCATTAATGTCGTTAGAGATTTTGGTGGACATAGATCTCCTGTATTTCTTAAGGATTAGATCATTGATCGTTGTTTAAGGTTGTAACCCATGAACCTTGGAGTTGAGTTATCTAAACTTGGATGAATTATTCTTAATCTTGAAGAAGAGAAATATCTTGCACAACCGTGATTTGGGCTTATTGTGTTGTTTTGAGGAATACTGTAATACATATCATCTTTTTGGGACTTTCAGTTTAGAACCTTCGACCAACGATATTGTGGCTTCGTTGAGTTATTAAATATTTTGTGGTTGCCTTGTTGTAATCAGGCATTTGATGGACTTCTCAGGAACCTTAGTTGAACAACGTGTTTGAAGATGTGAGTATCTGTTATTATATATATTGAGGTTGAGTGTACCTTAGGTTGGTGTACCTCCTAATCCCTATCCGTTTATGGTTTTAAGAGTATGTTGGTGATCATTTGAGGATTTCATACCCGTGCATTGTTAAATTGGTGGACCTTGTTTAGAGTTCCTTACTCGAGAAATTTGGAGTACACCTCGAGTTCAAACCTTATGAACTTTGGATTTAGGAGCCTTATCGATTGCGAGTTTGGGTGTGTTGTGATGGCCGTTGAGTTTTTAATTGATGAATTAGATTGTAAAACAATTGTGGATTGGTATCGTGTCGTTTGAACGGTTGGTTAATCACGTAAGACATTTTGGAGATTGTGACTGAGTAGTACCATCTAGCGACTAATATCGGACTTAAAGTATTTGATGGAAATTAGGAACCTGTGGTGGCTGTCATACCGGGAATCTCGAGATGGTTGACTTCTTCTGTAATTCCTTGAGAGCTCCGTTTGACTCTCAATTTTGTCCTTCCTTTAGCTTTTCTTAAATTCTGTTACCTCTTTTGCTGCCAATCCTTTCGACTTCTTTATCGGGTTTGAAAAAAATTCTGTTTCGATTTGTCGTTGACTTTCACTCTATTTATCCATTTATTATTTTCCTCAAACTTGTGTTATGAAAAGTTTGACTAATTTAAAAATTTTGATTTTCATGAAATTTTAACATTTTGAATTATAAATTTCAAAACTTTGTATTTCGTTTTTGTTTTATTTTGGTCATATTTCAAAAGAGTCTTAATAATTTATTTTTAAAGTATTTCAAAATTATTTAAAATTTCAATTTGATTTTCGCGTGGTCGAGATTTTATGAAAACTTTCGTAATTGCAAATATTTTGGATTTTTATAATATTATTATGTAAAATGATTTAGTAATTTCGAAAAACTTCGTCTAAATTTTTGTTTTATTGTCGCAGGACTTTAAATCTGTTATTGAAAATGTTTGTCGACTGATTCGATTCTTATTTACTAACTACAAAACTTGATTTCTCAAATTTTTGTTTAGTCTTAAAACAAATATTGTCGAAATTCTTAATCAAAACGTTTTACTGTTGCTTTCAAAATATTTGGGTACTCTCCCCCATTTACAAATCTTATTCATTGTCATTATTTTATCGAATAATTTTTAACTTACGATTTTATTAATTTAAATGATTTTTAAACTTCGGGTAATTGAGCCCAACTCATCTTGAAATAAATTTTGTCTTCGATTTCGATTTCATATCACGTTTGAAGTTGTAAAAATTTTTAAACCGAGATTGTGATGCGAGTTAAGCATTCTCCTTTTGTTCAAGTGATATAACTGTGTTTTTCATTCTATTATTATGTTTTTGTTAGTTTCGAGGACGAAACTTCTTTTAGTGGGAAAGATTGTAACACCCCTAATTTTATAAATTAAATTAAATTAAAGTTATATTCGAATTTTTATTTTATTTACGATTTAACTCGTAATTCTTAAAATTATTATTTATCGTTTAATCGTTTCAAACTCCTAAAATTCTATTTGATTCGGAAACCCTTATATTTAAACATTTTTATTGCTGTTTCGATTTATTTTATAAATTTAATTTAATTCTTATCGAAAATTTATTTCGACGATTTAAATTCTAATTTCTTTTTATTTAATTATATTTAAGTTCGAATTTCTATTTTTCGGCTTGAAGTTCAATTATTCTAAACTTCGTCAAAATGTTTATTTCCTTTCCTGGAGAAATCAATTGAATTCACTTTATCGAAGATTTATTATTTATCCGGAAATACTAATTCATCGTCTAAGTATTTATAAGCCTCGTTTTCGTCCCAAATACTTTATTTACTCATTTTATTTGATGACCCGATTATTTGTATAACTTTATTAACTCGTTTTTGATTCAACTCGTGGGTCAGTCAACTTAGTTACGGAATTTGTTTATCACCCGATTCATTTAATCAATCCGTACTTTTTTTGTGAGTTGAATTTAACCCACTTATTATATTCATTCACCCCTTTTTTTTCACATTCAACGTATACTCCTCCTATTCCTTTTGTTTACCGTCATTATTTCCCCTACTTCAGTTACACCGCTTCATTTGCTTTCCCCTCTGTTTCTCCGTCCTCTTCTTCGTGTTTATCATCATCACCACCTTTCGGCACCTCTGCTTCCTCTGCTGCAAATCCGCTACTGCTGCTACTGCTGCTGCGTACTGCTGCGTTATGCTGCTGTTCGCGTTAATTCCCGCTGCTGCCGTTACTCTGCTACTGCTTTTAACGTGAGATCTTCCTCTTCCTTTTTTTGTTTTACCTCTTTTCTTCCTTGTTTGCTGCTGCATTTGTCGTTCATTGTCGTCCTGTTGTTCATTTTGTTCTTGCTCTCTGAGTTGTCGATTCCTGTCATTTTTCCTTCGTTTCTGTCCTAATTTGTGTCCTTTGCTGCTGCTCACTTTATCCGACTACGTTCCTTGTCTCTTCGTTGTCTTCCTTTTCTCTGTTTTTCTCTCGTTCTCGGGTCAGATTGTGTTCTGTTGATTACTTTTCTTCATTTTCGTCTGTCTAGCTGTTCTCGTTGTTTCGATGATGCTTGTTGTTGTTGTTCATTGCTGTTGCGTACTGTTTTCGTTTCTTTTTCTCCTCTTCTTCTTCTTCTTCCTTGTTGGGTCTGTTGATGGTCCGTTTTGCTGCTGGTATTGACGCCAATTCAGCAGCTACTGTCCTGTTGCATCTGCTACTATGTTCTATCTTTTTTCTTCTTCGTTGTGATGCTGCTGCTGCTATTATCGTACTGTTCGTTGATGTCCGTGTCTCCTGTTGCTCTCTTCTACTTCGTTTTTCTGCCCTCTTCTTCTCTATTTGTGATCTGTTGTGTTGCTGTTTGTGCGTATGTGTGTCAATTCTATTTTGATCTCTATTTCGATCGATCCGACTTATAATCATCCATGTTTCTCAATTGTTTTTGGGTCTATCTTTATTTGGCGTCTCTCTTCTCTTTATGCTCTGTCTTTTCCTTCCTTCTTGCTGCGGTTTTGTCGATTCTGTTGCTTTTCGTTGTCTTCTCGGTCTGCTTTCCTTCTTCTATTCCTCTCTTAGATTCCTTATTCCGATCTCTTCGTTTCTGTTTCTTTTTGTCTCGAATATGAAGTGGAACATACTCGGAAGGCTAGCGATTCACGCCACGAAGGTTAATGCGTACTAGTTAGGATTTGGAACTTGGAGTATGCAAGTAGACAATACGGGATCGATTCGAATATTGACTTAGGTAACTTTAGGACGTTACTCGATTTTATATCGTATGTTTGAGTAGTAGTATGTAGTAAATATTTTAACTTCGGTTTTCAATTTTTAGCTATTTATTATTGCTAATTATATTATTAATTTTAAATCGTATGCCTTATAAATATTTTACGAGTTTTCGATATCGTTTTATAAATCGTTAGTAATTTTATTATTTTCGATCGTTATAATATTTTGTTGGTTATCGTGACAATAGTAACTAAATAATATCGATTTCATATTTTCGTCGTATTTCGTTAATCTATAATTTTAACTCAAAATTGTATTTTTATATTTTAATCGAAATTTGTATACTTGTTCAATAAATTTATTTCGTTTTACGACTTATATTAATAAATGAGAAAGTAGTCGATTTTGTTTTAAATACATTTTAGTCGAGACTATTTTCCCTAATAATTTCTCATTTGTCTACGATTGACTGTTTTTAGTAAAATCAATATTATTTATTGATAAAATCTATTTCCTAAAACCAATTTGAAAGCTTTATAAAATCTCGTTTAATTTATAAAACTCGTCGACTCAATTAATTTTGATATCGTTTTTTTAAACACTTTTTTCAAACATTTATAGTTTAACTCGATTTTCTAATTATTTATAAAAATACTATATATTGACTTATTATACTTTATTTATATTTTGGGTAACAAATTTAGAAATATATTAAAGTTACTATAACGACGATAATAATAAAATGTTAATTTCGTTGGACATGCTATTTTTATACATTTCACTTATTTTAATAATTTACGAATTTTCTATAAGACTATTTCTATTTTAAGTAAGTTTCTAAAATTAGTAAGTTTCTATTTACAGAAAGTTTACCTTTTAATATAAAATGTTTATTCCTTTTATCTTCATATTATTTATAATGATTATATCTTTGTTTATATCGATAATGGTTGTTTTGGATTTATGGAATAAAGTCAAGTGTGGGGTTAGAGTAATATAGTTTGGGATGTACGTTTTTGCCATCAACTATAAAGCCGGTGTGCCCATTTGGGGCCCATTTGGTCGTTGTACTGGGCGTAGTTTCGCCCAGGAGAGTGTGCATTGTGCCCTTAAGCTAGATATCGCATCGTGTTAGTCGCCGTCAGTTGAACTAGACACATTTGGTATCCAGGATGGGTGTATACTACTTAAACCAGGACCTTGCTGCACGCAGTCCTGTTATAGTTGAGTTGCCTAGTTAGAGATTGGATTCTGTTATGAGTTAAGTCCACAGTTCTCGAAGCTAGTTTCCAGTATTATTCCTAGTGAAAGTCTAGCCTTGTGCACACTGATCGAATTTCCATAACGCCATTTTTGAATATTATTATTATCGGTTGATTTTGACTTACAGGTTGGCAAGTTCTTTAAGTTTCGTTGAAAACTTATTTTTATTATATCGTTTTAATGTTTTCTATTTTTAAATATTTTGATATAATAATACTATTATTTTTCCATATGATATAATATGGCTGGGAGAACGTCCGAGTTACTCCCCACTGACGTGGCTGTTATGTTTATAACATGACAGGTATTTGCTGCTGGGTTTTGGGTGTGAGCTAGCGAGTAGCGTGGATCCAACTCTTTCTTTATTCATGTAATTTATGGATTTGTATAACCCGTTTTGGTGAATTTTCTTTTTAGCCCTTTTGTAAAAAGAGGCTTTTGTATTGACTTACCATTTCTTTTAATAAGATATAGTTTGTCAGTGTGTTTTAATCCCAACTCTACAGTGTTTCCGCCACTGTATTGCGATAGATTTTCTAGGGGATTACACTTATGGACCATGAACAAATCAAAAAGGGTGTTAGTCATGTGATTAAGAAGATAATACCTTACTGCCTTATTATCTTTATCATGTTTCTTAATCTTTTCTTCATGAGACTTAATCGTGGCAGCCGGAGGAGGTGTGGCCTTGGCCGTGTCAGATGCAATAGCTAGCTCAGGTGCATAGTTAAATAGAACATAGTCGATTTCCAATTGTTCAAAGAACATTAAAAGTTTCTGAGACCACCTCTTATAATTTGCCCGTCTAGAGGTTCCAACTTAGATAAATCAGCAGCAAATTTGTTTGACGCTACAACCATTTTTTTTCGTTTATTCGACAAAAGTAATACAGTTTTCAAATTGTTAGACGCTAAATGAACGAGATTAGACGAGGAACCGAGGGCGACAAGGAAGCGGGCAGATTAATACCGAAGGCAACAGTGGGACGGAGGCAACAAACCGTGAAGGCAGCAATGGAAGCAGTGTCGTGGTATGGTGGCCACTGACTTGAAAACTGTATCGGTGCGACTCCGGTTGTTATCGCCTACAATGTCGTAGTTTCCCAAGGTTAACACTGCAGCACTTAAATTCGACCACTCGAGTTGAAGTGCTTTGGAACGATTAATTACAGTACCCAGAATATGAAAGAGTGAAGAGTTGAGAGATAGAGAGGAGGTTGTTTTCGTTGTTGTGTGTTTGAAGGGAAGGGGAGTGTTGTATTTATAGTGAGGAGGAGCCTCAAAACAGCTCCAAAATCACGGCAATTAAGGCCGCAATCTCGGGTAATCAAGGTCATAATCTCCCTTTAAAACTGGACAACTCATGAGTTCAGAATCTGGACATAAACAACATTCACAACTGTGCCATGCACCTAGACACCGAATCTGGACAACCCAAAAAACTTGTGTCATGTACCTGGACACCGAATCTGGACAACACCGAAAGACTTGTTTCAAATGCCATCACCCCAATAACTTATACTGCACATATTCAAATATATAATACTGTCTCTTTAGGGTTATATGTTTATATATTTATATTATTAATGTTATGTGCATCAAATCTATACACTGGGTTTGAATCGATAAAAAAACACTGTCATTTAATGCATGTGCCTAACTGCTAAATTACGCACCAACCAAAGTCATGGATTGTATGTCATTTAATATCTGATCTGTTCTTTCCTCTATTTAATACTCGTAATATTCCAACTCTTTATCTATCATCTATTTTCTACTACTACTATTTTCCATTTTCCATTTTCCTGTAATATAACAAAAAGGTAATGTTATACACAATCTTCTGCTAAGTTTGGAGGGCAAGGGACCTCAGCAAGCACGAGAACTGGATACCTAGACCGGGGCTGCTGCTAAGTTTGATTCAAGGAGAGATAAGGGCAAGGCATTGATTTATGCTAATGATAAGTGTAGTTTCTAGTGCCTAATTTGTTATGTTTTGGTCCCTTTTAACTTGTGGAATCGCTCCTTGGGAGCGGTTCATGGGCTACTTATGCTTCCTCTAGTTCATTTCAGGTTCCCGAGACCATTCAAGAAGAATTGGAATGATTTCGACTCGTTTCATACACTTTTTGGAGCCAACGAAGTGAAGGAACGATCACTCGATGCCTTGGATTCGATCCCAAGACCTTGGGACCCGATCCCGAGCCCCTTAGACTCGATCCCGAGACCCGAGAGTTGATGAGAAGCCCATGAGAAGCAAGGAGGGAACTTAAAGATCATATTGGAGGCCTACAAGACCCATCCCCGTTGGGAAGGACCTCATCCCGTCCGGGATGAGGTGCACAAATGCGGAGGGTTCTGTTTTGGACCCGTCCCCGTCGGGACCAACCCGTCCCAGTCGGGATCACCCCGTCCCGGTCGGGACCATCTCGTCCCGGACGGGATGGCCCAGCTGCTGTGCGTGACTCCTTTTTCTTCCCCCTTCATTCTTGTAACCTTATAAATACTCCTCCCTTGTATTGTTTAAGCATCTTACATTACCCTAGACTATCTTAAGCCTCTCTTTAACATTTAAACTCTAGATTTAGTTCTCCTCTCATTAGTTTAATCTTCCTTTAATCTTTAGTTAATCTTTGTAATTAGTCTTGTATTAAGGAGATTCTTGAAGATTATTCCAAGCTTGACAACCTTGGGGTTTTATTTGGGTTTCTTATTAATTCAAGTTTACATCTTTTTCATCCTTTGCTAGTTTGGTATAATCCTCTTCTCCCTTTTACTTTTGTTCTTTGTTTATTCATCAAGTTTTAATCTTTACTTATTGCTTATTGTTATTGTTTGTTCTTAATGGATGTTTTGATTATTAGGATTATTTCTCTTGTTAGTCTTAGTTTTGACTTCATTATGAGTGAGTAGATTCCTTGTGGGGTTAGTAGGGGGATTAAGTGTGGATTATGGGTGATTAGGGCTTGATTGTGGGTAAAGGTGATTCCTTTGTTGCTAGTCACTTATTGGGCACACTATGTGTTTGTTGTATTGCTTGTGTGGGTAGTAGTGGCCAATGCTTCTCATGCTTGTTCTCTTCTCATTGTGTATTCAATTTGTGGTTGAATGTTTGTGTTTTGAGTAGCATCTTGCATGAATATTCGGGTCTAGTCTTAGACATGAGAGTGCGGACTTTGGCTTTGGCGCGAGAGCGCAAACCGACCTTAGTAACTAAGTGGCACCTATACCCTTGATTACCCAATTATCCTACTACACTTATGAACCCGACCTAACCCTACTTCTTCCCATATTTGATTTCTCTTCCTCTTTAGCCTTCTTCTCTAGTTTGTTAGTGTTTCTAATCTTTAGTTGTTCATTAGTTCTTGTTATATCTAGTTCATTGTTAGTCCATTTCCATACCTCTCAACCATCATAGTTTGTCAATTATTGTCTTCTTTGTGTTTGTTTGTGTAACTTAGCCTTGTTTGTGAGTAGACCATAGTCTAGACACCCATAACCGTCTCCGTGGACACGACCCGACTTACCCTAGCTACCGTTAGGATTAGTTGGTTATATATTGATCGGTAGGTCCACTGGCAAAATCCCACCATCAATTTAACTCAAGGAAAGCCTATACAAGTTATGAAATTTATGTAATGTTGATATTTGTAATTGGTCATTTAGCTGGTTTGTTGGTTGCTAAAGTGGCAGTAGGGAATTTTCTGTAATTCTTCCGATTATATTAATACAAGCTTACATTTTCCCCAAAAAAAAATATACTCAATCTTCTCATCTGAAAAGAAATTTCAGTGCTTTTGAAAGTTACACACCTGAATTCTATTTTGAAAAGAAATTTCAGTGATCCAATAGAGGAGCAAGTCTTGTGGGAGATTGAGAAACCCCAAGAAGACAAGCTTCCCCCACTTCAAGGAAAAGACAAGGGTAAAAGGAAAGTGTCATTTGAGAAGTCCACCCCTATTGAGCAAAACAAGGTTCATATTAAGTTGTCTTTCCCAACAAGGCAAATGAAGACCAAGGTGGATGTCCAATATGAAAAGTTCCTCAATATTGTGAAGAAATTGGATGTGAGTGTCCCATTTACCGATCTACTTACCCAAATCCCGGCATATGGAAGATTCATGAAAGAAATCTTGGCTAGGAAGAGATCCGTCGACAAGGAAGAGACCATAACGTTCACAAGAGTGGTGAGCGAGCTTATTCAAGGTTCTACGCTTCCTAAGTTGAAGGATCCGGGTAGTTTCTCGATCTCGTGCACCATAGGCAACTTCATGATTGAGAGAGCACTATGTGATTTGGGTGCGAGAGTAAGCATCATTCCCTATTCCATTTGTGAGCGACTTGGGATGAAGGAGCTCAAGAGTACTTCCATTACACTCCAAATGGCCGATAGTTCCATCAACCGACCTTTGGGGATGTTGGAAGATGTGCCAATAAGAATCGGGAAGTTCTTCATTCCGGTCGACTTCCTTGTGCTTGACATGCCGGAAGATGTTATCACTCCCATTATCCTTGGGCGCCCATTTATACACACCGCCAGTGCTATGATCGATGTAAAGAACGGTAGGATCACATTTGAGCTAGGCGACGAGAAGCTCGTGTTTGACCTCCAAGGCAACACTTCGCCTACTAATGATGAGTCTTGTAAAATGATCACCGCCATGAGGGACATCGATCTAAGGGATGAGTCGGGTAAAAGCTTGAAGAACGACTTCTATGGAATTGAGGACGATGATTCCGAGTTTGGGGCGGATGAATGCCCTCATCATAATTTTGACGACAAGTGCCATGACAAGAAGAAGGATGAGCCTCCCTTGGGGCCACATGAGGATATATGGACGTTTGGGTATATAGCGAAGTATCGAAAGTACAAGTTCAAGCCATTGAACTTAGTAGATCGGGATACCCCGGGAACGTCGAGGCTAGGATGTGATGATCCTTGGAGTGGAGGTTGGTATTCCACTAGCTTGATTGAAGACTTTGCGAGAGCCTTCGATTTGTTTCTTCGAGCCCTTAATGGAGATGGAATTGGCCAAGTGTTGTTGAAAAAGAATTGAAGAGTGCACCACCTTTGGTTTGACGGAGTTCCAAAAGAACCGTCTAATTGTATATATCTCTTCCTTGTAATATTTTTAGGTTTTGTGAAATTCTTGTAATTTGGTATTTTGATGAGTGATGTGAGGGAGGGATTTTGATGAATATTTTGAGCCCATTTGATAGGTGTGAAGTGAAGACGAATCCTAGAGAGGAGGGGTTATTGTAAGAGCTTGGATCGTGCGAAGGGGAGTCGGTTTTCGAAGTTTGGAACGAGCTTTTGGAGCTATAAAGGGTTAAAAGACTCTTCCCGGCCGAGAAGAGTGCATCCCGACCGGGAAGGATAAACCATCCCGACCGGGAAGGATGTCATCCCGATCGGGATGAGTGTGCCAAAAATGGGGTTCTCTGGAGTGTCATCCCGACCAGGACGAGGGCTTCCCGACCGGGACGGGCATGTCATCCCGACCGGGACCGTCCATCCCAACCGGGATGATGCCTTGCTCCTTTTTTGGCCTTTTCTTTGTCATTCGAGCCTACCCAACCATTTTATACCCCCTCCCAACCTCCTTACCTATCCTTGCCCTCATCATATGACCCCTACACTTCATATACACACATTCACCTCACTTTCTCTTCACTTTACACCGACTTTCACATCAAAACCCACCTCCTTATACCTTTGTGCTCCAACCATGGAACCATATAGTGATTGGAGGGGAATAACAATGACGGCTACTAGCTACGTGCCGATATCGACCTATGAGACGATGGAGCGAGTGAGTTGCTACCTGCATGGTACGACAACTATCCTTTCTTTTCCGTCTTTTGTTGCTTGTCTTCTTTTGTTAGTTCCCCTTCCCCTTATACACTTTTGTGTCATGGTGACCCTCGGGGCCTTGGTAATTGTTGCTCCCGACTCTCGATGACGTGACTACATCGAGAGTCATTTCAAAATCCAAATTTACAAGATTTTCACCCTTTTTGTAGGATTTAGTCGGATTTGGGCGGAATCCGGGCTAGGTGACTTGATTACACCTAGTCCTCCCCTCCCATTTCCTTTTATTTCTTTCTTTTTATTTCTTCCCCCATCCATATCTTTTCTTGTCTCGGCCCATGGTGACTTGACTACACCCCGGCCAGACACTTTCTACCCTTTTCTCCACTTTTCTTTTTGATTTTTAGCTTTATTTTCGTAGTTTCTTTTCTTTTGTGCCTCCATACACTACGGTTGAGCATAAGGACATTGCTCGGTTTAAGTGTGGGGGAGCGATGTTCTATCGTAGTTAGTTTTATTTTAGTAGTTTTTTCGAAAAATCTAAAAAAAAAGCCATAAAAATTTGAAAAAATTTCACAAAATCAAAAATATTTTCTTTTGTGTGTTTTCCTTTTATGTCGTTATGTCATATATTTGTTGTGTTGTGCGTGTTTTGCCTCCCTTTTTCCTTATAGGTTGCTTAATCACCGATAGCTTTGGAGAGCTTTCAAGACATCCGGTAACATCTTTTATCCCTTTTCCCTCTTTGTCTCTTGTGGAGTTTGGAGCAGATTTGTGATGATTTGTGCTCGGGTGGAGCTTTGAGCATATTAGTGGGTGATTGGTCGTTTATTTAGAAATTCAGGGTGGTGTTTGTTCTCTTTGTACGTTTGTTTTGTTTTGTTTTGTTTTGTTGCCTTTTGCCTCCTTTTTCTTTCGTTTTTGTCGTGTCTTTGTTTTGTGATGTGTACTTGTGTCTAGTGTGTAAACGGTTTTCGAAAACCCGGTTTTGAGGCTAGTGTGCAAGTGTTTACTTTCCCTTTCTAGTAGTATGAATCGAGTCTTGGACTTTAGTTTAGTAGAATGACCCTAAATCAATGATTTTGTTCGTTTCTTACCTTGAGTCCACCTAGCTTACTAGGGATTTACTACGGGATTCGCATTTTGACCATTATGACCACCCATGGTGTGAAAAGCCCTTGGTTGCCGAGTCCCGTCCCTTAGGTGACCGTGTTTGAAATTGTTTGATTAGTTCAAGTTCTCCACCTTTTTTTGGGTTTGAAGGGGGATCGCGACTCCTGACTCACCCATTTCCCTACCTCCTACACATATCCACAAAATAAGATGCAAATTGTTGAAATCTCTTTCTTAGTTGCAAGAAGATATGCCTACAACTCAAATCTAGCCAAAAGGGCATACAATGAAAAAGAAAGAAAATGAAAGAAAGAAAAGATTGAAGAAAAAGAAAAAGGCACAAAAAGCCAAAAAGAAAATACAAAAGATGAAAAAGAAATGGCGTAGCAACACACAAAGCAAAATTGCAAAAGAAAGAAAAATGCCAAAAGAAAACCGTCCCACAAAAAGAATCCCCACATCTCAAAAATAAGCCTTTTCCCGATCGTTACCGTGAAGAGCCTACCAAAGGACTGAGTCCCTAGGAAGTATGATAGCGGTAATGATCTGTCTTCCCTCATTTTGCAATCATATCCACCTTTTTACTTGGACTAGTTGGGAGACTTTGAGCATGGGACGACCCTCTTGGCTCATCGCTAAAGGGGGTGGGGTCTCACTTACCTACAGTGTCGACTAACACCGTGGTTCATTCTTTTTCCATCCCGTCGATCGTCCCGTAGTACGTTCTTAGAAGGTTAGGAGGAACCTAGGTAAGTTACCAACGTTTTTGTTGCTTTGTCGTCATACTATTAGGGTTTTGTCCATTTTGGTTTGTATTGCTAGCTTGGGAACGTTGTCACTTGCCTTGAGTCCTAAACCGGTGCTTCTTACATCGCTTTTTAGAGGGAAGCGGTATTTGTTTCTTTTTTGGTGCAACCTTTTGTTTGTTTGTTTATGTGTTTTGGTGTCCGGTTGCATCCACGGTTTTGTCGCAAGACCCCACTTGCCTTGCGGATAGCACTTGTCCTCTAAGTGTTATCGCGTGAGTTGAAAGGGCGTAGGGCGCGCTAATACCCGCTCGGCTAGTTTAGTAGTTAGTTTGTGCTTACTCGAGGGCGAGTAAGGGTTAAGTGTAGGGGAGTTGATAAGTGTAGTTTGTAGTGCCTAGTTTGTTGTGTTTTGGTCCCTTTTTCCTTGTGGAATCGATCCTTGGGAGCGGTTCATGGGCTACTTATGCTTCCTCTAGTTTGTTTCAGGTTCCCGAGACCATTCATGAAGAATTGGAACGATTCCGACTCGTTTCATACACTTTTTGGAGCCAACGAAGTGAAGGAACGATCACTCGATGCCTTGGATTCGATCTCGAGACCTTGGGACCCGATCCCGAGCCCCTTAGACTTAATTTCGAGACCCGAGAGTCGATGAGAAGCCCATGAGAAGCAAGGAGGGAACTTAAAGATCATATTGGAGGCCTACAAGACCCATCCCCGTCGGGAAGGACCTCATCCCGTCCGGGATGAGGTAACTCTAGATTTAGTTCTCCTCTCATTAGTTTAATCTTCCTTTAATCTTTAGTTAATCTTTGTAATTAGTCTTATATTAAGGAGATTCTTGAAGATTATTCCAAGCTTGACAACCTTGGGGTTTTATTTGGGTTTCTTATTAATTCAAGTTTACATCTTTTTCATCCTTTGCTAGTTTGGTATAATCCTCTTCTCCCTTTTACTTTTGTTCTTTGTTTATTCATCAAGTTTTAATCTTTACTTATTGCTTATTGTTATTGTTTGTTCTTAATGGATGTTTTGATTATTAGGATTATTTCTCTTGTTAGTCTTAGTTTTGACTTCATTATGAGTGAGTAGATTCCTTGTGGGGTTAGTAGGGGGATTAAGTGTGGATTATGGGTGATTAGGGCTTGATTGTGGGTAAAGGTGATTCCTTTGTTGCTAGTCACTTATTGGGCACACTATGTGTTTGTTGTATTGCTTGTGTGGGTAGTAGTGGCCAATGCTTCTCATGCTTGTTCTCTTCTTCTCATTGTGTATTCAATTTGTGGTTGAATGATTGTGTTTTGAGTAGCATATTGCATGAATATTCGGGTCTAGTCTTAGACATGAGAGTGCGGACTTTGGCTTTGGCGCGAGAGCGCAAACCGACCTTAGTAACTAAGTGGCACCTATACCCTTGATTACCCAATTATCGTACTACACTTATGAACCCGACCTAACCCTACTCCTTCCCATATTTGATTTCTCTTCCTCTTTAGCCTTCTTCTCTAGTTTGTTAGTGTTTCTAATCTTTAGTTGTTCATTAGTTCTTGTTATATCTAGTTCATTGTTAGTCCATTTCCATACCTCTCAACCATCATAGTTTGTCAATTATTGTCTTCTTTGTGTTTGTTTGTGTAACTTAGCCTTGTTTGTGAGTAGACCATAGTCTAGACACCCATAACCGTCTCCGTCGACACGACCCGACTTACCCTAGCTACCGTTAGGATTAGTTGGTTATATATTGATCGGTAGGTCCACCGGCAAAATCCCACCATCAATTTAACTCAAGGAAAGCCTATACAAGTTATGAAATTTATGTAATGTTGATATTTGTAATTGGTCTTTTAGCTGGTTTGTTGGTTGCTAAAGTGGCAGTAGGGAATTTTCTGTAATTCTACCGATTATATTAATACAAGCTTACATTTTCCCCCCAAAAAAAATATACTCAATCTTCTTATCTGAAAAGAAATTTCAGTGCTTTTGAAAGTTACACACTTGAATTCTATTTTGATTTATATTTTCTTATGTATTGTGCACATTTTTCATTCAGGTGTATTGACATCTTAAAATGCTTGGGGTGGGTGAAGAACAATGAGGTTGAAGATAGAACAACCACTATCAATAACTCGAGGCAACAGAAAATAAATAATCTGTCTTTCATTTACAATCAGTCTCACGACATTAAGATATGTTCTAGGCGTTCCTCAGCAGCACGAAAGGTTTTGTGGAACCAGGATTTTATGAAAAATATCTTTGAAAAACTTTCCTCTGATAATGACAAGTCCAATGTGGCAGTTGTTTTCTGGAGGTGGGCTCAAATGTTTCTATTAAGGAACGATGCATCCAGGTGGAATGTCGATTATAATAGAAGCTTGCAAATATTGCATGGTAATGGAATGACGGTTGTTTCTAGGGGTCATGTTGTAGTTTCAAGCAGGTGTAGATGCTATTTGACTGATAATATTCATGCTAAAACATTATTGCATGCTCTTCAATCTGGCGAAGATGAAGCTGATGATTATTTATCTAGTCTCCCATATGACTATAGGTCACAAGTGTACGAAATAGCTTTAATGTTGCATAGCCGAAATGAATTTGTAATAATTGATTAATTTCTTATGTTCCTGTAAAATTATGTATGCTTAAAATAGTTATGTCTTATGTTTTGTATAATATTTAAGTGAACTTGATATTTTCGTATTTCATAAATCTTGGCATTCAATTTGATATAATTATAATATCCTATATACTTACAATTTGATATTCAAATGTGTTCAACTGCACCTTACGTACATTAAAAACTATGTTATGTACACTTACAGTACTTATGTCCTATGATGGTTAAAGCAGTGTATTGGAATTTATACATGGTTAAAGCAGTGTCCGTTTTGATGTACATAAGTTAATATCTGCTGTACACGTGTTCAAATTTGTACATGGATAACTAGTTGAAATATGTACATCTCTAATATGGAATCATATATAATGATGTCCTTAGATCGATTATGTAGAGGTGATACTTACATATATACATTACATCAAGAATTATTAACGTAATTCACCACACTATGTCCTTGAATGATTATGTACATCTAGTATTTTATATATATACTTTACATATTGACCTATATGTAGTATATTGAATCATTTGGTATTTATGTACAGGTGATATGTAAATATATAAATTCGTAGTGTCAAATATGTAATTAGCTACGTCACTTCCGTCATTAACATTCATACCATAATCAGTTACAGTAATTTAATAATCCGAGTTATTGCAGATGTTCACTGGTAGATGCCTCCGAGACATAAACTAAACAACCAAAATCGATAACCACTGTTTCCATTCTTTACCACACCTACTCCTCTGTCCACAAACCCTAACAGATTAGGGATACTGATCATATTGACTAATGTTCATATCGACTAAACTGGTAGTCATTCACCAAAAATTGCATCCATACTGACCACAGATCAGTACTACCAAGGACAGCTACGTCAAATCCGTAGTTAACATTCATACCATAATTAGTTCGTTCCAAAATGTAACTGATTAATAATTACAGTACAATACATCCAAAATACGATTACAATCCGAGTTAACAGTAAGTGCATATGCACGAAACCAGAGCAAAAAAATTCATATGCTTGCAAAATAACATTCATATCCGGACCATCTTTTCAAGGATAGAAGTTGGGGTAAATCTGCCACAAGGCCTCCAGACAGATCTCATAGTGGCAGATATCCGTCATGTCCGCCAAATATCCACCCTCTCCCCTCAACGTCAGGGGAACCAATCTGTAGGCCGTGTGACTGGACAGATATTGGTCATCCATCCATGAGGCAACCCAACAGCGAGGTCTGTGGTATGGATGAATCTGCATCCCCATCTCAAGTTTCCCTCTTCCGAAGTCCTCAAAGGCCCGTTGCAGCTTATACGCGTGGAGGTAGTTCTGATAACCGCTCTTGAAACAAATGATTGCAGCTCTGGTGAAGATCGGACCATTTGGACCAGAAACCCACTTTAGCATTATCTTCTCCACCGGATAACCCAAGGCAATTAACCTGTTCCTTAAAACTGTTAGTGATCTATTGGTATGTAAATATGTACAGTATGTATTAATCTATGTGCGACAAAACTACCCGTATAAAAGCTTTGTATATGATTTCTTATTCAATGCATGTAAGTGTTTATTACACAATACAGTGTGTATTATATGATGTACATAGTTAAGAAGACAGTGTATATAACTTATGATTATAAGATGGGTTATGTACAAGTTATATATGAATATGTACTTGATGTTCAAGAAAACTAACTTGTTCCTTAAACCAGTTTGTGATCTACTGGTAACCTTGTTATCAACCCACTCAAATGGCAGATTTGCAATAATGCATTTAGGAAGGTACATCAGTTCTACATACATTTTTTTGGTTTTTTTTTTCAAATTTGAAAGTTTAAGTGCTATCAATCTTAGTTTGAGGAGTATATATGACTGATTGAAATTCCACTCAACCCCCCTTGTAATTATTACTTATGCATTTTCGAGATATTTATTTACTGTATCGTAGACACGTTTTAATTCACCCATCTAATCCCTCATTTACCAAAGTGAAGAATTGTGTCTAATAGAATCCAAAATTTGAATGGTTACACCTAAATTTATGTGTCTACAGATTAATTGAACTTTATTTCAATTTAAATTTATGTATTACATTTAAGGCATTTTATACATTGGTAAAATCACTGTCTTATACATTGGATGCCGTGATGTACATAAATTAATTTAAAGTGCAAACAATTCAGTTTATATTAACTTCATCTATTTTTCTATTTTGTATTTGTGGTGTACATAAATTACTTTAAAGCGCACATAATGCATGATTAATATAAGACAACAAACTACAAACATTCTGTTTTGGTGCACATAATCTGTAACGCCCGCTAATTTTCTATGCGTTGTTATCTATTCCGTTATGACTCCGTCATGACTCGGTTATTTTTTATGTTTTCAGTTTCCTTCATTTTCAAGCTTCATAAGATTTTCAAGTCAAATATTATTTATTTTTATTAAAAGATTTTAAATATTTTATTTTCCTGATCTATTTATAAAATTTTCATCGCAAACTATTTATTTACTCGCGAGGAGTCCTATTTTTTCTACGAACTAACATTTTAAGCTTCGATTTATGTTATTTCTTTTCCTAAAAATGTCTAAACACATTTATATAATATTTTCAACTAAGAAATATTTTTATTTACGAAAAATTTAGCCTTTAATCATTTTATTACAAAGTTTCGTAAATAATTATTTTCTATCGCGAGGTTTACTCGAATTGCTTTGAAATGATTTTAGTAATTATACGATTCTTATTTTTATCAACCTACATTTAAAAGAAGTACTTTTTGGCCCCTTTTAGACCGTGACACCCATGGTCACACATCTTCACATTTTTTTTCATTTGGTTTTACAAAGTGATTAAAGCCTTAGATATTTTTATTACCTTAATGAATTTGGTGACTAATTACAAAACTCTTCACTCTCCCTTGTTAATCCATTTTGGCTGGTTTTTTTGAGTGTATCTAACATTGTTTTCATCAATTTTTAAGATCATATTCATTCACACAATTCACATAATTCATTTCTTTTCATTCATTCTCATTCAACCGCATTAAACAAAGAAAATACTCTTCAATTCCTTCATATTGGCCATGATTTTCAGCCATATTTTCCAGCCCAATTTTGTCCCTAATCGAGTCTTGATCGTCTCATTTTTATCGTAAAATTAATCCTCTTTCTGATCCTATCGTTAAGGTAATAATCGATGGGTTTTCGATCGTTATTTACCATTGATTTTCTTAGTTTTTCTCATGGTATTTTTCTACCATGGTTTTCGTGTGATGTAGGTTTTGTGGATGATCCCGAGTCCGACGAGTATATTATCGATTCAGATTTGGATTAGAGGTAACGTCGATGTTACTCGGTATTTCATGATTTTAATTGAGTATTTGCATGTATATATTTTTATGTTTTATTTTGGCAATATATGTATGTCATGAAATCTGGAAAATTTTTAAAAGTTGAAAATTTGTGTGTTTTGGTATTTTTATCGCTTTTACGAGATTAACGATTAAATCGTCATATTAGTTTGTAAAATCTTAATACTCGGCCTAAACAAGTAATTGTGGACATGACATAGGTCCACCCCGACGCGGCTATGCGCGGGTTTGGGGAGGCGAATGAATCTTCATATGAGATGGTCAAATTGAAATTTAAATCGAAGTAGGAGTCGCCACCAAACTTTGTGGGAGTTCGGGCCCGTTCGTACCCACTCTATGTTGTAGTGGGCCATATACAAAATATGGCCCATTTCCTATGTCAGAGTTTATCGGGTTCGTCCCTTAGCATTTGATACCGATACCGACATTATCGGATATCGTGTATTGAATGACTCTCGTTGTCAATGGATTCGGACATCTGGAAACCATGGTTCTGAGTAAGGGGTGAGGGTACGTGTTGGAAAGTTCACTAATAACACCCAACCCCGCCCGCACTTAGCGGCCTTTACTAAGATATCGTTCGTTTTTGGTGTACACGCGTTAGTTCGATAGTGGAATGATTTGCAAACATTATTTTCCTAAGCATGTGAGAGAAGAAAAATAAATGGGTTGCTAAGTCGTTTAATGCATCTTAAACTAATAACGTCAAAGTTATTTTAGCATGTGAGATTTGTTTTAGTCTAATAAAACAAAAGAAAAAGACAAATTGCTACAAACACGAGAAAACAAGTTAGTAACGGTTGAATAAATCGAATAAAGATGTAAATACAATTATATGCATGATTTTAGAAAAAGGATTATGACAAGTGATGGATTAACACATGTTGACCGAAGTCGAAAAAATATTTATCGAAATATGGAAATATGTCGCCAAAGTCACTGTTTTATGTAAGGAACGAAAAGAATAAAATACGAGAAAGCGAAGAGAAAAATGACCCGGCCTTCCAGGCTCTCGCGCGAGTCGCATGGGAGGCGCGCGACTCGCGCGGTAGTCTGTCCCGCTTTTTTATTTTTCGAAAATCGTCAATTTTTATAAATCGCGTACAAATACGGATTAATTTATACTCCATTTATATTTTTGATATTCGTCGTATTCGATATTCGATTATGAAATCGATATCAAATAGTTAGAATGATTTTAGAAAAAATGAAAACAGTGTTTTGAAAATTGTTTTGAAAAAGAAAAGAAATTGGACGAAAAGAAGAAAAAAAATGTTAATTCTCTCCGCGTTAAAATCGTCGTATTTTGTTTAAAAAGATGTAATGATTTTTTTAGCATCTACGAGATTTAATTTAGTTCTTGTTAGATACGATATTCGATTAGAGAATCGATATCGTATTTTAAGAACGTTTATATACGAAAATAGTTTTTGTAATATCGATATTAGAAATAAAAATAAAAAAGGATGCGACAACGATCTATATTAAAAAACGGACCGACCAACGACACAAAAAAAACGAAAAAAACGTGAAAGAGAAAGAGAAGGAGGAAGAATCGGGTTTGATTTTACACCCTCAACCTACATGCTTTGTTTTCTCGGAAAAGAGGTCGTCGGGAAGTGGCTTAGGCACTGGAGCGTTCAGACGATGTGGATGAGTTTAGGATGGTGTATTTGGACGTGTGAAGTGATGGGATTCGGCCGGCTTGTGGGTCGGATTCGTCGGGTTGATTTTGACGGTATTTCGATGCTATTTTTGGATGTATGTCGTAGATGAGTAATGTATGAGAATAATTGATTGAGAGTTTGTAGATGTTGATGATTGATGTGTAATTGATAGATAATTGATTGATAAAAATCGTGTTTTGTGTTGAATACGAGGGTCCTATTTATAGGTGAAGTCCTTGATAGGAGCTAGGAGAAGTACCTCTTGCTTAGGTGACAAGAAAGGCCGGTTTGGATAGGAAATGTAGGAGTTTGAAGGGAACGAGAGTCCCATTTCTTGGTGAGGAAGCCAAGCATCTCGGCTGAAATGGGCTGTTTTGGCCGAGTGTTTGACACTCGGTTGGTAAATTGATTTGGTTTTCGGATAGAATTCCTACTTGAGATCGAATTCTATCCTCAAAGGGATTTGTTTAATGTTTTTGAGGCTAATATTTGTAGTATTTGAGTCCAAACCGGACGTGTAGTGTCACGGCTGGTCCGTGTGTCCCGGGAAAAAATATCTTTGACCGGGTTTGACTCGGTCGCTAAAAGACTGTTTTTCCCCCGGTGCCAGATTCAACCCAAATTAGTCTTATTTGACTCGAAACGACCTACTGGGTCTGGATTTGAGGTTGGTTTTATAAGATTTGTACTCCGTAATAAGCCTAAACCAAATGTCCATGATTTCGAGCCCATATCCGAGTCCATCAAAGCGCGTTTGAGTCCAATCATCATTGGGTTTTTGGCGGGAACTATTATAGACACCTGGCGGTCAAAATGTGGGTGTCTACAGAGCCCCCACTCTGACTGAGGCTTGGACAAGGCAAAAGTCGGAGTAGCTACCAAGTCAATCAAGGATTAAAACCTGGCAGACTTTTGATAGGGTCGTTTATAGTCCATTATACCTGCGTGAAGGGCTCGCCAGCCATAAGCTAGAAATCATACCTGGGTTGATGTTAATAATGTCGCGGGAGCTTGCCTTGGAAGCTATGGGTGTATCTGTTTACAGATACATCCTGTCTTGGAATTTCGCGGAAGCTTGCCTTGGAAGCTATGGGTGTATCTGTTTACAGATACATCCCGTCTTCGAATTACGCAGAAGCTTGCCTTGGAAGCTGTGGGTGTATCTGTTTACAGATACTTCCCGAAAAAAAGTCGCTTGAGTTTCTCCACTGGGGAATTTTTGAGAATTCTTCGGGAGTCTTAGGTGTACCTGTCTGTTGATAATAATTTGCATGCAATATCTAGGCGAAACACCAACTCACGCTAGGGAAGAAATGATTTTTGGAAAGAAAATGTTGAAGAAAATTTTTGAAATTTTTTTGGAAATAAGAATGCTCGGGATGACTTGATTCCTGATCAGATTCTGACACGGATTCCTAAAATCCCCTGGTTAGGCCTGTATGCCTAGATGAAGTATGATAAAACTTCCTATTCCCGTGATGACTAGAAAATGGATTTTCTCAAATGGCTAAGTTTTGCAAATTTTAAAATGAGAATTTGAAGAGAGAGATATACCGACAGACTCGAACCTCTGGACGCGAAAGGACGAGTTGACATACACGACTTTGACTCTCTAAGGGTTAGACCGTGACTTGGTACGGAGTGGGCCACCTAAGATGACAACACTCTTAAGTTGCGTTATCCCGTAGCCTAGGCGAGTGGCAACATGGTCGAAGTCGAAATGGGAACGATCTGTTATAGGGGAATTGCAGTAGTCTGTAATGAGACTGTTTTAGCAGTAACAATGCTGTAGTCTAGTGCTCCTTTTGAATTTTTGGTTTTGGGGTACATCTCCAAAGTGGGTATTACTCCGAGTCCTGACAGATTCTCGTCTTTGACTGAGCCGAGTACTAGGACACACTACAGAAAGGAGGCTAGATTTTTTGAATTTATCTGGATTTTGTGAGTGGATGGAGGTTTCCTGCCTAAGAGAAGCCCCCAGGATGACAAAGCTAGCTGTTGAGAACATGATGGTGTCGTGACCGGAATGATGGCGCTTTTTGAATGTGTGTCAATGTGGGTGGTTGTGCCCTTGTTGAAAGGCTGCCTACGTATTCACGTGTAGTGAAATCAAACCAAGCCGTAGTTCAGTGGATTGAAAGATATATAATGGTGCCTAGTGTACTAGGGCTTTGTGTGTAACTAGCCACAGCGATGGTGTAGGCTAGGTGCATTCCCAGTGGTGTCGTGATCAAAGGGCTAGACTAGTTAGGATGTTGATCCTGTGACTGTGAGCATTCTCCGGGATAGCCCCCAGAGGTGGTGTGAACTATTTGGGCATGTTCTATGCCGACCGCAAGTTGAGTTCCCGTGTTCGGGGTTGGTAACTGGTTTGAATGAGAAGAATTGGGATGGGATTTTAACGAGTTCTGCTCTCGGGGATTTTAACGAGTTCTGTTCTCGGGGATTTTGATGAGTTTTGCTCTCGGGGATTTTGATGAGTTTTGCTCTCGGGGATTTTAACGAGTTTTGCTCTCGGGGATTTTAACGAGTTTTGCTCTCGGGGATTTTAACGAGTTCTGTTCTCGGGGATTTGATGAGTTTTGCTCTCGGGGATTTTAACGAGTTTTGCTCTCGGGGATTTTAACGAGTTTTGGTCTTGGGGATTTTAACGAGTATTTGCTCTCGGGGATTTTGTGAGTTTTGCTCTCGGGGATTTTAACGAGTTTTACTCTCGGGGATTTTAACGAGTTTTGTTCTCGGGGATTTTAACGAGTTTTGCTCTCGGGGATTTTAACGAGTTTTGTTCTCGGGGATTTTAACGAGTTTTGCTCTCGGATTTGCGTATGGTGATTGTGAATTCGGTTATGTAAAGGGGAAGTCGAGCAAAATGGCTCGAACTTTGATCGGGATAGGTTTTGATAATGCGAGATCTGATTTCCATGTCTGGCCCTAATGGTTAGGGGTATCCTATGGAGCTTGAATCTTTAAAATTTCTGGCTGTCTCTAGCCTGGGTCTCGGGAAGGTCTTGAGGGTTGTAATATGGGAAAGCTAAATGTGGTGTTAGTTGACCAGCTCGATTATCTCTCCCTTATTTGATGGTATGAATTTTGACCATACCCTGGTCATGGAGTTTTCACTTGAATTGACCGTTGATCATGGTCATGGGTTTTTGGGGGTTCTTTTTTGATCATGACCACCTCTTTTGTTTTGGGTCTTTTGCTTTTTCTTGGACTTTTTCCTTTTTTGGCCTTTTAATCCCGGTGATGGGTGCTTCTTTTTATTTCGGCTTTTGCTTTTTCTGGGACTTTTTCTTTTTTTTGGCCTTTTAATCCCGGTCATGGGTGCTTCTTTTGCCTGCTTTTTATTTCGGCTTTTGCTTTTTCTGGGACTTTTTTTTTGTCCAGTTTTTTCTTTTTTTTTGTTGGTCAGACTAACACCTAAGGTAGGGATTGGTTGATCTTATTGGATGGGTGTTTATTGTGGGAAATGGGCTTGCCTCCCGTCTTTAACCCAAACTAGGAGATTACCTAGATTTGTCATAGGATTCGATACCGCTCCTGCTAAGGGTAGTTATGTGGCTTTCTATACCAGACATGGAATTGGTAAAAGGAAAACACGGGCTCGGTTTCTTACAGTCATTATAGATGTGCCTGTAATAGTCACGTGCATGTGCTCACAGTGTATGATGGTGTTTATCATGTTCTCGGAAACGCATAAGGAAAGTATATATGAGAAATAGAAAAGCTGATTTTATTGAATTTTGAAAAGAGGACAGAATAGAATTAACTCTGACTCTGACTTTGAAATTGAAAGAAATAGAACATCTTAGACTCGGACTCAGACTTGGACTTAAATCAAATCCGGACTCCTGGATGCATGAGAGGTAGATTGGATGCTTTGGTCATTGAGCCCTGTATAGTCCATGAGGGGCTTTGCAATTGACAATGTTTCCAAAACGGGAGTCTTCCCGGCATCGAGGAAGTCTTGAATGAGGTGTTTCAGCTTCCAGCACTGTTCTGTATCGTGTCCCTTCCCTCTGTGGAATTTGCAGTAATGCTCGGCGTTCCATGCTTTGGAGCGTCTTTCCAAAGGTGGGTCGGCTGTTGGGCCTATAGGTAGTATTAGGCCCTTCGGAACCAACCTCTGGAAAGCGACGGTGTAGGACATATCCAAGTGGGTAAATGTCCTTTCCTTTGACTGGTTTTTGATTTCTGGAGAGGTGACTTGAGGGTTACCATCTTGAGGGTACCGGACAGTTTCGTAAGAGTGTTCACCCTTCAAATGGCTCAGTTGGGTGATAGGCTGTCTTACCCGCTCTAGTTGTGTTAGACGGGATCGGGTTCTTACAAGGTCTTCTTCGATGGTGGTCACCCTGGCATTTAGGTTATCTAGGGCGGTGTTGATTTTTGAGAAGATATTGTTAACGGAGCAAGACAGCATAAGCAAACTCCCCTGGATATCCCCTTTCTCGACGGCGCGGGATCTGTTGTAGGTTTGGTAACGCCTCACTCACAGGATCCCTGATCGGAAGAGATGACAGGTGTTAGAACTCGCCTAAACTTGGTTTTGCGCAAGAGAAAGAGTCAAACTAGACATGGCCCGGGGTGACGGGTCGACAAAGACTCTTGGACCGGGATACTCGAACGTTGATCTAGACGAGGTAACGACCCTGGCTTGGACTCGACCATGAGACTCGGACGGTGTATGAGGGCGAGTCCGAAAATGGGGCAACTGTGTTTGACCGCGTTGCGTGCTCGGACCAACCGTGGTGACCTAACCCTAAGTGACTTGAGTATTTGTAGCATAGGTTCGAATCGAAGAGGGCATCATAAGGAAGCCGGTGTAAAGTACCCCTTGAGGTGACCGTGGTCGACTGCTCGGGTGAAGGACAACCCCCAAGTGAGACTAAAGACTCTGGTAGGACTCAAATGGTGCGACATCTAAGTGATTTAAAAGTGGCGTAGTGTGACAACACGTGTAATACATGACCCTTAGATCACCCGTGATTGATCGCTCCGCTGAAGTGTAGCCCCCGAGTGAGGAAAAGCCCGAAAAGGAAATGAGTCGGAAAGGACACCTAGACGGGTGACTCGTGAAAACCGACACCTAGACGGGTGACTCGTGGATGGTGGACTCTCCCTAGGATTTGGCAAAGTGGGCCTAGTCCCGTTTGAAGGAAGATCCATGTGAGAATTCCCCAGACTTTGGACTCGAGTGTGTAAACGGGCTTCCCTTTGTAGGAGTTTGTTCTACGCAGGTGGGCCGTGCCTTGACAAATAAGGCGGACTGGGATGGGGTAGAAACTCGTGATGTAAGATCGAAGGAGTTTCGACGCTAGAGATTCTAACAACTTATGACAAGACCCGACACTACTAAATACGGGAAGTCCTAAGAAGAAGAGAGTTTTGAAAAGGGAATTTGGATTTGAAAACCGAACAAGGTCGGATAGGATGGCCCGATTTTTTTTTGGAAAAAGAAAAAATGTTACCGGGCCGAGATTTCGAAATTTTAGAAAAGTTTGGACAGCATACCGGCTAAAAATAGGCTATTTGAGTCAAAATCATAAGTCCTAAATTTGGTAGCTTTACGGGTTTTGAAAAATAAATGGGTTTGAAAAGATGCAAATTTTTGAAAATGACGGTTTTTGAAAAGAAGATAAACAGATCAAGTAGCACGTAGTCACCAAAACAGTATAATGACACCATGTATGCTCCTAATCTAAGTCTCGGTCGGTCGAATAGGGTCTATACCAACGACGATAACTTTCTCGCAAATCAGGACGGTCTTCCTAAGCCGAGTTGGTCTTAGAACATGCCGTAAAACCCATGCGAGTTCCGCCATCGAAGTCTTTAGTGCACCCATTTAGGAATGCACCGTGGTATAGTGGGGCGTCGGTCACAAGTAACCGGCCCGGAAAAAATTTGGGTTATGCATGAACCATTGAACTAAAACGTGTACATTACTAATCGAACGATTTCTTTTCGAGTCTCACCCTGAGGATGCCGATGCTAAGTGACACATCAGTTAATCCCCAGCGGAGTCTCCAAATTGTGGACATGACATGGGTCCACCCCGACGCGCCCACGCGCGGGTTTAGGGAGGCGAATGAAACTCCATATGAGATGGTCAAATTGAAATTTAAATCGAAGTAGGAGTCGCCACCGAACTTTTTTGGAGTTCGGACCCGTTCGAACCCACTCTATGTCGTAGTGGGCCATATACAAAATATGGCCCATTTCCGATGTTAGAGTTTATCGGGTTCGTCCCTTAGCATTTGATACCGATACCGACATTATCGGATATCGTGTATTGAATGACTCTCTTTGCCAATGGATTCGGACATCCGGAAACCATGGTTCTGAGTAAGGGGTGAGGGTACGTGTTGGGAAGTTCACTAAGAACACCCAACCCCGCCCGCACTTAGCGGCCTTTACTAAGATATCGTTCATTTTTGGTGTACACGCGTTAGTTCGATAGTGGAATGATATGCAAACATTATTTTCTCTAAGCATGTGAGAGAAGAAAAATAAATGGGTTGATAAGTCGTTTAATGCATCTTAAACTAATAACGTCAAAGTTATTTTAGCATGTGAGATTTGTTTTAGTCTAATAAAAGAAAAGAAAAGGACAAATTGCTACAAACACGAGAAAACAAGTTAGTAACGGTTGAATAAATCGAATAAAGATGTAAATACGATTATATGCATGATTTTAGAAAAAGGTTTATGACACGTGATGGATTAACACGTGTTGACCGAAGTCGAAAAAATATTTATCGAAATATGAAAATATGTCGCGAAAGTCACTGTTTTATGTGCGGAACGAAAAGAATAAAATACGAGAATGCGAAGAGAAAAAGGACCCGGCCTTCCAGGCTCACGCGCGAGTCGCCTGGGAGGCGCGCGACTCGCGCGGGAGTCTGTCCCGCTTTTTTATTTTTCGAAAATCGTCAATTTTTATAAATCGCGTACAAATATGGATTAATTTATACTCGATTTATATTTTTGATATTCGTCGTATTCGATATTCGATTATGAAATCGATATCAAATAGTTAGAATGATTTTAGAAAAAGTGAAAAAAGTGTTTTGAAAATTGTTTTGAAAAAGAAAAGAAACTGGACAAAAAGAAGAAAAAAAAATGTTAATTCTCTCCGCGTTAAAATCGTCGTATTTTGTTTAAAAAGATGTAACGATTTTTTTAGCATCAACGAGATTTAATTTAGTTCTTGTTAGATACGATATTCGATTAGAGAATCGATATCGTATTTTAAGAACGTTTATATACGAAAATAGTTTTTTTAATATCGATATTAGAAATAAAAATAAAAAAGGATGCGACAACGACCTATATTAAAAAACGGACCGACCAACGACACAAAAAAAACAAAAAAAACGTGAAAGAGAAAGAGAAGGAGGAAGAATCGGGTTTGATTTTACACCCTCAACCTACATCCTTTGTTTTCTCGGAAAAGAGGTCGTCGGGAAGTGGCTTAGGCACTGGAGCTTCGAGACGATGTGGATGAGTTTAGGATGGTGTATTTGGACGTGTGAAGTGATGGGTTTCGGCCGGCTTGTGATTTTGACGGTATTTCGATGCTATTTTTGGATGTATGTCGTAGATGAGTAATGTATGAGAATAATTGATTGAGAGTTTGTAGATGTCGATGACGATTGATGTGTAATTGATAGATAATTGATTGATAAAAATCGTGTTTTGTGTTGAATACGAGGGTCCTATTTATAGGTGAAGTCCTTGATAGGAGCTAGGAGAAGTACCTCTTGCTTAGGTGACAAGAAAGGCCGGTTTGGATAGGAAATGTAGGAGTTTGAAGGGAACGAGAGTCCCGTTTCTTGGTGAGGAAGCCAAGCATCTCTGCTGAAATGGGCTGTTTTGGCCGAGTGTTTGACACTCGGTTGGTAAATTGATTTGGTTTTCGGATAGAATTCCTACTTGAGATCGAATTCTATCCTCGAAGGGATTTGTTTAATGTTTTCGAGGCTAATATTTGTAGTATTTGAGTCCAAACCGGACGTGTAGTGTCACGGCTGGTCCGTGTGACTCGGTAAAAAATATCTTTGACCGGGGTTGACTCGGTCGCTAAAAGACGGTTTTGCCCCTGGTGCCGGATTCGACCCAAATTAGTCTTATTTGACTCGAAACGACCTACTGGGCCTGGATTTGAAGTTGGTTTTATAAGATTTGTACTCCGCAATAAGCCAAAACCAAATGTCCATGATTTTGAGCCCATATCCGAGTCCATCAAAGCGCGTTTGCGTCCAATCATCATCGGGTGTTTGGCGGGAACTATTATAAACACCTGGCGGTCAAAATGTGGGTGTCTACAGTAATATATGTTTATATTCTTGAAAAATGTTTTTTTTGATGTTTTTTAATAATTTAGTATTTTTCTGATATTTTAGTTATCGATTATTGAATTATTACAGTTTACGGATAAAAACGATTAAAAGCCGATTTTTAGTTCTAGTACTTAAACATTTTATTTTAATCTAATTTTTGACGTGGTGAGACTTTCTGCTGAAATAGAATTTCCTGAATGTTTTCATAATTTTTCGGAATTGTTAAGTAGATAAATTAATTAATCACTTGAAAGCATCGTTTATCGTTAAAACCGTGTTTGTCGTTTAAATTCTCGATTTCTGGTATTTGGTTTAAATCTGGAAAAAATTTCGATTATGATGATTTCATATTAAAATGTAATTTTATGATTTTTAGTGCCTTAATAAAATGTTAGGAACGATGAGTTTTATTAATGGAATCGTTAATTGGGAAAACGGGTTTTAAAGACGGTTTTGACGGAAGTTGGTAAATCTGGAACCTTGGAAAATCTGGAAAATTAATATATTCTGGAAAATGATGATTTTTAGGTTTAATAATAATTTTTAGACATTAATACTTAAATCATTTTGTAATTACTATTCTTATTAATCGTTATTGTCGAGGTTGGACGATTAACGAGAAAACGCTTTAAAAATCGAGTTTTAGAATCCTGGAAAATTTTCTTTTCTGGAAATAATGTCCATAAATACATTTTAACTATTTTACGTAATTTTTGTACTATTTATTAAAGTCTTTAATTAATAAGTATTGATTTTCGGACAAATTGTGATTTATCGTTAAAATGCTTCGTCTTACCTAAAAGAATTATTTTTCCAGCAATTTTGAAAGTATTTAATTCTGAAACTTTAAGAGTTAAATCATCCCTTAACATACTCTAAATATATTTGTTGGTTTAATTAAATAAAAACGTTCAAATATTTAATTTGATGTTTGCCGTAAAATCCTATTTATAATTTTATTGTCGAAACTAATAATAATTAAGGAAATTTAGCTTTATAACTTTTGAAAACACCCTAATTAGTAATATTAAAATGTTTAAGACATTTTTAATCATTTTATAACGCTTATACGATATTTTAATAATTTCATAAAATTAAATGTTCACTTTGGTAATTAATATCGTTAAGGCCGAAAGTACTAGTTTTATAAATCTATATCGTTTACTAAAAATGTTCAATTAGTATAAACTAAAATTTTCGCTATTTTGATATGATGCTATTTTTAGTAAAGTTTCTAAGAATATAAGTTTCCTAAAATAGAAAGTTTCCTCTTTTGGAAAGTGATCCTTTTCTTTTTGTTCTCTTATTATTTATAATGATTATATCTTTTATATATCGATAATGGCTTGTTTTGGAGTTATGGAATAAGGACAAGTGTGGGTTTAGAGTAATATAGTCTGGGATGTACGTTTTGCCATCAACTATAAAGCTGGTGTGTCTATGTTGAGACACATTGGTCGTTGAACTGAGCATGGTTTGTGTTCAGGAGTGTGTATATTTTGACCTTAAACTTAGATATCGCATTGTGTAAGTCGCCGTCGGGTTGAACTGGATTACGGTTGGTGTCCAGGAGGGGTGTACATTACTTAAGCCAGGACCTCGCTGCACGCAGTCCTATTATGGTTGAGTTGCCTATTTAGAAACCGAAGTCTGATTTGTTTTGACTAAGTTCTCGAATCTAGTTTAGTATTGTCCTAGTGAACGTCTAGATTCTACATCAATCCTATCCATAATGCCATTTTGAATATTTTTATTATTATCAATATAATTTTGATTTGCAGGTTGGCAAGTGTTTTATGTTTTCTCCGGAAAACTCATTTTTATTATATTGTTTCGATACGTGAAGTTTTTCACTGAAAACTTATTTTCATTATAATTTTTTAATGTTTTCCGTCTTTACTATTTTTCCTATATTAGTAATTACTGTTTTAATATCCTGGTATACGGCTGGGAGAACGTTGACGTTGCTCCTCACTGATTGTGGCTGTTATGTTTTTAACATGACAGGTATGCATGTTTCCGGGTGTGGGCTAGCGGGCAGACATGATCCTTGCTCGATTAATTTTAATAATTATGTTTTGTGGATTGTTAAACCCCTTTGTGGATTTATTTAATTTTTGGCCATTTTATTTGGGGCCTAATGTTTGACTTTACCATTTATATTTTTATAAAAACATAGTTACAGCGTGTTATAATCCCGACTCTACAGTGTTTCCGCCACTGTATCGCGTTAGAATTTCTTGGGAATTACAGTTGGTATCAGAGCATCACTGCTTCCGACGCTTACACCTGAAATTAGGGAAAATACCAGTAAATTATTTAAACAGTAAATAAAAAAAATATTGTTAGAAATGGGTAGAAACAGATAAGGACTTAACTGTTAAGGTTATCTGTTCCTGAACTCAATGATTAGCATTGAATATTTGTTGCTTTTGTTGGAAGAAGACGAATGAACAAGATGTTGATAGGATGCTTCTCCAGATCGGGACAAGACCGTCTTAGAACTCTCAACGCCGGCCGATTCGAGTGGACAACTTGGTGCTCCAAGAAAGATGTCGATGGTGACTTTTAGCTCCGGTTCAGTTTACTTAAGCTACAGGCAAGATGATTAAGAGTAGATTCCTGTTCCATGATGTCGCAGTAGATCCAGATGGAGCGACCCAAGACTTGTGTGCTCGTTCCTCTACAAGAAGATGAAGTAATCCATTTGGATCCCTCGTGAACTCTGGAGGCCCGAAGATTATCCTCTGGTTCCAGAACTTAGTAATATAGGGTCATCGACTCTTTTCTTCCTTCCTCTACTTCTTCTCATTCTTCTCTTTTATATTCTCTTCTTCATCCGCTTGATGAATCCTTGTTATATTCTTCTACTCTACCATCTTTCTCTTGAGATTCTTTGGTTGGACCGAATTTTGTCTTAGTGAACCCGTGAAAAGTTATAGATTTTTGAGGTTTGGTCAACCCTTGTTACGTGGTTTGAAAATTGTGAGTTATACCTTGTTATCTATCTTCGTAAGCTTTTGAGGATCGATTTGAATGATAAATTGTCGATTAATGGAATTAGGTTGGTACTTAAGATTTTGAACCTTGGGTTATAGGTTACTTGATTATTTGGAGGACTTAAAGTTGAATAATCTATTGAAGTAGCAAGAGTATATCATATTTGATGGATACCTAGTACCTAACCTAGAACCAAACTAAGTGTAACTGATAATATTACTTGGCATTCTTACCTAATGCTTATTTGATGGATGAATCATGAATATTTGGGATCATATAGTACTGTTTAAAGTGTTAACCTGAGTGTTGTGGTACCATCGAAGGTTTTCATTAATATCGTTAGAAATTTTGGTTGACATAGATTACCCGTGTTTCTTAAGGATTAGATCGTTGATCGTTGTTTAAGGTTGTAACCTATGAACTTTGGAGTTGATTGATCTAACTTGGATAAATTGTTGTTAACCTTGAAAAGGAGAAACATGTTACAATTAGAGGTTGTATTTATCGCGTTGTTTTGAGGAATACTTAATGCGAATCATCTTGATGGATTTATAGTTCAAAACCCTTACACCAACGAGATTGTGGCTTCGTTGAGTTAATATTTTGGTGGTTTCGCTATTACGATATGAAATTTGGTGGAATTCTCAGAAACCTTAGTCGAATGACGTGTTCGAAGATGTGAGTGTTTGCGCCATTACCTATAGGTTTGAGCGTGTTTGAGGACTTGTTGTACTTTCCCAACTTCTGTACTTGTGGCATTATAAATATGTTGGTGATCATTTTTGAGGATTTCGTACTCGAGCATTGTTAATTGGTGGATTTTATTTAGTGTTCCTTACTCGAGAAATTTGAAGTATACCTCGAGTTTATACCTTATGGCTTTGAATTTATGAGCCTTAGTGATTATGAGTTTGGATAACCGCTGCAATCGTAATTAATGGATTAGTCTAAATCATTTGACGATTCTTACCATACTAATTGAAAGATTATATATGTATGTAAGACTTAATTTTGGAGGCGGTGACAATTGATAATTTTGGAGGTGGTAGATTGAGTAGCACCACCCTGTGCCGATATTGGACTTAGCGTTATTTGATGGGCCAATTACGAACCCGTGTTTGTGAGAGTCGTGCTAGGGATCTTGAGATGATTAATTTCTTCTATAATCCTTGATAGTTCTTTTTGACTCTCAACTTCGTCTTCCTTTCTGCTTCTCTTGAATTCTGTTACCGCATCTGCTGTTAATCCCTTCGACCTTTATCGATTTTGAAAACTCTTATATTAATTTATTATCTATCATTTTTCTATTTACCCGTTAACCATTTTTCGAACTACCTATTTTATAAAAAGTTTGACTTACTTAAACTTTTCGGATATCGTGAAATTTAACATATTTTAATTATAATTTGAGAACTTTATACTTCACTTCTGTTTTATCTTTCGTTGATATTTACATTTAGTTTTGTTTCAAAATACTTTAGTAATTTATTTTGAAGTATTTCGAAATTATTTCAACTTTTTATTTTCAAGCAATCGAAATTTTATGAAGACTTTCCTATTTCCAAATACTTCAATTTTTACAGGATTAGTTTGTAAAGCGTTTTAGCATTGTCAAAATTATTTTGTATGTTCAAGTTTGATAACGTTTTTGAAAACTTTCATAATTACTTTGATAACATTTTCGAAATTTAAACGTTTTGAAATTAGTTTTCGTTTTATTGTTGGTGGACTTTCGAATCTGTTATTGAAAATGATTGACGACTGGTTCGATTCTTACTAACTACAAAATTTGATTTCTCCGAACTAAAGTTTGTTTCTTCAAAAAACAATATAAATATTTTCGAATTTCCTAATCAAATTGTTTTACTTTTGTTTTGAAAATGTTTTCGTTACCTTATTTCTTTCAAGCTCGTTTACAAATGTTATTTGACGTCGTTATTTTATCAAACAACTTTACTTTATGATTTCATTAATTAAAAGATTTTAAACTTCGGGTAGCTTAGCCCAATTCCTCTTGGAATAAATATTTGCATTCGATTTCGTATCACATTGAAAGTTGTAAAATTTCTTTTGAAATAAAATTCTTATACAAATTTTTATCCTCATGTTTTCGAGTGGGGTAATCTTGATTCCCTTCTGCTTATTCTTAGTTTCGAGGACGAAACTTTCTTTTAGTGGGGAGGTTGTAGCACCCGCTAATTTTCTATGTGTTATTATCTATTCCGTTATGACTCCGTCATGAGTCTGTTATTTTTTCTGTCTTCAGTTTCCTTCATTTTCAAGCTTCATAACATTTTCAAGTCAAATATTATTTATTTTTATAAAAAGATTTTAAATATTTTATTTTCCTGATCTATTTATAAAATTTTCATCGCAAACTATTTATTTACTCGCGAGGAGTCCTATTTTTTCTACGAACTAACGTTTTAAGCTTGGATTTATGTTATTTCTTTTCCTAAAAATGTCTAAACACATTTATATAATATTTTCAACTAAGAAATATTTTTATTTACGAAAAATTTAGCCTTTAATTATTTTATTACATAGTTTCGTAAATAATTATTTTCTATCGCGAGGTTTACTCGAATTGCTTTGAAATGCTTTTAATAATTATACGATTCTTATTTTTATCAACCTACATTTAAAAGAAGTACTTTTTGGCCCCTTTTCATTTGGTTTTATAAAGTGATTAAAGCCTTAAATATTTTTATTACCTTAATGAATTTGGTGACTAATTACAAAACTCTTCACTCTCCCTTGTTAATCCATTTTGGCTGGTTTTTTTAAGTGTATCTAACATTGTTTTCATCAATTTTTAAGATCATATTCATTCACACAATTCACATAATTCATTTCTTTTCATTCATTCTCATTCAACCACATTAAACAAAGAAAATACTCTTCAATTCCTTCATATTGGCCATGAGTTTCAGCCATATTTTCCAGCCCAATTTTGTCCCTAATCAAGTCTTGATCGTCTCATTTTTATCGTAAAATTAATCATCTTTCCGATCCTATCGTTAAGGTAATAATCGATGGGTTTTTTATCGTTATTTACCATTGATTTTCTTAGTTTTTCTCATGGTATTTTTCTACCATGATTCTCGTGTGATGTAGGTTTTGTGGATTATCCCGAGTCCGACGAGTATATTATCGATTCAGATTTGGATTAGAGGTAACGTCGATGTTACTCGGTATTTCATGATTTTAATTGAGTATTTGCATGTATATATTTTTATTTTTTATTTTGGCAGTATATGTATGTCATGAAATCTGGAAAATTTTTAAAAGTTGAAAATTTGTATGTTTCGGTATTTTTATCGCTTTTACGAGATTAACGATTAAATCGTCATATTAATTTGTAAAATCTTAATATTCGGCCTAAACATGTAATATATGTTTATATTCTGGAAAAATGTTTTTTTTGATGATTTTTAATAATTTAGTATTTTTCTGATATTTTAGTTATCGATTATTGAATTATTACCGTTTATGGACAAAAACGATTAAAAGCCGATTTTTAGTTCTAGTACTTAAACATTTTATTTTAATCTGATTTTTGACGTGGTGAGATTTTCTGGTGAAATAAAATTTTCTGAATTTTTTCATAATTTTTCGGAATTGTTAAGTGGATGAATTAATTAATCACTTTAAAGCATCGTTTATCGTTAAAACCGTGTTTGTCGTTTAAATTCTCGATTTCTGGTCTTTGGTTTAAATCTGGAAAAAAATTTGATTCTGATGATTTCATATTAAAATGTAATTTTATGATTTTTAGTGCCTTAATAAAATGTTAGGAACGATGAGTTTTATTAATGGAATCGTTAATTGGGAAAACGGGTTTTAAAGACGGTTTTGACGGAAGTTGGTAAATCTGGAACCTTGGAAAATCTGGAAAATTAATATATTCTGGAAAGTGATGATTTTTAGGTTTAATAATAATTTTTAGACATTAATACTTAAATCATTTTGTAATTACTATTTTTATTAATCGTTATTGTCGAGGTTGGACGATTAACGAGAAAACGCTTTAAAAACCGAGTTTTAGAATTCCGGAAAATTTTCTATTCTGGACAGAATGTCCATAAATATATTTGAACTATTTTACGTAATTTTGGTACTATTTATTAAAGTCTTTAATTAATAAGTATTGATTTTCGGACAAATTGTGATTTATCGTTAAAATGCTTCGTCTTACCTAAAAGAATTATTTTTCCAACAATTTTGAAAGTATTTAAATCTGAAACTTTAAGAGTTAAATCATCCTTTAACATACTCTAAATATATTTGTTAGTTTAATTAAATAAAAACGTTCAAATATTTAATTTGATGTTTGCCGTAAAATCCTATTTATAATTTTATTGTCGAAACTAATAATAATTAGGGAATTTTAGCTTTATAACTTTTTAAAACACCCTAATTAGTAATATTAAAATGTTTAAGACATTTTTAATCATTTTATAACGCTTATACGATATTTTAATAATTTCAGAAAATTAAATATTCACTTTGGTAATTAATATCGTTAAGGCCGAAAGTACTAGTTTTATAAATCTATATCGTTTACTAAAAATGTTGAATTAGTATAAACTAATATTTTCGCTATTTTGATATGATGCTATTTTTAGTAAAGTTTCTAAGAATATAAGTTTCCTAAAATAGAAAGTTTCCTCTTTTGGAAAGTGATCCTTTTATTTTTGTTCTCTTATTATTTATAATGATTATATCTTTTATATATCGATAATGGCTTGTTTTGGAGTTATGGAATAAGGACAAGTGTGGGTTTAGAGTAATATAGTCTGGGATGTACGTTTTGCCATCAACTATAAAGCTGGTGTGTCTATGTTGAGACACATTGGTCGTTGAACTGAGCATGGTTTGTGTTCAGGAGTGTGTATATTTTGACCTTAAACTTAGATATCGCATTGTGTAAGTCGCCGTCGGGTTGAACTGGATTACGGTTGGTGTCCAGGAGGGGTGTACATTACTTAAGTCAGGACCTCGTTGCACGCAGTCCTGTTATGGTTGAGTTGCCTAGTTAGAGACCGAAGTCTGATTTGTTTTGACTAAGTTCTCGAAGCTAGTTTAGTATTGTCCTAGTGAAAGTCTAGATTCTACATCAATCCTATCCATAACGTCATTTTGAATATTTTTATTATTATTGATATAATTTTGATTTGCAGGTTGGCAAGTGTTTTATGTTTTCTCCGGAAAACTCATTTTTATTATATTGTTTCGATACGTGAAGTTTTTCACTGAAAACTTATTTTCATTATAATGTTTTACTGTTTTCCGTCTTTACTATTTATCCTATATTAGTAATTACTGTTTTAAAATTCTGTTATACGGCTGGGAGAACGTTGACGTTGCTCCTCACTGATTGTGGCTGTTATGTTTTTAACATGACAGGTATGCATGTTTCCGGGTGTGGGCTAGCGGGCAGACATGATCCTTGCTCGATTAATTTTAATAATTATGTTTTGTGGATTGTTAAACCCCTTTGTGGATTTATTTAATTTTTGGCCATTTTATTTAGGGCCTAATGTTTGACTTTACCTTTTATATTTTTATAAAAACATAGTTACAGCGTGTTATAATCCCGACTCTACAGTGTTTCCGCCACTGTATCGCGTTAGAATTTCTAGGGGATTACATAATCTGTCTCTGAAGGTTAAAAGGTTATTATCAGGTTCTAACTGGTTATTAAAAACTTCTGGTATAAGAACTTGTGTACATAATCCCATATTATAAAAACTTGTGGTATAAAATCCCACCTTCTCAACAAATTCTCAATTTGTCTCTCTGTTTCTCTCTTTACCTCTCTTTTTGTGTGTCTCTCTTTGTATCTCTTTTTCTCTCTTCCTTTCTCAACAAAAGATGAATGTTACATGTGATGGACAGATATACAATATTAGGCAACAACATAAACTGTGGTTTGCTTCTCAAAAGAAGGAGAAGTTGCCTTTTATATTTACCGATTTTTATGGACCTATTTCAAGTTCATATGTTGAATCACTTGAAAACGTTTTTGCAAATGAAAATATAATGGAAATAATTTTCAAAAGGTTCAACCCTACTTTTAGAAAGGAAGAGTTTGCAAAATTGACTCTTGTTTGCAAGAGGTGGGGTCAAATACTTTTAGCACATCCTCATTCTCTTCTTTTAGATATGGAATACAGTATGAGTGTGCATGCAACCATAGAGAATGGATTACTTTCTCTTCATAGGGTTGGTATCTTGTTGTTAAAGCAATGCAGATGCTATTTGACTGATGATCTGCTTTGTAGAAATATATTACACAGCATGCAACTTCGACTTGCATCTCCAGAAGATGTAGTTCATCTTCATGGTTCTTCTCCTGAAGAAGCAGAAAGAGAAAATTTGAAGGTGTGCCATAGCAAGTGTTTCGTCAAGCATCTACCTTTGCTGAATATCTGTTTGAGCCAAGAAATTTTTATCCAGATGTATAACTATATTTTGTTTTTTCCTTATATATGTAGTTGTGACAGAGTACTATATAAAAGAAGAATCTCAAGTTAATTTGAACTTATGTACACTTGTTATTAAATTATTTACTAATCAAGCGTTTGTATATGTATGTGTACATAAGGGTATGTTTGACGGATTATGAGTGCTTCAGTAAAATTAACCAATCTAGCGTATATAAGTAGATGTTTTATTTTGTAATTCATAAATCTAGTTGAAAGATTATCAAGGCATTCAATTGTGTTCAACTGCCCCTATATATGCTAAAGTCTACGTTATGTACATAGTTAAGAATACAGTGTGCATAACTTATGATTTGATCCAAGTAATAAGTATCTAGAAGAATTAAGTACAACAATTATAGAAATATGTACAACCATGTTCTCGAATGAATAAATACAGCTGATATGTAAATATGTACATTATGTATTCATCTATATACTATAACAAAATTACCCGTATAAAAGCTTTTTATATGATTTCTTGTTTGATGCATGTAAGTGTTTATTACACATAAATAAGGTTAAGGTTGGTTATTACTTTCTGTTTTTTAAGTAAAAAAATGATATACATAATTAAGAATACAGTGTATATAACTTATGATATATTCTAATAAATTGAACCAATTTAATATGTAATTAGATGTATTATGTATAACTATTACAGAAATATGTACATTCATGTCCTAGGATGGATTATATACAGGTGATATGTAAATATGTACAATATGTATTGATCTGTATACAATGATAAACTAACCGTATAAAAGCTTTTTATATGATTTCTTATTCAATGCATGTAAGTGTTTATCACACATACAATGTATATAATAGATATGATATACATAGAATACAGTGTATATATAATCTCCGTATGTACATGCGTATTTATATAGAAAAATGGTTTCATATCGTATACCATGAGAAAACTACCCGTATAAAAGCTTTTTATATGATTTCTAATTCAATGCATGTAAGTGTTTATCACACGTACAGTGTATATAATAGATATGTTATACATAGAATACAGTGTGTATATATAATCTCCATATGTACATCCATATTTATATAGAAAAATCGTTTCATATCTTAGGATTTAAAATATTAATAATAATAATAAAGTAATAAGTACTCCGTATTAGATACATTATTTTGAAATATAGTAGTAATTACTCAGTATTCCACTACACTAGGTGAATTTTATGACGTATTAAGACTTTTTTTTTAAGCTATGACGTATTAAGACTTTGGGAAGAAGTACTGAGAATTCCGATAGAAACTTCAACAATCACTTCACAAATATTGCATGCGTATAAAAACCTAGGAAGTTTGAAAAATCAAGTACGGAGTAATTTCTGAAGTAATTTCTGTCGATCATCTTCAACAATTCTTTGTTCATAATTTCTGAAGTAAGTTCTTGATTCTGTGAAAATTACAGTAAAGTAAAATTGCAATCTTTTATTCTTTTCACTCTGCATTTTCCGGCAACTAGTAAAATGAAGATTAGGTTTACTATTATATAAATAATATTTACAGTCTAAAGTTATTATTATATATTTATGTGTATTCATGTTATTTACAGTCATGTTCATCTTCTCCAACTATCTTCAACATTTCAGTATTGTGTGTTCTATTTTTGATTTCTAGAGTGATTTTGTTGAAAATTAGGGTTAAGTAATTTACGACACAACATGCTTTCAAATCAGGACAAGACTGCACTAAAGAGGAACGCTGATGAGAAGAAGAAAGGTATTAGAATCTTACATTGAATTTGAATTATGTACAATTTAAGGTATTAGTGTATAGCTATTAAAACGAGGATGAAATTACATTGATTTGGTATTCTTTATTCGTAGCTGAATGCAAAAAGAGGCGAATTGAAGAAAAGGATGAAGAAACATCAGACAAACAATTATGTTTGATAGTAAAAGATGCAGATAAATGTATATTCATTAAATAGACTACTATGTTTCATAATTGTTTGAAAATAACTTTTTTTTATTTAGTATAGCTTTAAAAATTACTAATGTTGACTCTGTGTTTGAAGTTATGTGCATTGTGTAATGCCTTATGAACAATAAATAAATCCTTATAAGTTTAATAGGGACTATGTCTTATGAATGCCTTATGTCTAAACCATACAATCTTAAGTACTTTAAAATATGACATTAAGGTAAAAGTAGTCATTTAAATTCTTTCTGTTCATTTTAATTTACAGCTATTACTGGTAAAACTACAAAGACCAGAAGGACGAGAGTTGTACATGCCACGAATGACCGGCCATCATTGAAGACACGCATGTCCCCTGAGGGTTTGGTTAAACTTCTTAATGATATGTCAAAGAAGCAGATTGCAAATATAAAGAATTAGGGTTTGGAGATTTATTTGATCTAAAAGTAAAAGAAGTCTCATCCAAGCTTGCTCATTGGCTTGTTTCGAATTTCAACCCTAATTCAAAAACATTTAAGGATAGTACATTTGATGTGACAAATTTAGATGTACATATTGCAACTGGGTTTCCTATGGGACCAAACGAGATTGTCCTTGCATAATATGACGACCAATCCCCGGAATACAGACATCTTCTTAATGAATGTAAGAATCAATTTGAAGATTCAAAGATTACAGCCCCTACATTGAAATCAATCCTAACTCATCAAACAGATGGAAGGGATCTATTCAAACGAAACTTTATAGTTTATCTCTGCTCTTATTTTATAGAATGTACCTGTTCTGCAACTCCAAGTTTTAAGATATTGAAGTCTTTGGTCGACTTGTCATTGGTACTTACATTAAATTGGTGCCAATTTTGCCTTGATGCCTTCATTGAGGCTGTTGATTTGTCAAAAATGAATACAGCAAAGAAAGACAAGTTCTTTGATGGACCTATAATGGTCTTTGTTTTTATATATCTGCAACGAATGCGTTACATAAACAGTCAACATGTTCGTGCATTCCCAACAATGTGTTTTTGGACACAAGACTCCATTTCAAAAAGAATATTGGAGGAAGCAAAAAAATCGGGTACATTTGGTAATGGTTTGGTTATCCCATTACAGTCCCTTGATTGGTACAAGAGGGAGAAGTAAAGGAAAGTGTGAAGATGGGGTTGAAAGATGGGAAGGGGAAGAAAAAGGACAAAGTTAACAAAGAGGGGAAGGAAGAAGGGGATTGGTTACGAAATTTAGTGCTGAAATCTATTGAATTCACACAATCATTCAAGGGGTTGAAAGATGCTATAAAGTTGCAAAGTTTGCCTCCCCTCAATGCAAACCAATAACAAAATTGGAAATTTGACCAGTGACTTTGTTGCAAGACTTGTAACAATAAGAAAAGATGAAGAATCAAGAGAATTTAGTAAGAATTTTTCTTCAATTTATTTTATCCCATTCATTTATTATAATAAATTGAATACAGTAGTTATGTTTCATCTTTTGCTTCAAAATAGGTGAGGAGGAAAAAGATGAGTTGAATCCAAAAATAGTGGATATGATACATAAGATGTCAAAAGATCTTACTTCTTCAAGAAAGAAGCCAAAATGCAGTCAACTTATTTCTGAGAAAAATGAAGATGTTTTAAATGTGGACACTGTGGAAAATGTTGATGTGCTAAATAATCAACTACTTCCGCAAAATGTTGATGCTGCAGAAGACATCTATACAGATGCTCCTATTTCTACTCCTGTCAAGAACGACAGTGAAATTATTTCTGTAGAAAATGAAGATGTGTTGAATGCGCATACTGTGGAAAATGTTGATGTGCAAAATAATCTACTACTTCTGCAAAATGTCGATGCTGCAGAAGACATCAATATAGATGATCCTATTTCTGCTGAAAATGTGGATTTGGAAACTTCTGTTGATGTTGTAAATGTGCATTTGGAACTCTCACAAAGCAAAACAAGGAAATTAATATACTTGAAAAAAAAAGAGATTGAAGCACAGCGGAAGAGAAAACAAGGAAATGTACCATTTTTGAAATCTTCTTTTATTAATTGGAACATCAGCTATTTGGGGTGCTTTATTCTGTCCGTGGGAATTATTTATTCTGTCCGTGGAAATTATTTATTCTGTCCATGGAGATTATTTATTCTGTCCGTGGAGATTATTTATTCCGTCCGTGGAGATTATATATATATTTCTTGGTTATTATACTTCTTATTAATACGTTGTTCCGCTGCAAATAAGGTATAATTGTTATCCCTATACTTTTGTCTTTTCGGTTAATACTCGTAACAGATCCTTGGGTTTAAGGGTTGTAACCCTATAGTGGTATCAGAGCCTCTATTACGTAGTATTAATCTAATTGACGTAAATCTATGTCTCATAATTGGTTATGAAGGATTCACTCGCGTATTAATTTGATTATTGCGTACAATATTATTGTCTTGTTTTCGCTGACTTGTGGCATATCAATCAACTTGCATGGTGTCTTTTGCATAAGATAGTCACGTCACATAATATCATTATATACTTTGATTATCATCATGATTAAGTGGCAGATTCATATCGGTAATAAGATTGTTTTTCCTGCGAGGCTTGTTACGGTTACGTAACTGATTGTTTTGCTGCGAGTAATCGTCGTTTCCATTTAGGGTGTGTTATAATATAAGATCTAATATTGATTATTTTTAATTTAATTTATCCTAAATTGATCCATTATAATCCCAAATTTCTTTGTTGACGATGAGACTAATTAGATTAGTCAAGATTCGATTGAAATTGGAAACGTAAAATTACTAGAATTTATCGTTGATGATGAGACCTAATAAGATTGGGACAAGACTCGTTTTAATTATGGTGGAGATGGAACGAAACGAGACCAACCCGGTTGGCACGAGTATGACTCAGTGGGCACGAGTGTGACTCAGTCGTCACGGGTATGTCCCGGTTGGAAATGGATGACTCGGGCGACAAAAGGTTTGACCTAGATGACACAATATTTACTCGGACGACATGGTGTCGGGTCGGGTGACGCTTTTAAGAAAAATCGTTTTCTTGCGTTTGTGTGCGGATTATGAATCAAGTATGGATTATAGTTTAATTTTTCCGAATCAATGAAAAATTGGTTTTCTAAATCGGCTAAATAATTTTATGCATTTTAATTATCATGTTATCATAGATAGATCGGAAAAAGAGTTTCTCGAGTCTTATTTGATTTTGATGAATTGTTCATCTATATGACAATTATAAGTTGCAGATCGATTGTGAATCGAATTTTGTTTATTCGGTCAATTTTTCCGGGTGGGAAATTGTTTCTCGTAGTTGGAAAAATGAAAGATATTGACGAAATTGTTCAAACCAAATAGCAATTATGAATTGTAATATGATTATGAATCAAAATATGGGATCTTTTAACTTGTTTTATGCACAAATCACTATTAACAATTGAATTATTATGTCATACGATGCATGAATTTTATTGTTTTAGACTTGTGACTTGTGTGCTTAGAACTAATAGGTCGCCTTGTAAGTTGACCTAGTGGCATGGTTAGGACCCATATGCATTTAATCCCTCGCACAAATATTAAGTATTGTCTTTTTTCCAGAATTGACAACTACAACTATTTCATACCATTGGGTAAAGTGACTGCCTAAGCGGTGCTTTGCCGATGTGTGTGGACTGAGTTGGTGGGTAACGGTTACCCACAGGTTCAGTCTGGTTTGCTTAACATTGCTATCAAGTCGGACTTGGGCTTTGAGGCAAATAGTTGGTGTCATATGACGACTAATTCCGACGAACCAAGAATTACATATTGATGTAATTGACAATGTTGTTGTCTACCTTTACTTTTGGAGCTTGAGCAGTGAGCCCAAGTTCACTTGAGCGACAAAAGGTTTAGGATCTTGGAATATTATGCGAACTTAAAGGTAGTTGTCATGATTTTATCTTAAAATTGTTTAAGATTATTAATATTAATTATCGTTTTACTTTGCATATAATTGTAGTTGTAATTTAGTCCCTTTATCACATTTATTAAAGATGAATTTGAATTGTTCAACCTTGTCGATTGGTATCTTGAGAATTGTATGTTCTCAAAATTAGAGATACGGATTTTGTCCTTGTGAAGGATAATTCCGACAAATTATTACCAATGTTAATGTACAGTATAGTCTGTATAATTTGAGTCATGAAGATGATTATAAATACCAAAATTAGTTGTTTCAATAAAAGGGAACAGTTCCCATTAAGTGAGAAAATGTTGAAGATAATCTAATTAATTCATGTTATACGATGACATGATTATATTGATAATCAGAAAATTTTGGATGCTTCTTTCTAAAGAGTTAGGAATTGAAATCGTTTCAATTAGTCCTAAGTTTAGATCACTTTATTATGAATAAACATGTGACTTAAGGTTTCTCACCTTTTAGCATGAGATGTTAAAAGACGATTGAACATTTTATCAAGAAGGCAAATAATACTAATGTTCTATGAGTTCATTAAGAAAATTGTTTGAGATAATGATTAATGAATCTTAGATGTCGGTTAAAGTAAGGGAAACACAATCGTTGTCATACTCAAACTTGTTGCCAAATTTAGATTAGGTACGATCTTATTAGTCATTAATGTATTGACAAATATATATGACATTGGTAGATAGTTTCTAGAAATGTCTAGAAAATCTGCAAATCAATTATTGAAGTATGACTTCTGGTGTATGTTACTAGAGTAATTGTTACTTTCATTCTACTGTTTTGATATAAGATACCAAATGCAACTATTACATTGTGGATGTGATGACTCAAAGAGGGTGGAATAATGGTATATAGGTCAAGTGTTTTATGATGAAAAGGACAAACGTTTTTGTTTCATATATAAAAGGAAAACCACTTAATTTTGCCATAAAGCTTATACTGAAATTGAATAATTGTTATTCTTGTACTAGTCATAAGCAAGAATATTGATTCTGTTTCATGTATGGGCATGAAAAGTTTTAATAAAAGTAGAACAATTGTTGTTCTATACCTTGCAAGAATATGAGGTACAATAAGGCTAACATGATTGTTGGGCTTTACATTCCTAGTAGTGAATGCTTTTATTTGTAACATAATAATCAAAAGGTTCAAGTCCCATGACTCAAGTTTTACCTATTATGGCATTTTCCTTAATCCATGAGACAAAAAACGTAAGAATAAGTTTCATAATAATGAAATTATAAACCTTATTGATAAGGATCAACTGAGGTATATGCATCTTGTTTAGATGGATAAATGACATTAGAAGTGACTCCTATTATTTGTAGTGGGGGGATACTTAAACTTGTTGGATCACACATATACAGATACGTGTGAGTTTAACTGGTGATGTTGCAAAAATGTGTAACATGTATGGTTTTGTTCATTTGATGAAATTTGAAACTGAATGCTTTGAATTGTTTAAGGAAATTCAGATGAAAATACAAGATCAACTTGATAAGTTGGTACGAGTCGTTCGATATGATTGAAACAGGGAGGAATTGAACTAAAAGATTGTGATCATTTTAGAAGTTGTGAAAAGTGTTTCAAACTAGATCGAACCATATTTGATATGATTTGATATATGATGAGTTATGCAGATTTTATTGACGATTTAGAAAGTTATGCACTATAAAAGTCTTTGTACAAATGTTGATGAGATTGTCCATGTAAGTCGGGGGATAGACACCATATGAGATATAGATTGAAAATGTTCTTAAAAGTATTTTCTTAATTATCAAGTCAAGTTTAAAGAAAATTGTTTTCTAGAACTTAGACTCAATTATGACATGTGTTTTATTAGGGGTATTATGTTAATTCTACAAACCATCAAAAGAACAAAACTGTTTTGTTGCATGGAGTGATATGTTTCTTTTAAAAATATGTGATTTCTAATAGAAACAGTGGGAGTAGAATCGACCTTGAATTATTCAAGATTAACAGGAATTCTCTACAACTATTGAAGAGGATATTGATGCGTCCAGTATTACCCTACATTGAAAAGTCATGATCATCTTAGCTGTAAAATATTACCCTACATTGGTTTGACCTATGATGAAACAATAATGGGCAAAGACTCCAAAAGTCACATAAAATCTAATAGATTCTATATACCATAACGACCAAGTATAGACTTTGGTAATGGGTCTTATAGTGAAGAATAGTCTTCAATATAAAGATGATGTGGATTGATATAAGAGTATCTATGAAGCATAGTTGGTAGTTAAGGATTGATCTCATAGTAGTGACTCTGGAAAAACCCTTTTTACAACATTATGCTTAAGTCTATTAGGATTGATTTAGCATTTTAAATGTCATCACTCATTATGATGAGTTTTGGACATATATATGTGAAATACATTTCTTGAAAGGGATGCATTATGATGTGTATGACACTTCGTATGAATTTCATATTATCAAAATTTCTAGACAAATGTGAATGATCCAATTTGATTGGAGGAAGTATTATGGAGTAGTATCTTTGTTCTTAATGTGGTAATTCAAAGATGTTTTGTTTTCCTTTGAAACGAAGCGAGACAGAGTGTGTACAAGAGGCTAGTGGGAGTGCATTCCTCGTTATGATTTGGTATGTAAGTGACATACTTCTCTAACTAAACGACATTTGATTGCTTTGCGAGAAATGTGTTTATTTCGTGCTCGTGTGACGGGTAGATACTAATCTAGTGAGTGTCACTAGAATTCTATCTAAGAATTGTTCCTTTGCGCTTAAGAAGCAATAGGGGAATTGTTTAAGAGATGCGCATGATGTGATAAGCGAATTATTGTAAACAAGTTACAACGACTCATATTTCCAAATAGACAAAGATAACGTGAGATTGTAATCTCAGAAAATTTTGTTTTGGATAAGAAGTGGTGTGTTGGAACGGTTCCAAAGGACAACTTTATGACTAAAATTATAACTAAAGTTAGTGTTCTATTGCTTTTGAAGCAAATAGACGTTTGATTACGAATCAAGCACACACTCAACTTTAAAGTTTATGAAGCAAATGTTGCTTATGAAACTAACAATTTACCATAATTGAGAGAAGGTAGATTGAACATATGCTTGTAAATAACCGATACAAATGTTGTATGTCTCGAAACCTCCTCTACATAAAGATCATATTGGTTATGATCGGTATAAGACGTATGGGCGAGTGGTCTTAGTACTTTTAGAGGTGTTTGGTTAAGTGGGACTTATTATAATAATTAGTATATGTATGACATATTGTCATTTGGTTAATGTAACCGAGTTTTGTCCCTAATTAATTTACATTGATGAAGTAGATCACTAAGTACGTGACTTAGTCTTGGAACTCTATTTGAATGATGTAATTATTTTGTCTCTAGTCAGGGTATTATGTTCGGACATTTGAATACCTTTAAATGACTAGTGTGTGAGTTGGTTGATGACTAAGTTCCTTGAGTCATAGGTATTGAGATACTAAACCAGGCACACGGGTGTATTTTGGGAATATGCATTAGACAGACCAGCCGAAAAGGATTTTACTAAGATTTCACTTAGTGTCAGTAAAGTTCTTTGCAAGTTATGAACTTGTACGGTCTTTCGACCTGAGTCTTTGACTATCCTGTACATGTGATGTGTATGCTTTGATACTATTCCTCGTCAGCTGTGAAAGAGGGCTATGGATGGTTATTGGGCATGCATGGATCATGTGATAGAATGTGGTTAGACAAGAGGGGATTTGCTCTTCCTTTATTGAAGGAAATTTATTGTTTCTTGCCCACTCGAAGAGTGTGACTTGTGCAAATGCGTGGCCGCGCTCAGATAGGATGATTGTCATCTATCTGCTCTTTTAACAAGTCAACTCAAAGATTCGAGTAAAAGATTGAGACCTGCGAGGATGACACTTCTTCTTACCTCATTCTCAATTGGAGACAATAGTATCAAAGAGACTTAACGTTGTTCATGAGAGGACATGTACAAGTGGGAGATTGAAGGAGTTATGTCCACTGTCCTACGAATTAACCCGCTTAAGTCTATGTATCCGATATGCCTTGCTAGAGTTCGATGTCGGATTGACATGTAAATGAATTACGTGTCTGGTAGTCTTAAGTGGGCCCATTGGGTCACACACAATGTGTACGAGATATTATTAATATATATATATATATATATATATATATATATATATCGCTATATTAAATATATCGGGTAGGTAGTAATACGGACCCAGCTGCGTTGTCAGGTTATGGTAATTAGAGTTATACTAATAATCTAATTATGGTAATTAGAGTTATAGTAATAACCTAATTCTAGTTTCTCATCTTCTATATAAGGAGGTTCATATTATGAACCAAGATATGGAATTAAGAGTATTTACTCATAATATATTCGTCTTATAAAGAGTTTATAAGAGAGATATAGAGAGAAGTTGTGAGACGGTCTCACGTACCTTTATACTAGCATATACGTCGCAGTTCTGTACCTGTGTTGATACCAAAGGAGGCATCACGTTTGGGGTGCTTTATTCTATCCGTGGAAATTATTTATTCTGTCCGTGGAGATTATTTATTCCGTCTGTGGAGATTATATATATATATATTTCTGGGTTATTATACTTCTTATTAATACGTTGTTCCGTTGCAAATAAGGTATAATTGTTATCCCTCTACTTTTATCTTTTCGGTTAATACTCGTAACAGATCCTTTGGTTTAAGGGTTGTAACCCTACAATTTTGTACATAAGTTAATATATTTTGTACCATCTACAGCAAACTAATACACTAAATAATTTAATTTTACAGGGATCCTTTGTTTAAGTTTGGAGACATCCTGCTTTCAAGGGGGGGACCTGTCGATGATGGCAACTTGTGATACCAAAATCAATGAGTTAATTTTAAATTTTTGGTGCCTGTTGATGAATGATTTGGAAAAGCTATCACCTACGTCATCTATCAAACATGTTTATATGTCCGCTTTTGAAGAATATGAGGTAATGTTATGTATTCTATTCAAATATGATTAAAAATGTGTTCACTCATGACTCTCTTGTAAACAATTACTATAATGTTTCAGGTTCCTACAAGTGAAATGGACGTTAATGAAGTGCAAGTGGTAGTCAAAAAGATATTCTTTATAAATTTTATTTATTTATTTAATCATTCATTCATTATTAGAACTAATAATGTGATTTTCTTCAAGGCCTTTTTCCGCTCTAGAATACCACAAGGTTATGTTGTTTACTTCGCAAACTCAATCTCAAAGAAATTTGAGATGATTCATTTCGGGTTTCCTGAAGGGTTCGACAGCAAAGCAATTGGTCTTGGAACTAAAGATTTATATGTGAGCATACTCTAGGCATTAACATACAGATTATATGTTTGTGTTTTTTCATTCATTAAAATTTTAGGCATTTACTTAAAGTAGTCATGTTTTACTATAAACTTATGTACAACATATAATATCTTATATACTTAGAATTTGATATTTAAGTAATTAATTTATGTACGCTAAAATCTACATTATGTACACTAAAAGTATTTATCTCTTATGTTTTTCAATAAACATATGTACAAAATATAATATCTTATATACTTAGAATTTGTCCTATTTTCAATGAACACAACTTGATTATAAATCGAATACTCGAACATAGTACTCCGTATCTTAACAATAGCCCGTTTATTTAATTAAAGCCCATAAAAGAATACTCAAAATTGGTATTTGACCTACTTCATAACTACAAAGAAAGTGGACTCTTAAGATCTTTCTGGATTATCTTCAACAATCCAGTACTGTAAGTTTATTCTAGCATATCTTTTCCGATTATCTTCAACATTGCGGTACTGTGTGTTATATTGTTGTTTTTGAAATGATTTATTAAAGATTGGTATAAAATAATACTCGCAGTATGCAATTATTTTTTATTTAGGTTTGAATACTGTCTTACTGCATTAGGATTCAAGTATCGATGATTATTCAACATATGAAAATTAGGTACTCAGTTGTCTATGTTCTTATTTTTATTTGATGTTAATTAGGTTAACAAAAAGATGAAAACAAATCAGGAAAAAACTGGAGCAAAGAGGGAAGCTACTCATCAGATCGAAGGTATATAAGCTTTTATTGAACCCTATACTCTCAGATCTATGTATGCCTCAATGATGCATATTGATTTTTCGTTATTTATGTATAGTTGCATGTAAAAAGAAACGGGTAGAAGTAAATGATGCTCCCAATTCTGATGATTCTAAGGATAGTAGTTTTCAGACACCGAAATCGAAATTACACTTACTGTCAGATGCAATTGTAGGTATGTACATTAGTTGTTTTAATTATCTGTTCATAGAACTTGAACTTGTTAGATATGCCCTCTATAGATATCATTTAAATCTGTTTTCCTCACTCAAATTTGCAGCTGTCATTAATAAGCCTACAAAACCTACAAAAACTAGAAGGAAGAGGGTTGTACATGCAGTGAATGAACTCCCATCATTGACCACAAGGATGTCCCTTGAAGTTTGTTTAAATTTGTAACAAATCTGTCAGATAAGCAAATTGCAGATATTAAGGAATTGGGGTTTGGTGATATAATTTTTCTAAATGTAAGAGAAGTCCCAGCCAAGCTTGCTCATTGGCTTGTTTCCAATTTTCACCCCGATTCGTCAACATATAAAGGTAAGACACTTCAGGTTACGAATTTGGATGTACACATAACAACCGGGCTTCCTATGGGACCAAATGATATTGTATTAGCGTCATATGATGACAAGGACGTTGAATATAATCGATTAGTTGATGAGTTCAAGCAACAGGTTAAAGGTTCCAAGATAACAAACAGTGTGTTGCAATTCATGCTAACAAGACAGAAGGATGGGGGGATCAATTGAAGAGAAACTTCATTGTTTATCTTTGCTCTATTTTTATAGAAGGTAGCTGTTCTGTAACCCCAAGCTTAAAATATTGAAATCTTTAATCGACTTGTCATTGGTACCTACATTTAATTGGCGCAAATTTTGCCTTGATGCTTTCATTGAGGCTGTTGATTTGTGAAAAATGAATACAATAGAGAGAAACAAGTACTTTGATGGACCTATAATGGTCTTTGTGTTTATATATCTGCAAAGAATGTGTTACAGAAACAACACACCTATTCGTTCTTTCCCAACAATGTTGTTCTGGACACAAGACTCCATTTCAAAGAGAATAATGGGCGAATCAAAGAAATCGGGTACATTAGGTAATGGCTTTGTATTGACATTACAACCCGTTGATTGGTACAAGGTGGATAACTCTAAAACCTGTACTGCAAAGGTTTCTTCTGTAATGGAAAAAGAGAAGCTAGTGAAAATGGAGGAAGAAATAAAAGATGAAAATGAGGAGCCAAAGGAAGCAATGCACTGGGTGCAAAATTTAATCAACAAATCTTGTCAATTCTCAAAGTCTTTCATAGGTTTGAAAGATGCAATAAAAATTGCAAAAGTTGGCTTCCCCCAATGCAAACCACTACTAGACTTGGAAAATTTGGCAAATGAATTTATAAACAAACTTGCAGAAACGAGAAGAGAACAACCGTCATGAGAGAATGGTAATATTTTTTTTTCTACTGCTATATACACTACAGTAGCAATTATATCCATTCGTAGAATTTAAACACAGTATTGTTTATAATTATAACTTATATACAATACTTATTTTTCATCTCTTACTGCTTATAATTAATTTTGTACATGGTTATAGAAGTGTCTGTTTTGATGGACATAAGTTAATATCTGTTGCACATGTTCAAAATTTGTACATTAATTAAAACAGTGTCTGTTTTGATGTACATAAGTTACTATGTGTTGCACATGTTGAATTTGTACATGGTTATAAAAGTATCTGTTTTGATGGACATAAGTTAATATCTGTTGCACATGTTCAAAATTTGTACATTAATTAAAACAGTGTCTGTTTTGATGTACATAAGTTACTATATGTTGCACATGTTGGAATTTGCACATGCTTATAGAAGTGTCTATTTTGATGTACATAAGTTAATATCTGTTGCACATGTTCAAAATTTATGCATAGTTAAAACAGTGTCTGTTTTGATGTACATAAGTTACTATGTGTTGTATAATTATAACTTGTATACAGTACTTATTTGTCATCTTTTACTGCTTAGAATCTGGAGATAAATGGAAGGATGTTACTCACATTGCATCACAAGTTGTCGATGATGACAACACAAAAGAAGAAGTAAAAATACCTTCTACATGTCAAAAGGAATTCTCTACCTTCTCAGATACAGACTTTGGTCTAGATGATCTGACTCCACACGTAATAGAGATGTTAGATCAGATGGTAGAAGAAGCTGTTTCTGGCAAAAAGAATGAGGTACAAAAGAAGAAGAAGAAGAAGAAGAAGAAGAAGAAGAAGAAGAAGAAGAAGAAGAAGAAGAAGGAGGAGGAGAGAGACCCAATGATGCCAAGATATAGTTTATTGAACTCAGATGAGAGCTTTCAACTGAGTCAAGATATTAACCTTGTCTCATATTCTGACACTCAAGTTACTCCCCTAATAAATGAAGATGCGGAAAATGTGGGTAAAGAAAACACTCCTATCGTAAATGAACAAGTGTTCAATTACAAGAGTGTGCAAGTTGTGGATATGGAGAATGTGGCTGTGGAAGCTACTACTGTTAGTACTGAACAAGTGTTCAATAACAAGCTTGTGGAGTATGTGGAGAGTATGGAATCTACTCCTGCGCATGCAATAGAAAATGTTAACTTAGAATCTCCTTATGCTGTGAAAAATGTCATTCCGGAGAGCCCAGATATTGTTGAAAACTTGGTCACTCCACCAATAGTGGGGAATGCATCTCAGAAAGATGATGACATGAATGAAAAAGAAATTGAAGTACAATACAAGAGGAACCAAGCAATACCAACTGTTTTCAAATCTCCTTTCATACAAAGGAACATCAGCTTTTTAACCAGTCTGAGCGCCGAGGAGAAATATGTGACAGACTATGTATTTGCGTTAGATATGTCTGCAAGGTAAGCAACTGATTTACATAGTTAAACCACTGTCTGTTTTGATGTACGTAAGGTAGTATGTGATGCACATGTGTGAAATTTGTACATAGTTAATGCATTGTCTATTTTGATGTGGATAAGGTAAAACTTATTGTATATAATCCATACAACTTATTGTAGCACTGTCTGTTTTGATGTACATAACTTATCATGTGTTGCACACATTGGAAATTGTTCACATTGTTGGAAATTGTTCATATGCTAATAGTAACTTGCACATCTTTAAGTTTAAATGTGTTTAAATGCTAATAATTTGAAAATCACAGTTAAAATTGTTTCATATGAGTGATTGTTATACCAAAAATAATACACTAAATACTTTTTAATTTTACAGTGAATGTCTCTTTAAGTTTGAAAACAATCAGATTTCAAGGGGGCACCTATTGATGATGACACAGTCTGAAAGTAAACTTGAGCAATCAATTTTAAGTATTTGGGGGCTATTGATGAATGATTTGGAAAAGCTATCATCTCCATCATCTGTCAAGCGTGTTTATATGTCTCCATTTGATAAATATATGGTAATGTTATATATTCCATTAACAATGTCAAACAGTGTAAATATATTTTTGCTCATGAATCTCTTCTAAACACTTCTTTAATGTTTCAGATTCCTACAAGTGAAATGCAGTTGGATGATGTGCAATTGGTAAACAAATAGATACTCCTTATAACCTTCATTCATTCATTCGTTCATTCATTCTGAGAACTAATAGTGCGATTTTTTTCAAGGTCTTTTTCTGGACAACAGAGTTACCAATTGTTGTTGTTTACTGTGTAAACTCAATCTCAAAGTCATTTGAAATAATTCACTTTGGGTTTCCTCAAGAATATGACAGCCAACTTGTAGACACCCACATTTTGACCGCCAGGTGTCTATAGTAGTTCCCGCCAAACACCCGATGATGATTGGACGTAAACGTGCTTTGACGGACTCGGATATGGGCTCGTAATCATGGACATTTGGTTTAGACTTATTACGGAGTACAAATCTTACAAAACCAACCTCAAATCCAGGCCCAGTGGGTCGTTTCGAGTCAAATAAGACTAATTTGGGTCGATTCCGACACCAGGGGTAAAACTGTCTTTTAGCGACCGAGTCAAAACCCGGTCAAAGATTTTCCCGAGACACGTGAGTCAGCCGTGACACCTCACACGGCTGATTCTTACCCAAACTCTACAAAAAAATCAGCTTCACAAAATAATAAACAATTCCGTTTAAAGTAAAATTCGATCTCAAGTAGGAATCCTATTCGAAGACCGATTCAAACACTCGACCGAGTGCAAATACTCGGTCGGGCAGCATACAACCAGCCGAGGTACCTTTCTTCTTTGCCAAGAAAGCGGAATTCTCATGCTTCTCAAACTCCTACGTTTCCTATCCTAAGCGGTATTCAAACTCCTCTAAGCCAAGGTCGGGAATTCCTATAAATAGGACCTCCCATCCAACACTTTTAACACATCACAACATCAGAATCAACCCCGAAAAAACAGCCTCATAACACGGTTTTCACACATCCTACATCCTCGATATCTAGCAAATCCCGACACCTTTCCGAAGCCTCGAAGCCCCGAGAAGCCGTCCGACCCGACGTCCAACCCACCACCCGTCCAAACCGAGACCATAAACTCAACCTCATCATCTCGACGCTCCCAAGTCTAAGCCACTTTCCAACGAGCCTTATCCCGAGAAAACAAAGCATGTAGGTTGAGGGTGCAAATCAAACCTGCTTCTTCTTCTTCTCGTTTTTTATTACGGGTCTTTCGTCGGTCTTTTTTTTATTTTCTAATATCAATATTATTAAAAAACTATTTTCATATATCGAACATTCTTAAAAATATGATATCGATTTTCTATAATGGAATATTGTATCGAAAAGAATTATATTAAGATTCCGACGATTTTAAAAATCGTTACATCTTTTTTTCGTTCAAAATATTTTTTTAAACCTGTCGTTCAAAACAAGCTTTTATTTTTTTTCTTTCTTTTCAAAACCTTTTTTTAAAATCCTTCCGACTATTCGATATCGATTTCATAATCGAATATCGAATACGACGAATATCGAAAATATGAGTCGGGTATGAATTAATCCATATTTGTAAGCGATTTATAAAATTTAGCGATTTTCGACAAAAAATAATAAAAACGGGCCGGCGACCCGGATCAGATTATTTTTTAGCTTTTCGTTCGTTTATTATTATTTATTCTACGATACGATTTCAAAAATTTATGTCTTTTCTAAAACTACTCCAAATATTTGATATTGATTTCGTAGTCAACTATCGAATATAACGAATATCGAGAATATTAAGTCGAGTACGAATTATGCAATATTCGTACGCGATTTAATCGAAAATTTCCAAAAAACCGCTTCCGAAAACAGGCCGCCACGCGACCCGCCGGCATCCCGGGCGAGTCGCGCGGCCAGCTGCCTTCGCGCGCCTTTTTCGTTCTTTTTATTATTTTTTGAGCTTCGTTTTTTTATACAAAACAGCGAGTTAATAATATTTTTTCAGATTTCGATTAATATTTATTTTCTCGGTCTCGTATATTTATTTACTATATTATTATTCAATCGTTACTAACTCGTTTTTTTGTATTTGTAGCAATTTATTTATTTCATTGTTTTATCATACTAAAACGAATTCACATGCTAAAATAACTTTGACGTTATTAGTCTAACATGCATTAAACGACCTAGCAACCCATTTATTTATTTTTCCTCACATGTCTTAGGAAAATAATCTCTGCATATCATTTCATCGTCGAACTAACGCGTGTACACAAAATCGAACGATATCTTAGTAAAGGCCGCTAAGTGCGGGCGGGGTTGGGTGTTCTCAATGATCTTCCCAACACGTACCCTCACCCCTTACTCAGAACCGTGGTTTCCGGATGTCCGAAACCATTGGCAACGAGAGTCATTCAATATACGATTAACCGCGTAAGTCGCATCGGTATCGAAATGCTAAGGGACGAACCCGATAAACTCTGACATCGGAAATGGGCCATGTTTTAAATATGGCCCACTACGACATAGAGTGGGTTCGAATGGTTCCGAATAACCATAAAATTTGGTGACGACTCCTACTTCGATTTAAAATTCTATTCGATCCATCTCATATGGAGATTCATTCGCCTCCCCAAACCCGCGCGTGGCCGCGTCGGGGTGGACCTATGTCATGTCCACAATTTGGCGACTCTGCTGGGGATTAACTGATGTGTCACTTACCATCGGCATCCTCAGGGTGAGACTCGAAAAGAAATCGTTCGATTAGTAATGTACACGTTTTAGTTCAATGGTTCATGCATAACCCCGTTCTAACCCGGGCCGGTTACTTGTGACCGACGTCCCACTATACCACGGTGCATTCCCACTTGGGTGCACTAAAAACTTCGATGGCGGAACTCGCATGGGTTTTACGGCAGATTCTAAGACCAACTCGGCTTAGGAGGTCCGTCCTGATTTGCGAGAATGCGATCGTTGTTGGTATAGACCTTATTCGATCGACCGAGACTTAGACTAAGAGCATACATGGCGTCGTTATACTACGTGCTACCTGATTTACAAGTCGTCTTTCAAAAACCATCATTTTCAAAAACCCGCATCTTTTCAAACCCATCTATTTTTCAAAACCCGGAAAGCTACCAAATTTAGGACTTATGATTTTGACTCAAAATAGCCTATTTTTAGCCGGTATGCTGTCCAAACTTTCCAAAAAAAATTCAAAATCTCGGCCCGGTAACCTTTTTTTCGATTTTTCAAAAAAATCGGGCCTTCCAATCCGACCTTGCTCGGTTTTCAAATCCAAATTCTCTTTTCAAAACTTTCTTCTTCTTAGGACTTCCCGTATTTAGCAGTGTCGGGTCTTGTCGTAAGTGGTTAGAATCTATAGCATCGAAACTCCGTCGATCTTACATCACGAGTTTCTACCCCATCCCAAGTCCGCCTTATTTGTCAAGGCACGGTCCACCTACGTAGGACAAACTCCTACAAAGGGAAGCCCATTTACACATTCGAGTCCAAAGTCTGGGGATTTCACACACGGATGTTTCTTCGAACGGGACTAGGCCCACTTTGCCAAAACCCAGGGAGAGTCCACCATCCACGAGTCACCCGTCTAGGAGTCGGTCTTCAGTCCCACTCGGGGGCTACCCTTTAGCGGGGCGATCAACCGCGTTTGCTCTAAGGATCAGGTCTTACACGTGTTGGCTCACTTACCCCACTTTCGAGTCACTTAGATGTCGCACCATTTGAGTCCTATCAAAGTCTTTATTCTCACTCGGGGGCTGTCCTCCACCCGAGCAGTCAACCACGGTCACCTTAAGGGGTACCCTACGTTCATCCTGCACCGGCGTCCTTATGATGCCTTCTTCGTGTCGTACCTATGCTACGAATACTCGAGTCACCTAGGGTTAGGTCACCACGGTTGGTCTGAGCACGTGATACGGTCAAACACGGTCGCCCCCATTTTCGGATTCACCCTTATGCAGCTCGAGTCCAATTCGCAGTCGTTACCCCGTCTAGATCAACGTTCGAGTATCCCGGTCCAAGAGTCTTTGTCGACCCGTCACCCCAGGCCGTGTCTAGTTTGACTCCCTCTCTTGCACTTGCGCAAAGCCGAGTTTAGGCGAGTCGTGGCACCCGTCTTTCTCTCCAATCAAAGACCTTACCAAAAAAAAAAAAACAACCAACCGAGCGTCCGAGTCCGGATTTGATTCGAGTCTAAGTCTGAGTTCGAGTCTAGGATACCCTACATCCTCATTTCCAAATCAAAGTCAGAGTCAAAGTCAGTTGTATTCTGTCCTCTTTTTTCAAAATTCAATAAAATCATCTTTTCTATTTCTCATACATACTTTCCTTATATGTTTCCGAGAACATGATGAACACCATCATACACTGTGAGCACACGCACGTGACTATTATAGGCACATCTATAATGACTGCAGGAAATCGAGCCCATGTTTTCCTTTTACCTATTCCATGTCTGGTATAGAAAGCCACATAACTACCCGTAGCAGGAGCATATCGAATCCTATGACAAATCTGGGTAGTCTTCTAGTTTGGGTTCAAGACGGGAGGCAAGCCCACTTCCCACAATAAACACTCATCCAATAAGACTAGCCAGTCCCTACCTTAGGTGTTAGTCTGACCGACAAAAAAAAAGCTGGACAAAAAAAAATCAAAAGTCTAAGAGAAAAAAAAAAGCAAAAGGCCAAAACAAAAAAGCTAGCCATGATCAAAAAAGAATTATCAACATCTCTCGACCAGACACGGTCAACTCAAATGAAGAATTCCATGACCGGGGCTAAGAGGTCAACCCAAAGAATTCAAAAACCCATGACCGTGAAACGGTCAATTCAAAAATTATCAATACCCATACCATCCAATAGGGGAGAAACAATCAAGCTGGTCAGATAACACCACATCTAGCCTTCCCACATTACAACCCTCAAAGACCTTCTCGAGACCTAGGCTTGAGACAACCCAGAATTTTGAGGATTCAAGCTCCATAGGATACCCTAACCATTAGGTCCAGACATGGAAACCAGATCCCGCATTATCAAACCTGCCCGATCGAAGTCCGAGTCATTTTTACTCGACTTCCCCCTTTCCTACCACATTACAATACCTTACTCTCGAAGCCTTAGCTCCACAAAATCGAGCTCCAGATTTCGAAGCATCAAAGCCACTTGCGACCTAGCTCCACATTTCCAAAAACATCTAAACCAGTTACCAGCCCCAAACACGGGAACTCAACTTGCAGTCGGCATAGAACATACCCAAATAGTTCACACCACCTCTGGTGGCTACCCCGGAGAACGCTCACAGTCACAGGATCAACATCCTAACTATTCTAGCCCTTTGATCAAGACATCACTGGGAATGCACCTAGCCTACACCATCGCTGTGGCTAGTTACACACAAAGCCCTAGTAAACTAGGCACCATTATATATCTTTCACATCACTGAACTACGGCTTGGTTTGATTTCACTACACGTGAATACGTTGGCAGCCTTTCGACAAAGGCACAACCATTCACATTCACACAAATTCGAAAAAGCGCCATCATTCCGGTCACGACACTGTCATGTTCTTAACAGTTAGCTTTGTCATTCTGGGGGCTTCTCCTAGGCAGAAGTTCTCCATCCACTCACATAATCCAAATACTTTCAAAATCTAGCCACCTTTCTACAGTGTGTCCTAGTACTCGGCTCAGCCGAAGACAAGAATCTGTCAGGACTCGAGGCAATACCCACTTTGGAAATGTACCCAAAAATCAAAGATCCGAAAAGAACACCAGTCTACAGCATTGCTACTACTGGGTCCTGTCATTACAGAGTACATATCTTTCTCATTCCGAGGATTCGACCATGTTGTCACTCGCCTAGGCTACGGAATAGCGCAACTTAAGAGTCTTGTCATATTAGGTGGCCCATCCCCTACCGAGTCACGGTCCAACCCTTAGAGAGTCCAGTCGTGTCTGTCAACTCGTCTTGTCGCGTCCAGAATCGAGTCTGTCAGTATATCTCTCTCTTCAAATTCTCATTTTAAAATTCGCAAAACTTAGCCATTTGAGAAATCCCTTTCCTAGTCACCACGGGAATAGGAATTTTTATCACACTTCATCTAGGCATACAGGCCTAATCAGAGACTTTAGAGGTCTGTGTCCGAATCGGATTAGGAATCAAGTCATCCCAAGCATTTTAATTTCCAAAAAAAATCATTTTCTTTCCAAAAAATCAATCAAAAATCATTTCTTCCCCAGCATGAGTCAGTGTTTTGCCTAAATGTTACATGCAATTTGTTATGTATCAACAGACAGGTACCCCAAGACTCCCCGAAGAATTCTCAAAGACTCCCCAGTGGAAGGATCATGCAACATTTCTACTAAGAAATCGGGATGTATCTGTAAGCGGATACACCCAGAGCTTCCAAGGCAAGCTCCCGCGCTATTCCAAGATGGGATGTGTCTGTAAACAGACACACCCAAGACTTTTTAGGAGAAGTCCCCGCGCTATTCCAAGATGGGATGTGTCTGTAAACAGACACACCGAAGACTTTTTTGGAGAAGTCCCCGCGCAATTCTAAGACAGGATGTACCTGTAAACAGGTATACCCATAGCTTCCAAGGCAAGCTCCCACGACATTATTAACATCAACCCAGGTATGATTTCTATTCTATGGCTGGCGAGCCCTTCACGCAGGTCTAATGGACTATAAACGACCCGATCGGAAGTCTGCCAGGTTTTAATCCTTGATTGACCTGGTAGCTACTCTGACTTTTGCCTTGTCCAAGCCTCAGTCAGAGTGGGGGCTCTGTAGACACCCACATTTTGACCGCCAGGTGTCTATAGTAGTTCCCGCCAAACACCCGATGATGATTGGACGTAAACGTGCTTTGACGGACTCGGATATGGGCTCGTAATCATGGACATTTGGTTTAGACTTATTACGGAGTACAAATCTTACAAAACCAACCTCAAATCCAGGCCCAGTGGGTCATTTCGAGTCAAATATGACTAATTTGGGTCGATTCCGACACCAGGGGTAAAACCGTCTTTTAGCGACCGAGTCAAAACCCGGTCAAAGATTTTCCCGAGACACGTGAGTCAGCCGTGACACCTCACACGGCTGATTCTTACCCAAACTCTACAAAAAAATCAGCTTCACAAAATAATAAACAATTCCGTTTAAAGTAAAATTCGATCTCAAGTAGGAATCCTATTCGAAGACCGATTCAAACACTCGACCGAGTGCAAATACTCGGCCGAGCAGCATACAACCAGCCGAGGTACCTTTCTTCTTTGCCAAGAAAGCGGAATTCTCATGCTTCTCAAACTCCTACGTTTCCTATCCTAAGCGGTATTCAAACTCCTCTAAGCCAAGGTCGAGAATTCCTATAAATAGGACCTCCCATCCAACACTTTTAACACATCACAACATCAGAATCAACCCCGAAAAAACAGCCTCATAACACGGTTTTCACACATCCTACATCCTCGATATCTAGCAAATCTCGACACCTTTCCGAAGCCTCGAAGCCCCGAGAAGCCGTCCGACCCGACGTCCAACCCACCACCCGTCCAAACCGAGACCATAAACTCAACCTCATCATCTCAACGCTCCCAAGTCTAAGCCACTTTCCAACGAGCCTTATCCCTAGAAAACAAAGCATGTAGGTTGAGGGTGCAAATCAAACCCGCTTCTTCTTTTTCTCGTTTTTTATTACGGGTCTTTCGTCGGTCTTTTTTTTTATTTTCTAATATCAATATTATTAAAAAACTATTTTCATATATCGAACATTCTTAAAAATATGATATCGATTTTCTATAATCGAATATTGTATCGAAAAGAATTATATTAAGATTCCGACGATTTTAAAAATCTTTACATCTTTTTTTCGTTCAAAATCTTTTTTTAAACCTGTCGTTCAAAACAAGCTCTTATTTTTTTTTCTTTCTTTTCAAAACCTTTTTTTAAAATCCTTCCGACTATTCGATATCGATTTCATAATCGAATATCGAATACGACGAATATCGAAAATATGAGTCGGGTATGAATTAATCCATATTTGTACGCGATTTATAAAATTTAGCGATTTTCGACAAAAAATAATAAAAACGGGCCGGCGACCCGGATCGGATTTTTTTTAGCTTTTCGTTCGTTTATTATTATTTATTCTACGATATGATTTCAAAAATTTATGTCTTTTCTAGGACTACTCCAAATATTTGATATTGATTTCGTAGTCAACTATCGAATATAACGATTATCGAGAATATTAAGTCGAGTACGAATTATGCAATATTCGTACGCGATTTAATCAAAAATTTCCAAAAAGCCGCTTCCGAAAACAAGCCACCACGCGACCCGCCGGAATCCCGGGCGAGTCGCGCGGCCGGCTGCCTTCGCGCGCCTTTTTCGTTCTTTTTATTATTTTTCGAGCTTCATTTTTTTATACAAAACAGCGTGTTAATAATATTTTTTCAGATTTCGATTAATATTTATTTTCTCGGTCTCGTATATTTATTTACTATATTATTATTCAATCGTTACTAACTCGTTTTTTCGTGTTTGTAGCAATTTATTTATTTCTTTGTTTTATCGTACTAAAACGAATTCACATGCTAAAATAACTTTGACGTTATTAGTTTAACATGCATTAAACGACCTAGCAACCCATTTATTTATTTTTCCTCACATGTCTTAGGAAAATAATCTCTGCATATCATTAAATCGTCGAACTAACGCGTGTACACAAAACCGAACGATATCTTAGTAAAGGCCGCTAAGTGCCGGCGGGGCTGGGTGTTCTCAATGAGCTTCCCAACACGTACCCTCACCCCTTACTCAGAACCGTGGTTTCCGGATGTCCGAAACCATTGGCAACGAGATTCATTCAATATACGATTAACCGCGCAAGTCGGCATCGGTATCGAAATGCTAAGGGATGAACCCGATAAACTCTGACATCGGAAATGGGCCATGTTTTAAATATGGCCCACTACGACATAGAGTGGGTTCGAATGGTTCCGAATAACCATAAAATTCGGTGGCGACTCCTACTTCGATTTAAAATTCTATTCGATCCATCTCATATGGAGATTCATTCGCCTCCCCAAACCCGCGCGTGGCCGCGTCGGGGTGGACCTGTGTCATGTCCACACAACTGAACAATTCTGAAGCTAAAGATAAATATGTGACGACACTGATTTATTGTTTTTACTTTTATGTACATTGAAATTTATGTTATCTTTGTTGAATACTTTGTTATATTTGCAGTGAAGTTATCTCTCTGAAAATTTCAAAAATAAGATCAAATGGGTCAATGAAGTGACAGACTACCACATTCTGGAATATATTTCAGATTTTTGTCGTCATCTGGATGTTGACAACGGTATTTTTTCAATGAGAGTCATGGAAATATACAACGGGAATAAAAATACTTTTATCCAAGTTTTCAAACCGGTAAACTTAATTATTCTACTTACATCATTGATACTATTTTATGTTTGATTATATTTCCATTTATAAATGTTGTTGATGTATATGTCCAGAGCAATGTTTCATATGATAAGTACGTAAGGATGATGAAGGTGCGGTATTGCCATGAAATACTAACCTCAACTAGGAATCAGATGAAGATATTATTCTAAAAGATGCAAAAAGAACGTCAAGGAAACTTCTGTATGTTATACACTTGAATTATGCTATCATATAACTAAATATATTGCACATAAAGCATAAATCATTAACATATACTCTGTATTCATCATAAATAAAAATCTGATAAATTCTGTTCTATAACTTTTCTCAGTAGGGAAGCAGAACTCTATGTGGAAAAAAAATTCAGTGATGAAGAGATTATTCAAAAATTCTTAAAAGAAACAAAGAAGAAGACCTTTGCAGGAAAGGCAAATGAGAAAAAGAACGATTCATATGACACCATCGTAAACTCATATTGCGTGTAATACATTCTATCCTTTCCAATGTTTTTTAATTCATTCATCATAATTAATTTTAAAATTGTTGATTATTTGTACTATATTATCTTGCAGGGAAGACGTTATGGAAACACAATGGATGAATGTAAGCCGAAAGGCGATGCAAACCTTGTTATTACAAAATGAGGAATTATATGATATGGTAAATGTTACAGTAACATTATCACTAACATGTTTTAATGTTATAAAATCAAATGCTGCTAAATAAATCTAACAAGTGTTCTTTTAATAGGCAATCGATATGGCTGGAATATATGCAACATTTGGGATGAGGGATATACTATTCATTCCAACAAAAATCAGGGGTAAATATATCAAAATTCTTGTACTTAAGTACTTTTTTGGTACATAATCTTACAGTTGTTTACCTATTGTGTATCCTTTGTTCCAAGAATTAAACCCAAACATATATTCTTCTCTGACAATGCCATACAGTAATGTATCATACTTGCCTGAAGATGGTAAATTCTTGAAAAAGGTACAAACATCTAATCTATATACTCCTATAACATTAACAGTAAAAGTGAAATGCACATGTCGAAATTTGTACATGGTTATAGAAGTGTCTGTTTTGATGTACATAAGTTACTATACGTTGCACATGTTGGAATTTGTACATGGTTATAGAAGTGTTTGTTATGATGTACATAAGTTACTGTGTTGCACATGTTGGAATTTATACATGGTTATAGAAGTGTCTGCTTTGATGTAGCTAAGATAATGTCTGTTGCACATGTACAAAATTTGTGCATTAATTAAAACAGTGTCTGTTTTGATGTACATAAGTTACTATGTGTTGCACATGTGGGAATTTGTAGGTGGTTATAGAAGTGTCTGTTTTGATGTACATAAGTTACTATATGTTGAAAATTTGTATTACAATAACTGTGAAATGTATACTTTTTCAGATCTTTATCCCAGTCCATATCGACACACCATCACACTGGATTTTGGTTGTGTGTGATTTTGAAGACAATAAGAATTACATCTTGGATTCAAGTAAAAGAAAGGGGAACAAAGCACGAACTGACGTTTGCAACAAAATAGTGACAAATGTCTCATACATTATTGATAACTACTCTGGCTATGAACACATCACCAAAAAAATGTTGAAAAATCCAATGGAGTATGTCAAAACTGCTGTGCAACAAAGTAATGGATTTGATTGTGGTGTTTTTGTCTTGAAGTGGATAAATGCATTACACGACAAGGAGAAATGGACAGACAAAGATTATTTTGATGACATCAATGAATTTCGTCGTCAAACATGCATAAATCTTATGCAGTGGGATAAGAACATTGTTAGGGATTTTACAGTTAACAGAAAATATAAGATTCTATTTTAGTTGTGTGTATGTAAACACTGGTATCTAATATGGTTTTATCAGACAGTGTTATGGATTATATAAACAATCAGTTATGTAAACATTACTCCATGACAAACATTTATATAAACATCAATGCTTTTTTAATGTCCTCGGATATACATAATAATGTCCTCAAATGGGTTGTGTAGATCTGATATAGAATTATGTACATAATGTCATCAGATGGGTTACGACATTCTTCTGCAAATAGTCAAAAACATAAAATGTACAGAGTAGTACTTTAGATGGGTTATGTCCTAAGATAAGTTATGTACATCTGATATAGAATTATGTACATAATGTCATCAGATGGGTTATGTACAACTAATATAGAACTATGTACCTTATATAATGATCTATATACAATACTTTGTAAATTGTTTCAAGCACAACAAAATTATCCTATGACGTTCTTCTGTAAATAGTCAAAAACATAAAATGTACAAATTAGTACTTTAGAAGGGTTATGTACAACTAATATAAAATTATGTACAATAGTGTTCTCAGATGGGTTATGTACATCTGATCTAGAATTATGTACAATAATATCCTCAGGTGGGTTATGTACAACTAATATAGAATTATGTATAGTAATATCCTCAAAAAGATTATGTACAACTGATATGTAAATATTTACATTACATAATGACCTATATACTATACTTTGTAAAGTGTTACAAGCGCAACGAAATTTCTACTTTAAGATGTAACTAGATGAGTTATGTACAACTAATATAGAATTATGTCTAGTGATGTCCTCAGATGGATTATGAACAACTGATATCAAAATATATACATTATTTAGTGACAAATATGTACATCACAAGTTATCAACGTAATTCAGTAGAGAATCAGTAGAGAATCTACGTAATTCTTGATAATCGATTGTCTAATTTCTACGTGGTACCCCTGAACTTTTTACTTTTCTACCTTATACCCTTACACTTTTTACATGTATACATGGTACCCTTGTACTTTACTAAGAGTTTCTTTGGTACCACTAAATTTTATTATTATCTTTATTGGTACCCCTAAACTTTTTTCCCGTCAAATTTTGGCAACAAATTACCTTTTTATGTTCAAGATTAAAAGTTAAATGTCATTTCACATATCTAATTAACCGATAATTGAACTTAAACTAACAATTTTGTACGTGTTTGAAATTATACTCCGAATCTAAACGGCTTATATTTTTGACGTTATATTGTCAAATCAAATGATAACACTTAAATTAAACTCAATTACTTATTACTTATCTAAGTTAAATGATATTGAAGTCTTAATCCTAAGCTAAAAACAATTCCCTTGATATCGGCAATAGTCCACCCAATGGCAAGTTTGTGCTCTTTTAGAACTTCAAGCAACCTTCCCTCTTGGTCCTTGGTGAGTTTACTAGAGATAATGACGGGCAATGTATCTCCATCACCAAGAAATGCATATTTCAAATGACTCGGCAAAGGTTTTAACTCCACAACTGGTGCCTGCACAACTGAAGGTAACAACTTTTCACTAGACAAGGTTAGTGAAATTGGTTTAGAAAAATGAGGCATAATTGGAAATTTCTCATGCTCGGTTAAACCAGCAACAACTTCCTGCAAGTTAGTACTCATAGAAAAATCCAATTCATCACAAACCAAGCTATTATCAAGAGCAACTTGCAACTCATCTTCACCATCCAAGTTGAAAACATCCTGCACTATAGGTTCAAACACATCAATAGAAAAGCAAGAGTGATCATCACGTGGATACTTCATGGAATCATAAATGTTGAACTTAATCACTTGACCATCCGACTCCATGGTAAGAGAACCATTTGAAACATCGATTTTAGTACTTGCAGTTTTCAAGAAAGGCCGTCCTAATAAAATAGGAGCCGCATGTGAATCATGATCCATATCAAGTACGTAAAAATCTGCAGGAAAAATCAACTTATCTACCATCACAAGAACATCCTCAACCACCCCCTTAGGATAGGCATTAGAACGATCGGCCAATTGTATCACCACCCCCGTTTTATGTAATGGACCTAGTTTCAAAGATTGATACAAAGAGTACGGCATCACATTAATTGAGGCTCCTAGGTCTAACATAGCATTTGGGAATGTAGTATCTCCTACGGTACAAGGTACGGTGAACATACCCGGATCACTACATTTGGGGGGTAATTTACGTTGGAAAACTGCCGACACATGCTCACTAACCCTTACCTTTTGGACACCCTTTAACTTTTGGTTCCTTTTGATGGTGCATAACTCCTTAAGAAATTTAGCATACCTAGGAACATTTTTCAACAAATCTAACAAAGGAATGTTTACCTCACACTTTCGAAAAGTTTCATAGACATCCTTATCTTGCATAGGACGACTCTTCCTCTTTAAAGCTTCGGGAAATGGTGGGACATCCTCATAGACGGGTGTTGAAATGGGTGTTGTTTCCTCCTTTTGAACTATTGATGGGGTGACACTAGGCTCAACCACCAACTCTTCTTCCTCTTGCTCAATAATATCCTTAAGCTTTGATTCCGGCCCGGGTAACTCCTTACCACTTCTCAAGGTAATAGCACTTGCATTTGGCTTAGGATTAGGAATGGTTTGAGAAGGTAACTTCCCAGAATCCCGTGCTTCAAGTCTCCCAAGAGTGCTAGACATTTGCCCAAATTGATTCTCCAAGTTTTGAATGCTAGATTTTGTCTCTTGTTGGAATTGAACTTGATTAGCTTGCATAGTAGCAACATTAGAAGTGAGAGCCCGAATCATGTCCTCCGTGGACATAGATGGAGTAGAAGAAGATTGTCCTTGTGTAGGAGTGGGAGTAGGAATAGTAGTAGGAACTTGTTGGCCAAAGTGTTGACCAAATTGTTGGGATGAAGCTTGTTGACCAAATTGTTGACCTGGAGGTTGCAAACCCCCATGTGGATTCCCATATTGGAAACCGGGATGATCTCTTCTCATATAATAAGGATCAAACCTCTTTTGAGATTGGCCAAAGACTCCCGCCGCATTAACTTCTTCCATTGTATCTTCTTGCATTAGTGGGCATCTATCAGCAACGTGCCCATTAGAAGAGCAAATGCTACAAGCTTTCACTTGTTGTCTATTTGCCATCATCATTTCTTTCATCAAAGTGGTCAAATCCTCCACCTTGTTTTCCAATGAAGTGCTAGAGCTTGTGTTAGCCATACTCACTCTTCTTGTATTGGATCGCACATTAAAGTGACGTGAACTTTCGGCAAGCTCACTAATCAGGGCAATTGCATCACCCGGATTTTTGTTGATAATACCGCCTCCACTAGAAGAATGTACCATGCGAGCATCCTCCGAGGTCAACCCTCCAACAAAATAGAGGATAAGATCTTGTTCACTATACCCATGGTAAGGACAACTTGCACAAAGCTTCTTAAAACGCTCCCAATAGTCATAAAGTGTCTCATCATCTTTTTGTTCAACATTAGAGATCTCCTTCTTGATATGTGAAGACTTGGAAGCGGGGAAATATTTCTCTAGAAAAGTTTTTTTCATTTGTCCCCATGTTGTGATACTACGCGGTGGAAGGTAGTATAACCAATCTCGAGCGGAATCCTTTAGTGAAAATGGAAAAGCTCGTAGCTTTATTTGCTCATCGGTCACCCCATTCGGCTTCATACTTGTGCATACAACATGAAATTCCGATAAATGCTTGTTTGGATCTTCTCCACTTAACCCATGGAATGAGGGTAATAAATGGATCAAACCCGACTTCAACTCGAATGTCGCATTTTCCGCCAAAGCCGGAAAGGTAATACAAAGAGGTTGCTGAGTAAGGTCGGGAGCGGTGAGCTCCCTCAAAGTTCTAGTCTCTCGTGCCATTTTGATCTCTTGTTTCTCTTCTTTCTTATCTTGATTGTCAAATTGAAGCTTCCTCCTAATTTCTCTTCTTATCTGAAATAGAGTTTTCTCTAATTCTGGATCAAAATCTAACAATTTTTTATTAGTAGAACGAGTGTCCGGCATATACCGAACACCGAAACAAAGAAATATTTACACAACACACAAACAATCAACGAATAAAAATTGCCCTCCCCGGCAACGGCGCCAAAATAGAGGAATTTACTTGTTTCTCCCCTGGTAATCGTACTTACTTGGTACCAAAGTTGTGGTGTACACTGATCACGCCGCTCTTAGGTATTTGATGGCTAAGAAAGAGGCGAAACCGAGGTTGATTCGTTGGATTCTATTGTTGAGTGAATTTGACATTGAGGTCAAAGACAAGAAGGGAGCAGAAAATGTGGTAGCTGACCACTTGAGTCGTTTGGTTCATGATGAGGAGAAAGCTATCGAGCCAATTCGGGGCACATTTCCCGATGAAACTTTATTTGCTCTTTCTTCAGTTTCTCCTTGGTATGCTAATCTTGTGAATTTTCTTGTCTCTAATGAATTTCCTACAGGTTTTTCAAAATCACAAAAAGAGAAGATTAGGAGTGATGCCAAGTACTATGTATGGGACGACCCTTATTTATGGAAGCATTGCTCGGATCAGGTTGTTAGAAGATGTATCCCGGAGAGTGAGGTAGGCTCTATCCTTGCTTTTTGTCACTCCTATGCTTGTGGGGGACATTTTGGAGCAAGGCGGACGGCTCGGAAGGTACTTGATTGTGGATTTTATTGGCCGAGCTTATTTCGAGATGCTCATGGCTTTGTTCAATCTTGTGATAATTGTCAACGTAGTGGTAATATTTCTCGCCGTAACGAGATGCCTCAAACTCCTATGATATATTGTGAAATTTTTGATGTATGGGGAATCGATTTTATGGGTCCATTCCCCATGTCTTATGGTTTCTTGTATATTCTCCTTGCGGTCGATTATGTATCAAAGTGGGTTGAAGCTAAACCCACTAGGACTGATGATGCTAAAGTTGTTGCAGATTTTGTGAAGTCAAACATCTTTTGTAGGTTTGGGATTCCGAGAGCATTGATAAGTGATAGAGGCACTCATTTTTGTAATCGGACGGTAGGTGCGTTATTGAAGAAATACTTTGTCACTCACAAAGTCTCTATCGCTTACCATCCTCAAACAAATGGACAAGCTGAGGTGTCCAATAGAGAAGTGAAGTCCATCTTGGAGAAAACGGTGAATCCGAACCGCAAAGATTGGAGCTTGAGGCTTGAGGATGCGTTATGGGCCTACCGTACCGCCTACAAGACTCCAATTGGGATGTCACCGTATCGGTTGGTATTTGGTAAGACATGTCATCTTCCCGTTGAGCTAGAGCACAAATCTTATTGGGCGGTAAAAAATTTAAATATGAAGATGGATGAGTCGGGTGAGTACCGGAAGCTCCAATTGCAAGAGTTGGAGGAGATTCGGAATGAATCATATGAAAATGCGGTGATTTTCAAGGAGCGTACTAAGGCGTGGCACGATAAAATGATTTCACGGAAAATTTTTAGTGTTGGCCAAAAGGTGTTGCTCTATCAATCCCGTCTCAGGTTATTTCCGGGTAAGCTTCGGTCCCGATGGGAGGGACCGTTTGTTGTCACTCAAGTTTTTCCACATGGAGCGGTGGAAATCCGTAGTCTCGCTACGGACAAGATATTTAAAGTCAATGGACAACGACTTAAACCGTATTTAGAAGGATTTCAAGTGGAAGCGGTTGAGCATATTGATCTCTTCAATCCAATTTACGTGGATTAATCTCATTCTCTGTCGAGCCGCGACGTTAAATAAGGCGCTTATCGGGAGGCAACCCGATTCTTTTTTTTATTTTATTTTATTTTTATTTTTATTTTATTTATTTATTTTCGGTATTTTGTTTTATTTTCGTAGTATAGCGATTTAATATTTTTTTTTTTCTTTTTAGTTTATAGATTCGAACATCATATTTATTAATATAGTTTTATTTGTCTTAGGAAGGAAAAATAGAAGAAAAAAACATTGAGTAAGCTGTCGGAGGATTGAAAGATTGCAACTCAAGGGTGTCCACTTGAAGCGGACTAAGCCACTTTAAGCGGACAAATCAGGCCGTCCCGTCAATTATTTCAATTTTCGCCTCTTAAAGCGGCTATAACCGCTTCGTGCGGTCCGAATCTCAATGTGAGCCTGTGAGGTACTGTTCTATCCCTAATTTCCTCCTCTTCTTCCCCTGCTGTTACGTTACTTTTAAAACAAAAAAAAAAAAAAAAAAAAAAAAAATTAAATAACAGCAGCCATCATCATCAAACAGCATTCAGTCATCTTCTTCTTCTTCCCTTCTTCATCTCCATCTTCTTCTTCCCCATTTCTTCATTCTTCTCATCTTCAAATATTAAAAAAAAAAAAAAAAAAACCAGAACGGAACAAGAAAGAATCCCACGCACATCCACAGTCGAAATTCCCCAATTTTCGTCACCCGGTTCTAAATTTTCGAATACGGTTCGAAATTACTCTGTTTCGTCGTTCCGAACCTTGAAATCGAGTTCAATTTCCAGTTACCCGGTTCCAGTTCGCGGTGACTGTTACCCGGTTCGCCCTAATTTCGAACCTTGCTACTCTAATTTTGACTCTCGCCTCTGAATTTCATCATTCTGAGTCGAATTCTGGTAGGGCTGCTCGAATTCTGGGTTTGGGTTCGGGGTTTGTTCAACTTCGAAACATTAATCTGGGAGGGCTGCTCGAAAATCTGGGGGTGTGTGTCAACGATTCTGTCAATCCTATTTCAGGTACAATTTTCCTAGAGTTTTTCCATAACTTCTCAGCTTACTTCGGTTTTTGTTTTGATTTTGGAGTTTCTTCTCGGATTTGTTCATTGCGCTGGGAGATTGGATTGTTGAGGGGTGTTGCTGTTGTGTCGTTCTGGTGTTCTGTTTTTGTGAGTTGTCAAATATCAGGGTATTTTTGTCAGAAATAGGTTATCAAGCTGCGAGTCTTTTCCAATTTATGTGAGTACTTGGTAAAGAGTGATTTTGACTTGGTCAAATAAGAGAGGTGTCGGTTTGTAGTGAGTGTGTGAGAAGTGTCTTAGTCGTTCCAAGAGTCGTGTTGAGTCTTTATTGTCGATTTTGTGTCAATCATGGCTCGAGCCAAAAGAAAAACCGTGTCTAGCCCTACACCTAAAACCCCCGCTAAATCCTGAAAAATCACCAAACCCTCAACAAAAAACCCACTAAAGCTACTAACCGCTTTCCTATATCTAAACCTGCTCATTTGACCGATGATCAAGGAGTAATATGGGACGATTTGCATAATAGGGCGATGTCGGAGACTAAGTTTCTTAGTATTCCGACTTTGGAGGAGTTGGGTTTGTTTGGGGTGATGGAGGCATTGTTGACAAATGTTGGGTTGGAGGGATTCATGACGAAGGGAGTACCCACCTACCGTCGATACACTTTGGAGTTCTTGTCTACTTTGACGGTGGTGCGAGTAAAAGATGTGGTGACAAAGATTAAGTTTAAGTTGAAGGGGAAGGTGTGTGAGATGACAATGGATGATTTGAGAGTAGCCTTTGGCGTTGTAGAGAAGAATCGAGAGATATATGAGGGTCTTAATGGCTATACCACACCGAAATGGTGGTTTGAGGTGACCGGGAAACAAGCTATTAACAAGAAGGGTGAGGTGAGCTCCACCATCCCTCATCCGTGTCTTCGCCTCGCTCACCGACTTCTTGCTAATTCATTTCTTTGTCGAGGAGAGCCTACTATGGTTCCTAAGCCTCATTTTGGATATTTGTGGGCAATGACCCCCGAGGGCAAGGGAGTACCGGATTGGATAAATCTTTTTGTGTCGGCTTGTGAATCTCAACGCAAGCCCGGAGGTGGTAGAATTGGTGGCGGGGGAATGGTATCACTCATTATGAAGCATTTAGGGATTAATATTACGGCAAATGATCTTCCCTTGGGAGATCATTATCTTATGGATGTGAATTGCTTGGTAGGCATGGATATGTTGAGACATCGTGAGACAGTTGGTACTTATGATTGGTGTTGGGGACCGGATCATGCACGTTACTTGACTTTGCCTCGATCAAACGATAAAGCTCTTACCTATGGTAAGACTGCGGTGGATTATTTTATCCCACCCGATGTCGAGGTTGATACAACGATTGATCCAAGTACTCCACATGTCGAGAAGAGTGCCGCTAGTGAGAGTGATAGTGAGGCGAGTGGTAGTGACGATGAGGAATCGGGTGATGTTGAAAGGGCGCAACCTAGTTCACTCACTTCTAGACTCCTATCTTTTCAAGCTTTGAAGGACACGGTTGACAGTTGGGTGGAGCGGTCCGACGCTTGGAGGATGGAGACAGATGCTAAGCTTAAGACACTTACTGATGTGCTTTTGGCGACCCATGAGCTTGTTCAATCTTTGAAGAATGATGTTGAGGCTCGGGTTGCTAGCGAGGAGGCGGGAACCTCCACAAATGTTGATACCGGAGATTCCTCCGGTCCTTGATTTGTTTTGGTACGTATTCTTTCCTTTCTCCATGTCTTACTTTTTGTTGTTTCTCACATTGAGGGCAATGTGAAGCTTAAGCATGGGGGAGGAAATTTCACTTGTATATATTAAAAAAAAAATAAAAAAAAAAAAAAGGAAAAGAAAAATAATGACCCGGCTAGGTGAAAACTCGCAAGGGCGGGCGCCTAGGCAAGATTGGGCAAATGGCCGAGGACGGAGTGAAAACCCGAAAGGGCGCTCCGGGTAAAAAGAAGAATTGAGAAGCGTGCCATGAGAGTAGTGTAAGGAATAATAGCTAGATCGAAAACCCGCAAGGGCGGGCGATCTAGGCAAAATGAGGGATTTAAGTAAAAAAAAAATTGACTAGTTACTTGCTCTCTATCTAAGATGGCGACATAAGGAGGTTTGAAGGGAGATTCGGGTTAGGATTATTGTTGATTTGGAGAAATAAGGGGGGTATGGGTGGAGATTGGTCATGAAACGAGGCAATAGACTACATTGTGTTTTTTTCATTTTCATATTTGACATGTAGTTATTGATAGTTGATTTATGATGAAGTTGAGTGTTTTGTTATGGTCATTACGTTGTGATGTCGTGTGTATCATTGGGTTGACCATATACTTTTTAGAGGGAGGATATAAGAAGGGAGAGTGTGAGCTTGAGAGTTGGAAGATTGGTTAGGAATTGGAGACCCTTAGAATGTAATAAAAACAAGTGTAACATCAAATAAGAGAATCCGAAGAGACATGGTGCAGTCCAGCCGCTATAAGCGGATTCAGCCACTCGTAGCGGCTCTCTCATCTCAATTCTTCTTGGCGGACTGATCTATCCGCTTAGAGCGGATCCAGCCGCTTAAAGCGGCTCTCATTTTCTTCCGTGTTTGCTTCCTTGCTTGACTCGTGCCTTGACCTATGGTGTTTGGGCCTTGACTCTTCCATCAAATACAACTCCTTATGCTTCTCTTGGCCCATGTCAACCATCACAACTTCACCTTACTTCACTAGTCCAATAAAAGTTACATATTATCTCAAAATAGCACGTAACTCGATATAAACACCGTTGGAAATAAGATACACAGTAAAGCTCTTCAAACACCTTCTCCAAGCAACAAAACTAGCACAAATTATACCATCTTACACCATACAAAATCCGTCTCATCAACTTCGTTTCATTTATTTCCTTAATTTTTTTGTTATAAGAAGTTTTAATCAGTGATAAATTGATAATCAAATAACTTTTTTTCTGTTAAAGAAAATATATATTATAGTAATATTTAAACAACTTCGCGAATATTGCGGACAACAAAGTAATTAGGAGTATTAGCTAGGTGTTTAAGTCTCATCATTAAATGAAACATAAATACTGCATTTCTCAAAGTCTTTTATGCACGAGGAAACACGCTGTCTATAATGACTAAGGTGTATTTACAATTTGTAATGTATTCAATCAGTTCTTGACATCAGCACTGCACCCAACTCTTCTTCATCCGAGTACTTAACACTTCCAATGTCATAAATTGATTCATATTTCCCTATGTTTTGCAATTTTGTTCTCACACTCTATAGAGTTGATACTAGGATGATTCTTAAACCATTGTCATATTCTGAAACATGATTCTGTCATACTTTAGTTTTAAGTTGCAAATTTTGTTTATCCTTTTACAATTATATCCTTATTCAACGTAGTTAATATTTCACTACTTATGTGCAGGACAGGATGAATCCCATGAACACGTGTTCACTGATTGTCCTTTCACCAGGGACTGTTTTGGGAGGTTTAGCTCCTGGATTGGAGTTAATATACCTGTGATAAATACGGAGGAATGGTGGAGATCATATCGGCACAAATCCTTGGTCTTTAAGCAGGTAATTGCAGCTGGGATAATTGGAATTTGGTATCACGTTTGGCAAGAACGTAACCTTTGTCGACTTAGCCAGACTGTAACGAGTCCACGGATCATAATTCTGCAATTGAAGGCTACGATTCAGACAAAAGTCAAATATATTAGGGGGCAACATTTTTGTAAATATCACAAAAGCATAGATGATGTACTTAAGTGAAGCACGAGAGTATTTGTGAAACACTGATTGTAATTGGTTCTTCATTATCAATATACTTACATTTACACCAAAAAAAAAAAATTCACTACCGTCTCATTCATCATTATATATTACCTTTAATTCATCAAGGAATTTAAAGTTATTTACTTAGGGGTGAGCAAAAAAAACCAAAACCAAACCGAACCGAAATCAGGTTTTAAAATCCCGAAAATCCGGATTTTTGAAGTTGAAAACCGGTTCAGGTACCCGTACCGATTTTTTTAGTGAAAATTTTGGTCGGGTTCGGTTCACAATTTTAAAAGCCGGGTACTCGATTTTGAACCGGTTGACACCTTTAAACAAAAATAAAATAAAAATTGTTATGCAAATTGTAGACACCCACATTTGACCGCCAGGTGTCTATAGTAAATCCCGACAAACACCCGATGATGATCGGACGCAAACATGCTTTAACGTACTCGGAAATGGGCTCAAAATCATTGGCATTTGGCTTAGGCTTTTTAACGAGTACAAATCTCACAAAACCAACCTCAAATTCAGGCTCAGTGGGTCGTTTCGAGTCAAATAAGGCTAATTTGGATCGAATCCAACACCAGGGGTAAAACCATCTTTTAGCGACCGAGTCAAAACCCGGTCAAAGATATTTCCCGAGACTCGTGGACCGACCGTGACGCCTCACGTGTCCGGTTCGGACTCCAATTCTACAAAAATCAGCTACACAAAATATTAAACAATTCCGTTTAAGGTAGAATTCGATCTCAAGTAGGAATTCTATTCGAAAACCGAATCGAGTATTCAACCAAACGTAGGATACTCGGCCGAGTGGCCTGATTTCGGCTGAGCTCCCCTTCCCAAACCGGGATTCCCTTTCTTCTTTGCCAAGTAACGGAATTCTCGTTCCTCACAAATTCTTACATTTCCTATCCCGGTTGGTATTTCTTGTCGTACAAGCAAGGCTACCTCTACCCCTATAAATAGGACCCTTTGCACACAACACAAAACAACTTTTTCGAGACACACTTTTCATACACATTAATCATACACATCCATAAAACTCCTTACACTTAGCATCGAGAAACCGATAGTACATCCAAAACCCGAAGGAAACCGGCCCCGATACCCGACACCCTTCACACGTCTCACATCCCACCGAAGCCAACACCAATTCACCGACGTTAACTCGACGCTGCTGTGCCCAAGCCACGTTCCGACGAGCCCCGATCCGAGTAAACCGAAGCATGTAGGTTGAGGGTGTACCAAACCCGATTTCTCCTTCTTCTTCTCTTCTCCCTCTCGTCCGTCTTTTTTCTATGGGTCGTGTGTCGTCTTTTTTTTACGGGTCGTTCATCACTTTTTATTATTTCTAATATCGATACTACAAAAACTATTTTTTTTATAACGTTCTTAAAATACGATATCGACTCTCTAATCGAATATCGTATCTAACAAGAACAAAATTAATTAATTCTCGTTGATGCTAATAAAATCGTCATATCTTTTTAAACAAAATTCGACGATTTTATACGCGGAGAGAATTAACAACTTTTTCGTTCAAAATTCTTTTTTTACTTTTCGTTCAAAACAAACTTTTTTCAAAACCTTTTTTAAATTCATTCCGAATATTCGATATCGGTTTCATAATCGAATATCGAGTATTACGAATATCAAAAACATAAATCGAGTATAAGTTAGTTCGTATTTGTACGCGATTTATTAAATTAGCAATTTTCGAACAAAAACGCGACCGGGACAGACCCGCACGCGAGTCGCGCCCATCCCAGGCGACTCGCGCACGGGCCTGAAACTCAGGTCCCTTTTTTTAGCTTTTCGTTCGTTTATTTATTCTACAAAATGATTTCTCAAAATTTGCATCTTTTCTAAAACTATTTCGAGTATTTGATATTGATTTCGTAGTCGACTATCAACTAAAACGAATGTCGAAAATATTAAATCGAGTACGAATTATGCAATATTCGTATGCGGTTTAATAAAAGCATCGATTTTCAGAAAATCGATCCCGAAACAGGCCGAGGCGCGAGTCGCGCGCACCCCGGGCGAGTCGCGGGCAACGCTGGAAACGCCACCTATTTTCTTCTTTTATTATTTTTCGAACTTCATTTTTTATACAAAACCGCGTCTTTTTAACAATATTTTTTAGATTTCGACTAATATTTTCTCGATCTTGCATGTTCATCATATTTGCTATATTATTTCTTCACAAATCGATACTGACTCGTTTGTTCATCTTTTGTAGCAAATTCATTCTTTTTTTTCGTTTGTTTTATTATACTAAAACGAATCTCACATGCTAAATTCAACTTCGACGTTAATTTTCATGCATTAAACGACTTAGCAACCCATTCAATTCCTCACATGCTTAGGAAAACAATGTTTGCATATCATTCATCGTTCAACTAATGCGCATATTAAAAAATCATTCGATATCCTAGTAGAGGCCGCTAATGTGCGGGCGGGGTTGGGTGTTCTTTGTGAACTTCCCAACACGTACCCTCACCCCTTACTCAGAACCTCGGTTTCCGGATGTCCGAAACCATTGGCAACGAGAGTCATTCAATACGCGGTATCCGATCAAGTCGGTATCGGTATCAAATGCTAAGGGACGAACCCAATAAACTCTGACATCGGAAATGGGCCGTATTTTGTACACGGCCCACTACGACATAGAGTGGGTTCGAACGGTTCCGAATAACCACAAAATTCGATGGCGACTCCAACTTCGATTTAAATTTCAATTCGATTCATTCTCATATGGAGATTCATTCGCCTCCCCAAACCCGCGCGTGACCGCGTCGGGGTGGACCTATGTCATGTCCACAATTTGGCGACTCCGTTGGGGATTAACTGATGCGTTACTAACCATCGGCATCCTCAGGGTGAGACTCGAATAGAAATCGTTTGACTAGTACAATACGCGTTTTAGTTTTACGGTTCATGCATAACCCCATCTTTCCCGGGCCGGTACTGGTGACCGACGTCCCACTATACCATTGATGTAGTCCAAATTGGATATGTCAAAAGGTGTGCATAGCAGATTCGTATGGGTTTTACAGCATGTTCTAAGCTCAACTCGACTTAGGAAGTCCGCCCCGATTCTCGAATAGGCTATGTACACTGGTATAGACCCTTATAGACTGACCGAGACTTAGCTTAAGAGCATACATGGTGTCATTATACTGTTTCCATGACTACATGCTACTTGATACACATCTTTTTCAAAAAACCGTCATTTTCAAAAATTTGCATCCTTTTCAAAATATCCAATTTCAAAACCCCGGACATATACCGAAATTAAGACTTATGATTTTACTCAAAATAGCCTTTTTCTAGCCGGTATTATGCCCAATTTAAAACTCGAAAGTATTTTCGAAATTTTCAAACCTTCACCCGACCCACCTTTTCTGTTTTTCTCGAAAAAAGGGCCGGTTCTCCCCGAATTTTTCGGGCTTTTCAAAAAAAAAATTCATATATCAAAACTTCCTCTTCTTAGACTTCCCGTATTTAGCAGTGTCGGGTCGTGTCATAAGTCGTTGAAGTCTCTAGCGTCGAAACTTTGTCGATCTTACATCGCGGGTTTCCCCCCTATCCCAGTCCGCCTTATTTTACTAAGGCAAGGCCCACCTACGTAGGACATATTCCTATAAAGGTTGGCCCAGTTTACTCAATCGAGTCTAAAAGTCTGGGAATGTCTCACGTGAACCTTCCTTCGAACAGGACCCAACCCACATAGTTGGATCCTGAGGAAGGCCCACCTTTCACAAGTCACCCGCCTAGGTGTCTTTTCCGAGTCGTTACCGTCTTAGTCTTCTTCCTTTTCCCTTGCTCGGGATGTACTTTTCTTAGGATTCGGGTTAAGTTGCTGATTACGCGGTGTTCTTACAGACAGGCCACCTTTCACTCGAACCATGACGAAAGAATCCATCGATGAGTTGACAGCCTCGTTGGCCAAAATCCAAGATCAATTGCGACAAATGAGGGAGGACCAGATTGCCATCGTCACTCGGGTTAGTGCCGTAGAACAAGTAACCCTCAATGCTTCGATCGAAGATGACGGACCGTTGGCCGCATTGGCCGGCGCGGTCCAAAAGCTGCAAGAACAGGTCCACTCGACCACCAGAAACACTATTCTCACGGAAAATGCTCGTATCTATTCGCCCTTGACCGATGAACTGCCCGCTAACCTCAATTTAACGGGCATGCCAATGTTTGACGGAACCGAAGACCCGGTACTCCACATTCGGGCTTTCAAGGACTTTATGGCTGTTAAGGGGGTCAAATCGACCATGTTCAAGCATCTCTTTGCTTCCTCTCTAGAAAAGCACCCAAAAGCCTGGTACTACAGGCTTGACCGCAAGAAATACAAAACCTGGGACGATGTTGCAATGGAATTCGCGCGAAACTACGCGGATAATGCTGAAATCCAGACCACCATGCGTACTCTGGAAATTATGGCCCAAGAGCCTAAGGAGGGTTTCACCAAATACCTTCAAAGGTGGAGGACCGAAAGTGTTAAGCTGGTGGACAAGCCCAGCGAAAAAGTACTAGTGGAGGCCTTTGTCAAAAACCTCCTCCCCGCTTACCGAGTCCATCTCCGATACGCCATCATACTCGACTTCGCCACTTTGACCGAAATGGGTACTAGAATCGAAGATAATCTAAGGCTAGAGAACCTTACTAAGGCCTCTACCAAGGGGTATCAAGGAGCCAGTTCATCCTCCAGCAAGCCCGCAACCACAACGGCGGCCCGAATCATCTTCGACGAGGTTAACTCATTGGACACCTCGACCAAAAAGAATACTCCAAATCGGGTATTCACTGACATAGGGACAACCTATGCTAATGCCTTACAAAGCCTGTCTTCAAAAGGCCTAATCCAACCGATAGGCCCAATTCCGGAAGTTCCCGTGGAAAAGCGATCCAAGAGCTACAACATTTAGGCCTATTGCCACTATCACCAAGGCAACGGGCACGACGCCGAGAAATGCTGGAAGTTGAAGCATCTCATTCAAGATCTGATCGAAAGTGGGAAGATACCACTACCCAGTGATAAGCCAAGTAACAAAAATAATCCTCTTGCTACTCATGCCATTTTTACTGGAGAGGTAGTCGACTGCTCTCATCTCATTTCCCCTTTCATTTCCCAAATCAACGGGATATGGAACGACGATGAAGATGATGTTTACTTGGCCAAGGGGGAAGTTGTCCCCGTCACCATCGAAGAAATCCGGAAAGCTAAAGCCAGAGCTCTGGCGGGCACACATACCATCACGGCCGGTCTCGCCACTCCGGAAACCGTCACTGAACCTTCCAGGACGGAACTCGCTCCCGAAGAGCCAAACGCTGACACGGCCCTAGCCAGACAACTAAAGAGGGTCCGAACTGATATTACTATATGGCAGCTTTTGGTTAGTTCTCAGGAGCATCGGGCAGCACTTACTAGGGCTCTTGACGAAATCAAGGTTGACTCAACGGTTACCCCCACCGAGATGGTAGCCACTATCTTGCCACACCTCAAGGACAAGTCTAAAGGAGAAGGCCCACTTATCACTTTCTCCGAGTCCGACCTTCCACCATTCGGGACCACCCATAACTTGGCCCTATACATCACGGTGATCTGCCGCAACAAGTATCTCCCGATGACCCTGATTGATGACGGGTCCGCAGTAAACGTCCTTCCCTTAAGGACAGCCAAGGCCCTCGGCATTACCGAGGCTGACTACCTTCCGACTGCACAAACTATCCAGGCTTTTGATTGGAGCCCAAAATCAGTTGCTGGGGCCGTTAAGCTGACAATCATAACAGGCCCGATCGAGAAGGAGTTAGAATTTCAAGTGATCGATGTCACTTCATCTTTCAATCTGCTACTCGGGAGACCATGGATTCACGCGGTCAAAGCCGTGTCTTCCACCCTTCACAGGAAGGTCAAGCTACCTTTACAAGATGGGATCGTCACTCTTGAAGCTACTCCTATAACCGTGTCAAGCTGCAACACGGCAGGCTCAGCTGACCCACGAGGTTTCAACTTTGTGGGAATGATCGAGGAAGAATACCTTTTCCAACCATACTTCACTACTAGCATCGATACGATGCTACAGAACCTGGGTTGCCTACCAGGAGTCACATCAAGGCCCTATCTTCCAGCTGGGAAGATTATCGAAGCCCTGAACAACGGGCAATCTCGCCTCGGTCTAGGTTACACTATGGCGCCAGGATACACGGACCAAACCAAGGCGGTTACGTTCGTCACCCCAGTATTCAGAGCTGTTCAAATGGGCCTCTATCAGCCTACCATCTCATATCCCGGGACCAAACTGGCTCGGGAATGCAATTTCATCCCGGATGATATCTTTGCCCTTATCCAGGCCGAATCAAAGGAGGGCACAAACAATACTGAGCCCATCCTAGGACTCCTATTTGGAGAAGACAGGGTCATCCCGACCCCTAAACAGGAATTAGTCAGCCTAATTCTCCGCAGCAGCAGGTTCGATCCGACCAAGCTGATCTCCGAAGTTGGTGCCGACACCGGGAAGAGAGCTTGGAGGAAGACAACTAAGTGGACCGACAGTCAGGGTCGAGTCTACAAGCTAACTACTGGGGAAGGAGACATGCACGGCGCCGAATCCGAGTCCGAGTCCGAGTCCGAGTCAGAGTCGGAGTCTGAGTCGAAGTCTAGAGGGTCCAGTACTAGGATCGAGTCTGTAACCCCTCTCCCTTCTTTAGTCACACCAACGGGAGCCCCGGAGTCTGTCCCGAGGGCTCTCCCTATCCCGCCTCTGACCAACGATCAGATGGCACCTCTCTTCGAGCTATTTTCAAAATTCACTATCAATAATAACGATAACCGTTCCGCTTACGACTTGGCTTATTTTCAAAATATTTTTAAAAATCTTACTTGCAATGACATTGAGAAATCCGACGAACAGGTACCATTGCCTCCACATCTAATCGAGCAACTCGAGCAAAGGGAGTCCTGAAATCCGGTAATCGAAGAAACCGATTCCATCAACGTAGGAACCCCTTTAGAACCTCAGATGCTTAAGTTGGGCCTATCTTTAGATCCCGAGGAGAAACAACAATTCACGGATCTCCTCCAAGAATTCAAAGACATCTTTGCATGGTCCTACAAGGACATGCCGGGAATAGACCGGGAGATAGCTGAACACCGAATACCCATCAGAGACGGGTACAAGCCGGTAAAACAGAAACTCCGAAGAATGAGGCCCGAATGGTCCCTCAAAGTCAAGGAAGAAGTCGATAAACAATTCAAAGCGGGCTTTATTCAAGTGTCTGAATACCTAGACTGGGTTGCAAACATAGTACCAGTACCCAAAAAAGACGGTAAAGTCCGAGTATGTGTAGACTTCCGGGACCTTAATAAGGCAAGCCCAAAAGACGATTTTCCATTGCCACACATCGACATACTGGTGGATAACACGGCCGACCATGCCCTTCTTATCATTCATGGACGGGTATGCCGGATACAATCAGATCAAAATGGCGGAAGAAGACATGAGTAAGACCACCTTCATCACACCTTGGGGGACTTACTGCTATACCGTAATGCCATTTGGGCTTATTAACGCCGGTGCCACTTATCAACGGACCACCACCACTTTATTGCATGACATGATGCATAAGGAAGTGGAGGTCTACATGGACGACATGATTGTCAAATCCAAGGACCGAAACGGGCACATTGCGGCCCTAAGAAAGTTCTTCACCCGACTACGCAAGTACAACATGAGATTAAACCCTCAAAAATGCAGTTTCGGGGTAACATCGGGCAAGCTACTAGGCCACATTGTCAGCCAGCGTGGCATCGAAGTTGACCCAGCAAAGATCAAGGCCATTACTGAGATGCAACCGCCTAAGACCGAAAAGGGGATAAGGGGGTTTCTCGGGAAAGTCCAATATATCAGCCGGTTTATTTCAAAGCTAACCATGGTATGTGAGCCCATTTTCAAGAAACTGAAGATAGGAGAACGAACACTATGGGACGACAAATGTCAAATGGCTTTCAATAAGATCAAGGAGATCATATCCTCTCCACCGGTGTTAATGCCACCTCAGCATGGTTTGCCTCTGTCGCTATACTTAACAACGACCGAAACGGCCATGGGCGCTATGCTATCCCAGACGGTCGATTCCGAAGAGCGGGCTATTTACTACATCAGTAAAAAGTTCTTGGAATACGAATGCAAGTACACAATGCTCGAAAAGCGTGCCTAGCTCTGGTTTGGGCCACTAAAAAGCTCCGATACTACATGCTTAGTCACGAGGTACATGTGCTATCCAAAATGGATCCAATCAAGTATCTATTCGAGAAGCCCATCCTCAACGGCCGTATATCCAGATGGACTTTAATGCTAGCTGAGTTCGACCTAAAATTCGTACCTTTAAAAGCCATCAAAGGCCGGGTAGTCACGGAATTCCTCGCCGATAGTCCGGTAGCCGAGGAAGAACACACTGATACTTGGGCCTTTCCAGATGAAGACATATTCCATACAGACACCGACACATGGGATCTGTATTTTGACGGAGCGTCCAACTTCCGAGGATTTGGTGGCGGGATTTTACTAATCTCACCACAAGGGGAACACACCCCGTTATCCATCAGGCTAGATTTTGACGTGACTAACAACGCAGCCGAATATGATGCATGCATTCACGGGCTACAAGCCGCCGCTGATTTAGGAGTAACAAACCTTCGGGTCCCCGGTGACTCATCTTTAGTCATAAATCAAGCCCTACAAAAATGGAAGACTCGGAACGCAAATCTTGTGGCTTACCAAGCACGAGTAAGGGTTCTCGAAAAACAATTCCAGAAAGTAGAGTACATCTATCTACCTCGGGAAGAAAACCAGTTTGCAGATGCTCTCTCAAAATTAGCATCTTTACTGAATATCCCAGCACATCTAACCAGCATGCCCATTTGCGTCGAAAGGCTGTCTGAGCCGGCATACATCCACGCTATCCAAGATATTGAGATAACTGATCCAGAACCTTGGTATCAGGCTATTCTAACCTACTTAACATCAGGGGAATATCCTCTGGGGGATGAAAACCGGGCCAAGAAAGCTCTACGAAGATGGGCAACCCAGTTCATCCGCACAGACGATGGACAGTTATATAAGAAGACAGCACAGGGGGCTTTACTCCTATGCATTGACAAAACTCGAGCCGAAAGAGTTATGGCCGAGGTACATGATGGTGAAAACGGTCCGCATATGAACGCCCATATGTTGGCCCGGAAAATCGCGAGACTCGGTTATTACTGGAATAGCATGGAAACTGACTGTCAGTTATATGTCAAACACTGTCATAACTGCCAGATTTTTGCCAATGTTCAGCATATGCCTTCATCTCTATTATATACAATGACATCACCATGGCCATTCTCAACCTGGGGAATTGATATAATCGGGAAAGTGAACCCTTCCGGGACAGGAGGTCACTGCTTCATCCTAGTGGCTATCGACTATTTCACTATATGGGTCGAAGCCGAGTCATACCGGATCTTGAATGCCAAACATGTGGCTAAATTCATCCAAAACAAGATTATATGCCGATACGGAATTCCGCACGAGTTCATCAGTGATCACGGGACCCATTTTCAAGCTGAAACTGCCACTTTACTGGAAAAGTACAAGATCCAAAGACATACATCGTCGCCTTACCGTCCCCAAACAAATGGAGCGGTGGAGGCAGCCAATAAAACAATTGTCACCATACTTAAAAAGATGGCTGAGAATTACCGGGACTGGCCCGACAAGATACCCTTTGCCTTATGGGGATATCGGACATCAATTCGAACTGCAACCGGAGCAACTCCATACTATCTGACATATGGAATGGAAGCAGTCCAGCCAGTCGAACTAGAAGTACCATTCCTCAGAATTCTACTCGAGAGCCAGGTACCTGAAGCAGATTGGGTCCAAGCCCGATATGACTCGCTAGTCCTCTTAGACGAACGGCGATCTCGGGCTCTGAATAATATTCAGATATATCAGAAAAGGATCCAACGGGCTTTTAACAAGAGGGTTAGGCCCAGGAATATCAAAGAGGGCGATCTAGTCCTAAAATCTCTGTTCGAGCTTTACTACCAGTTGACCCAAGGGGAAAATTCAAACCCAATTGGGCTGGGCCGTATCTAGTGAAGAAAATCCTTTCGGTTGGAGCAATAATGCTAACAGACTTGGACGGGAACGAGTTCGTCAACCCAACAAACTTGGACCAACTGAAGCGTTACTACCCATAAGCCCTATCTCAATGTCATTTGCAAAATTTATAAAATTTGTCTTTTTATAAGTTTTCAAAATTTTAAGCAAGTCATAAGTTAGGATTACTTATCCTACCGTTGCACATCTCGAATTAATAATCTTGATGTATTTCGAAAAATTGCAAAAAACTTCTGAACTACGGAAGGTTTGATTCCATTAATTTTGGATACGTAGGCAACCCCTCAAAAGGGTACAACCACTGCAATAACGAAAAGACGGGAACGGTATTCACTAATATGTCTTTTTATCATACAAAAAAAAACGATAAACGCGGGAATTTCAAAAAATACATCACAAAAAAAAAAAAAAAAAATCACACCACAAAAATAGTAGTAATACTTAAATAATAAATTTAGGAGACTACTCGTGCATTTTTCCTTTCCCCTTATCTTTCGGGTCACGTGGAGCCCGAGGCCGACGGGGCGGGGGCGAACGTTCCCTAATCACAAGGGGAACTTCTTTTGCTCGAACCCGCTTCTTCGATCTTGGGTCTTCCACCGCTTGCACCGGTCCAAGCCGAGCCCTGACGGGCTCGGGAAGCCTGTATCGAGGATCAAGTCGGTCCTTAACCGCCAGCTTTGGCCCTAGTCTCCTTTCTAAATCCGTCTGGGGGCTCACCTTTCCCCGTGCACCCTTAGTACTGGACCCTTCAGTCTGAGTCCTAGATTTCTCTTTCTGACCTGTCGGAGTAGTGACTTTGTCAAAGAAGCTTCTATTATCTTTAGCATGTTCCCGGCATAACAGGTCGAAGGCCTCGTCAGTCTTCAAGGCAGCTTGGGTTTTAGCTGAATCAGCTCGGGTCCATCTCACATAAGAGTCAGATACCCAGATCGAATGAGGATTTCTAGGAACGGGCCAAGTAGCTCGTGTATACCACCTTTGCATCCAGGTATCACACATTACATCCGTCAACTGAGTAGATTCACTCACGACTGCCTCGATTTATGGGATTCTTTGCACCCGACCATATTGCCTAAGAATGCGATCGGGAAATAGGTGAATTGTATATCTAAAAGATAGGATTACATGATATCTAGCCCTGTCTCGAGACTCCAAACCGGTCCAAACATAAATCGGCCACCATGGGACGGTCCAGCGGATCAGTGGGCCTCCGTGGAAAGATAGCACCTCATCCCAGTGTTTTTGGGTATTGAAGCGAGAAAAAGCAATGGTTCGTCTCCTCATCATTACTTGCCTGGGTTGATACCGGCTCACGTCTAGGGGAGGATCCAGGACCGATAGCCTCTCGAACAGCCACAGCTGAAAAACCCGCAAAAAAAAAAAAATCAAAATCGCGAAAAATTGTCAAAATCGCGTCAAAACAAAAAAAAAAGGTGAAAAAACGCGGAAACCGAGGAAACCGTAGAAACCAGGAAAATCGGGGAAAAACCGCAGAAACCGAAAAATGGGAAAAACCGAAAAAATCAGAAAAAGCCAAAAAAAAATTCGGCATACCTGTAAAAGACGGGTACTCCCAGTCAGCCAGACTGACGGATCCCTCTTGCGATTATCCAAACCCTGGATAATCTCTCCTGTAATCAACTAAGCCGGGCTGTGCTCCGTTTCCATCAGGTCAGCCACAGTGAAGAGTCTAACGTGGCCCATGCAAGATAATAAATTCATATGGCCCTCGAAGGCATAGACATGGAGCATACAAAAGGTAAAGGCCCTACGGCTGTGGACCGGCCTGACCCGGACGTCATCTGGGTTCATAAATTTTTCAGCTAGATCGATCAAGGAAACGGTATCTCTTTCCAGCTTACGGGATACCTCCATGTGAGAAAGCCCTAAAAATTCCCGTAACTTCCTCCTTGGGTCAGAAATCGAAAAAGGGATAGCAGGGCGAAGTATAGGATTCCATCCTCCTGCAGCAGCAATTTCCTCAGGGATGGGACAGATTTCGCCTCGAGGAAAACCAAACACATGATAAGTATCGTCCCAGTAGGACAGGCAAGCATCCAAGAAGTCACGATCTACTTGCATCTGACGGATCACGAACAATTGGGTAACGCCATTCTGATTTAGGATGACCCTATCTGCATCTCTGAAATATTTGGACCACTCATGTAGCATTCTAACTAATCGGTCGATTCCCATAATTGGATTTCTAAAGGAAAGAATAAATTTCTCAGGGCTTGTTCTTTCATTGTGGGAATTGTGGGAATTGTGAGAATTTATGAAGCAAGGGGGGTATTTATAGCATAAAACCAAATTCTCCTCCTCACCTTAGGATTCCCAATCCTAGAGTATTTAGCATACAATTCTTATCCTGAGGCTTAGCTAAGTCATCCCGAGCATTCCTATTCCTTTTCTGAGTCAAAAACTCTCTAATTTTCAAAGACTCCTACGAACTCAAAAATTCAAAACCTTTCTCAAAATTTTTATTTCCCAGCGCGAGTCATTTTTCCTACAAATGTTACATGCAAAACTTTGCAACTTTGCATAAATATGTACAGGACGACTCAAACAGGACCATGCAATTTGCATAACTCCCTAGCGGCATTTAGCAAGATGAGCCCATATATAGGCCCATTTTAAGTCTTATACGACGAGTTCAATCCCCCACGGAGTTATCATCAGCTCAGGTACATTTCTAGTCTGTGGCCGGCGGGCCCTTTACGCAGGTCTAATGGACTTTAAACGACCCGATCGGAAGTCTGCCAGGTCTTAATCTTTGATTGGCCTGGTAGCTACTCTGACTTTCGCCCTGTCCAAGCCTCAGTCAGAGTGGGGGCTCTGTAGACACCCACATTTGACCGCCAGGTGTCTATAGTAAATCCCGACAAACACTCGATGATGATCGGACGCAAACATGCTTTAACGTACTCGGAAATGGGCTCAAAATCATTGGCATTTGGCTTAGGCTTTTTAAGGAGTACAAATCTCACAAAACCAACCTCAAATTCAGGCCCAGTGGATCGTTTCGATTCAAATAAGGCTAATTTGGATCGAATCCAACACCAGGGGTAAAACCGTCTTTTAGCGACCGAGTCAAAACTCGGTCAAAGATATTTCCCGAGACTCGTGGACCGACCGTGACGCCTCACGTGTCCGGTTCGGACTCTAATTCTACAAAAATCAGCTACACAAAATATTAAACAATTCCGTTTAAGGTAGAATTCGATCTCAAGTAGGAATTCTATCCGAAAACCGAATCGAGTATTCAACCAAACGTAGGATACTCGGCCGAGTGGCCTGATTTCGGCCGAGCTCCCCTTCCCAAACCGGGATTCCCTTTATTCTTTGCCAAGTAACGGAATTCTCGTTCCTCACAAATTCTTACATTTCCTATCCCGGTTGGTATTTCTTGTCGTACAAGCAAGGCTACCTCTACCCCTATAAATAGGACCCTTTGCACACAACACAAAACAACTTTTTCGAGACACACTTTTCATACACATTAATCATACACATCCATAAAACTCCTTACACTTAGCATCGAGAAACCGATAGTACATCCAAAACCCGAAGGAAACCGGCCCCGATACCCGACACCCTTCACACGTCTCACGTCCCTTTGAAGCCAACACCAATTCACCGACGTTAACTCGACGCTCTTGTGCCCAAGCCACGTTCCGACGAGCCCCGATCCGAGTAAAACGAAGCATGTAGGTTGAGGGTGTACCAAACCCGATTTCTCCTTCTTCTTCTCTTCTCCCTCTCGTCCGTCTTTTTTTTATGGGTCGTGTGTCGTCTTTTTTTTACGGGTCGTTCATCACTTTTTATTATTTCTAATATCGATACTACAAAAACTATTTTTTTTATAACGTTCTTAAAATACGATATCGACTCTCTAATCGAATATCGTATCTAACAAGAACAAAATTAATTAATTCTCGTTGATGCTAATAAAATTGTCATATCTTTTTAAACAAAATTCGACGATTTTATACGCGGAGAGAATTAACATCTTTTTCGTTCAAAATTCTTTTTTTACTTTTCGTTCAAAACAAACTTTTTTCAAAACCTTTTTTAAATTCATTCCGAATATTCGATATCGGTTTCATAATCGAATATCGGGTATTACGAATATCGAAAACATAAATCGAGTATAAGTTAGTTCGTATTTGTACGCGATTAATTAAATTAGCAATTTTCGAACAAAAACGCGACCGAGACAGACCCGCACGCGAGTCGCGCCCATCCCAGGCGACTCGCGCACGGGCCTGAAACTCGTGTCCCTTTTTTTAGCTTTTCGTTCGTTTATTTATTCTACAAAACGATTTCTCAAAATTTGCATCTTTTCTAAAACTATTCCAAGTATTTGATATTGATTTCGTAGTCGACTATCAAATATAACGAATGTCAAAAATATTAAATCGAGTACGAATTATGCAATATTCGTACGCGGTTTAATAAAAGCATCGATTTTCAGAAAATCGATCCCGAAACAGGCCGGGGCGCGAGTCGCGCGCACCCCGGGCGAGTCGCGGGCAACGCTGGAAACGCGACCCGTTTTCTTCTTTTATTATTTTTCGAACTTCGTTTTTTATACAAAACCCCGTCTTTTTAACAATATTTTTCAGATTTTGACTAATATTTTCTCAATCTTGCATATTCATCATATTTGCTATATTATTTCTTCACAAATTGATACTAATTCGTTTGTTCATCTTTTGTAGCAAATTCACTCTTTTTTTTTCATTTGTTTTATTATACTAAAACGAATCTCACATGCTAAATTCAACTTCGACATTAATTTTCATGCATTAAACAACTTAGCAACCCATTCAATTCCTCACATGCTTAGGAAAACAATGTTTGCATATCATTCATCGTTCAACTAATGCGCATAATAAAAAATCATTCGATATCCTAGTAGAGGCCGCTAATGTGCGGGCGGGGTTGGGTGTTCTTTGTGAACTTCCCAACACGTACCCTCACCCCTTACTCAGAACCTCGGTTTCCGGATGTCCGAAACCATTGGCAACGAGAGTCATTCAATACACGGTATCCGATCAAGTCGGTATCGGTATCAAATGCTAAGGGACAAACCCAATAAACTCTGACATCGGAAAGGGGCCGTATTTTGTACACGACCCACTACGACATAGAGTGGGTTCGAACGGTTCCGAATAACCACAAAATTCGGTGGCGACTCCAACTTCGATTTAAATTTCAATTCGATCCATTTTCATATGGAGATTCATTCGCCTCCCCAAACCCGCGCGTGGCCGCGTCGGGGTGGACCTATGTCATGTCCACACAAATGAGTGAAACCGGGTCTAAAACCGGTTCAAAAAATCGAAGATAACCATATTTTGAAAAAATCGAGTCATAAAAATTGGTTCGGTTTCGGGTTACAATATGGAAAAAAAATCATGTACCCGATTCAAACCGGGTTGATTTCGGTTCGGGAAAAAATGGTTTTTAAAAATCGGGTAACCGAACCGGTTCGGGCACCCGGTTTTGCTCACCCCTACTTATGTTATAGTAGTCATCCAATGTTACTAAAATAAGGGTGAAATTGTCAATTAGTAATAGCTTGTTATTTCATGACGAAATTTGGATTAAGGCATGTGTTATGAAATAAATTAGATAAGTAGGTATAAGTTTTGAAAAAAATTATCTAAGGTATAAAGTTTGAAAAATGAAGTTATTAGAGGTATAAGTTATCAATTTTCCCTAATAAATAAGTCTAAACATGTTACTAGCGGCCTAGGGCTGTGACTTTGTGAGTGAGCCTTACTATCGATCCGATTCGTAAAGCTCGGCTTGAAAAAGTTCAATTTACCCTTGGCTCAAAGTTTCAAATTAAATATAGGGCCAAACGTTATTTTTGATATTCAACCAAATCAAGCCAAATATTTGGCTCGATTCGTTTCTCGTCCAAATACCCAATATATATCCTACCCAAATTAATATCAGTCTGGCAGTCTCAAATTTATACCAAGCCCAAATTACATGATATGATGTACTCCCTCCATTCAAATCCAAGTGTCTCATTTGCTTTTGCATATTTGCCGAAACGCGTTTTACACTAGCGATATCTTTCATTTTACATTAGCAAAAATTATAAAAATTTGATATTCTTAATGTGCTCATAAAGACGAATCAAACAAAATCTCACATGACTATATTCTTACTTATAGATTGTCGAGAATATCGAAGATTTCCCTCAAGTGTGAATAGTGTCAAAAAGTGAAATGAGACACTTGAATTTGAATGGAGGGAGTACTAACGTTGACATAATACCTAAACTAAACCAAATTCACTCAATCACCCGCCACTCTCTAAATTCTCTCCTCACAATCACAATTCACTTCACCTCACAAAAAATACAAATCGCAGTCTGCCATTCTCATACTCACCTCACAAAAGCAATAATTGTCCGGCACCAAAAAGCAAAACAAAGAAAAATATTTCGGAAACTTGATTTTTTGGGATAAATTTTTATTGTACTCTATAATAGATAGGAAATTAGATCTAATTTTCTATCTATAACAATACAATTTTAACTAGTGTAGCGTTTCTTCGTTCACGTCAGATCAAATATTATTCAATTCAAAAAATCAAATCAAATCAAATCAAATAATCCACGTCGAAATTCCAAATCAAATACTCCGTAATGGTTATATTCAACCAAATCAAATCGTATACTCGATCGTAGCCCTACATGGCCTACATGGTACCATTGGAGATGTTCACTTAATTGATCAATATTTACTTTTCATTATTTCTAACCCGTTCTATATATGTACTGTTCACTAACATCTATGAAGATAAAACGTGGATATTTATCGTAAAAGATCAGTCAGTCAAGTTGATATTTTCAATTAAAAGAAATTGTCAGCTTACTCACGGTTAAACGTAACAGCACATGGACGAAAACAAGTTGACATGACTTTGAGAACATGCATAACATGTTTATTAATTTTAGCCGTATGTGTGTAAAGAGCAAGGGCCAAGGGGGGTCGTGACTCGTGAGTGTCAACTCATCAACCCAAATAATTGAGTTTTTTTGTACGTAAGCCACTATTATCTACTCCCTCTCTGTTCCTACCAATTGTGACCTTTGTTTTTTTGACGTATTCAATTGAATTGTTACATTTCTATTTTAATTATCTTTTTGTTTGTGTTGAATTTTTTTGTAAGATATACGTTATGATTCGATAATGAAATCTGTCCCGTGATCATTATGGATTCGATTTAATTCAACACTAATACAATCGGTGAAGGGAAAAGAGGACTAACCTTGGTCCATATCTTACAGACGCGCTCAATAATAATAAGAGTAAATATTGATTCTCCTCCTTAACCCTTCTCCTTAAGGTTCTCAATTTTTAGAGAAGATGAAGATGTTACGTACAAGATATGTGTATGGATATATACATGTCAAGAAATACGTATTTGTTCATAACTCAAACCGTTATATCTCTTTGTGAAAAGGCATCTTCTAATATTGGGTAAGTTCGGAAGGAATAGTAATTTCCGACTTTAATTACTTTAATCGAAACCGATCCATCGCGGTGTCGTCTTTTATATTAAAGCCTCGTAATACTTAATATGAACTTAATCAATCAATATATCAATATATCAATATATATTAAGAAAACAGAAACTTTTCGAGCGATATGATTGGTCCAAATTTTTTAATATATTTTTTAAGTTAAATAAATAATATAAAAATTTGTATATGAAAAAAAATCCTACTCCACTTGATACTCGATTTTTAAAAAAAAAATTAAATAAAGAATATAGGAATTTGTATAAAAAAAAAACAATCCTAGACTAAAAAAATTATCACTATATAAACCAGTGATCACCTCATAAGGCAACAAAATTTGGACAGCGACAGCGTGAAATTCTCAGTAATTCTATTTGATAATTGTTTTAATATTTATTCACCCTCAAAAAATATATAATTAAAAATTTGATTTTTTTAATAATTATTATTAATATATTTTTTTTTTAATTTAAATTAAGAATATATAGAAATTTGTTAAAACTAAGTAAAATTATCGCATATCGAAAAATTATGATGAGATGATTAAATTATATATCACAAATAAGTGACATCATTCGTTTTTAAATATCAAAAAAATGTAATCTTATAAAAGCTTTAAAAGCTACTTATAAATTTAAGTAAAATTATCCCACATCGAGAAATTATAATACGGCGATGAAAATTCTATTATATAAATAAAATTAATCATTCGTCTTTAGATATTATCGACAAATCTTTTGAATCTTAAAAATCATTCTTAGGATTCAACTACGTGTCATTATCAATGTCATTAAAAATCGGCCCGTGCATCGTACGGGCTTTACAACTAGTTTATATTAAACCCGAAACACTTGGCCACACGAATATTATTAAATATTCTAACATTTTTACTTTATTGGTGAGATTCATCATCCCCACTCACACGTTATTATTTATGTAAAATAAATGTTGCGAATTGCAAGAATCGGAGGGAGGAATAAAATTGCACTATTATTGAAGTATTATTCTATCAACTTTGGATTAAAAAATAACTTTCTTAAAAACGTGCATGTTTGAATTAATATAAAGTTCTTTTTTTTTACAGATGTGATGATCAAGAACATTTTTGACGAATTATGTAAGTATCGTACGTAGAATATTTTCATGAATAACATGAAAATATTCTAAGTACTAGTGTAGATCCCGCGCACTAATGCGCGTGTAGACACCCACATTTTGCTGCCAGGTGTCTATAGTAGTTTCCGACAAACACCCGATGATGATCGGACGCAAACGTGCTTCAAATACTCAGAAACGGGCTCAAAATCATTGGCATTTGGCTTGGGCTCATTGTAGAGTACATATCTCACAAAACCAACCTCAAATTCAGGCCCAACGGGTCGTTTCGAGTCAAATGACACTAATTCGGGTCGAATCCGACACCAGGGGTAAAACCGTCTTTTAGCGACCGAGTCAAAACCCGGTCAAAGATTTTCCCGAGACTTGTGGACCGACCGTGGCATCTCACCTGTCCAGTTCATACTCAAACTCTACAAAAAAATCAGCCTCACAAAATAATAAACAAATCCGTTTAAGGTGGAATTCGATCTCAAGTAGGAATCCTATCTGAAAACCGATTCAAACACCCGACCGAGTGCAAACACTCGGCCGAGCAGCACAAACCAGACAGGTTTCCTCTTCTTCCTTCACAAGAAAACGGAATTCTTATTTCCCTCAACTTCCTACGTTTCCTATCCTAAGCGGTAGTTCTAATTCAAATGCACCTCTCTTAGCCAAGGTCGGGATTTTCCTATAAATAGCCCCTTGCATGACACAAATTCAACAATCGATTATTCACACAACACACACATAGAATTCCTGAGAAACATCAGAGACACACACCTTTTCACATCAATCGTCCTTGTACACACACTCATCGAAATCGATATTACAAACCCGAAGGAAACCGGTCCCGATATCCGACACCCTTCACACGTCTCACCTAACCGAACCACCACAGACTTACCGACATCCACTCGACGCTCTTGTGCCCAAGCCACGTCCCGACGAGCCCCGATCCGAGTAAACAGAAGCATGTAGGTTGAGGGTGTACCAAACCCGATTTCGCTCTTCTCCTTCTCCTCGTCTTTTTCTTCCTCGTCAATCGTCTTTTTTTTTTATGGGTCATTCGTCGTCTTTTTTTTCCTTCTAATATCGATATTATCAAAAACTATTTTCATATATCAAACATTCTTAACAATATGATACCAACTCTGTAGTTGAATATCGTATTAAAGAATTACATTAAACCTCGACGATGTTAAAAATCGTTACATCTTTTTTCCGTTCAAACTTGTTTTTACAAAAACTTTTTTTATTCATTCCGAATACTCGATATCGATTTCATTATCGAATATCGGGTACGACGAATATCGAAAACATAAGATCGAATACAAATTAATTCATATTTTGTACGCGATTTATCAAAATTAGCAATTTCGAACAAAAAATAAAAATCGGACAGACCCGCACGCGAGTCGCGCCACGCCCAGGCGAATCGCGCACGGGCCTGAAACCCGGATCGTTTTTTTAGCTTTTCGTTCGTTTTTATTATTCTACGAAACAATTTCTAAAATTTATATCTTTTCTAAAACTATTCCGAGTATTTGATATTGATTTCCTAGTCGACTATCAAATATAACGAATATCGAAAATATTAGATCGAGTACAAGTTATGCAATATTTGTACGCGGTTTAGTTGAATCTTCGAAAAATCGTCTTCAAAAAAACAGCCGACACGCGACTCGCCGGAATCCCGGGCGAGCCACGCGGCCGGCTGCCGTGGCGCGCTTTTCTTCGTTTTTATTATTTTTCGAACTTCGTTTTTTATACAAAACGGCGTCTTAACAATATTTTTCAGATTTCGATTAACATTTATTTTTTCGATCTCGCATATTTATTTTATTTGCTATATTATTATTTACAAATCGATACTAACTCGTTTGTTCATCTTGTAGCAAATTTATTCCTTTTCATCATTTGTTTTATTATACTAAAACGAATCTCACATGCTAAATTCAACTTCGACGTTAATTTTTCATGCATTAAACTGACTTAGCAACCCATTCAATTCCTCACATGCTTAGGAAAACAATGTTTGCATATCATTCATCGTATTACTAACGCGCGTATTACAAAATCATTCGATATCCTAGTAGAGGCCGCTAATGTGCGGGTGGGGTTGAGTGTTCTTAGAGAACTTCCCAACACGTACCCTCACCCCTTACTCAGAACCGTGGTTTCCGGATGTCTGAAACCATTGGCAACGAGAGTCATTCAATATACGATAAACCGCTCAAGTCAGCATCGGTATCGAACTACAAAGGGACGAGCCCAATAAACTCTGACATCGGAAATGGGCCGTATTTTGTACACGGCCCACTACGACATAGAGTGGGCTCGAATGGTTCCGAATAACCATAAAATTCGGTGGCGACTCCAACTTCGATTTAAATTTCACTTTGACCATCTCATATGGAGATTCATTCGCCTCCCCAAACCCGCGCGTGGCCGCGTCGGGGTGGACCTATGTCATGTCCACAATTTGGCGACTCCGCTGGGGATTAACTGATGCGTTACTAACCTTCGGTATCCTCAGGGTGAGACTCGAATAGAAATCGTTTGACTAGTACGATACGCGTTTTAGTTTTACGGTTCATGCATAACCCCATTTTTCCCGGGCCGGTACTGGTGACCGACGTCTCACTATACCATTGATGTAGTCCAAATTGGATATGTCAAAGGTGTCCATTAGCCGATTCGTATGGGTTTTACGGCATGTCCTAAGCTCAACTCGACTTAGGGAGTCCGCCTCGATTCTCGATAGGCTATGTACACTGGTATAGACCCTTATAGACTGACCGAGACTTAGCTTAAGAGCATACATGGCGTCGTTATACTGTTTCCATGACTACGTGCTACTTGATCCACATCTTTTTCAAAAACTGTCATTTTTCAAAATTTGCATCCTTTTCAAAATATCCAATTTCAAAACCCCGGACATATACCGAATTTAGGACTTATGATTTTACTCAAAATAGCCTTTTTCTAGCCGGTATTATGCCCAATTCAAAACTCGAAATTATTTTCGAAATTTTCAAACCATCACCCGGCCCACCTTTTCCGTTTTCCTCGAAAAAGGGTCGGTTCTCCCCGATTTTTTCGGGCCTTTTCAAAAAAATCATATTTCAAAACTTCCTCTTCTTAGACTTCCCGTATTTAGCAGTGTCGGGTCGTGTCATAAGTCGTTCAAGTCTCTAGCGTCGAAACTCTGTCGATCTTACATCACGAGTTTCCCCCCTATCCCAGTCCGCCTTATTTACTAAGGCAAGGCTCACCTACGTAGCAGATACTCCTACAAAGGTTGGCCCAGCTACACAATCGAGTCTAAAGTCTGGGAATGTCTCACGTGAACCTTCCTTCGAACAAGGCCTAGCCCACATACCTGGATCCTAAAGTTGATCCACCATTCACGAGTCACCCGTCTAGGTGTCTTTTCCGAGTCAAACGTTTACAAGGCATAGCCCTATAACAAAAGGTTCACGGTCCTTACGTATAAGGGTCACTCACTCGAGTCTTAACAAAGTCTTCAGTCCCAGTCTGGGGTTACCCTTCAGCAGAGCGATCAATCGCGGTTGCTCTAAGGATCATATCTTGCACGTGTTGTCTCACGTACCCCACTTTCGAGTCACTTAGATGCCACACCATCTGGGTCCTATCAAAGTCCTTAGTCTCACTTGGGGGCTATTCTCCGACGGAGTGATTAATCACAGTCACTACGAAAATCGTACCCTACACATTTGTCTTAGGAGAGTCTAACCCAAGTCAAACTGGAGTCGTCTCTCCTCTCGCGCTATTTCCTATGCCTTGGTGAAATTGAGTTCCGAAGCAACTTCTCTGATTACGCGGTATTCTTACAGACAAGCCACTGGTAACCAGACGCCAGAAAATGCAAGAAACTTTGGACCAATTGACAACCTCTCTAGCTGAGCTTGAAGTCCAATTGACGGTTATCAGGGCCGAACAAACGACCATTGCCACCCGTTTGAGTGCCATGGAGCAAAGGACTCCTAAGGTCAGGAATGAAACTACTGGGCCCATAGCTGAACTGGTCAGCGCCGTTCGCAAACTTGAAGAACAGGTCCACTCGACCACCAGAAACACCATCCTCACGGAAAATGCCCGTACCTACTCGCCCTTGACCGATGAACTGCCCGCTAACCTCAACTTAACGGGCTTACCAATGTTTGACGGGACGGAAGACCCGGTACTCCATATTCGGGCTTTCAAGGACTTTATGGCTGTTAAGGGGGTCAAATCGACCATGTTCAAGCATCTCTTCGCTTCCTCCCTCGAGAAGCACCCGAAAGCCTGGTACTACAGACTCGATTCCAAGAAGTACAAGACTTGGGATGATGTGGCAACAGAGTTCGCTTGGAATTATGCCGATAATGCCGAGATCCAGACTACGATGCGTACTCTGGAGGTTATGGCCCAAGAGCCCAAAGAAGGTTTCACCAAGTACCTTCAAAGGTGGAGGGCCAAAAGTGTGAAGTTGGTAGACAAGCCCAACGAGAAGACACTAGTGGAGGCGTTCATCAACAACCTCCTCCCTTCCTATCGCATCCATCTTAGGTATGCCGGCATTTCAAACTTCACAGTGCTTACCGAAATGGGCATTAGGATTGAAGATGATCTTCGACAAAATGAAGATCTGGGTGAAGCGTCTATTTGAGGCTATACTGGACATCAACTTGAGTCCTTAGAAGCTGAATTGACAACACTATCCGAGAGTCTAGTCCGAGTCTGAGTCCGAGTCTAGGATGTTCTATTTCTTTCAATTTCAAAGTCAGAGTTCGTTGTATTCTGTCCTCTTTTTCAAAATTCAATAAATTCAGCTTTTCTATTTCTCATATATACTTTCCTTATATATACTCGTCAAACCAGATCTTCACCATACAAAGACACGCTTTCATGTAACCATATTTGAGTTTGACAGCACATCTAAGGACACTAACTTTGACCTCCCAATCCGCTTCCACTAGTGGCCTAATAGCACGACCGCTAAAGAGTCTTTTCGAATTTGGATGATCACGTAAAACTGTTTTACCAAGACAAGATGAGTGATGTGGACCTTTGTAGGTAACAATAGTAAAAGCCTCAGTGACATCATCCTTTTTAGAAGCTCTCAAATACCAATTGCAAGCTTTTGGTTTTCTACCACATTTATAGGAAACGGTATATGGCTTAGATTCAGTGGTAACAAATATTTGATTCGTAGACACGTGATATACTGTCACCACATCACATAAAACATTTTTATTAGTGAATATTTGCCCCTTGGCAAATTCACATCCTTTAACATAAGGAACCCCCAAACTTGTACACCAACTATTTACAAGTTCTTCATCAATTTCATGAATCTTTGTAAACTCAAGATTAGGTGCACTAGAAGTAACGAGGTCTCCTATGTCATCATCGTCGCTATTATCAACATCATTTGTAAGCAACCCATCCTCATCACCCGACTCATCCTCATCTCCCGACTCATCCTCATTTTCAAATCGCTCATTATCAATATCATTAGTAGACATCGACACAAACCTTTCCACATTAGTTAGCATAGAGGTAAAAGAGGTATTAGTTTGAAACGGAGATTGATTTTCTATCAACAAGGGTTGCTCAACGGGTTCCAAATCGATGAACAAATCCATTTGAGGAGCTTTAATTTGAGCAACACTAGCCCACATTGACTCTAAACCTCTATCATTTTTTAAGGCTAGCAACCTAAACCCACCTCTAACAATGGGAAATTTCATCCTTACTTTCAACCCAAATTTAGTCATATCAATCTCCATGATCTCATATAACCTACTAATGAGCTCATCATAAGTAATACTCTTACTAACCGTAAGAAAATCTTGCGCTCCTCCTTCATAATCTACCTTTTCACCATCACAAACAACATTTCCACCCCAATAACAAATAAATGGAAATTTTAAATTTTCCATTACTAAATGTAAACAAAGAAGCTAATAAACAATCAAATTAGTAACTTAAATCAAATTTCTTACTCAAATGCAAGTACTGAACCATACCCTAAATTACAAAAAAGGTGGAGAATTAAACAAATTAATAAAAAATTAGTACCTCTTGTAAAGAATTAATCCCAACAAACTCAAATTGGACAAGATTAAGAGAGATTTAGGACGAAATTTGAGAGTTTTTGGTGAAAAAATGGGTAAGGGTGCGATTTTAGGGTAATCGAAAATTTGGGGTTTTTTTTTTGAGTTTGGGTAAGTGGGAATGATTGTAGGGTGAGTCGGGTATTATTAAGTGCTACAGCGATATGCAACTGCGGATATTTTTAAAAAATTAACCCCCACATATCAGTAGCCACTGATTTATGGGGGTTTTGGGTGATTTTATTGCAGGTTTGTACCGCTGTGGGGGACAGCGGTATAAACCTGTACTAATTTTCTTAAAATTTTCCCCAAAGATCAGTTGCTTCTGATTTGTGGGGGGTGTTTGGGTGATTTCGTTGCAGGTGTATACCGCTGTCCTCCACAGCCGTACAGTCCTGCAACTTTTAAAAAAAAAAACAGATGACGTGGAACCATTCCGCATAAATACTTTCAAACCACCACTAAAAGTGAAAAAACTTTCGCAAATGGCACCAAAACGACAAATTGTTCCTTTTAATCTTATCTAACTAAGTTAAATATCATTATTTTTGACTAAGTATGTTTAATAGTTTAAAACAATTTCCAAAGGAAATTTGTTTAAATTTATTATCTTTCCCAAAATGCACACCCATATATAATAAGTTAATGTAAGGGAATCTGCAAAAAATCAAAATGTCTTCTTCAGTATGACTCGTGCTCGGTTTTTTTTTTGTAATAAATTTTCAGTTTTTTAAATCTCACTTATTTATAACATAAATATAGGTGATAAAATTATTATATTCACGGAACTAATAATCATACACACCTAAATTATTAACAAATAATTGCATGCATAGAAACGGATAACAAGAAGCACGGAATAAAAACGAGTTTATATATATTTTTTTTAAGTTTAAGACGATTTATCCACCAAAAGAAGATTTTCATTCAAGAGAAAAATTTCAGGTCTTGAGTCGGTTTATCCAGACGGAGCGTCGACTCTATCTTCTTCCTCGACGCTTCCCTATCTTCTCGGCCGAACAAGTGCAATAACGACAACAAAAACGGAAACGCATAGCATCAATTATACCACCTCCTATGAATTTAGATGATACTCCTATGTCTTTAAGTAAAAGAAATTTGATTTTAAATTCAGATCTCCCCAAAATTTAAACATGCATGGTAAGTTTTAGGAATAATTTGAGAATGGAAAGTAGAAAACTCAAAATTGAAAATTGAACTTTATAAGAGTAAATAATAATAGGGGTAATACCTATAGAATGATGAAAATGATCAAGGTAGCAATAATGGAGATGATTAATTCTGTTTGATCAAAAGAAAATGTAAGCTTAATGTAATTTCTTTAAATTTTCGTGGGTTTTGATTTGGGTGAAGGTAATTGCCAATTTTTTTTATATTTTTTTTTTGTTTACAGAAAAATGAGAATAATGGGGGTTGCGTTTGAAGGAGGAGTTTAGGGTTGAATTGATTCTTTTAAGCTCTTTCTTCTTTCTTTTGATTTGAATTAGAAAAGGATGAAGGTGGTGAAAATTATTAGTCACTTCGGTGACTTGGTGGTATAACAAGGAGATTCATGGCACTCTAGTAGGAATTAGTCTATGGTTTAAAGGCCTAAATTTTAGTCTTCGAGATTGAGTATTGTTTTATTATTTTATTAAATATGATAGTAAAACTTGGGAATCGGAAATTATATATATAGTTTATAAAACAAGTTGTATAATTTCACTATGAAGACTCCATTAATTTAGTTGGTTAAGTCTAGCCGCGAGTTTATATTAATCGCGTATTAACGTAATAACCAACGCGAATATATAGTGTAGACACCCGCATTTTGCCTGCTAGTGTCTATAGCAGTTCCCGACAAACACCCGATGATGATCGGACGCAAACGTGACTTAGTATACTCGGATTTGGGCCCGAAACCAATAATATCTGACATGGACTTTTAGCGGAGTAATAATCTCACAAAACATACATCAAATTCAGGCCCAGTGGGTCGTTCCGAGCAAAATAAGACTAATTTGGGCCAAAACCGACACCAAAAATAAATCCCGTCTTTTAGCGACCGGGTCAAAACCCGGTCAAAGACGAAACCGTCTCATAAATCAGCCAGGTTCAGCTGGCGCACAAATCCAAATTCAAAAAATCAATCAAAACAACAATATCAATTCTTTCCTATTTTGTCTCGATTTGCTTGACCCACTCGATCGAGTGGATTGACCCACTCGGTCGAGTGGAGCGTCAAAAACCGGACCAGATTCATTTCTGAAGGCACTCGACCGAGTGCACTAGGGCACTCGATCGAGTGACCCTAGGTCGGGGGTGAAGCCTATAAATACCCCTTCAAACCCATTGCATTTTGAAGGATTCAACTAATGCAAAATTACCCTAAGCTTCTACTCTAACCTATCTATACTCTCTACACTACAAGCCTTAGCAACCCTAAGCCCTATACACAAAAAACCGAGTCCCTTGTCCCTCGATAAACCGACAACACACACACACACACCATAACTTACGTACATCCTCGATACTCCATAGTCCCGTCACTATTTGCGAGCCCATTTCCGAGGTCCCTACTAAGCATGTATGTTGAGGGTGTCCCAAACCCCGTTTCTATCTTTGTTATTTTCGCTTATGTTTTTTGTATCGTTTATTTTGTACTTTTACTAGTATCGTAATCCTAACACTCTAACATCTAACACTCTAACATTTTACTTTTTCTTGCATACTAACTTTTACATTTTCGTTGCTAACATTATAATCATACCGCGTATATATATATAGTATTACCAAATTCTTCGGTTTCGGATGCGTTTGACTACAATTGTCGCCTAAAGTCCGTCTAATCCCTTTACGAGCAACGATGGAGGTGGAGCCCTTTCGAGGAGCCCCGCCCCAATGTACTCAAGGGCGTGACGTGATCGCGACTAATCGTAGTTGAACGTATTCGATCCCATTTTAATTAGTGCGGAACCCATTGACACGAAAACCGACATCACATAACCCGAAAGGGTTAGTTCCGATGTCGTGACGTAGAGGGAAGCATTTCGTTACTAATTCAAATTTTCTAACACAAACGTTTCATAAAATCCCGACAACGGTATTATAATCGTACATGTACACGATTATAGTACCGGAGGTTGAGTTAAATTCAAATCATGCGATATTTGTATTTAACTCGACCGACCGTCGTTTTTAACCCCAAAAATGAAACGAGTTAACACTCGTACAGGGACTACTCGACCGAGTGCATAGGCCACTCGATCGAGTGGTGTCCATAAAACTGGGCAGATTACTTTTCGAGGGCACACTCGACCGAGTCAGACCATGACTCGACCGAGTGGGTCCTGTAACCCAGAAAACCGAGAGCTTAAATGCAACATTTAAGCCTCGTCTTTTTTTACGACTCTTAGTCGACACGTGTAAAGCCAATCACGTGAATCCATTTTCCAAAACCCACGTTTATCGTGGCAACTCCTCTTCCAAAAATCCGATAACGGTATTACAATCATATGAGACATGATTCTATTACCGGCAAACCGAATTAAATCTAAATTTGTCAATATTTTAATTTAATTCGGCCAACTCTCGATTTAAAACACATAAAAACACGAGTCATAGCCCGTACAGGTGCTACTCGGCCGAGTACACCTACCACTCGACCGAGTAACACCCCAAACCGTGGGCAGAAAATTCTTTTAGGACGCACTCGACCGAGTCAGACCATGACTCGACCGAGTGAGTCCTGTAGCCCCATAACCGAGGGCCTTGACACACCTTTCAAGCCTCGCCTTTTTATCGACATTAGTCATCACGTGTAAAGACTATCACGTGACTCTCCTATTTTCAAAACCATGCACATCACGACACGTAGAACGACTTTGACCACCTTTGACGTGATGAGTCGGGACAAGACTACGGGATATGAGATCGGGCTAGCAATGCGCCACAGTCTCATATTTCCGTCCTTCGTTTAGTACACAATATAATGTGTATTCAATCGGGGTTAGTCCATCTACACATTTCGCGGTCTAGCTTACATACGGGTCCGTCCATATCTTTGTATCGCGTTATTTTTATTACTTCTACGTAATGTTGTATTGTGAATTCCGGGTTGTATTTCCGCCCGTGTAACTTGTACGTTTTTATTTTACTTTCGAGCTTTGTTTATTTACTTGCTTTTACGCTTTATAAACGAACCTCGCATGCTAAATCACTTTGACCAAAAATAAGATGCATTAAATGACGTAGTTCACATACTATTAATATGCTTAGCCCGAAAACGCTGCTTGCATATCATTTAATCGTTTTACTAGCGCGCACACACGAACACGAACGATGTCTTAGTAGAGGCCGCCATGTGCGGGCGGGGTTGGGTGTCCTTAGTGGGCTTCCCAACACGTACCCTCACCCCTTACTCAGAACCTTTGGTTTCCGGATGTCCGAAACCCTTGGCGCACGAGAGTCATTCTATATACGAAAGCCGGTTTATACGGTATCGATATTGCAATGCAAAGGGACGAGCCCAATGAACTCTCAAATCGAAGTGGGCTTACTTTGTGTATAGCCCATGACGACATAGAGTGGGCTCGTATGGTTCCGAATAACCACAAAATTCGGTGGCGACTCCATTTTGACTTAAATTTCGAACCCGAGAACAATCTCACCACGAGATTCATTCGCCTACCCAAACCCGCGCGTGGCCGCGTCGGGGTGGACCTACGTCATGTCCACAATTTGGCGACTCCGCTGGGGATACCTGATGTACTACATGGCATCGGGGTTCCTAGGGTGAGACTCGAAGAGAAATCGTTCGAATATTAGTGTGTGCGCATTAGTTTAATGGTTCATGCATAACCCAAATTTTGCCCCGGCCGGTTACTTGTGACCGACGTCCCACTATAACACGGTGCATTCCTACATGGGTGCGCTAAAGACTTCGATGGCGGAACTCACCGGGGTTTTACGGCAGGTCCTAGTTCCAAATCGGCTAGGAAGTCCGTCCCGTTTCGTGAGAATGCGATCGTTGTTGGTATAGACCCTATTCGACCGACCGAGACTTAGTGTAAAGCATACATAAGCGTCGTTATAATGCTTGCTTGACTACATGCTGCTTGGTTTCCGTGTCATCTTTTTCAAAACCGTCATTTCAAAAAATGCATCTTTCCAAAAACACCCAAATTTTGAAAAACCCGAAATGCTGTCCGTTTCGGGACCCGTCTTTTCAAAACATCCAATTTTCAAAACTCGGAATGCCGCCGAAATTTAGGATCAACTGATTTGACTCAAAATATCCTTTTTCTCTAGTCGGCATGCTGCCCATTTTAATTCATGGATTTCCAACACCATCTCGATTTTTCTGAATTTTTCAAAATTCTAATCTTGGTTTTCGGAATTCCGTTTTTTTTCAAAACTCCCGGAAATTCTTCCGCTCATTCAATATTCAAATTTCAAACATCCAACTATCCTAGTAAACCTTCCTTATTATAGGACCTACCGTCTAGTCGTGTGTCGGGTCTTTGCATAGTATGTCGAAGGTCTAGAGCGTCGAAACTCCGCTAATCTTATATCACGAGTTCCCCCCCCTTTCCCGAGTCCGCCTTATCAGTCAAGGCACGACCGACCCGCGTAGGGCATACCCCTACAAAGGAAAGTCCGTCCATACACTCGAGTCAAAAGTCTGGGGAAAAGTCTCACGTGGACCTTCCTTCGAACAGGACTAGGCCCACAAAGCCAAAATCCTAAGGAAGTTATACCACCCATCGAGTCACCCGTCTAGATGTCTTTCTCGAGTCTCTAGTCTCCTTTCCTAGTGCTGCTCGGGATGTACTTTTCCTTTCCTTTTCCGAGATCTGGGTTTAGTTTCTGATTATGCGGTGTTCTTACAGACAGGCCGCCGGCAACCAGACACGCTCGAAGGATGGCTACTTTGAACAGTCTGCAAACCGCTTTGGACGCCATGGTCGCAAAGCAAACCGACATCGAGGCCCAACTAACCGAAATGAGGGCTGGCCAAGTGGCCATTGTTGCTCGCCTAGCTACGGTGGAGCAAGGGACCCCTAATGTCGGGACTACTGGGCCCATAACTGAACTGGTCAGCGCAGTGCGCCGGCTAGAAGAACAAGTCCATTTGACTGGGAGTAACAATATCCACCGGGAGAATAGCCGAGAGTACTCCACGGTGAGTGACAAGCTGCCTGCAAACCTGAACCTCACAGGTTTGCCCATGTTCGAGGGAACTGAGGACCCGTTACTACATGTGCGGGCCTTCAAGGAATTCATGGCCGTCAAGGGAGTGGACTCATCCATGTTCAAAAACCTTTTTGCTGCATCCCTTGAGAAGCACCCACGGGCCTGGTACTATAGGCTAGACCCGAAAAAATACCCTACATGGGATGATGTGGCTACCGAGTTCGCTCGGAACTATGCTGACAACACCGAGATCCAAACCACAATGCGATCTCTGGAGGTCATGGCCCAAGAGCCAAAAGAAGGTTTCACTAAATACCTTCAACGCTGGAGGGCCGAGAGCGTGAAGTTGGTCGATAAGCCCAACGAGAAGACCTTAGTGGAGGCTTTTGTCAAGAACCTCCTCCCTACCTACCGGGTTCACCTCCGGTACGCAGTCATACCCAATTTCACCACCCTTACTGAAATGGGTATGAGGATCGAAGATGACCTGAGACTAGAAAGCCTCACCAAGGCTGCTAGCAAAGGATACCAAGGGGCCTCTTCATCCACCACTAAGCCCCAGGCTGCAACCCGCAGCATTTTTGACGCGGTCAATCTACTAGATGCCCCGTCCAAGAAGAGCACCCTACCTCGGGTCTTCACTGATATAGGTACTACCTATACTTATGCCTTACAAAGGCTGTCCTCCAAAGGCCTAATCCAACCGATAGGCCCAACTCCTGAAGTTCCGGTCGAGCGACGCTCCAAGAACTACAATGCTCAGGCCTATTGCCAATACCACCGAGGCAATGGGCACGATACCGAGAAGTGTTGGAAGCTGAAACACTTGATCCAGGACCTGATTGAAAGCGGAAAAATCCCGCTACCCGGAGATAAGCCCAGCAACAAGGAGAACCCTTTCAGCTCCCATGCCATCTTTGCCGGGGAGGTGATCGACTGCTCTCACCTTATCTCCCCCTACATCCCGCAGGTGAACGGGATCTGGTTTGACGACGAAGATGATATCTACCTCGCTAAAGGGGAAGCCGTTCCCATCACCCCTGAACAGATTCGAGAGGTCAAAACTCGAGTCCTAGCCAGCAACAACCTTGGTCGTCCCTACTTAGCCACAAGCACTAGGGACACCCCTATCCCGACAACTATCACCGATCCACTCGGGATGGAAGTCGCCCCTGAAGAGCCGACCGCCGAAACAGCCGTCGTGAAGCAATTGAAGAGAACCCGAGTTGACCTCACTATATGGCAACTCCTGGTTAGCTCGCAAGAACATCGAGAGGCGCTTACAAAGGCTCTCGATCAAGTCAAGATCGACTCTCTGGCTACCCCCGCTGAAATGGTAGCCACGGTCCTACCCCACCTAAAGGGTAAGACCAAAGTAGGAGGCCCAATGATCACATTTTCCGAAGCCGATCTACCGCCATTCGGGACCTCCCACAACCTGGCCCTTTACATCACGGTGATTTGCCGGGGGAAGTACCTCCCGATGACCCTAGTTGATGACGGGTCGGCCGTGAATGTCCTTCCTCTAAGGACCGCCAAAGCCCTCGGCATTACCGAGGCTGACTATATCCCGACTGCTCAAACCATCCAAGCCTTTGATGGGAGCCCAAAGTCGGTAGCTGGGGCCATAAAACTGACCATCATCACGGGCCCAGTAGAAAAGGATCTTGAATTCCAGGTGATTGATGTCACCTCCTCATTCAACCTGCTCCTAGGAAGGCCGTGGATTCACGCGGTGAAAGCTGTATCCTCCACCCTCCACCGCAAGATCAAGATGCCTCTACTCGACGGTATTATTACTCTAGAGGCGACCCCAATGACCATGGCTAGCTGTAATGCCACGGGTCGCACGGACCTCTGGGGGTTCGACTTTGTGGGGATGATCGAGGAAGAGTACCTTTTCAGGCCTTACTTCACCACGAGCATTGACACGATGCTCCAGAACCTAGGGTACCTTCCGGGGGCTACCTCTCGACCCGACCTTCCAGCTGGGAAGATCATCGAGGTCCTTAAGGACGAAGACTCTCACTTCGGCCTTGGCTATGCCCTCACTCCGGACAACGTTGTCCGAGCAGGAATTGAAAAAGCCTGCAACATTATGAAGGGTACCTACTTGAGCCCTTATAGCCCACGGTTGTCTGACTACTTTGTCACACCCGTATTCGGGGCTGTCCAGGTTGGACTATACCAACCCAATGCAACGCACCTCGGGACCCACTTGGCCCGGGATTGCAACTACATCCCAGATGAGGTGTTCACCCTCACCCAGTCCGACGGAGCGGACGATATCGAGCCCGCGCTGGGGCTACTCTTCGGGGAAGACACCGTAGCCCCGACCCCAAAGGAAGACCTGGTCAACCTGATTCTCCGCAGCAACAGGTTTGACCCGACCAAGCTGATCTCGGATGTTGGCTCCGAGACGGGAAAAAGGGCCTGGAGGAAGACTGTCAAGTGGACTGACAGCCAAGGAAGGATCTACAAGCTGGTCGCCGGAGAGGGAGACATGCCTGAGTCTGAGTCCGAGTCTGAGTCGGAGTCTGAGTCAGAGTTTGAGGTCGAGTCTAGAGAAGTCGGTGCTAGAGTCACTCCCGTAACCCCCCTCCCTTCTATCATTCCTGCTGCTGGCACTTCGGGGTCTGTTCCGGGTGCTTTACCAATTCCGCCTCTGACCAATGATCAGATGGCTGCTCTCTTTGAGCTGTTTTCTAAATTTTCAATTAATAATAACAACCGTTCTGCTTACGACTTGTCTCTTTTAAATCCTGTTTTCAAAAATAATTTATGCTATGACATTGAGAAATCCGACGAACAGGTACCCTTACCTCCACATCTGATCGAGCAACTCAAGCAAAGGGAATCCCGGAATCCGGTAATTGAAGAGACCGAATCCATAAACGTGGGAACAACCTTAGAGCCTCAGATATTTAAGATAGGGTTATCCTTAGATCCTGAGGAGAAACAACAGTTCATAAACCTCCTCCAAGAGTTCAAAGATGTCTTCGCGTGGTCCTACAAGGACATGCCGGGGATAGACCGGGAAATAGCCGAGCACCACATACCTATCAAAGACGGGTGCAAACCGGTCAAACAGAAGCTTCGTCGAATGAGGCCCGAGTGGTCTCTCAAAGTAAAGGAAGAAGTCGACAAACAATTCAAAGCCGGCTTCATACAAGTGTCCGAATATCCGGACTGGGTTGCAAACATCGTGCCGGTTCCTAAAAAGGACGGTAAGGTGCGGGTATGCGTAGACTTTCGGGATCTTAACAAAGCAAGCCCGAAGGATGATTTTCCGTTACCACACATCGACATACTGGTGGATAACACGGCCGATCATGCCCTTCTGTCATTCATGGACGGGTATGCCGGGTATAATCAAATCAAGATGGCGGAAGAAGACATGAGTAAGACTACCTTCACTACACCTTGGGGTACTTACTGCTACACCGTCATGCCATTTGGTCTCATTAATGCCGGGGCCACATACCAAAGGACCGCTACCACTTTACTACACGACATGATGCATAAAGAGGTAGAGGTCTATGTAGACGACATGATCGTCAAATCCAAAGAACGGGACGGTCACATCACCGCTCTAAGAAAATTCTTCACCCGACTGCGCAAATACAACATGAGGCTAAACCCTCAGAAATGCAGTTTTGGGGTAACGTCAGGCAAATTACTGGGTCATATCGTTAGCCAACGAGGTATCGAAGTCGACCCAGCTAAAATCAAAGCCATTACCGAGATGCAAGCTCCTAAAACCGAAAAAGAAATAAGGGGATTTCTCGGGAAAGTCCAGTACATTAGTCGATTCATTTCCAAGCTAACCATGGTGTGTGAACCAATTTTCAAGAAACTGAAAATAGGGGAACGAGTACTATGGGATGAAAAATGCCAAGCTGCTTTCGACAAAATCAAGGAAATTCTGTCTGCTCCGCCAGTTTTGATGCCACCTCAACCCGGTTTGCCTCTGTCGTTATACCTAACAACGACCGAGACAGCCATGGGGGCTATGCTGGCTCAGACAGTTGACTCCGAAGAGCGAGCCATCTATTACATCAGTAAGAAGTTTTTAGAGTATGAGTGCAAATATACCATGCTCGAAAAGACGTGTTTGACTCTAGTCTGGGCCACTAAAAAGCTCCGACATTATATGCTCAGCTATGAGGTCCATGTGCTATCCAGGATGGACCCGATCAAATACCTCTTTGAGAAACCTATCCTTAACGGCCGGATTTCAAGATGGACTCTAATGTTGGCAGAGTTCGACCTAAAGTTTGTACCTTTAAAAACTATTAAGGGGCGAATAGTAGCAGAATTCCTCGCCGACAGCCCGGTAACTGAGGAAGGGCACACCGATACCTGGTCCTTCCCAGACGAAGATATTTTCCATACCGATGCCGAAACATGGGATTTATACTTCGACGGAGCATCTAATTTTCGAGGGTTCGGAGTCGGGATCCTCCTAATATCACCAAGAGGGGAGCATACTCCCGTCTCCATCAAACTGGACTTTGACGTCACTAACAATGCAGCAGAATACGAAGCATGCATTCATGGGCTACAAGCCGCCGCCAACCTAGGGATCACAAATCTCCGGGTACATGGCGACTCATCCTTGGTCATTAACCAAGCACTTCAAAAATGGAAGACTCGGAATGCTAATCTCGTGGCCTACCAGGCACGAGTAAGGGATCTCGAGAAACAATTCCAAAAGGTAGAATACATATACCTGCCTCGGGAAGAAAATCAGTTTGCAGATGCACTCTCAAAATTAGCATCTTTACTGAACATTCCCGACCATGTGACCAGTATGCCAATTTGCGTCGAAAGACGGTCCGAGCCGGCATACGTCTATGACATTGAAGACATCGAGATAACCGATCCCGAACCATGGTACCAAGCCGTGTTAACATACCTGACCAACGGAGAGTATCCCCCCGGGACGGAAAACCGAGCCAAGAAAGCCATACGGAGGCTAGCCACCCAGTTCATCCGTACTGATGACGGGCAACTGTACAAAAAGACGGCACAGGGGGCTCTTCTCCTTTGTGTTGACAAATATAAGGCCGAGAAGGTAATGGCCGAAGTACATGATGGCGAAAACGGTCCACACATGAATGCTCACATGCTGGTCCGAAAAATCATGAGGCTCGGATATTACTGGAACACCATGGAGGCCGACTGCCAGTTATATGTCAAACATTGCCATAACTGTCAAATCTTTGGCAATGTGCAGCATATGCCGCCGTCTCTGCTCTATACCATGACGTCACCCTGGCCGTTCTCGACATGGGGTATCGACATAATCGGGAAAGTAAATCCCTCCGGTACGGGTGGACACTGCTTCATTTTGGTGGCTATCGACTATTTCACCAAATGGGTCGAAGCTGAATCATATCGCATCCTCAATGCTAAACATGTTGCCAAATTTATCCAGAACAAGATAATATGCCGGTATGGAAACCCGCATGAATTTATCAGTGATCATGGAACCCATTTCCAAGCTGAGACCGCGGCCCTGCTGGCCAAATATAAAATTCAAAGGCACACATCCTCGCCCTACCGTCCCCAAACCAATGGAGCGGTAGAGGCAGCCAATAAAACGATTGTCACCATACTCAAAAAGATGGCTGATAATTATCGGGACTGGCCCGACAAAATACCTTTTGCCCTATGGGGGTACCGGACGTCAATTCGCACCGCAACCGGAGCGACACCATACTACCTAACCTATGGGATGGAGGCCGTCCAACCAGTGGAGCTAGAGGTACCGTCCCTCAGAATTCTGCTAGAAAGTCAAGTACCCGAAGCTGACTGGGTTCGAGCACGGTACGATTCGTTGGTTCTATTAGATGAACGACGGTCCCGCGCTCTCAACAACATTCAAATTTACCAAAAACGGATCCAACGAGCCTTCAACAAGCGAGTAAGGCCCAGGAACATTAAAGAAGGGGATCTAGTCCTTAAGTCTGTTCGAGCCTTGCTACCAGTTGACCCAAGGGGAAAATTCAAACCCAACTGGGCTGGGCCGTATCTGGTGAAGAAAATCCTATCAGGGGGAGCAGTAATGCTGACGGACCTGGACGGGAATGAGTTTGTCAACCCAACCAACCTGGACCAGCTGAAGCGTTACTACCCTTAGCCATTTCTCAATGTCATTAGCAATTTTTATCAAAATCATTTATTTTACAAAAAAGCAAGTCAATGAGCTAGAATTATTTATCCTACTGTCGCAAAACATCTTGAACCAATAGTCTTGGTGTAATTCGAGATTGCAATTTCCTCAGCCTGAACTACGTTTGGTTTGATTCTGCTAATTGCGGATACGTAGGCAGCCCCTCAAAAGGGCACAACCAATGCAATCGAGAAAAGACAGGAACGGTTTTAATAGCAAACTTCCTTTTATTTATCAAAAAAAAAATCCCAAAAAGCTTGGGAAAATTACAAGTGCAGGAATTCAAAAAAAAACTACAAAAAAAAGCACACGACAAAAATAATAATAATATTTAAATAATAGAACTAAGGACTCAGTATTTAGGGCATCTTGCCCTTCCCTTTGTCCTTGGCTTCCTTGGCCGTCCACTGACGACGACGCGGAGGAGAGCGTTCCCGAATCACCACAGGAACCTCTTTAGCCCGGACTCGCTTCTTGGAACTTGAGTCCTCGTCCACCTCGATTGGCCCAAGCCGGGCCCTTACAGGCTCAGGGAGCCGGTCACGCGGACCTAGTCGGTCCCGGACCGCCAGCCTTGGCCCAAGTCGCCGCTCCAAGTCAGTCTGGGGGCTTTGCCGCCCCCGCGTGCCACTAGCGCCGGCATCTCTAGCTCGAGTCTTAGTATGTGACTTAAGACCCGACTCTAACCGGACCAAGGTAGCAGGGGTCTCTCCCTCATCGTAGAATCCCCTGTTGTCCTTTACCGTCTCCCGACGGACCAGTTCGAAGGCCTCATCGACCTTCAGAGCTTTGCGAGCCTCCTCGGACTCCTCAGAAGTCCATTTCTCATAGGCTCGAGAAACCCAAGCGGATTGGCAAGGGTTGGGAATGGTCCATGTAGGACGGGTAAACCACCTCTGCAACCAGGTGTCGCACATAGCATCCGTCAGTTGGAGCGGGACGCTAATAATTGCTTCAGTCTCAGGAATGCGCTGAGACGAACCGAACTGCCTCAGAATGCGGTCCGGGTAAATATGAACTGTCCAGTCAAAGGACAGAATCACGAGGTAGCAAGCTTGGTCCCTCTTGGCCAACCCCGTCAGCTTGGAAAGGAACCACCAAGCGACCGTCCACCTAATCAAGGGGCCACCGTGGAACACCAATTCCTCGTCCCAGTAAGCCCGATTTATATGGTGATTCGAGCTTATCCGACGCCCCCTGGAACTGAGTTGGCTGCTACGGTAGTTTGGAACGCTCGGAGGAGGCTCTATGATCGACAAGCGCTCCGACAACCAAACCTGCAAACGTGTACACGCAACTCATGAGTAACGGAATGGTTCGCTACAGCCCACTCGATCGAGTACACCCTCTGACTCGATCGAGTGAGGCTCTCTAAGACAACCAGAAGCTCGTCAGGTATGACACTCGGTCGAGTACACCATCTGACTCGATCGAGTAAGACTCGCTAAGACAAACAGAAGACTACCAGGTATGACACTCGATCGAGTACACCCTCTGACTCGATCGAGTAAGCCCTTCACAGGTCGGCAGAAGCACTTTACAGACACCACTCGATCGAGTGGTAGGTCCACTCGATCGAGTGACTTACGGACTTCAAGAAACCGCGAAACAAAAATCGCGCGAAGCAAAAATCGAGAGACGTTTACCTACAGAATAAGGGTGCTCCCCGTCAGTTGCCGGGTTGGGTCAAGTCGCCTAGCATCCAGACCCATGATGAGTTCCCCCGTGGCTAGACAAGCAGGGCTATGACCAGTCTCCATCTGGTCAACCACTCCAATCAGCCTGATCTGACCCACGCATGAGTCAGCATCCATCAACCCCTCGAAGACGTAGCGGTGCAGCATGCAAAACGCGAAAGCCCTACGCCGGTGAGAAGGCGTAGCCCTTACATCCTGGCTATTCATGAACTTGTCAGCCAAGTCGAAAAGGGAGACAGTATCTCCCCGCACCATTCGATCTGTCTCAGCATGAGACAGACCCAAGAAATCCCTCTGTCTCCTCCTCGGGTCCGGGTAGAACGGAGGAATGGCAGGGCGAGCAACAGGGCTCCAACCTCCAATGGCTGCGATCTCCTCGGGAAGAGGGCATATCTCTCCCCGCGGGAACGCGAAGACGTGGTGGGTAGTGTCCCAAAGCGCGAAACAAGCGTCTAGAAAATGCACATCAGGCACCAGACGCCTAAGAGGAAATAGGCTGGTAATCCCCATTTGGGTCAGCTGAATCCTGTCTTCATCCCAAAAGTGTTGGGACCAGGCGAAAAGCATTGAAGTGAGATGCTCGATACCCATGGCAGGAACTTGATTCCTTAAAAGACTGAGAGATTCTTTTTAGAGAAGAGAAGGGTTTTGATTTGAGGTGCAGAAAGCTGAAGCAGGAAACCTGTATTTATAATATGGAAGCCTGGCAATAACCTGACTAACCCTGCCTCCTCAGTAAATTGGGCCCCAACATGTGCAGGCCTGACTTCAACCCAGAATAGGAATCTAGTTATCCTGAGCTTTCCTAAATTCTTTCTAAAAATTCCTTAAGTTCAAAAAATCGCTTCTTCGAAAATTTCAACTTTTTTCAAAATCCAGTACATTTTCCCCAGCACAAGTCGGTGTTTTGCCTATGTGTTACATGCAATTTATCATGTGTCAGCATACAGGTACACCTCAAGACTTCAGAAGCAAGTCCCCGCGAAACTACTTAAATTCCCCAACGGAGTCAACTTTTCCCCGGTATGCTACATCCAAGGCATAATGTGTCGGCATACGGGTACACCTACGCCCCGAAAGGCAAGTTTTACTCCCCACGGAGCATCATCATCAGGTCAGGTACGACTCAGGGCCTCAAAAGCAAGCCCGTACAGCTCACATATTTCCCCAGCGGAACGCCCGAGGCGGCATTTTCCCCGAAATGGTACAGGATGGGCCCACATATAGGCACGCCTAGGACTTATGCAACAAGTCTGACTCCCCGCGGAGCTATCATCGGCAGGACAGGTATGACCCTCTGCTTATGGCTGGCGAGCCCTTCACGCTAGTCTACCGGACTATAAACGACCCGACCGGAAGGCTGCCAGGTCGTAATCTGCGATTGGCCTGCTAGCTACTCTGACTTTCGCCTTGTCCAAGCCTCAGTCAGAGTGGGGGCTCTGTAGACACCCGCAATTTGCCTGCTAGTGTCTATAGCAGTTCCCGACAAACACCCGATGATGATCGGACGCAAACGTGACTTAGTATACTCGGATTTGGGCCCGAAACCAATAATATCTGACATGGACTTTTAGCGGAGTAATAATCTCACAAAACAGACATCAAATTCAGGCCCAGTGGGTCGTTCCGAGCAAAATAAGACTAATTTGGGCCAAAACCGACACCAAAAATAAATCCCGTCTTTTAGCGACCGGGTCAAAACCCGGTCAAAGACTAAACCGTCTCATAAATCAGCCAGGTTCAGCTGGCGCACAAATCCAAATTCAAAAAATCAATCAAAACAACAATATCAATTCTTTCCTATTTTGTCTCGATTTGCTTGACCCACTCGATCGAGTGGATTGACCCACTCGGTCGAGTGGAGCGTCAAAAACCGGACCAGATTCATTTCTGAAGGCACTCGACCGAGTGCACTAGGGCACTCGATCGAGTGACCCTAGGTCGGGGGTGAAGCCTATAAATACCCCTTCAAACCCATTGCATTTTGAAGGATTCAACTAATGCAAAATTACCCTAAGCTTCTACTCTAACCTATCTATACTCTCTACACTACAAGCCTTAGCAACCCTAAGCCCTATACACAAAAAACCGAGTCCCTTGTCCCTCGATAAACCGACAACACACACACACACCATAACTTACGTACATCCTCGATACTCCATACTCCCGCCACTATTTGCGAGCCCATTTCCGAGGTCCCTACTAAGCATGTATGTTGAGGGTGTCCCAAACCCCGTTTCTATCTTTGTTATTTTCGCTTATGTTTTTTGTATCGTTTATTTTGTACTTTTACTAGTATCGTAATCCTAACACTCTAACATCTAACACTCTAACATTTTACTTTTTCTTGCATACTAACTTTTACATTTTCGTTGCTAAAATTATAATCATACCGCGTATATATATATAGTATTACCAAATTCTTCGGTTTCGGATGCGTTTGACTACAATTGTCGCCTAAAGTCCGTCTAATCCCTTTACGAGCAACGATGGAGGTGGAGCCCTTTCGAGGAGCCCCGCCCCAATGTACTCAAGGGCGTGACGTGATCGCGACTAATCGTAGTTGAACGTATTCGATCCCATTTTAATTAGTGCGGAACCCATTGACACGAAAACCGACATCACATAACCCGAAAGGGTTAGTTCCGATGTCGTGACGTAGAGGGAAGCATTTCGTTACTAATTCAAATTTTCTAACACAAACGTTTCATAAAATCCCGACAACGGTATTATAATCGTACATGTACACGATTATAGTACCGGAGGTTGAGTTAAATTCAAATCATGCGATATTTGTATTTAACTCAACCGACCGTCGTTTTCAACCCCAAAAATGAAACGAGTTAACACTCGTACAGGGACTACTCGACCGAGTGCATAGGCCACTCGATCGAGTGGTGTCCATAAAACTGGGCAGATTACTTTTCGAGGGCACACTCGACCGAGTCAGACCATGACTCGACCGAGTGGGTCCTGTAACCCAGAAAACCGAGAGCTTAAATGCAACATTTAAGCCTCGTCTTTTTTTACGACTCTTAGTCGACACGTGTAAAGCCAATCACGTGAATCCATTTTCCAAAACCCACGTTTATCGTGGCAACTCCTCTTCCAAAAATCCGATAACGGTATTACAATCATATGAGACATGATTCTATTACCAGCAAACCGAATTAAATCTAAATTTGTCAATATTTTAATTTAATTCGGCCAACTCTCGATTTAAAACACATAAAAACACGAGTCCTAGCCCGTACAGGTGCTACTCGGCCGAGTACACCTACCACTCGACCGAGTAACACCCCAAACCGTGGGCAGAAGCTTCTTTTAGGACGCACTCGACCGAGTCAGACCATGACTCGACCGAGTGAGTCCTGTAGCCCCATAACCGAGGGCCTTGACACACCTTTCAAGCCTCACCTTTTTATCGACATTAGTCATCACGTGTAAAGACTATCACGTGACTCTCCTATTTTCAAAACCATGCACATCACGACACGTAGAACGACTTTGACCACCTTTGACGTGATGAGTCGGGACAAGACTACGGGATATGAGATCGGGCTAGCAATGCGCCACAGTCTCATATTTCCGTCCTTCGTTTAGTACACAATATAATGTGTATTCAATCGGGGTTAGTCCATCTACACATTTCGCGGTCTAGCTTACATACGGGTCCGTCCATATCTTTGTATCGCGTTATTTTTATTACTTCTACGTAATGTTGTATTGTGAATTCCGGGTTGTATTTCTGCCCGTGTAACTTGTACGTTTTTATTTTACTTTCGAGCTTTGTTTATTTACTTGCTTTTACGCTTTATAAACGAACCTCGCATGCTAAATCACTTTGACCAAAAATAAGATGCATTAAATGACGTAGTTCACATACTATTAATATGCTTAGCCCGAAAACGCTGTTTGCATATCATTTAATCGTTTTACTAGCGCACACACGAACACGAACGATGTCTTAGTAGAGGCCGCCATGTGCGGGCGGGGTTGGGTGTCCTTAGTGGGCTTCCCAACACGTACTCTCACCCCTTACTCAGAACCTTTGGTTTCCGGATGTCCGAAACCCTTGGCGCACGAGAGTCATTCTATATACGAAAGCCGGTTTATACGGTATCGATATTGCAATGCAAAGGGACGAGCCCAATGAACTCTCAAATCGAAGTGGGCTTACTTTGTGTATAGCCCATGACGACATAGAGTGGGCTCGTATGGTTCCGAATAACCACAAAATTCGGTGGTGACTCCATTTTGACTTAAATTTCGAACCCGAGAACAATCTCACCACGAGATTCATTCGCCTACCCAAACCCGCGCGTGGCCGCGTCGGGGTGGACCTACATCATGTCCACATATAGTGTTATGTGTATCTTAGAAAACGAAAGAAGCAACGTTGTCAAGCGAGTTTTGAGACAAGGAAGATATTTGAATAGTGTAAGACGAAATATAATAAGTATAGTATGATCCAGAGTATTATTACTATATAAACATATTTCTGTAGTTTGAATCAATAGAATACTACTTGAGTACGAATTATGTTTTTATAACGTCTCTAGAGATTATATATATAATTTAGAATGAAAATATTTGTTTCTATGATTCATAAAAGCGTTAAGTGAAAATTTGAGTATCATGTGTGACCCTAAGCTATTTTAGCTCAATTTCTGTCCAGTAGTTCTCTGAATTTGTCTCTGGCTTCTCCTCTCAAGTTGTAGTACTCACTCTTATCTTCAAAACGTATATTGGGGTGTGCGAGTATGAGAATTAATGAAAGGGTTATGATCGACTTAAGTTGTCTTTAAGCTAAGCTGAAAAACTAAATATAATAGCAAAATAATTAAAATAAATAAAATGACATGTTACTAATTTTGAAATAAAGGATAAAATGAGAAAATTTGTAGAAATAAAATATGAAATTTCTATTCACCCTACGGAAGGGGGTCTGATAGTTTCTAAAATACGACAAAATATAAGTAAAATAGGAAAAATTTATAAAAGATTGTTAAAAATACGGAGTGTTACAACCGGGTAAGATGATATTGGCTTACGTTTTCCCGGATCATGCGGAGGATCAAGAAGGAGAACATTATAATCTTCACTTTGATTACCCTCTTGCTCACTTTGATAACCCTCTTGATTTAGTGGATTATCCATTTCCTCATTACATTGCTCACTTTGATTAACATCGTCTTGAGTTGGTGAAGAATTAGCCTCATCATTAAGTTGTTCTTCTTGATTAGGGTGATTTGATGGTAGTGAAGGCATTTCATTTTGAAGTTCCAATGACGATGGAGACGATAATGATGTGTTTTTTTGTGCCTTCCGACTCCACAAATATGCTATACCCTTGCCTTTTATCATCAACCTATCAAAGAAACCATTTTTATATTACTAAATAATGTACTTGATGAAGAAGTGAAGAACATCCATAATTCCCCGGCCAAATATAAAAATTAAACTCATATAAGCGTCTCAAATTACCCAAATACATGATGAATATCATCAATAATTACCCTAATACAAAAATTAAACTTATATAAATGTCTCGAAACTAAAATTACATGGAAATGCAAAATGGGTGATGAGGTAAATTAGGGTTTGAGAAAAAAGATGAGATAATTAAATTTTTAAAAAAACGAAGTAACCACAACTAAGAATCAAGAATGCACAAATTAATAACAAATTAATTTACAAATCTACTTCATACAAATAATCAAAATTGAATTTGGGGAAAATTGATAAACTTACCCTATCTAATTGATTTTTGGCAACAATTGAGGACTAAGCAGTGAGCACCGGCCACCGTCAACGATAGCCGGCAGCTAGAAGAAATGCCAGTGGGGGCGTCGGTCGCAGTGGTGGCGGCAGCCGGCAGGTGGTAGGCGAAGGGTTAACTGGATGATTGTAATTGTGGGGTTTGTTTGTTTTCTCTCTCTCTCCCCCTTTGCAATAGTTGTGCACGTCTGTTTGTTTCAATTTTTTTTCTGGGGTCACGTGAGGGCATGCGCCCACCCATGCACGCACCCCTATTCGCCCCTGGGAGGGAGTACCTCTTTTTATTATAGTATGTATTTTGTCTTGTTTTCCTTGGTAAAGTCACTCTTTGGAGTAGTTTTGAGGTTACTTGTATTTCTTTTAGCGTGTTTTATGGTTTCTAAGGTTGTTCAAGAAGAAATGAAGCAATTTTGTCTCATTTCCTATGCTTAAAGAACAAAGAAGAAAAACCTTGGTGTCTCAGAGGTTTAGACTCGATCCTAAGTCCCTTGAGGTCCCACTTGAGATATTCCCGAGTGCCAAACATCAAAAATAAGCCATGGAAGAGCAAGTGGGTGTCCCTAGAGGCATTCCTAAGTGAGACAGATCATGACGGGAAGTGCAAATGAAGCTGGGTTCCTGCAGAGATTACGGTTGTGACAAAGAGTGTAATGACTGTGACTGAGACCCATCCCGACCGGTACATACAGACCCTTGGTCACGGTCTTGACTAGGGATGGCAACGGATCCGGGATCCGATCCAGATCCACAAGATCCAGTCCGCACGGATCGGATATGGATCCTAAATTTAGAGATCCGTTGGATATGGATCCGGATCCGTTATCTTTAAACGGATCTGGATCTGGATCTTAATGAGTAAATCCGGATCCGGATCCGCAAATTCGTTTTATTAAAAAATTAACAATAATAAAAAACTTGGAACTTTAGTTTGTGTTTTTTTGGTATTTCGAAGACTTTTTTCTTTTAGTTTATTAATCTTTAATTATGAATCTTTATATTCAATTTATTTGTAAAATTATGAAAATTAATAGGTCGCAAATACGTATTAATTAAAAATTTTGTAGAATTTAGGTAAGAAATTGGATCCGCGGATCCGATCCGAATCCGGTCCAGATCCGACGGATCTTGATCTACATTTTTGGGATACGTCGGATACGGACCGGATCCGGACCGGATCCGGATCCGGATCCGCTACTAGGGGTGCGGATCTGGATCCATGCGAATCCGGTTCGTTGCCATCCCTCTTGAATCTTAGTTTAATCTTTATAATCTTTTGTATCATTGAAGATCTATTGGTGGTGGCTTCTCTACTAACAACACTATAGATCACCAAAGACGTGCAAATTAAAGAAATATTTGTATGGCAGTCCACTGTCACATTTGGAACCAACGTAACAAGAGTAGGTTGGGAGGACGTATTCTTCACCCTCAGAAAGTGATTGAGTTAGCCACACTAAAACAGACTAGAGTAAGAATCGAAGGCAAAATTTGATTACCGATTGAAGAAAGAGAGGAGACTTGGCTAAAGAATAGGGAATTGACATAATCTTTGAATATTTTACTCTTTTTGAATATACTTACTTACATTTTATCCAAAATATATGGTCATAATCTACAATTCAGACGGCATGCTTATTACAAAAATGAGTAGTCCCTTCGGTTTTATTTACGGAATTACTTTTACTTAACGAGCCTTTACTCAATTCTAACGAATTTTCCTATTCCATCCTTTATAAACCACCTTTTACAATATTCAATCTTGTCTCTTTGTTTTACTATCAATTTACATCATCGATTAATTCTTCTGAATTCGATTCGATTATAAATTTTAATTTGTACTAACGGCATAATATCGGTAACTTATTTACTTAATTACTAGTTGGAAACTCCGTGCGATGCACGGGCCAATTTTTAGTGATAATGATAATGACACCAAGTTAGAGGACTTAATAAATTTTTGAGACTACGCAGCATGAGAATATAAGTCAAATGTAAGAGAAGTATCCACATACGTAAATGTGTTTTTTGGGAGGTGGGACATACATGCGATAAACTATACGCGTGCATTGTATTTAAACTTCGTAATATCTCTCTTTAAGACAATACTCGATAAATATTTGGGTTGATAGTAGATATCTAAGAACCAATAATGACTTCAATTTATAATTATAAGATCATCCCCTTATGATAATTTTTCAATGTGGTACAATTATAATTCGGAGTACTTCCTCTTTCCCTCTATCTTCTTCCATATTCTATTTTGTCGTCTTTCTATCTTCTTCCCATCGCAATTTGGTCCAACTTTTTACTATATTAATCTCACTTTTCACTTATAACTACAAATTATAGAAGGGAAAAATATTTAATTTATACATCTGACGTTATTCATTCAATGCAAGATAATTAACTTAATTTTATAGTCTTAAAAACTCATTAATTTTTGTCGATATTTAGGGGCGAATTATATAATGAAAATTCATCGCCATATTATATAACTTTTTGATGCGAGATTGAGTTTTTCTAAGACTCAAAAGATGTTTGGTTAATATTTATGGACGAATGATTACTCTCATTTATAATATAGAATTTAATTAGCTCATCATAATTTTTCGATGTGGATAATTTTATTTTTTTTGGTATCTAAAAACGAATGATTATTCTTATTTATAACATCAAATTTCATCACCTCCTAATCTTTCGATATAGAATAATTTTGATTTAAGTTTAGATATAGTCTTAAGAACTCTTGTAATTATTTTACTTGAGTTTATAATCTTAAGGTTTTTAAGACTCAATTGAGTTTTGGAAGATAATTGTAAGTAAACGTAATGCCTTGACAATATTATTCTACAAGCCCGGTATTTATACCGGAGGTAATACCTAGGTACAACGAATGTGGTCGCCGTACTAATTAACGACTCATAATGACGATCAACGAAGAAACTATACTAATTACTATCATATTAACTACGATATACTAATTATTGTCTAATACACCCCCTCAGTCAAAACGGTAGTTTACGGATGCTTTGACTAGACCAAAAGATAATTGTAGATGCCGCTGAAGATGAACCAAGTCGACCTTTTGGCGCCGGAGCCGCAACTATGTACCTTGAACGTATGTCTCGAACTTGCGCGAATGCCGATAACAAAAGAAAAAAACGCTAACAAAGCTAAAGGTACATGAGGCCGAAGCGGCAGGTCGTGACACTCATAAAAAATGATGTACGGGAGCGTGACAACCCGTAAAGCACCACAAACTGGAGCAAAGCTCAACAATATAAATTAAAAAGAAAAGAAAAAAAACGGTGTACGGGAGCGTGACAACCCGTAAAGCACCACAAATGAGCAAAACTCAGCAGTATTAAATAAAAGGAAAAAAACTGACTAAACCGAAACATAAAACACCCGGCCGGGCTCTTCGATCCAGTGTCGGCTGGTTGGCCATGCGGGTCTTAGCCAGCAGAGTCAGACCACCTGGCCCGTGTGGCAGGAGTGGTTGTTGGGGCGAACCTGAGACGGACACGGAGAAGGCGATAATGGGACGGGATGGAGGTTTATTACGGCCGGCGGTTGTCGAAACAACGACAAGGGTAGGAGCGGTATTGGCGAGGATCAACGGAGAACATGACGACGGCAAAACAATATGACAATCGATATACAGAGGGTATGTGGAGATATTATTATGTAATTATTAGAGTTATAATATAATTGACCAAAGGAAATTGTAGAAGGTAGCAGTGAAGCAGCAGGAGAGACGAAGGTAGAAGTGCAAACCATGTCACCACTCACCATCACTATTTAATTACCTCGTACTATATTATTATTGTTATTATAAAATATTTTTGATTGAAGATAAACATATTGACAACATGAAGTACCTGCCGGAGATGGAAAATAAGATAGCCATCTCCGGCCGGTGGTTAAATCACGATGTTGTAGCAAGCGGAAGGAATTTTTTTTTAGAGGATCGGTTTGGCTGATACCATGTAAGTAAACGTAATCCCTTGACAATATTATTCTACAAGCCCGGTATTTATAACGGAGGTAATACCTAGGTACAACGAATGTGTTCGCCGTACTAATTAACGACTCATAATGACGGTAAATGAAGAGACTATACTAATTACTACTCCCTCTGTATCTATATGTTAGTCCACTTTATTTAATATATGGGTGAAGTATTATATTGAAAGTGGACAAACATATAGATACAGAGGGAGTATCATATTAACTACGATATACTAATTATTGTCTAATAATAACTAATAACGAATTATTAGTCATATTTAAGGACGAAAGATTACACTTATTTATAATATAAAATTTCATCAGCTCATCATAATTTGGAGAAATGATTACTTTTATTTGTATAATAGAATTTCATCGTCTTATTGTTGAACAAATTACTCTTATTTCTTCTTTATAATATAGAATTATCATCTTATTTTAATTGTTTCGATGTGGGACAATTTTAAGTTACTAGTCTTATTTAGAGTTTTTTTAATTCTCAAAAAAAAATTGGTCGATAGTCAAAAACAATGATTACTCTTATTTATATTATAAATTTCCATAACCTCATCATAATTTTTTGATGTGGATAATTACTTAAGGTTGTAATTTTAAGAGTTATTTACGACTCAAAAGATTTTTGTTGAATATCTAAGGACAGATGATTACTAATATTTATAATATAGAAATTCATCACCTTATTATAATTTGTCGATGTAGTATAACTTTAATATCTTTATATGTAGTAAATTCATCACTTTTTCGAGCAAATAATATGAAATCAATATCAATATATATTATATATAATTAAAGGATGCTTTTTTCGAGCGAATAATCCAACTTTTTTTAAAACACTAAGAATTTAAATATTATCTGTATTAAAAGTGGATATATAAATAATTCTCCCATTTCTCTTAGTATAAGATAATAAATAATACTTCTTTGAACTTTAGTAGTAGACAAAATAATCCTAACACCCCTAAGACTCAAAGAATTACTATTATATAAACCGTCAATTATCATCTCAGAAAACAACAAAATTTGAAAAGACACCGCGTGGAACTATTCAATTCGGTTTGATAACTTTTTAATATTAATATTTATATATTCACCTTCTATAAAATATTAGAACCTCTAAAAATATAAAATTAACATTTTGAATTTCTTAAATACTCGTATTATACTTTCTCCTGGTTTCTAAGATCTTCCCTCTTTCTTTTTTTAGCACTAAATCAATCATTTGTTCTCTTCCCATTTTTGGGTTGTACTTTAATCATTTCTTTATTCTTGCTTCAATTTTTTATTTTTTCCTTTACTCACAAACCCCACCATATTTCTACTTTATACCTCACATTTTCTTACTTTAATCAATTCTTTAATCTCTTCTTAATATTTGTCCCAAAAAAAAGACGAAAGTTAAAAAAATCAGGAGGGAGTAGAATATCCTTTATATATTAAAGCAAGCACCATGCAAAATGACGTGGCGCTGCTCTTTGTTGAGTATTTTGAAATACTCAATCCTCATTAACTCAACATTTGTATGGTAATTCTTGCATTGGAATCTAATCATCCGGGCTTCACAATCCAGGTCAAGCAATCCGATCTTCGCAGTCCCTCTTTCACGCTCAATTAACCTGGCCAAAATTACATCCTGATTAATCCGAGATTAAACAACTTAAACCTTTATACTACTACTGCACTATTATAGAATAACATCATGATCAGTGACGTGACACATGACCTTCACATTAAACCTCAACTCATTTGCCATTACACCACTCCATTTTGTTTTTGTCAAAAGTGTACTCCATATAGAAACCTAATACATATTGAGGGTCGTCACTTGCTTGAGTCATTCGTGTTTTTAATTAGTTTTCTAATAAATAAATATTGAGTAATCATTTTCTAAAACATATAAATATTAATTTTTACCGCAGGGAAAATATTATTCTTTTTTTTATCAATTCTTATCTCAATAATGTATAAATATTACGAGTAACCATTTTCTAAAATATATTGGTACATACAAAAGTATACAGAAAAAATATTTCTAATTATTTTCGTAATTTAAATATTAAAATTTACTTCTTAGGGAGTTTGGATATCCTTTATATCCTTTATATATTAAAGCAAGCACCATGCAAAATGACGTGGCGCTGCTCTTTGTTGAGTATTTTGAAATACTCAATCCTCATTAACTCAACATTTGTATGGTAATTCTTGCATTGGAATCTAATCATCCGGGCTTCACAATCCGGGTCAAGCAATCCGATCTTCGCAGTCCCTCTTTCACGCTCAATTAACCTGGCCAAAATTACATCCTGATTAATCCGAGATTAAACAACTTAAACCTTTATACTACTACTGCACTATTATAGAATAACATCACGATCAGTGACGTGACACATGACCTTCACATTAAAACTCAACTCATTTGCCATTACACCACTCCATTTTGTTTTTGTCAAAAGTGTACTCCATATATAAACCTAATACATATTGAGGGTCGTCACTTGCTTGAGTCATTCGTGTTTTTAATTAGTTTTCTAATAAATAAATATTGAGTATTCATTTTCTAAAACATATAAATATTAATTTTTACCGCAGGGAAAATATTATTCTTTTTTTTTTATCAATTCTTTTCTCAATAATGTATAAATATTACGAGTAACCATTTTCTAAAATATATTGGTACATACAAAAGTATACAAAAAAAATATTTCTAATTATTTTCGTAATTTAAATATTAAAATTTACTTCTTAGGGAGTTTGGATATCCTTTATATCCTTTATATATTAAAGCAAGCACCATGCAAAATGACGTGGCGCTGCTCTTTGTTGAGTATTTTGAAATACTCAATCCTCATTAACTCAACATTTGTATGGTAATTCTTGCATTGGAATCTAATCATCCGGGCTTCACAATCCGGGTCAAGCAATCCGATCTTCGCAGTCCCTCTTTCACGCTCAATTAACCTGGCCAAAATTACATCCTGATTAATCCGAGATTAAACAACTTAAACCTTTATACTACTACTGCACTATTATAGAATAACATCACGATCAGTGACGTGACACATGACCTTCACATTAAAACTCAACTCATTTGCCATTACACCACTCCATTTTGTTTTTGTCAAAAGTGTACTCCATATATAAACCTAATACATATTGAGGGTCGTCACTTGCTTGAGTCATTCGTGTTTTTAATTAGTTTTCTAATAAATAAATATTGAGTATTCATTTTCTAAAACATATAAATATTAATTTTTACCGCAGGGAAAATATTATTCTTTTTTTTTATCAATTCTTTTCTCAATAATGTATAAATATTACGAGTAACCATTTTCTAAAATATATTGGTACATACAAAAGTATACAAAAAAAATATTTCTAATTATTTTCGTAATTTAAATATTAAAATTTACTTCTTAGGGAGTTTGGATATGACAAAATTATTTAATAAAAATAATTAATGTGATATGGGAATTGTAGTGAAGTTCAATGAATAAATGTGTAGACACCCACATTTCGACCGCCAGGTGTCTATAGTAGTTCCCGCCAAACACCCGATGATGATTGGACGTAAACGTGCTTTGACGGACTCGGATATGGGCTTGTAATCATGGACATTTGGTTGAGACTCTTTAAGGAATACAAATTTCATAAAACCAACCTCAAATCCAGGCCCAGTCAAAACCCGTCAAAGATTTTTCCGAGACTTGTGGACCGACCGTGATGTCTCACGCGTCCCATTTCTACCCAAACTCCACAAAAAATCAGCTTCACAAAATAATAAACAATTTCGTTAAAGGTAGAATTCGATCTCGAGTAGGAATCCTATCCGAGAACCGACTCAACCGAGTGCAGTCACTCGGCCGAGTAGCATGAACCAGCCGAGACTCCTTTTCTTCCCTCACAAGAAAACGGAATTCTCATTCTCCTCAACTTCTTACTCAAGCGGTAATTCTAGCTCAAACATGAATCCTATTCAAAAACCAATTCGAACACCCGACCGAGTGTAAAACACTCGGCCGAACCAGCACAAATCAGCCGAGAATTCCTTTCTTCTTGGCCAAGAAAGCGGAATTCTTATGCTCCTTAAACTCCTACGTTTCCTATCCTAAGCGGTATTCAAACTCTCCTAAACCAAGGTCGGAAACTCTCTATAAATAGGACCTCCCGTCCAACACAAAACATAACGTTTTTTCCAAGCCAATATACACGGTTTTTACACACCCCTCACACCGAAAAAACAGCCTTATAACACGGTTTACATACATCCTCGATAGTTAGAAAATCCCGACACCTTTCTGAAGTCTCGAAATACCGACGAAGCCGGCCAAACCCGACGTCCCAAATCACCCAAACCAATACACCTTAACTCATCCTCATCATCTCGACGCTCCCAAGTCTAAGCCACTTTCAGACGAGCCTTATCCCGAGAAAACAAAGCATGTAGGTTGAGGGTGTAGATCAAACCCGACTCTTCTCTTTTCTCTTCTCTCTTTCACGTTTTTTTTGGGTCTTTCGTCGGTCTTTTTTTTTTTACTTTCTAATATCGATATTATTAAAAACTATTTTCATATATCGAATATTCTTAAAATATGATATCGATTCTATATAATCGAATATCGTATCAAAAAAAATTATATTAAGTTTTTTCGACGAAATCGTTACATTTTTTTATTCAAAACCCTTTTTTACAACTTTTCGTTCAAAATTCTTTTTACTTTTCGTTCAAAACAAACTTTTTCTCAAAACCTTTTCTAAAATTATTCCGACTATTCGATATCGATTTCATAATCGAATATCGAATACGACGAATATCGAAAATATAAACCGAGTATAAATTAATCCATATTTGTACGCGATTTATAAAACTAACGATTTTCGAACAAAAAAATAAAAAGTGGACAGACCAGTACGCGAGTCGCGCCCGGTCCAGGCGACTCGCGCACGAGTCTGTGACCCGGTTCTATTTTTTAGTTTTTCGATCGTTTTATTTTTTACTATTCTACGAAACGGTTTCTAAATTTATATCTTTTCCAAAACTATTCCAAATATTTGATATTGATTTCATAGTCAACTGTCGAATATAACGAATATCAAGAATATTAAGTCGATTACGAATTATGCGATATTCGTACGCGATTTAATTAAAAAATTTCCGAAAACCGTCGTAGAAATCAGGCCGCCACGCGACCCGCCTGAGACCCGGGCGAGTCGCGCGGCAGACTGCCCAAGCGCGCCCCTTTTCGCTCTTTTTTATTATTTTTCGAACTTCGTTTTTTATACAAAACAACGTTTTAACAATATTTTTCAGATTTCGATAAATATTTATTTTCTCGATCTCTTACATTTATTTGCTATATTATTATTTCAATCGTTACTAACTCGTTTTCTCGTGTTTGTAGCAAGTTATTTTTCTCATATTCTTTTTTATCGTTTTATTAGACTAAAACGAACCAACATGCTAAAATAACTTTGACGTTATTAGTTTAACATACATTAAACGACTTAGCAACCCATTTATTTATTTTTCCTCACATGTCTTAGGAAGATAATTCTCTGCATATCATTCAATCGTCGAACTAACGCGTGTACACAAAACCGAACGATATCTTAGTAAAGGTCGCTAAGTGCGGGCGGGGTTGGGTGTTCTCACTGAACTTCCCAACACGTACCCTCACCCCTTACTCAGAACCGTGGTTTCCGGATGTCTGAAACCATTGGCAACGAGAGTCATTCAATATACGATTAACCGCTCAAGTCGGCATCGCTATCGTAATGCTACGGGACGAACCCAATAAACTCTGACATCGGAAATGGGCCAGGCTTTAAGTATGGCCCACTACGACATAGAGCGGGTTCGAATGGTTCCGAATAACCATAAAATTCGGTGGCGACTCCTACTTCGATTTAAAATTCTATTCGATCCATCTCATATGGAAATTCTATCGCCTCCCCAAAACCCGCGCTTCGCCGCGTTGGGGTGGACCTATGTCATGTCCACAATTTGGCGACTCCGCTGGGGATTAACTGATGTGTCACTTACCATCGGCATCCTCAGGGTGAGACTCGAAAAGAAATCGTTCGATCAGTAATGTAAACGTTTTAGTTCAATGGTTCATGCATAACCCCGTTCTATCCCGGGCCGGTTACTTGTGACCGACGTCCCACTATACCACGGTGCATTCCCACTTGGTTGCACTAAAGACTTCGATGGCGGAACTCGCATGGGTTTTACGGCAGATTCTAAGACCAACTCGGCTTAGGAGGTCCGTCCTGATTTGCGAGAATGCGATCGTTGTTGGTATAGACCCTATTTGACCGACCGAGACTTAGACTAAGAGCATACATGGCATCGTTATACTGTTTCTGTGACTACATGCTACTTGATCTTTTTTGGTCTTTTCAAAAACCGTCATTTTCAAAAAACTTACATCTTTTCAAACTCATCTACTTTTTCAAAACCCGGAAAGCTGCCGAATTTAGGACTTATGATTTTGACTCAAAATAGCCTATTTTTAGCCAGTATGCTGTCCAAACCTTTTCAAAAAAAAAAAGCCCGAAATCTCGGCCCGATAACCCTTCTTCTCGGTTTTCAAAAAAAAAATCGGGTCTTCCAATCCGACTTTGCTCGGTTTTCAAATCCAAATTCACTTTTCAAAACCCTCTTCTTCTTAGGACTTCCCGTATTTAGCAGTGTCGGGTCTTGTCATAAGTTAGAATCTATAGCGTCGAAACTCCGTCGATCTTATATCACGGGTTTCTACCCCATCCTAGTCCGCCTTATTTGTCAAGGCACGGCCCACCTTCGTAGGACAGACTCCTACAAAGGGAAGCCCATTTACACACTAGAGTCCAAAGTCTGGGGAATTCTCACGTAGACCTTCCTTCAAACGGGACTAGGCCCACTTTGTCGAATCCTAAGGAAGGCCCACCATTCATGGGTCATCCATTTAGAAGTCAGTCTCCGGTCTTCTTCTAGTCTAGTCTTTTCCTTGTTTGGGATGTACTTTTGATTCTAAGATATGGGTCAGTTACTGATTACGCGGTGCCCTTACATACAGGCCACCCTACACTCGAGCCATGACGCAACAAGCCGTAGACGAATTGAAGTCCTCATTGACTAAGCTAGAGAACATGATCACATCAATGAGAGGGGACCAAATCTCCATCCTCACCCGAGTAAGCGCCATAGAACAGGGAACTCCTAGTGGCAGTGTCGACACAACTGGGCCTTTAGCTGAATTGGCCAGCGCAGTCCACAAACTGCAGGAACAGGTCCATCTGACAACCCAGAGCTCCATCCATACGGAGAATGCTTGGACCTACACCCCACTGACTGATGAACTACCCGCCAATCTCAACCTGACGGGTCTACCAATGTTCGAGGGTACTGAAGACCCGGTCCACCACATCCGGGCTTTCAAGGAGTTTATGGCCCTTAAAGGGGTTAAGTCCAGCATGTTCAAACACATGTTCCCTTCATCTCTCGAGAAGCACCCAAGGGCCTGATACTACCGGCTCGATTCCAAGAAATACAAAACTTGGGATGACGTGGCAACGGAATTCGCTTGGAACTACGCCGACAACACGGAAATCCAGACCACTATGCGCACCCTGGAGGTAATGGCCCAGGAACCTAAGGAAGGATTTACAAAATACCTTCAACGATGGAGGGCTGAAAGCGTCAAACTGGTCGACAAGCCCAGTGAAAAAGTACTGGTTGAAGCCTTCGTCAAGAACCTCCTTCCAGCTTACCGGGTCCATCTCCGGTATGCCATCGTACCTAGCTTCGCGATCCTAACTGAAATGGGAACGAGAATCGAGGATGATTTAAGATTGGAGAGCCTCACTAAGGCCTCCACTAAGGGATACCAAGGGGCTAGCTCATCAACAAGCAAGCCCACTACTACCCCCGCCACTCGTAGCATTTTTGACGAGGTAAATGCACTCGACACCTCATCTCAGAAGACTAGCACTCCCCGGGTATTCACCGACATAGGCACTACCTATGAAAACGCTCTTCAGAGGCTATCATCGAAAGGCCTGATCACCCCGATAGGCCCAACACCTGATATCCCGGTCGAACGTCGCTCCAAGGCCTACAACCTCCAGGCCTACTGTCACTATCATCGTGGTAAGGGGCACGATACCGAGAAATGTTGGAAGCTAAAGCACCTTATCCAAGATCTCATTGAGAGCGGGAAAATTCCTTTTCCCGGGGGTAAACCCAACAACAAGGATAACCCGTTAGCCACTCACGCCATCTTTTCCGGGGAAATAATGGATTGCTCACACCTCATTTCTCCATTTATCCCGCAAATAAACGGGATCTGGTGCGATGACGAAGACGATGTCTACCTCACCAAAGGGGAAGCTGTCCCCATTACGCCCGAGGAGATTCAGAAGGTTAAGTCCAAGGCCTTAGCCACTAGTCAAGCCCTCATCATTGCCGAGCCACTTAAGGTGGAGCCCGCCCCAAAAGAGCCGACTGCTGAAAAGGCTCTTGTGAAGCAGCTAAGCAAGACTCGAGTTGACCTCTCTATATGGCAACTCCTAGTTAGCTCCCAAGAACATCGAGAGGCACTCACTAAGGCCCTCGATCAAGTCAAAATCGACTCCATGGCTACACCACCTGAAATGGTAGCCACAGTCCTACCTCATCTAAAGGGGAGATCCATAGAGGAAGGCCCACTAATCACCTTCTCCAATGCTGATCTACCACCATTTGGGCCAGCCCACAACATGGCCCTCTACATCACGGTCATCTGCCGTGGAAAGTACCTACCCATGACCCTAATTGACGACGGGTCAGCAGTCAATGTCCTCCCCTTGAGGACCGCCAAAGCCCTCGGCATTACCGAGGCCGATTACATTCCTACAGCTCAAACCATACAGGCTTTTGACGGAAGCCCAAACTCAGTAGCCGGAGCTACAAAACTCACTATCATAACGGGCCCGATAGAAAAAGAGCTGGAATTCCAAGTGATCGACGTAACTTCTTCCTTTAACCTTCTTTTGGGAAGACCTTGGATCCATGCAACCAGGGCTGTATCCTCCACTTTACATCGGAAAATCAAGCTACCTTTGCATGACACCGTCATCACTATAGAAGCCACACCTATGACTGTGGCTAACTGCAACACCTCGAGCCGCACCGATCTCTGGGGGTTCGACTTCGTAGGGGCCATCGAAGAAGACCAGCTCTTCCGTCCTTACTTCACGGTCCACCTTGACCGGATGTTGCAGAATCTGGGCTTTCTACCAGGGGTTACATCAAGGCCCGATCTCCCTGCAGGAAAAATTCTCGAAGTTCTGGACAATGGGAGGACCCAAACAGGCTTGGGCAACACCCTAACTCCGGAAAACATGGGCCAAACTGAAACCGGTAAGGTTACCTTTGTCACTCCAGTGTTCGAGACTGTTCAAACCGGCCTATATCGGCCCTCAAACATACGCCCTGGGACCCACTTGGCCCAGGACTGCAACTACATACCGGACGACATCTTCGCTCTCACTCAGGCCGAAGATGTTAAGAATGTCGAGCCCGCGCTAGGGTTACTTTTTGGAGAGGAACTTGCGGTCCCAACACCGAAGGAAGAGCTAGTCAGTCTCATTCTCCGCAGTCGCACCTTTGACCCGTCTAAGCTAATCTCAAAAGTCGGGTCCGGGACCAGAGCTTGGAGGAAAACTGTCAAATGGACTGACAGTCAAGGAAAAACTTACAAGCTGATCACAGGGGAAGGAGAGATGCCAGAATCTGAGTCTGAGTCCGAGTCAGAGTCCGAGTCAGAGTCTAAGATTGAGTCTAGTGAGTCTGGTGCTAGGGTCAGTCCTGTAACTCCCCCTTTCCCTTTAGCCGTTCCTGGTGCCTCGGGGTCTGTCCCGGGCACCCTACCTATCCCGCCACTGACTAGTGATCAGATGGCAGCTCTTTTCGAGCTCTTTTCCCAATTTATGATCAATAATAACAACCGTTCTGCTTACGACTTGTCTCATTTTCAAAACTTTCTCAATTTCAAAAATTTTATATGCAATGACATTGAGAAGCCCGACGAACAGGTATCCTTGCCTCCACATCTGATCGAGCAACTAGAGCAAAGGGAATCCCGCAATCCGATAATCGAAGAAACCGAATCCATCAACGTGGGAACAACCTCAGAGCCTCAGATGCTTAAGATAGGGCTATCCTTAGATCCCGAGGAGAAACAACAATTCATAGTTCTCCTTCAAGAATTCAAAGACGTCTTCGCATGGTCCTACAAGGACATGCCGGGGATTGATCGCGAAATAGCCGAGCACCATATACCGATCAAGGAAGGGTTCAAGCCGGTTAAACAAAAACTCCGACGCATGAGGTCCGAATGGTCCCTCAAAGTCAAGGAGGAAGTCGATAAACAATTCAAGGTTGGGTTCATACGAGTCTCCGAGTATCCAGATTGGGTTGCAAACATAGTACCAGTCCCTAAAAAGGATTGTAAGGTTCGTGTCTGTGTAGACTTTCGGGATCTTAACAAAGCAAGCCCAAAAGACGATTTCCCGTTACCACACATCGATATACTTGTAGATAACACAGCAGATCATGCCCTTTTATCATTTATGGACGGGTATGCGGGGTATAACCAGATAAAAATGGCAGAAGAGGATATGGATAAGACCACCTTCATTACACCTTGGGGTACTTATTGCTATACAGTTATGCCGTTTGGTCTCATCAATGCCGGGGCCACCTACCAACGAACCGCCACAACTTTATTGCATGACATGATGCATAAGGAAGTGGAAGTCTACGTGGACGACATGATCGTCAAATCCAAAGACAGGGATGGTCACATCACCGCCCTAAGAAAGTTCTTCACCCGACTACGCAAATACAACATGAGGCTAAACCCTCATAAATGCAGTTTCGGGGTAACATCCGGCAAATTACTGAGTCATATCGTTAGCCAACGAGGTATCGAGGTCGATCCAGCCAAAATCAAGGCCATCACCGAGATGCAGCCCCCTAAAACCGAAAAGGAGATAAGAGGGTTTCTCGGAAAAGTCCAATACATCAGCAGGTTCATTTCAAAGTTAACCATGGTGTGTGAGCCGATCTTCAAGAAGCTGAAAATAGGAGAACGGTTGCTATGGGACGATAAATGTCAAGCAGCCTTTGATAGAATCAAGGAAATTTTGGCCTCACCACCGGTCCTAATGCCACCTCAGCACGGTTTGCCTTTGTCACTGTACCTAACCACGACAGAGACAGCCATGGGGGCTATGCCAGCTCAAACGGTCAATTCCGAAGAACGAGCCATATACTACATCAGCAAGAAGTTTTTAGAGTACGAGTGTAAGTACACCATGCTCGAAAAGACATGTTTAGCTTTGGTCTGGGCTACTAAGAAGCTCCGGCATTACATGCTCAGTTACGAGGTACAAGTATTATCCAGAATGGATCCCATCAAGTACCTTTTCGAAAAGCCCATCCTCAACGGCAGAATATCAAGATGGACCCTGATGTTAGCAGAATTCGACCTAAAATTCGTACCATTGAAAGTCATCAAAGGACGAGTAGTAGCCGAATTTCTCGCTGACAATCCCGTAACCGAAAAAATCAGAATTTTCGAAAAATCGGAAAAATTCGAAAAATCAAAAAAAATTCGTAAAAATTAGAAATATTCGAAATTTCGGCAAAAAAAAAAAATCGAAAAATTCAAAATTACCGCAAAAATCGAGAAATCGGGCAATTGTTCGAAAAAATGGTTAAATACCTGCAGAAGACGGATGCTCCCTGTCAATTGCCGATCTGGGTCGAGTCTCCTAGCGTCAAGGCCCATAATAATCTCCCCAGTTATCAGCCAAGCCGGGCTGTGACCTGTCTCCATTTGGTCAACTATGCTAATTAGCCTGATCTCACCTAAGCATAAGTCAGCATCCATCCGACCTTCGAAGGCATATCTATGCAGCATACAAAATGCAAAGGCCCTACGCCTATGGGTAGAAGTAATTCTTTCACCAACCGGGTCCATGAATTTAGCAGCCAAGTCAAATAGGGAAACTGAATCTCCCTTCACCATCCGGGCTGTCTCAGCATGTGACAGGCCTAGAAAATCCCTCAACCTCCTCCTCGGGTCAGGATAAAATGGGGGAATAGCAGGACGAGCATTAGGGCACCACCCGCCAATAGCTGCTATTTCTTCAGGAAGAGGACATATTTCTCCTCGAGGGAATGCAAAAACATGAAAGGTAGTATCCCAAAAGGCTAAGCAAGCATCAAGGAAATGCGAATCTACCTTAAGTCGCTGAAGTGGGAATAAAGCCACAATTCCCATTTGGGTTAACTGAACTTTATCTGCATCTCGAAAATCCTGAGCCCACGCATGAAGCATCGCAGTCAAATGATCGATACCCATGGCGAAATAGTTTCTTTTATTTATCCTAAAAGTCTAAGGGATTTTACGGTGAAGGAAAAGATTTGGGTTAGAATATGAAGAATAAGAAGCCGAAGCTCTCTATTTATAATGGAAAATATCCCTCTTCCTAGTCATCACAGGAATAGGATTTTTACCACTTCCCCTACCTCACCTAGGCATACAGGCCTAACCGAGTAATTCCAGGAATCTGTGTCAGAATCCGATTAGGGATCAAAGTCATCCCATGCATCCTTATTTCTAAACTTCCAAAAAATTCAGCATTCCTTTTTTTCAAAAAAAAATTCAAAAAAAAAAAATTATCATTTCTTCCCCAGCATGAGTCAGTGTTTCGCCTAAATGTTACATACAAATTATGTCAGCATACAGGTACACCTAAGACTCCCAGAAATTCTAAGTTCCCCATTGGAAAAGCTCGAACAACTTCTTTCAGGATATATCTGCAAACAGATATGCCCATAGCTTCCAAGGCAAGTTCCCGTGCAATTCCAAGACAGGATATATCTGCAAACAGGTATACCCATAGCTTCCTAGGCAAGATCCCGCGAAATTATCAGCATCAGCCCAGGTATGATTTCTATTCTATGGCTGGCGAGCTCTTCACGCAGGTCTAATGGACCCTAAACGACCCGATCGGAAGTCTACCAGGTTTTAATCCTTGATTGACCTGGTAGCTACTCTGACTTTTGCCTTGTCCAAGCCTCAGTCAGAGTGGGGGCTCTGTAGACACCCACATTTTGACCGCCAGGTGTCTATAGTAGTTCCCGCCAAACACCCGATGATGATTGGACGTAAACGTGCTTTGACGGACTCAGATATGGGCTTGTAATCATGGACATTTGGTTTAGACTTTTTAAGGAGTACAAATTTCATAAAACCAACCTCAAATCCAGGCCCAGTGGGTCGTTTCGAGTCAAATAACACTAATTTGGGTCGAAACCGTCACCAGGGGTAAAACCGTCTTTTAGCGACAGAGTCAAAACCCGGTCAAAGATTTTCCCGAGACTTGTGGACCGACCGTGATTTCTCACGCGTCCCATTTCTACCCAAACTCCACAAAAAATCAGCTTCACAAAATAATAAACAATTCCGTTGAAGGTAGAATTCGATCTCGAGTAGGAATCCTATTCGAGAACCGACTCAACCAAGTGCAGTCACTCGACCGAGTAGCATAAACCAGCCGAGACTCCTTTTCTTCCCTCACAAGAAAACGGAATTCTCATTCTCCTCAGCTTCTTACTCAAGCGGTAATTCTAGCTCAAACAGGAATCCTATTCAAAAACCGATTCGAACACCCGACCGAGTGTAAAACACTCGGTCAAAACAGCACAAATCAGCCGAGAATTCCTTTCTTCTTGGCCAAGAAAGCGAAATTCTTATGCTCCTTAAACTCCTACGTTTCCTATCCTAAGCGGTATTCAAACTCTTCTAAACCAAGGTCGGAAACTCCTTATAAATAGGACCTCCCGTCCAACACAAAACAGAACGTTTTTTCCAAGCCAATATACACGGTTTTTACACACCCATCACACCGAAAAAACAGCCTTATAACACGGTTTACATACATCCTCAATAGTTAGAAAATCCCGACACCTTTCTGACGTCCCAAATCACCCAAACCAATACACCTTAACTCATCCTCATCATCTCGACGCTCCCAAGTCTAAGCCACTTCTCGACGAGCCTTATCCCGAGAAAACAAAGCATGTAGGTTGAGGGTGTAGATCAAACCCGACTCTTCTCTTTTCTCTTCTCTCTTTCACGTTTTTTTTGGGTCTTTCGTCGGTCTTTTTTTTTTTTACTTTCTAATATTGATATTATTAAAAACTATTTTCATATATCGAATATTCTTAAAATATGATATCGATTCTATATAATCGAATATCGTATCAAAAAGAATTATATTAAGTTTTTTCGACGAAATCGTTACATTTTTTTATTCAAAACCCTTTTTTACAACTTTTCGTTCAAAATTCTTTTTACTTTTCGTTCAAAACAAACTTTTTCTCAAAACCTTTTCTAAAATTATTCCGACTATTCGATATCGATTTCATAATCGAATATCGAATACGACGAATATCGAAAATATAAACCGAGTATAAATTAATCAATATTTGTATGCGATTTATAAAACTAACGATTTTCGAACAAAAAAATAAAAAGTGGACAGACCCGTACGCGAGTCGCGCCCGGTCCAGGCGACTCGCGCACGAGTCTGTGACCCGGTCCTATTTTTTAGTTTTTCGATCGTTTTATTTTTTACTATTCTACGAAACGATTTCTAAATTTATATCTTTTCCAAAACTATTCCAAATATTTGATATTGATTTCATAGTCAACTGTCGAATATAACGAATATCGAGAATATTAAGTCAAGTACGAATTATGCGATATTCGTACGCGATTTAATTAAAAAAATTCCGAAAACCGTCGTAGAAATCAGGCCGCCACGCGACCCGCCTGAGACCCGGGCGAGTCGCGCGGCAGACTGCCCAAGCGCGCCCCTTTTCGCTCTTTTTTATTATTTTTCGAACTTCGTTTTTTATACAAAACAACGTTTTAACAATATTTTTCAGATTTCGATTAATATTTATTTTCTCGATCTCTTACATTTATTTGCTATATTATTATTTCAATCGTTACTAACTCGTTTTCTCGTGTTTGTAGCAAGTTATTTTTCTCATATTCTTTTTTATCGTTTTATTAGACTAAAACGAACCCACATGCTAAATTAACTTTGACGTTATTAGTTTAACATGCATTAAACGACTTAGCAACCCATTTATTTATTTTTCCTCACATGTCTTAGGAAGATAATCTCTGCATATCATTCAATCGTCGAACTAACGCGTGTACACAAAACCGAACGATATCTTAGTAAAGGCCGCTAAGTGCGGGCGGGGTTGGATGTTCTCACTGAACTTCCCAACACGTACCCTCACGCCTTACTCAGAACCGTGGTTTCCGGATGTCCGAAACCATTGGCAACGAGAGTCATTCAATATACGATTAACCGCTCAAGTCGGCATCGGTATTGTAATGCTAAGGGACGAACCCAATAAACTCTGCCATCGGAAATGGGTCAGGCTTTAAGTATGGCCCACTACGACATAGAGCGGGTTCGAATGGTTCCGAATAACCATAAAATTCGGTGGCGACTCCTACTTCGATTTAAAATTCTATTCGATCCATCTCATATGGAAATTCTATCGCCTCCCCAAAACCCGCGCTTCGCCGCGTCGGGGTGGACCTATGTCATGTCCACAAAATGATAAACCTCAAATGTTAATGACATATCGTACATGGGCAGTGGCGGACCTAGGATTTTTCGGCTAGGGGGCACTATTTTTTCCCGACATTTTTTTGCATTTTAAAACTATTTTTACAATATATTTTTCAATATAATAATGAAGCATGACACCTGTCAAAAAATGCTTATATACGTTTTAAATCATATTTTTATCACATGGTTATTAAAATCATTACCAAATTAAATAAAATAATTACATTATATAGAGAAAAATTAAGACAAATATTTGCAACGTGTCGTGAATAATCTATAAGTTAAAAGAATGAAAGCTTTGAGAAGTAATTTAAGTATAATGTATGGAAATTTTCATTGAACAAATGCAGTTGACAGGTCTCGAACCCCTACCATTTGCAAGGAGGACAAATGCCAAAACCACTAGGCCAACACTAATATATTGATAATTGATATTACTCAAACCTACTTATTTCTAAATGGACTGGGGGGGCCTTTGCCCACCCGGACCCCCCTCTAGGTCCGCCCCTGTACATGGGTAACTATGAATTTAAATTCCCTTATTTCTAGAGTATAATTTGTTTTCATTTTCCCTTTTTTTTTGTATGAATTATGAATTTAAATTTCCTTATTTCTAGATTATAATTTGTTTTCATTTTCTCTTTTTTTTGTATGAATTGTGTGAAACGACTATTTTACAAGTACTCATTGTGACGTCTTATGTCGTTATACTTACGATATCTTCTACATTATTTATCACACACTCTTCGAAATTGGGTGAAATTCACTTACTCATGTGGGTTATTTGACTTAGATATTGAACACACTGTAATAATCGTCTTCATCAAAATTTATTTCTTTTACGTTATTTTTAACCAATATCATCTTTACATTCATCTTCACATGGATTCTAATTTGCCTTTTTGATGCAAAAAAACGCTTCAACGCCGTGAATTTTCACGGGTATTACACTATTCCTCTAAATTCATTAATTTAACAAATGTACCATGCAATAAAGTATTTATGTTACACTGCTTATTAATTATCTTCGATATTTTCCAATGAAAATGAAAACGTCTCAATCCCGTGAATTTTCACGGGTTAGTACACTAGTTAGAATATAATCTGCACCAAAGTATTTGTCTTTGAAAAGATTATTTTCCTTACAAAATTGGGTTGGGTCCGGTCAAATTTTGGGCCTTAAGGTTGACCAAAACTCGATCGTAAATACATCACGTGTTTAGTTTGGGCTGGGCCGCTTGCTTTTTCAGTCTCAATTAAGAGCCCGAGCTCGATAAAAAAAGGGGTCGGGTCGAACTGGGGTGTCAAAGATGGACCATTTAATCAGCTCTAATCATTATAATAAAAATAATAAGATTCAGAACCATAGTAATAAATACGGAGTAAATTTAAACATGCTACTAGGGGTCTAGGGCTGTGACTCCTTGAGTCTTATTATTCGATCCGATTCGTAAAACTCGACTTGAAAAAGTTCGATTTGCGCTTGGCTCGAAGTTCCGAATATAGGGCCAAATATTCAGCTCGATTAATTTCTCATTCAAATACCCAACATCTTACCCAAATTAATATCAGTCTGACAGTCTCAAATTTATACCAAGCCAAAATTACATGATGTGATGTACTAATGTTGACATAATACCTAAACTAAAACTAATTCACTCAATCACTCGGCACTCTCTAATTCTCTCCTCACAATCACAATTCACTTCACCTCACAAAAAATACAAATCGCAGTCTGCAATTCTCATACTCACCTCACAAAAACATTCGTTGTCGAGCACCAAAAAGCAAAACAAAGAAGGAGAATTCGAAAACTTGATTTTTTTGGATTAAAATTTGATTGTACTCTATAATAGATAGGAAATTAGATGTAATTTTCTATCTATTACAATACAATACTTTTAGGATATACTGATTCTGTAAATATTAGGAAGATGATACACTTACACGCGATATATGAAATTTTCGTACACAACGAACTACATCGCGCCACGTGTCAAACCTAAGGTGATTAGTCTAGGGTTAGGTTAGTAATTTTGCATCTTTAGCCTAGTTAACTTAATTTTAGAAACTTTTTTTTTGTTTTGATTTTGCATTTTTCATTTTCTTGAAATATTTATATTGTTAATATGTTTCCGATTAATTTAAAATGTACAATTATTTGATATGATTACATTTTTGTGCTTTTTAAAAATTTTAATCTATTATTATTATTATTAGGTAAATATATTAAAATAAATAATTAATAATTAAAATTTTCAAAAATAATATATTACTAATCAAACATATTAAAATTTTCGAAAATGAAAATATATTAAAATTTTCAAAAAGATAAATAATACAATTACTAAACATATTACTAATTATATATATATAATATTATATTATATATATATATATTAATATCTTGGATTAATATATTCATATATTGTATATTATTGTAAAATAAGATTAGTATGAACCCCTAATTTAGGTTAGTTAATATGAGCTAACTTAGGTCCTTAGGAAATCATGTAACTATATAATAAGTACATTATATCATTGCTAATCAAGGAAATATACTACTTTCACAAACAGGTGAAAACATAAGCAATATTCTGAATTAATATTTTTTCCATTTCATTTTATATTTCTTCTAAATATTTCCGTATAATATTTTACAATGTGAACATATATTTATAATTAATATTTTTTTATATTTGTAAAAAAATGTGACTATATTAAAACATTAATTAAAATTTTCAAATTTTTTAAATTAATTCATGGTATTTACGTAATTTTAAAGTAATTATTCAACAAATAAAAAGATTTGTAAAATAAAAGAAACATTATTTTCCAAATTAAAAACATTTTAAAAGACATTTAATATATCCATAATTATAACTTCAATCTAAGATACTATTGGATTACAAAATGAATACAGTATTTTTGAAAATATTCAGAAAATCTTTTTTGTTATTTTTGAAAATCAGTAAGACCTAAAAAAAAGACACCATTATTGACTAATAAAAAAACTTGGAAAAAATGGTGAATACTTTCGACTTTGATCTTAATAAAGATTGGGAAAACAAATTTGATCTTAATATGCTACTAATATATTATTTACCTTTTCTAAAATTTTAATATGTTTACTAATATATTATTTTTCAAAATTTTTAATTATAAATTATTTATTTTAATATATTTACCTTATATAATAATTGTAATAATAATTGATTAAGATTTTAAAAAGCACAAAAATGTAATCATATTAAAAAATAGTACATTTTAAATTAATCGAAAATATATTAACAATATAAATATTTCAAAAAAATAAAAAATGCAAAATAAACACAAAAATAAAAAAGTTTCTAAAATTAAGTTAACTAGACTATGGTTAACAATTAACTAAAGATGCAAAATTACTAACTTAACCCTAGAATAATCACCTTAGGTTTGACACGTGACGCGATATGGTTCGCCGTGTATGAAAATTTCATACACCGCGTGTAAGTGTAGCCTTTTCGGTAAATATTATGCTTGATTAGCTTATACTATATATCCTTGTTTATAGTTAGATTGTTACCGAATGTCTTTAGCATAGTGATTAGGACTAGGTGCTCTGGGACAGTAGGTCTCAGGTTCGAATCCCCCCTCACCTATATTGTAATGCGACTAAGTGTGGTATTCGTTGAACAAAACAAATAGTACTATATTGTAATGCGACTAACTGCGCTCTTCGTTGAACAAAAAAATAGTATTAACCATGTAATTAGGTAACTGTATCATATGTAATCAGGAAGCATAATATTTACGGAATTGATGAGTTTGTGTTTGTAATCAGCAACCCCCCGCTATCCGGGACAGCGAGGGGTCAGTTGATAGAAGGGAAGTTTAACCCCTCGCTATTTAGAACAAATGAGGGACATGTATGTCCTTGGTTCAAGTGTTTTATTCATTGCACCACCACAATACTCATTATTAAAATTGTATGAGTATTAGACATATTGATGTCTGATGCGCGTCAGATTGTCGCCTATCTAACACGGTCAAACAATATTTATAAACTCCAACTAACTACTACGTAGTAGCGGCAAGTCGGGATCGATCCACAGGGACGGTCAAGGGTAGCTAGTCGGTCAAGTCTAAGTCTGAGGGTGATTGGGGTCGAGAAAGGGGGTTGGTTTTGGACGAGAGGAGCTAAATTAACTAGACGAGATAAGGAACTAGAGCGAGAAACAATTAATGGAAAAGGCGTTAGGGAGAGTTGGGGAGTCGGAAATTGAGATAAGGGTGTGACATCGCAAGAATTATCACAAGATGTATAAGGCAGGTGCCACCTTTCGGTTTCCCTACCAACCAAGCCTAAACCCGCTTTCGCGACGAATAAACTAAAGTTTCAAGACGGAATTACCCAAACCCCGAGTTTCCCCATATTGGTTCGGGTGAGTCAAGTCAACCTAGGTGATCAAGCTTAGTCAATCAAGACACAACAATCCCAATCAAGACAAATCACCCTCAAATGCAACAATCTCACAAAATAAAACCTTTATCTAGAATTCTTCCTCCCCTAGCCCCCTAACTAAAATCTACTCACTATCCATACAGAACACACTAAAACTAACACTAAGGAGATTAGGAGAAAGACTAAACATGCTCAAACTAGAGGAGAAATAATTAATCTAAGACAATAAAGAATACTACACTAACAAACAGCAATAAAGAGGAAAATAAACAAACACACAAACTATGGAGAAACATACAAAGGAGAGAGAAAAACAAACAAACAACACTAACATAAAAATGACAAGACAAACAATGGATTGACAAGAAACTAAAAACAAAACTAATTAATGGAGAGAGGGAGAGGAAAGAAACTACCAACAATGGAGAAAACTAAAGGAGGAAGATGAATAAAATAAAGCTTGAATTTTGGAGGAGAAAATACAAGAACTTTGTCACCAATTCTTGCAAAACTCTTCAATCTCCATAATAAAACCCAAATTTTCAACTAAAGATGGAAGCTTGATTACAAATTATAGAGTAGATTTAATCTAAAACTAAGGAAACTTACTAAATCTATGGAGTTTTTCTATGTGAACTACTACTACTACTACTACTATGGAGATCCACTACACTACTCTACCCTAAAGAGGCTCACTTAAGGCACACCTTGAAATAAAATCCTAGGTTTTCTATATATACTAATCCTTAATGGGTCACACAATCTTAAGGCCCATAATCCAATTCTTCTTTCTTAAGCTAAACCTTCACCTTATGCATCTTCATAGGGTGAAACTTCACCCTGCGATTGACGAGCTAACACCACTGGGTGAAACTTCACCCGGTCACTTCACCTGGTGAAACTTTTTCCAGTTGCAATTTTGGCGTTCCTTTTCTGTCGGGCGAAATTTCACCCGGTGGGCAAATTTCACCCGGTCATTTCGCCCGGTGGTGAGTGTCCAAGAAAATCTTCGGAGATGGAAAATGTTGTCGGGCGAAACTTCGCCCGGTGGTAACTCATCGGGTGAAACTTCACCCGGTGATCTTCCGCTTCTTTTCCGGTCTCTTTCTTTGTCGATCGATTGGATTACTTGAACTTTTAGTCGTGTACTTTGCTCTTCGGACTGTATATCTCTCTTTCATGCTCATAGAAGCTCGGACACGTTTCCGGTTGAAAATCCTATAGAAATAGACAGAAAACTACCAAAAGCACATAAAATGCAAAAGAGAGACACTAATGCGAGAATTAATCAAAATACGGCGATAATCGCGCTCAAGTCTTGCAAAACGGAGGAAAAACGGGTCTAAATGGGAGGAAAAATGGTCCAAATTTGACACACAACAATTCTCCCACACTAAACCGTTGCTCTTTCTCGAGTAAAGACCCAAAAAGATATTAGCTACTACTACTACTACTAAGCTAGACTATACTAAGTCGATACGAGGCAATTAACGGGCCCGCTCCGTCCATTTAACTCACATCGAGATACTTATGAGGTAAAGTACCTCCATGCAAGGCAAGTTGGGTCTTGCTCAAAATTGGGGACGCGACTAACACACAAACAAACACATAAAACAAGAAAGACACACAAGAAGATAGTCGCAACCAAAGAGAAAATAAATCGCCGAGTCCCCCATCGAAACGGCGGAGAAAACATCGATTAAGCTTAAGACAAGCGAGAACACTACCAAGTTAGTCACTTAAATTGACATGGACAAAATCATAATAGGATGACGATCAAACAATAAAAACATTGAAAATTTACCAAGGTCCTTCTAATTCCACTAGAGATGCCTACAACGGGACGATAAATGGAGTGGATAAGTGAGAACCATGGAGTTAGTAAGCACTGTAGGTAAGTGTTATCCCGTCTCCTAAGCTAAGCCTAGAGGGTCATTCCAAACTCAAGAAAGCCAATTAGATCAAAAAGATGGACAAGCGTTTGCAAAATGGTAAGGATTGTCAAATTACCGCTATTTTCCTTCCTCGGGACTCGGTCCTCTTGTAGGCATTTCACGGTAATAAGTCAACCAAGGGATTATTTGGGTTTGGGAACGATTTTTGAGATTTTGATTTTCTTTTGGTTTTCTTTCCCCATTATTTCGGTTGAAGGATTTTGTTTTCTTCATATGCCCTTCTTCTTCATTTTTCCTTTTTCTTTGAATAGCTCACATTTGGCTAGATGGTTCATTTTAGATCAAGGTAAAGCATATTCTTGCAAACTTATTTGTGGAAATGGGTGAATGGTAGAAAAATAGGCTAGTCGGGTGTGCACCCCCTCCGAACCCAAAGAAAGATGGAAATTTGGACTAAAGAAATGGCTTCTCAAGTAAGGTCACCTAAGAGAACGGGAAACGGTGACCAAGGCCTTATCACTTCATGGGTGGTCAAAGTGGTCAAATGCAAATCCCGATGTAGACTCCTAGTAGAAAAGATGGACTCAAGGTAAAAATTTAATGCAAAAATTGGTTCAAGTTCATTCTATTAGAAATATGTCCAAAAATAAAAAAAGGGTTACTAACAAGGGAGTAATAAACACTCGGCCTAAACTCAAAATCGGGTTTTCGAAAACTTTACCTAGACATGCTATACACACAATGAAAAAGAACACACAAAACGACAAAAACACAAGAAAACAAAACAAAATCACAAATATAGCCAAGCACTCCAAACTCCATCAAGTCAACACAATCCACAACCACCAATTCCAAAATGTTCACCAAGTGAACCTCCAAATAGCAGACAAGCCCATACTCCCATACAAGTAAGAGAAGGGGATAAAACGAAGGTAGAAGATATTACCAAACAGTCTTCTTTTTCGCTACCTTACGTATCCACGCTAAATGGCCGGCGGTGTACCTACAAGAAGGAGAATGCAAAGAGATACAAGTGATACAAAAACAAAAATAAAAGAAAAGAAAACTAAAATGAAGAGAAAAAAAAGGAAAAAATTTTGGGTTTTTGCTTTTTAAAGGAAAAAATGATAAAGAAAATGAAGAAAAGGATAGTAGATCCCTCCCCCACACTAAAACTGTGCATTTTCCCCAATGCACAAGTAGAGGGAGAATCGAAAAAGAAGAAAAAGAGAAAAGAACGAAAAATCTTTTTGAATTTTTATGGCTTTTCAAATGTTTTTGTATTTTTTTTTCAAAATGAAGAGGATAAAAAGAAAGGAAGTGAAAATGAAAAAGAAAGAAAAAGAAAATAGAAGAGGTAAAAATAAAGAAAATGAAAAACAAAAAAAATGAAGTGGCGGGCCTAGGTGTAATCACGTCACCTAAACCCTAGCCAAAGAGAGAAATCAAAAAATTAGAAAAGAAAATGAAGTGAAAATAAGAGGAAAAAGAAAAAGAAAAACGAAAAAGAAGAAAAATCGAAAAGGGGAGAAAGAGCGTAGGTGTAATCACGTCACCTCGCCCCGATTCCGCACAAGTCGGGAAAAATCAAGAGAAAAAGAAAAATTTGGATTTTTCAAATGGTCTTGGTGCGATCAATTCACCTAAGACCGGGAGCTAAAAATCAGGACCTTCTTCTCTAAGGTACCTGCAATAAAACCTCACGTGTGTAACGACCCAAGTAGGGTCACGGAGGAGCTGACAACTCAACAAACCAACAAAAATATCACCACCACAAATAACCAACAATCAAAATTATCAAATGCCAAAAATTGGCGTTGCAGAGACTAACAAAGATTACTGAAAATAGGAGAACTGACTACCGACGACTGACAACCGACATCCTACACCCCCCCCCCCCCCCACTAACACTGATAACACTCAACCACTCACATAGGACCTGGGAGACGAGGTGATGGGTAGTAAGACCCTGGCGGAGGTATACCGAAAAATCGATCAAAGTTGATGTTGTGGCAACATCCTCTGGTTCTCCTCCACCGCCAACTTCACTGCTTGGGCATCCCTAACAGCGTCTTTGGACATCTCGAAGCTGTTCCGGGATACTCAAAACCTTCCCTAGAGTACGTATACGAGTTATGCGCAGTATCGCGCGCATCCCGGGCTACATTGTAGGCGCTTTGGGCCAAGTTGAGTGAAGTGGTCGAGTTCTCCCAAGTCTGGCGTGTACGGTCATAAACTTCCCCCCACTGGTTATAGAAGTCCTCCGATCCAAAGAACGAAGAGTGTCTCAGAGGACTCATGTTAACGTCCTCCTGAAAACCGGGGGTAGACTGGGTGAAAGTGGAGTGTCGGTGTGGTGTGAAGTCTGAGATGTCGGGGGTGAAAAATTGTGAGGTCTGAGGTTCGGTCTGGTGGGAGGAAGAGGGTCCATGGGATGATGATGGTAACGTTCTTTGACCCTCATCCCGAGAGGTTTCAACCTCCGGTTCCTCCTCTGGCACATCTGCTACCTCTACGTCGTCATCACCATAGTATAAAGGTCCAGCAGGGTAATTAACTTGACGAAACTTACCACGGTAATGGTCCCGAATGTACTCCCTGACCTTTTCGGCATGCCGAAATTCTCCTCAATATCTAGCCTAACCCATTCGGGGTTATGCATTGCAATAGCTCGCAACTCAATAATCTTGTACAGAAACAAACTGTTATAGTCCCCTTTTTGGGGCCAAACAAGGAAAGGGCCATAAACCTCATCTAAATAAATTCCTACACCGTCAACTGGTGTCTGATCGCACCCCAATCGGATCGGTCGTTAACGAAGGACGGGGGATCAAACGATATTTGTAAGACTCGAGATTACACAAAAACAAACAAGTATTCGTGGTAAGTCGGGGTCGGTCCACAGGGAACGGAGTGTGTTGACAAGTTTAAAGCGGCGTGTTTGATGTCTAGAGGGGGGTTTCTAAGGGTCGAGTCTATGCTAGAGAAATAACTACGAGAATAGCTAGGGGTGGTCAATCTAGGGGAAGGCCTTAGGGGGAAGTCGGGATTCGGAACATGGAGTCTAAGAAGGTCGGGATCGAGTTTTTGTTGCAACATTGATAAAAGGAGAATGCCACCTTTCGGTTTCTTCACCCAACCCACCTAAAAACCCGCTTTCGCGGCGAAGAAGGGTAAGTCTCTGGTTGTGGTAATTTCTACCCCGAGTTTCTCCATATTGATAGAAACGAGTCAAGGTCGGTCTAGTTGGCCGGACTAAAACAACAATGACACAACAACCACAAGCAAGATAAACCAACAAGCAAGCAACCCACCAACATCCCTAAATTCAAATAATCCAAGTCCTCATCCCTAAACCCCCCAACAAGAAATCTACTCACTAATCATAACGGAAGACAATAAAACATTAACTAAGGAGAAACTAACTAAAGCATGCATAATAACTAGATCTAAGAAAACTAATTAACTACAAGATGATGAGAACACGACGATCTAACAATTACTCACTAAACTATGGAACTACCAAATTAAACTAGAGATTAATTGTAACACCCGCTATTTTTATAGCTTTTTTATTCTTTCCGTTATGACATCGTCATAACTCTATCACATTTCGGCCTCATATTTCATCATTTTACCAAGCTTTATTTTTAGTTTTAAGTTTAACGATATTTATTTTTAATATTAAAGATTTTAACTCTCTTAAATCCATTTATTTGGTTTTCTTCGTAAACTAATTAATTTTCCGTGAGAAATTCTATTTCTCTTTGAATTGACGTTTTAAGCTTGGATTTAAGTTATTCTTTTTCCTAAAATGTCTAAACCCATTTATATAATATTTCCAACTAAGAAATATTTTTTTTATTTACGAAAATTTAGCCTTTAATGATTTTATTACGAAGTTTCGTAAATAATTATTTTCTAACGCGAGGTTTACTTGAATTGCTTTGAAATACCTTTAACAATTTTACGATTTTCTTTTTGTCAACTTACAAATTATTTTGAGACATTTTCCCACATTTTGGACCATGACCCCCCTTGGCTCACCCCTTTTGTGGATTGTTTTAAATTTTGGCCATTTTATTTAAGGCCTATTGTTTGACTTTACTAGTTTAATTTTACTAAGACATAGTTACAGTGTGTTTTAATCCCGACTCTACAGTGTTTCCGCCACTGTATCGCGTTAGTTTACTAATTTTACTTAATTTTGGCCATATTTTGGTGGTTTCGCTGATACAATATGAAATTTGGTGGAATTTTTAGAAACCTTAGCCCAATGACGTGTTTGAAGATGTGAGTGTTTGCGCCATTACCTATAGGTTTGAGCGTATTTGAGGATTTGTTATACTTTCCCCAACTTCTTTACTTGTGGTATTATAAACATGTTGGTAATCATTTTGAGGATTCTGTGCCCAAGCATTGTTATATTGGTGGACCTTGTTTAATGTTCCTTACTCGAGAAATTTGGAGCATACCTCGAGTTCAAACCTTATGAGTTTTGAAATTAGGAGCCTTATCGATCAAGGGTTTGGGTATGTCTTGTTAACCGTTGGAATCTTAATTGTGGATTTGATTCTAAAGCATTTGTGGATTAGTATCGTGTCGCTTGAACGATTGGTTAGTCACGTAAGACATTTTTGGAGATAGTGACCGAGTAGTACCACCATGTACCGATTTTGGACTTAGCGTTATTTGATGGGCCAATTAGGAACCCGTGTTTGTGAGAGTCGTGCTAGGAATCTCGAGATAGTTAATTTCTTCTATAATCCTCGAGAGGTATGTTTGACTCTCAACTTCGTCCTTCTTTCTGCTTCTCTCGAACTCTGTTACCGTAACTGCTGCCAATCCCTTTAACCTTTATCGATTTTGAAAACTCTTATTTTGATTTATTATTTATCCTTATTCTATTTATACGTTAACCTTTGTTTTCGAACTCCCTTATTTTACAAAATGTTCGACTAGTTTTTTTTTTTGAAAAAAAAAAAATTATCATAAAATTTTAACATTTTGAGTTTTAATTTCTAATTGTGAAATTGCCCGTTTTGTAAAAAGTTTGACTAACTTCAACTTTTCGGATATCGTGAAACTTAACCTTTTTTTAATTATAATTTAAGAACTTGATACTTCACTTTTGTTTTATCTTTGGTTGATAATTATATCTAGATCCGTCTCAAAATGCCCAAATAATTTATTTTAAATTATTTCGAAATTATTTCATTTTTATTTTCAAGCAATCGGACTTTTATGAAGACTTTCATATTTCCAAAATATTCAATTTCTATATGATTATTACATAAAACGTTTTAACATTGTCGAAATTATTTTATGGTTTGATAACATTTTTGAAAACTTTCATAATTACTTTGATAACATTTTCAAAATTTTAATATTTTGAAATTAGTTTTCGTTTTATTGTTGGTGGACTTTTGAATCTGTTATTGAAAATTTTTGACGACTGGTTCGATTTTTACTGACTACTTTTGATTTCTCATAACTAAATTTTGTTTCATCAGAAAAGGAATATTATCGAATTTCTTAATCAAAATATTTTACTTTCATTTTAAAAATACTTTGGTTATCCTATTTCCTTCAAGTTTGTTTACAAATGTTATTTAACGTCATTGTTTTATCAAATAACTTTACTTTACGATTTCACTAATTAAAAGATTTTAAACTCCGGGTAGCTTAGCCCAAATTCCTTTCGAAATAAATATTTGCATTCGATTTCGTATCACTTTGAGAGTTGTAAAATTTTTCTTTTAAAGCAAAATTCTTATGCGAATTTTTTTTACCCTCATCTTTTCAAGTGGGGTAATCTTGACTCCTTTCTTCTTATTCTTAGTTTCGAGGACGAAACTTTCTTTTAGTGGGAAGGATTGTAACACCTGCTATTTTTCTAGCTTTTTTATTCTTTCCGTTATGACATCGTCATAACTCTATCACATTTCGGCCTCATATTTCATCATTTTACCAAGCTTTATTTTTAGTTTTAAGTTTAACGATATTTATTTTTAATGATAAAGATTTTAACTCTCTTAAATCCATTTATTTGGTTTTCTTCGTAAACTAATTAATTTTCCGTGAGGAATTCTATTTCTCTTTGAATTGACGTTTTAAGCTTGGATTTAAGTTATTCCTTTTCCTAAAATGTCTAAACCCATTTATATAATATTTCCAACTAAGAAATATTTTTTTTATTTACGAAAATTTAGCCTTTAATGATTTTATTACGAAGTTTCGTAAATAATTATTTTCTAACGCGAGGTTGACTCGAATTGCTTTGAAATACCTTTAACAATTTTACGATTTTCTTTTTATCAACTTACAAATTATTTTGGGACATTTTCTCACATTTTGGACCGTGACCCCCCTTGGCTCACCTCTTTTGTGGATTGTTTTAAATTTTGGCCATTTTATTTAAGGCCTATTGTTTGACTTTACCATTTTAATTTTACTAAGACATAGTTACAGTGTGTTTTAATCCCGACTCTACAGTGTTTCCGCCACTGTATCGCGTTAGATTTTCTAGGGGATTACATTAATCTAGAACAACATAAGTAAAATCTAGAGAAACTAACAATACCAAGATGATCTAAACAAGACAATAATGAGAAGACTAAATTAAATCTAAACTAGAGATTAGAGAGTGGAAAGAAATGTACCAACTATGAAGATCTAGAAGAAATATGAAGATTGCATAAATAAAGGTTGAATCTTTGATGGAGAGAATGAAGAACTTGTCACTAATTCTTCAATAAACCCAACAAATCTTCAAATAAAACTTGAATAATCTTCTACATACTTGAAATCTAGAGAATTGTTGATGGAAACTAAGTAGATCTACTACTAATTACTATATGTAAACTACTAGAATTATAAAGAATTACTACTAGATTGTTACTAATGGATGTGTAACTACACTAATGGAGGCCTCTACACTAATGATGGGATAATGCATGGTGTCTTGGGCAACAAATTAGGGTAACATATATATAGTAATTCTTAATGGGTCTCTTAACCTAAAGCCCAAATCCAACTTTTGTTTCATTAGTGAGACAATAATCCTTTGCATCTTCATAGGGCGAAGTTTCGCCCTGCGGCTTGATGGACTAATCCCACCGGGTGAAATTTTTGCCCGGTGAAATTTTCTTCAGTTTTTGCGATTTCCGGCACTATTCACCATCGGACGAAATTTCACCCGGTGGGGGAAATTTCGCCCGGTCAACTTCGCCCGGTGGGGAGGTCTCGGAAAATCTTCGGGGAGGCGCTTTACCGTCGGGTGAAATTTGGCCCGGTCATATTTCCTTCTCTTGTGCTCGTGGAAGCTCGATCGTGATTTCAGTGCCAAATCCTATCAAAATTGATAGAAAAACTACCAAAAACACGTAAAACGCACAAGAGGGACGCTAATGCGAGAAGTACTCAAAATATGGCAATATTCGCACTCTAAACTCGCAAAACGAGGGAAAAACGCTCTAAATGAGGGGAAAAACGGTCTAAATTTAGCACACAACAGTGTCATGCTGTTAAAATCGACATCTAAAACTCTAGCTATCATCGTTACAACACCACCGCAAGAAATCTTCTTGCGGTTGCCCTTCGCAACCTGGGCGAAATGAGTAGCTAGGGCCTCGGACATGTCGATCGATGGGCCTCTATTCAGAACCACGTCCTCTAACAGGTGCATAGATGTAGCACTACAATTATGGTGCGTATCATAGCTCGACAAAAATTAATTGGCTATGATACGCGCCAAATATTGGAGGATGGGGTTCCGAATGAAGAAAGAACGCATCTTCTCTCCCTTAGAAGTCCTTTGGCGGTCAATTTTAAACCAAAATCGATCGCGGACAAATTTTTCATCCCGAGTTTGCCCCGCCCTAGGCCTTCCAAGGATGGAAGAAGGTAAACCAAGCAATGCACCAAAATCTTTCAAAGAAAAGACATACAAAGTTTCTCGCAACTGAAATGTGACGGTGAGATCATCATCACCACCCAACTCAAAAGTTTCGAAAAACTCACAAGTCATTTTTTGAAAAGTTTCCTCCGTAGAGGTATAAAATTTAATCAGATCGAGATTTTTGCACATTGCTCGGACCTGCGGTTCAATACCCATGCGCTCAAGTACATCTCGAGCCGCCCAACGAGTTGGCTCGAGACGACAGACCCAAAATTTCTTAAACTTTTCAAGGTGGGCCTTTCTAGCAAAACAGACACCAGATTCAGAATGACGGAAATTACAATGAATGGAAGGGTAACGTACCTCTAGCGGAACAGGTTGTTAGCGCGGGACGGAGACTTGTGTTTGAACGGGCATCGGGACAGATTCATCCCGGACTTCGGTTGGCTCGTCGGATCGTGAAGAGGACGTCAAACCCGAATGACGATTGAGCATAGATGATAACCTTTTCCTTGCCATTTTCTTGACTCTCCTCATTCTTGATTAAATTGGGTGATTTGGTGATGGAGGTTAGGGTTTGGGGTTGTCGAAATTGGATGGATTTATCAAAAATAATTCCTAGAAGATGATAGGAATTCGGTAGGGATGAAGAATATGGGATTAGATTGGAATTTGGTGAAGAAATGGAAGGATTAGAGGTGATTTAGGGTGGTAGGATTTGGAGATTTTTGGGTTTTTTGGGTTTGTTTGAGGAGAGAGGGAGAGGACAAAGGTGAAATGATGAAAGGAAAGAGGGTTTGGTTGGGGTATAGGCAACGCGGGATGAAGTTTCACCCGGTGGTCACCATCGGGTGAAATTTCACCCGACGGTCTTCGGACCATTTCTCGTCATTGCGCGCAATTTCACCGTCGGACGAAATTTTGCCCGGTGAGATTCCACCGGGTGAAATTTCACCCAATGGAATTCCGTCAATTCCCAAGTCGCTAATGATTTTACCGTCGGGCGAAATTTCGCCCAGTGAGATTCCACCAGGTGAAATTTTACCCGACGGGTTTTCCATCAATTCATTAATTCCAGCAAAACTGCCATTGGGTGAAGTTTCACCCGACGGACTTCGGGCAACTATTCCACCGGGCGAAATTTCGCCCGGTGAGATCCTTCACTCCAAATAAGCCTTTTGCTGCGAAAGTGCTCTTTGACTTTGGTCCAAACCAACCTTAACTCTTCGACAAAACCAATCTTCTCAATCCATGTATTAGCTACACGGAGAAAAGCTCTCATAATCATTCATAGCATAACCCAACAACTCCAAAAGAAATATTCACAATTCCTGCAGATACCAAAAAAAAACAAGCTTCAAAAGAAAAATCCGAAAGCTATTGTTCAAGGAAAATAAAAGGAGATAAGAATATACAAATATTTACAAGGTGGTTATTATGAACACCACCAAACCGAATTGAATTGTTTGAGCTTAGTCGGGGTTGCTTGAGAAGCAACCCGGAGTACCACGTTTCTTGTTCTTGAAGATAACGCCACCAACCATATTTTCTCTTCTTGGCCTTGGAAAACCCATAAGCATATGTTCTCTTCTTGGCCTTGGCAAACCCATAAGGCGAGCTACCTCCGGTAGCATACCCCACATATTAATAACTTCTTCTTCGGGGGCTTGACCAAGTATAAGCAAAACGCCATCATCGTCATTATCATCATAGTGGACATCTTCTTCGGATGGTTCCTCGGTGGCATAGTCAAATGTCGGTGCAAAGTTCAATGGATTAGAAATTGGTACAGTGGAAGGATAAGGGACGAAATCAGAAATTGGTATGGTAATATGCGGGGAATTCAGGACCTGGCAGCTGCACTTCACCATGACACAAGATGGAAAACAAATGCTATGGTGCTGAGTGCTTTCTATTATAACGTATGGAGACAACGGAATAGTGCGTGGTACGAAGCAAGAATAATGAGACCTGAAGAAGTAACAAAAATATTGAAGAAGGAAATTACAACTAAAGTATTAGGAAAGACTACTCTGAACATGATCCATTGGACCTAACGATATGTCGGCCCTATGCATTGTATTTTTTTTGTGATGTTCCTGTTAGGAGTTAATATTCCTATGATGTAAATGATCTCATTGACTTTTTTTTGGCAATATACTCACATTTTACCAAAAAAAAAAGTTCAATGGATTAGAATTTGGGTAATTATCTTGTGCTAGAAACTTGTCATCGGTTGGTATTTTCACCGTATGGTCCCACAATTCCTTTCCGAAAGGGATATTTGGCAAGAAGGCGGGCAATACAAATTGAATGGTGCTATTACCAACATTGAAAGATAATTTTGCTTTTTTCACATCGATAATCACTCTGCCGGTTGCTAGGAAAGGTCGCCCTAATAAGATAGGATTGTGTTCTTCAATGGGCATGTCAAGAACCACGAAGTCAGTAGGTATGTGTAAAGGACCTACTGTAACACCCTCATTTACCCAGGAGCCTTATCAAGACATCCCAGAGTAAATAAAGGTGTTACCATCTCGGTTTCCCGAGGTAGCAGCTCATTACAATACAATATGGAATGCCAAACCGTTCACGAAATTTAAGCATTACAACTCATTAACTATTACGACTCTAGTTATACAGCGGAAGCTACACATTCTACAAAAAAAACGGGAATGCCTATACATTCACTCATGCTACATCTGGACTCATATGTCGCGTTCACCCCAATCCCGTACATGCATCCCATCATTCAACACATCACGAATACATAACCTGCATTATAAACTGCTCCCAATTGATCGAAAATATCAATGGATCATCACAGACACGTCAGACATACAAACTAGATCAGTTTACGATATCATTAAATAACATTAGTACAACCAACATCACAAACATCAGTATCAGTATCAGTATCATCATCATCATCATCCCTATTATCACTATCGGGACCGCAATCACGCCCCGTCAATCCGAGTGTGCACACCCCTCCTAGCCTCTCCTAAGAGGAAACATCAGGGAAGGTCCCAAGATCAACCGGGCCTAGCTAGTCCTTGCTAGCTTCTCTCAATAGGCACACAACCGCAATTTCAATTGGCACACAGCCGCAATCTCAATAGGCACACGACCAATCTCAATATCACCATTATACCATTACATATCATACAACATGCATACCTACAACGTAAACTGAGTAAGGAAAACCTTACCTAGTTAACAGGTCACCACCGCATCGGTAGAACAATTCACCACGGAGATTCTACGAAGTCCGATCATAATAAAGTATTATATATATAAATTAATATCGAACCTAACGTAATTAAATTATAAAAGAGACTGACCCGACCTAACTAAACTATAACAAAAAACCGATACCCTTCTAATTAAATTATACTCCTTAACAATATTACCAGTCCCACTAACCTAAACAATAACAAAAACAACACCCCGACATCGGCTCCCACTGCACACGTAACAACAACAACACTAAACCATTATAACGATAGACTTACCCAACACTACAATAGCATTACACAACGACCAACCATACCCGACTATCACACAAAAACCGACCACAACCAACATTTACACCGACATTAGTCAACCCTACACTTACAGTAACACTTTGACTTACCGCTAATCAACAACACAACAACCTCGTCCCCGAAACCCTTGCGACACGACAACACCACTACCCTTGCAACGATGCGATAACTTCTAATTTTGACACAATAGCCTCACGCACAACAAGACGATAATAACAACACAAGAACGGTCACAATATGACAATGTTAATGTTACGACAACATTAGTAACCACCCGACACCAACACAGCCCCGATCCCGATATTTGACATTAAATATTCACAAATCTTGTTACAAAACATAAAAGATGGTTTGGCATACCTAGGCCTTTAGGAGGCGCGTAAGATCGTCTAAATAGAGCAGAGAGGCCGGTTGCTAACTGTGGACATGACATAGGTCCACCCCGACGCGGAGTGGAGTCGAATTGAAATTTAAATCGAAGTGGAGTCGCCACCGAACTTTGTGGATTTTGGGCCCATTCGAACCCACTCTATATCTTGGTGGGCCATGCACAAAGTATGGCCCATTCAGATGTCAGAGTTTATTGGGTTCGTCCCTTTGCATTGCGATACCGATACCGACGTTATCGGATATCGTGTATTGAATGACTCTCGTGCGCCAACGTTTTCGGGCATCCGGAAACCGAGGTTCTGAGTAAGGGGTGAAGGTACGTGTTGGGAAGTTCACAAAGAACACCTAACCCCGCCCGCACTTAGCGGCCTCTATTAAGATATCGTTTGATGTTTTAATACGCGCGTTAGTAATATGATGAGATGATATGCAAACAATGTTTTGGCTAAACATGCGAAAATTTGAATAAGTTGCTAAGTCGATTTAATGCATATATATTAACGCCAAAGTTGTATTTAGCATGCGAGATTCGTTTTAGTACAATAAAACGAATAACGGAAATAAATCGAAAAGACATAAACAAACAAGTTAGTAACGGTGATAAAGATAATAACGGTTTGCAAATAATATAAAAATGCTATAGAATGATGTAAACGACACGATGCATGATTTTGGAAAGTAGTATGACACGTGTTGACCGAAGTAATAAAAATATTTTATAAGGCTCGAAATATGTTTAGGGCTCACGTTTTGACGTGATAAAGGCCACTCGACCGAGTCATTGTGGGACTCGACCGAGTGGTCTCAAAAAAAGTATTCTACCCAAAATTTGAGGGGGTACTCGACCGAGTCACTAAGAGACTCGACCGAGTAGGTCGCCACTCGATCGAGTCATTGAGAGACTTGACCGAGTGGTCCTCAAAAAGCCATTATGCCTCAGTTTTTGGGGTGTCACTCGATCGAGTAGGCTAGGCACTCGATCGAGTGTCCCCTGTACGAACTAGGGTTCGTTTCGCAATTCGTTATAGATTTCGAAATTGTTTTTAATTTTTGAAAATCGATAATTTCGTTGAATCGGGCAGAAATATGATATGATTTGTGCTCGATTCGGATTTTGATACTCGTCGTATCCGATATTTGATTATGGAATCAATATCGAATACTTAGAGCGAAATCTAGAGAAGATGTTGTAAGTCGTTTAAATTAAACTAGAACGAAATAGATTATCTCCGCGTTTATAGTGTCGTGATTAATTCTTTAGAATTATGTGACAACTATTTTAGCATCAACAAATTCGTGTTAGTTAAATTTATTGACTAATTCGTTTAGATACGATATCCGACTATTGAGTCGATATCGAATCCAAAGTACGACGCTTTAAACTTTATTAAAAAAATGATTCCCTCCGCATCTCGACATCGTAATAAATCCTTCCGGTATTTTGTGATGTCAGATCCGCATCAACGAGTCTCGGTTCATAAAAAAGGAATCGGATGCGTTTAAAGGGGAATATTGCGATCCCATCATGTCTTTGAGTGTTTAGGGCGGGGCTCCTCGAGAGGGCTCCACCACTGTTACAACTCGTAAAAGGGTTAGAAGGGTCTTATGCTAATATCGCCTTTAAACGTGCTCAACTCGAAATAATTTTAGAAATTTGATGAATATGCGATAATAATGATGATGACAAATTTTTTTTAAAAAAAAACTATTGTTTATGTTGACTCGCTTCAACAATCAAGCGTTCGGGGTGTCGGGATAAGTGACCGGCAACATCGGTTGCATCACCCTTGTATATTCGGATTTCCTTATCCCGTCGTTCTTTACGCTCGACACGAATTAGCGAGTAACTTAATGTCTTAATATTAGTAATGTTAGCGATATTAGAAAAAAAATGAAAAAAAGATGAGAAAGACGAGGAAGATTGACGCGAGAGAGGAAGAGAAGAAAAGGGAAGAAAGCGGGTTTGTTGCACCCTCAACCTACATGTTTTGTATTCTCGGACGGGACTCCTTTAATTTTGTCTTGAGCACAGAAGTGTCGAGGTTACGTAGATCGAGTTATAGTGGTTTAGGGTTCGAGGTTTCCTAGATGCTAGGGTTTAGGTTGAAGAAAGGTGATTAGGGTTCTTGAATGTGTAGAGTAGGGTTGTAAAAAAGTTTGTTAATTGTGCATGCAAAGGGAGGTATATATAGGAATGGTCCCCACCCTCGTCTAGGGTTACTCGACCGAGTATGTTGCTAACTCGGTCGAGTGGCCCAAAGCTGCCACACACGGGCCTGTTAAAGGCCCAATCGATCGAGTTGGCTGACACTCAATCGAGTGGGTCAGCTGGAGCGAAGAAGTCCGGACTTTTTGACCTCGGGTTGGATATTTTGTAGATCTTGTATTTGGGTTGGACTTTTGATACTTGCATGGCTACTTTGTGTCTCGGAAACGACTTTGACTGGGGTTTGACCCGGTCGCTAAAAGATGGTTTTATTTCCGGTGTCGGTTTTGACCCAAATTAGTCTTATTTGATTGGAAACGACCCGCTGGGCCAGAATTTGAGGTCAGTTTTGTGAGATTTGTACTCCGTAAAAAGCCCAAGCCAGAAACTAACGGATTCGAGCCCATATCTGAGCGCGTAGAAACACGTTTGCGTCCGATCATCATCGGGTATTTCTTGGAAACCGCTATAGACACCTAGCAGCCAAATGTGGGTGTCTACACTAACGACGACTGTAGCGGCTAAGTGGTGCTGCCAGAGTTCGAACGGAGTACAGATGGTGGAGATGGATGATATTGGTTAATGATGAGGAAGGGTGATGCGTGGATTTGAAACATGAACAAGGTAGGGTTTCGGTTTTGTAAAGTTATCGAAGGTTGAATAAAGGATCATGAATGGGGAAGGAGGTTACGTAAATGGCGGAGGCAAAGGGGAAAAACAAGAATGAGGGAGTGTGTGTACTATACACGTAAACTATATTAGATGGGATTTTAGGTTATACTAATTCGTCTTAGGTTTAGGCTTGTGCATTAAGGTTTAGGTATTATAATCAATCAATATATATTAATAAAGCAGGAACTTTTCGAGAGATTTGATTGGTCCAATTTTTTTAATATATTTTTAAAGTTAAATAAAGAATATAAAATTTTGTATATGAAACAAAATCCTACTCCACCTACGACTCAGTTTTTTTTTTTAAATTTAAATAAAGAATATAAGAATTTGTATAGAAAAAAAACAATCCTATTCCGTTTAAGACTTAAAAAATTATCACTATATAAACAAATAATTATCACCTTATAAGGCAACAAAAATTGGACAACGACAGCGTGAAACTCTTAGTCAGTTCTGTTTGATAATTGTTTTAATATTCATTTATTCACTCTACAAAATATAAAATTGAATTTTTGAATTTTTAAATAACTATTATCAATAATTATTATAGTTTTAATATATTTTTTAATTTAAATAAAGAATATATAGAAACTTGTGTAGGGAAAAAATAATCCTACAAAAGTAGGATGATGAGGTGATGAAATTTTATATGAATAAGAACAATAATTCGTTCTTAGATATCAACCAACAATATTTTGAATCTTAAAAAATTCTTAATATTATAAACTTAAATAAAATCACTCACATCAAAAGTTTATGATGAGGTGATGAAATTCTATATAAATAAGATTATAAACTTAAATAAAATCATCTCACATCGAAAGTTTATGATGAGGTGCTGAAATTTTTTATAAATAAAAGTAATCATTCATTCGTTCTTAGATATCAACCAACAATCTTTTGAGTCTTAGATAAAGCTCATAAGTTTTTATAAACTTAAGTAAAAAAAAATTATCGAAAAATTATAATAGGGTGATGATATTCTATATTAATCATGAGATTATATATAAAGAAGAGAAATCATTTGTTCTTATATATCAACAAACAATCTTTTAAGCAATGAGAATATAAATAAGAGAAATCATTTGTTCTTATATATCAACAAACAATCTTTTAAGCAAGATGATAAACTTAAGTAAAAAATACCCCGTATCACACAACGAAAAATTGTGATGAGATGATAAAATTATGATGCGGTGATGAAATTTTATATTATAAATAATAGCAATAATTCATTCTTAGATATCAATAAACAATCTTTTGAGTCTTAGAAAAAAAGCTTAGGAGCAATCATTTGTTCTTAGTTATCAACCAAAAATCTTTTGAGTCTTAGCAATTATTTACTCGAAAAAGTGATGAATCTATTATTACATATATAAAAAAATGGAAAATGATCTCATTTCGAAAAATTATAATGAAGTGATAATTAAATAAATAAATACTATTGTAAATTTTAAAAAGTAATCTTATATAAATAAGAGTAATCTTTCGTGTTTAGATATCAACAAAAGTATTTTAAATTTTAAAAAGTGCTCTAAAAGTACTCCCTCTAATTTTTTAATGATTGCCCCATTTGTGCAATATATGTGAAGAGTATTATATTGAACGAGGCAATCATTTAAAACTGGATGAGGAATAAACTTAAGTTAAATTGTCTCGCATTGAAGAATTATAATATCATCCATCCTTTGATATCAACAAAAAATATTTTTAAGTTTTAGAAAGAGACTCTTACGAATATAAACTTAAGTTAAATTGTCTAACATTGAAAAATTATACAAGTAATACAATGTGATAGAATTATATAATATATAAATAAGTGTAATCATTTGTTCTTAGATATTAACCAAAAATATTTTGAGTCTTAAAAAATCTTTAAAGACTATAAATTTAAGTAAAATTATCTTACATCAAAATATATTGAGGTCTCGTGATTGGATATTAACCAAAAATCTTTTGAATCATGATTTAAAAAAATAAATTAAGACTATAAACCAAAAATCTTTTAATTCTTAAGAAATTCTAAAAATATAATTTTTTAAAAATAATTAATAATAAAAATAAAAATTATATCATCATCCCAATACAAGTAGATATATTTTATTTTCCTGTTATTATTATAAATAGGAGTAATCGTCGTTCGTACTTAGATATCAACCAAAAATTTAAGAAAATAAGATTATCAGTCACATAGCAATATAGTATGGTCCTAAGACTCTAATGTGGTGAGTATCTACAATTATAAATATGAAGCGCTAATAATTATGCATCATTACTTTAACCGACAACATTCATTATTATAACTTGTGCGCCGATGATGACAAATTTGTTTTTTATCACATGTTTCATCGTTGTTGACTGTAATATGTTCATATTTTACCCAATGAATATTTATATCTACGTATATTTATGTGCAAGTCACTTTAATTAGTCTTTCATTCTAACTAAAATAATCTAATTTGGTCTCCTTATCAACGTCATTAACAAGCGGCCCGTGCATCGCACGGGCTTTCCAACTAGTATGATAATATATTATAATAATATACTAAACTACTTAGTAGTTATAATATGCTAAGGAAAAGAGTATAATATAAGAATGAGGTATTATGGAAAATGATAAAGCTCATATTACGAATGACTTCAATTATTAGGTTATATTATACGGGATTGGAATTGGGTTAATGAAACGGCTAGCTAAATGAATTAACCCATTATATATATTCTACCATCCGATTAAGAGACATGAACCAACATAAAATACGAGTATTAAAGTCTGGCCTGACTTTACTCCGCTTGACCTCTATATGAAATTACGGGTATTACAATCTACCTTCCTTATAAGAACTTCGTCCCGAAGTTCAGGATCCAAGCAATAAGAATACGTCATGACTAACTGACACCACGTACGCTTTACACTGTTCGACTACATCACCTGGCTCATCACATGACTACTATTAGACACATACTATTGACTCACAATATAGACACACTTAAGTTTAACGACGATCATTTCAACTTATTGCGTGGCCATCACCTCCTTGCTCCATTATCCAAGGTGCGAGGAAAAAAAATTCGGCGTAGTTGGCACTCGGTAGCACCTTCAAGCTTGATACCAATAAGACTTTCCTTGAAAAGACAAACATGTTCTATCACATCTTCATCTGGCAATCCTCGAAAAGTATGATGTTGGATTAGATTGATGATGGACGGCTTGAGCTCAAAACTCTCTGGGATGGCCCCGATGAAGACGGGAGAAGAAATTACTTCACTGGATGGTTGAGAATGGGACCCAAGTGTAGCCATACTTGAATCCTTGGATGTTGGTTGTGCAAAGACGAGGTGTTGAGGAATGAAGAAATTGGTGGAAGATTACAATATCAAGTTGATGCTTCGGTCCACAATATTTTCAAATGACTTGTTCTCTGAATGGGGATCAAGCAACCTAAATCAAAAAGTATTCCTGGCAAAAACTTAACAAACGATGAGCCTCCTAACACCTAATGGCACTAGGGTAGGAGGAAGGAAAAACAATTAACCAAACAACAAACTAAAACTAAATCAACTAATCACCGTCCCCGGCAACGGCGCCATTTTGATGCGCGTCAGATTGTCGCCTATCTAACACAGTCAAACAATATTTATAAACTCCAACTAACTACTACGTAGTAGCGGCAAGTCGGGATCGATCCACAGGGACGGTCGAGGGTAGTCGGTCAAGTCTAAGTCTGAGAGTGATTGGGGTCGAGAAGGGGGGTTGGTTTTGGATGAGAGGAGCTAAACTAACTAGACGAGATAAGGAACTAGAGCGAGAAACAATTAATGGGAAAGGCGTTAGGGAGAGTCGGGGAGTCGGAGATTAAGATAAGGATGTGACATCGCAAGAATTATCACAAGATGTATAAGGGAGGTGCCACCTGTCGGTTTTCCTACCAACCAAGCCTAAACCCGCTTTCGCGACGAATAAACTAAAGTTTCAAGACGAAATTACCCAAACCCCGAGTTTTTCCATATTGGTTCGGGTGAGTCAAGTCAACCTAGGTGATCAAGCTAAGTCAATCAAGACACAACAATCCCAATCAAGACAAATCACCCTCAAATGCAACAATCTCACAAAAAAAAAACCTTTATCTAGAATTCCTCCTCCCCTAGCCCCCTAACTAAAATCTACTCACTACCCATAGAAAACACAATAAAACTAACATTAAGGAGACTAGGAGAAAGACTAAACATGCTCAAACTAGAGGAGAAATAATTAATCTAAGACAATAAAGGAAACTACACTAACAAACAACAATAAAGAGGAAAATAAACAAACACACAAACTATGGAGAAACAAACAAAGGAGAGAGAAAAACAAACAAACAACACTAACATAAAAATGACAAGACAAACAATGGATTGATAAGAAACTAAAAACAAAACTAATTAATGGAGAGATGGGGAGGAAAGAAACTACCAACAATGGAGAAAACTAAAGGAGGAAGATGAAAATTAAAATAAAGCTTGAATCTTGGAGGAGAAAATACATGAACTTTGTCACCAATTCTTGCAAAACTCTTCAATCTTCATAATAAAACTCAAATCTTCAACTAAAGATGGAAGCTTGATTACAAATTATAGAGTAGACTTAATCTAAAACTAAGGAAACTTAGTAAATCTATGGAGTTTTTCTATGTGAATTACCACTACTACTACTACTACTATGGAGATCCACTACACTACTCTACCCTAAAGAGGCTCACTTAAGACACACTTTGAAATAAAACCCTAGGTTTTCTATATATATATACTAACCCTTAATGGGTCACACAATCTTAAGGCCCATAATCCAATTCCTCTTCCTTAAGCTAGACTTTCACCTTATGCATCTTCATAGGGTGAAACTTCACCCTGCGATTGACGAGCTAACACCACCGGGTGAAACTTCACCCGGTGAAACTTTTTCCAGTTTGCAATTTTGGCGCTCCTTTTCCGTCGGGCTAAATTTCATCCGGTTGGCGAAATTTCGCCCGATCATTTCGCCCGGTAGTGAGTGTCCAAGAAAATCTTCGGGGATGGAAAATGTCGTCGGGCGAAACTTCGCCCGGTGGTAACTCATCGAGTGAAACCTCACCCGGTGATCTTCCGCCTCTTTTCCGATCTCTTTCTTTGTCGATCGATTGGATTACTTGAACTTTTAGTCGTGTGCTTTGCTCTTCAGACTGTATCTCTCTCTTTCCTGCTCATAGAAGCTCGGACACGTTTTCGATCGAAAATCCTATCAAAATAGACAGATAACTACCAAAAACACGTAAAATGCAAAAGAGAGACACTAATGCGAGAATTACTCAAAATACGGCGATAATCGCGCTCAAGTCTCACAAAACGGAGGAAAAACGGGTCTAAATGGGAGGAAAACCGGTCCAAATTTGACACACAACAATGTCCTTCACTGTTTGGGCCCCGGTTCTTAAAACCGAATTAAACCTCATTTGGACCAGCCCTGGTCGACAGAGACAATAACATTGTCAATAAAATGTAGCTGATGTAATTTTTCTTTTGGATGGACTTTATGATATATTTATGTGTTTTGAGAAACAACTTCATGACATTCTGATTAGGGGCACTCCACCCCTCTCCTCGCTGTCTGGGATAGAGAGGGGTTGAGCTTCCCTTATACCAACTGACCCTTCGCTGTCCCGGATAGCGAGGGGTTGCTGACTACGAACAAAAACTCACAAGTGACGTGGACTCCATATTTGTAATAAGTTTAATTTCAACTTCATATTTGTAATTAAGTTACGTTTGAGCCCCATTTAAGAAAATGATCTCAAAGAAACGCTAGACAAGTTAAAATTATATCAAATCAGATCAAATAATCGAAGTCAAAATTTTGATCAAATATCAAATCAAATACTCCATAATAATTTTTGATATTCGACCAAATCAAATACTCGGTTACAGTCCTACATGGTACCATTGGAGAAGTACACTTAATTGGTCAATATTTAAACTTTTCATTATTATTTCTCACCCGTTCTATATCTCTACTGTTCACTAACATCCATGAAGATAAAACGTGGATCATTTATCGTAAAAGATCAGTCACTCAAGTTGATATTTTCAAATAAAAGAGATTGTCAGTGTCAGCATGCCACTGTTAAAAGCAACAGTATATGAACGAAAACAAGTTGACATGACTCTGAGAACTTGCGTAACATGTTTATTAATGTTTTAGTCATATGTGTAAGAGCAAAGTGGGGTCGTGAGTGGCTACTCACCAACCCAAATAATTGAAATTTTTGTACGTAAGCCACTATTATCTACTCCCTCTCTTCCTACTCAAGAAGTACTCATTGTCACTTTTCTTTTTTAAGTATTCTATTGAATTACTCCCTCCGGATTTTTTTTATTGTCTCAAAAGTTTTTGGGTAGAAAATAAGGAAAATAAAATGAGTGACTCAAAAAAGAAAGAGGAAGAGAGAGAAATGGGAGAGTAATTGTGAACCACATATTAATGACCTAAAAAGAAAAGTGTAACAAAAATCAAACTCAGTACAAAAAGAAAAGTGAGATAATAATAGGAACTCGGAGGGAGTATTATGTTTATATGTTAAATATCTTTTTGTTTGTGTTGCATATTTTAATTTAGTTGTGAGATTCATCATTCTCACTGACAATTTTATTATTCGTACAATCTTATTATTCGTACAAAAAATAAATGTTGCAAATTGTAAGAATTGAAGGAAGTAATGAAATTGCACTTTTATTAAAAAATACTTTGTACTATACTACCAAGCAACTTTGGATAAAAATAATTCTCTTAAAAACATGCATGCATGAATTAATATAACATTCTTCCTTTTTTTATAGATGTAATGCACCTAGAACATTTTTCACGAATTATGTAAGTATCGTAATATAAGTATTGTATGAAAGTAGTTATTCCTGGTTGTTTTCCTAATATAATTGAATCCTCCATGTATTAAGAGGATAACACATAGAGCTGACAAAAGCTGATCCAATCCGTAAAATTGATGCGACCCACTCAAAACCAGACCCGATAGAACCCGAACTTTTGATTAACCGAAATCGACCTGACTCAACCCAATGACAAGCCGATAACCGATACAACCCGAAATACTATGAACTGAACCCGACTTGACCCGAAGGTCAACCGCGAACCCGATAGGACCCGAAAGGACATGACCCGAACTGACTTGCGACCCGACTTGAGTTGACCCGTAACCCGTTTCAACCTGACCCAACCCGACCCGAGAAGTCATAAATTCATCGCTCGATTCAACCTGAACTGACCTAAAATACATAATTTGTAAGCGAATTGACAACATATTTCAACATAATTAGTTAGTAATGCATTGTTATTAGGATTAAGATTGTACTTCCTCCGTTCTATTTCATTCTTTGCATTTGTTTTTGAGCACTATTCATAAGTGAGTGAAATCGTCAATGTAACTTTTAATATACTATAAGATAAGTATAATATAGTCATGTGGATCTTGTTTAAATTGTCTAATCGAGTATGTTATAAATATCAATTTTTTATAATTTTTAAAAATACGTAACTAAAATATAGACAAAAGAAAACATACATTGGCAATTGAGAAAAAAAAAAATGAAAGTAATTAAATAGAACCGAGGGAGTAGTACGATACTTCCTCGTTCCAATGAAATCTTTGTTTATTTCATATTAGACGTCTAAATGAATTCTTTGTCTTTCCATTTTAGGAATGTTTTTATATATAATTTGACTCTTCACATGAATTTGTCTTCACATGTCATCTCATCATTGGAACTCTTCCCCTTTGTGCCAAAAACAAAGGCAAAGAATTTATCGGAACGGAGGGAGTATAAGAGTAATAATTATAATTACAACTTAGGTATAAACGTATAATCGATGAGATTGGATATCTACTAATAACTAAACGTGCAATTCTAATCGACTTCCCTAATATCCTATCAAATTCTCTCGCTTTAATCCAATCTAATGGCTATATTTGACTTTACACGATGTCCAAGAGGACCAAAATGCTATTTGGATTTTACAATCGAATTCATTATTTTGCAAAGTTGGTTTCAAATAGTGCATGTATGTATGTAATGTACACATTGATGGACTTCGAACACTTTTATGTTATCCGGATAATATTTTTTTTTATTTTGAGTTTATTTATCTAAAATTCGAAATAAAAAGTTAATAACGACTTGATTTGAATCAACACATTGACCTTATTCGTTATTTGTGCCCGAATTGTTATCTGACCGGAATGACACGATTTATTGTCTTGCCTTAACCGACCCGATTAAATGGTTGACCCGAATTGACCCAATTATTTTTAAAACTAGACCCGAAAATAAACTAAAGTGACTCAACTGACCCATGGAAGACCCGATGATTGGACCCGATTAGATAACTGATCCGAACCAGAACCGACCATTGACCCGATATAACCCGATTTATTAGATAACCGACCCGAACCAGAACCGACCAGTTACGTTTTTTTAACCCGACTAAACCCGACCCGTAAGCGACCAGACTCGAGCCCGATCCGATCTGTCTAAGTATACTGACCCGTTCAAACCGAACCTGAGATAACCCGACCCATCTTAACCCGACCCATAACCGACCTGGGTGACCAGCTTGCCACCTCTAATAACACATGTAGAGCTGGCAAAAGCTAACCCGACCCGACTTGCCCGAAACCCGATCCGTTAGAACCCGAAAATGTAATCACCCGAAACCGACCTGACCCAACCCGCTTCAGACCTGAGACCCAATACAACCTGATAACTAGTGACCCGAACCCGGCCCGATTTGAACTCGAACAGATAAGATTGATGACCAGAAAACTACTAATCTCTTAGATTGATCCAAATAAAAGTGACTTAATCTTTAACTTCATATGTTAGACTTAATGACAAAGTAATTAAACAAAATAATACAGAGTAGTAAAAAAACAAAACTTATTAAGAAAATCTCGAAAAATAACTAGACTTGATAAAGACCCTATCCAAACCCGACCTGACCCGTGTTGGTAGTTTTAATACCTCGCAAGCGCACGATATAATCATAGCACAATAGAGGGTCGATCCCACGAGGAGCAAAGTGATGCCTAGTCGTGTTTACCCTAAATATTTATCTAAGTCGAATAAAGGTAGGGATGGAGAACTATAGCTACGAAAAAGAACGAAAAACTAAATAGAGAATTAAAACTAAAAGAAAATAGAAAACTAAAGATAAAAACAAACGAAAGCTACAAATGACGGTTACTCGAATAGAGAAAAGCCTAGGGTCCGACTTAACCTCCGACATACCATAATCGTGAATAGAGAATACCGAACATCGGATTGCTATGGACGATAGGAAGAGTGGAATGCCTCTAAGGGTCGGCTACCTCCCTCCCGGGTTTGTAATCCGACTAAGCTAAAACCGATCACCTCCCTCCCTGGTTCGTGAGTCAATTCATTAGGTCTGTGTCTAATCCTGATCCTTTTTCCCTTCTTTCCCAAGGCAAAGAGTCCAAACCGAAAGTTGGGGTACCCTATCAAATTTCCACTCCTGTGTTCAACTAAGTGAGGTAAGGAGAGCCCAAGGGCGAGGTTTACTACCTAGATGAGACCTAACCGACTCCCGCCGGTGGACAAGGGTCAAGGGTTCAAACACAACCCACAAGACAAGTTAATCCACAAGGCCCAAACTAATCAATTCTCATCAATCCCTAACAATCCAACAATGGTATTCAAACACGCAATTTAGGTATATAGGTGCCAAATCGTACCCTAGAGGGGGATTACTCACTAATCATGGCTACACTAGTAAAATTAAGAGTAAGGTGGAATCTTTAACTATGAACATTCTTGTAAGTTGAATTTTACTACTAATCATGCAAAAGTGGTCAAATTGGGGAATTCTAATTGGATGAACAGAGTAAAAAGGAAATACGCATAAAGAAGAAAACTAAATCAATGAAAAATTAGAATAACAAACAAAGATGAAGATGAACTAAGAAAATGAAGAAATAACACAGAGAAATTAAATTAAAGGAAGAAATGAAGATTACCCACTTATTAAGGAGAATGGAGAAAAAAAGAAAAAAAATAGTAGTAGTAGTAGTATTAGTAGTAGTAGTAGTAGTAGTAATAATAATAATAATCGTCAGTTTTGATGGTCATTATACCGCCGCTGTCCGGGTGTTTTCTTCGTCCGATATATATTTCACGAAGGTTGCTGCTTCCGTAGAATCAGTTTTCTCCTTAACTTTGCGCCAGGTTGCTTTGTGGAAGTCTCTACAGGGAGTTCATACGTCTGATTGGCTGCGTGCGGTTCCTATTGCCGGTTTAGGGAAAACCATGAATAGGAGGACTTATCGTTCTCTGCTTAGTTACCGGTTAGGTGTTCCTTTGTTCTCGACGCCTACGCCTTGCCCTGCCTGTGCTCGGGTTTTTTGATGGCGACATCTTTGGGGATCATGTCGTGTTGTGCGCTAGTACCGTTGGCATTAAGCATCAGCATAACCTCGTTCGCGATACCCTTTTGGATGTCTGCTTCCGGTCTGATATTTCAGCCGGTAAGGAGGTAGATGTCGGTTTGATGGATGAGCACGACAAGCCCCTACGCCCAGCGGATTTGCTTCTTTATTCCAGGGATAGGGGACGAGATGTCTGTGTTGATCTGACGAGATCTTCCCCCCTGACTTAGTCTAATATGTCTTATTTTCTGTCTGGTCGCGTGGTTGCTGAAGCTGCTCAACGTAAATGCGCCAAGTATCGAGAATTGTGCACACGGATTGGTTATGGGTTCCTACCTTTCTCTTCATTAGGGGAGCTTGACTCAGACGCTGTTACGTTGCTCAAGCAAATTCAAAAGTTTTCTATCTCTCAGGATCCTGGGGCTCGCGCAGCTACTTTCATTTTTACTAGGATTAGGTTTTCTAGTTGCTAAGAGAGTGGGGGCCCAGATTGTATCTCGGCTACCCACTTACTTCTTGTAATTAATTTTTTTTTCATCTTAATACAAGTTCCATTTATAATTAAAAAAAATTAATAATTATAATAATAAAAGCTTCAATCTTTGAAGAAGAAGATAAAGATCTTCAAGATCGAAAATACACTTCTCTCACTAGAAAACCCAATAAATTCAAAATGTAGATCTAGAAATGATTAAAGCTTGGGAGGCAAAGTGAGAATTAGATTATTTATATATCGTAATTAGGTTACACAAAAACTGGGTCGAAAAATGGAGGAAATAGAAATCTGGAGTTGCGCACGGCCACCGCGTTATGCACATTGGGTTGCGCACGGTCAGACGCTGCATGAAGAAATTACACACAGTCTGACGTGCGTAACCCACTTCCTCTATATTTTCTTGTTTTCGACTCTCCAATGTGCTTGCTCGGGTTCGAACTCGGTCCATGTGTTCCCTTTTGCTCGGGCTCGCTCGGGTTTCACCGCTTTCGACACGGGAACGCCTGAAAACCAAAGGAAAACACAGAAACTCGTGTAACACTAAAGATAGACGACAAAAGCTAAAATGCCTAAGAAAAGGCGGTAAATCGGGGCTAAGTAAATGTCTAGAAGGCGTTGAAACGCGGTAAATAACGGAGTTATCAACCCGCAAGATCAACTGACCCAAAATGACCTGACCCAATAGCGACTCGACCCGAAAGAAATGTTGACCCAGTACGACCCGAACCCTATATGATCCGACCCGAGTGACCCGATTGCCACGTCTAAACATATGCTCATGTGATCCTCCCATAAGTTTTTTCCCTACAAAAGTCAAAACACAATTTCTATAAAGAAACAAAGCAATAAAAATACAATCAGAAGACTTTTTTTTTCAATAAATACAATCGAATTAAAGTGTTGACGTAAACCAATATAAAATATTTGATGGAAAATCCAATACACAGTAATAAAACTCTTTCAAAAAATTTAATATATAGATAAAATATTTTTTTTATCTAATACTCCTTAATATTTGGAGTGTAGATATTATGTTATCTACTACAGGGTAATTTGTTAACAAAATTTCTAATGATGATCAGAATATATAAGCGAATGTATTTTGATTCATGACTATTGGTTTTTGTTTTGGTAAAAATTTACCGGGTCTACGATTTAAGTTGCGGGTCAAAGCGATCGTCCTATAACTACGGGTTGGTGAAATCGAGACAAAAATAGAGAACGAGGAACAACGAAAGGAAATAACGACACACAAAGTTTGGTGACGCGGAAACCCGATGTGGGAAAAACCGCGGGGGGAGTCGGAATCTCACCAAAGTTTTACTATGAATGGAGGAATAATGAGGAAAGGAATACAAATATAAATGATAATTTATCTATAGATGATTGCTAGAGTTTTGGTGTTGTGTGTGTTGGAGTCCGTGTGCTGGGGATGCCCTCTTCCTTCTTCCTCCTCCTCCTTTTATATGTGGCCTCCCTCCTTAGGATTCCCCTCTTTATTGCTCTTTAATGTGGAGCCATAATTGCTCTTCAATGCTCCAGGACCGTTATGGCAGTTACGGTCAAATCCTCAATCTTCTCTTTTATTGCTTAAGATCTTGGTATTTAATCCTCCCTTAGCCGTTGCATCCTCCTCAGCAGTTATATTCTTCTCCTCATTTATCTCCTGGTCTTCAGGAGGGTTTCCTCCTCTGTAGGTGCAACAACTGTTGCTTCCTCCTCTTTATATGGGCTGAGTCCCTTTTCTTGTTCGTTGGGCCTGTTTGATTTAAGTGGCCCATGGTTTGTTTACTCTTATGTTTTGTTCAACCCGTCATCTTATATTACCCCGGGTTTGCTTGACTTGACGGTCTTTGACTATTTTTGACTTCCATCTTTTAATCTTCGACTTTGACTTTTCATCCGTGAACCGTGGACCCTTACGTTGTTGACTTTTGACTTCTGATCTTTTGACCGTCCACTCGTATTTTGCCACGTGGTATTCCGAAGGTGCAAATTTTTGGCCCGAACAAATGCCCCCAAATTTCCGACTAAGCTCATCTTAGGCGGGAATTTCCGTTTGCCTCCATTGTAGGCAGTCGGCTCTGCTTCTGCTGGCCTTAGCTTGCTGGTTCTAGAAGAAGGCGTGATCTGTCCCCTCTCTTAGAAATTACTCCTGCAGAGAGTGGACCTCTGGTGGCAGACCTTTCTAAGTCTACCTCTTATTCTGCCCCCAGATCCGTTGATGAGGTTTCTGCTGAAGTGGCGCTCAAATTTCCTGAAGGCTTTGGTAAGTCTGCAGAGGATATGACTTTCCTGGATCATATGCTACTTCCTGGTCCCAGGTCTGTACTAGAAGAAGGTTCTCTGAAGGAGTTGGACTTGGTTCGCAGATTGTTGGCGGAGGAATCTGGTTGTAGAGAAGAAGTGACTGGATGAGGAATTTCCTGTGGCGCCTGACCTGGATGCTCTTTCTGATGTGGAGGCGGAGGATCTGATGAAGTCCGCTGATTTCTCATTGCTGATCAGGAGGCTGATGGGCAAGAGAGCGTGGACCAGCAGGATGTCTTGATGACCCTGGGGGAGATTATGTTGTTGTTCATCAGAGACCCAGGTTTCTGCAGGAGAACCTGCTATAGTTCCGCCTCCACCAGAGGAGAATGTCCAGTCTGTGGACCAAGTTATGCTGGAGTGATGTTACTCCTCCTTTGTTTTCGGCTTGTGAATCCTGCATGGCATGAACTTCCGATTTGTTAGTGTTTGCAAAAAATTCTGTAATGACTTCGCCTTTGCTCAGGGGAGCGACGTGTGTTAGTATTTTGTGGCACTTCGTGCCTTAGCAGAAGGTCGTAAATGTTTGCTTTGGATCGTGATTGTTTGCGTCTGATTGTAATCGTTTGTTGTAGTTTTGTCTAACTACCTTCTGTTGTATGCATGCCTTATGTTTGTATGGTCGACCTTTGATATAGTGGTGGCCTGGGGTTTAGTTCGCCCACTCAGTCGGAGGTGCCACGCTTTGCGTGGGTGCTAAGTGGCGCAGGAGACTGTAATGTCCCGGTTGTAGGCACTTAGTCACAGACGCACGCCCTCTGTAGAAATTGTACACTCCATCAGATTAGTCACCAGCACTCAGTTTGAGAAAACTGACAAAAATTTGGCAAAGATAGGGAACACAATATTTGAAGACATATGTGGAAGCAAAAAATCGAATTTCGAAAATATATGGAGAGAGAAAATTAAATTTCGAAAATGTACGCAATAAGAAAATCAAACCTTAATGCCAAAGAAAATTGAATTTTGACGACACACGTAAAAAGGAAATCAAAATTTTATCTGATTTAAATATGCGGGAAAAAATTTGAATTTTGCTAAAAGATGGAAAAGAAAACAAAAGAATGATAGGAAAATTTAAATACGTGTTTGCGAGGTTTGAAAAGATTAAACCTGGGTTCTGGTGGAGGTGCACCTGGCAGAATAGATGCCACGTTTCTGGCGGCTGTAGCCCATGTTTCTGGCGGCAGTGGCCCACATTGCTGGCGGCTGTGGCCCACTTAGAAGAAGTATTTCTTTAGGTGTACGATGTTCCATGGCTTTTGGATGATCTTCCCCTCCATGATCATAAGTCGGTAGGCTCCGTTCCCAACTACTTTCTCCACTTGATAGGGTCCTTCCCAATTGTAGGCAAATTTTCCTGCTCGTTGATTCCTGGTGTTCTGGAAGACTTTTCTGAGGACTAGGTCTCCTTCCTGCAGGATTCTGACTCTGACATTCTTGTTGTAACTTCTGGCGACAGTTTGTCTGTAGGAGGCCATCCTTATTTGAGCATCGGTTCTGAGCTCATCTATAGTATCCAAGCTGCTTGCCATCTCTACCTGGTTCCTACCCTCGGTTATGCATCCGTATCTATGAGTAGGCACTCTCACCTCTGAAGGGATGACCGCCTCAGCACCAAAGACCAAACTGAAAGGTGTCTGTCCTGTAGCCACCTTGGGTGTAGTTCTGTCAGACCACAGCACCAAGGGGAGTTCTTCTGCCCATCTGCCCCCTGCCTCATCCAGCTTTCTCTTCAGGTTGTCTATCACAATTTTGTTGCTAGACTTCGCCTGACCATTAGACTGAGGGTTTCTGGGGGTAGACTTGCTTAGTGTGATGTTCCACCTGGCGCAGTAGGCCTCCATCTTGTTGCCAATGAAATGGGATCCGTTGTCGCAGATGATCTCTGAAGGAATGCCAAACCTGCAGATAATGTTACGTTTTATGAAGGATATAACCTGCTTCTCAGTCACCTGAGGGAATGCTTCTGCTTCTATCCACTTGGAGAAGTAGTCAGTCATGGCCAACATAAAAACCTTGTTTCCTGGGGCTCTTGGTAACTTGCCAACAATATCCATCCCCCACTTCATGAAGAGCCAGGGAGAAATTACGGGGTGCAACGGCTCTGCTGGCTGGTGATTGACCGGTGCGTGTCTCTAGCAGGCGTCACATTTCTTAACATATTCCTTCGCGTCTCCGCGCATTGTCGGCCAGTAGTAACCTTAGCGGAGTGCTTTGTTGGATAGACTCTTGCCCCCTGCATGATTTCCACACTCACCACTGTGGAGGTCATGCATAACCACCTCTGCCTCCTGCTGACTTAGGCACCTCAAGTATGGTCCAGCAGCTGATCTTTTGAACATGACACCATCAATGAGGGTGTATCTGGATGCTTTCATTCTAAAACTCCGGGCTTCCCTCTTGTCTGCTGGCAGTATATCGTTTTGCAGCCATTCTTGATAGGGTTTCCTCCAGTCCGGGATTCTTTCTTGCTCTGCTGAGGTGCTGCAGACTCCTGCCTCCTGCAGCCACTGCAATCCCTGGTCTGGTGAATTGTCCTCCTGCCTCAGCATCTGGTGTTCCTGTGTGCCTGTCCAAACTGCTGGCTCCAGTACATGGACAATGGGTATGGTGGAAACTACGCCTGGTTTGAAGGTTGCCCCCATGGTGGCTAGGGCGTCTGCTTCCACGTTCTGGTCCTTAGGGACTTGGTTGATTGAGAAGGCTACGAACCTGAGGGAGAGTTCATTTGCCACTTCAAGGTAAGACACCATCTTGGAGTCCTTGGCTGCATACGAACCATTCATGTGATTGACTATTAGCTGGGAATCGCTGTAAGCCTCTAGGCGCTTGATTTTGAGGTCTAGAGCCAGCTGGAGACCCAAGATTAGAGCTTCATATTCTGCCTCGTTGTTTGTTGTTCGGAACTCGCACCGTACTGCTTGGACTATGAGATCCCCCTGAGGAGACTTCAGAACTAATCCTGCTCCAGATCCTCGCATGTTGGAGGCGCCATCTACATTTAGCTTCCACACCTGTTCGCCTTTGTCCTCCTCAAGGAGGAGGATGTCTTTCTCTGCCTGTGTCTGCAGTGCTGGGCTGAAGTCGGATACGAAGTCTGCTAACGCCTGGGATTTTATCGCTGTTCTGGGGACAAATTTCAGGTCGAAGCCGCTCAAGTGTATAGACCACTTGGCCATTCTCCCTGATAACTCAGGTTTTCTCATAATAGTTTTTAGTGGATAATTTGTTACTACGGAAATAGCATGCGATTCAAAATAAGGTCGAAGTTTGTAAGATGCTGTAACAAGTGCAAGTACGAGTTTCTCACGGGATGTGTACCTGGTCTCTACAGGGAGCAGAGACTTACTAATATAATATACTGGGCATTGTGCTCCTTCGTGCTCACGTACTAATACCGCGCTGACTGCTACCTCGGTTACTGATAAATACAGGAAGAGTGGTTCTCCAGGTTCTGGTTTTGACAGCAGAGGTGGAGTGCTGAGGTAGTGCTTCAGGTCGCTGAACGCTTTCTCGTGCTCTGCTGTCCAATCAAACCTTTGGGCCTTCTTCAGGATATCATAGAACAGCCGACATCTATCTGAAGACCTGGAGATAAATCTGCTCAGAGCAGCAATTCTTCCAGTCAGCCTTTGCACGTCTCTTGGCTTCTGTGGGGATTCCAGCTGGAGGATGGCCTTGATCTGCTCTGTGCTAGCTTCAATTCCCCTCTGGGTCACCATGTACCCCAGAAACTTCCCACATGACACTCCAAATGTGCACTTTGAAGGATTTAACTTCATCTTGTATTCCCTCAAGGTGTTGAAGGTATCCTCCAAGTGTGTTGTATGTTGCGAAGCTTGCTTTGACTTGACGACCATGTCGTCAATATATACCTCCATAGTGTCCCCAATCTGTCTCCTGAACATCTTGTTGACTAGTCTCTGGTAGGTGGAACCTGCATTCTTCAGACCAAAAGGCATTACATTGTAACAATATATACCTCTCTCAGACCTGAAGGTTGTCTTCTCCTGATCTGCTGGATGCATCTTGATCTGGTTGTACCCACTCCATGCATCAAGAAAGGTTAGCATCTCGTGGCCTGCTGTAGCATCTACCATTGCATCTATATGTGGTAGGGGGAATGGATCTTTCGGGCATGCTCTGTTTAAGTCGGTGAAATCAACACACACCCTCCACTTGCCATTCTTCTTTGGGACCACCACCACGTTAGATAACCACTCTGGGTACTTCACCTCCCTGATTTTTCCAGCAGCCAGCAGACTGTCCACCTCCTGATTTATGACTTGATTTCTCTCTGGAGCAAACTTCCTTCTCTTCTGCTGGACTGGTTTGTAGCTTGGGTCCACGCTTAGCCTGTGAGTGATAACGCTCGGATCTATACCTACCATATCATCATGCGACCAAGCAAAACAATCCATGTTAGTTTTTAATAATTCAATGAGGTTTTGGCGGATATTACCTGTGCATTCTGATCCGATTAACACTTTTCGCTCTGGATGTTGCTTGTCCAAGTTGACTTCATCCAACTCCGCCTGAGGTGGCTCTACGTACTCCTGCAGAGGCAGATGAAGGCTCTGTAATTGCTATGCTGGGGGGCTCGCCGTCTTCTTAAGAGCTACCCTGTAGCAATCTTTGGCCTCTCCTTGGTCTCCGTTGATCTTTTGCACTCCCTAGGGTGTAGGGAACTTCAGGCACTGGTGGTAGGTGGAGGTGATTGCCTTCATCTCATGAATCCAAGGCCTTCCTAGAATCACGTTGTAGGTGGAGGATCCATCAATGACTAGGTACCGTACTTGCTTGTTCACTCCTCCGGCATAGGTAGGAATGGTGATCTCTCCCAGAGAATGCTTGGTCTCACCACTAAAACCCACTAAGGGAACCGCCTTCCTCGTTAGATCTTTCTCGCTAAACCCCATGTTCTGGAGAGTTTCCAGCATGATGAGGTTGACTGAACTCCCAGTGTCCACCAAAATCTTCTTCACGGTACAATTCCCTTTGGAGAGAGTAATTATTAATGCGTCATGGTGCCTCTCTGGAGTAGCTTCTGCATCAGTTTCGTCAAAGGTGACAGCTGGAAGATCTTTGCAACTGATTCTGCAGGAGTGCTCTGGTCTGTCCCCTCTGGTCTGAGAAGCATGTCTCTTGGTTGCTGAGTAGGTCAGCCCGCATAATTCCGATCCTCCTGTTATCACATTGACAATTCTGGTACATATTGGAGGTGGAGAAGGCAATACCTGATCTGCTGCATTTATTCCGCTAGAGTTTCTGGACATGAGGTGATCCAGATTCCCCTGATCATACTGGAACTTAACCTCTCTCCTGAGCTGGACGCACTCATCGGTATGGTGTCCAATGTCGTCGTCGAATTCGCACCTCTTGCTGGCGTCTCTTCGGTCATTGGTGTACTCCTGTCTCCTGGGCCACCTGACTCTGCGCCCTAACTCCCTCAGAGCCTTGAGCACCCCATCAAGGTTGGTAGAGAACCCATACTCACTTACTTTAGGTGGCAATCCTGGATTGTTCTTCCAGTCTTTCTCCTCAGAAATTTTGCTCACGTTCCTGTCATAGGGCTTTGATCTTTCACCCCTCTTTTCTGCTGGTGCCTTTCTGGTGACATAACCATACGCAGCCCTTCTGGGGCCTGAATCCTCTTCTAGCCTGATGGCTGCCATCGCCTTGGTCTGCACATCCTCGAATGTGGCACACGGGTACTTTGTGAGGTCTTTATAGAGGTCTGAATCCTGGTGGAGCCCTTGGCGGAAGGCTTCTGTGGCGGTGGGCACATCACATCTGGGGATGGTGACTTTCTCCTTGTTGAATCTGTTGAGGAAGTCACGTGTAGATTCTTCGAACTTCTGCACTACCCGATACAAATCACAAGTCTGCTTCTCTGGTTTTCTGCTGCTGGCGAACTGCTGGTTGAAGGCATTGACCAAGTCAGTGAAGGAGGTGATGCTTCGGTTAGGCAGACCGACGAACCAATGGAGGGCTGCTCCTGACAGAGTGGAGCCAAACCCTTTGCACATGTAGGCTTCCTTCAGGGGCCCCGTAGCGATTACCACCATCATCTTCTGTTTGTACTGGTTGATGTGATCTAGGGGGTCTGCAGTGCCATCATAAAGCGTCATGGCTGGTGGCATGAAGCCCTTGGGTACAGCAACACAGGCTAGATCGTCGATGAAGGGTGAATCTGCGTAGCTGTCCCTAGCTGCTCTCTCTAGGGGGCGTGGCATTCCAGGAATCTTGTTGATCAGGTCCCTCAATTCCTTCAATTCCTGGCGTTGCTGATCTGCTGTGCTGATTGTTCCTGCAAGAGGGTCATAGACAGGAGGAGAAAAGTTGAAAGGAGTACTCCCTGCATAAGGTCCTCCAGGGTGTTGACTACTAGGAGGAGGAGGTAAAGGTGTTGCTGCTGTCACGGATCTGGGCTGCCACTCTGACGCCTGCTGGTTGAGGGTAGGCATTGTCCACATTCCTCCAGAGGGCTGGTTGTTGGATAAGGTGGTCATCTCTGGTGGAGTTACAAATTGCCATCCTGGCGTCTGGTGGACAGGGGTGCCTGCAGAAGATAGTGAGTTAGTCTCTCGACTTTCGATGTTGGAGAGAAAGTTACCTGTGGTAGGAGATCTGTCGGGTGTAGGGCCATAGGTCAAGTAACCCAACCCTTGGGGTTCAATAACCGGGCTTGGTGGAGCCAATCCTAGCTCCAGTCTGGTGACCAACTCTGAAGGGACCTCTCTGGTGGTCTTCCTGCCAGCTGCTGATTCCCTACGGGTGCTGGGTTCTCCCCTAGGCATCAGAGGCAGCATCTCTGGTGACATCTGGAGCGATGCAACTGGGGTCTTGTCTGCTGCTGAGATCCGAGCCTTGATATCTTGGTTGTCCTTCTGCAGGGTTTCTACTGCTTGGCGCAGAGCATTGATTCCCTGGAGCATACTCTGCATCAGGTCTGGTGACCCCGCTCCACTGGAAGCTTCTTCTACGAATCCTCCTGGAGTCAAGGTTCTGGTTGGTACGCTTTCTTTCCTGGCCTTGGAGGAGCTGGTGACCCCAGAGGTTTTAGGCGTCGGAGGGGGCCTAGACACTGGCAACGTGGGTTTCACCGCTTGGCTGGTGGGGATACCCAAGGTGAGGGGTGTGAAAACCAGCTCTGCTGATCCTGGGGAAAACCTTCCTCCAATGGGCTGAGTTGATGCTCCTTGACTGCTGGACGAACTTTGGCCGGATCCGGTCATGGTGACACGAGTTTGCTTCACGGTAGGGTTTGGCTTATAGGAAATGATCACTTTGCCCCACGGTGGGCGCCAAATTGTTTTGGTAAAAATTTACCGGGTCTACGATTTAAGTTGCGGGTCAAAGCGATCGTCCTATAACTACGGGTTGGTGAAATCGAGACAAATATAGAGAACGAGGAACAACGAAAGGAAATAACGACACACAAAGTTTGGTGACGCGGAAACCCGATGTGGGAAAAACCGCGGGGGGAGTCGGAATCCCACCAAATTTTTACTATGAATGGAGGAATAATGAGGAAAGGAATACAAATATAAGTGATAATTTATCTATAGATGATTGCTAGAGTTTTGGTGTTGTGTGTGTTGGAGTCCGTGTGCTGGGGATGCCCTCTTCCTTCTTCCTCCTCCTCCTTTTATATGTGGCCTCCCTCCTTAGGATTCCCCTCTTTATTGCTCTTTAATGTGGAGCCATAATGTAACACCCCCGTTTATCTAAGAGCCTTAACTAGGCCTTCTTGGATAAATGAGAGTGTTACCATCCCGGGTTAACCGAGGTCGTAGTCTCATCACAAAACAATACTGAAACACAACCGAGTTTAATAGATTATTCAAAGGATGCAAACCAAGTTTGAGAACTAAGTATGGTTACAAAAACCCAAAACGACTACGTGAATAAAAGGTCTATCAAGTACTAACGACGGAAACATGCTAAGAGTATAACAACGATGATTACGCACTCCCTTCCCGAACAGCAATTCCCTTCAGTTAAGCATATATCAATGATCCATATCTGCATCAATACTCTGCTCCCCAAAAGACCGAAAAAGTCAATTGGATCGTCGCAGGCCCCCAATAAGATAGGGTGACAATTTAGACAGAGGAAACGGTTAGAACATGCTAACATTAAAATACAAGTACGGAGTATAAAACATCCAGTCTCAATCATCTCAGTATCATCATCGGTACAATTCAATAATATCATCTCCATATTCTCAGCACTTCACAATACCCATAATTTCTGCTACACTACTCAATGGACCTCCCGGCCAGGATTTCGCTATACTACTCAGTGGACCTCCCGGTCAGGATTTCGCTACACTACTCAATGAACCTTCCGGTCAGGATCTCGCTACACTACTCAATCTCATCCATATCAATCTTATATCATAAATACATAGCTCGAACGACATTATAGTGTTAACACATTCCAAGTAAGGAAAGCCTTACCTAAATAGCAGGTCACCACAGCTTGGTAGTATAATTCACCACGGAGATTCTACGAAGTCCGACCCTAATAAAATATCATACATCTAAATTAATATCGATCATAACGTATTGATTTTATAACACGAACCCAATACCATTCTAATGAAATTCGACTACCACAACTTATGATACTTGACACACTATTATACTTATATTATACCTATGATACTTATATTATATTATAAGTATATCATACTAATGTACATACTCAGCGCACCAACTACGGAGTAATACTCTTGGTACTCCGTACAAATGCTAACAAGACCCACCGCATCACTATTATAATTATTATTAACCCTTATTATTATTATATTAATATAAAATATCACATACAAACATACTGCTACTATTTTTAATTCTTGCTACTTTTATTATATTATATTAATATAAAGTACTATTGTTATATCTATATTAATAACAATAAGCACACACAGCATGCCATGGTGTTCTTCGGCTATAACAATGGCAGTAAGTCCAGTAACCCAAACGTACCAGGCTCGTTCACAATTTCGACACTCACGATACTACTCTTATGCTTTTAATGCTTCGGTCCTCCCACAAAATATAACAATGGCAGTAATTACGGACAAAACATAACAACCGACATAGTCGTACATGGGCCGACACAATTCCCAACAACAATTAGTACGACAATGTTATCATAATGACAACGACATCAATCTAAACCAGTATCGTACCACAATAATGACGCAACACAATTGCTAATCCCGACAATACCAATCCCGATTCCGATAATTCGACACGAATGTACACTAAACATGCCATAAAACATAAAGACGGTGTGGCATACCGAGTGACGTGTATAGACAGGGTCTAGCTCGCCTATGGTTCGATCCGACTCCTAGGGCCTTCTTCTTCTTCTCTCGTTACGGGCGGCGGTGTTTTCTATTTGGTTGTGCGTGTAGTATTGTGTAACTGGTGAGGTAATGCTTGGTAAAGTGATTATAAGGGTGTGGGATTATAAGGGCGTGGGATTAGGGTAAGATGGAGTAATTAGGGTAATATGGAGTATGATCATGTAAACAATACGTGGCTTGATTTGTTAATACATACCCCACTTGAGTCCAGGTTCGATATAACATCGGGTTGTATTAATTAACATGTTTTATTCGGGTCTGACTCACTATATATAAAAAAATGCGGGTATTACAATCTACCCTTCTTATAAGGAACTTCGTCCCCGAAGTTCGTTACTCGACACAAACTTACAACCCTTCAATAGAATTCTGAGGAACTACCTTCCTCTTAACGAAGCACGAAAACAAGGAATCTATAGGATACCAGTTTAAGTTATAGCATAAATCAGGTTGTTACATTCTACCCTCCTTATAGACAGGGTTACGTCCCCGTAACCAAGGTGATTACCTGATCGAAGAGATGAGGGAAACGTTTCTGCATCGACGCTTCTGTTTCCCAGGTGGCTTCCTCGACATTGTGATTTGACCACAAGACTTTGACAAGAGCTGTTTCCCCTCCTCGTGTTTTTCGAACCTTCCGGTCTAAAATTTCCTTTGGAACCTTCTCATAGGTAAGAGAATCATCTAACTGGATTGTCTCGAGTTCAATGATGTGAGACGGGTCACTCAAATATTTTCTCAACTGGGAAACATGAAACACATTATGGACTTTATCGAGAGCTGGAGGAAGTGCTAACCGATACGCCACCTCCCCTATCCTATCTAGAATTTCATACGGTCCAATAAACTTTTGGCTCAACTTGCCCTTCTTCCCAAACCTCATAACCCCTCTCATGGGTGACACTTTCAGCAAGACCTTATCACCCACAGTGAATTCAACCTCTCTACGGTGGAGATCAGCATAGCTCTTCTGACGATCCTGTGCTGCTCGCATCTTCTGTCGGATTACATGTACCTGCTCGATCATCTCCTGAATCATGTGGGGCCCCAGAACCACTGCGTCGGCCTTCTCGTCCCAACAAACCGGGCTCCTACACTTCCTCCCATACAAAGCTTCAAACGGTGCCATCTGGATGCTAGCATGGTAGCTGTTGTTGTAAGAGAACTCAATCAAATCAAGTCTATCCTCCCACGAACCCCGAAATTTCAAGGCACAGGCCCGCAACATGTCTTCCAAAGTCTGTATGGTTCGTTCTGTCTGACCGTCAGTCGCAGGGTGAAAGGCTGTACTCATTTTCAATTGTGTACCCAAGGATTCCTGTAGCTCTTGCCAAAATTTCGATATGAACCTCGAATCACGATCTGACACAATGTCCTTAGGTACTCCATGTAATTTCAGAACATGTCTCCTATAAGCCATTGCTAGCTCAGCCTTACTCCATGTATCCTTCATTGGAACAAAGTGAGCGGACTTGGTGAGTCGATCCACTATCACCCATATCATATTATTCCCCTTCGGAGCCCTTGGCAAACCAACAATGAAATCCATGGAGATGGAGTCCCATTTCCACTTAGGTACCTCTAAGGGTTGCAGCTTACCCTGTGGTCGTTTGTGTTCACTCTTAACCTTCTGACAAGTCAGACATCTAGACACAAACTCGGCCACCTCTCTCTTCATGTTCTCCCACCAGAACGTCTTCTTCAGATCTTTATACAGTTTGTCCCCACCCGGATGTACCGAGTAAGGGCTGCAATGCGCCTCGGTCATGATTTTCCTCCTTAAATCTCCTCCTTCCGGTACCCACCACCTGTCGTTGAACCTGAGGCTCCCGTCAGAGTGAATGGTGAGATTTGAGGGTTCACCTCTCTCAATACGGGCTCGCCACATTACATACTTCTGATCCAAAAACTGCTCTTCTCGTATTTCGGCGTACAACTCGGGTTGAATCGCCAAATTCGTCATTGCTTCCCCTTTTCTTATCACATGAATCCCCATCTGTCGCACTTCATTCCTTAGCTTCAATCTGGACATATCCAAACACAAGGAATGCACAGATTTCCTGCTTAGAGCGTCGGCCACCACGTTTGCCTTTCCCTCGTGGTACAAAATCTCCATATCATAATCTCCGATCAGCTCTATCCATCGCCTTTGTCGCATATTCAGCTCCTTCTGTGTGTAGATGTACTTCAAGCTCTTGTGGTCTGAAAACACCTTGAATGTTGCCCCATACAGATAATGCCTCCATATTTTCAGAGCAAACACCACTGCCCCAAGTTCTAGGTCATGAGTTGGGTAGTTCTCTTCGTAAGTCTTCAGCTGACGTGAAGCATACGCAATGACTTTGCCATTCTGCATCAGTACACAACCCAACCCATTCTTCGATGCATCAGTGTACACCTCGAAATTTTCGCTCCCTTCGGGTAAGGTTAGGATTGGTGCCGTAGTCAGGCGCTCTTTCAAAGTTTGGAACGCCCTCTCACAGCTGTCATCCCACCTGTACCGAATCTCCTTCCTCATAAGGTTAGTCAACGGTCTTGCTATCTTTGAGAAGTCCTTCACAAACCTTCGATAGTACCCGGCTAACCCCAAGAAACTCCGAATCTCTGCTACATTCTTTGGTGTCTGCCACTTTGAGACAGCTTCGATCTTGCTCGGATCTACAGATACCCCCTCTTTTGAAATCACGTGCCCCAAAAATGCGACCTTCTCCAACCAGAACTCACACTTTGATAACTTGGCGTACAACTGGTTGTCTCGGAGTAGTTGCAATACGATCCGCAGATGTTCTGCATGCTCTTCCCGGTTCCTCGAATAAACCAGGATATCATCGATAAACACCACCACAAACTTGTCCAAGTAGGGTCGGAAAACTCGGTTCATCAAATCCATGAAAACAGCAGGAGCATTTGTTAGACCAAACGGCATCACCACAAATTCATAGTGGCCATACCGAGTTCTGAATGCGGTCTTAGGAATATCTTCGTTCTTGACCCTCAACTGGTGATAACCGGATCTCAAATCAATCTTTGAAAAGATACCAGCCCCACTCAGTTGATCGAATAGATCATCAATACGAGGCAAAGGGTACCGATTCTTCACAGTGACATTATTCAGCTCCCTGTAGTCAATACACAATCTCATGCTCCCATCCTTCTTCTGTACAAACAAAACGGGAGCACCCCACGGCGATACACTAGGTCTGATATACCCCTTATCCATCAATTCTTCCAACTGCTTCTTTAGCTCGGTCAACTCCTTAGGCCCCATACGGTACGGTGCCTTAGAGATAGGCCCCGTCCCTGGTTTCAATTCGACACTGAAATCAACCTCTCGCCTTGGTGGTAACCCTGGGATCTCCTCCGGAAATACGTCCCCAAACTCGCTCACTACAGGAATTGAATCGGAAGACAACTCCTCGGCTCGAGTATCCCGTACATGGCACAAGAATAACGGACTTCCCTTCTTCAGATGGGTCTTCAGAGTAATGGCTGCTATGATCTTCACAGTTGGTTTTACAGCAAATCCTCTATAAGACACCCTAATGCCCTTCGGGCCTCTTAATGACACTTTCTTGAGATTACAATCAATCTGGGCCCTAAACCGTCCCAACCAATCCATCCCCAGGATAATATCAAAGTCATCTAGGGGAAACTCTATTAAATTAACTGGCAGGTCCACTCCCCCAACTATTAAAGACACATTCCGAAAGACCCTTGTACACCTAACCGACTTCCCCGAGGGTGTGATTATATCATCAGCTATATTTTCAAAATCCACTAACCCTAGACTCGGTACATGATTACAAGCTACAAAAGAATGGGTTGCCCCAGAATCGAACAGAATAAAAGAAGGTTTCGAGTTAACGAGAAAGGTACCCGTGATAACTTGTGTGTCCTCTTCAGCAGCTTGTTTCCCCATAGCAAAGAGTTTCCCAGTATTCTTACTCACCTCAGGTGTCCCACCAGCGGAATTTGTTGGCTTAACGCCTGCAGTTGACTGGGTAGTGCTCCCAGACCTTTGATAGTAACTCCCTTGTGGGCGGTTCCAGTTCTCCTGTGATAGGTTCCCGTTTCCCTGGTACCGATTCCCTTGGTTAACACTTTCCGACCTTGTTACTGGGATAGAATTAGGGTTGCCCTGCTGTTGCCCTCCCTTCAACCGACATTCGTAAGCTCGGTGTCCCAGTTTCCCGCAGTGGTAACAGGTTATTAGTTGTCCATTGCAGTCCTTACCGGGGTGGTTGTAGCTGCACCACTTACAGTTGTAGTGCCGAACATCTTTCTTCCCGGTGTTGTAACTACCTCCTCTATAACTGTTCCCACCTGAGTATTGGGATCTCTGCCATTGAGATCTGTTATTTCCCCCTCTCTTTGCATCCCCCTGCACAGCATTCTCGGACTCGGCTTTCCTCTTTTCACCTTTCTGACCGTTCAGCTCCTTAATGCGATCAGCTATTCGCTCGGCGTGCCCGGCTCTCAAGTATACCTCTTTCACATCAGCATTATTCCCCATGGGTAGCTTCTCGAGGATCCTAACAGACAGACCCCTCTCAAAACGGGAAGCTAGAAGTTCGGAACTCAGATTGAGGTCAGCAGAATAAGTGGCCAGCTCCATAAATTTGTCGTAGTAGTCCTCGACAGTCATATCGTCTGTCATGGTGAAACGATCAAATTCAGCTCTTTTTGCACTACGGATATGTTCCGGAAAGAACTCCACCCTCAGCGCTTCTGCGAGACTCTTCCACCCAAAGACGTACTCCCCGGAATCCCCTTCCTCGTGCTCTGCAATCAGCTTGTCATAGTTAAGGTGCCACCATAAATCGGCCTTGCCACTCAAATAGAACGCAGCTTGATTCAGCTTCAAATTCTCCGGACAATTCACGGTCTGGAACACCTTCTTCATTTCTCTCACCCAGTTTTCTAGCTGCGACGGCCCACCAGTTCCGTCATATTTACTGGGATGAAGGCGTGCTATCGCAGCGCTGATAGCAGCCGCGTCTGTCGTTGGTGGTTTCGGGACATGGATGTTTCTCAAAGCTTCCAAAAGCGCATCGTTGGTTGCCCTTAAGCGCGCCATTTCCTCGGCACTCGGAGTAGCTGGGGTAGAACTGGTAGCTGCATCCTTTGACATGACTACCTCAAAACAACAATATCATACACATGAGCCTTAAATGCTCATTCATCATAACAATAAATCACTACTAACGTTGTAATTATTCATGTCATTGTAAACATCACACTTGTAACTATTCGTACAATTATGCAATTCAAGGAACTTCATATCATCATCGCGGACCCATCTTATTCTACCCCCTCTCAATCTCACACGTAGTTACCGGGTCCAAACCAAAAGGGCCGGGGTTGGTATAAGGACGTCTCCTCAACCAGAGATTTTAAGTGGGCTCCTAATGGTCTATCACCGGGGTTCTTTTTAATTCCTACATTCTTTTATTCAGGCTCCAGAATCGATCGCTCTGATACCACTTTGTAACACCCCCGTTTATCTAAGAGCCTTAACTAGGCCTTCTTGGATAAATGAGAGTGTTACCATCCCGGGTTAACCGAGGTCGTAGTCTCATCACAAAACAATACTGAAACACAACCGAGTTTAATAGATTATTCAAAGGATGCAAACCAAGTTTGAGAACTAAGTATGGTTACAAAAACCCAAAACGACTACGTGAATAAAAGGTCTATCAAGTACTAACGACGGAAACATGCTAAGAGTATAACAACGATGATTACGCACTCCCTTCCCGAACAGCAATTCCCTTCAGTTAAGCATATATCAATGATCCATATCTGCATCAATACTCTGCTCCCCAAAAGACCGAAAAAGTCAATTGGATCGTCGCAGGCCCCCAATAAGATAGGGTGACAATTTAGACAGAGGAAACGGTTAGAACATGCTAACATTAAAATACAAGTACGGAGTATAAAACATCCAGTCTCAATCATCTCAGTATCATCATCGGTACAATTCAATAATATCATCTCCATATTCTCAGCACTTCACAATACCCATAATTTCTGCTACACTACTCAATGGACCTCCCGGCCAGGATTTCGCTATACTACTCAGTGGACCTCCCGGTCAGGATTTCGCTACACTACTCAATGAACCTTCCGGTCAGGATCTCGCTACACTACTCAATCTCATCCATATCAATCTTATATCATAAATACATAGCTCGAACGACATTATAGTGTTAACACATTCCAAGTAAGGAAAGCCTTACCTAAATAGCAGGTCACCACAGCTTGGTAGTATAATTCACCACGGAGATTCTACGAAGTCCGACCCTAATAAAATATCATACATCTAAATTAATATCGATCATAACGTATTGATTTTATAACACGAACCCAATACCATTCTAATGAAATTCGACTACCACAACTTATGATACTTGACACACTATTATACTTATATTATACCTATGATACTTATATTATATTATAAGTATATCATACTAATGTACATACTCAGCGCACCAACTACGGAGTAATACTCTTGGTACTCCGTACAAATGCTAACAAGACCCACCGCATCACTATTATAATTATTATTAACCCTTATTATTATTATATTAATATAAAATATCACATACAAACATACTGCTACTATTTTTAATTCTTGCTACTTTTATTATATTATATTAATATAAAGTACTATTGTTATATCTATATTAATAACAATAAGCACACACAGCATGCCATGGTGTTCTTCGGCTATAACAATGGCAGTAAGTCCAGTAACCCAAACGTACCAGGCTCGTTCACAATTTCGACACTCACGATACTACTCTTATGCTTTTAATGCTTCGGTCCTCCCACAAAATATAACAATGGCAGTAATTACGGACAAAACATAACAACCGACATAGTCGTACATGGGCCGACACAATTCCCAACAACAATTAGTACGACAATGTTATCATAATGACAACGACATCAATCTAAACCAGTATCGTACCACAATAATGACGCAACACAATTGCTAATCCCGACAATACCAATCCCGATTCCGATAATTCGACACGAATGTACACTAAACATGCCATAAAACATAAAGACGGTGTGGCATACCGAGTGACGTGTATAGACAGGGTCTAGCTCGCCTATGGTTCGATCCGACTCCTAGGGCCTTCTTCTTCTTCTCTCGTTACGGGCGGCGGTGTTTTCTATTTGGTTGTGCGTGTAGTATTGTGTAACTGGTGAGGTAATGCTTGGTAAAGTGATTATAAGGGTGTGGGATTATAAGGGCGTGGGATTAGGGTAAGATGGAGTAATTAGGGTAATATGGAGTATGATCATGTAAACAATACGTGGCTTGATTTGTTAATACATACCCCACTTGAGTCCAGGTTCGATATAACATCGGGTTGTATTAATTAACATGTTTTATTCGGGTCTGACTCACTATATATAAAAAAATGCGGGTATTACAATCTACCCTTCTTATAAGGAACTTCGTCCCCGAAGTTCGTTACTCGACACAAACTTACAACCCTTCAATAGAATTCTGAGGAACTACCTTCCTCTTAACGAAGCACGAAAACAAGGAATCTATAGGATACCAGTTTAAGTTATAGCATAAATCAGGTTGTTACACATAATTGCTCTTCAATGCTCCAGGACCGTTATGGCAGTTACGGTCAAATCCTCAATCTTCTCTTTTATTGCTTAAGATCTTGGTATTTTAATCCTCCCTTAGCCGTTGCATCCTCCTCAGCAGTTATATTCTTCTCCTCATTTATCTCCTGGTCTTCAGGAGGGTTTCCTCCTCTGTAGGTGCAACAACTATTGCTTCCTCCTCTTTATATGGGCTGAGTCCCTTTTCTTGTTCGTTGGGCCTGTTTGATTTAAGTGGCCCATGGTTTGTTTACTCTTATGTTTTGTTCAACCCGTCATCTTATATTACCCCGGGTTTGCTTGACTTGACGGTCTTTGACTATTTTTGACTTCCATCTTTTAATCTTCGACTTTGACTTTTCATCCGTGAACCGTGGACCCTTACGTTGTTGACTTTTGACTTCTGACCTTTTGACCGTCCACTCGTATTTTGCCACGTGGTATTCCGAAGGTGCAAATTTTTGGCCCGAACAGTTTTGTGATAAAAATAATTTTTTAGTCAAATTATCAGGTAAAAATTAGAAAATATTGTTATTAGGTTTGTAAAAAAATATGTTCATTAAAATATTAGAATATATACATTAAATCAGATTGTTTGATTACCTTGATTATTATTAGAATTTTAATTTTTTTTTTCTCAAATCAACATGAAAATAAGATTAATTTTTTTAAAAAAAAAAACTAATAGGTTACTGATGGGGGTCGGCAGCCAGCCACGGGTCGCCCGTCAATTGGGCCCCAGGGTGACCCGACCCGAGAACAGAGGAAGGCCTGCCCAGCAGACCACCCAGCAGTGTCACTGAAAAAGCCTCCAAGTAGGTGGCCTTAAAATCGCTCAGCCGACCGGCACGGCCCTACCGCCTACCAAGCAGGGCCATCAACCCCCTTGCCTGCTTCCAGGGCGCTCTCGTCCCCGGCAGGACTACGAAGAACCAGGGACCCCTCCGTCATTTTGCCTAAGATAAAAGGAAATGAGTGGACAAGGTGAGCCCACGTGTCACTCACCCGTCCACTCATTCTCCTCTCTTTCTCTCCCTCTCTCTTTTCTCTCTCTTGGAGGAAGGTATAAATACTTTCCCTCCTCCCACATACAAAAGGTTGGATTTTCTCTCTCTAGACTCTCACTCTAAAAATCGTCACCTTCCTCCTCACGAGTGAGGTTCCTTAAGGCAATTCACGGACCGACTTAGGGATCGGAGAGGGTTCCCTCGGACACCTTCGGGGCCTTGTGTGTTCTCTGTGCAGGGAGCAGGCCCGCTCCGCCGGGAAGGTCCGATCATTGGAGTGAAAGGAAGGAGGGATCTGAAGGATTTGATCACCATTACCGGAGCAACAATATCGAGTATTAAAAACCGAACCCGATTCGGGTTAAATTGTTTCCATACCGGAACAATTTGGCACCGTCTGTGGGGAGGAATTTGGTTGTGCTCACGAGTTACCCACAAAAAATCAACCACAATCAAACAAAATGCCTGAAATCGTAGAGGCCAATTCTGGGGCGGGTCCGACGGTACCACCGATGATCCCCCTGTATGGCATGCCTACACCTAGGATGACGCCTGCTGCAACAATCCCAGGGGTAGGGCGAGCAAGCCTCCAAGGAGCGCCTAATGGAGAAACTACAGTCGCAACCGGGCAGGTTGGCTATTAGAGGCCTAGTCTGAACCTCACCCTTGCCCAGATTGCGCAGACCGCTGTCTTCTTCTCGGCCATGCTCAACCAGGAGTTCACCTCAGAGGATTTGGTAGGCAGGATCGCGACGACCCCCAGGCATCTTCACTTTGAAGGAATGGATGAAGCTTGGGGCACGAAGCGAACCGCCGCCGGGAATATCCAGAGGAAAGCAAGGAAAACAGCTCAAGGGTATGTGCAGGCCCAGAAGCGCCTCACCGAAAATCAGTAGTTGCCTGCCCAGCAGCAAGCCTTTTCCATACATACCACTGAGTCTACCTCAGCCATGGAAAAAAGGGGTTTATCCCAGGATCTATGGAATAGGATGAGGCACAGGGAGCCGGCGACGACACGCCTGGGGAAAAAGCAGGGAGATGTCTTCTCCAGGCTGACCCCAGCTGGGTCACAACGAGCTCCAGGGTTGTCCCAAAGCCTGCAATCAAGGCTCAACCATGGGCAGCCACTGGAGTCAAAACACCGTCAGGGTGATAATCTGGAGCCATCCCAGAAAAAACGGTCCAGGCATCGCTCCCCTAACAGGGATGATGAAGCTATGAGTAGGCGGCCACCCAGGCACCGGTCCCCCAGCGCTGGAAAACCGACCCCTGAGAAATGGGACGACCACGGTTACCACTCTGGGGGAAGCAGGTCAAGAATGGTAGGCCGACCCACCAAAATGCCCCTTCACCCTGACGTGCAGGAATATCCCATCCTAAAGATCAAGATGCCCTCCGTCAAGTACGATGGAACTACTGACCCAGAGGACCACCTGGCAGCGTATGAAAGTCATATGGGAATGTACGACGCCGACGATGCGGTTTGGTGCAAGATCTTTCCCACCACCCTGGTGGGTCTGGCTCAGGGATGGTTCAGTACCGCGGGGTTCAATCAGTTACTTCATAGAGCTGGCAGAGGCCTTCCTGGATCAGTATGCAGGAAACAAAAGGCGTCGGCTAACCCGATTTGACCTGATGACCATCAAACAGAAGAAGGGTGAAACTGTCAGGGACTACTTGAAGAGGTTCGACTTGCCTTACCAGCAGGTCAAAGAAATTGACGACTCAACTGCAGCATACACATTAACCATCTCACTGCTCCCGGGGGAGATGAAGAACCAAATGATTAGAGCCCAGCCAGAGACCCTGGCCAAAGCTCGAAAGATTGCCGAAGGCTTCATGCTGCAGGAGGAATTCCATAGCCTGCCGGATACTCCCACAGGCCCCTCCAGGCCGCAGGGGGGACTGCAGGGTGGACGCAGCAGGGGTGAAGCAGGCAGACAGAAAAATAAGGAAGGCGATACTCCAAGAAAAGAGAGTGTAGCTTACCAGCCCAGGTTTGATAGCTACACAGCTCTCAACAAGTCCAGAGCAGAAATTTTCGAGCTGGAAAAAGAGACAGCAAAGTGGAATCGCCCAAGCAAGCCACGTAGTCCGAAGAGTGATCCGAAGAAATTTTGCACATTTCACGACTGCGTCGGACATACCACTGAGGAGTGCCGGCACCTAAAAGATGAAATCGAAAAACTCATTAGAAATGGGTGGCTGAGTAACTATGCTGCAAGAAACAAGAGTCAGAAGGAAATAGTGGACAAACCTGAGGGATCAGTGCAGAATCGCCTGATAATCCATGTAGTGTCGGGAGACGCGGAAGACCAGACGAGCAAAAGAGGTAAAAAAAGACAGATCCGCGAGCTCAGAAACCAGATATGCTACGCTGAGAGGGCCGGGAGTCCAAAGGGCCTGACCCTGAGCATCACCCCCCAGGATGCAGGGCGGGTTATCTACCCTCATAGCGACCCTCTGGTATTATCCCTCGTCATCAGTAATCATATAGTAAGGAGGTGTATGGTAGACATTGGCGCCTACACAAACTTACTATACAAAGACGCATTCGAGAAGATGAATCTGGAAAAGAGGCACCTTAGGCCTGTCCCCGGATCGCTGTACGGGTTCAGCGGAGCAGGCGTGCTTCCAATGGGGATCATTGACCTACCAGTGACGTACGGGGAAGGCACCTCAGCCAGAAACATCAGGGCGTCGTTTGTCGTGGTGGACGCCAAGTCAGCATATAATGCCCTGATAGGCAGGGCAACCCTGGACGAGATTGAGGCTGCCATTTCAATCAGAGCCCTAACCATAGCCTACGTCACGGACTTCGGCATGGAAGGAAAGGTGCATGGTGACCAAGAGTCGGCCAGGCAGTGCTACTCTGTAGCCCTGCGCACCCAGGAAACGGAACGAAAGGGTAAAAGAAAAGCGGACAGTTCTCCAAGCAGGGAAGGGGAGATTCCAGATGGCCAGCAGGTAGCGGACCACCTCGAACCTGGGGGAGAAAGCATGCTGGTAGACCTGGAACTGGGAAGACAAGTCCTCATGGGGGCTGACCTAGTGGATCCCTACCGAGGAGAGCTGATCAAAGTCTTGAGAGAAAACAGGGATGTGTTCGCCTACTCGGCAGACGAGATGCCAGGGGTAGATCCGGCGTACATCGTTCACAAGCTGAACGTAAGCCCGGAGGCACGCCCTATAAAACAGAAGAAGAGAAACATGTCCGCCAAAAAAGATCAGGCCATAGAAGAAGAAATCGAAAAGCTTCTGAAGGCAGACTTCATAGAAAGCTGCGATTACCCCGATTGGTTGGCCAACGTGGTGATGGTAAAGAAATCCTCGGGGGCTTGGAGGATGTGTGTAGATTTTACCAACCTCAACAAGGCCTGCCCAAAGGACTGCTACCCTCTCCCAAGGATTGATCAGCTGGTAGACGCCACCAGCGGGTACACCACACTCAGTTTCTTGGATGCCTTTTCAGGCTATCACCAAGTTTACCTCTGGCAACCGGACAGGGTAAAATGTGCCTTCATCACCAGCGCCGGCACGTTCATGTACAAAATGATGTCGTTCGGACTCAAAAACGCAGGCGCCACTTACTAGCGATTGGTCGACAAGGTTTTTGAGAAACAGAAGAGCAGAAACTTGGAGGCCTATGTCGACGACGCGATTGTAAAAAGCAAAGGGGATGCGGAACACCTAAAAGACCTGCAGGAAACTTTCTCTTCCTTGCGCGCATATCAAATGAAACTGAACCCCAAGAAATGCACTTTCGGTGTCCGCTCTGGAAAATTTCTGGTTTTTTTAGTAAGCGCCAGGGGTATCGATGCGAATCCCGAAAAAGTTCAGGCAGTGTTAGACCTCCCAGAACCAAAGACAATAAGAGACATCCAGCGCCCGACAGACAGGATGGCTGCCCTGGCGCGGTTCATTGTCAGGTCGGCCGATAAATCAACACCCTTCTTCAAAGTATTAAAGGGAAACAAGCAGTTCAAATGGGAAGATGAACAAAAAGAAGCCTTTGAACAACTCAAAAAGCATTTGAAGAAACTGCCCACCCTAGCAAGACCAATGGCAGGGGAGAAGCTCTTCCTTTATATTGCCGTGACAAATTCAACGGTCAATGCGGTGATTCTAAGGGAAGAAGCAGGCTCCCAACAGCCGATATACTTTGTGAGCCATGCCCTGGGGACAGCAGAAAAGAACTACCCGTTGGTGGAGAAAGCGGCCTATGCAGTCATCATTGCAACGAGAAAGCTCAGGCCTTATTTCGATGCCCACCCTGTCGTGGTATTAACTGACCAGCCACTGAAAAAAGTCCTTAAAAAGTTCGAAAAATCTGGAAGACTATTAAAATGGGCCATAGAGCTGAGCGGGTTGGGAATATCATACCAGCCCAGGACTGCCATCAAGGCGCAGGCCTTGGCGGACTTCCTGGCTAAATGTTCCCACTCAGAGGAAGATGATCCACCTGCAGGAGAATGGGTGGTATACACGGACGGATCCTCGACAGCTAATGGCGCGAGGGCAGGGATTGTGCTAACTAGCCCTGAAGGAACAGACTTCGAGCATGCGCTCAGGTTCACCTTCCCTGCGTCAAACAACGAGGCCGAGTACGAAGCCGCACTAGCAGGCATTAATTTGGCCAAAGCTGCAGGGGCCGAGAGACTCGTCCTGGCAACAGACTCCCAACTCATCGCCAACCAGATTAATGGAGAGTACGAAGCCAGGGACCAAGCCATGGCCGCCTACCTGGAAAAAGTGAAACGGGAATTGTCAGGGTTGAAGTCCTACGAAGTCGGGCAAATCCCCCGGTCCCAGAACAACCGGGCAGATGCCCTGTCTAAACTGGCCAGTTCTAGTCTACAGGACATAAGAAGGTCAGTCTGGGTAGATGTGGTCCAAGAAAAATCCACCACCCCCTGCCAGCCAGTCAGTGTCATTGAAAAGACAGGGCCCGAGGATTGGATGACCCCAATCATCCAGTTCAAAAAGTACGGAACCATTCCATCTGACCCTGCGCAAAAAAGAAGGATGCCGGCGAAAGCCGCATGGTTGATATTAATCGGTGAAGAGTTATACAAAAAATCATTCTCCTCTCCTCTACTCAGATGCCTGGGGGCGGAGCAGGCTGCAAAAGTCCTAGATGACATTCACTCAGGAATCTGCGGCCACCATATAGGAGGAAGGTCACTAGCACACAAAGCCCTAAGGGCAGGTTACTACAGTCAACCTCTCCTAGCTGATGCTAGAGATTTAACCCGAAAGTGCAGAAAATGTCAGTTGTTCGCCCCATCAATTCATGCTCCGGCCCAGGAACTCAGGCCAATCTTGTCTCCCATTATCCAGTGGGGGATGGACATATTAGGCCCCCTTACTGCGGCAACGGGGGGCCGGAAGTTTTTAATAGTGGGGATCGACTATTTTACAAAGTGGATTGAAGCCGAAGCAGTCCCAAATATAACCGAGCCTGCAGTCAGGAAGGTGATTTGGAGGAATATCATAACCAGATTTGGCCTGCCGAAGATGCTGTTATTCGATCATGGAAGACAATTCGACAACAACCCCCTGAGGGTTTGGCTGGAAGGTCATGGCATAGCAGTTGCATACTCTCCCGTCTGCCATCCACAAACTAACGGGCAGGCCGAGGCTGCCAACAAACAAATTCTAAACGGGCTAAAAAAGATGGTGGATGAGCTCAAAGGCAGGCGGGCAGATGAATTACCAAGCATACTATGGTCAATCAGAACCACCCGGAAAGAATCCACGGGGCAGACCCCCTTCGGCCTGGTCTACGGGGCTGAGGCCCTGTTACCCATTGAGGTACGAATCCCCACCCTACGATCCCAACAGTATAACAGGGCGGATAATGAAGTGGCAATGACCGAGGCTCTAGACCTAGTCAGTGAAGTAAGGCAAAAAGCCGGCGTTAACATTGCCGCCTACCAGCAGCGGATGCGGAAAGCATATAACAAAAAGGTGAACGAAAGAAATTTCCAAGTAGGAGACTTGGTTTTAAGAAAGACGCATGCAGTCGGGAGGTCAAGAGAACATGGAAAGTTAAGCGCCAAGAGTGAAAACGGATTGTGAAAATGGTGAAGGAAGTTGAAATTTATACAAGAGCAAAAGCAGGGCATTAATGGCGTTCCAACCACTTCTGCAAAGAGGGGAACCAATCATCAACCTGGCACACTGTTCGAAAATCCACTTTGCAAAGAAGGGTAATCATGAAAGAGGACGTTTAAACTCTTTGCATACCCAGAGAAGTTAAAGCTTGTTCCCTCGGGAACACGCGACGATTTTAATGTGAAGGTGTTCAAGGAGTCAACCTCCCGCCATCCCAACCAAGATGTCGCCTGCTGAGCAGGAGCCCTCGCTCCTCCCCAACCGGCGAGGGCCAATTGATGGGGGTCGGCAGCCAACCACGGGTCGCCCGTCAATTGGGCCCCAGGGTGGCCCGACCCGAGAACAGAGGAAGGCCTGCCCAGCAGACCACCCAGCAGTGTCACTGAAAAAGCCTCCAAGTAGGTGGCCTTAAAATCGCTCAGCCGACCGGCACGGCCCTACCGCCTGCCGAGCAGGGCCATCAAGCCCCCTGCCTGCTTCCAGGGCGCTCTCGTCCCAGGCAGGACTACGAAGAACCAGGGACCCCTCCGTCATTTTGCCTAAGGTAAAAGGAAATGAGTGGACAAGGTGAGCCCACGTGTCACTCACCCGTCCACTCATTCTCCTCTCTCCCTCTCTCCCTCTCTCTCCATCTCTCTTTTCTCTCTCTTGGAGGAAGGTATAAATACTTTCCCTCCTCCCACATACAAAAGGTTGGATTTTCTCTCTCTAGACTCTCACTCTAAAAATCGCCACCTTCCTCCTCACGAGTGAGGTTCCTTAAGGCAGTTCACGGACTGACTTAGGCATCGGAGAGGGTTCCCCCGGACACCTCCGAGACCCTGTGTGTTCTCTGTGCTGGGAGCAGGCCCGCTCCGCCGGGAAGGTCCGATCATTGGAGTGAAAGGAAGGAGGGATCTGAAGGATTTGACCACCATTACCGGAGCAACAATATCGAGTATTAAAACCCGAACCCGATTCGGGTTAAATTGTTTTCATACCGGAACAGTTACCAAATAGTCACTAAATATGAAATATAAAATGTTAAATGTACCGTGGATTATTACGCGGGATATAGACTAATTTGATAATAGTACGAAATTCATAGAAAGATTGTACGAATCGACTGATATCATTTTACTGTGTCTAAGTAGACGGGTAAAGATTGAATTGTACTCCTATAGTCCTATGTACGTTATCACGACGGGACAATGATTAACAAAGAAGCGAGGAAGCTTGTTGTATGTTATATTGTTATTGTATTAAGTAAACGGCCATTAGAGATTGAATTGAGTTGTATCTACAGCCTTGTTGCCAAAGGTCGGACAAAACCACTCATATTATATCTTGATTATATCTTTCGACTTTCGCGATTACTTTAAAATCGATTACTTTAAAATCGATTACTTTAAAATCGTCAATATACCTTTCATTTATTAAATATCAGATATTTACAAGGTGTAGTCATTTTCAAATGCTTTTCGTCCCACATATTATATATCCCAAATATCCAGCCCTTAGCTTGTTATAAATGATCAAATTCAACCAAATAAATGGACACAAATCGAACGTACAATCTTCCCATTAATCCTCCAAATAAATGGACACAAATCCGTCTTTAGATGTAAAATTTGTTGACTATTTTGTCCTACAAAATAAATTGTTTAGTTGTTTGGTGTTTAAAACGGGTTCAAGATAAAGTTAATATTACAGCAAATAATCCTACGTCTAATCAATCTATGGCAAATTTTAATACGATAGGTGTCTAGATATCTTCAGGATATTGACGCTTTGCAAATCTCCTTTCTAGGGATTGATTTCTCATTCCATCTTGGTAAATATATTGTAACTAGGTCGGATGTAATATTGTTTAATTACAAATTCATCATAAATTCTTGTTTGTGACGCAGATAATCATTGGTTAATATTTGGCCTGTTTCGCAAATAGCAGTAGCAGATTCATAATTGCGGTTAACAATATCATAATACGGTTAGCTGATTGTATTAGCAGATTTGATTATCAAATTAAATTAGCAGAATTAAGAAATATTGTTTAGTGGTTATCAGATTATGGGAGAATCTAATTGTTTTCATGTATAAATTTAATATGCTTCTATTAGCAGCATATTCAAAAACAGTAGATTTCGACCAATATGCTATCACAATATGTCGTTTACCAAATAGATGAAATTAGTAGTTTTAACTACTAATTTCGGCCGGTATCTGTTAATTTTTCCCCAATATACCGTTTACCAAACGGGACCTTTGTTTCTCTTCTTTGTAGATCCTCGTTGCGATGTGTAAATGTATCATACGTTTGATTGAATAAACACGTAAACCTTTCACCGAATATTTTACTCCTGACTCTGCTTTATTTTACCATCAAATTTTTCAGTGTGACAAGCATATATATATATATATGTCAGTAATTTGCTACAGGTCAAATAATATCGAGTAGATAAAGGCAAACAATTTACTACCCCTAAGTTTGTCTTATACAATCATCATGTGATATTATTTAATCCGTCACCGATTTATAATAAATATATTCGTCACAAGGAAAACTTACTATTAATATGTATACCGCGGGCGACGTGTCAAAGTAACTAAGCGAGTGTACTCATCACTTAGCGACCCTACTTATATAAATTCTTATATAGTTCAACCGAAGAAAATGTGACAATTTTAACTTAAATAGTACTCCCTCCCCTCACACTGATGTTCTCACTTTGACTTGGCACGATGAGTAAGAAGAAGAATAAAGAAAGGTATAAAGAAATGTGATAAATTGTTGGGTGGGGTTTAAGAAGTCAAATCACAAAAGTAACTAATAGAAAGAGAGAATATTTGATGAATAAGGAACGAAAGTTTTGAAGTGGAAAAATCATAGTGAAGTTTTCTTTTAAGAAAAGTGGAAAAATCTTTGGAGGAGTATCTCATTTAAGTTAGTAGTGATCACTTTTTTAGTATTAGGGCTCGCTTGGAATGAGGGTAACTATTCCGGGGGTAATAGAGCAAAAATGAAATAAAAATGAATGAGCTTGTTGCTTGGTTGTGACATTTTATGGTGTAAAAGGCGTATGAGGGGGGAATAATTTCCCCCTAAATAAGCTAAATTTTCTTAATTTTCTCCATTTCCGCTTAGCATATAATTTTCTAGTTCATTTTTGCTCTATTAACCCCGGAATAATTAACCTCATTCCAAGCGAGCCCTTAAGGTCATTTTCTTTTGATTGAAGTAGGTTGAACTGAATCAAAGTGAATTAAACTGAACTGAAGTAGGCTAGTAGCTGAGACAAAATGAACCTTCTCTGGTTGAACTAAATTGAACTAATTAAAGTGAATTGAAAAAAGTTGAAAAAAACAGGGTCTAAAACCATTTTAGGTTAGATAATGACTACGGAGTACTTTAGATTAAATAGTGACGATGGAGTATTTTTTAATTTGGAGTGATCACTATTTAATCTAAAATAATCACTTTTCACTATAAATTGCAACGATAATATTTTAGCTCACTCTCTATGTACTTACCATATGATTTGTGTATATATACCAACCATTGACATACTAACCAACATTCTCACACAACAACAAAAAATTTGTAGACAAAAATTAATAAAATGAGTTCAATTTACTATAATTCTCAATCTTGTTTATTTACAACAGAAAAAAATAGTAAGTCATGGATTGATGATATGAATCCTAGAGAAAAGGGAAGTTATAAGTTACGGAATTCGTGCACTTTAGCTTTAAATAATAACTCAAAATTAGCACGTCCAATTGCTTCATCTACCTGTAAAGTAGTGAGTAATAGTAGTTATAGTGTTAGTAGTGGCAAATTCGGGAAATTTGGAGGAAAATATGTTCCTGAATTACTAATCCCATGCTTAAGTGCCCTTGAGCAGGAATTTCAGAAAGCTATTAATGATGAACTCTTTCAGGTGATTTCTTATATTTATTACTGTATGTACTCTTTGTCTCTAAAATACGAGTATCCTACATTTTCCTGTACATACTTGGCTGTTTTATCACTTTTGTTTTTCCGTAGATCCATCGTGTCGACGATTCTGTATCATAATATTCGTTACTTTTTTTTCCTCTTTATATATATATAAATACTTACTTGTTCCACTGTATGGTTATTATCATGAACCTAAAGCTGTTTAATTTCGTCTTTAAGCACCACATTGTAAAACATCATCGTAACATCAATCACATACGAGTACATTATTTCAATACGTGGTTTACCAAAACTATCAAATATGGTCAGATAAAAGTAAAATCTCAAATATGCCAAAATCCTCTAATCCTCCTCCTATATTTGAATTAAGGCTCTAATATAACCATTGTTTGCGTTCGCCTAAAAATTGGGACTTGCCACTATCATAAGAGCTGAAATAATGGCACTTCGCAAAGGTCTTCCGTTAGCCAAGGAACGAAACTACTTCAAATTGATCATCCAAACGGACTCGCAGGTGGCTACTAAATTGCTGAGCAAAGAGTTTGCGAACCCAACAACTCATTCCCATATGCTACAGATATGCACGCAGTTGTTTGATCGACTCCCAGGATTGGACGGTTGAAATAAAACACATCTATAGAGAGGCTAATAGTTGTGTTGATCGGTTAGCCAATTTGGGAGTTACTCAGGCTCCACAACTTCAAGAATTTGATGCACGCAGATTGTACACCTGCTGCGCTTTTCACTCTAGCTCAATAGGATATGGGCAACGCTAGTTGGCCGCGGATAATTTCTTTTTATGCTTTCCAATTTTTCTGAATAATTTGTGTTCGGGGTAATCCCACTTCGTTTTTCTACCAAAAAAAACATTGTTTTATCATCAACGAAACAAACTTTACATTGAATGTGTCAAGGAACTGGCTCAACGAAGACCTTGTCCCTAGGATCGATTTTATACTAAATCTTTATGTCAACACATGCATGCATGCAGGAGGAGCTAGGGACTGGCCTAAGGGACTACGTCGGACGTGAAACACCCTTATACTTTGCACAAAGGCTAACAGATTACTACAACAACACCAACAACACTGGAGTGCAAATATACCTAAAGAGAGAGGATCTTAACCATGGTGGCTCCCACAAAATGAACAATGCTTTGGCACAAGCAATGATAGCCAAACGCATGGGTCTCTCGAGTGTTGTGACAGCCACAGGAGCCGGTCAACACGGTGTAGCCACTGCTGCTGCCTGTGCCAAGCTCGGACTCGGTTGTGTTGTGTTCATGGGTCACTTGGATGTGGTGAGGCAGGCTACTAATGTTAATCTCATGAGGCTACTTGGAGCCCAAGTAAGTCGTCTTACAGTACTCCCTCCGAGTTTTAGTGTTCTTCCCTATTTCCTTATTGGACTGAGTTTGATCTTCTTCCCTATTTCTATTTATGGAAAAACTTTTTCACACACTTTACCATCTTTAATTAATATAATATTTATCTCTCATACTTTTCCTATCAACTTTATCTAACTTAATTAATATAATATTTTTCTCTCTTTCTTTTTCATTCCACCTCTCCCCTTTTAATAATATAAGAATAATGAGATGGCGCCACCGGGTGGGGCCGAATTTGTGCGCCACCGAGGATATTTTAGTCATTTACTATACTTATTTTATTTATTTCTATTAAATTAAGTTTGTTGTAAAGGGCAAATTCGGTAGTTCACATATTTAAAATACCTTATAATATATAATTTAAAAAATGAAAAAATCAAATAAAATAACAAAAGAATCTAAAGATTTGAGTTATGAAGATTTGTGGAAAAAAAACCCTTAATTGTAGGGTTGATGATGTATATGTGGAAAAAAAAATATTGCATATATATATATATATACATTTTATATAATTTTATCACCTTTCAAAGCAAAGAAATGTATTTAGTAGAGTGGTACTTAGGAGAGTAATTGGTATGTATTTTAGTTGTACCTGGCCTGGGTTCAAGTCACACTACATCCATTTTAATGTTTTAATATATATATCTCTCTAATTTTTTTCCTTTCAAAACTTTAATAGTTTTGGTACCATCACTCTTACGTTTATATATAAAAAAAGTATGCAGAAAATATATAAATTTATTACCCAAACAATTAAACATTATACCTTTTAATAGTCTAAACAACACTTTTATCTTATTGTTTTATTGTTAGCACAAACCTGACTAATTCTTATTGTGAAAGTTAATTATTTTATTTATTAATATTAAATTTTATTACAACAATCTATCATTTATTATATCAAATTTGTACTTTATAATATCAATTATTACATTTGTCTTGATGATTATCATAAAATGAAATGGACGACGGAACTCCGTTTGATAGTGAGTTTAATAGAGACGCCTGGTATATATCAGGCGTTTCAGTACGGGCGCACATATCAAAACGTTCATTCTAGCTTGATATGAGCTTTCAAGAATTGTCTCGTCTCGGCATATCCTTGTGATTGTTAGATCCTTTTTGTGTATCGTCATCGTTGTACTATTGAAGTCCATGATACTCGAATGTGCGTCATCGGATATTCACTCAAAGTCGAATGTGAAAATAATTTTATACGAAGTAATATGGTACTGGACAGTAAAAGTAATATGGAGTAATTAGTTAGGTTATTGAAATGCCTTATCGATATAGAATCAGGTTCCCGTGAGAACCTAAACTTTAATGAGAACGGTTGTGAAAATGAACTAGTTACACTTCTATATATACTCAATTTACACTTTTAGATAAGGACCAAATAACCAAATGAGTAAAAAAAGTGGCTCAAAGGTGACGAATTGGTAAAAAAGTATCGTCGCCGCGAAATAGGTAAAAAAAAGTGGCATGACGAATTGCTAAAAAATGTCGCCGGTGTCAAATAGGTAAAAAATGTGGTACTGAAGTGACGAATTGGTAAAAAAATATAATCGTGTTATGGATTAAAAAAAATTTACAAACTGTCAACCATCACACCACTATCACTTACTGATTACAATATATGCTAGTAAAGTATTTATGAGCTGAAATTTATGGAACGAAAATTCAAAAAAAAAAAAAGTTGTTTTTTTCGATCTATAACATCGTATAAATTAAAGGTTATATTAATATTAAGAAAAAAATAGGTCAAAATTTAAATAACGAGGCAAAAAAATTTGTGCCCTCCCTACATCGAAATCCTGCATCCGCCCCTGAAAAATAATGATGAATCAGTGATACGTAAAGTAATGATGAAGAATCAATTAAAAGATATCGTAAACATTATTTTATTTAAAGTATTCTTAATTAAATAATTTATAATAAATAATAAATGGTAAAATTACGCCCTTTTGAATTTTACCCAAAATAAAAATGAAGATTCTCAAGATTTTTTATTATTTTATTTTGGTGGCGCCCTATCACTATCCATAGTATAATACTTCCTCCTTATTTTTCACCCAAAAATAAAAAGAAAGAATATAGGAACTCGGAGAAAGTATATTTTAGAGACCGCTAACAAAGTGGTGGGACACATGTCAAGTTCTCATTAATTTTTTTGTTTCCGTTAATTCATTTCCTAATGGGCGGGATGTATTTCAACTATCATAAACATACAGTATTAGATAATGAGTAAATTAAAAAATTACTCCAGATATCAATTTTATAATTTACTCTCTTTTGAAATTTTTTGTTAAAAATAACTCCTAAAATCTATCAAAAGTTTAAAAATTGTTCCCAAATTTATTTTTAGGACGAAAATGTCCTTGGTTAGAGGGTGAGGTGAAGTAATATGACATAAAAAAGTTAGGGGTATATTTATCCAAAAAAATATATTTTGGAGCAATTTTTGAACTTTTGATAGATTTTGAGAGTTATTTTTAACAAAAATTTTAAAATGGTGTAAATTTTAAAATTGGTATCTTAAAAGAGAGTAATTTTTAATTTACTCTTAGATAATATAGCTAATAACTACTACCTCTATATATTTTTAATCTTACTATTTTTTTGGATTCTCCATCTTCGAACTTCCTACTCACAATATTTTCCTTTTTGATTGATTTTTGTGTTCAATATAATTTACGATCCAACATTTTCTCTCAGCTTTCATTTTCAACCCCACCCTTTCACTCCACCCTTAAATTTTGTATTTGGATGAAGGGAGTACTTCCCTCGTCATTTTTATATTTGTTAGTTCGCAAATCTAGTAATTAGATTAGGGTGGGGGAGGATTGGTTTCAATTGAGATGTATAATATCATAATACTAGTTGGAAAGCCCGTGCGATGCACGGGCCTATTTTTAGTGAAAATAATAACGACACCAAGTCAAAACTACTGGTTGATAGACTTTTATTTATATAATAGAATTTCATTGTCTTATTATAATTTCTCGATGTGGTATAATTTTACTCCAATTTATAGTCTTAAGAGTTGTCAAGATTTTTCTTATTAATATCTAAAACGAATCCGCTCATCATAATTTTTCGATGTGTGATAAGTCTACTTAAATTTATGGTTTTAAGAAATCTTTTTAGGACTCAAAAGATTTCTGATTGATATTTAAAGACGATGATTACTTTTATTTACATAATAATAGAATTTTATCACCTTAATGCAATTTTTCGATGTGAGATAATTTTAATTCAATCTATAGCCTTAAAAGATATTCCCATTTACTTTTGGTGGGTCAAAGTTCGTAAACTTTGACCATGAATTCCGTAAAAAGTATACAATTCTATAATACGATTTTCACATAATTACATTTGCTATCAAAAGATATTTGTAAAATTATAACTTCAACAAAAAATAATGACGTATAGGGACGATAAAACACGGTCAAAGTACCGTCTCGAAGACTGTGAAAAAGTAAATGGGAACATCTCTTTGGGATGGAGGGAGTATTATAAGACTCAAAAGATTTTTTTATTAATATCTAAAAACGAATAATTTCTCTTAATGATGATGTAGAATTTTCACACACTTTTATAGGCTCAAGAGTTTTTTGAAGACTCAAAAGAGAAATTTTTACTTAATTTTATTATAGTCTAACGGTTTTTCTAAAACTAAAAATATGTTTGGTTTATATCTATGAAATTCATGACTTTGTAATAATTTTTCGATATGAGAAATTTTAATCAAGTTTATAGTCATAAGAGTTTTTTTTTAGACTCAAAAGTGTGGATATATTTACTTAATTAAGTTTATGGCTTTAAGATTTTTTTTTAAGATCCAAAATATTTTGTTTTTTCATCTAAGTTATTCAGGACGAATGATTACTCTTATTTATATATTTTGGACAAATGATTATCTAAAACGAATGATTTCTCTTATTTATGATATCTCATCATAATTTTTCGATGTGTGATAATTCCACTTAATTTATAGTTTTAAGAACTCTTTTTAGGACTCAAAAGATTTCTATTTGATATCTAAAGACGATAGATTACTTTTATTTATATAATAAAATTTCATCACTTTTTTGTAATATTTCGGTGTGGGATAATTTTTACTTCAATTTATAGCCTTAAGAGGAGTATTATAAGATTCAAAAATGTAGAATTCCATCACCTCATCATAATTTTTTGATTTGGGATAATTTTATTAAGTTTATAGTCTTAAAAAGTTTTTTTAGGACTCAAAATATTTCTCGTTGATATCTAAAGACGAATGATTGCTTTTACTCCGTATTTATATAATGGAATTCTATCACCTTATTATAATTTCTCGATGTGGGATAATTTTACTTAAATTTATAGTTGCTTTTATAAGACAATTTTTTTTTTTGTTAATATCTAAAAGCGAATGATGTCTCTCATTATTTGTGATATAGAATTTCATCACCTCATCATAATTTTTCGATATGTGATAATTCTACTTAGGTCCTAATTTAAGAGCATTTGGACAAATGATAATTATTATTTATAATATATAGATTTTGATCCGCTCATCATAATTTTTCGATGTGAGACAAAGTTAGGATAATTATAATAATAAAAGAGTTTTTTTAAGACTCAAAAGTTTTTATAACCCCATAATAATTTTCGATGTGGGATATCCAAGAACGGATGATTACTGGAGTATTATTTATAATATATAATTTCATTACCTTATTATAATTTGTCGATGTGTGATTACTATTATTTATAATATAGAACTTAATCACCTTATTATAATTTGTCGATGTGGGATAATTTTTATATATTTATATGTAATAAATTCATCACTTTTTCGAGCAAATAATATTGTATGAAACATATAATATGAAATTTATACTCTAATGAAAGCATTTTTACCGTGAATCTAATTAATTCATTTTTGTAATTTTATTTACGATAACATTTTGTTAAATGAAATTTAAAGATTTTTAGATGAAAATTTATAAAATATCACATTAATATAATAGATAAAATATATTAATTGTAATAATTAAAAGATTCTCTATTTGAATTTTTTTATTATTAATGATATTTTCCTAAATTGAGTTTTGATATAATGGACCAATCATATCGCTCGAAAACTTCATCCTTTATATATACATATATTGATTCAATCAACTTATAATTTTTCGATGTGAGATAATTTTACTTGAATTTAATTAGTCTTAAGAGTGTTTTTTAGGATTCAAAAGATTTCTCGTTGATATCTATAAATGAACGATTACTTTTATTTATATAGTAGAATGTCATCACTTTATTATAATTTCTCGATGTGAGATAATTTTACATAAATTTATAACTATATGAGCTTATAAGACTAAATTTTTTTTTGGTTGATATCTAAAAATGAACGATGTTATCACCTCAACATTATAATCTTAAAAATTCTTTGAAAAAAGTCTCTTTTATATTAAATATATATTGTTTATATCACCTTATTATAATTGTTCGATGTGAGATAATTTTACTTACTTTTATGGAGTGCGTCATAAATTCATCATTTTTTTTGTCGAGAAAATAATATGAAATCTTGTTTATAATATAAAATTTCATCACATCATAATTTGACGAATGACAACTCTTATTTATAATAGAAATTTTCGATATGGGATAATATACTTAGATTTAATTTCACCACTTTATTATAAGGGATTTTTTACATGGTGTTTCTATGTTTTTAGCTTTTTTATATGATATCCTTTCACTTTTATAACCACACATGGTACCCCTCACTTTTAGGGACGTTAATTACATGGTGTTTCTATGTTTTCACTTTAGTTTTATACTTTCCAAAATTGAGTTTAGATGTAACGGACCAATCATATCGCTCGAAAACTTCCTCCTTTATATATATATATATATATTGATTTATACCCAGATGAAAGCATTTTCAACCTAGATTCCAATTATATCATTTTTATAATTTTTTTTTACGATAATTTTTTGTTAAACAAAATTTAAAGGTTTTAAGATGAAAATTACAAAACTTCACATTAATATGATAGATTAAATATATTATTATAATAATTAAAAGATTCACTACTTGATTTTTTTATTATTGAAGATATTTTCCAAAATTAAGTTTAGATGCAACGTACCAATCATATCGCTCGAAAACTTCCTCCTTTATATATATATACTAGTTGGAAAGCCCGTGCGATGCACGGGCCTATTTTTAGTGAAAATGGTAATGACACCAGGTTAGACGATTGCATAAATTTGTGGAACTATTGGTTGACAGACTTTTATTTATATAATAGAATTACATCGTCTTATTATAATTTCTAGATGTGGTATAATTTTACTTCAATTTATAGCTTTAAGAGTTGTTATAAGATTCAAAAGATTTTTCTAAGTCAACTCATCATAATTTTTCTTTGTGTGATAATTCTACTTAAATTTATGATTGTAAGAACTCTTTTTAGAACTCAAAAGATTTTTGATTGATACCTAAAGACGGTTACTTTTATTTATATAATAGAAATTCATCACCTTGATGAAATTTTTCGATGTGGGATAATTTTAATTCTATCTATAACCTTAAGAGCTATTATAGGACTCAAAAGATTTTTTTATTAATATCTAAAAATGAATAATTTCTCTTACTGATGATGGTAGAATTTCACACACATTTATAGTCTTAAGAACTTTTCTAAAATTCAAAAGATGTTTGATTTATATCTATGAAATTCATGACTTTGTAAAAAAAAATCGATGTCAGAAATTTTACTCAAGGTTATAGTCTATATTTACTTAATTAAGTTTATGGTCTTAAGATTTTTTTAAGATCCAAAAGCTTTTGTTTTTCATGTAAGTTATTAAGGACAAATGATATTACTCTTATTCATATAATAAAATTCGATCACCTTATTACGGAGTATAAACGAATTATTTCTCTTATTTATGATATCTCATCATAATTTTTCGATGTGTTATATATAATTCTACTTAAATTTATAGTTTTAAGAACTCTTTTTATGACTCAAAAATATTTATGTTTGATATCTAAAGACGATGGTTACTTTTATTCATATAATAAAATTTCATCACGTTTTTGTAATATTTTGATGTGGGATAATTTTTACTTCAATTTATACCCTTATCATAATTTTTCAATGTGTGATAATTTTATTTAAGTTTATAGTCTTAAAAAGTTCTTTTAGGATTCAAAGTATTTCTCGTTGATATCTAAAGACGAATGATTGCTTTTACTCCATATTTATATAGTAGAATTCTATCACCTTATTATAATATCTTGATGTGGGATAATTTTACTTAAACTTATAGTTGCTTTTATAAGACAATTGTTTTTAGTTAATATCTAGAAACGAATGATGTCTCTCATTATTTGTGATATAGAATTTCATCAACTCATCTTAATTTTTCGATATGTGATAATTCTACTTAGGTTTATAGTCTTAAAAATTCTTTTTAGAATAACTCAGATTTTTGGTTAATATCTAAGCACAAACGATTGCTCTTTTCCATCAGCTTACGGTCCTAATTTAAGAGCATTTTTAAGACTCAATAATCTTAAGAGTTCTTTATGACTCAAAAGATTTTTGGTGGATATCTAAGAACGGTTGATTACAGGAGTATTATTTATTATTTATAATATATAATTTCATCACCTTATTATAATTTGTCGATGTGTGATTACTATTATTTATAATATAGATTTTCATCACCTTATTATAATTCGTCGATGTGGGATAACTTTAATATCTTTATATGTAATAAATTCATCACTTTTTCGAGCAAATAATATGAAACAAATAATACAAAATTTATACTCTGATGAAAGTATTTTTTACCATGAATCTAATTAATTCATTTTTGTAATTTTATTTACGATAACTTTTTGTTAAATGAAATTTAAAGATTTTTGGATGAAAATTTATAAAACATCACATTAACATAATAGATAAAATATATTAATTGTAATAATTAAAAGATACTCTATTTGAATTTTTTTATTATTAATGATATTTTCTTAAATTGAGTTTTGATGTAAATGACGTCCTTTACATCAAAACTTAGTTATAGTCTTAAAATTGTTTTTTAGAATTCAAAAGATTTCTCGTTGATATCTATAAATGAATGATTACTTTTATTTATATAGTAGAATGTCATCACCTTATTATAATTTCTTGATGTGGGATAATTTTACTTAAATTTATAACTATATGAGCTTATAAGACTAAATTTTTTTTGGTTGATATCTAAAAATGAACGATCTCTTTTATTTGTGATATAGAATTTCATCACCTCAACATTATAACCTTAAAAATTCTTTGAAAAAAGTCTCTTTTTATATTAAATATATATTATTGTTTATATCACCTTATTATAATTGTTTGATGTGAGATAATTTTATATACTTTTATGGAGTGCGTAATAAATTCATCACTTTTTTTTCGAGAAAATAATATGAAATCTTGTTTATAATATAGAATTTCATCACATCATAATTTGACGAATGACTACTCTTATTTATAATAGATAATTTCATCAACGCATCATAAATTTTCGATGTGGGATAATATACTTAAGTTTAATTTCACCACTTTATTATAAGGGATTTTCTACATAGTGTTTCTATGTTTTTAGCTTTTCTATATGATATCCTTGCACTTTTATAATCAAATGGTACCCTCCTTTTAGGGGCGTTTAAAGGTATAAAGACATAATACACTAAAAGTGAGGAGTAACATGTGTGATTATAAAAGTGGAGAGATACTATATAGAAAAACTAAAAACATGGGGTTCCATGTATAAAATCCCTTATTATAATCTTTCAATGTGGGATAAATTTTATATAAGTTTATAGTCTTCTGAGTTTTTTTAGTGACATCTTATTATAGTTTTTTTTATAGCATATCCAAAAAAAATTGATGGGGTACCTTCTTATCAAGAGTTTTTTTTAAGATTAAAAAGTTTTTTTGTTGATATTTAAGGACGAATGATTACTCTTATTTATAATAAAGAATTTCATCACCTCATCATAATTTGGAGGAATGATTATTTTTATTTGATTTATTATATAGAATCATCATCTTATTTTAATTTTTTTGATATGGGATAATTTTAAGTTTAATCTTATTAAGTATTTTTTTAAGACTCAAAAGTTTTTGGGTCGATATTTAAAAACAATGATTACTCTTATTTATAGTATAAAACTTCATAATCTCATCATAATTTTTCAATGTGAGATAATTAGTTAAAGTTTATAATCTTAATCTTAAAGAGTTCTTCAAGACTCAAAAGATTTTTTTTGGATATCTAAGCACGAATGATTACTCTTATTTATAATATAGAATTTCATCAGCTTATCATAATTTGTCGATGTGGGATAACTTTATTATTTTTATATGTAATAGATTCATCACTTTTTCGAGCAAATAATATGAAATTTATACTCAAATGAAAGCATTTTTTACCTAGATTCCAATTATATCATTTTTTAAATTTTTTTTACGATAATTTTTTGTTAAACGAAATTTAAAGATTTTAAGATGAAAATGACAAAACATCACATTAATGTAATAGATATATATTATTATAATAATTTAAAGATTCACTACTTGATTTTATTATTATAATAATTAAAAGATTCACTATTTGATTTTTTTTATTGATGATAGTTTCAAAAATTAAGTTTAGATGCAACAGACCAATCATATCGCTCGAAAAATTAAGTATATATATATATAGATTGATGATTTATATAGTAGAATTTCTATCACCTTATTATAATTTTTCAATGTGGAATAATTTTACTTAAATTTATAGCTTTAAGGGCTTTTATAAAACAATTTTTTTGGTTATATAATATCGAAAAACGAATGATGTCTCTTATTTGTGATATAGAATTTCATCACCTCATAATTATAGTCTTAAAAACTCTTTTTAGAACTCAGATTTTTGTTAATATCTAAACACGAATGATTTCTCTTTTCCATTAGCTTACGGTCCTAAGAGCATTTTTTATGCTCGAATTTTTTTTAGCTGATATCCAAGGACAAATGATTATTATTTATAATATAGAACTCATCACATCATCATAATTTTTCGATGTGAGACAACGTAAGGATAATTACAATAATAAAAGAGTTTTTTTTTATATCTAACTTAAGAATGGACGATTACTCTTATTTATATAATAAAATTCGATCGCCTTATTATAATTTTTCGATGTGGATAATCTTACTTAAGTTTATAATCTCAAGCACTTTTGCAAGACTCAAAAAAACTTTTTTTTATATCTAAAAACGAATGATTTATCTTATTTATAATATCAAATTCCATCATCTCATAATTTTTCAATATAGAATAATTCTAACTTAAGTTTAGATATAGTCTTAAGAACTCTTGTAATAATTTTACTTGAGTTTATAGTCTTAAGAGATTTTCAAGACTCAATTAAGTTTTGGAAGAATTCTAATAACGAATGATCAGTCATAATTTGGAGGAATGATTACTTTTATTTGTATAATAGAATTTCATCGTCTTATTATAGAATTAATTACTCTTATTTCTTATTTATAATATATTTCATCACCTTGTTATAATTTTTCAATGGAAGATTATGTAAGTTTGTAGTCTTATTAAGATATTTTTTAATTAAGACTCAAAAGTTTTTTTTATTGATTTTAAGAATGAATTATTAGTCTTATTTACAATATATAATTCCATTATCATAAATTTTTTGATATGAGATAATTTACTGTCTTAAGAACTCATTTTAAGACCAAAAGAACACATGATTACACTCATTTATAATATAGAATATCACATAATTTTAATGTGGACAATTTTAAGTAGTTTTATTAAGAGTTTTTTTAAGACTCAAAAGTTTTTTTTAGTCGATACTCAAAAACTATGATTACTGTACTCTTATTTATATTATAGAATTCCCTAACCTCATCATAATTTTCGATGTGGGATAATTATCTAAGTTTATAATCTTAAGAATTTTTTATGACTCAAAAGATTTTTGGTAGATATCTAAGGACGGATGATTACTATTATTTATAATATAGAATTTCATCACCTTATTATATTTTGTCGATGTGGGATAACTTTAATATCTTTATATGTAATAAATTCATCACTTTTTTTCGAGTAAATAATATGAAATTTATACTCTAATGAAAGCATTTTCTACCACGAATCTAAATAATTCATTTTTATAATTTTATTTAAGATAACTTTTTTTTAACAAAATTTAAAGATTTTTAGATGAAAATTATAAAACATTACATTAATATAATAGATTAAATGTATTATAAAAATAATTAAAAGATTCTCTATTTGATTTTTTATTAAAATTTCCTAAATTGTGTTTTGATGTAACAGACCAATCATATCGCTAGAAAACTTCCTCATTTATATATATATATTGATTGATTGATTAATGACATAAGGTAAATAAAAAATTTTGAAAATCGCAAACTAATACTTACTCCGAGTTCCTATCGTTAAAACGTATTCTTTTTTGGGATTAGTTTGATCTTTTACCCCTTTCTTTTTAGGTTATAAAGGAGTGGTTCACATTTGCCCAGCTCAAAAACAAATGTGTCAATGATAGAAATTCGGAGGGAGTTTTCGATTTTTGTAATATATACTCTCTCCAGTTTCCTTTTTTGTCCCGCCTTCTTTTTGAATTAAATTTGATATTTATCTCACTTTCCATTTATGGAAAAACTTTTTCACGTAACTTTTCTATCATAGTCCCTTTTCTTATATTACACCAATTATCTTTCATTAATTGATAGTATAATATTTATCTGTAATACTTTTTCAATCCACATTTTCTCATTTAATTAATATAATATTCATTTCTCTTACTTTTTTTTCAATTCACCGTTACTTTTATTAATATAATACACTCCTTCCTTATTTTCAACCAAAAACATTTGGGACAAAATTAGTAAGTCGGAGGGAGCCTTGCCCTAAATCCACCACTGGTTCATTGACATGCATATGAATATATGATGATGCATTGTATCTCAACTTTCTAGGGAGCGATTCTTACTCGTTTGTGTAGTAAACCCTCGTCATCTCTACCATTTTTTTCCCTTCTCAGGATTTTTAACCACTAAATTAGTTTAAACATATTTCTGATCGAGATGATTCCTTAACATAAAAGTGTTTCAGTAAGTTATTAATTGAGATGTTTATATCAATAATCCACCACTCGTTCACATGTGGACCATAAAACTATTGATTTTCCGAGAACAACTATAATTAGTAATTGGATGCAGATGAAGAAATTGATCGACGACACACAAAATTGGAAGTGCAGGGCATTTAGATTTTAGATCCACCTTAAGATCATGTTTATCTCTTGGTGTTACTCACAAAGGTCTAATTCATATTATATTATTCTTTGTTTACAACCTAACTTATCAAACCCACATTAACTTTTCTACCTTTATTCACACTTGCTTTCACCATGGTCTTACCCATATATTATTCTTTATTATTTTTTCTCATCTAAATTAAAAAAATCATTTTATTGAACAATCAACATTTATTTTACGAAGTTAGTTATATTTACGTTAATGAAAAACATTACATTTTACGAATTTACATTTTTATTAATTTTTTAAAAAACATTTAAAAAAGATTATAAAAAACGAGACAAATATATAAGTAGCTAATAATGAGACAAAATTTTTTATGGAGTAAAAATATGTCAAAATTGGTTCATATTTATAGACCATGAAAATATATGAATGTTGGTGAATATTTTGTTTTATTTTTATAAAGTATATTTTAAAATATATTCATTTCAAAGTTTATAACAAATACAAAAAATAAAACGAATTAGAAAATGTCAAGTATGAAGGTGGAGAATGAGCTCGAAGAGGTCCTATTTAGATCAAATGTTAAACAAAATAGCTTTGAGTCCAAATTTTTTATTATTAGTTTACCTTTCACCCTCCACCTCCACCTCCACTTTTTTTCTACCTCCATTAATCGTATAAGTGGGTTCAAAAGTTGTGGGGTATATATAGCATTTATATCAATTAGCAACGTCATTTTTGAAGAAAACCACCCTTATGTAGTTATATATACCAACGAGTGTCGTCTTGTTCGTTTGGTAAGCTATAGTAATCACACAGTACAATCCTTTATTTATTAGGTAGGACCAAAACAATTAATCTTATCTGAAAACACGATAATCTAGATGATGAGAGAACCTGGAGCGTTATACTAATATTAGGTGCATACGGTGTAAATTCTAAATATATTACTTCCTCGATCATTAGGTAAGACTTCCTTTTTAATTTTTTATCAAGAAAACAAACTCGATCTTTAGAAAGATGTTAGCTTAGAGGGGTTTGGACATACGATATTTAGAATTTTCTCCTAACATGAATGAGGGAGGGATGAGAGGGAAAATAATGGTTGTTTGGATAACATGAATGAGGGAAGGGAGGGAGCGAAAGGTTGATAAATTTGTCTTTCATTAAGGAGGAACAAATGTATTATATAACCTTTGTAATTACGATTATTAATTTTTGACTCATTTAAATATAACAAAAAAATGAATTAAAAATTGATAAAAAAAAGTTTTTTTTAATTATTTTATTTTTAATCAGTTCAATTCACTGACTCACTCGTATTTTTTAACGTGACATAAAAAAACTGAATTGAATGTGTCTTAACTGAACTAAACTGAATCCGTCTAACTGGGGTGAACTGAAAGTGTCTGAATATAAGTCCACAATAGCATGGTGTTCTCTTAACCTGACTCACCCATAAGGGTCCGAACGGAAAAAACAAGGCGTCATAATATTTTTATCCTAACCCGGCTCAACCGTAACGAAAAAATGCGTCGTAATTTTTTCATACGTTTTCTTATCCTAACGCAACTCACACGTATCAGTGGAAAAAAAAGTCGTTGTAATTTATCCTAACTCGACTCACCCGTAACGGGAAAAAAACAGTCGTTGTAATTTATCCTAACACGACTCACCCGTAACGGAAAAAAAAAAGTCGTTGTAATTTTTTTTATCCTAATCTGACTCACAAGTATTCGAAAAAAAAAAAAATTGTCGTAATTTATCCTAACTCGACTCACTGTAACGGGAAAAAAATCGTCGTAATTTTTTTATTCTAACTTAACACACAAGTATCGAAAAAAAAATCGTCGTAATTTATCCTAGCCCGGCTCACCCGTAACGGGGGAAAAAATCGTCATAATTTTTTTATCCTCACCCGTATCGGAAAAAAAAATCGTTGTAAGTTTTTTTATCCTAGCCCGATATACTCGTATTGAAAAAAAAAAGTTTGTGAATGGTCGTGAATAAGTGAAAAATGTTGGAGGAATACGTGTTTGTTAGTAAGGACAAATTAGTAATTTTGTAATTAATGGAAAGATATCCATTTTCCTTCCAAATCTTGCCTAAGTTGACAAGATTTTATTTTACATTAAAATGAATAAATCCCATCCCTCTCTTTCCCTACCGTTCATCCCTCCATTTCCCTCCATTTCCCCTTATCCAAAAACAACCCTAAACTTCACCCTTATAGTATATAGTCCGATAGAGAATCTAATGTTCGTTAAATTTGTTCAATTTTTTAATCACATAGTTTGGTACTAAACGTTAAACGTGATGATGGTCTGAGCCTAGCAAAAAAACTTCTACTAGACGTCGATCCGTTATAAAATCAATTCAACCAAAATTTTAAGACGACGATTGATGTCCATTTATATTCTATTACGCCTTCTCACTTACATGCCCATCGGGCTCCTTGATTACCCGGACTATCAGGGTTTGAACTCGTGACCTTTGACTTTGATACAATGTTATGGAACCAATTCAATCAATCAAAATCTTAAGACGATGATTGATGCATATTTATGTTCTATTATGATTGTGTCTCAATAATATTAAATTTTTTTCTTTTATCTGTATCTTTCTATAACCAAAATGTTATTTACTATTCCCTACTTATTAGTTATTACATCAATGTTTCCCTAAAAAATGAAGGTAAAGTCGATAGATGGCACATTCAAAGATGCAAGCTCCGAAGCAGTCCGAGAATGGATACCAAATCTAGACACAACCTACCATCTCCCATCCTCAGTAATCGGACCGCACCCATGCCCAACCATGGTCCGAGAGTTCCAATCCATAATAGGTAAGGAAGTGAGGACACAAGCCATGGAGAAATGGGGTGGGAAACCAGACGTATTGGTTGCATGTGTAGGAGGTGGCTCAAATGCAATGGGCATATTTCATGAATTTATAGAGGATAAGGAGGTAATTAATATTATAAGTTTTTTGTTCCGATTTATTTTAAATCAAATTTTTTCTTCAAAACAGGTACGAAGTATATTCTACTTTTAATCTTAGAACGAGTCAACTACTTACTAGTTAACATGAATAGGACAAAACTTATAATCTCATATGAATATAGCATAAGATTGTCCCAACTTATAACGTACAGATCAGATTATTATTTAACATGTTACTGATCTTAAGACGGATATATTCCGCTGAAAAGAGTCCAATTGTTAGTATCCACATGCGAAATTTAATGATGATGGGTTTTGAATCCTGATTATGAGTAAGTACTTTTTAATGATTTTAATGAGAAAACTAATTGATACATGAAGGTAAGACTAGTTGGTGTTGAGGCAGCTGGATTTGGGCTTGAAAGTGGTAGACATTCTGCTACTTTGTCCAAAGGTGATGTTGGGATTTACCATGGTACAATGAGTTACTTGTTGCAAGATGGTGATGGCCAAATTATTGGGCCTCATTCTATTGGAGTTGGGTAAGTCGCAACTCATTTATATGACCGTTCTATAACATAATACGAGTTCAATAGAACATAATCTAAACCAAATGCCGAGGTTATCATTTAGAAAAAAAAAGTTATAAAGATAAACTGTTTTATATACTTCCTCCGTCCCAAAATGTTTGTCCCGTTTACTTTTGCACAATAATTAAGAAAATTGTGTGATGATTGGGTACATAGGCAATTAGGACTACTTTATAGGGTGATGTGTGAGGTGGTGTGGGTTAATGGAGTGGCAAAATGGTAAATACTTTGTCTTAGCAGGGACGAAATTGTAAAAAAGGATAGACTAAAAAGGAAAGTTGAGAAATGAGACAATCTTTAAGAACCTACCCAAAAAGGAATACGGGACAATCTTAGTGGGACGGAGGGAGTATAACACAGTTGTATCAAACCATTGTGATTCTTCTTTTTTAATACTGTTACGTAAGACAATTCCCCCCACCTATATAAGATTTAGGACTCTGTCCGAAACACGAGTTCGGTACGAACCATCCGAATCAGCTAGTTACACTTTTAAGGATCTCACTTACACTTTTAAAGTTTAACTACTTTTAGTGACCTCAATTATACTTTGGAACCCGGTTACACTTTTGAGAAAAAAAAAAGAAGGGATACAGGGCCATTAAAGAGTGTAGCTTCTAACTACTTAAAAATTAGGGATTAAGGAGTCTCCAATTACTCTTGAATTTGTTTTAACCTTAAAGTAGTTCTACTGAGAAATAGTCTTTTATTAAATTTATTGAGAGACTAATGGCAACAGTGGTACCAAACCTAATAAAAATATGTACGCGTAACATAAAATAGTATACAAATGTAAATTAATGGGGTACACTTGTTATAAAAAATGGTACAAACAAAGTTGTCGTTTAGAGATACATCTAATCATAAAATAGGTACGAATAAGACATAAAGTGATACTGACAAGTGGTCTCTCAATAACTTATGGAGAGACCGTCTCTCCCCAAAGTGTAACTGAGATCCTTAAAAGTGTAAATGGAATCTTTAAAGGTTAGTTCAAACGGTTCGTACCGAACTAAGGTTCAAACGATAAAACTTTTTTCATTTCAAAATTATATTCGATATTGTTCAATTATAAATGCACCCTAAACATAGGTAGTACAAGTTTGAAGTTAAATATATATGTCAAATAAAATATGATAGATGCAAAAGAAAAAACATAGAAAAGTCCCCACATTCTCGGAAGGTTCACGGGATACAATAGTAGTATATAATAAAAACTCTAACAAATCACCCATCATCCATAATTTAGTTGATCTCACACCGTATATTCTAATGAAACGAGTGTCAAAATACAATTGGACATTTTCTGTTAAACAAAACCTATAGGAATATTTAGTACTAACCAAAAGAAAATTTAAGACATATGAAAAATTTAGTACTAACCCAAACAATGTTTAAGGAGAACCATAAGAATACCATCAAAGCCATAAGAGGAGTAGAGATAGCAGTAGAATCACCGGGATAATGGAGAAAGAAAAAAAATAAAAGAAACATAAGTAAGCATTATATAACCATAATTCTCAATCACGAACTCAAACAAAATTAGTAATGAAAAATAATAGGAAAAAACTAACACAAGTAAAATATACTTTTTCGGTCTTAATCGTTATTTGTCTACCTTTCATATCTATCTACATACTCTACTAAAACCCAAACAAACTATCTTTCATCCCTTATTAGCCTAATATTATCTTCTAACAAAACCACGTGCTCTACTCTAATTGGACAAAAAAACTAAATCAATTAATTATATATTAAAGAAGCAAGAAGAGAGAAAAAGCTCATCAGCTCCACTCCTCTCTTCATCTTCCCCAATCCATAAATGTACTTTCACTTATAACAATGTATACAAAAATAAATACAGAGCATGGACCTCGATTTACCACCCAATATCCAAAGTGACCCGATTTCCGTTACCAAAATGTGTTATAGGTATGAAGTGGTAGTAAAAGAAGCAGTCGTAACAATAGAAAGTGTGGGAAAAAAGAGACATTTGACAATCTCAACTAAAGACACGAGAGAAAAACAAAGGAAAAACAAAGGCAGAAGACAAGATGATTACGTTCTCCAGTAAAAGTAAAAAAACAATTTATTAGTTATTATGTATTACATCTTATATCATGTTTATCTCATTTTCACCAATAATAATTCACCTGCATTCTTACAAACTCAAAAATCTAGGACCCCGGCCAACAACCAATCATTATCGAGTTATCACATTAACGTCAAATAGCGAATTACTCTATTTACTGCTTATGATATTACAAATGACTTTGAAAGTAAATAAAGTTGCACAGACATGAAATCGAAACAAAAATGAACAAACAATTAAATAAATATTGGACAATGAGGCAAACAGACGGAACTACGAATTACAAAAGGCATAAAACAATATGGTCCCGTGCGGTGCACAGGTATGACGACTAGTTTGTTCTTAAAACTTTTAAAATTAGGGTTATTTAACGAGAGTAATACCAACTATAGGGCGTCTTATAAAAATAATATCAATTTCATATAATCTGAGAATAATCTGTATCATTGAACTGGTTAACCCATAATAGTATCGGTGACTTGTTACCCGCGGAACCCGTCCAACTTCCATTTTTACTTTTATTTAATTTCATATTTCATCACTCTATTCATTATTATCAGTGTACGGAACACTTAATCTTCATCCTCCATTAATGTCTTCCTCCTCTTTTTTCTTATTCCTCTTCAACCAATCACTTTCAGACTATTAACTCATCAAATCAGTTAAAAATGAGTTAATTTACCTAATGTAGCCGTTCAAAAAGTCATCAATACTATTCTGGGTTAACTAGTCCAATAATACCTATTTTTCTCAGATTAAATGAAATTCGTATTATTTTGCGAAAACACTCTGTAATTGGTACTGTTCTCGTTAAATAAATTTTAAAATTATGGTAGGAATTCTCTTCTTGCAATATGCTTCCCAATTTAGAGAACTTCCACTTTATTTTATTTCATGCTTAATTGATAGTATAAGTATACAATTGTAAGAAATAATTTTTAAGTTATTTTAATGTTATATTTTGTCTGAAACTTTTTGGTTCACAATATCTAATTTGGTTCTCACTTCTTAAATCGACTATAACAATCGTTTGTCTTAAGCATGCAATGTCAAGAGTAATATTATGTTTTTAATGTTTGAACGATTAAGAGTGTGCAAATCAACATTTATATATGAGTATTTTTTCCTTGAGATGTACTTTCATACTAACATAATAGACTAATTACTATTTGTTGTGTCATGTGAGTAAGTTTGCAACATCCATTTCTTATTGTTATGTTTTCGGTATAAAAATTAATTGAATTGTCTTGAAATGCAATAATTATTTGCATCAATAGAATAGGCGGAGTCATGAAAAATAATATATTGATGTAACGCGCAATTCTATGGTTTGAGAAGATATGTATGCTATGTGTTTTTGATATGATCATGACAGAGTTTTATGTGGTAGAGTTTGGGTGCACTTCATGGTAATAAGTCCATAAATTTATAGGTAATCATATGAAAACTGCGCATGTGATTAGGTGAACTTATTAGTTTATCTAATGTTGTTTTAAGAGACACATACTTTTTCTAATTGTTTGTTTGCATTTGGAACAAAAAATATCTTTATTTACAACCTACAAATCCATATTTCTTGACTAACTTTATACATACAAAGTGCTACTCCATACATTATTGCATTGAAATCAGAAACCGGTAGACATACATGACAATTAGACGCATTGAATTGAAAATTCAGAAGATAAAGGTTTGGCAAGATAATAACATCTCATACAACAATGCAACTTGAAAGTGATGATCAAGTCGCGTGGATAAACATGAGTGCATATTGATATTTCTATTAAAGAGTCTCAAACTTGTAGAAATAAGAAGAATCTCATACAAGAATTTGTGATTGTTAAATGGTCTCAACTCTCAACAAATTAAATATATTTTACACTTAGTTTTATTCCCTACTAAATAATTTCAATTGAATTTTTATATTTTAATAGCATAGTAATTAGAGGTGAGCAAAACCGAATATCCAATTCAATCTTGAAAATCTGAATTTTTGTGATCCGTATCCGATACGAAATAAACCGGATATCCGGTATCCGGTTTTGAAGTTTATTTATTATTATTATTATTATTATATTTTTTTTTAAGTTTCTTTATTTTTAAATTTTTCACTAAGTGCACATAATGCGATGTTTGATTTTAAACCACTAACGACCTAACGTTGCATTAAATTTAAACTACTAACAACCTAACATTGCGTTGAATTTTATACAAAATTAGTACGAGAAATAAATATAAAAAAATCTAAAAACAATATAATTATTACATTCTTCTCAAATATTAAAAAATCATTGATGTCATGAGAATAAGGGGTGACCAAAAATATACGATAAGATTTTATTATACGTATACGATACGGTATACGTTTTCAATTATACGAATTTTCGGATATCCGATACGAATAATTGGATATACGATACGGTTTTCCTTAAAATCGTTGCGGATACCTATCGGGGAATGTTGAAACCGGATGTACGGTTTTTAAAAGAATAAAAAAAAAATGAAAATCTAATCCTTATATGAATTATACAATAAAGAATTGAAAACTCACCCATTATTCTCAAAGGTAAAAAAACAAAACTATTAGTGAATTTATGATATTATGTAATGAAACATAACATTTTGTTGGAATACTAGTACCGTAAGACATATATACCGTATTTTTTTTTTTTTTTTATTTTATATATCAATTTATATAAAACGTAACGTTGCTTAAAAATAAATTAACTACTCTTAATTAAAAAATAAAAATTGTTTTAAAAAAAGAAAAATAGATGAAAAATATAAAACCGAATGGTTTTTCGGATATCCAGAAAAAACCGGATCAGATACGAATCAAAATTTTTTTATTTTTAAAATCGGATATCCGATACGGTTTACAAAACCGGATCGGATATCTGGTTTTGCTCACCCCTAATGAGAATAGAGAAATCTGCAGCCAGCATCAACCTTCTTAATCATTCGGGTAAGTTACATTTTTTTATTACTTCATTTTTTTTAATATCTTTTCATCCCTTTAATATATAGGTGGAGTATTATATTAAAATGGGAAGATATAAAAAAAATGGAGGAAGTATTTTCTTTTTAAAAACCGGATCGTATATCGGATATTTGGTTTGAATATTTGCCGATACATATCCGCTACGGGTTTACGACAATCTGAATCAGATATCCGAAAATGGAAAAGCGTATAATTGAAACCGTATACCGTGTCGTATACGTATAATAAAACTGTATCGTATTTTTATGCTCACCTCAAACAATAATGACATATACATAAACTTAAGCTAGTCCGTACATTACATGAGATCAAAAACTAGTTAAAACAAGTAAAAGCCTTAAGTATGTTGTATGCCAAGAAAACGAAAAGTACTCGGTATGTCATTTACTAATAGGGCCCAAATAATTTCATTTTTAATTTGCTTTAACTGTTTGATTTTTTATGATTAATTTTGAGTTTATGAAATTGCAGATTGGAGTGTCCTGGAGTTGGTCCTGAGCTAAGTTATCTTAAAGATACGGAACGTGCAGAATTTCATGCTGTTACTGACGAAGAAGCCCTACATGGTACATAGTAATTAGTTTATCGACTAGCAACAATACCACTTATTACAATTTTATAACTTCCGGCCTTTACATTCTTAGAATTAACGTCCATTCGTCACCAAAGTTAAATAAATAAATAATTTTAATAATAACAATATATAATCATTTTGATAAAAAATGCACAAACTTTGATATGAAATGGTGTATTAAATTATTATATAAAGTTATACAATCTGTAATTACCATGCTAAAAGTGTTAAATGGAAAATAGTTTTTTTTTTTTTTCTTTTTCGCTTTTGTTTGGGTGAACAGAGTCAATAGGGTAAATATATCACCGACGAAATTCAAATCCGAGTATTTATCTTATAATTATAGCCGTCCTAATTTTACTGTCTAAATTAGCTCATAATTAAGAGTATTATCGACGATTTTACCTTCTAAACATTAGCTTTTTGTTGTTGAATGCAGCATATAAGAGATTGTGCAGACTAGAAGGGATATTTCCAGCCCTCGAAACATCTCATGCACTTGCATTTCTTGATAAATTGTGCCCTACTTTACCCCATGGTGCTAAGGTTGTCATCAATTGTAGTGGCCGAGGCGATAAGGATGTTTCCACCGTCTTGAACTTCAACCAATTACTTGAATTTACATCACTTATTGGGGAAAATCGATCATCAAAAACAGTTACTCCATGCCAAGTCGTCTAAGGAGAATCAAAGATAACCTTAATTAAAATTATACTCGGTACTGCATTTGTCTTAATCATTTGCTTACCTATATTTACTTTTTATTTTATTTTATTTACAATTGATTAAGATGAAAGAAGTAACGACAATCTGTGTGAACACCATGATAGATGCATCATAAATTTTATAGAAAATAGTATAGAATTATTAGACATTTAGATAAATGTACAAATTTCATTTGTACAATAGTATTAGCATAGATAGCAGTAATTTAAGGATTCGTAACTATAAGTGGATACTTGTTATAATATGGATGTTATTATCCTTTCAAGCAATACGTCTATCCGCGAAGAGACGTGTCATTTATGTTTCGATATTTATAAATATCGATCAACACATGTATGGTAATGTACACATCAATATAATCTCATTTCCTATAACTACTTACGATATTGTTCTACAATATAGTTATAATACTTTATCATCAGCACGATCGTGTTTAAAGATTAAGAACCACTAACGAAAATATCTTCATCATTCACATTGGGGTTGATCACCAAGGACAATCGGGACGAAAAGGCTACACTTACACTAGGTGTATGGAATTTTCATACACAACAAATTATGTCGCGTTAAGTGTCATTCGATATTTAACCTAGGAGGATTAGTTTAGGGCTATATTAGTAATTTTACATCCTTAGTTAATTTGTTACCCTACTATAGTTAAGTTAATTATAAAATATTTTTATTTTTATTATTATAAATGTTATTTTATTCACTTCTCATTTAATTTTGCTTTATATTGATTGTAATTTTTTTTAATAAATACAATTATCATTAATGGAATTGTTAGTTTTATGAACAAAAATTATACTCCCCCCGAGTTCTTATCATTGTCCATTTGCTTTTGGAATGAAAATTAAGGAGAAATGAGTGAGACAAAAAAGGAGGAAGAGAGAGAAATGAGAGAGTAAATGTGAACCACACATTGATGACATAAAAAGAAAAGTGGACAAATATCAAACTCAACTCAAAAACAAAAGTGGGACAAAAGTAGGAACTCGGAGGGAGTATCATAATTACTTTCACATAATTTCATAAATATTACTTGTAAAAACCCGCATTTTGCCTGCTCGTGTCTGTAGCAGTCTCCAACAAAACACCCGATGATTATCGGACGTTAACATGCATCAATACGCTCGAATACGGGTTCATAATCAATAATATCTAACGTAGGCACTTAGAGAATTACAAATCTCTCAAAACCGACCTCAAATCCAGACTCAACGGGTCATTTTCAATAAAGTATAGCTACTTTGTGCCAAAACCATCACCGGGAGTAACACCGTCTTTGTCGACCGTGTCAAACCACGTCAAAGTCGAAACTTGAAAAAAAAACAAGCCACAAAAGCGTCCGAATACGCAATAAAACCAAGTCAAAACGGATTCCAGAATTGCCTCCTTTAACACGGATATCAATCCGTCCGTATTTTAAGCAACTTTCGTTATGCGCGAATTCAATCGCGCGCATCCCCATGCCTCAGAATTGGGGTGTCCCATGTGTTGCGCCCGAATATCAGGACGCAAGGCCTGTCATGCCCGAGTCTCAAAATCAGAAACGTTTTGCAAAACTCACCAACTCTATAAATACACCCGTCATTCACCATTTCGGGGGACGAGCTTTTCAGAAATCCGGAGAGAAAAAGTGCAAGAGCTTCTTTCCCAAATACATTCAAAACCACATATAAACACACCTTAAATCTTCCTATATACATCGAAGCGCTCCCTGTGCCTACAACGATATATACTCCGCAAGTCCGTATTTCGAATCATTTGACATGTAGATTGATGGTGTTCAAATCCCATTTCTAATCTCTAAACTCTTCTAATTATCGTAACTAACTATACTAGCATTTTCGTTATTCGCATTTAACAATTACTTTTCGTTCCTAACTCCTAACTACTAACATCATTTGACGCTAAATTGCTCACTCTTTCACGTATCGAACACTAAGGGTGACGAAATAATGAAATATGAACACTAGAGTTTCGCACTCGCGTTGCCAGTCGCTTATCTCGCCATCTCGCGTATTTGGTTGTCTAGGACGAGTCAACCTTTAAAAACGCTTTTACGCTTTCTTTCTATTAATACAGTGTATATATAATCAAAACTATTTCCAATACGACTCGAGTGAGCGTCCGAAGACGGTATTGACATCGTAGATCTGAACGATCAAATAACGATATTGAGATACGTACGACTTAATGCCTACGAGGACAATTCGTTATCAATTTGGAATAAACGTCCCATGACGCCAATTCGCACATCATGGACCCATGGTCCAATGCCGACGTCGAATAGTGAAAATGGTTTAATTTAGATTGATCATTTTCAAAACGAATTCATTCAATGAAAGTTTTTGCCCAAAGTCCGCATAACAACCCAATGGAGCACTAGGGTGGTGGCACCTCAATATTGAGGCGCGCCACCGTATGCGTCTGAGGATCAGGGCACCCTACGGCGCACGCCTAATTTCAGGGCTATGACGCGATTGTAGAACCATTCACTGCATGTTTTCGATTTCACTTACAATATTTTCTCTTAAATGTTCGAAGTCGATTCTATAATCGAATGTCATGCATAAAGAGTCACCGAAAATCGAACTAATACAAAATCTAATGATGTCAATCTGAGCGTCGTACGGTCCATGAGACCCGATAATGACGCCGCGATACGGAAGACTCCGATATTCTTAATAAGTCGATATATCGATTCATATCATAAATCGGCACGATCAAGGACAAGTACTCAATTAAGGCCTAAACAAGGTATCATAGAATTTTAAAGTAGTCAAACAATGATACAAGTTTCACTTAGGAAATTGTACTTGTGACGCAAGTCGACATGTGCCAATCCATCACGTGTTTTCTTTCAAAATCCACATCTTGTATCCATTTTTGTTCTATTACCGTTTCCCCCTTACGACTTTGAGTGAATGTCATTTAAAAATCTTATGTCGAATACTCTTTAGTTGGTCACGATATCCGATAAGTAAGGATAACCAAATTTCACTAGGATAAGTCGGGACGAGACTTCAAGGCTTCGGGATCAAGCAAGTATCACACTTTGGTCCTGTACGCTACTGGCTCAGGCGCCTCAGTGCTTGCACCTGAACGCTAAGACGCTGAGCCCCCTACGTCTGAGTTCCAGGATGCACGGGTTCACGCGCCTGAGCTCCTGTCCTCTGATAAGTGCACAACATAATGCGTAACTGACCAAAGTTTGTTCAATCATTCGATTTACGGTTTCTGATTACGTTTCTATTTACGAGTTCGCTTATAGTTTACGTTTACCGCCGTTTCTAACCTGATATTACAATTGCTTGTCGTATTGTGAATTCCGGCTTGTATTCCGCTCGTGTAACATGTAATCTACATTCCAATTTCGTTATTTTACTTATGTGGCATTTATCGCTTTTAAATGAGTCCACATGCTAAATTCAACTCCGAAAAATTCTAAAGATGCATTAAACGACGCAGTGAACACGTAATTCGCATGTGTAGCCTAAAATAATGGTTGTCATACATTTTCATCATCTTAATAACGTGCGTACACGAACACCAATCGATATCTTAGTAGAGGTCGCTACGTGCGGACGGGGTTGGGTGTCCTTCGTGGGCTTCCTAACACGTACCTTCATCCCTTACTCAGAACTTTCGTTTTCGAATGCCCAAAACCATTGGCAATGAGAGTCATTCGATATATGATATTTGACAATTCGACATCAGTATCGTTATGCAAAGGGACGAACACCACAAGCTCTAGTTCTATAAGGCAAACCGTGCTTTGTGCACGATACACCTAAGTATAGAGTGAGTTTGAACGGGTCCGAACTAACACAAAGTTTGGTGGTGACACCAACTTTGATGTAAATTTCAATTCGTGAACAATCTTACCACGAGATTCATTCGCCTACCCAAACCCGCGTGTGGCCGTGTCGGGGTGGACTTTGCCATGTCCACAATTTGGCGACTCCGCTGGAGATACCTGATGTATCACTTGTCATCGGGGTCTTCAGGGTGAGACTCGAAAAGAAATCGATTGGTTACTAAAGTACACGTGTTAGTTCGACGGTTCATGCATAACCTCCAATTTTGCCCGGGTCGGTTACTTGTGACCGACTTCCCACTATACCGCTGTGCATTCCTACATGGGTGCGCTAAAGACATATATGGCCGAATTCGTATGGGTTTCACGACATGTTCTAAGTCCAATTCGGCTTAGGAAGTCCGTCCTGATTTACGAAAGAGCCATCGGTGTTGGTATACACCCTATCTAGACTGACCGAGACATAGTGTAAAGAATACACGTTGTCGACATAATGCTTGCTTGACTTCTTGCTGCTTAGTCTCCGTGTCATTTTCAAAAACGCCATTTCTAAAATGCTTCTCTTAAAAAAATGTTAAAATTTACAAAAACCCGAAATGCTGCCAAAATTTAGATTTAGGTTCCGACTTAAAAAAAATCTCTTTTCTAGCTAGCATGCTTCATCTCAATATTCTAATTTTTCATTCCCTTTCGATTTTTGAATTTTCAAAATTCCATTTCGATTTTCAAATCTTCAAGATGTCGTTTTCGATTTTCAAATCTTCGGGATCCAGTTTTTGATTTTCAAATTTTCGGAAATTCATTTTCGATATTTAATTTTCGAAATTTTAAATATTCAACTTTCAAAAATAAATATGGACCTGTCGGCATGCTGCCATGTAACAACCCGGATTTTTCCGACTTTAAAAATAAGTCTATAATAGGAAACAACGGAAGACATGATACATATCCGAGTCATCCCCAACTCATATATTTTCCCGCCTAAAGTTATACACAACAAAAATAAAAATAAAAAGACCAAATGAGCTAGGTGTGAATTGAATCCTTGACCTCTTGTGTGTCACTCTTCTCCTCTCCAACTACACTCTAACATCTTACTGATTTAAATATCACTACATCACATATAAAGCTATACACCACAGAAATTATGTAATTAAGGAAATTAGATTGATTACATTAATTACGAAAATCACATACAATATTTAATATGGAATGTATGATCAATTTTTTTTTAAAAAAGTACAAACATATTGTATTCCGTTTTAACCAAATAGTTGCATTATTTTTGTTAATAGGAGATTGCACTATCCAGTACAATATTTTAGATAGAATATAAAATAGTTATGATTATTATTGTATATCTTTCTGATCATATCCGAAAATCATATTCTTAACATCGATATAAAATTTAGTAACTATATAAAAATGGAATATATATTCCGATTGCTCTTACAAATCCTGATACATAGTAAAAGATCACCGAAAATTCTCTATATACTACTCTAAGACAATAACAGTTACTAACATTTTCCTCAAAAATACACTAATTTAAATTGAGAAGTAAAAGAACATTTCATTAATAAATTCGCAAACCATTCATTTTTATTAATGTTAAAGAAATTGACAAAAAAAACTTCTTTTTATGAAAATAATTAGATAAATTTTAAGATATGACGTCATTAACTTTGAGAAAAAAATCAGTTATCTAAAAAATTTATTTTTGAAATGAGCTATTTGCTTTAACTTTTACAAAGATATACTCTCCTCGTCCCAATGAATTATTTGTCTATTCCATATTGGGTCGTCTCAATGAATTCTTTGCCTTTCTATTTTAGGAATGTTATATACTCCCTCCGAGTTTCTATCATTTACCCATATTCCTTTTTAGGCTGAGTTTGATCTTTTACCCACTTTCCATTTTAGAACATAAATGTGTGATTCATATTTATTCATCCATTTCTCTCTCTTCCCCTTTCTTTTTTTAACCATTCATTTTTCCTTCCTTATTTTTCACCCCAAAACCAAATGGGGCAATCATAAACTCGGAGGGAGTATATATATATATATATATATATATATATGTATATATATGTAATTTGACCTCCTCATGAATTTGGCTTCACATGTCACTTCATCATTGGACCTTTTCCTCTTTGTGCCAAAAGTAAAGGCAAACAATTCATCGGAACGGAAGGAATATATACTCACTCGATACCACTAAGATCTTCTCATTTATTCAATTGTGAGGATTATAATTATCATATAGAATGATTATTTTGGTAGGTGAGACTACAAAATAAGGAATATATTGAAATTCATATAAAAAAAGTTTCACAGATTACATAATATAAGTCTTACACCTGAGACGGTTCATTTTTAATTTATTTTTTAATTTTCTAATGAAAAACTGAATAGTTTTTTTACACAAAGAGAACGTATTACGGCGTGCTAACCATTAAAAAAAGTACATTATTATACAATTTTTGATAAATATTTATTTATTTTATGGTATGTAAAAGAGAGAAGTGGGTACCTCGAGATGTGAGATGATATAAACCGAGTATATAAAAAATACTCCCTCTGTTTCAATGAAAACTTCCACCTAAAAAATGGCACATTTTTTAAGGATAATAATAAAATATTCAAAAGTAGAGAGAGGTCACCTAGGTAAGAGTGAAGAGTTATACCAAAAAAGAAAGTGAAGAAATTTACGAAAAAGGAAAAGTGGAAGCTTTCAATGAAACGAAGGGAGTATAAACAATATTTTCATTAATTACACGTTATTTAATACTCCGTGCATTTCAAGACATTACTCAAATATTTTGATTAGTTTTGCGATTTAAAAAATATTTTCCTATTTCTAAATTATACAGTCGATAAATAGTAAAAATAAAATAATAATTTTTTTTATTTTAAATCTTAAATGAAATATTTTATAAGATAAATATAATATAAATACCGTGTATTGCATGGGGTCTATACTAGTTACTATTCTCAACTAATTAGATTACTTTACAATAATTATGAAAGTACTTGAATATTACATTTAATTGTAACCATTTATGAAGAAATAGAAATACATTTGAATCTCATCCTGAGCAATCTCCAACCTTGCCCGTCTGAGGAATGGTCAGTCTCCCTTAATCTGACGATTAAAATATTTTTAAAAATAATTTCATAGAAAAACAAATCGTCAGGTGGGTAAATTATCAAAATTTAATATGAATAAAATATTAAATCAAACATAGATCAAATAACAGTACATAAATGCACAACTGATAACACATAATTTTAGAAATCGTAAGAAATGTTTTAAGTGCCGTATTATTTTAGAAAAGTTTTATCACGATATACCGGCCAATTATTGTACAAGTTCCGAATAACTTTCGTATTTGATACTTGTACAATAATAATATACCGCCAATCACACCGATACCAGGGGGCTTACATTATTACCCCTGTTTACCGTGGTGACATAAACACGTTTAAAGCAAAATTCGTCCTCTCATCTCCAGGGTCGAATGCCGGTACGTGGGGTTGTTACCCGCACCATGGACTACTCATCACCCGGCTGGTTATCCCCGCAGCCACGCTCCAATCGTCGACTCACGGAAACCCGGGTGCGATCCACCTAACACGTACGAGACTGATCAGGTCCCCACCTAAAGTATGGCCACACTCCCGCCTACTCTCGAGTCAATGTCAGCACAGCCAAAGACCCTTCGTACGCTACAGACGGTTTTATACGGTTAAGCTAAGCGCTATTCTTCCATGTTATCTCGTACACAATAGAGACAACCTGCTTTCCTGCTCAAAGAGATTTCGAATTAAGTCCTAAAAATGCCCAATAAAATATACAATCTTTTGAAATATATTTTGAAAACATTATGTGTTATCCAACTCGAATTCCATAAGAGTTTCCTTTTCTTGAAATCAGATACATATATATAAATATATATTAATAACCACATAACACATAATCAAATAAAAGGTCTCCTTATGGGGTTGTCCCTATTTGTAGGCCGGGATTTGGCTAACGAACTTAGTTAATAAGTTAAATGATTATATGACCATTTAATGGATTTTAACCAAGTTTTAATCAACCTAACTAAGGGACGGTTTCCAGTCCCTTGAGTAGTCAATTAATTAGAAAATTGCCCTTAAATTAGTCCATTTAGCTGACTATAGCACATGATTCGAAAATGTGATTCAAATATAAAGAGAGAAGATGTCTGTATAAAATCGTTAAAAAAGTTCATTTTACAAAATGCTACGAAAAGTGACATTTGACTTATAAATATAATTTTAAAGAAACCAAGGTCTTGACCATTTAACAAAATCTTAAATACTTGGCTTTAAACAAAATCTTTGTTAATAAAAAATTTTTAACTTTCAAATGACGACCGTTTGATAATGTGTCCCGGAATTTAATTGACATTCTTGATGAAGTCCCTAAAAATAGGTAACGTCCATTTTATTTGATCTGTTAAAACTCAAATCTTAATGTCTTAGAAAATACAATTCCTTCTAATCCACAAGTTTAAAATAAGCAACTTCTTACAGACAAACTCTGAAATTTTACGTTAGTCTAACGATATCGTGAGCCAGGCCTAAACGATTGCCAAGGTCCTAGAATTCTAACCTACTTGTGAGAAAAGAAAATAATCTAGGTTCTTTAATATTACCTTATTTTGGGTATCGTTGGTCAGGTCTTGCAAGTAGTAATTAAATTACATTAGAGTCGAATAAAATAACTAATAAAGTGAAATAAATAATTTTCTATGTTACCCATAGTTAGTATAATAACGATAATAAGGTCAATTAACATATCTTCCTTGAGGCGATAATAAAATAGTTGTAAAATTTCTAATTATATCTAGAAATACGCATTTTTATATACTATTTAAATTTCTAATCTAAAATAATAGGTTTTCATAAGACAAAGTTTATATTGAAATTAATAATTTATTATAATAATAATTTTTCTTTTCCTAGAATAATTAAAGATTAATAAGTTAAAGTTTAATAAAATTTGTAAAATTTGAACCTTTCCTTCCTCCCTGCCAACCATCCCCCTTTTCCCCAATTAATTTCATAACTTAAAAATTTGACTTATTTATATATGATGTAAATATAAGTAATAAAAATTTATATACCCAAATAATCTTATGCATGCAATTAAAAATATCCATATCATACTCACATAATCACATGCATCAATATTAACATATTAGTCCATAAAAATCTATTTGATAAAAGAACCCAAAATTTTTAGAAAAGGGTGACGATTTACCCACCCTAATTAAGGGTTTCAGCCAAAATAGTTTGGATCTTAAAACGGTCCTTTGAGTCAAGAAAATCGGTCTCATCGAACACCAGCTTCTCCTTGGTTCCTTCCTTCACGGCAGCCCCACCACCCTTATTTTTATTGACTATCTTCATCAATTACACCATGACCAACAATCGATCAAACCAAATAAGTAAGTAAATATACTGTTTTAATTAAAACTTTGATTTTGGAGTAGAAATTATTATTATTATTATCATTATCATTATTATTATTATTATTATTATTATTAATTTAATTAATTTCTTTTAAAACCAAAATAGTTCTTAAGATAAGCATGCATGTCGACTTAAAGTTCAATAGATTAAAACTATGAAATCTGAAAATTTTACACTTTGGTAGGATGTTACTAATACCTTGAATCTTTTATTCATGGTAGAAGTTGATGTAGAGGTAAGACCATAGACAATTTTTTATTGGTATTTCTATCATTATTATTTTCAAAAACTTGGAATGAAAATCTTTACATGGATGAATACTGTTTGTTTTGTTTTGTTTTGGAAAGGAAGTGTGCAGTTTATTAAAGAAGAAAGAGATTGAGAGATGGAAAATATGCATGTGTCAAAAAGAGGTGAGAGGGAAGAAGTTGGACGGGGAGATTGAGTAGTAATTAAGTAGGATTAGGCTATTTAATGAGGCATGGTTAATTAAGGCCACATGTAAGGGCCGTAGGAGGTCCACGTGGATCTCGATTTTGGGATTGTATACCGTTTCCTAATCGACTAATTTTTATTTCGTTAGAGTCGGTTTTAAGTTATAAGGTTACAAAATTTTGAGATCCAAACATTTCAAATCTTAAAATGAAGTCTAAATTAAAATATCATAGTACAAGTGGTGTAATTGGATGGATAAGACTTTGAGTAATAGGTCCGATCACGGGTTGATAATAACGTGTTACTAACGCAAAAATACTAGTATCATTTTAGAAGGATGGTATGTTTTTGTCAAACGGATTTGAGTCAAAGAAATTATTTAAATAGTTTAAGATGAAATTATGACGAGTAACAACATAATATTTATCTAGGGTAAATAAGACATATTATACAGTTGTTTCTTTACGAACGCATTTTATAAAATATATATAATATGTAATATAACAATATTTGGGTGGAAACTGTGCTTTTAATTATAATCTTTTTAAGTTATACTCTTTGAACGTTAGAAAATATTTATTAAGGAATAGTTTGATATAAATGTGAAGTAAAATGTAGAGTTAGGATGGTAGACTGTCATGTTTGACCCGTGACTATTTCAGCTCAGTGTTTGTCTATTAGATGTCGACTTTTGTCTCCGACTTCTTCAAAACGAGTATTGGAGTGTGCAAGTATGAAAATTAATAAAAGAGTTATGATCAATTTAGGCTGTCTTTAAGCTGAGCTGAAAAATTTATTATAAATAAAAGTAAAATAATATAAATAAATAAATAAAATGACATGTTACAAATTTTGAAAGAAAGGATAAAATGAGAAAATTTGTAGAAATCAAATATGAAATTTATATCTATCCCACGGAAGGGGGTCTGGTAGTTTCTAAAATACGACAAAATATAACGTAAAATAGGTAAAATTTATAAAAGATTGTTAAAAATACGGGGTGTTACATGCCAGTTTCAAAATATAGGCCCGTCCTCAAAGTTTCAAAGATCCCTTACAGTTTTTCTAACTTTTCACAAAACCGGTCCTGTCGGCACGCTGCCAATTTCAAAAGACGGGATCGTCTCTCAATTTTCAAAATGCGAAATCTTCGCAACCATTCTAATATTTCAAATGCCCGGTCCTGTCGGCATACTGCCAATTTCAAAAGACATGACCGTCCTCTCAATTTTCAAAATTCAATCCTTTATCAAAACCCTTCTGATTCTAAGGCCTACTGTAATCTGTGTGTCTGGTCTTACCTAGTTCATCGGAGGTCTATAGCATCGAAACTCCGTCAGGTCTACATCACGGGTTTCTTTCCCATCCTAGTCTGCCTTATCCTAAAGGCATAACCAACCAACACGAGTCGTACACTCATAAATGGAAGGTTCGCCTAAACACTTGAGTCCTAACTTAAAAGTCCCACGCGATCTTTCCCTCCGACAGGACGGTCCCTACTACCTTTCCCGGGGGAATCTTGCAGTCTTTCAATCAGTTAGTCGAGTCATACCAATTCGAGCATCCTTTAAGTTTAAGAGTCTACCCTAATCCAAGGGTCCGTCCTTGTTCAAGTCAAGTCAATGGTCTGTAGTGTGGAACCTTTTCCGATCTTACATCGCAAGTTTCTTCCCTTAGCCCGTCTGCCTTTATTCGAGGCTGAGTCAACCTCTTACAAGGCATAGCCCTGTAGCCAAAGGTTCGTGCACCTTACGTCCAAAGGTCACTCGCCAACACTCGAGTCTTAACAAAACCTTCAATCCCACTTGGGGGCTATTCTCCAACGAAGTGATTAATCATAGTTGCTACGAGAATCGTACCCTACACACTTGGCTTAGATGATTCTAACCTGAGTCAAGCCGGAGTCACCTTTCCTCCCGCGCTATTTCCTATGCCTTGGCGTGTTCGGGTTCCTCGCAGAGTATGACACCCGCAACCGGAAACAGGGACATGGAAAACACCATCAATGAAATGAAGACTTTGGTAGACACAATGGTTATCAAGCAAACCACAGCTGAGACCTAGCTAAGGGCCATAAGAGACGACCAAGAGGCCATGCATGATCGCTTCATTGTCATTGAACAGAGAGACCTCAATTTTGGGTTCTTGAATACTGGTGTGGACATGACATAGGTCCACTCCGAAGTGGCTACGCGCGGATTTGGGCGGCAATATGTGTCCCGTGTGAGATTGTTCTTGAGTCGAAATTTTAATCGAAATAGGTGTCGCCACCGAACTTTGTAGGAGTTCGAGCCCATTCGAACCTACTCTATACTTGGGCGGACCGTGCACAAAGCACGACCTACTTTAATACTAGAGCTTGTGGGGTTCGTCTCTTTGCATTACGATACCAACGCCGAGTTATCGGGTATCGTGTATCGAATGAGCCTCGTGCGCCAATGGTTTCGGGCATCTGGAAATCAAGGTTCTGAGTAAGGGGTGAGGGTACGTGTTGGAAAGCCTACAAAGGACACCCAACCCCGCCCGCACACAGCGGCCTCTACTAAGATATCGATCGGTTTTTTAATACGCGCGCTAGTGATTCAGTAAAATGATATGCAAACATTATTTTACGATACATAAATATAATACGCGTTGCTACGTCATTTAATGCATCTCGGTTTACGTGAAAGTGGTTTAGCATGCGATGTTCATTTAAATGCTATAAATGACAAACATCAAATAGAAAGCTCGTAAATAATTACAAATTACGCGGGCGGAAATACAACCCGAAACAACACTTGAACATAACGATAATATAAATGGGTTAGAACAATGATGCGATGCATGATTTCGAAAAGGGAGGCACGTGATTGGATTAAAACGTGACGACTAAAAGTCATAAAAAGAATGATTTGATGAGACTTGAATCACGTCTAAGCCTACGTTGGAAGCCTATGGGGGTCACTCGATGGACTCATGGAGAGAACTCGATCGAGTGTCCTTTGTGAAATCCCCTGCCCAATTTTGATGGGGTCACTCGATCGTGTGACCCTTAGGCACTCGATTGAGTGCCCTCTGTATGGGTGACATCTCGTTTTTGAGACGACCCATTTCGTAATTTTTATGTTTTGAATCGAGATGTAATTATGCTAAATATAAATAATGTTCGATTTATTTTAGTTTGACTCTCGAGGGCTCACCATACTCGACATTCGGTTATAGAACCGACATCTAGCATTTAGAATGAATTTTGTAAAATCGAATTTGACCGAACTAGAACGAATATCGATTCCCTCTGCATCACGATGTCGTAATTAATCCTTTCGGACCGTGTGACGATCGAGTTAGGTCAACGGGTTTCGTGCTATTCCAATTATCGACGACTCTTTTAGGCGTGATATTCGACTACGGAGTTGGTATCATGCCTTTAGAGTAATATTCGGAAAAAACGATGTCGGATACGTTTGACGACGAATCACCGCGATCACATTACATCCTTAAGTGTCTAGGGCGGCGCGCCTCGAAGGGCGCCACCTCCAGTACGACTTGTCAATGGATTATAATGGACTTTATACGAGATTCGTCTTCAAACGTATTCGACTCGAAAAATCGATCGAAAGTAGTTTTTATATTAATATAAGCGGTATTATATGGCGGAATATAAATAAAAGGTAATTAAATGTTAGGTGCTAGATTGTTAGCGTACAACAAATAAATTGTTAGATTACAAAAAATAAATGTTAGTAACGGAAATTAGAATGTTAGTATATAAGACAATTAAAAGTTAGTGACGCTAGTAATAATTAGTAATGGTTAGTACGTAAAAAAAAAAACGAAGAAGAGAAAGGAGAAAAGAGTTGACGGGATTTGTTTTACACCCTCAACCTACATGCTTTAGTCTCGGAACAAGGTCTCGTCTAGTAGTGGAAAAGGCACGGGAGCGTTGAGAATATAGGTGAGTTAAGGTGTGTTTAGGGATGGGAAAGGCTCTCGGTTTTCTGAAATGAGTTTCGAGAAATGATGTTACGACCCTTGAAACGTCGGAGGTAAGGGTGTATTTATAGAGTTTTGCGAAATGCTTTGGCTCAAGATTTGGACACCTGAAAGGAGGTGGTTCAAGACTCGGGCGCTCCAGTTCTGGGACGCCCGGATGCGGGCAGTCGAAGTTGTGCGTATCGGAAGTTGCTCAAAATATGGATTGAAATCCGTGTTATTCGGAGCAATATAGAATTTGGTTTTGACTTTGTGTTTGAACGTATTTGGACGTGTTTTGGTTAATTATTTTTTCGGGTTTTGACTTCGACCTGTTTTGGCTCGGTCGCAAAAGACGGTTTGGTCCTCGGTGGCGGTTTTGACTCAAAATAGCTTTATTTTATTGGAAACGACCCACCGAGCCTGGATTTGAGGTTGGTTTTGAGATATTTGTACTCCTCTAAGTGCCCATGTAGGATACTATGGATTCCGAGACCGTATTCAAGCGTATTAAAGCATGTTTACGTCCGATCATCATCCGGGTGTTTTGCAGTCAAATGAGTGTGTCTACAGAGCCCCCACTTTGACCAAGGCTTGGAAAAGGCGAAAGTCAGAGTAGCTACCGGGCCAATTGAGTATTACGACCTGGCAGCCTTCCGGTTAGGTGGTTTATTGTCCATTAGACTCGTGTGAAGGTCTCACCAACCATAAGCAAAGGGTCATACCTGTCTTCATGATAACTCCGTGGGGAGTTGGACTTGCCTTTGAAGTCTCGGGTGTACCTGTATACAGTCACATAATATTTTGCATGTAACATTTAGGTGACACCGACTCGGTTCCGCTAGGGAGTAAAAGTTCGATGTTTTTGAAAATTTTGAAAATTTTGAATTTTTATATTTGTGCAATAGGAATGCTTGGGATGACTCGATTCCTGTATTAGGTATGAAGGAACTTGAAGATCGGGATCGGGCCTGTGTGCTTAGGCCCGCGTAGGCTAAGGAGGCCTAGCAGTTGGGGAAGCTGTCAGGGTTTTGTGTTATATATACATGACCCCTGCTTCACCTTTTCTGCACCTCACATCTTCTCTTCTTCTTAAAAGAAATCTTGTCCTCTTTTAAGATTTCAGCTATGGGTATTGAACGTCTATCTCCAAGATTGCAAGCTTGGTCCCAAAACTTTAGGGACGCGGACAAGGTGGCTTTAAACCAGATGGGTATTTCTCAACTGCTCACAGTTCGTCAGTTGCAGGTAGACCCTTATTTTCTCGATGCTTGTCTGTCGTACTGGGACGATATATATCATGTTTTTGCCTTTCCTCGGGGCGAGATCTGTCCTTTACCCGAGAAGATTGATGTTGTGGGAGGGTGGAACCCTTTGCTCCGTCTGCTGTCCCGCTTTCCGTTTATGAACCAATGAGGAAATTACGGGAATTTTTAGGCCTTTCCCACATGGAGGTGTCCCGTATGCTAGTTGGAGATACCGTTTCACTGTTTGCTTTGGCTGACAAATTTATGAACCCTAATGATGTCCGGGTCATGCCGGTCCATAGCCGCAGGGCATTTGCTTTCTGTATGCTTCATGTTTATGCTTTCGAAGGTCATATGGATTTGCTGTCGTGCATGGGCGACGTTCGAATCTTGACTATCGTTGACCTGATGGAGATAGAGCATAGTCCTGCGTGGTTGATTACGGGGGAGATTATCCAGGGTTTGGACAACCGTAAAAGAGACCCGTAAGTTCGTTTGACCGGGAGTACCCGCCTGCTGCAGGTATACCGTTTTGGAAATTTTTTCCCGCGGTGGCCTGCCATAGGGGGCAGTCGATTGAGTCACCCAAACACTCGACCGAGTGCCTTCGTCAAAGTTTGCTGCTCAAATTTAGGGGTGTCACTCGATCGAGTGGCCCCTAGGCACTCGATCGAGTGCCCCTAGACGGACATCAATGTCGTCTTGAGAGCTTATGAACTTGTTTTTGCTAGGTCTAGCTATTCGAGAGGCTATCAATCATGGAGCCTCCCCTTGACCCGAGCTGGTATTGGATTAACCAAGTAACAACGAGAAGGTGAGACATCTACTTGTCTTGCCTTATTAATCGGAAGTACTGGGATGAGGAGCTGTCGTTCCACCGTAGTCCATTAATCCGATGAGTGGTGCCGTGGTGGTTCATTTTTGTCTGGACCGGTTTGGCACCGAGGGACAAAGCCTGCTATCAGGTGATTTTGTCTCTCACTCAGACAGTCCATCTCTACTCCGACCGCGTTCTGAGACAGTTCTGTTGCTCTTAGAGGATCCCAAAAATTGAGGCAGTTGTGAATTACCCCACGTAGTTGACTGATGTGATGTGCGACACCTGGATGCAGCGGTGGTACACCCGGGTTAACTAGTCCGTCCCCGAGTCTTTTCACTTAACTTGGGTATCAGACTCTTATGAGAAGTGGACAAAAGCAAGCTCCGCGGAAGCCCGGGCTGCCTTGAAGGTCGATGAAGCTTTCAATCTGGTCCGTAGGGAGCAAGTCAAAGACAACCCAGACTTTTTTTGATGAAAACGCCTGCCACCTTGGTTCATCTGATGTCGGGCCAAAGGACTAAGACTCCAGCTAAAGAGTCTAATGATAAAGGTGCTTGGGGCAAAGTGAGCCCCCAGACAGACTTGGAAAGAAGACTTGGGCCAAGATTGCCAGTGCAGGACCGACTTGGTCCTCGGGATAGGCTACCGAAGCACATGAGGGCTCGTCTCGGACCAATCATTATAGCGGACGACCTACTTTCAAAGAAACGAGTTTGAGCTAAGGAGGTTCCCGTTTTGATTCGAGAACGCTCGCCCCCGCTCCGGCGACAGCGGGCCCTGCGCGACCCGAATGATAAAGGCAAGGGCAAGGTGACCTAAACATCTATCTCCTTAGTTTTATTATTTGAATATTATTAATATTTTTATGATGTCTTTTTTGTTGCTTTTTTTTGGGATGTAATTTGAAATTCCCGAGTTTATAGGGTTTTTTAGTAATAAAAGATATATTTATTAGTGAATACCATTTCTGTCTTTTTTGTTATTGCGGTGGTTGTGCCCTTTTGAGGGGCTGCCGACGTATCCACAGTCAGTGGAATCAAATCAGACGTAGTTCAAGCATAGAATTTTGTAATTTTGAAATACACCAAGACTAGTAGTTCGAGGTGTGCGCGACAGTAGGATAAATAATCCTAACTTATTGACTTTATTATTATTTTGAAAGTTTATGTTTTAAAAGGATAACTTTTAGATAAACTTTTTGCAAAAGGTTAGGGGTAGTAGCGCTTCAGCTGGTCTAGGTTGGTAGGGTTGACGAATTCATTTTCGTCCTAGTTTATCAGCTTCACTACTCCTCCTAATAGAACCTTTTTTTACAAGATATGGTCCGGCCCAATTGGGTTTGAATTTTTCCCTCGGATCAACTGGTAGTAAAGCTCGAACAGATTTGAGAGCTAAATCCCCTGCCTTGATGTTTCTGGGCCTGACTCTTTTGTTGAAGGCCCGTTGTATTCTTTTTTGATATATTTGAATGTTGTTGAGGGCCCGGGACCGCCGTTCGTCTAAAAGAACCAACGAATCGTACCGTGCTTGGACCCAATCGGCTTCAGGTACTTGGCTTTCAAGTAAAATCCTGAGAGACGGTACCTCCAATTCACCGGTTGAACTGCTTCCATCTCGTACGTCAAATACTATGGAGCCGCACCAGTTGCGGTGCGTATTGACGATCGGTATCCCCACAGGGCAAAAGGTATTTTGTCGGGCTAGTCCCGGTAATTATGAGCCATCTTCTTAAGTATGGTGACAATTGTTTTATTGGTTGCCTCTACCGCTCCATTTGTTTGGGGACGGTAGGGCGAGGATGTATGCCTTTGGATTTTGTACTTAGTTAACAAATATGCCGTTTTGGCTTGGAAGTTCGTTCCGTGATCACTGATGAATTTGTGCGAGATCCCTTACCGACATATGATTTTCTTTTGGATGAACTTGTGATAAGTGTGTTTTGTAGTGCCTATTTGTTATGTTTGGTCCCGGTTTCTCTTGTGGAATCTCTCTTTGGAGCGGTTTCTTGGCTACTTATGCTTCTTCTAGTTCATTTTAGGTTCCTAAGACCATTCTTGGAGAGGTGTAACGATTCCGAGTCGTTTCAGGCACATTTGGAGCCAACGAAGAGAAGCAACGATTACTCGGTGGCTTAGAATCGATCCCGAGACCTTGGGGCCTATTTCCGAGCCTCTTAGACTTGATCCCGAGCACCGAGAATCAATGAGAAGCCCATGAGAAGCAAGTAGGGACCCTTGAGATCATATTTGAGGCCTACAAGACCCATCCCGATCGAGATGAGGGCCATCTCGGTCGGGATGAAGAGTACATGCGAAGACAGGCCACTGACCAGTGATCTCGACCGAGAACATCTCATCTCCGAGATGGGTCTCATCTCGCCCGAGACCATCTCATCTCGCCTGAGATTGGCCACCTGAAGCCCCGCGTCACTTCTTTTCAATTCCTTTGCTCGTGAACCCTTATAAATACCCTTCCTTTGTATTGTTTAAGCACCTTAGACTCCTCTACATTATTCTAAACCCTAATTAGACTCTCTTCATCCTTAGTTTAGTTTACGTTAATCTTTTCTTAATCTTTGTTAATCTTAGCTTAATTTAGTTAGTTAATCTTGTATTAAGGATCTCATGAAGAATTCATTCAATCTTGACAACATTGGGTGGAGATTTTGGGTGTTCTTATAATAAAAGTTTTCATCTTTTCATGCTCTTATTAGTTGGTATAATCTTCTTATTCTCTTTACCCTTAATTCTTGTTTAGTTACTCAAGTTCTAATCTTTACTTATTGTTCTTTATTCTTGTTAGTTCATAATGAATGTTTAGATTATTATGTTGATTTCTCTTGCTAGTGTTAGTATTAGTTTGATAATGTGTGTGTAGACTTATTGTGGGGTTAGTAGGGGGATTAAGTGTTGATTATGGATGATTAGGGTTTGATTGTGGGTAAAGGTGAACTCTTTGTTACTAGTCACATATTGAGCACACTATGTGTTTGTTGAATTGCTTGTTTGAGTAGTAGTGGCCATGCTCCTCATGCTTGTCTTCCTCTTCTCATTGTGTGATTGATTTGTGGTTGAATCCTTGTGTATCGGGTAACATGTTTCATGAGTATTGGAGTTTAGTCTTTGACACGAGAGTGCGGACTTTGGCTTTGACGCGAGAGCGCGGACCAACCTTAGTAACTAGGTGACACCTACACCCTCGATCTCCCAACTATCCTACTACACTTATGAACCCAACTAACCCTACTCCTTCCCATATTTATTTCTCCATCTTGTTAGCTATTATCTATCTAGTTAGTTGATTGTTTTTAGTTTAGTTCATCTTTTTAGTTCATATTATACCTAGTTCATTGTTAGTCATATTTCTACTCTCTTGTCATCATTCTAGTTTGTTCATCCTTGTCAATTCTCTTCTCTTTGTGTTGTTTTGGTAGCTTAGCCTTGTTTTAGGTAGACCATAGTCTAGACACCTTCTACCGTCCCCGTGGACTCGACCCGACTTACCCTAGCTACCCGTTAGGATTAGTTGGACTCTACTTGTTGGTGGGGACCCACGGCAAATTCCTACCATCAATTTGGCAACATGCTTAGCATTCAAGATCCGTATGACTCGGCTTCGACCCATTTGGTGAAATAGTCGATAGCTACCAGGATAAAACCATGACCTCCCGTCCCGGAAGGGTTTACTTTCCCGATTATGTCAATTCCACACGTCGAAAATGGCCATGATGACGTCATGGTATATAATAGGGATGACGGCATACATTGTACGTTGGCAAAAATCTGGCAGTTATGACAGTGTTTGACATATAACTGGCAGTCGGTTCCCATATTATTCCAGTAGTATCCGAGTCTCATGATTTTTCGGACCAACATCTGGGCATTCATATGTGGACCACATTCACCGTCGTGTACCTCGGCCATAACTTTCTCAACCTTTATTTTGTCGACGCATAGGAGGAGAGCCACCTGTGCCGTTTTTTTGTATAACTGTCCGTCGTCAGTACAGATAAATTGGGTGGCTAACCTTCGTAAGGCTTTCTTTGCTCAGTTTTCAGTTCTCGGGGGATATTCTCCCGTTATCATGTAGGTTAGAATAGCCTTATACCAAGGTGCCGGATCGGTTATCTCGATGTCTTGAATAACGTGGACGTATGGCAGCTCGGACCGTCTTTCGATGCAAATCGGCAATGCTGGTTAGGTGATCCGGAGTATTCAGTAAGGATGCTAATTTGGAAAGTGCATCCGCGAACTAGTTTTCTTCCCGGGGTAGATATATGTATCCTACCTTTTGGAATTGCTTTTCGAGAACCCTTACTCGCGCCAGGTAGGATACGAGGTTGGCGTTCCAAGTTTTCCATTTTTGGAGAGCTTGGTCGATGACTAGGGATAAGTCACCGTGTAACCCAGAGATTTTTGACTCCTAAATCGGTGGCGGCTTGCAACCCGTGAATATATGCTTCATATTCGGCTGCATTATTAGTCACGTCGAAATCCAGTTTAATGGATAACGGAGTATGCTCCCCCTTTGGTGAGATTAAAAGAATCCCGACCCCAAATCCTCGGCAATTAGATGCCCCGTCGAAATATAAATCCCATGTTTTTGTATCGGTATGGAATATATCTTCGTCTGGGAAGGACCAAGTGTCGGTGTGTCGTTCTTCGGTTATTGGGCTATCATCGAGAAATTCAGCTACTATGCGGCCTTTAATAACTTTTAACGACACAAATTTGAGGTCGAACTCTGCCAACATTAGAGTCCACTTTGACATCTTGCCATTAAGGATGGGCTTCTCGAATAGGTACTTGATAGGATCCATTTTGGATAATACGTATACCTCGTAACTGAGCATATAGTGCCGGAGTTTTTTGGTGGCCCAGACTAGGGCTAGGCATGTTTTCTCGAGCATGGTGTACTTGCATTCATTCTCCATGAATTTTTTGCTGATGTAGTATATGGCTCGTTCCTCCGAGTCGACTGTCTGTGCTAGCATAGCCCCCATGGCTGTCTCGGTCATTGTTAGGTATAACGACAGAGGCAAACCAGGTTGAGGTGACATTAAAACCGGCAGAGCAGACAAGATTTCCTTGATCTTGTCAAAAGCTGCTTGGCACTTATCGTCCCATAGCTTTCGTTCACCCACTTTTAGTTTTTTGAAGATCGGTTCAAATAACATGGTCAGTTTGGATATGAACTGGCTGATATATTGAACTTTCCTTAGAAATCCCCTTATTTTTTATTTCGGTTTTAGGGGGCTTCATCTCGGTGATGGCTTTGATTTTAGATGGATCGACCTCGATACGATGTTGGCTAACGATATGACCTAGTAAATTGCCAGATGTTACCCCGAAACTACACTTTTTAGGGTTTAGCCTCATGTTGTATTTGCACAGTCGGGTAAAGAATTTCCTTAGGGCAGTGATGTGCCCATCTCGGCTTTTGGATTTGACGATCATGTCGTCTACATAAACTTCCACTTCCTTATGCATCATGTCGTGTAATAAGATCGTGGCGGCATTGATGAGGCTGAACGGAATGACAATATAACATTAAGTACCCCAAGGTGTACTGAAGGTGGTCTTACTCATATCTTCTTCTGCCATTTTAATCTGTTTGTACCCGACATATTTATCCATAAAGGATAGAAGGGGTGATCAGCAGTATTGTCCACCAATATATCCATGTATGGTAATGGAAAGTCATCTTTCGGGCTCGCCTTGTTAAGATCCCGAAAATCTACGCATACGCGCACCTTACCGTCCTTTTTAGGTACCGACACGATGTTTGCAACCCAGTTCGGATATTCGGACACTTGTATGAAGCCGGCTTTGAACTGTTTGTTGATCTCTTCTTTGACCTTGAGAGACCATTCGGGTCTCATCCTACGGAGCCTCTGTTTTACCGACTTACACCCATCTTTGATAGGTATACGGTGTAAAGCTATTTCCCGGCCCCGGCATGTCCTTGTAGGACCATGCGAAGACGTCTTTGCATTCTTGGAGGAGGTTCGTGAACTGTTGTCTCTCCTCTAGATCTAAAGATAACCCTAACTTAGGCATATGGGGCCTAAAGTGGTTCCCAAATTTATGGACTCGGTTTCTTCGATTACAGGATCCCGGGATTCCCTTTGTTCGAGTTGTTCGATCAGATGCGGAGGTAAGGGTACCTGTTCATCGGGTTTCACAATGTCATTGCATATAATATTTTTGTAACCAAAAGCATTTTGAAAATAAGACAAGTCGTAAGCAGAACGATTATCATTATTATTAATAGAGAATTTTGAAAACAACTCAAATAGAGTAGCCATATAATCATTGGTCAGAGGGGGGATTCAGAGTGCTCTCGGGACAGACCCCGAGGCTCCCGTGGAAGTGACTACAAGGAGAGGGGTTACAGATTGGACTCTAGCACCAAACCCTCTAGACTCGACCTCAGACTCTAACTCAGACTCAGACTTAGACTCAGAATCGGTGTCCGGCATGTCCCCTTCACCGGTGATCAGCTTGTAGACCCGGCCCTGGCTATCGGTCCACTTGATGGTCTTCCTCCATGCCCTATTCCCGGTATCAGAGCCGACTTCTGAGATCAGCTTTGTGGGATCGAACCTGTTGCTTCGGAGGATCAGATTCACTAAGTCCTCCTTACGAGTCGGGATGATCTTATTGTCCCCTATTAGCAGCCCCAGCACGGACTCAGCATTATCAGCACCCACCTTGGATTCTGACTGGATGAGGGCAAATATGTCATCCAGAATGTAGTTGCATTCCTGAGCCAATTTGGTCCCAGGATATGTAAAGGTTGGTTGATACAAACCAACTTGGATAGCCTCGAATACCGACGTAACGAAGTAATCGGCTAGTCTTGGGCTATATGTGCTTAAGTAGATACCCTTGATGATATTGCAGGCCTTTTCAATGCCCACCCGGACAACGTTATCCTGGGTCATAGCGTACCCCAAGCCGAAGTGTGAGTCTCCATCGTTTAGGACTTCAATAATCTTTCCAGCTGGAAGATATGGCGTTGAGGTAGCCCCCGGAAAGCATCCTAAATTTTGTAGCATCGTATCGATGCTAGTGGTGAAATAAAACCTGAATAGGCATTCCTCCTCGATCGTTCCCAAAAAATCGAACCCTTGAAGGTCTGTACCGCCTGTGGCGTTGCAGCTAGCCACGGTCATGGGGGTTGCCTCTAAAGTGATAACATTGGAGGGGCAGCTTGATTTTTCGGTGGAGGGTGGAGGACACTGCCTTGACAGCGTGGATTTATGGCCTTCCGAGGAGTAGGTTGAAAGAAGAGGTGATGTCGATCACCTGGAACTCCATCTCCTTTTCAATTGGGCCTGTTATGATTGTCGGTTTAATGGCCCCAACTACAGACTTAAGGCTCCCATCAAAAGCCTGGATGGTTTGAGCAGTCGGATGTAGTCAGCGTCGGTAATGCAGAGGGCTTTGGCAGTCCTTAGAGGAAGGACGTTCACAGCAGACCCATCATCAATTAGGATCATCGGAAGATACTTCCCCCGGCATATCACCGTGATGTACATGGCCAAGTTGTGGGAGACCCCGAATGGTGGTAAATCAGCCTCGGAGAAGGTGATTAATGGGCCTTCTTCCTTAACCTTGCCCTTTAGGTAAGGCATGACAGTGGCTACCATTTCATCAGGGGTAACCAGGGAATCGATCTTAATTTGATCAAGAGCCTTAGTAAGTGCCTCTTGATGTTCTTGTGAGCTAACCAGAAGTTGCCATATAGTAAGGTCAACTCGGGTCTTCTTCATTTGTTTCACAAGAGCCGTGTCAGTGGTTGGCTCTTCAGGGACAACTTCCGTCCTGACGGGCTTAGTGACGGGTGCCGGGTGCCGGGATGGGGGTGTCCCTAGAGCTAGTAGCTTGATAAGGACGACCAAATTTGGCGTGGTGGTTACTTGCTAAGACCTTGGACTTAACCTTTTAGATTTCCTCGGGGGTAATGGGGACAACTTCCCCTTTGATGAGGTACACATCGTCCTCATCGTCGAACCAGATCCCGTTTACTTGCGGGATGAAAGGAGAGATAAGATGGGAACAGTCGATCACCTCCCCGGTCAAGATAGCATGTGAGCTGAAGGGATTATCTTTGTTACTCGGTTTGTCCCCGGGCAACGGTATCTTACCACCCTCGATCAATTCCTGAATAAGATGCTTCTGCTTCCAGCATTTTTTGGTATCATGCCCGTTACCTCGGTGATATTGGCAATATGCTTGGGCATTGTAGCTTTTGGAGCGTCGTTCGACCAGAACTTCAGGAGTTAGGCCTATTGGTTGGATTAGGCCCTTGGAAGATAGCCTTTGTAAGGCATATGTATAGGTAGTACCTATATCGGTGAATACCTGAGGTGGGGTATTCTTCTTGGACGAGGCATCTAGTAGATTAACCTCGTCGAAAATGCTGCGGGTTGTAGCTGGGGGCTTAGTAGAGGAAGATGAAGCCCCTTGGTATCCCTTGCTAGAGGCCTTAGTAAGGCCCTCTTGCCTCAGATCGTCTTCAATCTTCATACCCATTTCAGTATGAGTGGTGAAATTGGGTATGACAGCATACCGGAGATGGACAACATACAGGAGGAGGTTCTTGACAAAGGCCTCCACTAAGGTATTCTCACTGGGCTTATCGACCAGCTTCGCACCTTCGGCCCTCCAGCGTTGAAGGTATTTGGTAAAACCTTCTTTGGGCTCCTGGGCCATGACTTCTAGGGAGCGCATAGTGGTTTGGATCTCACTGTTATCAACATAGTTCTGAGCAAATTCTGTAGCCACATCATCCAAAGTTGGATACCTTTTCGGGTCTAGCCTGTAGTACCAGGCCCGTGGGTGCTTCTCGAGGGAAGCAGCGAACAGGTTCTTGAACATGCTCGATTTCACTCCCTTGATGGCCATGAATTCCTTGAAGGCCCGAATGTGGAGTAACGGGTCCTCGGTCCCCTCGAACATCGGTAGGCCCGTGAGGTTTAGATTGGTGGGCAACTCACTGTGCAAAGGAGAATAAACCCGGGCATTCTCCATGTTGATGGTGTTATTCCCGGATAGGTGGATCTGTTCCTCTAGTCGGCGCACCGCACTAACCAGTTCGGCGATGGGCCTAGTGTTTTCAGTTTCAGCATTAGGAGTCCCTTGCTCCACAATAGTCAGACGGGCATTGACAGCCGCCTGATCAGCCCTCATTGCTGCCAGTTGGGCCTCAATCTCAGTTTGCTTGAAGACCATGGTGTCCATCGAGGCCTTCAAGTTGTTCAGAACTTGTTCCATTTTGAGTCTGGTTGACGGTGGCCTGTCTTTAAGAATACCGCGTAATAAGAAACCGAACCCAAACCTTGGAATCAACATAGTTCATCCCGAGCAAGGAAAAGACTTAACGAGAAAACAACTCGAGAAAGACACCTAGACGGGTGACTCGTTAGTGGTGTGACTTCCTTAGGATTCGGCTATGTGGGTCGAGTCTCATTCGAAGGAAGGAGCATGTGAAATTTTCCCCAGACTTTGGACTCGAGTGTCTAAATGGACTCTCCTTTGTAGGGGTATGCCCTACGTAGGTTGGTCATGCCTTCGACAAATAAGGTGGACTGGGATAGGGAGAAAACCCGTGATGTAAGATCGACAGGGTTTCGACACTAAAGACCTTCAACAACTTATAAAAAGACCCGACACAATGATTACGGTATGTCCTAGAATAAGGAAGGTTTTGAAAGAAAGATTGAGATCCGAAAAAAAAAAATCGGAGGACGGTCCTGATAGGACCGAGTTTTTTTTTGAAAAGGTTGAAAGTTTTCGAGTTTTGAAATGGGTAGCATCCCAGCTAAAAAAAGGGGCTATTTTGAGTCAAATTGTAAGTCTAAATTTCGGCATCATTCCGAGTTTTTGAAAATTGGACATTTTGAAAAGATGCATTTTTTGAAATGACGATTTTTTTTGAAAACGACACGGAAACCAAGTAGCACATAGTCACACAAGCATTATGATGACATCATGTATGCTTTATACTAAGTCTCGGTCGGTCGAAATAGGGTCAATACCAGTGCGTATGGCCTTTCCGATAATCGATACGGACTCCCTTACCAATTTGTATAAGGACGTGCCGCGAAACCCATACGAATTAGCCATGAACACCTTGATGTAACCAATTTAGAATACATCGCAGTATAGTGTGACATCGGTCACCAGTACCGGCGCAGGTAAAATTAGGGTTATGCGTGAACCGTAAAACTAACGCACGTATTGTACTAACCGAATGATTTATCCTTAAGTCTCACCCTGAAGATCCCGATAACAAGTTGTACATATGGCGTCCCCAGCGGAGTCGCCAAATTGTGGATATGACATAGGTGCACCCCGACGCGGCCACACCCGGGTTTGGGCGGCGATATGTTTCTCGTGTGAGATTGTTCTTGGGTTGAAATTTTAATCAAAATAGGAGGCGCCACCGAAATTTGTGGGAGTTCGGGCCCGTTCGAACCCGCTCTATACTTGGGCGAACCGTGCACAAAGGACGGCCCACTTTCATACTAGAGCTTATGGGGTTCGTCCCTTTGCATTACGATACCGACGCTGAGTTATCGGGTATCGTGTATCGAATGATTCTCGTGCGCCAACGGTTTCGGGCATTCGTAAACCGAGGTTCTGAGTAAGGAGTGAGGGTACGTGTTGGGAAGCCCACAAAGGACACCCAACCCTGCCCGCACATAGCGGCCTCTACTAAGATATCGATCAGTTTTTAATACGCGCGCTAGTGATTCGGTAAAGTGATATGCAAACATTATTTTACGATACATAAATATAATACGTGTTGCTACGTCATTTAATGCATCTCGGTTTATGTCGAAGTGATTTAGCATACGATGTTCATTTAAATGCTATAAATGACAAACATTAAAATAGAAAGCTCGTAAATAATTACAAATTACACGGGCGGAAATACAACCCGGAAATACAATACTTGAACATAACGATAATATAGATTGGTTAGAATAATGATGTGATGCATGATTTCGAAAAGGGAGGCATGTGATTGGATTAAAACGTGATGACTAAAAGTCGTAAAAAAATGATTTGATGAGACTTGAATCACGTCTAAGCCTACGTTGGAATCCTATGGGGGTCACTCGATCAAGGCATGGAGAGTACTCGATCGAGTGCCCTTCGTGAAGTCCTCTGTATGGGTGACATCTCGTTTTTGAGACGACATATTTTGTAATTTTTATGTTTTGAATCGAGATGTAATTATGTTAAATATAAATATTGTTTGATTTATATTAGTTTGACTCTCGATGGCTACCCATACTCGACATTCGGTTATAGAACCGACATCTCGCATTTAGAGTGAATTTTGTAAAATCAAATTTGATCGAACTAGAACGAATATCGATTCCCTCCGCGTCACGATGTCGTAATTAATCCTTTCGGACCATGTGACGATCGATTCGGCGTCAATGGATTTTGTGTTAGTCCAATTATCAACGACTACGGAGTCAGTATCGGGCCTTTAGAGTAATATTTGGAAACTACGACATCGAATACGTTTGACGACGAATCACCGCGATCACATTACGCCCTTAAGTGTCTAGGGCGGTGTAGACACCCACATTTTGACCGCCAGGTGTCTATAGCAGTTCCCGCCAAACACCCGATGATGATAGGACGTAAACATGCTTTGATAGACTCGGATATGGGCTTGTAATCATGGACATTTGGTTTAGACATTTTAAGGAGTACAAATCTCACAAAACGGACCTCAAATCCAGGCCCGGTGGGTCGTTTCGAGTCGAATAACACTAATTTGGGTCAAAACCGTCACCAGGGGTAAAACCTTCTTTTAGCGACCGAGTCAAACCCGGTCAAAGATATTTCCCGAGACTTGTGGACCGACCGTGATGTCTCACGCGTCCCACTTCTGCCCAAATTCCTACAAAAATCAGCCTTCACAAATATTAAACAATTCTGTTTAAGGTGGAATTCGATCTCAAGTAGGAATTCTATCCGGAAACCGAAACGGAATACCACCCGAGCTCAGATACTCGGCTGAAACAGCCGAGATATCACCACCAACCAGCCGAGTTTTGGCTTCTTCATTAAGAAACAAGAAGTTTATTACCTCACGAACTCTCGTATTTCCTATCCAAACCGGTGTTTCTTGTCACACAAGTAAGATCACCTCGGTTCCTATAAATAGGACCCTCCCTCCAACACCAATCACACATCAATTACAACAATTTTTCCAGCCAACATACACGATTCTCACACACCCATCACACGGTTTACATATAATCCGATAGTTAGTCAATCCCGACACTTTTCCCGAAGCCTCGGAGCCTAGACCGCACGTCCAAACCCGGCGTCCCAAACCCCCTTAAACCGATACACCTTAACTCATCCTCATCATCTCGACGCTCCCGAGTCTAAGCCACTTCCCGACGAGCCTTATCCCGAGAAAACAAAGCATGTAGGTTGAGGGTGTAAATCAAACCCGACTCTTCTCTTTTCTCTTCTCTTCTCCTCATTTTTTTTATGGGTCTTTTCGTCGGTCTTTTTCTATTATCGATACTATATAAAAAACTATTTTCATAATCGAATATTCTTAAAATATGATATCGATTCTATATAATCGAATATCATATCAAAAAGAATTATATTAAGTTTTCGACGAAATCGTTACATCTTTTTACAACTTTTCGTTCAAAATTCTTTTTTAACTTTTCGTTCAAAAAACAAACTTTTTTCAAAACCTTTTCTAAAGTTATTCCGACTATTCGATATCGATTTCATAATCGAATATCGAATGCGACGAATATCGAAAATATAAACCGAGTATAAACTAATTCATGTTTGTACGCGATTAACGATTTTTCGAACAAAAAATAATAAAAAAATCAGACCCGTACGCGAGTCGCGCCCGGTCCAGGCGACTCGCGCACGAGTCTGATCCGGTTCTGTTTTTTTAGTTTTTCGTTCGTTTATTTTTATTATTTTACGAAACGATTTCTAAATTTACATTTTTTTCAAAACTATTCTAAATATTCGATAATCAACCATCAAATATAACGAATATCGAGAATATTAAGTCGAGTACGAGTTATGCGATATTCGTACGCGATTTAATCAAAATTTTCCGAAAACCGTTTTCGAAATTAGGCCGCCACGCGACCCGCATGAGTCTCGGGCGAGTCGCGCGGCTCTCGGCCCAAACGCGCCTTTTTCGTTTTTTTATTCTTTCTCGAACATCGTTTTTTATACAAAACAACGTTTTAAACTATATTTTTCAGATTTCGATTAATATTTATTTTCTCGATTTCATATTTCTTTCCTATATTATTATTTCAATCGTTACTAACCCGTTTTCTCGTGTTTGTAGCAACTATTTCTCTCATATTCTTTTTATCGTTTTATTAGACTAAAACGAACTCACATGCTAAAATAACTTTGACGTTATTAGTTTAATATGCATTAAACGACTTAGCAACCCATTTATTTATTTTCCTCACATGTCTTAGGAAAATAATCTCTGCATATCATTTCATCGTCGAACTAACGCGTGTACACCAAAACCGAACGATATCTTAGTAAAGGCCGCTAAGTGCGGGCGGGGTTGGGTGTTCTCGTTGAACTTCCCAACACGTACCCTCACCCCTTACTCAGAACCATGGTTTCCGGATGTCCGAATCCATTGGCAACGAGAGTCATTCAATATACGATTAACCGCCCAGTCGGCATCGGTATCGATATGCTAAGGGACGAACCCAATAAACTCTCACATCGGAAATGGGCCAGGCTTTAAGTATGGCCCACTACGACATAGAGTGGGTTCGAATGGTTCCGAATAACCATAAAATTCGGTGGCGACTCCTACTTCGATTTAAAATTCTATTCGATCCATCTCATATGGAAATTCTATCGCCTCCCCAAAACCCGCGCTTCGCCGCGTCGGGGTGGACCTATGTCATGTCCACAATTTGGCGACTCCGCTGGGGATTAACTGATGCGTCACTTACCATCGGCATCCTCAGGGTGAGACTCGAAAAGAAATCGTTCGATTAGTAATGTACACGTTTTAGTTCAATGGTTCATGCATAACCCCGTTCTATCCCGGGCCGGTTACTTGTGACCGACGTCCCACTATAACACGGTGCATTCCCACTTGGGTGCACTAAAGACTTCAATGGCGGAACTCGTTTAGACTTTGCGGCATGTCCTAAGATCAACTCGGCTTAGGGAGTCCGTCCTCAGTACGAGAAAGCCATCGTTGTTGGTATAGACCCTATAGCCTATACCCACTTATGATTTTGACTCAAAATAGCCTATTTTTAGCCGGTATGCTGTCCAAACCATTTCAAAAAGAAAAGCCCGAAATCTCGGCCCGATAACCTCTTTCCCGGTTTTCAAAAAAAAAATCGGGTCTTCCAATCCGACTTTGCTCGGTTTTCAAATTCAAATTCTCTTTTCAAAACCCTCTTCTTCTTAGGACTTCCCGTATTTAGCAGTGTCGGGTCTTGTCATAGGTTGTAAGAGTCTATAGCGTCGAAACTCCGTCGATCTTATATCACGGGTTTCCGCCCCATCCCAGTCCGCCTTACTTGTCAAGGCATGGCCCACCTTCGTAGGACCAACTCCTACAAAGGGAAGCCCGTTCACACACTAGAGTCTAAAGTCTGGTGATTTCTCACGTAGACCTTCCTTCGAACAGGACTAGGCCCACTCTGCCGAATCCTAAGGAAGGCCCACCACTCATGCATCATCCATTTAGAAGTCAGTCTCCGGTCTTTTTCTAGTCTAGTCTTTTCCTCACTCGGGGGGCTACCCTTCAGTAGAGCGATCAATCACGGTTGCTCTAAGGGTCTTGTCTTACACGTGTTGTCTCACGTATCCCACTTCCGAGTCACTTAGGTGTCACACCATCTGAGTCCTATCAGATTCTTTAGCCTCACTCGGGGGCTATCCCCCACCGAGCAGTCAACCACGGTCATTCTAAGGGCACCCCACGTTCATCATACACTGGCGTCCTTATGATGCCTTCTTCGAGTCGTACCTATGCTACAAATACTCGAGTCATCAAGGGTTAGGTCACCACGGTTGGTCCGAGCACGCGACGCGGTCAAACACGGTTGCCTCATTTTCGGACTCGCCCTCATACCCCGTCCGAGTCTCATGGTCGAGTCCAAGCCAGGGTCGTTACCTCGTCTAGATCAACGTTCGAGTTTCCCGGTCCAAGAGTCTTTGTCGACCCGTCACCCCGGGCCATGTCTAGTTTGACTCCCTCTCTTGCACTTGCGCAAAGCCGAGTTTAGGCGAGTCGTGACACCCGTCGTTCTCTCCAATCAAAGACCTTACCAAAAAAAAAAAACAACCAACCGAGCATCCGAGTCCGGATTTGATTCGAGTCTAAGTCTGAGTTCGAGTCTAGGATACCCTACATCCTCATTTCCAAATCAGCGTCAGAGTCATTTGTATTCTGTCCTCTTTTCGAAAATTCAATAAGATCAGCTTTCAATATTCTTTCTCATATATGCTTTCCTTATGTGTTTCCGAGAACATGATGAACACCATCATACACTGTGAGCACACGCACGTGACTATTATAGGCACATCTATAATGACTGTAGGAAACCGAGCCCGTGTTTTCCTTTTACCTATTCCATGTCTGGTATAGAAAGCCACATAACTACCCGTAGCAGGAGCATATCGAATCCTATGACAAATCTGGGTAGTCTGCTAGTTTGGGTTCAAGACGGGAGGCAAGCCCACTTCCCACAATAAACACCCATCCAATAAGACTAGCCAGTCCCTACCTTAGGTGTTAGTCTGACCGACAAAAAAAAAAACTGGACAAAAAATCAAAAGTCCAAGAGAAAAAAAAAGCAAAAGGCCAAAACAAAAAACACTACTAAAAACAGCGGAAATAGCGTCGGATAGATTGCGTCGGATTTTAAATCCGACGCAACTGGTGTAACTGTGTCGTATTGCGTCGGCTAATCCGATGCAACAACATTGCGTGGGACTAGCCGACGCTATCCGACTCCATGATATAGGCGCCAATAAATTTGGGTTGGCGCCACTATGTCAAAGGATTTGCGTGGGATTAGCCGACGCAAGCAGACGCAATGTTAAAATGTTGCGTCGGCTAATCCGATGCAGCCTGCGTCAAAATAAAAAAAATTAGTCAACAGAATTAATAGCGTTGCATCGGATTAGCCGACGCAACTTTTAATATTGCGTCTGAGTGCGTCGGCTAATCCGATGCAGAGTGTGTCAAAATTTAAAAGATTTAGGCAACAGAATTAATAGCGTTGCATCGGATTAGCCGACGCAACTTTTAATATTGCGTCTGTTTGCGTCGGCTAATCCGATGCAGAGTGTGTCAAAATTTAAAAAATTTAGTCAACAGAATTAATAGCGTTGCATCGGATTAGCCGACGCAACTTTTAATATTGCGTCTACTTGCGTCGGCTAATCCGATGCAAAATGTGTTTAAATAAAAACCAGAATTAAATGTTTTGCATCGGATTAGCCGACGCAGACTTGAATATTGCGTTGGTCTGCGTCGGTTAATCCCACGCAACGTTTTTAAAATAAAAAAAATATCGCGGTCTGCATCGGAATAGCCGACGCAAAATTGAAATCTGCGTCGGCCTGCGTCGGCTATTCCGATGCAATACCTGTTAATATAAAAAAAAAAATAACGCAATTTGTTCAGAACCTAAATTCCGCCCCCATCTTCCTTCGAAAGACGACGACCAAAAAGGCGAAGACGGCGAACGACGGCGAACGACGACGGTAAACAACGACCGCATCATCACCGGCAACCCTAAACCCCCGGCGACCCAATCCGGCACCATCACCCTAATTCAATCCCCAAACCAAAATCGAAACCCTAAGTTAACCCAGATCCGGCGAACCTGCCGGCGGCGAACCCCAATCCGGCCACCCCTGAACCCCCGACGCGCGCCAGACTTCCCCGGCGCACCTCCATCTCCACGCGCGACAGACTTCGCCGGCGCACCTCCACCCCCACGGACGACGATTTTGCCGGCGAACCACCCCCCCACGCGCGACCAGAATCCGGCGACGGCTGTCCCGAAACCCGGCGTACTCTAACCCGACCCAGCCCCGAAAAACCCTAACCCGATCCCCAAATCTCAGGTGTGTTACTGTTTACGGTTAATTGTTAGTTTACGGTTTACAATTTAATTTTTACTCAATTAGTTTATGTAATTAGATTAATTTTTACTTAATTCTAGCTCAATTAGTTTACTAAACTGTTTAGATTAAGTTATATTAGTAATTATAATTAGTTTAATGATTATGATGATTATGTATGTTTAATTATGATGATTATGTATGTTTAATTATATTAGAAAATTAGATTGTATGATGATTATGTATGTTTAATTAGTTAATTAGATTGTAGGGTGATTATGTTAATTAGGTTAGTTAGTTTAGTAAGTTTAGTAATTAGGTTAATTAGGTTAGTTAGTATATTAATTAGGTTAATTAGTATGTGAATTAGGTTAGATTTTCTTTTATTGTTAGACGATAATTGTAGTATGTTAATTAGGTTAGTTAGTATGTTAATTAGGTATTAGTGATTATTGTATTAGGTTAGAAATTGTGTTATTAGATTAGTAGTAGTAGTAGTATGTACTATTATTACGAGTAGTAGTATTAGTACTAGATTAACTAGTAGTGTTAGTAGTACTACATTAGTAGTGCTAGTAGTAGTATTACTAATTTACTACTAATATTACACTAAAATACTTCATTACTACTACTAATGCTACTAATAATATTACTAATCTACTACTAATATTACTAATACTAATAACCTAACACTACTACTACCACTACTCATTTACTACTACTACTACTACTAATTTTCTACTACTACTACTACTAATTTTCTACTATTACCACTAATACTAATTTTCTACTAATAATACTACTAATTTCATACTTCTACTTTTACTACTACCACTACTACTAATTTTATAATACTACTACTACTTTCCTACTTCTACTACTACTAAGATACTACTACTAATATACTACTTCTACTACTACCACTACTACCACTAAACTACTACTACTACTAAACTATTACTACTACTAATTTCCTACTTCTACTTTTACTACTATTACTACTATACTACTACTACTAATTTTCTACTTCTACTACTACTACTAATTTTCTACTACTACCACTACTACTAATTTTCAACTACTACTACTAGTAATTTTCTACTATTACCACTAATACTAATTTTCTACTAATAATACTACTAATTTCATACTTCTACTTTTACTACTACCACTACTACTAATTTTATAATACTACTACTAATTTCCTACTTCTACTACTACTAAGATACTACTACTAAGATACTACTTCTACTACTACCACTACTACCACTAAACTACTACTACTACTAAACTATTACTACTACTAATTTCCTACTTCTACTTTTACTACTATTACTACTATACTACTACTACTACTAATTTTCTACTTCTACTACTACTACTACTACTAAACTACTACTACTACTACTAATTTACTACTTCTACTTTTAAAACTACTAAACTACTACTACTACTAAACTACTACTAATTTTCTACTACTACTACTACTACTAATTTTCTACTACTACCACTACTACTAATTTTCTACTACTACTACTACTAGTAATTCCTACTTCTACTTCTACTACTATCACTACTACTAATTTTCTTCTACTACTACTACTACTAATAATTTAATACTTCTACTTTTACTACTATTACTACTACTAGTTAGTGGTTGTAATTATAATAAGTATTTATGTTTTCGATTACTGTGTTGAGATATGATTGCTGTTGTTATTTGTTTTCGTTGTGTACTGTGCATGAGCATTGTTGGAAATCTACTCAGGCCTACCTAGTGCCCGTTCAAGAGTTACTCATTAGGAGTAATTCTTGGACAGTCCCCGTTTTGGGACTGTTCTTGTGCCTTTCATGTCACTTAGGTGGTAAACATGAAATTGTGTCGTGTTGGTAAGAGCAAAATTTGGTGACAATTCTCTCAATGTTCTTCGATTGCATATGTGGAGTCTTCATATATTCCACATTGTGCTTTTGGAGAACTGAGGCGAATTGCTGCTGAATTTTTCTCTTATCGACATTACACAATTTCGTGTTTATCAGTGACATGAAACGCACAAGAATGGGTTTAGGTTGGAGTGATAAGGTCCCCGGTGATGAATCGTTTTTAAATTGATGGTTGTGAGAGTTCCAACTTATGGTGTAATTTGCGAACTTTTCTTCAAATTCCATGTTGTTGACTTCTTTCCCCACGCCATTTTGTTCATGTGTACGCACCCTAATCATTCATAGTTCAATCCATATAGAATGAATAGAGTAGAACGGAGTTGGATGTACGAGAGACTGGCCGACAATAAGCGACCGAAAATAGAATTTAGAGACGGTGTGGAGGAGTTCATCAAGTTTTCCTTAGATAATAACCCCCACTACACCAGCGAGCAGCTTAGGTGCCCATGTAGAAAATGTCAAAACCGTGCCTTAAAACATGAAGTAGATGTCAAACAACATCTATACAAGCACGGTTTTGTTGAGAACTACTACGTGTGGACGTATCATGGTGAAAATGAAAGTAGTCGCCTGCAAGAACCTGTTCGCGAAAATCCGTACCGGGACTTCGTAGAGGACGCACTGCGTACGACGGTTGAGGACATCATGGAGGAGGAACGTAACCCAGACAACTTAAGCGACGAAGAAGTACAACATGAACCTAACCCACAAGTCCTTTCCTTTTTCGAAATGCTAAAAAATGCGGAACTCCCAGTTTTTAGCGGGTGCGATATGAGTCTGTTGCAAGTCGCTTCAAGGATGCTGACTTTGAAGTGCGAGAGCAACATGGCCTTAAGACATTTAGACGGTTGGATCCAACTGCTAATTGACCTTCTACGAGGCACTAAGGAGAATGTCATGGCAAATAATTTCTACGAGGTTAAAAATTTGTTGAAGGGCCTCCAACTCCCCCATGAAAAGATAGACTCGTGTCCGAATGGATGCATGCTGTTCTGGAAGGGAGATGCGGACCTCGACGCGTGTAGGAAATGTGGATCCGGGAGGTACAAGAGTCGAACAAAAAATACTAGGGGGAAGAGAGTACCAACTAAGGTCTTGACGTACTTCCCAGTTGGTCCGAGGCTGCAAAGACTGTATGCGACAAAGAAAATTGCGGGTGAGATGAGTTGGCACCACAGTAACTCCAAAATCAGAGTTAGTGGTATGATGACACACCCTAGCGATGGTGAAGCTTGGAAGACATTTGATATCAAACATCCCGAGTTCGCGAAAGAGCCGCGCAACGTACGTTTGGGTTTGTGCACAGATGGTTTCTCTCCCTACGGGCAGTTCGGCAAGTCGTACTCATGTTGGCCGGTTATTTTGACACCGTACAACCTACCGCCGTGGTTATGCAATAAGAGACAATTTATGCTCCTGTCACTTATTGTTCCTGGCCCTAAGAACCCAAAAGCCAATATGGACGTGTATCTCCAACCACTTGTTGAAGAGTTAAAAAGTTTGTGGGATAATGGGATTTACACGTACGATGTGTCGAGAAAAACTAGTTTCAATTTACGAGCTGCACTAATGTGGACCATCAACGACTTCCCAGCTTACGGGATGTTGTCTGGTTGGAGTACAACGGGTTACCGTGCTTGTCCTTACTGTCAAGCGAAGGATCAAAAACCATTTTGGCTTAAAAATAGCGGAAAGGTATCTTGGTTTGACTGTCACAGGCAATTTCTACCTTCCGACCATCCATTTAGGCATAACTGTAAGAGTTTCCTGAAGAAACAACCCGATGAAACTAGGATCGCATCTAAACGGTTAACAGGCGATGAGATATGGACAGATGTGCAAAAGTACCCTACAATAGTACATGCTACCCACCAACAGTTGAAAAAATTGAAGGACAAGAAGGAAGGTTGGTGGAAGCAGAGCATATTCTGGGAACTTCCGTACTGGCACACTCTGCTTATCAGACACAACCTTGATGTTATGCATATCGAGAAGAATTTCTTTGAGCAGATTATCAACACCGTGATGGATGTACCGAACAAGACAGCCTTCGGACCAAAAGGCAAAGCAGATTTCAAGGAACTGTGTCTTGGGCGACCCAAATCGTCGTCCTTTGTTATGGACAAAAATGATAGGAAGGCTTTGTGCGATTGGGTGAGTGGTCTGAAGTTTCCGGATGGTTACGCATCCGACTTATCCCGGTGTGTGGACCAGTCCAAGTTAATTTTGCATGGCATGAAAAGCCACGACTGTCACGTGTTTATGTCGCGCTTGATGCCAGTAGCTTTGAAGCAGCTGCTGCCAATGAACACGTGGAATGCATTGACAGAGATCAGTCAGTTCTTCCGAGATTTGTGTTCCACTATGGTGTCAGTCGACTCCATGAATCGACTTGAGAACAGTATTCCCGAGATCCTTTGCAAGTTGGAGAAAATATTCCCTCCGTCATTCTTCAACTCGATGGAGCATCTCCCACTTCATTTGCCGTATGAGGCAAGGGTTGGCGGTCCTGTTCAGTACAGGTGGATGTACCCATTCGAAAGGTAACGTCCTCAACTCTCCTAGGTGTGATTTCCCGTGCATTGATTACCAATTAAGTCTTACATGATAGCTAATATTTTAATTTGCAGGTTCTTAAACCATCTGAAAAAAAAAATTGGTAACAAAGCACGTGTTGAGGGTTCAATATGCAACGCGTATTTGTTAGAGGAGACATCAAACTTCTGCTCCTTCTACTTCGAAGAGCACGTTGACACAAAAGCCAAAGACCTAGACGTGGGTACGCATCAGACTGAAAACCACCAAATAGAGGTGGAACCCTTTCAGTTTGATGTTGGAAGTACCACTGGAAAATGTAAGGAGAGGTGGTTGACCGATGTTGAGTACAAGCAGGCACACTCCTACGTTCTGAGAAACTGTGGCCCTGTAATCAGACCGTACGAGGAGTAAGTAACTCACGTACTACATACCCTCCTCATAATTGGTAGTATGTGTGATTAAGTACAACTGCTGACCATTTCAGGAAATTCGAGGCTTTCATTATGGCAGAACATGCGGGAGTGACAACATCTGAAGATGTTTGGGTGGCATATGAGTCACTGTTTCCCTCATGGCTACGTACTCAAGTATGTTGAAATGCTATTTGCTTGATCATTATAAATTGTGTATGTGTTTGGTACAAAATTTAATGAAATTGTTTTTCGACGAATTTTATGTTGACAATAGCCTGAAGCGCTGGAGGATCCCATTGTAAGACCTCTAGTCACTGGGCCGTCTTCACGAGTCAGAACTTGGAGGCGATATACAATTAACGGGTACAAGTTCCGTGCGTTTGTCGAGGGTGTTGATGTTCCAAAACTGACCAAAAGTAACGGCGTATATGTGTTGTCCACCGAAGGGTCAGATTACTATGGAACACTAATCGAGGTGATCGAGCTAGACTACTACGACAGCCACAAAAACTGCAAGGCCATACTGTTCAAATGTGATTGGATCGACAACTCCCCGCACGGAGTCACTGTTCATGAGAACTACAATCTTGTAGATGTCGACCTGACGAGAAAACTGCGAGGGCACAACCCTTTTGTGTTGGCGTATCAAGTCGATCAAGTCTGCTATGCACCTTACCCAAAGGGAAAAAAGAGTACGAATTGGTCTGCGGTTTTCAAAATCAAGGCAAGATCACAAGTTGATAATCCTATCATCGACGATGATGTCTACCAAGAGAGTGTGGTTGGTAATAATCAGCCGATGTCATCAACTCTGCTCGAAGACACTGACGTCAGTGAAGAAGAATATGTAGTTGAAGTTGCTGGTGCTGTAGGGGAGGACGACGAGTTTGCCGACTGGATTGTTCCGGAGGGAGAGGGTGATGAGAATGACGACTTGGTCATCGACGATGAAGATGACGGTGATGAGGTGAATACTGACTGGGACGATGATGATGAAGACGGGGACGAGGGGTTCATTGAACCACACACTGACACGGACAGTGACGGTGACAGTGACGATAATTAGCAATTATATAGTTATTTGTATTTTATTCGCATAAGTTGTAATTTATTTATTTGTAATTGAATACTATTTTGGTACTTAATGAAATTCCTGCTTTACCCTAAACGAACTGACTCTACAGTTTAACTTTGCGCAAACATATTTTGTAGACGTGATTATGGCAGGTAGCAGTGAGATGCTGACGGGGGCCACCAGCCATGGTGACCATATGGAGGAGGACACACCTAGGACTCCTGTCATCCTAGGTGTGGACGCTGTCCAGGAAGTCGGGGCGACGGTCTACGTTGCCACGCCTGGGAAAGCGTACCTATCACGGCAGAAAGTGCCTTCTGCTACTTGGTGAGTTTTAGTTGTTATAACCAGTTCTTTTCTAAATTTTCACTCATTTATTTGCTTCACATTATCATAATTGACTTGTATAGGTGGGACGACAAGAAGTACTCTGAGTATATGCGGGATTCCGTAGTCATGACGTATGCGTCCACCCCTGGCGCCTACCGTAGCTGGACGGAGGCGCCCCCGGAAGCTCGGGAAGCGATGTATATGCACTTCGCGGTAATTACCTCGTCTTTGTTTCTAAGGTTTTCGTTGCACGATTTATACATTCAATTGTAACTAACGAATCCTTTTTTTGACAAACAGAAAAGAGTGCGTATAGACCTGGGGTACGACCTCAGGTCGGATTATGAGAGTCGGATTAAGAAGAGGATAACCGACTTATTCCAGCGAGCTGTCCCGAGGGTCGAGAAGGCGGAATGGATTCCGATCGAGAAGTGGGAGATATTGAAGAAGAACGCTGCCGACCCAAGCTTCAAGAAGAAATCGGCGATTAAGTCGTCGAACAGGAGAGGTGGGCAGGTGGACGGGGTGGCCAAACCCACGAGCTGCCTTGGAAGTAGGAGTGCAGCAACGGCCTTCGCGCAGTTGGTAAGTGCTTACAACACAAGTAAAAAATTTGAGTATAATACAATATATAATATTGGTAAATAAATGCTGAAAATTTTAACACTGTTATTTGAAGGGCCCATCTGCAACCCCGGTCCAGCTCTTGGAGAAGACGAAGAAGGGGAAAGACGGCAAGTGGATTGACCCTAGAGGACCGGAGATCGTGGTGAGTAGTAGTAATGTTTTTAAAAAATATACTAGGCATGAAAATTACGATCTGATAGTATGTGTTCCTAAGGTTATAACACTGTTTCATGTTGCTGTTTCAGGAGAGCTACCAGAAGGCGGTGGAGGAGGCACGCGCCTCTGATCAAGCACCCAACACCCTCAAGATCTTCCACGATGTGTCAGGTGGCTACAACTCGAAGAAAAGGTTTTGGGGGATAGGTAACGTGGCGAAAGAGCTCTTTCGCCCATGCTTGAACCGTGGGAAGGAGGTATCTGCTGACACATACCTCCCCACCGCCACCTCGCAGGAACGCACGCTCAACGACCGTATGGAAGATAAATTCGAAAGGCAAGAAGAGCGCCTGAAGACATTGGAGAAGAGGTGCGAAGAGCAGGACCAGTTTATTCAGTTCATGAGGGAACGGTTCGCCATGGGGAACGACGGATGCGGTGGAGGACCACGCGTGACTAGGCGCGACGATGACGACAACAACGATGGTCATCCCTTTGGGTCAGAGCAGATTGAGTCTCTTTCGTAGGTAGTTCCGCTCTCTTATGTTACTTGTTTGGATTCTGGTTGCATTGTGTGTATATATTTTACCAACTCCTAGATAGAATTCTGAACCTAGCACTGGTTGTCTTTGTAATATTTTCATTTTCTATAACAGTATACTAGTTTATGTTTGTTTTGTTTTGTGGAGTTTTGTGAAGAAGACATGTACGAGAGCTTTGAATGGAGTTATTGATGGACTTTTGTTTGGGATGTGGTGCTGTTGTTGTATGTTGTAGGAGTGGGTTGGTTAATTGCAGCTTGTTATATTTCGCGCATACGGGGAGCTGAAAACAAATGAACGATTTTTTGTTAATAAGCTTTGCGTGGGATTAGCCGACGCAAAGTCAACAGATTGTTTGACTTTGCGTCGGCTAATCCCACGCAAAGCTTATTAGTCAACATCCTGTCAATGGACTTTGCGTGGGATTAGCCGACGCAAAGTCAACAGATTGTTTGACTTTGCGTCGGCTAATCCCACGCAAAGCCCATTGACAGGATGTTGACTAATAAGCTTTGCGTGGGATTAGCCGACGCAAAGTCAAACAATCTGTTGACTTTGCGTCGGCTAATCCCACGCAAAGTCCATTGACAGGCTGTTGACCTCCATTTTCTTCGTGTCGTAATAGCCGACGCAAAGCCGACGCAAAATGCATGCGTCGGATTAGCCGATGCAATATAAAAAATTTGCGTCAAATTATAACGGCGGCCGATTGCGTCGGTTAATCCCACGCAAACTACGATTTGCGTCGGATTTTGGTCATTTGCGTCGGATTTTTCCGACGCAATTCGGGCTCGTTTTTTGTAGTGAAAGCTGGCCATGATCAAAAAAGAATTATCAACATCTCTCGACCAGACGCGGTCAACTCAAATGAAGAATCCCATGACCGGGGCTAAGAGGTCAACCCAAAGAATTCAAAAATCCATGACCATGAAACGGTCAATTCAAAAATTATCAATACCCATACCATCCAATAGGGGAGAGACAGTCAAGCTGGTCAGCTAACACCACATCTAGTCTTCCCACATTACAACCCTCAAGACCTTCTCGAGACCTATTCTAGAGACAGCCCAGAATTTTGAGGATTCAAGCTCCATAGGATACACCCTAACCTTTAGGGCCAGACATGGAAATCAGATCCCGCATTATCAAACCTGCCCAATCGAAGCTCGAGCCATTCTACTCGACTTCCCCTTTACACGACAGAATTCACAATCACCATATGCAAATCCGAGAGCAAAACTCATCAAATCCCCGAGAGCAAAACTCATCAAATCCCCGAGAGCAAAACTCGTTAAAATCCCCGAGAGCAAAACTCATCAAATCCCCGAGAGCAGAACTCATTAAAATCCCCGAGAGCAGAACTCGTTAAAATCCCATCCCAATTCTTCTCATCTAAACCAGTTACCAGCCCCAAACACGGGAACTCAACTTGCAGTCGGCATAGAAAATGCCCAAATAAGTTCACACCACCTCTGGGGGCTATCCCGGAGAATGCTCACAGTCACAGGATCAATATCCTAACTATTCTAGCCCTTTGACCAAGACATCACTGGGAATGCACCTAGCCTTCACCATCGCTGTGGCTAGTTACACACAAAGCCCTAGTAAACTAGGCACCATTATATATCTTTCAATCCACTGAACTACGGCTTGGTTTGATTTCACCACACGTGAATACGTAGGCAGCCTTTCAACAATGGCACAACCACCCACATTGACACACATTCAAAAAGCACCATCATTCCGGTCACGACACTGTCATGTTCTCAACAGCTAGCTTTGTCATTCTGGGGGCTTCTCCTAGGCAGAAGTTCTCCATCCACTCACATAATCCAAATACTTTCCAAAATCTAGCCACCTTTCTATAGTGTGTCCTAGTACTCGGCTTAGTCAAAGACGAGAATCTGTCAGGACTCGGAGTAATACCCACTTTGGAGATGTACCCCAAAAAATCGAAAATTCAAAAAGAACACCAGTCTACGGCATTGCTACCACAAAGCCCTGTCGTACGGAAACAGTCCCATTCTGAGGATTCGACCGTGTTGCCACTCGCCTAGGCTACGGAATAGCGCAACTTAAGAGTCTTGTCATCTTAGGTGGCCCATCCCCTACCGAGTCACGGTCCAACCCTTAGGGAGTCCAGTCGTGTCTGCCGACTCGTCCGGTCACGTCCAGAGTCGAGTCTGTCGGTATATCTCCCACTTCATCTAAGCATACAGGCCTAACCAGGAAATTCCAGGAATCCGTGTCAGAATCCGATTAGGAATCAAAGTCATCCTAAGCATCCTTATTTCCAAACTTTTCAAAAAAATTTCAGCCTTTTTATTTTCAAAATTTTCGAAAAAAAAAATCTTTTTCCCCAGCACGAGTCAGTGTTTCGCCTAGAATGTTACATACAAATTATGTCAGCATACAGGTACACTCAAGACTCCCCGAGAATTCTAAGTTCCCTAGTGGAAAAGCTTCCGCGCAATTCTAAGACAGGATATATCTGCAAACAGGTATACCCATAGCTTCCTAGGCAAGCTCCCGCGACATTATCAGCATCAACCCAGGTATGATTTCTATTCTATGGCTGGCGAGCCCTTCACGCAGGTCTAATGGACCCTAAACGACCCGATCGGAAGTCTGCCAGGTTTTAATCCTTGATTGACCTGGTAGCTACTCTGACTTTTGCCTTGTCCAAGGCTCAGTCAGAGTGGGGGCTCTGTAGACACCCACATTTTGACCGCCAGGTGTCTATAGCAGTTCCCGCCAAACACCCGATGATGATAGGACGTAAACATGCTTTGATAGACTCGGATATGGGCTTGTAATCATGGACATTTGGTTTAGACATTTTAAGGAGTACAAATCTCACAAAACGGACCTCAAATCCAGGCCCGGTGGGTCGTTTCGAGTCGAATAACACTAATTTGGGTCAAAACCGTCACCAGGGGTAAAACCTTCTTTTAGCGACCGAGTCAAACCCGGTCAAAGATATTTCCCGAGACTTGTGGACCGACCGTGATGTCTCACGCGTCCCACTTCTGCCCAAATTCCTACAAAAATCAGCCTTCACAAATATTAAACAATTCTGTTTAAGGTGGAATTCGATCTCAAGTAGGAATTCTATCCGGAAACCGAAACGGAATACCACCCGAGCTCAGATACTCGGCTGAAACAGCCGAGATATCACCACCAACCAGCCGAGTTTTGGCTTCTTCATTAAGAAACAAGAAGTTTATTACCTCACGAACTCTCGTATTTCCTATCCAAACCGGTGTTTCTTGTCACACAAGTAAGATCACCTCGGTTCCTATAAATAGGACCCTCCCTCCAACACCAATCACACATCAATTACAACAATTTTTCCAGCCAACATACACGATTCTCACACACCCATCACACGGTTTACATATAATCCGATAGTTAGTCAATCCCGACACTTTTCCCGAAGCCTCGGAGCCTAGACCGCACGTCCAAACCCGGCGTCCCAAACCCCCTTAAACCGATACACCTTAACTCATCCTCATCATCTCGACGCTCCCGAGTCTAAGCCACTTCCCGACGAGCCTTATCCCGAGAAAACAAAGCATGTAGGTTGAGGGTGTAAATCAAACCCGACTCTTCTCTTTTCTCTTCTCTTCTCCTCATTTTTTTTATGGGTCTTTTCGTCGGTCTTTTTCTATTATCGATACTATATAAAAAACTATTTTCATAATCGAATATTCTTAAAATATGATATCGATTCTATATAATCGAATATCATATCAAAAAGAATTATATTAAGTTTTCGACGAAATCGTTACATCTTTTTACAACTTTTCGTTCAAAATTCTTTTTTAACTTTTCGTTCAAAAAACAAACTTTTTTCAAAACCTTTTCTAAAGTTATTCCGACTATTCGATATCGATTTCATAATCGAATATCGAATGCGACGAATATCGAAAATATAAACCGAGTATAAACTAATTCATGTTTGTACGCGATTAACGATTTTTCGAACAAAAAATAATAAAAAAATCAGACCCGTACGCGAGTCGCGCCCGGTCCAGGCGACTCGCGCACGAGTCTGATCCGGTTCTGTTTTTTTAGTTTTTCGTTCGTTTATTTTTATTATTTTACGAAACGATTTCTAAATTTACATTTTTTTCAAAACTATTCTAAATATTCGATAATCAACCATCAAATATAACGAATATCGAGAATATTAAGTCGAGTACGAGTTATGCGATATTCGTACGCGATTTAATCAAAATTTTCCGAAAACCGTTTTCGAAATTAGGCCGCCACGCGACCCGCATGAGTCTCGGGCGAGTCGCGCGGCTCTCGGCCCAAACGCGCCTTTTTCGTTTTTTTATTCTTTCTCGAACATCGTTTTTTATACAAAACAACGTTTTAAACTATATTTTTCAGATTTCGATTAATATTTATTTTCTCGATTTCATATTTCTTTCCTATATTATTATTTCAATCGTTACTAACCCGTTTTCTCGTGTTTGTAGCAACTATTTCTCTCATATTCTTTTTATCGTTTTATTAGACTAAAACGAACTCACATGCTAAAATAACTTTGACGTTATTAGTTTAATATGCATTAAACGACTTAGCAACCCATTTATTTATTTTCCTCACATGTCTTAGGAAAATAATCTCTGCATATCATTTCATCGTCGAACTAACGCGTGTACACCAAAACCGAACGATATCTTAGTAAAGGCCGCTAAGTGCGGGCGGGGTTGGGTGTTCTCGTTGAACTTCCCAACACGTACCCTCACCCCTTACTCAGAACCATGGTTTCCGGATGTCCGAATCCATTGGCAACGAGAGTCATTCAATATACGATTAACCGCCCAGTCGGCATCGGTATCGATATGCTAAGGGACGAACCCAATAAACTCTCACATCGGAAATGGGCCAGGCTTTAAGTATGGCCCACTACGACATAGAGTGGGTTCGAATGGTTCCGAATAACCATAAAATTCGGTGGCGACTCCTACTTCGATTTAAAATTCTATTCGATCCATCTCATATGGAAATTCTATCGCCTCCCCAAAACCCGCGCTTCGCCGCGTCGGGGTGGACCTATGTCATGTCCACAGGCGGCGCGCCTCGAAGGGGGCCACCTCCAGTATGACTTTTCAAGGGATTATAACGGACTTTAGACGGGATTCTTCGTCAAACGTATTTGACTCGAAAAATCAATCAAAAGTAGTTTTTAAATTAATATAAGCGGTATTATATGACGGAATATAAATAAACGATAATTAAATGTTAGGTGTTAGTTTGTTAGCGTACAACAAATAAATTGTTAGATTAAGAAAAATAAATGGTAGTAATGGAAATTAGAATGTTAGTATACAAAAAAATTGAAAGTTAGTGACGTTAGTAATAATTAGTAATGGTTAGTACGTAAAAAAAACGAAGAAGAGAAAGGAGAAAAGAGATGACGGGATTTGTTTTACACCCTCAACCTACATGCTTTGGTCTCGGAACACGGGCTCGACTAGTAGCGGCAAAGGTGTGGTAGCGTCGAGAATATAAGTGATTTAAGGTGTTTTTAGGGATGGGAAAGGCTCTCGGTTTTCTGAAATGAGTTTCGAGAAATGATGTTGCGACCCTTGAAACGTCGGAGGTAATGATGTATTTATAGAGTTTTGCGAAATGCTTCGGCTCAAGATTCGGACGCCTGAAAGGAGGTGGTTCAAGACTCGGGCGCCCCTCTCGAGGCGGTTCAGTTCTGGGACTCCCGGATGCGGGCAGTCGAAGTTGCGCGTATTGAAAGTTGCTCAAAATATGGATTGAAATCTGTGTTATTCGAGGCAATATAGTATTCGGTTTTGACTTTTTATTTGAACGTATTTGGACGTGTTTTGGTTCATTTTGTTTTTGGGTTTCGACTTCGACCGGTGTTGGCTCGGTCGCAAAAGACGGTTTTGTCCCCGATGGCGGTTTTGACTCAAAATAGCTTTATTTTATTGGAAACGACCCACTGAGTTTGGATTTGAGGTCGGTTTTGACAGATTTGTACTCCGTTAAGTGCCCACGTCGGATACTATTGATTCTGAGACCATATTCGAGTGTATTAAAGCATGTTTACGTCCGATCATCATCAGGTGTTTTGTTGGAGCCTGCTATAGGCACAAGCAGTCAAATGCGGGTGTCTACAACTGGGCCATTTGCTGAGCTGATCAGCACGATGCGTAAGCTCGAAGAACAATTCCATGCCCTCCAAGGGAACAACATTTATGTTAAAAACTCTCGAAATTATACACCCATCAGTGAGAAACTACACACTGATCTCAACTCAGAGAGGTTACCCATATTCGAAGGGAGGGAGGTTCCATTAATACATGTCCAGGCCTTCAAGGCGTTTATGACAATCAAAGGGGCCAAAGCCGACATGTTCGTCAATCTGTTCGGCATATCCCTCGGGAAATAACCAAAAACCTGGTTCTATAGGCTTGATACAAAACGATATCTAACTTGGGAAGATATGGCTACTGAGTTCACTCAAGACTATTCTGATAATAATGAACTTCAGACTACCATGCGAACTCTAGAAGTCATGGCCCAAGAACCAACAGAGGGTTTCACCAAATACCTTCAACGTTGGCGGGATGAGAGTGTTAAGCTGGTGGACAAGCCCAGCAAGAAGGCACTAGTGGAGGCATTCATCAACAACCTCCTACCCTCCTACTGCATCTATATCAGGTATGCTGGCATTTCAAACATCTATAATGACTGCAGGGGGCCGAGCTCATGTTTCTTCTTTACCTATTTCATGTCTGGTATAGAAAGCCACATAACTACCCTTAGCATGAGAGTTATCGAATCCTATGACAAACCTAGGAAGTCTTCTAGTTTGGGTTCAAGACGGAAGACAAGCCCATTTCCTACAAATAGCACCCCTTCGATGAGTGATAAATGTGTTATGTAGTGCTTACTCCTAGTGTTTGGTCCCGGTCTCTCTTGTGGAATCGCTCTTTGGAGCGGTTTCGAGGCTACTTACGCTTCTTCTAGCTTGTGTTAGGTTCCTAAGGCCTATCTTGGAGAAATGGAACGATTCCGACTCGTTTCTGACGCATATGGAGCCAACGAAGAGAAGCGACGATGACTCGGTAGCTTAGACTTGATCCCGAGTCCCTTGGAGCCTATTCCCGAGCACCGAGAGTCGATAAGAAGCCTAGGAAGAGCAAGTAGGGACCTACGTGACCGTATTTGAAGCCTACATGGCCTTTCCGGTCGGGATCATGCCCTTCTCGGTTGGGACCAAGTGGGACAACAAACAGACGCCTCTGACAAGCCTTCCCGACAGAGATCAGTCTCTTCTCGACCGGGAAGAGCATAATACCGCCCACTGTTATGCATAATACCGCCCGGTATTATGCATGACCCCGACCGTGATGGTCCGTCCCGACCGGGAGCATCCCTTCCTGACCGGGATGACCTTCTTCCCGCCCGGGATCACTCCTTCGCTTTCCTTTCCTTGCCCGACCGCGAAGGGGTACATCATCCTCCTTCGCTTTCCTTTCTTCAGTTAAGCCCCACCCAACCACTTTATACCCCCTCCCAACCTCCCTACTCTTGCCACTATCATTTCACCCTTGCACCTCAATTATATACCTTCATCTCATCTCCTCGTCAATATTACACCGAGTAATCCCAACCTCATTCACACCATTACAAGCCCGTTGCTCCAACCGTGCCACTACATTTAGGAAGAGGAGGAATTTCAATGACGAAGACAAGCAAAGTGCCGATAACGATCATTGAGACGATGGAAATAATTGAGTTGCTAACCGTTTGGTAGGCGACTCTCCTTTCTTTTCCGTCTTTTATTGCTAGTCTTTCTTTGTATGTTCCCCTTCCCTTTATCCTTTTGGTGTCATGGTGGCCTTCGAGGCCTTTGGTTGTTATTGCTCCCGATTCTCGATGACGTGATTACATTGAGAATCATTTGAAAAATCCAAATTGACAAGTCTTTTCACTTTTTCCTTACTTTTATTTCCTCTTTTGGTAGAATTTAGTCGGATTCGGGCGGAATCCGAGCTAGGTGACTTGATTACACCTAGCCCTCCCCTCCCATTTTCTTCTTTTTATTTCTTCCCCCATCCATATGTTTTCTCGTCTCGGACCTTGGTGACTTGATTACACCCCGACCGGACACATTCTACCCTTTCTTCAGTTTAGCTTTATTTTCTCTTTTTCTCTTCTTTTTAGTGTCTCCACACACTACCGATCGAGCATGAGGACATTGCTCGGTTTAAGTGTGGGGGAGCGATATCTTAGTTTAGTTTAGTTTTATTTTCGTAGTTCGTTTCGAAAAATCTTAAAAATCCGGTAACATCATTTTATCCCTTTCCTTCTTTGCCTCTTGTGAAATTTGGAGGAGATTTTTTGATGATGTGTGCTCGGGTGGAGCTTTTTGGAGTTTGTGGTTGATGGGGTTGCTTGTTTGGAAGTTCGTGGTGGTGTTTATTCATTCTTTTTGTGTTTGTTTGTTTTATTTTGTGTTGTTTTGTTTTGTTTATCTCGTTTCCTTTCGTCTTTATTTTGTCATGTGTAGTTTGTGTCTAGTGTACAAAATGTTTTCGAAAACCCGGTTTTGAGGCTATGCGCAAGTGTTTACTTTCCCTTTCTAGTAATATGAGTCGATTCTTGGACTTTAGTCTTATAGAATGACTTTAAATCAATAGTTTCGTTGGTTTCTTACCTTGAGTCCACCTAGTCTACTAGGGATTTACTGCGAGATTTACATTTTGACCACTTTGACCACCCACGGGGTGAAAAGACCTTGATTCCCGAGTCCCGTCTCGTAGGTGATCGTGTTCGAAATTGTTTGATTAGTCCAAGTTTCCACCTTTTTGTGGGTTTGAAGGGAAAGGCCCCCCGACTTACCCATTTCCCTACCTTCAACACATTTTCCACAAATAAGTTGCAATTTGTTGAAGTTTCATGCTTGGTAGTGATTGAATGGCTACAATACAAGATTTATCCAAAAGGCAAACCAAGTCAAAAAGAGAAAGAAAGAAAAAAAAAGAAATGAAAGAAAAGAAAGAAGAAAAAGAAAATGCAGAACAAAGCAAAAACAAAATACAAAAGAAGAAAAAAAAGAAATGACATAGCAACTCAAAAGCAAAATACAAAAGAAAAATGCCAAAGAAAATTATTTCACAAAAAATAAAATTCTCACCCCCTCAAAAATAAGCCTTTTACCGACTGTTATCGTGAAGAGCCTACCAAAGGACCGAGTCCCTAGGAAGGATGATAGCGGTAATGGTCAGTCTTCCCTCATTTTGCAACCATTATCCACCTTTTTACTTGGACTAGTTAGGCTATTTTTGAGCATGGGATGACCCTCTTGGCTCATCGCTAAAGAGGGCGGGGTTTCACTTTACCTACAGTGTCGACTAACTCCGTGGTTCATCCTTCTTCCATCCCGCCTATCGTCCCGTGGTACGTTCTTAGAATGTTAGGAGGAACTAGGTAAGTTACCAACGTTTTTATTGCTTTGTTGTCATACTATTAGAGTTTTGTCCATATCGATTTGTGTTATTAGCTTGGGAACGTTGTCACTTGCCTTGAGTCCTTAATCGGTGCTTCGTTCACCGCTTTTTTGAGGGAAGCGGTACTTGTTTCTTGTTGGATGCAAGCGTTTGTTTGTTTGTTAGATTGATTATTTGTGAGTTTATGTGTTTTCGTGTTCGGTTGTATCCACAGTTTTGTCGCAAGACCTCACTTGCCTTGCGGAGAGCACTTATGGAGAAATGGAACGTGGGGTGCGCTAATACCCGCTCGATAGTAGTCTAGTTTCTTTTAGTTATTAGTTAGTTCATGCTTACTCGAGGGCGAGTAAGGGTTAAGTGTGGGGGAGTTGATAAGTGTGTTATGTGGTGCTTATTCCTTGTGTTTGGTCCTGGTTTCTCTAGTGGAATCGCTCTTTGGAGCGGTTTCGAGGCTACTTACGCTTCTTCTAGCTTGTGTTAGGTTCCTAAGGCCTATCTTGGAGAAATGGAATGATTCCAACTCGTTTCCGACGCATATGGAGCCAACAAAGAGAAGCGACGATGACTCGGTAGCTTAGACTCGATCTCGAGTCCTTTGGAGCCCATTCCCGAGCACCGAGAGTCGATAAGAAGCCTAGAAAGAGCAAGTAGGGACATACGTGACCGTATTTGAAGCCTACATGGCCTTCCCGGTCGGGATCATGCCCTTTCCGGTCGGGACCAAGTGGGACAGCAAACAGACGCCTCTGACAAGCCTTGCCGACCGGGATCAGTCTTTTCCCGACCGGGAAGAGCATAATACCGCCCGCTATTATTATGCATGATCCCGACCGTGATGGTCCGTCCCGACCGGGAGCATCTCTTCCCGACTGGGTGTGGACGTCCGTCCGCACCGCCTGGCGTCCCACGCGTGCCCTCGCGGGACCGACTAGGTTTTCAACGTGTGGCGGAGGCCACCCACGCAGCCCCCTCCCTGTCAGGGGCTGGTCTGATCTCGTATACGGGGCGAAGTGTTGGAGCTCGATTTGGATGACGATCCGGACTTGTACTAGACGGGTGCGGGCACCCGTGTTTTCGTTTAGGAATCGATCGAGTCGTGGTTGTAAATGTTTAATGGCCGATTTGTTTGGTAAGGTGACCTTTTTAGTGAACTGAATTCGTTGCCAATTTGTGAAGTCGCCACCGAGTCAATTATGGGAACTCGGAAATCGCTCAAGTCAACTTTGATCCCTTGCCGGCTCAAAGTTGAGTGGCACGGGACCTAAAGATAAAGACTTGTACCCTTAAGCACTCCATACCTGGAATGACTCTCATTGCCAATGGTTTCGGACACCCGGAAACCGTCGATTCTGAGTAAGGGGTGAGGGTATGTATTGGGAAGCCAACATCCGCTAGATGTCAACACCCAATCCCGCCCGCACTATAGCGCCTCTACTAATCAATCGGTGGGCTGATAACCTAGTTCTTTCGTTGTGGTGGAAATGCTGTAACGTCCGTTGTGTTAACCCTATGCCTTTTACTACGTCGGTTGTTTAAGAACAAGTAAGTATTGTCAAAGTAGTTGTGTTTACATTCTTTGCATGCGATTTCACGTGACAAGCAGGCCATGAAAAGATTATACGTATTAGCAAATCAGTTTTAACGTGATAATACGGATATTAGTCGTTCTCGTGGTATACCTTACCTGGTATTCTGCTTAAGATGCGTCGGTTCGGTATTAATAGAGATGCATCAAATCTAGTAAGGCGAGCACCTGGACTAATACGGAACGCGACCATCACTTTGTTCAATTTCAGTTGTTTTATGTTTTTAATTTCGTGTTAGGTGATTTAGCATGCGATTATAAGGTCATAAAAGCAATAAATCATACGAAAAACTGTAAATGCGAATGTAAGTAAACCACATTGTAAGGAGTTGCACCCTCGGAGTATACACTAAACGGGACTCGATGCATAGATAGTTGAGAACGGATCACGGAATTACTCGGGTCTATTTAGTGATTGAAGTTGGGACGTTTATGTGTTTTAGTAGATGCTCGTGGACCTAGTGTCCACATCTAGTGTTATCGTAGTGCATAGTTAAGAAAGTGCAAATATGGAAAGTTTTGTTTAGATGACAACCTAGTGACGACTCGGTTTCAACAGGCGGATCCTCCTAGCTTGACCAGTGACTCCGGCAGAGCTTCGTTACCAAGGACTAGTTTTGCGGCTAATCCGGCAGAGCTTCGCTACTTGATTTGAGCTAGTCGATAACAGGCACCTCGGTATCGAGTGGGGTGCTCGAAGGTGAGGAGTAGCGTCGATGTCGCTTTTATCGGAACTACGATGGATTTGATCGTTTGCCTCGGGTGTTGGAGTGCGAGCCCTTAGCGAGAGTTTAGAGGGAGAAAGAAGAATGAGAATTGTGTAGAAGTAGGCACGAACTCGTGATTGTGTGTCGAATGAATGAGGTGAGGGGGGTACTTACAGGTGTTTTCGGTCCTCGTCACCCATATGGACGCCTGGGGTCAAGCGGCTCGGTCTTCAGGTGCTTGGTGCGAGGCAGTTCAGTCTTCAGGCGCCTGAGCTGAGGCCGTCGAAGTTTTGAAGATCCGATATCAAAACTTTCCAAAACGGAGAAGATGAATATCTTAGGTTATCTTGGAGGTTAAGGCTTCCCCCTAACCCTAGTGTGTGAAGCGCCGGGTGGGCTTCGAGTGCGCGTCCCAAGGTTCGCTCGGCCCGACGCGTTGACTCGGGTTTGACTTTGCATATTTCGGAACCGATTCGGGGCCCCGGTGTCGAAATTGACTCTAATTAGTGTCGACGCGACCGTAACGACACGACTAAGCCTGCCTTGATGTTAATTTAATCTTTCCGAGTAATTATTTGATCCGTTCTATAGAAAAACTATCTAAAACATCGCGAACTCGCGTCGCGTTGCAGTCCGATCGTCATCGAGTGTTTGTCGTGCACTCATGCAGCCACCAGGTCGAAATCTGGGTGTCTACAGAAGCCCTCACTTTGATTGAGGCTTGGACAAGGCAAAAGTCAAAGTATAGCCACCCAGGTCAATCGAAGGTTACGACCTGGTGGCTGTCCGGTCGGGTCATTTTAAGTCCATTGGACTACGTGTTGAGGCTCGCCGGCCATAGCTTAGAAATCATACCTGACGTCTTCGCTTGTGGTTGCTTTCTTGGGTCCGGGCCGTTGCTTGATATCTCGTTCTAGGTTCTTTATGCGCGCGCGCTTCGTCTTCTTTGGCTTGTTTAAACGGTTTGTTTAGTTTTCTAAATGTTTTTAGTGATGTGTTAAGTGTAAGTGCAAAGAATGCTCATACTTACGTTTGAACAAACTTTTGGGATGCTTGTGAACCCTTGATAAAACGTTCAAGGGCGTTAGTCTCCTCTCGAGCGGTCGTCTTCGGGATGCTTGTGACCCCTTGGGCGAAATGAAGTGAAACAACAAAAACGTTCGAGGGCGTTAGTCTCCACTCGAACACCTGTCTTTCGGGATACCTCTGACCCCTAGGACAAAACAAGATGATATAAACTATTCGAGGGCGTCAGTCTCCACTCGAATACCTGTCTTTCGGGATGCCTCTGACCCATAGGACAAAACAAAATGATATAAACTATTCGAGGGCGTCAGTCTCCACTCGAATAGCCGTGCTCGGGGATGCTCTGACCCCTAGGACAAAATTGTTGTTGTTAACTACTCGAGGGCGTCAGTCTCCACTCGAGTAACTGTCTTCGGGGATGCTCTAACCCCTAGGACAAAATTGCTATTGTTAACTACTCGAGGGCGTCAGTCTCCACTCGAGCAGCTATCTTCAGGGATGCTCTGACCCCTAGGACAAAATTGGTGTTGTTAACTACTCGAGGGCGTCAGTCTCCACTTGAGCAGCTATCTTCGGGGATGCTCTGACCCCTAGGACAAAATTGTTGTTGCTAACTACTCGAGGGCGTCAGTCTCCACTCGAGCAGCTATCTTCGGGATGCTCTTACCCCTAGGGCAAAATTGTTGTTGCTAAACTACTCGAGGGCGTAAGTCTCCACTCGATTAGCTGTCTTCGGGGATGCTCTGACCCCTAGGACAAATTTGCTGTTGCTTAATAAGTGTAGTTTGTAGTGCCTATTTCGTAGTGTTTTGGTCCCATTTTCCTTGTGGAATCGCTCCTTGGGAGCGATTTATGGGCTACTTATGCTTCCTCTAGTTCGTTTCAGGTTCCCGAGGCCATTCATGAAGAGTTGGAGCGATTCCGACTCAATACATACACTTTTCGGAGCCAACGAAGTGAAGGAACGATCACTTGATGCCTTGGATTCGACCCCGAGACCTTGGGACCCAATCCCGAGCCTCCGAGACCCGATCCTGAGTCCCGAGAATCGATGAGAAGTCCATGTGAAGCAAGGAGGAACCAAAAAGATCATATTGGAGGCCTACAAGACTCATCCCCGACGGGTATGACCTCATCCCGTCCGGGATGAAGGAGAAAAAAGAGGAGCTGCTGTTTTGGGTCCATCCCGACCGGGACCACCTCCTCCCGGCCGGGACCGACACCTTCCCGACCGGGACCACCCCTGCCCGACCGGGACCACCCCTTCCCGGCGGGGATGGGCCACCTGGCAGCCGCACTCCTTTCTTTCTTCTCCTTTCCACTTGTAACCCTATATATACTCTTCCCTTGTTTTGTAAAGCTTATGTTCTTCATTACCCACTAAACCCTAGCATAGTTTAGCATAGATTAGCATAGATTAGTTTAGATTAGTCTTTAGATTATCGTTAATCTTAGTTTAATGCTTGTAATTTGGGAATTCTTCAAGATCTCCACCAAGCTTGACAAACTTGGATGTTTGTTTTGGGTTTTTCTCATTTATGCAAGTTTTCTTCTTCCTTTCATCTTTTTAGTAGGTATAATCTTCTTTTCCTTTCTCTTAGTCTTGTTCTTTCATTAAAGTTTGAATCTTTGTTGTGTGGATTGCTCATAGTTCATAGTTCTTGTTAGTTTCATTATGCTAGTTTGGTTGTTTGAATTGATTTCTCTTCTTAGTGTTAGTTTTAGTATAGATATGTTAGAGTACTATCTTGCTAGGGTTAGTAAGGTGATTAGGGTGTTAATTGGATGATTAAGGGATTGTTGGAGATGTTGGTGGAAGATTTGGGTTTCCTCTTGGTTTGATGCATGGTACATGTTTGTTGAAATGCTTGAATGACTTGTATGCATATGCTTGTTTTTCTTACCTTTCTCTTGTGGGTAATAGTTTGCTCGTGGGTTTGGTTCCCTCACTAAGTTGCGAAAGCCCGGTGAGGACGACCCCTAGGTCGGTCTAAGTTGCGAGAGCCCGGATGCGACCTAGGCCCCGATATCACGCTAGTAACCCCGTTTGTCATGTATGTCGCCAAGGTGGGTTTTAGGTGGAACCTCTAGGTGAGTCTAAGTTGCGAGAGCCCGGACTATACCTAGATTACCCTACTACCTCCTTCACTCTAGCTCTAGCTCTCCCTCGACCATTCCGTTACCCCTTTGACCCCGACCTAATCCTAGCCCGTTTCCTTTGATTGTTTTCTTGCTTTAGACCTAGCTTAGTCCTAGTCTCCCCCTCCTTAGATTAGCTCGTCTCGAACCTAGTCCTAGACCGTAGCATACCTTAGTCCGACCTCCCGTCCCTGTGGATTCAACCCGACTTACCCTAGCTACCCACTAGGTTAGTTGGTTTTTATTTGTTGGTGGGGATCCACGACAAATCCCTCCCATCAAATTGGCGCCGTTGCCGGGGACGGCGTAGTTTAGACTTTTGTTTGCTTAGTTTTGGACTTTGTTCTTGATTTTTGTGTTCTCTTCTCCTTGTGTATCTCCATTTTTCTTCTTGTGTGCTATTCTCCCTTCCTAGTGCCTCAAAAGCACTAGGCTACTAACGTTTGCTCAAGTGCTTCTAGTTCATCCTAGGTATCAAAGCAACGTTATGGAAATGGCACGTCCTAGCTTCCATCAATCGTCACGGGACAACTACGGGGCAAAAGGCCAAGTCCCAAAATTTCACCAACCATACCAACCTCATCAACAATCTTACGTGCGCCCTCCATATGGTTACCATGAAAGTTGTCAAGGATCATCACAACATCCTAACAACTACCAAACACCCTCACATAACCCACAACCATTAATCCCCAACTTCGAGACTTGTCAAATGTTGTTCCAAATGCAAAAGAGTCAACAAGATGCGTTAATGCTATTGCAAAAGAGTCAACATGAGATGACAATTTTAATGCAAAAGAGTCACCAAGTGATGACGACTCACATAGAGGGGGTTGAAAGGGAGCTCAAGGCCCAAATAGCGGTGCAAGATGCTCGAATCGACGCACTCATGGCTCGTATCACAATCTCGGCCACTCGAGCTCCACAAATTGTTGAGGAAGGTTCATTTAGGCAACAAGGTCGGGTGTCTCCACAAGAAAGTCAACTCGACCATGAAGCCACAAATGAAGAAGAGAGGGTAAATCAAGAGACCATTGTTGAGTGTTGCTTGGGTGGTGAAGATATGGGAAGCATAGAGGAAGTTGAAGCTTCAAGGGTCGACAATGAGGAGGGGTGTGAACATGATTCTCAAGATAACTCTTGGGGAGCCAATGTATTGGCTATCAAATTGGATTTGTTCGATTTTCTTCGTGATGAACCGGATCTTGACAATCCAAAGCCAAGTGAAGACAAGACTCCTCTAGGCCATGTAGACAAGGTGAGTGAAAAGGAACGTAATACTTGGGAAAAAGAGGTAGATGCCTTAGAACTCGCCTTGAATGGGAAATTGGAGGATCCTAGAGCCTCCAATAAAGAAAACTTGTTGCCTCCTCCTCTATCGTACTCGATTTCTAGTCCCTTGTCTTGTGAGACGGTTGGTGAAGAGGATCCTTGTCGGGCGGTGGAAGAGAACCCCACTCTCGACCCCGTGAAAGAAGCAACCCCCCTAGGGTGTGATCTCCTCCCTCATAACACCGAGCATGACTCTAGACCACTATACCTACCGGATGCTCACAAGAATCGTTGCTATCATGGTTCGGAAGACCCGGAAGATCACGAGAACCCCGAGCACAATGAAGATGATTGCTTCTCGACCCCGACTTGGAAGCTCTTGAAAGTGGCTAGGCTCGGCCATGTGAGCTTAAATGAAGATGTTGCTAGGGCATTTGACTTACTCCTTCGAGCTCTTGATGGCTATGGTGGTGTAGTTGGTGAGAGTACCTTATTGTATATATCTCTTTTTCTTTTCCTTTTTGCTTTTGTGTGTATATATATGTTTGTTTGGTACCTTGGTTTCTAGGATTGTTAGTTTTTGTGGAAATCTTGTAATTTGGTATTTTGATGAGCGATGTGAGGGAGGGAATTTGATGTTGTATTTGAGCTTGTTGTGATAGGTGTGAAGTGAAGGTGATCCTAGAGAGGAATGGTTTTCGATAGAGCATTGATTGAAAGCTAGGGAGTCAGTTTTTGAAGCTTAGGTTAAGCTTTTGGGGTTTTGGAGATCGAGAAGACCATGAGGAGAGCATCCCGACCGGGAAGAGGTCTTCCCGACCGGGAAGGATGAGGCATCCCGACCGGGAAGGAGCCATCCCGATCGGGATGAGGATGCCAAAAATCGAGTCCACTGGAGTGCCATCCCGACCGGGATGGGAGCTTCCCGATCGGGACGGGTGTGTCATCCCGACCAGGATCATCCATCCCAACCGGGATGATCCCCTACTCCTTTTTGGTGCTTCTTCTTCGACATTTAAGCCCACCCAACCATTGTATACCCCCACCTAACCTCCCTACCTTCCTTTCTCATATCATACCACCCATGTACCTCATTTACATACCTTAACCTCATTTCCTCCTCACTTTAGACCGATATTCACATCAAATCCCACTCCCTCGCACCATTACTACCTCTACCATGCGGTTCTATCGAGCTTGAAGCGGGATAGCAATGATGAAGACAAGCAAGTGCCTATATTGATCTATGAGACGATGGAGAGAGTGAGTTGCTAACCTATGGTACGACAACTATCCTTTCTTTTCCGTTTTTGTTGTTGCTTGTTTTCTTTTGTTTATTCCCTTCCCCTTGAGTCGTGGTATCTTAGTGGCCTTCGAGGCCTTGGTAGTGGTTGCTCCCGACTCTCGATGATGTGACTACATCGAGAGTCATTTTCAAAATCCAAATTTTACAAGTTTTTCACTCTTTCTTTTTGAGGATTTAGTCGGATATAGGCGGAATCCGGGCTAGGTGACTTGATTACACCTAGCCCTCCCCTCCCATTTCCTTTTATTTCCTTCCTTTTATTTTCTTCCCCCATCCATATCTTTTTCTCGTCTCGGCCCACGGTGACTTGACTACACCCCGGCCGGATACATTCTACCCTTTCTTCAATTTTCTTTTTGTTTTTTAGCTTTATTTTCGTAGTTTCTTTTCTTATCTTTTGTGCTCCCATGCACTACGGTCGAGCATGAGGACATTGCTCGGCTTGAGTGTGGGGGAGCGATATTCTATCGTAGTTAGTTTTATTTTCGTAGTTTTTCGAAAAATCTTTAAAAACCCTAAAAATTTGAAATTTTTTCATAAAAATCAAAAAGATTTTCCTTTTGTGTGTTTTCCTTTTTAGGTCATGTATCGTATTTGTGTCTTGTTGTCCGTGTTTTGCCTCCCTTTTTCCTCTTAGGTCTCCCAATCGCCGCTAACTTTGGAAGGCTTTCAAGACATCCGGTAACACATTTAACCCTTTTTTCCTCTTTACCTCTGTGATGTTCGGAGAGAATTTGTGATGTTGTGTGCTCGGGAGGAGCTTTGTAAAGTTTGGTGTTGGTGGGTGGCTTGTTTGGAAGCTAGGGGTGGTGTTTGTTCCCTTTGTTTGTTTGTTTTATTTTGTTCTTGTTTTGTTGCTTTTGCTTCTTTTTCTTTCGTTTATGTCGTGTCTTTGTTTTGTGTGTCTAGTTGTGTCTTGTGTGTAAGAAGGTTTTCGAAAACCCGGTTTAGAGGCTAGTGTGCAAGTGTTTGCTTTCCCTTTCTAGTAGTATAAATCGAGTCTTGGACTTTAGTCTAGTAGAATGACCCTAAATCAATGAATTCGGTGGTCCTTTACCTTGAGTCCACCTAGCTTACTAGGGATTTACTACGGGATTTGCATTTTGACCATTATGACCACCCACGGTGTGAAAAGGCCTTGGTTGCCGAGTCCCGTCCCTTAGGTGACCATGTTTAGGATTGTTTGATTAGTCCAAGTTCTTCACTTTTTTGTGGGTTTGAAAGGGGATGCGCAACCCCGATATACCCATTACCCTACCTCCTCCACATATCCACAAATAAATTTGCAATTTGTTGAGTTCTCTCTTTCTTGTACACAAAGAAATGCCAAAAAGCCAAATCAAGCCAAAAGGGCAAAGAAAAGAAAAAGAAAAAAAATGAAAGAAAGAAAGAATGAAGAAAAATAAAAGGCACAAAGCCAAAAAGAAAATAGAAAAGAAGAAAAAGAAAATGGCATGGCAAAACAAAGCAAAAATGCAAAAGAAGAAGAAAATGCCAAAAGAAAACCGTCTCACAAAAATAATCCCCACATCTCAAGGTAAGCCTTTTTCCGATCATTACCGTGAAGAGCCTACCAAAGGACCGAGTCCCTAGGAAGGATGATAGCGGTAGTGGTCGGTCTTCCCTAATTTTGAAATCATTTCCACTTTTTACTTAGACTAGTTAGGCGGTTTCGGACATGGGACGACCCTCTTGGCTCTTTGCTAAAGGGGGCGGGGTCTCACTTACCTACAGTGTCGACTAACACCGTGGTTCATCCTTTTTTCCATCCCGCCGATTGTACCGTGGTACGTTCTTAGAAGGTTAGGAGGAACCTAGGTAAGTTACCAACGTTTTTGTTGCTTTGTCGTCATACTATTAGGGTTTAGTCCATTTTGGTTTGTATTGCTAGCTTGGGAACGTTGTCACTTGCCTTGAGTCCTAAACCGGTGCTTCTTTCACCTCTTGTTTGAGGGAAGCGGTATTTTTTTTTCTTTTGGGTGCAACCTTTTGTGTGTTTGTTTGTGTGTTTGTTTGTTTATGTGTTTTGTGTCCGGTTGCATCCACGGTTTTGTCGCAAGACCCCACTTGCCTTGAGGAGTGCACTTTTCCTCTAAGTGCACTCGCGTGAGTTGAAAGGGCGTAGGGTGCGCTAATACCCACTTGGCTAGTTTATTAGTTAGTTTGTGCTTACTCGAGGGCGAGTAAGGGTTAAGTGTGGGGGAGTTGATAAGTGTAGTTTGTAGTGCCTATTTCGTAGTGTTTTGGTCCCATTTTCCTTGTGGAATCGCTCCTTGGGAGCAATTTATGGGCTACTTATGCTTCCTCTAGTTCGTTTCAGGTTCCCGAGGCCATTCATGAAGAGTTGGAGCGATTCCGACTCAATACATACACTTTTCGGAGCCAACAAAGTGAAGGAACGATCACTCGATGCCTTGGATTCGACCCCGAGACCTTGGGACCCAATCCCGAGCCTCCGAGACCCGATCTCGAGTCCCGAGAATCGATGACAAGTCCATGTGAAGCAAGGAGGAACCAAAAAGATCATATTGGAGGCCTACAAGACTCATCCCCGACGGGTATGACCTCATCCCGTCCGGGATGAAGGAGCAAAAAGAGGAGCTGCTGTTTTGGGTCCATCCCGACTGGGACCACCTCCTCCCGGCCGGGACCGACACCTTCCCAACTGGGACCACCCCTTCCCGGCCGGGATGGACCACCTGGCAGCCGCACTCCTTTCTTTCTTCTCCTTTCCACTTGTAACCCTATATATACTCTTCCCTAGTTTTGTAAAGCTTATGTTCTTCATTACCCACTAAACCCTAGCATAGTTTAGCATAGATTAGCATAGATTAGTGTAGATTAGTCTTTAGATTATCGTTAATCTTAGTTTAATGCTTGTAATTTGGGAATTCTTCAAGATCTCCACCAAGCTTGACAAACTTGGATGTTTGTTTTGGGTTTTTCTCATTTATGCAAGTTTCCTTCTTCCTTTCATCTTGTTAATAGGTATAATCTTCTTTTCCTTTCTCTTATTCTTGTTCTTTCATTAAAGTTTGAATCTTTGTTGTGTGGATTGCTCATAGTTCATAGTTCTTGTTAGTTTCATTATGCTAGTTTGGTTGTTTGAATTGATTTCTCTTCTTAGTGTTAGTTTTAGTATAGATATGTTAGAGTAGTATCTTGCTAGGGTTATTAAGGTGATTAGGGTGTTAATTGGATGATTAAGGGATTGTTGGAGATGTTGGTGGAAGATTTGGGTTTTCTCTTGGTTTGATGCATGGTACATGTTTGTTGAAATGCTTGAATGACTTGTATGCATATGCTTGTTTTTCTTGCCTTTCTCTTTTGGGTAATAGTTTTCTCGTGGGTTTGGTTCCCTCACTTAGTTGCGAAAGCCCGGTGAGGACGACCCCTAGGTCGGTCTAAGTTGCGAGAGCCCGAATGCGACCTAGGCCCCGATATCACGCTAGTAACCCCGTTTGTCATGTATGTCGCCAAGGTGGGTTTTAGGTGGAACCTCTAGGTGAGTCTAAGTTGCGAGAGCCCGGACTATACCTAGATTACCCTACTACCTCCTTCACTCTAGCTCTCCCTCGACCATTCCGTTACCCCTTTGACCCCAACCTAATCCTAGCCCGTTTCCTTTGATTGTTTTCTTGCTTTTGACCTAGCTTAGTCCTAGTCTCCCCCCTCCTTAGATTAGCTCGTCTCGAACCTAGTCCTAGACCGTAGCTTACCTTAGTCCGACCTCCCGTCCCTGTGGATTCGACCCGACTTACCCTAGCTACCCACTAGGTTAGTTGGTTTTTATTTGTTAGCGGGGATCCTCGACAAATCCCTCCCATCAAATTGGCGCCGTTGCCGGGTACGGTGCTACTTTAGACTTTGTTTTCCTAGTTACTTGACTTTGTCCTTGTGTTTGTGTTTTTCTTTTCTCTTTTTGTTACCTTGCTTCTTGTGTATGTGTGGTTTATTTCTCTCTTGTCTAGTGCCCAAAAAGCACTAGACTTCTCACGTTTGTTCCTAGTCTACAGTTTGTGCTTAGAGGTGGTGACTATCTTTTTCTTGCAACTTAGAGCCGCTTAAACGGACGGTTGCTAGGGTGAGAGGTTTCCAACCGGGTATGGACTACGATTTTCGAGCAAGCATGGGGTTTGATCTAAACTCCACATACTCGGGAGCCGATATGAGCTACCCCTCTCCTTTCATGACCCAAAGCAATGACATGATGACTCCTAATCACTATCAAGCTTCTTGGGGTAATCAAGACGGGTATGAATTTCAAGGTTATGAAAACGGCTACCAACAAGTGAACGATTACCAATCCTACGATCATGGTGACTATTACTCGAGTAATCAATGTGAACCCACCATGTTCAATCAAGATTCACCTTATGGAAGCCAATACCCCCAAAACCCACCATATTACCCTCCACCCCAACCACAATATGAACCCCATGACCCACAATACTACCAATCACCTCAACCTCACTACCAACAATATGATGCCCCACCCCTTGGGCATCATCAAGATTATCAAGGAGCTTTACAAGACCCCGATGACCACCAATTGCCAAACTTGGAGCTACATCGATCGATGCTTCAAATGCAACAAGAAATGGCCATCCAATCGCAAAAGAATAATGAACTCTTGGCCGAAATCCTTAGGGAAAGGGAGGAATCTAAAGCTAGATTGCATGCTTTAACGGCTCAAACCCTAATGCTCTTAACTCGATCCTCACAACTTGATGAGGGATGTTCATTTGGGGAAGGGGAACAACCCAATGACGAGGCCGTTAATGAATTCTCTATAAGGAGCGAGTCTTGCTTTGAAGAGCCTCAATCGTCTACCCAAAAAGAGACGAATGAGGATATGACTCTTGGTGAAGGCATCGTTGGTGAAGAATTGGAGGAGGATAGTGAGTTGGATGGTTTGGTGGAATTTGTGAGGATGTTGGGTGAAATTGATAGCCTCGAGTTGCCCTTGTGCGAGAATGTGGATAAGCATCAAGAGCCCCTAGCTAGTGAACCAAGCAATGACTTGGAAGAGATTGAAACCGCCGGTAGAAGTTTCGATCCTCTTCTCCAAGATGATGTGGAGCCGAGTGATGAAGATGGGGAACCACAACTTGAGGAAAGTGTGGGGGTGTGCATTGAGGAGATGAGGCCAAAACCGCTTTTTGTGCCTCGTTTCTTGGAAATGAAGCTTGCTTGTGATTGGAGACGGTGCCTAGGGAGGAAGAGGTCGGTTAAGATCGTAGGATGGATAGACCCCGGAGATGACATGAATGATGACGATGGGTCTTGGGATTCCTACTTCTTGCCTTCTTCTTGGAGGCCGTGGAGGTTGGCTAGGCTCGAGCGCTTCTTGGGCCTTCATTATGATGTCGGTAGCGCGTTCGACTTGCTCCTCCATGCCCTTGAGGGCTACGGTTGAAGAAGAGTCCACTATCCTAGGTTTGACGGAGTTCCTAAAGAACCGTCATGTTGTATATTCCCCCTTCCTCTTCTTTAGAGTACTTGTGCTTGTATTTGTGTGTTTTATCTCTTAATTTTGTTAGTTTTGTGGTATTCTTGTAATATTGGATTGTTGATGAGCGTTGTGAGGGAGAGAATTTGATGTTTTGTTTGAGTTTATTGTGATAGGTGAAGTGAAAGTGACTCATAGAAAGGAGTGGTTAGTGATAGAGCTTAGATCGTGAGTAAGGAAGTCGGTTTTTGGGGTCCAGGGAGTCATGAAGACCCTTCCCGACCGGGAAGGGTGTGCCGTCCCGACCGGGATGGGGCCGCCCCGATCGGGATGAGGGTGCCAAAAATCGAGTCCACTGGAGTGCCATCCCGACCGGGATGGGAGCTTCCCGATCCGGACGGGTGTGTCATCCCGACCGGGATCATCCATCCCGACCGGGATGATCCCCTACTCCTTTTTGGTGCTTCTTCTTCGACATTTAAGCCCACCCAACCATTGTATACCCCCACCTAACCTCCCTACCTTCCTTTCTCATATCATACCACCCATGTACCTCATTTACATACCTTAACCTCATTTCCTCCTCACTTTAGACCGATATTCACATCAAATCCCACCCCCTCGCACCATTACTACCTCAACCATGCGGTTCTATCGAGCTTGAAGCGGGATAGCAATGATGAAGACAAGCAAGTGCCTATATTGATCTATGAGACGATGGAGAGAGTGAGTTGCTAACCTATGGTACGGCAACTATCCTTTCTTTTCCGTTTTTGTTGTTGCTTGTTTTCCTTTGTTTATTCCCTTCCCCTTGAGTCGTGGTATCTTAGTGGCCTTCGAGGCCTTGGTAGTGGTTGCTCCCGACTCTCGATGATGTGACTACATCAAGAGTCATTTTCAAAATCCAAATTTTACAAGTTTTTCACTCTTTCTTTTTGAGGATTTAGTCGGATATAGGCGGAATCCGGGCTAGGTGACTTGATTACACCTAGCCCTCCCCTCCCATTTCCTTTTATTTCCTTCCTTTTATTTTCATCCCCCATCCATATCTTTTTCTCGTCTCGGCCCACGGTGACTTAACTACACCCCGGCCGGACACATTTTACCCTTTCTTCACTTTTCTTTTTGTTTTTAAGCTTTATTTTCGTAGTTTCTTTTCTTATCTTTTGTGCTCCCATGCACTACGGTCGAGCATGAGGACATTGCTCGGCTTGAGTGTGGGGGAGCAATATTCTATCGTAGTTAGTTTTATTTTCGTAGTTTTTCGAAAAATCTTTAAAAACCCTAAAAATTTGAATTTTTTTCTTAAAAATCAAAAAGATTTTCCTTTTGTGTGTTTTCCTTTTTAGGTCATGTATCGTATTTGTGTCTTGTTGTCCGTGTTTTGCCTCCCTTTTTCCTCTTAGGTCGCCCAATCGCCGCTAACTTTGGAAGGCTTTCAAGACATCCGGTAACACATTTAACCCTTTTTTCCTCTTTACCTCTGTGATGTTCGGAGAGAATTTGTGATGTTGTGTGCTCGGGAGGAGCTTTGTAAAGTTTGGTGTTGGTGGGTGGCTTGTTTGGAAGCTAGGGGTGGTGTTTGTTCCCTTTGTTTGTTTGTTTTATTTTGTTCTTGTTTTGTTGCTTTTGCTTCTTTTTCTTTCGTTTATGTCGTGTCTTTGTTTTGTGTGTGTAGTTGTGTCTTGTGTGTAAGAAGGTTTTCGAAAACCCGGTTTAGAGGCTAGTGTGCAAGTGTTTGCTTTCCCTTTCTAGTAGTATAAATCGAGTCTTGGACTTTAGTCTAGTAGAATGACCCTAAATCAATGAATTCGGTGGTCCTTTACCTTGAGTCCACCTAGCTTACTAGGGATTTACTACGGGATTTGCATTTTGACCATTATGACCACCCACGGTGTGAAAAGGCCTTGGTTGCCGAGTCCCGTCCCTTAGGTGACCATGTTTAGGATTGTTTGATTAGTCCAAGTTCTTCACTTTTTTGTGGGTTTGAAAGGGGATGCGCAACCCCGACATACCCATTACCCTACCTCCTCCACATATCCACAAATAAATTTGCAATTTGTTGAGTTCTCTCTTTCTTGTACACAAAGAAATGCCAAAAAGCCAAATCAAGCCAAAAGGGCAAAGAAAAGAAAAAGAAAGAAAATGAAAGAAAGAAAGAATGAAGAAAAATAAAAGGCACAAAGCCAAAAAGAAAATAGAAAAGAAGAAAAAGAAAATGGCATGGCAAAACAAAGCAAAAATGCAAAAGAAGAAGAAAATGCCAAAAGAAAACCGTCTCACAAAAATAATCCCCACATCTCAAAGTAAGCCTTTTTCCGATCATTACCGTGAAGAGCCTACCAAAGGACCGAGTCCCTAGGAAGGATGATAGCGGTAGTGGTCGGTCTTCCCTAATTTTGCAATCATTTCCACTTTTTACTTGGACTAGTTAGGCGGTTTCGGACATGGGACGACCCTCTTGGCTCTTTGCTAAAGGGGGCGGGGTCTCACTTACCTACAGTGTCGACTAACACCGTGGTTCATCCTTTTTTCCATCCCGCCGATTGTACCGTGGTACGTTCTTAGAAGGTTAGGAGGAACCTAGGTAAGTTACCAACATTTTTGTTGCTTTGTCGTCATACTATTAGGGTTTAGTCCATTTTGGTTTGTATTGCTAGCTTGGGAACGTTGTCACTTGCCTTGAGTCCTAAACCGGTGCTTCTTTCACCGCTTGTTTGAGGGAAGCGGTATTTCTTTTCTTTTGGGTGCAACCTTTTGTGTGTTTGTTTGTTTGTGTGTTTGTGTCCGGTTGCATCCACGATTTTGTCGCAAGACCCCACTTGCCTTGCGGAGTGCACTTTTCCTCTAAGTGCACTCGCGTGAGTTGAAAGGGCGTAGGGTGCGCTAATACCCACTCGGCTAGTTTATTAGTTAGTTTGTGCTTACTCGAGGGCGAGTAAGGTTTAAGTGTGGGGGAGTTGATAAGTGTAGTTTGTAGTGCCTATTTCGTAGTGATTTGGTCCCATTTTCCTTGTGGAATCGCTCCTTGGGAGCGATTTATGGGCTACTTATGCTTCCTCTAGTTCGTTTCAGGTTCTCGAGGCCATTCATGAAGAGTTGGAGCGATTCCGACTCAATACATACACTTTTTGGAGCCAACGAAGTGAAGGAACGATCACTCGATGCCTTGGATTCGACCCCGAGACCTTGGGACCCAATCCCGAGCCTCCGAGACCCGATCCCGAGTCCCGAAAATCGATGAGAAGTCCATGTGAAGCAAGGAGGAACCAAAAAGATCATATTGGAGGCCTACAAGACTCATCCCCGACGGGTATGACCTCATCCCGTCCGGGATGAAGGAGCAAAAAGAGGAGCTGCTGTTTTGGGTCCATCCCGACCGGGACCACCTCCTCCCGGCCGGGACCGACACCTTCCCGACCGGGACCACCCCTTCCCGGCCGGGATGGGCCACCTGGCAGCCGCACTCCTTTCTTTCTTCTCCTTTCCACTTGTAACCCTATATATACTCTTCCCTTGTTTTGTAAAGCTTATGTTCTTCATTACCCACTAAACCCTAGCATAGTTTAGCATAGATTAGCATAGATTAGTGTAGATTAGTCTTTAGATTATCGTTAATCTTAGTTTAATGCTTGTAATTTGGGAGTTCTTCAAGATCTCCACCAAGCTTGACAAACTTGGATGTTTGTTTTGGGTTTTTCTCATTTATGCAAGTTTCCTTCTTCCTTTCATCTTGTTAGTAGGTATAATCTTCTTTTACTTTCTCTTAATCTTGTTCTTTCATTAAAGTTTGAATCTTTTTGTGTGGATTGCTCATAGTTCATAGTTCTTGTTAGTTTCATTATGCTAGTTTGGTTGTTTGAATTGATTTCTCTTCTTAGTGTTAGTTTTAGTATAGATATGTTAGAGTAGTATCTTGCTAGAGTTAGTAAGGTGATTAGGGTGTTAATTGGATGATTAAGGGATTGTTGGAGATGTTGGTGGAAGATTTGGGTTTCCTCTTGGTTTGATGCATGGTACATGTTTGTTGAAATGCTTGAATGACTTGTATGCATATGCTTGTTTTTCTTGCCTTTTTCTTGTGGATGATAGTTTGTTTGTGGGTTTGGTTCCCTCACTAAGTTGCGAGAGCCCGGTGAGGACGACCCCTAGGTCGGTCTAAGTAGCGAGAGCCCGGATGCGACCTAGGCCCCGATATCACGCTAGTAACCCCGTTTGTCGTTTGTGTCGCCAAGGTGGGTTTTAGGTGGAACCTCTAGGTGAGTGTAAGTTGCGAGAGCCCGGACTATACCTAAATTACCCCACTACCTCCTTCACTCTAGCTCTTCCTTGACCATTCCTTTACCCCTTTGACCCCGACCTAATCCTAGCCCATTTCCTTTGTTAGTTTTCTCCTTAGCCGTAGCTTAGTCTAGCCTTCTCCCCTTTTACCCATTCTTGTTTAGCTTAGCTCGTTGACTTAGTCTCGTATTTAGGCGACCTTAGTCTAGACGCCTCTTACCGTCCCCGTGGATTCGACCCGACTTGCCCTAGCTACCCACTAGGATTAGTTGGTTATTTATTTGATCGGCGGGATCCACGACAAATCCTTCCATCAATTTGGCGCCGTTGCCCTAGACTATTTTAGGTTAGATTAGTTTAGATTAGAGTAGATTAGTCGGTAATTAGTCGTTAATCCTAGTTTTATTCTTGTAATTTGGGAATTCTTGAAGAATCCAACCAAGATTGACAACCTTGGTTGATGTATTTGGGTTTTCTTCCATTTACGCAAGATTTCTTCTTTTCATCCTCTCTAGTATGGTATAATCTTCTTTTCTCTTTTTTTTATCTTTGTTTATCAATCAAGTTACAATCTTTAGTTCTTGTTTATTGTTTTGTTCATCATCCTTGTTAGTTTTCCATTATGTATGTTTGGATCCTTATGTTGATCCCTCTTGTTCTTGTTAGTGGTAGTTTGATTATGTTTGAGTAGATTCTTGCTAGGGTTAGTAGGGTGATTAGGGTGTTAATTGGATGATTAAGGGTTTGTTGGAGTTGTTGGTGGAAGATTTGGGTTTCCTCTTGGTTTGATGCATGGTACATGTTTGTTGAAATGCTTGAATGACTTGTATGCATATGCTTGTTTTTCTTGCCTTTCACTTGAGGGTAATAGTTTGCTCGTGGGTTTGGTTCCCTCACTAAGTTGCGAGAGCCCAGATGCAACCAAGGCCCCGATATCACGCTAGTAACCCCGATTGTCGTTTGTGTCGCCAAGCTGGGTTTTAGGTGGAACCTCTAGGTGAGTCTAAGTAGCGAGAGCCCGGACTATACCTAGATTACCCTACTACCTCCTTCACTCTAGCTCTTCCTCGACCATTCCGTTACCCCTTTGACCCCGACCTAATCCTAGCCCGTTTTCCTTGATTGTTTTCTTCTTCTCCTTAGCCATAGTCTTAGCCTTCTTCTCCCCTTCCTATCATTCTAGTTTAGTGTAGCTCGTTGACTTAGTCTCGTATTTGGGCGACCTTAGTCTAGACGCCTCTTACCGTCCCCGTGGATTCGACCCGACTTGCCCTAGCTACCCACTAGGATTAGTTGGTTAATTATTTGATCGGCGGGATCCATGACAAATCCCACCATCATTGCTAAACTACTCGAGGACGTCAGTCTCCACTCGAGTAGCTGTCCTCGGGGATGCTCTGACCCCTAGGACAAAATAAACCATTCGAGGGCGTTGGTATCCTCTCGAATGAAAAAATGCTATGGAGGTATCAGACTTCTTCGAGGGCGTTGGTATCCACTCAAAAAATTGCTGTTTGTTTATTTGTTTTAGTTTAGTGTTATTTTTTGTTTTGTGGGTTTGTCTTATTTTGTTCCGGTTTGTTCTTGCTTTGTTTTGGTTAATTATGCACTTGAGATTTGTTCAGAGTTTATTTGGATTAGTTCGGTTTAGATTGCTTTATTACGCGTTCGGGTGCAGCGTTTATGTTAACTGCGGCTCTTATGCTTGTTTCATTATCGAGTGTGCATTATCGATATTGATTAGTAATTGTTCATTTATTGTTATTTTGCTTTTGTGTATCAAATGTTGAGCCTCGTCTCGGGTTTGCTGTTTTAGTAGTTTCGAACCTTTTGCTTAAGTATTTATTGGTGTCTTAGTTTTGACTTATTTCCTTGTGGGTTGTCGCATGAAGTTAGATTTGTCCCTCCCGGGTGGCTGCGTTAGATTTATCTCTCTCGGGTGGCTACGTTAGATTTATCCCTCTCGGGTGGCTACGTTAGATTTATCCCTCTCGGGTGGCTACGTTAGATTCCTCGGGAAAGTTTCTGACTAACCCTGGTCTACTGATTTATTCGGGAAAGTTTCTGATTAACCATGGTCTACTGATTAGTGATTGTTTGGATTTAGTGATTGTTTTGCCTTTAAATTATTAGTGTTGATGTGTAAGCTTTTAATGATTGCATAATGGTGTTTGTATTAGTTCTTGGGCTTGTATTTGTTCCGGGAATGTGCTAAAATAATAATCCCCCTGGGATGTAAATTGAGCGCTTAGGGACTTGCTAGGATAACAGATTGCTTCGAGTGCTTTGAGACTCCTTTTAGACTAACAGACTGCTTCGAGTAGTTTGGGATTGTAGATTTGTTTTGTTCGTTTTATCACGCGGTCAAGCGCGAGCATTCTTATTAATCGTTGTTCGTGTGTTTGTTTATTGCTTGGGGTCGATTTCGACTAGAAGAGGTTTTAAGGCTTGCTTTACGGGTTTGAATTTACTCCTAATTCCCTTGATTGGCATCTAAGACGGCGCATGCTCGTTCGGTTAGGTTTCCGGTGGGGATTGAATGGAGGTTGGCTCAGGCAAAGAGCACGATGAGTCACTACTCGTCGGAGAATGTGCTGGTAAACTAGTTGCGCCTTGCAGATGTAAGTCTCTTTCTTACAGTTTGTTTTATTTAGTAGCCCTCAAGGTTTAGGATTATTGAAATGTCGGTTTTGGTTTTATCGTTTGTTTTGTCCTATGGTCTAGTGTTTGCTTTCATTTTGAATGGTTTGCTTTTCTTTTGGCTGGCTGATCCGACTGATGTTGTTCAGCCCCCAAACTTCCCCTTGACACTGCTCAGGGTCGATGTGGCTGGGGTAGCCCTTACATAGCCCCTTTCCCCGTGTTTCGGTGAGGAGATAGAGGCTGGGATGGAGTGGCGTGACCGGGTATACCGAGTAAGTTTCGGTTTCTGTTTTGGATCCGGGTTCTAAGAGTTAGGGTTTATTTGGCTAACTTGTGTGGTTTCCCCTTTCAGGTTTCGTCGGCTTGCCATCAACGGTTGTGGCAGGCCGCCAATTGCTTTCGGGCCTACGCTTCGAGGGTCTCCCGTGACACCTTGGGGCCTCGATTGGTGAGTGTGTGTGTTTAGTGTGGTTTCCTAGGCGGTTTTACGTTTTCCTAAGGTTTGGGTGTTTTCGCAGGATGCTCAGGATATGGTGAGGCAGTCGGAGACTCGGGTGACCGAGTTCGAGGCGGAAGAGGTTAAATTGCTGCAATTCCTATAATCTCGGGATAATGAGATTGCCAAGCTTAAGGAGCCGTTAGCTCGGACTCAGGGAGAGACCTCGGCGCAGGGCGAGGCTAGGCTAGAGACTGAGGCGAACAGAGAGGTTGGGGCTGAGGTTTAGGGTCATGTTACGGGCGCTACCGATGATGTTGGAGGAATTCCCGAGACATCTACCCTAGATATGCTGTCGGGTAAAGGTGGTACTGAGTCTCCTATTCTTGTTCTAAACGATCTAGATCTAGATGAGGATATCAGTGAGCTTGTGATAGCTATAAGCGCAGCTTCTAGGGGTCCTCCCTAGTTTGTAAACTTGGTTCGTGTTTGGATTTGTATAGTTTGCATATTTTAGATTTTTAGTACTTCGATTGATTTGTTATCCCTGCGTTTTGTTTTTCTTTTGAAATGTTGACTTAGATGACAAGTAATCACTTCAAGTTTGGTTTGTTTGCGATTTCGTCGTGGTTTAGGACGTTTTAGAATGCGTTGAGATTGCATGAGAGTATGAAAATGCTTTTTTCAGGATTCTTAAAATGCGTTAGTTTGAGCCGGGATTTAGATCAAGTAGTACGTTGATTAAAATGTTTGACTCGAGACGTGTAAAGATGTATGAAATGCCTTGTAGCTAAAGTGTACCGACCGAGTGCGCGTTTGGTGTTGGGAGACAATTGTGACTGTCTCGACATTCATGTTTAAAATGAGGCAAAGAAAAAAAGTTAGACCACTTTTTATATCTTAGGGACGATAGCCGTTAAAGGCTACAACATGCCTAGGTGGGGTAGCTTATCCCCTTAAAAGAAAAAAAAATTAAAAAGACATCTAAGTCTGGTGGATCCGATGGACGAAATGTACTGTCTGTGTGGACCTGTCATTCTTCTGCGGGCATTTTGGCTTTTGGAAAGGGGTTTAGCTACTTCAGGAGGTCATTCTTGATGTCCGGGGTTGTTGAATGTGAGAGAAAGGTTAAGGATTGTGGAGATGATTGTACTACAAAATAAGGAAGCAATGCAGGCTAATGTCGCTAAGTGCCCGACCGAAGACGGCGTTACTGATCCTAGTGTCCGTAAGTTCATTTACACGGGCCGAGACCGACAAGACCCATATTGAAAATGTGAGTGAGGAGGGGAAGTGAGATTGGCTGGGCTCGCTTTTGGCTAGGCAGGTGGAAGCTTGCGTTAGGAGGGTCAATGGTGAGAGACACAAGCAAGCACACCCGAATGGGAAGGGAAAGGAAATATTGGACCGTTAGAGCCCATCCGTTTAGTACTATGTTATATTAATTGATATTATGTGGCGTATTAGTACTAGTTTTTGTAGGGTTTTGCTTGACACGTTGTCATTTTCCGGGGTAGCCGGATTTTGGATGCTCGATGTAAAGGGCCTTGACAAAGGCTTGATTTAATGATTTTTTTTACTAATGAGAAGCACGTTTTTTTTTTGTTTTCCTTTTTTGTGGTGGCTCGCAACTCGATTCTTCATTTTACCTGGAGCGCCCTTTCGGGTTTTCACTCCGTCCTCGACTCACCTTTTTTGCTCTCTTTTTTTTTTTTTTACGACGGCTCGCAACTCCTTTCTTCTTTTTGGCCGGGGCGCCGTTTCGGGTTTTTACCTCGTCCTCGGCTTGTCGTTTGTGCTTTGTCATTGGAATCACTCGTTGGTCAGGACGTGGAAGGAGTCCCGGTTTGTTCATGAATCGGTTAACCGATTTTTTTATTGTTTATTTTGGTTGTACCCGGAGAAGGGTTGCCTACGTATCCGCTTTTAGACGGAATCAAACCATGTTCGTAGTTCTTTCAAAAGGATGTGAGTGATTTTGCTTTAGACTCGTTATGGCAATTATCGATGTGAGATGTTTAGAGTGTGTTCACCCTAGTTGAAGAACTAAGGTGGAGTGATTGGGCGTGACCCCTTGAAAGTGACATTAATCGAGATACCGTGTTTGGGTCGGGGTGACTGGCTTGGATGGTTTTGGAATGTGGAGCTTGGTAGTAAGCGGTTTCGATAGATCAAAATCTGGAGCTTGATTTTTTTTGGTGGAGTTAGGGCTACGGGCTAAGGTTTCGTAGCGTGGTAGGAAAGGGGAAGCTGAGTAAAAATGACTCAGACTTCAATCCGGTGGGATGTGGATTACGTGTGATCTGATTTCCATGTCTGGCCCTTACGGTTGGGATTATCCTATGAGCTTGAATCCTCAAAATTTCCGACTGTCTCCTAACAGGTGTCTCGGGAAGGTCTTAAGGGTTGTAATGTAGGGAGGCTAATATTTGGGTGCTAGTTGACTAGTCTGTTCATTTTTCATTTTTTTTTCTTTTTGTACGGACTTTGCATTTGAAGTTGAGTTGAATGATTAGGGGTTTTATTTTGACCACCGAGCTTGGTCTTGATCATTGAATTGGGCCGGTTTAGTTTGGCCTTGTTTTCATTTTTTCTTTGGCTCCTTTTGGTCGTTTCAGACTTCTTTCTTTTTGTCAGACTAGCACCTATGGTAGGAAATGGTCGGTCTTTATTTGAGGGATATATATTGTGGGAAATGGGTTTGCCTTCCGTCTTTGATCACAAGCTAAGAGACTATCTAGATTTGTCATAGGATTCGGAAATGCTCGTTCTAAGGGATAGTTTGTGGCATTCAATACCGCACATGGAATAGGTAAAAGAAAAGAACACGAGATCTCAGTTCGTGTAATTCCTCGTTGTTTCGAGGTAGGTTTGATTGTTATCGATAAATGGCATGGTACCGAGTTATAATCAAGAAAGTGCATTATTAAATCAGGTGATTATCGAGGTGTATCATAAAGGAAGAAAAATTTATTTCTTTTTATTGATAGTAATAAGCGGGCTATGCGCCCGAGATATTGTTTTCGGGGAGGTGGAGGACAGATCCCATCGCACCTCCTGACTCGATGTAAAAACAAAAGACATTTGTTATACTATTAGGTCTATGCCCTAAGACGAACTAGAATCCGACTCAGACATAGATTTACTCGTCTCGGTGGATGCCCGTCAGTTGTTGGCATCTTCCTCGATAGTCAGGGCATTCTCCTCTATAGGGTCGCAGTGGGAACAACCGATGGTGTCGCCAGGGACAGTGTAAATGCTAAAGGGATTTGTGGTATTGTGTGGTTTCTTGGGTGGAGGGAGAGGAATCGTCCCATTTTCGATCATGACTTGTATGACGTGTTTGAGTCGATAGCAGGATTCAGTATCGTGCCCGTTACCTCGGTGATATAGGCAATAAGCATTAGGGGTCCAATTTTTGCCTCGTTTGCCGACTGGTGGGTTCGGAGTGGGACCCCTGGGCAAGAGTAACCCTTGATCGACTAGGTGCCTAAGAGCTTTGGCGTAAGATAAATTGATTGGGGTAAACTCCCTCAGTGATCTTCTACTTTGTTGGATGTGGTCTTATAAGGTCTCGGTGTTCTTTCCGTATCGACTTTGGTAAGCTTCGATCGGGCGGAGCGTTGGGATAATTTATCCTGGGTAGGCTCTTGGACGTGGTAATTGCCCGGGTTGGCGTTCGTTTCACTTTCTGGGTCTCTACTCTCAAGGAAATTGAGGCAGTTGTCGATGTAATGAACGGAGAAAGTCAAATGGGTTACTGAAGTATGGATGTTGCGAACCAATTTGGTTAGGGTATTGATATCGTTGCGGATGCTTTCGATGGCGCTTGAATCTACCGACATATTGGGGAGTGATTCTAGTGAGAAAGGATTAAAAGATCAGAACGGATCCACCGGACGACGTAAGAGGCTCGAGGGATGCTCGTAATCGAGCGACATGGGAATGAGTCCCTTGACTCGCGTGTGTGTGCAGTCACTGGCCTAGGGACTTGAGTACTCTAGACTCTTGGTGTATTCGGCGAGACGCCTAACAAATTTCAGGTCTCTTTAACGAGACGATTTGACACGAACCTCGGAGGCTAGGAGAGGTTTAAAGAGAACTTCTCCAAATGAGACAACCCAAAACGTAAGACCTCGGGTAGAGGTGACCCTAGTAACTAACACAGACACTTAATCACACGGTTGTACGACGTAAGAAGTTGATCACGATCCCGGCTTAGGATCAAAGAATTTTGATATATATTTTTTTTCGAATATGACCAATATTTCCAGAAAAGAATTTTTTTGAAAAGGGTGACTTGTAAAAATAGTGCAACGAGGGCGTGGTGACATCGTTTGTGACGTGAAGGTGTGTTGCTATGTGTACGTCGGAAATCCGGCGATGAAGAAATGTGAATGTTTTCTTTTTGAAAGGAGCACGGTTCTTTAGGGGAACCGGTTTTGAAAATGATTACGTGATGTTTCTAGCGAAACTACTATTAATTAGCTAGTTCGATACTTGTGGCGCTCGTGGTAGAGCGTGAAGTCTAATGACGGTGTTTTAAGGGTGTGACCAAATCCTTATTAAGGGATTTAGGTGGTGAATAGTGTTTTAGAAAAAAACTTTTGAAACTAGTGACCCACGTTCGTCGGTTGCGTTAACTAGCATTTAATGGTGGGAGGGTGCATTGTAAAAGAAATGTTTTGAAGGTGTGACTGTTTTGGGTTCCTTGACTTCATTAATTGAAGCTTTGGTTGTGCTAACGGTATGTGTGTAAAGACATTTTTTTTGAAAATAAAAATGTAACTGTTTGGTGCACCTTGATTCCATTGATCGGGAGTCTTGGTGGTACTAACGGTATTCGTTGTTGACGGGGTTTAATTTGGCCAAGGTGATGGCATTGAGAATATTATATTTTTTTGGAGATGATGAGTGTAAAATTTGCCACGATGACGGCATCTAAAAATGTTTTTCCCTTTTTAGAAATCACGATTTAACCGGAGTATTGACGTTTAAAAGGTCATTTTGAAAAGATGAAGTATTTTTCGAAAACGGAATTGGGTGCGGTTGAATATGTTGGCGTGGTTGAGTCCAGATGTTTACTGTTTTATTTGGGTTGTTTGCAAACACGCTACACATAACTTGGAATGTATACACTCATGCAGGATGCTGACACGGGTAGGTTAGGGTAGGCTACCGCCCACGAATAGTCCTTACTTAGGCAGTGACAGATCATCTGGGGAGACGAGTGCCATGCCGTCTGTTCGGAGCTATCCGCTTATTAATCCCGCGGGTTACGCGTTAGGCGACCGGAGCGTCAACCGAGGATCTCTCCGCGTGTCCCAAAAGATCTTACCGCGAAGAGGTCGATTGGTCCTGATATCGGTTAGGGTGGGCTTTTTAGGGCCAAAACCTGTAGTGATCACAACTAGGAACTAAGAAATGAGCTTCACCGACCTCGTTCAAGTTACACCACCGCTGTAAACTTGTTTCCAAATCCCCAGCGGAGTCGCCAAACTGTGGACGTACGTCCGCACCTCCCGGCACCCCGCGCGCTCCTGCGCGGGACCGACCCGGTTTTACAACGTGTGGCGGCGGCCACCCACGTGGCCCCCTCCCTGTCGGGGGCCGGTCTGATCTCGCATATGGTGCGAAGTGCCGGACCTCGATTTGGATGACGATCCAGACTTGTACTAGACGGGTGTTGGCACCCGTATTTCCGTTTGGAAATCGATCTAGTCGTGGTTGTAAATGTTTAAAGACCGATTTGTTTGGTAAGGCAACCTTTTTAGTGAACTAAATTCGTTGCCGATTTGTGGAGTTGCCACCGAGTCAATTATGGGAACCCGGAAACCGTTCAAGTCAACTTTGATCCCTTGCTGACTCAAAGTTGAGTGGCACGGGACCTAAAGATAAAGACTTGTACCCTTAAGCACTCCATGCCTGGAATGACTCTCATTGCCAATGGTTTCGGACATCCGGAAACCGTCGATTCTCAGTAAGGGGTGAGGGTACGTATTGGGAAGCCAACATCCGATAGATGTCAACACCCAATCCCGCCCGCACTATAGCGGCCTCTACTAATCAATCGGTGGGCTGATAACCTAGTTCTTTCGTTGTGGTGGAAATGTTGTAACATCCGTTGTTTTAACCCTATGCCTTTTACTACGTCGGTTGTTTAAGGACAAGTAAGTATTGTCAAAGTAGTTGTGTTTACATTCTTTGCATGCGATTTCACGTGACAAGGAGGCCATGAAAAGATGCACGTAGGAGAGTAGAGAGTACTAGTATTATACGTATTAGCAAATCAGTTTTAACGTGATAATACGGATATTAGTCGTTCTCGTTGTATACCTTACCTGGTATTCTGCTTAAGATGCGTCAGTTCGGTATTAATAGAGATGCATCGAACCTAGTAAGGCGAGCACCTGAACTAATACGGAACCCGACCATCACTTTGTTCAATTTTAGTTGTTTTATGTTTTGAATTTCGTGTTAGGTGGTTTAGCTTGCGATTATAAGGTCATAAAAGCAATAAATCATACGAAAAACTATAAATGCGAATGTAAGTAAATCACATTGTGAGGAGTTGCACCCTCGGAGTATACACTAAACGGGACTCGATGCATAGATAGTTGAGAACGGATCTCGGAATTACTCGGGTCTATTTAGTGTGTTTTAGTACTCGAGATTGAAGTTGGGACGTTTATGTGTTTTAGTAGATGCTCGTGGACCTAGTGTCCACATATAGTACTATATTCACTGTGAAAAAAATCGGTTTTTGGAACTCATACTTAAGAATTCTAATCGATTTATATTTTTTGACGGAATTAAGTTTGACTCCGAAAACAGTGATTATTTTTGTAAATTGATTGTCTTTCAAGTTGTTTGGTTTGGAAAAATGATAAATGTTTTACAAACTCCTACCTTAGAATAATAACGTGTCAAAATTATTTTTCGAAAAAAAGAGCGGTATAAGTGAGAAAGTCAAATAATTAATGAATACAAGTATGAAATCTAATAATTAAGGACTTAAAGTGAGAAAATTTAAAATTAATTTATCGTCAACTGTCTAATTCAACACCTGCTATGTTATATTATTTGCAAAATATTTTAAAAAATGAATTAAAATAAAATTTGCTTAATAAAATAAATTCGGGTAAAACTTGAAGTGAGCAAGAAGAAACTCGATGAAGTTAAAAACAAATAAAATAAAATAATGGTCAAAAGTTCAACGTAAATAAAAGTTAAAATTAAACTAATAAAGAAAAGTAAAATAAATATTTTGTAATTTACTTTCTGTTTTACACGTTATTTTATTGCTAGTTCTTTTGATATAAATTGATTACTCAACATAATCATGTGTCTCTGGCACTTAATTTCGAAAATTGACGTTATTTGCCGGAATAATATTTTTTCATCATAAATATCTAAATAATTGGGAAAGAAAATTAATTACTCAAAAGTAGATGTAGTTTGTGGAAAAATCACAATAAAATAATTCAAACTACTAATTAAGTCAACAAATTTCGATTTCATTTCTGGCAGCTCACCATAAAAACTCCACAGTTAACTGTGTGCTTGAGGGAGAGTAGTGTTGGAGAGTAATGTTAAGATGGGTGACCTATTGGGAAGGCTCATCGTGTGTATGACTAGCGAAATTAAATGATAGTGAAATGAACCAGCTACAAAGCTAGTAACCGTTCTATATGTATGTTACTATTCCAGGAGTAGAGAATTCTTACGTTTATTTATTTATTATATTTATTATATATTTTTTCACAGGAATAAATGTTTCGCCATAAGAGTAATTAGGCACGGGATAATCCTTGGCAAAACATTAATTCTAGCCACGAGAGAGTATGTGGCAAAAAAATCAATATTTGCCACGCTCTTGTTTTTCCCGTGACTATTTGTTCGTCATGGCCACTTGCGCCACAGATGGTGTTTCCGCGGCAAAGTACTTTAGCCACGAAAATTGATCACTTCTGCCACAAATTCACCCGTGGCCCAAGTGGGCATTTGTAGTAGTGTGGGTATTGTTGTCACTGACTTGCAGGGCCTGTCCTGACTATTTAGAGGCCCTAGGCGAAATAATAAAATGGGGCCACTTTAAAAATAATCGTAATAGTTGTTTTCACTATTTTCATTGATATCATTCTCACACTTTCATTAGGGCAGTAATTTTTGTTAACTACGTTTCTAACAACAAATATTTCAATAAAAAATATTTAAGAACGAATGATTAGTCTTATTTATAACATAAAATTCACCAATTTATCATAATTTTTCGATGTGGATAATTTATTAAAGTTTATAGTCTTCCATCAGCTCTTTTTAAGACTAAAAATACATCATTACACTTGTTTATGATATAGAATTTTATCACCTCACTATAATTTTTCAATGTGAGATGATTTTAAATTTGTAGTCTAATATATTAAAAGTTTTTTTAAGACTCAAAAGTTTTTTTGTTCGTATTTAAAACCGAATGATTACTAATATTTATAATATAGAGTTCCATCAGCCAATTAATTTTATGATATAATATAAAATTTCATCACCTCATCATAATTTTTTAATATAGGATAATTAATTGAGGTTTATAGTCTGAAGAACTCTTTTTGAGATTCAAAAGACTTTTGGTAGACATCGAAAAACGAATGATTACTCGTATTTATAATAAAAAAATTCATCATCATATTATAATTTGTCGATGTGGGATAATTTTACAACTGTTATAAGTAATAAATTCGTCATATAATGTGAAATAAATAATATGAAATTTATACTCTAATGAAAACATTTTTTTACCACGAATCTAATTATTTATTTTTTAATTTATTTTACGATAATATTTTTATAAAATGAATTCTAAAGTTTTTACCTCAGAATTGTAAAACATCACATTAATATAATAAATTAAATATATATTATAATAATTGAAAGATTCTCTAATTGATTTTTTTATTATGATACTTTCCTAATTTGAGGTTTGATGAAACGGACCAATGAGATAGCTCGAAAAAAGTTTCAAATATATATATATATATATATATATATGTATATGTATATGTATATATATTTATGTATATGTATATGTATATATATGTATATGTATATGTATATATATATGTATATGTATATGTATGTATATGTATATGTATATGTATGTATATGTATATGTATATATATATATGTATGTATATATACATATGTATATAAATATATATATATATATATATATATATATGTGTATGTATATGAATATGTATATATAGGGTGAGGATCAAGTGAGTTCTTTTTTTTTATTTGAGTCCATGAGTCCTATTCTTAGCCATTGACCTAAAGAGGATGAATGGTTGAGATTGCATGTAGTAATTAAGGTAGTAACTACCATATTTTGGAAATAATATGAGAAAATTCTCTCTCCTCCCTAAATTACTGCCAACTGATATCTTCTTCTCTCCCATCTCATTCATTTTTTTTCATTCAAACACCCGCCTAACACAAAAATCCTTCACCTTCATCATCTCTCATCTCATTCAATTTTTTCACTCAACTCAAGCACACCCGAGCACTCAATCGCACAACTCAACTCAATCGCTCAACTCAACTCAATCGCTCACCTTCAACTCGAGCAAGGTTATATTGAAGCAGCTTTCTAACTTTAGCAAACATAATGAACAAGGTGCGATCGCGATTGTTGGAAAACGTAGACAAGTATGCGGACGCTAGACAAAAGATCATCGACGCTCCCAAGAGCAAGCCAACAAAGGGCCGAAAAAATAACGTGTTTACTGAATCATGTCATCTCTTTTCTAACTACGAATTAATGGTTTGTATTCTTTAGTTACCTGTCTAATTACATTGGTATTTTGACTATCACCAATGCATTGAACCTGTTAAACTCTGTTATACTAACTAGTTGTACCTGTTACTCTAATTTACTGCTGGTGTTACTATGGGGATTACTGAAGTTAACCCAATTTTCTTTGGTCTCACAATTTGTGTGTTACACCGAAGCATTGTAAATGTTACTTTAATGAACAATTTATGTTACTTTAAGTTATTAATGGTGTTTGTACAATGATATTGCAATTAATTCCTCTGACGCATTATATATTGTTTTTTGAAGAACAAATGTTGGTACTTTGTCAATGAATGGAACCAATCCAAGTTATCCCCAGTTACTTTGGCAATGATTTTGTCTAAACAACGCTGTTGTCTTCAGTTACTTCAATGCATTGTTTTCGTTACTGTAACAGACGAATAGTGTTACTCTGACACACATGAGATGTTACTCTAACAAAAAACACATGTATTAAATAAATATAGTGCTAAATGCACCGTAACACAGCGCTATGTGTAAAAAAATTTGTACAAAATTAGTTTTTCGTGTAAACTAGAAAAAAAGAAAAAATTCTTATAATGACAAAAACACACGAGTATTCTCAAAACACTTGTTCATCCTCCTCGTCTTCCTCGGTGTCTTCTTCAGTTTCCTCTCCTTCGATGTCTTCATCTACTTCATCCTCGTCATCCTCATCATTGGTTGGCTTAGTAGGCTGTTTAGGCGGTCGTGCTGCGTACGGATTTGGATAGTTTCGTTTGGTTGGCTTAGTATACTTTCTCACATCAAATCCGCAAGCCAGCGCGTAGATTTTGTAAAATTCCACTACCTCATCAATTGTTCCGAATACTTGCTCTATGTACGGAGTGAAAACCTCACCCACATCTCTGCACCATTCCTGTGCATTCGGTTCTTTGCCAATGCTTCGTGCAAGAAATTAAAAAATGTCACGCCCATGGACATAAGTGTTACTTCAATTCATAAGTTGTGTTACTTTAACCCTTAAAGGATGTTACTCCAACGTCAGCGCCAAAAACCCTTTTCAGTTACGTGTTTGTGTTACTCTAATTAGAATTAGATATTACTGTAATTCATAACTTGTCTTATTTCAACGCCATGACTGCTTCAACATAAAGTAAACAATCATATCAGTGAAACAATAATATCAATGAACCATTGTTATTAATCCATGATTGATCAAATGAATCAAATTCTACCTTTTCCAGTGTTGTCATGTGCGTTCGCATCTTTGGCAAAACCACCTGCACAAAATCAAACAGCGTTACACCCATGCAAATAATGTATTACTATAATTCATAAGTGGTGTTACTCTAACGTGTACAATACGTTACTCTAACATCATCATCAAAACCTTTTTCTGAACGTTCATTTATGTTACTGTAATTGCAAGTAAGTGTTACTTTAATGCAGAAGACATGTTACTTCAACGACGTTTATGCGTTAATTGAAATCAAAACAATAGTATCAATGGATATCATGGAAAATCCGAATAAAAAGCATAAAAAGCCCTGTAATCTATAAAGATCGAGAGAGCAAATAACCATTGATACGAAACTGTGATATCAAAACGCAATGACATAAAAAAAACGCAAATTGATACGAAACTGTGATACGAAATGACAATGAAAGCACTATAAACATGAAAATCGACGTAAAAAAAACGCAATTTGACGCGATAAACCATTGATATTAAAACGCACATTGAAAGCAATATGACCATCGAAATCCATGAATAAAAATTGAATCAAAACGTGAATGAAATACTGAAACTCACCATTGTTATACTCGATCAGTTGCTTATCAACCGTTGAAGACGATGATGCGGTCATTGAATCCATTGTAACAGAATTCCGAGCACAAAATCGATGATTGAGCGTGAATGAAGAAAGGGCTTTTTTTTGTGTTTGAATGAACGTGATATGATGAATGAATGTGAATGATGAATGAATGTGATAGGGAGTTATTGTTTCCTAAATTCATGGGAGCTATTTTAGGAACGTAAATCTTTTTTTTAATGGATGCATCTTGTCCATCCATCCTCATCTCATCCAATGGATGAGATGAGGACTTAGGGACTCACATAGAGTAAAGGACTCATAAGAGCCTTACTCTGTATATATATGTATATACATATACATATACATATATATATATATATATGTATATATATACATACATACATATATACATACATACATATATATATATATATATAGAGAGAGAGAGAGTAAGGCTCTTATGAGTCCTTTACTCTATATGAGTCCATAAGTCCTCATCTCATCGATTGGATGGGATGAGGATGGATGGACAAGATGCTTTTAAGTATTTGCATTTAAAAAAAAAAGATTTACGTTCCTAAAATAACTCCCATGATTTTAGGAAACAATAACCCCACAATCACGTTCATTCATCATTCATCCATTCACGTTACCGCATTCATCAAGACCTAAAAAAAAAGCTTCCATCATCACGTTCCGTCATTCATTCAATCAAATCTGAGTTCGAAATCCCGTTACCATGGATTCAACGAGCGCGACATCTTCATCAACTGTTGATAAACAATTAATCGAGTATAACAATGGTGAGTCTTGATATTTTTTTTCACGTTTTGCGTTGATAACAAGCGCGACATCTTCAGTTTTTATTCATGGATATGTTGTGCGTCAATTTGCATTCTTTTTTTTACGTCAATTTTCATGGTTATATTGCTTTCATTGTCATTTCATTCATCATAGATTCTTATCAATGGTTAATTGTTATAGATTCCAGAGTTCTATGTTTGTTATTCGGGTTTTCAATGATATCCACTGATAATATTGTTTTGTTTTCTACTAACGCAGGCACGACGTTGAAGTAACCTACGTTCTAAGTTACAGTAATACTTAATTGCAATTACAGTAACACACTGAACGTTGAGAAACGGTTTTTGATGATGATGTTAGAATAACGTACTGTACCAGTTAGAGTAACACAACTTATGAGTTGGAGTAACACATATGTTACATGGGCGTAACGTTTTTTAATTATTTTGCAGGTAGCATTGGTATGGAGTAACACAATTTTTTTTATAGAATAACATATGTGTAAGGTAGGTGTAACACCATTTTTTAGAGGTGGAAACACGACCAATGTGTGCATAATCTAATTACTTTTGTTAGAGTAACACCAATGATCCTATAGAGTAATAGTACTTAAGGATAAGAGTAACACAACTGGGTGTATTAATGTTAGATTCTCCGTGTAACATCCGCTATTTTTCCTAAGAATTTTTATTCTTTCCGTTAGGACTCCGTCTTAACTCTGTCATTTTTTCGGCCTCATATTTCATCATTTTACTAAGCTCAATTTTAATTTTTGAGTTTGATGATTTTAATTTTAATTTTAAAGATTTTAATTCTTTTAAATCTATTTATTTGATTTTCTTTGTAAACTAATTATCTTTCTGCGAGGAATTTTACTTCTCTACGAATTAACGTTTTTAAACTCTGATTTAAGCTATTCCTTTTCCTACAACTGTCTAGATATATTTATATAGTATTTTCAGCTAAGAAATATTTTATTTACGAAAATTTAGCCTTTAATGATTTTATTATGAAGTTTCGTAAATAATTATTTTTGAACGCGCGGTTTACTCGAATTGCTTTGAAATGCTTTTAATAATTTTATGATCCTTATTTTTATCAACCTACAACTAAAAAGAGACCTTTTTGGACCGTGACACTATGTAGTAAAACATTTGATTACAATTTTTATTTACATAACACTTTATGTTTAAACTTTAAGTAAAAAGATATTTTTCTCTTTAATTGATTTACATGCTTAAATTACAAACTTTTCATGCTACCATCACATTCATTTTGGCTGAAATTTTAAGACTACATTCACATTGTTTTTATCAATTTTAATGCTTCATTCATCCACCATCCTTTCATATTTTTCTTATTCATTTTTACATCAATTTTATTTTAACAAAAACCTCTTCTTTCTCCCTATTTTTGGCTGGTGTTCCTGCCCATTTTCAGCAGCCATTTTCATCCATAATCAAGCTTTGATCGTCGTATTTTCATCTTCTAAATTATCGATTTTCTTTTCCCTTCGTTAAGGTAATAATCGATGTTATTTACGATCGTTATTTACCTTGATTCTTTTAGTTTTTTCATGGTATTTTTGTACCATGTATGTCATGTGAATTAGGATTCTTGGTTGATCCCGAAGCCGACGAATTTATAATCAACTCGGATTTGGGTTAGAGCTAACGTCGATGTTACTCGGTATTGCATGATTTTATTTGTGTAATTGGATGTATATTTTTATATTTTTGTTTTTGATGATTTATATATGTCATATAATCTGGAAAAATTTTAAAAGTTGAAAATTTGTATGTTTCGGTATTTTTATCGCTTTTACGTGATTAACGATTAAATCGTCATATTAATTTGTAAAATCGTAATATTCGGCCTAAACATGTAATATATGTTTATATTCAGGAAAAATGTTGTTTTTGATGATTTTTAATAATTTAGTATTTTTTTGATATTTTAGTTATCGATTATTGAATTATTACCGTTTACGGACAAAAACGATTAAAAGCCGATTTTTAATTCTAGTACTTAAACATTTTATTTTAATCTGATTTTTGACGTGGTGAAACTTTCTGATGAAATAGAAGTTTCTGAATATTTTCATAAATATTCGGAATTTGTAAGTGGATGAATTAATTAATCACTTTAAATCATCGTTTATCGTTAAAACCGTGTTTGTCGTTTATATTCTCGATTTCTGGTCTTTGGTTTAAATCTGGAAAAAAAATATGATTCTGATAATTTCATAATAAAATGTAATTTTATGATTTTTAGTGTTTTAATAAAATGTTAGGAACGATAAGTTTTATTAATGGAATCGTTAATTGTGAAAACGGGTTTTAAAGACGGTTTTGACGGGATTTATTAAATCTGGAGTTTTTGGAAATCTGAAAAAATGGTAGATTCTGGAAAATCATGATTTTTAAGTTTAACAATAATTTTTGGATATTAATACTTAAATCGTTTTGTAATTACTATTTTTATTAATCGTTATTGTCGAGATTAGACGATTAACGAGAAAACCCCTTTAAAAACCGAGTTTAAGAATTCTGGAAAATTTTCTTTTCTGGACAGAATGTCCAAAAATATATTTTTGCTATTTTACGTAATTTTTGTACTATTTATTAAAGTCTTTAATTAACAGTAATGGTTTTTGGACAAAATTACGATTTGTTGTTAAAATGTTTTGTCTTACCTAAAAGAATTATTTTTTCAGCAATTTTGAAAGTATTTAAATCTGAAACTTTAAGAGTTAAATCATCCCTTAACATATTCTAAATATATCCATTAGTTTAATTAAATAAAAGACGTTAAAAGATTTAATTTGACATTTGCCGTAAAATCCTATTTATAATCGTATTGTCGAAACTAATAATAATTAGGGAATTTTAGCTTTGTTAATTTTGGAAACACCCTAATTAGTCGTATTTAAAATGTTTAAAACATTTCTAAATCATTTTATAAACACTTGTATGACGTTTCAATAATTTCATTAACTCAAATGTTCTCGTTTTAAGAATTAATATCATTAAGGCCGAAAGTACTAGTTTTATAAATTTATATCCTTTACTAAAAATGTGTTATTAGTATGAACTAATATTTTTGCTATTTTGATATGATGATATTTTGGGTAAAGTTTCTAAAAATAGAAGTTTCCTAAAATAGAAAAGTTTCCTCTTTTGGAAAGTGATCCTTTTCTTTTTGTTCTCTTACTATTTATAATGATTATTTTTTTTGAATATCGATAATGGCTTTGTTTTGGAGTTGTGGAATAAGGACAAGTGTGAGGTTAGAGTAATATATTCTGGGGTTTACGTTTTTGCCATCAACTATAAGGCTGGTGTGTCTTTATGGGACACACTGGTTGTTGAACCGAGCATATATGGTGTTCGGGAGTGTGTGAACATTTTGATCTTAAACTCGTGCCTCGCAGTGTAAGACGCCGTCGGGTTGAACTGAGTATTTATGGTGCTCGGGAGGGGTGTACATATCATCTTAAACTAGGGCCACACATTTATAAGTCGCCGTCCTATTATGGTTGAGTAGCCTAGTTAGAGACCGAAGTTTGATTTGTTTGAACTAAGTTCTCGAAGCAAGTTTTAGTATTCTCCTAGTGAAAGTCTAGCCGTCGACACTAATTTTATCCATAACGCCATTTTGATTATTTTATTTATTATCGGTATAATTTGGTTCGCAGGTTGGCAAATGTTTTCTGTTTTCTCCGAAAAACTCATTTTTTATTATATTGTTTCGATACGTGAAATTCTTCACTGAAAGCTTATTTTTATTATACTTTTTACAATTTTCCGTTTTTACTATATTTCTATAATAGTAATTATAGTTTTAAAATCCGGTTATACGGCTGGGAGAACGTTGATGTTGCTCCCCACTGATTGTGGCTGTTATGTTTTTTTTACATGGCAGGTATATGTGTTTCTCTTCACGTGGGCTAGCTTGCAGTTGTGGATCCTGCTTGTTTTAATAAGATCACTGTATTATGGATTGTTAAAACCCATTTTATGGATTTTATTATATTTTTATTTTGTAGCCATTTTTTATTTTATGGCTTATGTATTGACTTACCGTTTTTATTTAATCAAGACATAGTTACAGTGTGTTATAATCCCACTTCTACAGTGTTTCCGCCACTGTATTGCGTTAGAATTTCTAGGGGATTACAGTTGGTAACAGAGCATCACTGCTCCAACGCTTACACCTGAAATTAAGGAAAATACAAGTAAATTATTTAAATAGTAAATAAAAATATTATTAGAGATGGGTAGAAACAAGTAAAGACTTATTTGATTAGTCTTCCTGTTTCTGAAACTCAATGATTAGCATTGAATATTTGTTTTATATGTCAAAAAAGATGATGAGTGGACAAGATGTTGACGTGATGCTGCTCCAAATTGGGACAAGACCTACCTAACACTCTCAACGCCTGCTGACTCGAGTGGACAACTTGGTGCTCTAAGAAAGATACAAATGGTGACTTTCAGCCCCAATTCAGTTTTCTCAGGCTACAGGCCAGATGGTCAAGAGTAGATCCCAGTTCCATCATGGTGCAGTAGACTCAGATGTGAAATCACTTTGGATCCAGATGGAGCGACTCAATACTAGTGTGCTTGTTCCTCTACTCGAAATTGAAGAAATCCAACGAGTTCCTCAATGAACTCTGCAGGCCCGAAGATTCTTCTCTGGTTCGTGATCTGAAGTATCTAGGATCATTGATTCTTTTCTTTCATCTTCCACCCTCTGCTTTTCCAATTCTTCTCTTATATTCTCATCTTCATTTTTTTTGGTAAGTCCTTGTTCTATTCTTCTACTTTACCATCTTCCCTTTTGAGATTCTTTGGTTAGACCAAATTCTGTCTTAGTGAACTTTTTTAGAAGTAATATGTTGGAGGTTTAGTTAACTTTTTATTTACTAATGATTAGAGGATTGTGAGTTGTGCCATGTTATCTAATCTAGTGAGCTTTTGAGGAATTGATTTGAATGGTATTAGTTGATTAATGGAATTAGGATTATACCATAGAGATTGCTCAAACTTGGGTCAAGAATTACTTGATCGTAGAGAGGACTAAGAGTTGAGTAAATTATTGGATGGTGAGAATTATATCATATTTTGATGGATACTTAATACCCAACATAGAACCTAATCAAGTGTAAATAATAATATCACTTTGGGATTCTTACCTAATGCTTATTTGGTGGATGCATCGTGAATATTTGGGATCTTAGAGTATCGTTTAAAATGTTAGCCTGAGTGTTTTGGTACCATTAAAGGTTTTCATTAATGTCGTTAGAAATTTTGGTGGACATAGGTTTCCCGTGTTTCTTAAGGATTATTTTGTGGATCGTTGATGTAAGGTTGTAACCTACAAACTTTGAAGTTGAATGACCTAAATTTGGGATAGATCATTGTTAACCTTGAAGGAGAGAAACATATTGCACAATTAAAGGTTAGATTTATCGCGTTGATTTGAGGTATACTTAATGCCTATCATCTTAATGGATTTACAGTTCAGTACCCTTAGACCAACGAGATTGTGGCTTCGTTGATTTAATAAATATTTTGGTGGTTTCACTGATACAATGTGAAATTTGGTGGAATTTTTAGAAACCTTAGCCCAATGACGTGTTTGAAGATGTGAGTGTTTGTGCCATTACCAATAGGTTTGAGCGTGTTTGAGGACTTGTTATACTTTCCCCAACTTCTTTACTTGTGGCATTATAACATGTTGGTAATCTGAGGATTCTGTGCCCGAACATTGTTAATAGGTGGATTTTATTTAGTGTTCCTTACTCGAGAAATTTGAAGTATACCTCGAGTTCAGACCTTATGAGCTTTGAATTACGAGCCTTAGTGATTACAAGTTTGGGTATGTTTTGATGACTGTTGGAATCTTAATTAATGGATTAGTCTAAATCATTTGTGGATTCTTATCATACTAATTGAAAAATTATATAAGTATGTAAGACTTAATTTTGGAGGCTATGGCAGTTGATAATTTTGGAGGTTGTAGATTGAGTAGGACCACCATGTACCGATATTGGACTTAGCGTAGTTGATGGGCCAATTGGGAACCGTGTTTGTGAGAATCGTGCTAGGAATCTGGAGATGGTTAATTTCTTCTATAATCCTTGAGAGTTCTTTTTTACTCTAAACTCCGCCTTCTATTCTGCTTCTCTTGAATTATGTTACCACATCTGCTGCTAATCCCTTCGACCTCTATCGATTTTGTAAGCTCTTATTTTTAATTTATTTATCCTTGTTCTTTTTATCCGTTGACCATTTTTTTTCGAACTTCCTATTTTTATAAAAAGTTTGACTTGTTTAAAAAAAATGGATTATCGTAAAATTTTAACTTTTTGAGTTATAATTTCTAATTGTGATTTTGCCCGTTTTGTAAAAAGTTTGACTAACTTAAACTTTTCGGATATCGTTAAATTTAACATTTTTGAATTATAATTTCAGAACTTTATACTTCACTTTTATTTTATCTTTGGTTGATATTTATTTTTAGATATGTTTAATAATGCCCTAATAATTTATTTTAAATTATTTCGAAATTAATTCAATTTTTGATTTTTAAGCAATCGGAATTTTATGAAGACTTTCATATTTCCAAATATTTCAATTTCTATAGGATTATTATGTAAAACATTTTAACATTGTCGAAATTATTTTGTATGTTCAAGTTTGATAATATTTTTGAAAACTTTAATAATTACTTTGATAACATTTTCGAAATTTTGACGTTTTGAAATTATTTTTTTCGTTTTTTTGTTGGTGGACTTTTGAATCTGTTATTGAAAATGTTTGACAACTGGTTCGATTTTTACTAACTACAAAATTTGATTTCTCCGAACTAAATTTTGTTTCTTCATATAAAAATAAAATAAACATTTTCGAATTTCTTATTCAAATTGTTTTACTTTTTTTTGAAAATGTTTTGGTTACCCTATTTTCTTCAAGCTCATTACAAATGCTATTTAGCGTTTTTATTTTATCAAATAACTTTACTTTATGATTTCACTAATTTAGAAGATTTTAAACTCCGAGTAGCTTAGCCCAGTTCCTCTTGGAATAGATATTTGCGTTTGATTTCGTATCACTTTGAAAGTTATTAAATTTTCTTTTAAAGCAAGTTCTTATACAAATTTGTATCCTCATCTTTTCGAGTGGGCTAATCTTGATTCCCTTCTGCTTATTCTTAGTTTCGAGAACGAAACTTTCTTTTAGTGGGGAGGATTGTAACACCCGCTATTTTTCCTAAGCATTTTTATTCTTTCCGTTAGGACTCCGTCTTAACTCTGTCATTTTTTCGGCCTCATATTTCATCATTTTACTAAGCTCAATTTTAATTTTTGAGTTTGATGATTTTTATTTTTATTTTAAAGATTTTAATTCTTTTAAATCTATTTATTTGATTTTCTTCGTAAACTAATTATCCTTCTGCGAGGAATTCTACTTCTCTACGAATTAACTTTTTAAACTCTGATTTAAGCTATTCCTTTTCCTACAAATGTCTAGATATATTTATATAGTATTTTCAGCTAAGAAATATTTTATTTACGAAAATTTAGCCTTTAATGATTTTATTACGAAGTTTCGTAAATAATTATTTTCGAACGCGCGGTTTACTCGAATTGCTTTGAAATGCTTTTAATAATTTTATGATCCTTATTTTTATCAACCTACAACTAAAAAGAGACCTTTTTGGACCGTGACACTATGTAGTAAAACATTTGATTACAACTTTTATTTACATAACACTTTATGTTTAAACTTTAAGTAAAAAGATATTTTTCTCTTTAATTGATTTACATGCTTAAATTACAAACTTTTCATGCTACCATCACATTCATTTTGGCTGAAATTTTAAGACTACATTCACATTGTTTTTATCAATTTTAATGCTTCATTCATCCACCATGCTTTCATATTTTTCATATTCATTTTTACATCAATTTTATTTTAACAAAAACCTCTTCTTTCTCCCTCTTTTTGGCTGGTGTTCCTGCCCATTTTCATCCATAATCAAGCTTTGATCGTCGTATTTTCATCTTCTAAATTATCGATTTTCTTTTTCCTTCGTTAAGGTAATAATCTATGTTATTTCCGATCGTTATTTACCTTGATTCTTTTAGTTTTCTCATGGTATTTTTGTACCATGTATGTCATGTGAATTAGGATTCTTGGTTGATCCCAAAGCCGACGAATTTATAATCAACTCAGATTTGGGTTAGAGGTAACGTCGATGTTACTCGGTATTGCATGATTTTATTTGTGTAATTGGATGTATATTTTTGTTTTTGATGATATATATATGTCATATAATCTGTAAAATTTTTAAAAGTTGAAAATTTGTATGTTTCGGTATTTTTATCGCTTTTACGTGATTAACGATTAAATCGTCATATTAATTTGTAAAATCGTAATATTCGGCCTAAACATGTAATATATGTTTATATTCAGGAAAAATGTTATTTTTGATGATTTTTAATAATTTAGTATTTTTCTGATATTTTAGTTATCGATTATTGAATTATTACCGTTTACGGACAAAAACGATTAAAAGCCGATTTTTAGTTCTAGTACTTAAACATTTTATTTTAATCTGATTTTTAACGTGGTGAAACTTACTGATGAAATAGAATTTTCTGAATATTTTCATAAATATTCGGAATTTTTAAGTGGATGAATTAATTAATCACTTTAAATCATCGTTTATCGTTAAAACCGTGTTTGTCGTTTATATTCTCGATTTCTGGTCTTTGGTTTAAATCTGGAAAAAAATATGATTCTGATAATTTCATAATAAAATGTAATTTTATGATTTTTAGTGTTTTAATAAAATGTTAGGAACGATAAGTTTTATTAATGGAATCGTTAATTGTGAAAACGGGTTTTAAAGACGGTTTTGACGGGATTTATTAAATCTGGAGTTTTTGGAAATCTGAAAAAATGGTAGATTCTGGAAAATCATGATTTTTAAGTTTAATAATAATTTTTGGATATTAATACTTAAATCGTTTTGTAATTACTATTTTTATTAATCGTTATTGTCGAGATTAGACGATTAACGAGAAAACCCCTTTAAAAACCGAGTTTAAGAATTCTGGAAAATTTTCTTTTCTGGACAGAATGTCCAAAAATATATTTTTTCTATTTTACGTAATTTTTGTACTATTTATTAAAGTCTTTAATTAACAGTAATGGTTTTTGGACAAAATTACGATTTGTTGTTAAAATGTTTCGTCTTACCTAAAAGAATTATTTTTTCAGCAATTTTGAAAGTATTTAAATCTGAAACTTTAAGAGTTAAATCATCCCTTAACATATTCTAAATATATCCATTAGTTTAATTAAATAAAAGACGTTAAAAGATTTAATTTGACATTTGCCGTAAAATCCTATTTATAATCGTATTGTCGAAACTAATAATAATTAGGGAATTTTAGCTTTGTAAATTTTGGAAACACCCTAATTAGTAGTATTTAAAATGTTTAAAACATTTCTAAATCATTTTATAAACACTTGTATGACGTTTCAATAATTTCATTAACTCAAATGTTCTCGTTTTAAGAATTAATATCGTTAAGGCCGAAAGTACTAGTTTTATAAATCTATATCGTTTACAAAAAATGTGTTATTAGTATGAACTAATATTTTTGATATTTTGATATGATGATATTTTGGGTAAAGTTTCTAAAAATAGAAGTTTCCTAAAATAGAAAAGTTTCCTCTTTTGGAAAGTGATCCTTTTCTTTTTGTTCTCTTACTATTTATAATGATTATTTTTTTTGAATATTGATAATGGCTTTGTTTTGGAGTTATGGAATAAGGACAAGTGTGAGGTTAGAATAATATATTCTAGGGTCACTACAACAAAATGACCTTTTCGCGGCGATTCTATTCGACGCGAAATGTTTCCTCATCGATTGTGTATTCGAGGTGGTACGCGGCGTTGCTGTAGCCTTTCGTAGCGAATAATCTATTCGCTGGGTTAGTTTGTAAAAATCGACGCGAAAGAAGAGAAGCTTTAGTGGTGATCTTTGTGTCGATTATTATTGTTGCGGTAATATAATTTGATATTACCTCATAATAATTGTAGCGATTATATTCAACACGGTAAGTACAATAAAGTGTCATTTAGTGACAATTGTTGTAATTGTATTCGACACGATAAGTAGTATTAAATGCAACCATATAAGTAATAAATTTGGTACCAATTTCATTCGATACGAAATATCATCGCATCTATCTTTCAAATGCAGTGTGAAAATAAAAAGAAAGAACAAGTTAAAAAAAATGTACTTTTATATTGCTTATAAATTCCCAAAATTTTGTATATACAACATCGATTAAATTAATTTAATATAAATAGGTACAAAATAAGTGCAAACAAACTTTTGACAACGTAAAAAAAATCCTACGTCTTCGGCTACCAATGCAAAGCTCTGAATTATGTTAAAGTAGTCGCGCCTCGGAAAAAACCCTCAAACTGACTCCTCGCAATTTTGTCCCTAGTTAAACTGTCCTGCGTTTGAACAAGTTTAATTAGTAGGATTAAAATATATCAATAGGTATAACAATTAAAACAAAAACTTAATATTCACGAACTCATATATAGCATTTCGATGTAGGTCGGCTAAAGGGATATTTCTAGAATATGGGGCAAAAATAGACTCTGTAACATCATATATAGCATTTCGATGTAGTTGAATTGGATTTTGTAATAATCTCAACATCCTAAACAAGCAATAGATATTTCGCAGAAAGTAACTAATGCTGATTTATAAAGTAAAACCCTACAAATCAGGCAACAGGAACCAAGAAATCCTTCAATAAACTCATACAAATCATGTTTTCAAATGAATTGAAAAGTAGTAGTACCAGTGGTAGTAATTAATTAAGAATATGAACCTTCTTTTTCTCAGCATTGACTAGTGCATTGACAAGAAAGTGAGCAAAAATCTCATGGTCAGTGGACTGTTTCCCCCATGCACCTTTGTGATTCCGTCACCTCCTCCTCTTCCTCCTCTTACAGTCACCAAATATCACCGATATCAAGGCATCTTACTTCAAATAGCAATTAAGAATACCAACTTTCAATTACTTGAGACACTGATGTACAACCAAAACACAAACAATATACAATGGGAAAAAATTTAAGAGAATAATCAAATCATACTAGTAAAAGACTAGAAGCAATCCAAATCAAAATTATCAGCTTCAAGGATTTTTATACAGTTGCAACCAGAAACCGGTGCAAACAGCTGCTGGCGTGCATCCAGTGCCATAAACTCCCCAATATCAACATATCGTTTGTATCCATTCTACCTGTTGATTTGTAATCCTGATCGCATAATCATATTAACATTTCATTCATAAAAAACTTAAACCATTTAATTCTTCACATAAACAACAAATTATTGGATAATTACAACGTAAACAGTTGATCATGAAAATTCAATGCGATTATGAACAATGAGTGTAGAAAAATCAATGCTAGAAATTCAGCAAGAAAGAGTACACAGTTCCGAATTGTGAGATACCGCAATTAATTGCAGAAATCACACTTTAGAAATCAAAGCGTAATTTCTCGAATAACACAAACAAAAGAAAATTTTCAATAACATGAAGGTAAAAGCAAAAAAAATATCATGCTTCATCTATACGGAGTATTTCCTATCTATCAAATTCCTGGTTATTTGAATGTTAGCTTAGAATTACTTGCAAAAGACATAAACCCTAAAAAATCCTGCAAAATTATCAATCAACAATCAAATTGAACGTTCCTAATAAAATCAAGAAAAGAATCAATCAAGCGTCCATCTGAAGAGGGTATCTTCTTCAAATCAGCGGCAAATTGCCCGGAGTTTTCGCCCATACAAGCAAACAGATAAGCTGAATCGAATAACCTTAATCAATAAAAAAAGAAAAGAGAAAAGCAACATACACACATAAATGGGTAAGGCGATCGAACAAGAGGTGAGTAGCGGTAAGAAGCGGCGGCGTGATGTAGAAGACGATGGTGGTGGTGTGTAGAGTAGTGAAGTAGGGTGTGGGGGTGAGGAATTGCGGCTTTTTCGATGAAAGGAAAATGAGGAAAACGAGAAGTGTTTATGAGATTTTATGTTTGGGTTTAGTAGTTAACTACTACAAAAAGGGGCAAAGAAATCATATGTTATAATTTGAACATATAATTCATCGTGAACCAACCACTAAAAAAAAGTAAATGTATTTGTTGCATCCATATATATTTGGCCACGTACTTAAAAGCTTTGTACAGTAGTGGAGTGAAGTGTGAATCCAAGCAAGAAAAGGTAAAGGATCGGAAGAGAAAATCTAAGGTAGATACCTTAAGATCACCAGGTAATTTAGAAGCCAAAGCCTCATCAAAATCGGCAATGGCAGAGTTAAGGTACAAGATACTCGAGTGCTATATACGCTGCGTTTGCTTTATAATTGCATCGACTATTTCAGGGTGGCAATAACCGCAGCTTATAGTTGCAATTCCCGTGAATGCATCCAAGTATCTCCTTCCATTCTCATCAAACATGTACTGCGTTCTTCCGTCTACTACATTCATCTGTCACATCACATCATTCCTACAGACACAAAAAGAGTAATAATTATTTTATGCCAAAGAGTGAATATATCAGCCAAATTAATAAGCTAACAATCACAATTACGAATCAGAACTCATAAGTCATGTTTTAAATTGTACTCAATCACTAAAAACATACAAAATTGTACTTATTGTGGACCAAGAAATGATAATTGGTACTATTATAAAATAGATAAGTATGCTACTGTAATATATTTCACCCAATTCATCATCCAACTCTGAAATGATACGTGCCTCCGAATATCCAAGTTAGGGTCACCTAACACATTCTTTAATTTGTGCAAATTCGCTTAGTAGATATTCCATTGTTTCAAAGTGGTGTCCACTCACATCACACAGAATGTAGGTACTATTCCAGTGTAGATTTGTTTCTTGGTATTTAATCTCAATGGGTAAGCAGGAAACCATAACCTTCCACATATAGATCTTCCACTTTGGTGGGGTGGCAAGAGACCAAAGTAGCTTAGTAAAGGAGGAGTTAGTACCGCCATCTACTCGCATCAAATCCTTTGGTGTAAGAGTAGCGTCATAAAGAAGATAATAGGCGGATTTGACAGTATACCTACCTGATTCTGTATGCTTCCAATATAGAACTTCACGTGATACTTTGTTATATAGAAGGCAGTAGATGTAGGGAGTTATTCTTCTATACAAATGGTCTTAAGCTTATCTATATCCCACTTATTATTTGTTTGTTGGACTAGCAAGACTTTAGCATCGGCCCATTCTCCTTCATTGTCCAGACCCTCTGGGTTGCAGCCTCATACCATCAACCCATTTTGAATTCCAGAAATGGAGGCCTGATGAGTTCCCAACGACCCACCACACACATTACATAGAACTTGTAGAACCCATAAAACCCCTTCTTCACCTCAAATTGCTCAAAAACGCAGAGAGTACACAAGGAGTATACAATCAAATTGCATAAATAGATAAGTATGCAATTAAATTGCTCAAAAACGCAAGGAGTACACAATCATTTCAGCTCAATCAATACTAAATCGAGAAAACCGAATCAATCACCTTCCTAATAACTTCCTTCAGATCAATCACCTTTGTTGCGGAAAACATTACATTAAACAACATATAAAACGATAAGCCGAATCGAAATTCGAAACGCAATTAAATTTCTCACACTTCCTTCACAATTAATCACCTAATTTCACATCATCAACACAATTCAAGTTTCTACACAAAAAAACAACACTCTAAAACATCGAATTCTAGATCATTCACGTAAAAACTATAGAATTAAAGAACAATCATCGCGTCAAAACCGATCACCGAACCAAATCAAATTACATAAAAAGAAAGAAACCTGTAAAATGAGCTAAGAATGATGAGTAGCATCATCAGTGTTGACAGAAATCGTAGAATGCGGACCACGAGGAGGAGAATCGTAGCAGTACCATTAACCACACTATATTATCGTCAGAGTCGGGTTTCGATTTGAGGGAAACAGAGTCGGTCGGTTAGGGATAAGATGAGGAGGAGGAGGTGAGTCAGGAGGAGGCGAGTCGGAATAGGAGAAGAAAACGAGTGAGTTTACCGCGGCGGTGGTGGTCGAAGTTGTGGAGGTTGATTAGGGTTTGAGAGAAAGGGGCAAAAAATAGTTAAGAGAAATGAGAAATTGAGAAGAGGGTTTTGCATTTTTTGGGAAAATGATGTCTTTGTATTAAATTCAATTTGCCTTAGAAATCATTTTTTTTGAAAAATGATACTTTTGTATAAATTTATTTTGTTTAGAAATCATTTTTTTTGTATTAGATTGAATTTGCTTAGAAATCATTTTTTTAAATGGTGTCTTTGTTAGTAGATAAGAGATCACTTGTCTGGGATAATCGATTTCTTTAACCAATGACATTATTAATGATTCCTTTTAGGCTTATTCCAGTAGTGGTTAAGGAATATGTTTTATTGTAATCATGTATTCGTGTCGATTGCAACAAGTGTATTAGCGTTGATTTCTATTTGTTGGCATAAGGGATCAATTACATGCGCAATCGTGGGTTAAACATGTCGATTTTCCAATCGACACGAAATAATCGCTGCGAAACGAGATTTTTGTTGTAGTGGGTTTACGTTTTTGCCATCAACTATAAGGCTGGTGTGTCTTTATGGGACACACTGGTTGTTGAACCTAGCATATATGGTGTTCGGGAGTGTGTGAACATTTTGACCTTAAACTCGTGCCTCGCAGTGTAAGACGCCGTCGGGTTGAACTGAGTATTTATGGTGCTCGGGAGGGGTGTACATATCATCTTAAACTAGGGCCACACATTTATAAGTCGCCGTCCTATTATGGTTGAGTAGCCTAGTTAGAGACCGAAGTTTGATTTGTTTGAACTAAGTTCTCGAAGCTAGTTTTAGTATTCTCCTAGTGAAAGTCTAGCCGTCGACACTAATTTTATCCATAACGCCATTTTGATTATTTTATTTATTATCGGTATAATTTGGTTCGCAGGTTGGCAAATGTTTTCTGTTTTCTCCGGAAAACTCATTTTTTATTATATTGTTTCGATACGTGAAATTCTTCACTGAAAGCTTATTTTTATTATACTTTTTACTATTTTCCGTTTTTATTATATTTCTATAATAGTAATTATAGTTTTAAAATCCGGTTATACGGCTGGGAGAACATTGACGTTGCTCCCCACTGATTGTGGCTGTTATGTTTTTTTTACATGGCAGGTATATGTGTTTATCTTCAGGTGGGCTAGCGAGTAGTTGTGGATCCTGCTTGTTTTAATAAGATCACTGTATTATAGATTGTTAAAACCCATTTTGTGGATTTTATTATATTTTTATTTTGTAGCCATTTTTTATTTTATGGCTTATGTATTGACTTACCGTTTTTATTTAATCAAGACATAGTTACAGTGTGTTATAATCCCACTTCTACAGTGTTTCCGCCACTGTATTGCGTTAGAATTTTTAAGGGATTACAGTCCGTAGAATGAAAATAGAATGCTGAATAGAAGATTTAAATTTGCTACAGTAACACATTCATATCTTTACAGTATCACTATTACAACATAAGTGTAACACGAATAGTCTACAATAACATACATAAATGTTTTACAGTAACACTTGATTCTTATTTTCAGCTGAAGATTGGCGCAACGCGGACATACAACATGCGCAAGGAGCAGGTAGTGGGATTCACAAACGTTGAACTCGTAAGTAGAGGGATTCGCAAACAGATGGCGCACCATGACAAACGAAACTGAAGAGGATGAAGTAGATGAAGACGACGAAGGAGAGGAAACTGAAGAAGACACCGAGGAAGATGAGGAGGAGGAACAAGTGTTTTGAGAATACTTGTGTTTTCGGTCATTCTAAGAATTTTTTTTTGTTTACACGAATAACTAATTTTGTACACATTTTTCAATGCAACACTTTATTATTGTGTTGCAATTTCTTATAGTGATATCAGCTATGCAACACTTATCTAAAAAATGTTGCATTTAATAAAAAAATGCAACATTTTTACAAAAGTGCTGCATTTAATGTTGCAATTATAACCCAAATTAGCAACACTTTTTAAGAATTGTTGCATTTAGTGAAATATTTAACAATAATTTTTTAATTTGTTGTAATAATATTGTTAGGATAATTATTACAATAAAATAAAATAAAAATGATATTGTGAAAGTTCGGTTAGATTTTAAGTAAAAAACTAAAAGAAAATCTCAATTCCGATTTATAATTCTTAGGAAACCAACTTCTCCTATATATTCTTAAGTAACTTTATTTAATTATGAGTAATTAGTACATACGCATGTGAAACGGAATTGGACGTGCGGGTTTGGTCACAGACTCACAGGTTGGGTCATATGAGTTGTCTAATCACAATCTCAATTATTTTAGGGATTTTTTAATTAATTTGAAGACTTAAGTGCGCATTGGATCGCCATAGCTCAAAATATTTTGCACGAGCTAAGTCAATGAGGTAGGGTCGGACCATTTTCGATTGAAACATGAAAATAAAGTTCACTTATTTAATTAAGGTTCGAGTCATTTTTGGATATATTTTTCTTAAGTTGGATCGAGTCATGAAAATTGGTGCAGGTCATTTCAAGTTGAGTTGAAATTTAACAAGGACGCAAATTCACTTTTGGAATACCGCTTAAGCAAAATTTTAAAAAATAAAAAACAAAGACTAATGTAAAAAAGTTGACGCTCCCCCTAATTATACAAACAAAAACCCAGCTAATCCCTATCCAGAATACCTAATTATACAAAGATACAGACTACTCAATAGAACAATATACAAGACACGGACAACTCTTCAGCAACCTTAATCTCCTTAAATTAGTCGTCCCAAGAACTATCAGATCACTCCTGCACTACATCTCGAAGGAAGATTAGAACAACCAGGTTTGTTTTTATTCCATAATGCTTTGTATAATTGATACTGATTACAGTCTTATACGGAGTATAGTTCACGTTTTTTTGTAGTTCATGCTTTTGATTATGTATAATTAGTACGGTAATTGTAAATTTATATGTGCTAATTACTGTAATATATACATATATTACTTATTGGAGTCACCTTTAAGGTCTATTAGTGTTACTGTAACATTATAGGTTGTGGGTGATTAGGCAAATTAATAAAACATGGAGTTCTCTGATTGTTTTGGATTAGAAGATATAAGCATTTGAGTAAAGATTAGGCCAATTGATGTTGTTACTACGTCTTTGAAGTTCCTATACTACTGTTTGTAATTCAGATTGGGATGACACTATATGAGATTGGATGAAAGCGGATGAAGATCATATTGACGAGGAATGAGGAGTGGTGTAGCAAATGGAGTGGTGAAGGTCAAATAGAAAGAGACAGCAGTTGTAGACAGTTGTGCTTGCTGTCATCTACGGTGTTCCGGTTACGGAAACAATTCACCCGGCCTAGAATCCGGGTAGTATAATTGAATTAATGATGGGTAATTAGTCGCTTGATTCCCTTGATCTCCCCTTCCTCTTACTCCTTGAATCGGACTTTCCCGGCGGAAAACGGCCTGCTCCCTGCACAATGAACGCACAGGGCCTCGGAGGTTGTCCGAGGAAACCCTCTCCGATGCCTAAGTCAGTCCGTGGAATGCCTTTACGAACCTAGCTCGTGAGGAACTAGGCGGCGTTTTAAGAGTAAGAGTCTAGAGAGAGAAAATCCAACCCCTCTCATGTGGGAAATGGGGAGGTATTTATACCTTCCCACAAGAGAGAGAAGAGAAAGAGGAATGGTTGGATGGGAAAGTGACAAGTGGCGGCTTCTCATCCATCCATTCCCAATTACCTTAGGCAAAATGACGGATGGGTCCTCGGTTCCCCTTCGGCTCCGTTCAGGCGGAAACGCCCTGGAAGCAGGCGGCAGGCCTGGTTTACTCCGTTTGGCGGACGGCCCAAGGGATTGGGGCCACACTTGGAGGTTCCAGTGACTGATGGGAAAAGCTGCTGGACAGACCTTTCCCCCTTTTGAGACTTGGTCGCCTCGGGGCCTGATTGGCAGGTGGCCAATGACAGGCAACCGACCCCCATCAATTGGCCCTCGCCGGCTGAGGAGGAACGGGGTTCCAGCTCGGCAGGCGATGTCTTGCTCTGGGACAGCGGGAGGTTGCTTCTTTGGAGACTTGCATTTAATGCGTCGCATGTTCCCGAGGGAACATGCTTTAATGTCTCTGGGCACGCAGGGAGTTCAAACGTCTTTTGTTATGATTACCTTCCTCTGCATAGAGAATTTTTGGGCAGTGTGCCGCTCCGCTGATTGGCTTTCTCCCTTGCAGAGGTGGTTGGGGCACCATTAATGCGGTGTTTTCCTTGGTATAAAACCTTTAGCTTCCTTGATCATTTGTACTTCATTCCACCTTCAATCTTTCCATTTTCCTCATTCTAAACATGGCCTGGATCAAGAAAAGTGTAGTTCGCCGCGGAGTCAAACATGTTTCCTTCATCTTCAGAGGGTTTTGGAGGCTCAAATATGCGCGGGCCGCTTATTTATCTGCTCGCCGGAGTCGCTGTTCACGACTTCGCCTTCGCCGGAGGGGTCGGAAGGCCTCTATTAGGATGGGCAAACGCCCTAGGAGGTCCTCTCCTCCTGCTGCGCCTAGGTTCAGGCGTTGCTCCCAGGGGGGGGGGGGGGCTGTTATGATAGGGGGTGTCATGAATGTTTTCCATGGCTGCACCCAGAACAATTCGGCCCCAACTCTGACACCGATTTCTCCCTGGAGTCGGGTCCTTCTTCGCCTGTAAAGAAGACAGGCTGTCGCACTTGCGACGAGTCCCGAGCTGTCCCTTTTGGAAGGGACTGGGAAGACAGCAGCCATGACTCTGACGACAGCGAAGGTCTCGGCTGCCTGAGCGACAGGGACGATGACGGGGCTTCAAATGACCCCTTTCAGGGTTCCCCAAGCTGGGACTGGGGTTCGGCTCTCGGGAGTCCAGGCAGTCCTGGAGATTATTCCCCAGATTTGGGGGACGACTAGGCCTGCGTTGCAGGGCCTTTAATTTCTGTCAGGCTGGAATTTTTCAAGCCTTATGTAATTTTCTTTCATGCCCGTCTTACGATGTATCTTTCCCTTGCGGGGCTTTTAATGAAATGAAGATTTTGCGTATCTGAATTTTTAATATGAGTTTATTATTATTATTATTTTTTTTTTTTTAGGGGGGACGTCATAGGGTGACCAGTCTGCTGACGCCCTTTGGTCTTCCCAAGGTTTTTCTTGGGAAGCCGCCTGGGGCAAACCTCCCCAGGGGTGACACGTGGACCGCAGCCCTTGGACGAATTCCAGAGGGCTGAGTGACTCTTGGCATGCCTTCCTCTATAAAAGTGATCCATTATCCATCACTCTCTTCTTTTCCAATCTTTCTTCTCTTTTGACATTCCCTCATTCTTTTTTCTTGTCAAAAACCTTGGAGTATTGACGAATCGTACCCTTCCTTGCACCCCCATTTCCCTGAGACCTCTTTCTTCGGGCTTGCGGCGTGCTGTCAGGCGATCTTAGGTCAGATTTTCATCCTCCACTCTTTTTCTCTCTTCGATTTCCTTTTTTCCGCATCTTTTTTAGAGTAATCATGTCTGGAACCCGTGAAAGGATTTTGCCCTTTACCGACCCATCAAAGAGGGGAGAAGGGATGGACTTTGCCTCCTCCTCTAGGAGGTCGATTTTGAGGAGGAACACTCGGCGGACAGTGGGGGCGGTAATTCTCCTGAACCCCCTTCGTTCGATGCTATCGACTCGGACGACGAGGCGTTGGAAATTAACCCTTCACGAACTTCCGGTCCCCTCGTTCGTCGGGAAAAGGGTAGGGTTTACTATTTAGACAGGGCTAAATACCGCATCCCTCTGAGTACTTTCCCTGACCCGAAAAATCGGGAGGTGATCCTTGCCAAGAACGCCGCCGTCGTGATTGAGCGGCTCTATAACTTCGGGGAGGGGTACACAGTTGTTGTCCCCGGCGAAAAGGATACCGTATGCAACCCCCCAGATGGGTGTATAGCGGTTTTCCATAAATGCTTAGAGTTTGGCCTTCACTTTCCCCTTCATCCTGTTTTAGAGGAGATCTTTAGGCGTATGAACGTCGCCGTCGCGCAGCTGACAGCCACAGCTGTCAGGGCGCTGATTTCATATGTATGGACCTGCCTTTTCCACCGCATGGAGCCTTCCATCGACGCCCTGCGGTTCATGGTGGGCTTGCAGATGGTTTCATCTGGGAGTACAGGCTCCCCTGGTTATTGGTCCCTCTTGAGGCAGAAGGGACATTGTTTGGTGTGGCCTGGTATGGACAGCTTGAGGGATTGGAAGAACAACTTCATTTACATACACAGCACCCATGGGTGGAGGATTCCTCGTCACTTCAGAAACCACGTCCATACCAGGATGGAGACCCCTGAGGAGTACCACCCTGGCGTGGGTGGGAAGGCCTTGGAGGTTAAGTTAAGTGAGAAGGAGAAGGAGTTGACGGCCTACTTTGCAGGCCATACTAACAAGTATGGGGTGTATGGCCCCACCTTATGGCTCCCTCATGCGGAGCTTTTAGCGACTGACAATTATTTGACTCGGCTGGGCATGAATTCGGGTCTGGATAAAGGTAGTTCAGGAGTGCTGGTGATTCCTTCTTACTCTTTTGTGTATTTCGGAAATGCCTTGACGGCCTGTTTGTTTGTTTTGCAGCTCTTGCCACTTTTATCTGGAAAAAGGGGGAGGTGAGGCGTCTGGGCCTGGACGAGAACCTCACTGTCATCCAAAGTCGCCCTTCTCTTCCCCCTGGTTTTAAGAGAGGCGAGAAGAATCTGATGAAGCATTTGAAGGGCCTGTCATTCAGTAGGCCAAGGCTTCCCCCTCCTCCTCGAGTTACGCCTGCCAAGACGGCGGTTTCCGAGGCTACTCCTTCGCCAGCTGCGAGGGCGATCGCTTTCGAGGCTACTCCTTCGCCTGTTGGCAGGCAAGAGGGCCTTTCAGCAGGGATTCAGATTCCCCCGCAGTCGCGGGCCGCAGGTTCCGAGGAGACCGGGGAGAGTACCCCCCGGGCACTGACCAGAAAGAGGAGTCGGGAGGCCCCTAACGCTGACCAGGTGGTGGATTTGGAGACTGCCACGCCTGAACCCAAACGTCTTGCTCCGGAGATTCCCGCCACCCTTTTCTCTGAGGAGAACGTTGAGTTCCACTACAATGCGGGTGACAGCCAGGATGTTTCTGCCCTACTCTCCGACTCAGGGGCGGTTTTAACTGACCATCTTCTCAAGACCGTCAAATCTGCTGCCAGTCAAGTGACCCAGTATATTAAGCGCACCTCCCGAATTATGCAGGCTTCCGCGGAGCTGGCTGCCCTTGGTCGCCTGAGTGATGAGGAACTAGCCAACCCCGACCGCCTTTCTGCAGTTGAGAGAGATGTTGCCCTCATTGCTAGCCTGAAGGATCAGCTGGCGAAAAAGGAGGTTGAGCTAGAAGAGGCCAGGGGTCGGGCTATCCACTGGAAGTTTGAGAGCGAGAAAGCTACGCGGGAAGTGTCTCGCCTGGGGGAGGAGTCCAAGAAAGCACAGCAGGCCTTCGCCGAACTGGAGCAGGCCAGAAAGGCTTTGGCTGAACTGGACCATGCTAAGAAGAGCGTTATTGATCTCGGGGAGCGCCTTTCCAAGGCAAACTCTGATCTGCAGACGGCCCTCGGCGATCTGGCGGCGAAGACCGAGGATCTGGCGGCGAAGACCGAGGGTTGGGAGAAAGAGAGGGGTGAGATTCTTCAGGAGGTGGAAATGGCGGTGTCGGCGGGCTTTGTTAATGGTGCCAACTCCTGCCTGAAGGTTGTTATGGAAGCTGTCAGGGAGATGTTCCCGGGTTTTGACGAAGATGCCTTCCGGGCCCTCTACACTGCTAAGGATGAAGCTCAAATGCGTAGGCTGTCCGAGGGTGACGCTTCCGGTCCGGACGCTCCCCCTGCTTAACATGGAGGGCAGTCTTCCTCAGAGGGCTCTTGCTCGTCCCCTGCTGCGCCTGTGCCAACGCCTTAATTTCCTTACTTCTTTGCGCGCCGAGCCCTTTGGTGGCCGGCTGCCGTACTCTTGGTTGTAACTATTTGCCTTGAAAACTTGAAAACTTGTCTTGTATTTTTTTGACGCTACTTTTCCCTTTATATGTGAATTCTGTTTGCTTTCGTATATTTTGATTCATGAGTTTGATTCGCAGCCCGCCTGCCTGTAGGTAGGCGGGTTCTTGTTTGCTTGGCCTGCCCCTGGCATTTGTTTGAGGTCTTGGGAGCCTGCCCCCTGCCTGCCCAGAGGTAAGCAGGGTAGCTTTTGCGTTTTTTATACAAGGTTGGGGAGCCTGCCCCCAGTCCTTGTTAGTGCGGCCTGCTCCTGGCTTTTCATTCAAAGTCCAGAGGGCCTGCCCCCTGCCTGCCCAGAGGTAAGCAGGGTAGCTTTGGCGTTTTTTATACAAGGTTGGGGGGCCTGCCCCCAGTCCTTGTTGGTACGGCCTGCTCCTGGCTTTTCGTTCAAAGTCCAGGGGGCCTGCCCCCTGCCTGCCCAGAGGTAAGCAGGGTAGTTTTTGCGTTTTTTATACAAGGTTGGGGGGCCTGCCCCCAGTCCTTGTTAGCCTGCCCCCTGCCTGCCCAGAGGTAAGCAGGGTAGCTTTTGCGTTTTTTATACAAGGTTGGGGGGCCTGCCCCCAGTCCTTGTTGGTACGGCCTGCTCCTGGCTTTTCGTTCAAAGTCCAGGGGGCCTGCCCCCTGCCTGCCCAGAGGTAAGCAGGGTAGCTTTGGCGTTTTTTATACAAGGTTGGGGGGCCTGCCCCCAGTCCTTGTTAGTGCGGCCTGCTCCTGGCTTTTCATTCAAAGTCCAGGGGGCCTGCCCCCTGCCTGCCCAGAGGTAAGCAGGGTAGCTATGGCGTTTTTTATACAAGGTTGGGGGGCCTGCCCCCAGTCCTTGTTGGTACGGCCTGCTCCTGGCTTTTCGTTCAAAGTCCAGGGGGCCTGCCCCCTGCCTGCCCAGAGGTAAGCAGGGTAGTTTTTGCGTTTTTTATACAAGGTTGGGGGGCCTGCCCCCAGTCCTTGTTAGCCTGCCCCCTGCCTGCCCAGAGGTAAGCAGGGTAGCTTTTGCGTTTTTTATACAAGGTTGGGGGGCCTGCCCCCAGTCCTTGTTGGTACGGCCTGCTCCTGGCTTTTCGTTCAAAGTCCAGGGGGCCTGCCCCCTGCCTGCCCAGAGGTAAGCAGGGTAGTTTTTGCGTTTTTTATACAAGGTTGGGGGGCCTGCCCCCAGTCCTTGTTAGCCTGCCCCCTGCCTGCCCAGAGGTAAGCAGGGTAGCTTTTGCGTTTTTTATACAAGGTTGGGGGGCCTGCCCCCAGTCCTTGTTGGTACGGCCTGCTCCTGGCTTTTCGTTCGAAGTCCAGGGGGCCTGCCCCCTGCCTGCCCAGAGGTAAGCAGGGTAGCTTTTGCGTTTTTTATACAAGGTTGGGGGGCCTGCCCCCAGTCCTTGTTAGCCTGCCCCCTGTCTGCCCAGAGGTAAGCAGGGTGGCTTTTTGGTTTGCGTTGGGGGGTTCACTTTTCCCAATTTTGGCAACAAGGGGGCCTCCCCCTATTGCCCCCTGCTCGTTTGTGTGTGAAAGACGCGAGTGTGAACAGGCAACGAGTATAAATCTGTATTTTCTCATTTCTCTTAAAATTTTCTTTTTGACATAGGGGTGGTCGGAGCCGTCGACATTTCTGATCGTCCTCCGCCTTTTTAGTAAAAAACTGCCTATATTCCAGTTTAGACGTAGTATTTCTTTAGTGTGTCTGCATTCCAGTGAGCGCTCAGCTCCTGTCCCTCCAGATTGGCTATCCTGTACGTGCCTGGACCCAAAACCTGAGTTATTTGGTATGGGCCCTCCTAATTGGCACTTAGCTTCCCATGCTCTCTTGACTTTCCAATCGCCTGTGTTTTTCTCAGAACCAACTCGCCCACCTGGAAGCTCCTCTGACGGACTTTGCTATTGAAAGCTTTCCTCATTCGCTGCTGGTAGGCAGCGATATTGGTACTGGCTTCCTCTCTTAGCTCACTTACCAGGTCCAGGGCCTCAACCATTGCGGCTTCATTCTCAGCCTGGTTGTACTGCAGGGAACGTAGAGAGGGAATCCTTGTCTCAATTGGCAATAGAGCCTCTGCTCCATATACGAGGCCAAATGGGGTCTGGCCTGTAGACTCCTTTCTGGTAGTTCGGATGGACCAGAGTATACTGGTTCATCAGCCCACCTACCTTTGCAGTCATCCACCATTTTCTTCAGGCCATTCAGAATTTGTTTGTTGGCTGCTTCCGCCTGTCCATTGGTTTGAGGATGACAGACAGCTGAGTAGGCGACTGAGATGTTGTGGCTTTCTAGCCAGATCCTTAGTGGGTCATTATCGAACTGCCTGCCGTGGTCAAATACCAGCATCTTTGGTACACCGAACCGGGTGATGACATTTCGCCAGATCACCTTTCGGACCGCCGGCTCAGTGATGTTGGGCACTGCTTCAGCCTCCACCCATTTGGTGAAGTAGTCTATGGCGACAATTAAGAATTTTCTGCCCCCTGTGGCCACTGTGAAGGGCCCTAGGATGTCCATCCCCCATTGAGCAAAGGGGATGGGAGATAGGATTGGCCTGAGCTCCTGGGCCGGGGCATGGATCGACGGGGCAAAGAGTTGAAATTTTCTGCATTTCTGGGTCAGGCTCTTGGCATCTGCCAGCATGGTAGGCCAGTAGTAGCCTGCCCTGAGGGCCTTGTGGGCCAGCGATCTTCCGCCAATGTGATGTCTACAAATCCCTGAGTGGATATCATCCAATACCTCAGCGGCCTGATCCGCCCGTAGGCATTTAAGCAGGGGATAAGTAAAAGATTTTTTGTAGAGTTCTCCATTAATGAATATGAACCAGGCTGCTTTAGCCTGTACCTTCCTCTTTTGTAATGAGTCTGATGGTAAGATACCGTGCCTCTTGTACTGGACGAAAGGGGTCATCCAGCTTTCTAGCTCTTCTTCCACGGCATTAATCGTTTGACCGGGATTAGTAGACCTTTCGTGTAAAACGTCAACCCATACTGACCTCCGGATGCCCTGCAGACTGAAGCTTGCCAGTTTTGACAGGGCATCTGCTCTGTTGTTCTGGGATCGGGGAATTTGTTTGATCTCATATGATTTCAGGCTGGACAGCTCTCCCTTTACCATCTCCAGGTATGCGGCCATTGCTTGGTCTCTTGCTTCGTATTCTCCATTAATCTGGTTGGCGATGAGTTGGGAATCTGTCGCCAAGACAATTCGTTCTGCCCCTGCGGTTTTAGCTAACCTGACGCCTGCGAGTACTGCTTCGTACTCTGCTTCATTGTTTGATGCTGGGAAAACGAATCTGAGAGCATGCTCAAAGTCGGTCCCTTCTGGGCTGGTTAATACGACGCCTGCGCCTGCGCCGTTGGCCGTCGAGGATCCGTCAGTGTATACGACCCATTCCTGGGCAGGGGCTTCCTCTTCCCCTGAATGGGAGCACTCAGCAAAAAAGTCTGCCAAAGCTTGGGCTTTGATGGCTGTTCTCGGCTGGTAAGATATACCTAGCCCACTCAGCTCAATTGCCCATTTCAACAATCTCCCCGATTTTTCGAATTTTTCCAACACCTTTTCCAGGGGTTGGTCGGTGAGGACTATGACCGGATGCGCGTCAAAATAAGGTCTGAGCTTCCTGGCTGCAATTATGACCGCGTAGGCGGCTTTTTCAACCATCGGATAATTCTTCTCAGCTGCCCCCAGCGCATGACTCACAAAGTATATAGGTTGCTGGGTGCCTGCCTCTTCTCGTAGGATGACTGCGCTGACAGTTACATTGGTTACTGCAATGTAGAGGAAAAGTTTTTCTCCTGCTACTGGTCTTGCCAGGGTAGGGAGCCTCTTAAGATGGTCCTTTAGTTGTTCGAAGGCCTCTTTCTGCTCGTTTTCCCATTTGAACTGTTTGTTTCCTTTCAGTATTTTGAAAAAAGGAGTGGCTCTGTCTGCTGATCGGGCAATGAATCGGGCCAAGGCGGCCATTCGACCCGTCAGGCGCTGGATGTCCCTGATGGTCTTGGGCTCAGGGAGGTCTAGCACTGCCTGAATTTTTTCAGGGTTGGCATCTATACCCCGAGAACTGACCAAGAATCCTAGGAATTTTCCGGAGCGGACTCCAAACGTGCACTTTTTCGGATTTAGTTTCATTTTGTAAGCGCGCAGAGAACTGAAGGTTTCCTGCAAGTCTGTTAGGTGTTCCTTGTCTTCCCTGCTTTTTACGATGGCATCGTCAACATAAGCCTCGATGTTTCTACCTTTTTGTTTCTCAAACACTTTATCAATCAACCGCTGGTACGTAGCCCCTGCATTCTTGAGCCCGAAGGGCATCATCTTATACATGTAAGTGCCCGAACTAGTGATGAACGCACACTTCACCCTGTCCGGCTGCCACAAGTACACTTGGTGGTAGCCTGAAAAGGCGTCTAAGAAGCTTAGCATGGTGTAGCCACTGGTGGCGTCTACCAATTGATCGATTCGAGGGAGCGGATAGCAGTCTTTCGGGCAGGCTTTGTTCAGGTTCGTAAAGTCGACGCACATTCTCCATGCTCCAGACGACTTTTTGACCATGACAACATTTGCCAGCCATTCTGGGTAGTCGCAGACTTCGATGAAGTCTGCTTTCAAGAGTTTGTCAATTTCTTCCTTGATTGCTGCGTCTTTTTCTGCAGACATGTTCCGTTTCTTCTATTTTACAGGGCGAGCATCCATGCTTACGTTCAGCTTGTGAACGATGCATGAGGGATCAACGCCGGGCATCTCGTCTGCAGAATAGGCAAATACGTCTTTGTTATCTCTCAGAAGTTTGACCAGTTCGGCCTGGTAGGATTCCTCCAAGCCTGTTCCTACCAGGACCTGTCTTCCTGGCTCTAAGTCCACCAGCATGCTTTCGCCCCCTGGTTCCAGGCGGTCGGGCGTCGGGTGCTCAACTGGGACTTCGCCTTCCCTGCAGGGGGAGCTGTCAGCTTTTCTTTTTCCTTTTCTGTCCCTCTCGTGCTCTTGTAGGGCCACGGAGTAGCATTGTCTGGCTGACTCCTGGTCCCCACGTATCTTTCCTTCCAGCCCGAAGTCTGTGACATACGCAATGGTGAGAGCTCTGATGGAGATTGCGGCCTCGATTTCATCCAGCGTGGCCCTGCCAATCAGGGCATTATAGGCAGACCTTGCGTCCACAACAACAAAGGTTGCCCTGACATTCCTGGCTGTGGAACCTTCCCCGAAGGTTACAGGCAAGTCGATGACGCCCATGGGCAGCACGCCTGCCCCACTGAATCCATACAGCGATCCGGGAGCAGGCCGTAGATGCCTTTTTTCCAGGCCCATCTTTTCGAAAGCATCCTTGTACAAAAGATTTGTATATGCGCCTGTGTCTACCATACATCTTCGCACAATATGGTTGCTGATCTCTAGGGACAGCACCAGAGGATCGCTGTGCGGATATATCACCCGTCCCGCATCATCAGGGGTGATACTTAATGTCACTCCCCTTGGGCTCCCTTCTTTCTCAGCGTAGCAGATCTGGTTCCTCAGCTCGCGCATTTGCCTTTTTTGACTTCTTCGACTGAGCTAGCCCTCATTGCCCCCTGAAATCACATGGATTACCATCCGGTTCTGCACTGACCCCTCGGGTTTCTCAGACACTTCCTTCTGAGACTTGTTCTTAGCTGCGTAGTTGGCCAACCATCCGTTCCTGATTAATTTCTCAATTTCGTCCTTCAGGTGACGGCACTCTTCGGTGGTATGGCCTATACAGTCGTGGAAAGTGCAGAATTTCTTTGGGTCGCCTTTTGGGCTGCGAGGTTTGCTTGGACGGTTCCATTTGGCAGTTTCTTTTTCCAGTTCGAAGATTTCCGCCCTGGATTTGTTCAGAGCGGTGTAACTATCGAATCTGGGTTGGTAGACTGGGCGTTCTTTCTTGGGAGTGTCTCCCTCCTCTTTTTGCTTACCTGGTTCACCTCTGCCCCTTCCACCCTGCGGTCCCCCTTGAGGCTTTGTTTGGCCTGCAGGGGTGTCCGTCAGGCCGTGGAACTCCTCCTGCAGAATGAACCCCTCAGCAATCTTTCTGGCCATGGCCAATGTTTCTGGCTGGGCCCAGATCATCTGGTTTTTCATTTCCCCTGGAAGTAGGGAGATTGTCAGGGCGTAGGCGGCGGTGGAATCGTCGATCTCCCTAACCTGCTGGTAGGATAGGTCGAATCTTCTCATGTATTCTCTCACACTCTCACCCTTCTTCTGTTTCAGGGTCATGAGATCGAAACGGGTAAGGCGTCTTCTGTTATTTCCGGCATACTGTTCAAGGAAAATTTCAGCCAACTCTATGAAGAATCTGATTGACCCCTGGCGGAGATCTCTGAACCACCCCTGCGCAAGTCCCACCAGGGTGGTAGGGAAAACTTTGCACCAGATGGCATCATCTACATCATACATGCCCATGTGGCTCTCAAAGGCTGCCAGGTGGTCTTCAGGGTCCGTCGTCCCGTCAAATTTGATGGTGGGCATTTTTATTTTTGGAATGGGGTACTCTTGTACCTCAGGGTGCAACGGGGTTTTCGTAGGCCTGCCTACCAGTCGTGACCTGCTTTCCCCAGACTGGTTACCATGAGATTCCCATTGTTTATGGGTCGGTTTCCTCGTACTGGGGGAGCGGTGCCTCGGTGGCGGTCTGCTAGCTGCTTCATCCTCTGTTCCCGAGGAGGCCTGCCTGGGCCTCTTTCTCTGGGAGTGGCAGAGGTTTTCACCCTGATGGTACCTGGACTCGAGCGGTTGTCCTCGGTTGAGTCTGGATTGCAGGCTTTGGGATAAGCCGGGGGCTGACTGTTCCTTGGCCGCAGGTGTTAGTCTGGAGAAAACTCCGCCTGGCCTCTCTCCTAAGCGTTTTGACACAGGCTCCCTGGGCCTCATGCGCTCCTGTAATCCTTGAGATAAGCCTCCCTGCCCTCCAGACGCCGATTCTGTCGTGTGAATAGAGAACGCCTGCTGGACAGGTGGCTCTGGTTTGTCAGTGGTAATGCGCCTCTGCACATGCGTATACACTTGGGCTGTTCTTTTCGCTTTTCTCTGAGCATTTCTGGCGGCGGTCCGCCTCGTGCCCCCGGCCTCGTCCCTGCTGACTGGGGACGGTTGCCTAGGAGCCGATGCGACCCTGCCCACCAAGTCCTCAGGTGTGAATTCCTGATCCAGCATCGCAGAGAAGAACGCGGCTGCCTGTGCCATCTGAGCTGGGGTCAGATTGAGAGCACGTCCAGGGCGTGCCCCCAGCTCGGGTGTCACAGCAGTGTTAGATCCACCGAGGGGATTGGTTCCCTCTACCCCAAGGATTGTGGCAGGAGGGACCCTCTCCAACAGCGGCATTCCGTACAGGGGGGTCACCGGAGGGACCGTCGGACCTGCTCCTGCACTGTCATCGACGATTTCTGGCATGATTGTGTTTAATTTTGTGGTTATGAGTGGTTGATTTTAGTGGGTAACTCGTGAGCACAACCGTAAGTTCCCCACAGACGGCGCCAAATTGTTCCGGTTACGGAAACAATTCACCCGGCCTAGAATCCGGGTAGTATAATTGAATTAATGATGGGTAATTAGTCGCTTGATTCCCTTGATCTCCCCTTCCTCTTACTCCTTGAATCGGACTTTCCCGGCGGAAAACGGCCTGCTCCCTGCACAATGAACGCACAGGGCCTCGGAGGTTGTCCGAGGAAACCCTCTCCGATGCCTAAGTCAGTCCGTGGAATGCCTTTACGAACCTAGCTCGTGAGGAACTAGGCGGCGTTTTAAGAGTAAGAGTCTAGAGAGAGAAAATCCAACCCCTCTCATGTGGGAAATGGGGAGGTATTTATACCTTCCCACAAGAGAGAGAAGAGAAAGAGGAATGGTTGGATGGGAAAGTGACAAGTGGCGGCTTCTCATCCATCCATTCCCAATTACCTTAGGCAAAATGACGGATGGGTCCTCGGTTCCCCTTCGGCTCCGTTCAGGCGGAAACGCCCTGGAAGCAGGCGGCAGGCCTGGTTTACTCTGTTTGGCGGACGGCCCAAGGGATTGGGGCCACACTTGGAGGTTCCAGTGACTGATGGGAAAAGCTGCTGGACAGACCTTTCCCCCTTTTGGGACTTGGTCGCCTCGGGGCCTGATTGGCAGGTGGCCAATGACAGGCAACCGACCCCCATCATACGTGATATGGACTGTATTAAAGACTGAATGAACGAGGAGCAACAGGCATTGATGCGAATGTTCAAATGAAGAAGGGAAAATGAATGGTATGTGACAAGTTTATATAATTGTTGTTAATTGCTGCTGATAACATTTGTTAGTTGATGCTGCTGTTGTTAATTGTTGTTGTTCGACTGACTTAAAGACTGAAGTTAGTAGATAAAAAAGGAAGGCTGAAGACAGCAGACGGAAGACTGTCGCAGCTGTGCTGAATTGAAGACTGAATCTCTATTGTAGGGCTGTAATTCGAGTTATGGTGGGTTGCACCTGTCTGTTTAGGTTGCAGATTGCAATTGGTGTGAGGGTGCATATGAAGACGGAAAAATGACGGATCAAAGCACAAATAGGTTGTTTGTTATACCTAATGCAATATCATAATATGCACCTCTTTATAACGTAATTTTGAGATGCATGTTTCTAACTTGATTTAGGCTGTTTGTTTATAAAGTAATATGGTCATAATAGGTTGTTTGTTTCTAATTTGGAAATCTTAGTGGTCAATCTTTTATATACAAGTGACTATATCAAATGAATGCAACTGTCAAATTTTAAAAAAACCATGTTATAGTCACCAAAAAGCTATGATATAAGGAGTATGTTTTATACATATTTGTAAGTATTTAACTAATTTTATTCTTATGCTTATAGATTTAAATAAGAGGAATGTCAGATAAGAGACATGGTATCAATGAGTACAAAAGACTTCGAAATGAGAGGATCGCAAAAAATAAGACAAGACTTCAGGAGTCTGGAGTACTTAACTTCGCTAGAAAAGTGACAAGTATGGTGAACACTAACAAAAACTACAAGAGAAAAGCAAAAGACAAATGTAAGGGTGCTGAAAAAGACATTAATTACACTCCAAATTATAATAGCGACGGTGACGATGAGGAACTTGATGCTTTAAATTTCGAGATTATTTCTAAAAAGGTTATGTTATATTTTCTATCTTTTTATTATCTTATCATAATAATTTTTTTGGAAAAATGTTTGAATATATATATATATATATATATATATATATATATATATATATAAAGTTCACATTGTTAATGAAACACAACTCTAACTAAATGCATAGTTTTTTGGTGACGATACAGGTCATCTACTCCGATGGTCGATGAAAAGCGTGATGTAGTCCACTTAAATCAATGAAAAATAGCTCTAACTAAGCCACACAAAGCCAACGACGGTCTCATTTTGAGAGATTGCTCGATGGAGATGTGGAGAGAGTAAGTATGGATGACATTCTCTTGCGTAAGAAACAACCACATGGAGGTGACTGAGAGATAAGCGTTGTTACGAGATCATACTCTACAAGGTCACAAGGTTCGTATATGATACTGTTTTGAAATTTTAAATATTTCTCAACTAGTTTAACATTATATTAATCCACTTTTATTAAATTTTCTTGTCGAAGTACTTGAAGATGATCACAATGTCATTGATTACTTAAAAGAGTGTGGATTAGTGGATGACAACGATGACATGGCCGGAACTGATGACGAGAATCCAGATGGATATGGTGACCAAGAAACTTTTGATAAGGAGGATGAACAAGTGAACTTACATAGCCGAGATCTCGAACTACAAGGTATTAGTGTGATTCCTTCATAGTTGCTTCTTTGTCTAATTACAAGATTCTAGTACACAACTACATAATTATTTTTTTCCCGCAAACCAAGTGTATAGTCTCGCCCGAAGGTAAGGAGTGAGTGATGAAGACTATAGGATCTTGAGAGTTCACAAAAGCCACTTCAAAAAAAAACAGTACAACTCATATACAGATGACAAGACTAGTTAGAAAAACAGGTCGAAGACGGTTCCGGAAGAAGATTTTACCAAATTGCTTGTCAAGTGGAAAATGAAAACTGACTAGGTTTTGTTTACGATTTTAAACTTACTCTTTGTTTAAGCGAAAAGTATTAAACCTACATTATGCACACCGTTGGTGCAAAGAGCTTCGCAGTAGTTCACGAGAAAATGGTAATTGGTCGCACAAAAACAAATCGTTTGTAGTTTAAATTCATGTTTAATTACTCTCTCCGTCCACTATTTATCGCCCCACTCCATGAATATATGTGAGGAGTATTTTAATGGAGTGGGGCGATAAATAATGGACGGAGGGAGTATGATTCATCAAACAAGTTACTGCCATCTTATTATTATGTATTTGGTATGACAAACAAATGAGCATCCAAATAAGTAAGTGTCTTCTTTAGTTCAAATATTTTGAGCAAACTCGTAAAAGGACCGAGGAGAGGCAATATAATGATTCATATATTGATACCAAAAAAAAATTGTAAGTTATTTGAGATTTCTAAAAATATTTACTTGAATATTTTTTCATAACAGTTATAATGTCTTTTTTTAGTCTTTATTGTAGAAGGATATGAGGAACTATGTCTCATCAAATGATGGAAGTGGCCCTACAAATGCTTATGTAGGAGTTATGGTAAGTAGTATGATCGGTCTTGTAGGTTATAGGGTAGAGGTGTCACTAATAAAAAGATGAAAGCAATAAATGGAGACACGACGTCTTTTGTGGTGCCTGGACAGATTATGGAGTCACTCAAAGCTAGTTTAATTGAGGACTTAAAGAAAAGATATGGATTCTGAAATTGTTGTTAGACTAAATGAGGCGCAAAGACAGATGGAGGAAGAACATTTAAAAAAGAACGCAGAATTAGAAAACAGTCAAAGAGAGCTTGATGTCGAAAGAGATAACTTGACTAACAATATTTTGCGTAAAATTCTTGGAAGAAATTGCAAAGAAATACTTATGTTAGAGATATGTATTTTTTATCCCTATTTTTTATGTTTAATTTTTTTTTGACATCATGACTATTGTTATTTACTCTTTTTTCTTGTCACAGACCATCTTTTGGGCTACATATGAATTCAATGGTAGCAGCACAAATTTGGATCTACTGGAGACTTATACATGATTTACGTTTATTTGTTTTTGTATTCAAACAATCTTTTAATTTCTGTTAGTTCTTTTTCATGTTAACATATTTTTCAAAAATATGTAGTACGAAACGTGAATATTGATTTTTTGATTAAAAATGGGCATCTCTTTTGTGGATCAATTAATTAGATTTTTTGGATCAGGCGTTTTGTATGTGTGAATACTATTTGTTACAATTAATAGCGTGCGGAAAAAAATTAAAACAAATGTATATCCTACATTTGCATTCAGGAATGTTGGATTACAATTAGAATAATATTGTCTTTGACAATATTGGATATGTTGCATTAGGACCAAAATAATGTTGCATTTATGTTTCATTTAGACAAAAATATGTTGCATAACATTGAAATAAGTGTTGCAAAATTGTGAATGGAAGGGGAAAAGTGTTGCATATTTATATTTAAGGTGTTGCAATTGTTAGTCAAGACATGTGTTGCATTAGGGTATCATTGCAACATTTTTAAAAAATGTTGCATTTGAATAGAAAATGTTGCACAAAGTGTTACATTAGGCTATTGCAACAGAGTTTTAAGCAACACAGTTAAAAATGTTGCATAAACCATAAAGCAACATTTTAAAGGTCATATGCAACATTTTCCCTCCGTTGCAATAGGCCTTTATTGTAGTAGTGTTTTTACACATAGCGATGTGCTACGTTGTAATTAACTCTATATTTTATTTAATACATGTGTATTTGGTTAGAGTAACATCTCAGATCTATTGGAGTAACACCTTTGGTCAGTTACAGTAACAGACAAAATGCATGAAAGTAACTGAGGACAACATCGTTGTTTAAACAAATGATTACCAAAGTAACTGAGGATAATTTGTATTAGAACCATTCATTACCAAATTAACAACTTTCGTTCTTTAAAGAACCATATGTAATGCGTCTGAGTAATTGATGATAATAGCATTGTTTAACCATGAGACATAAGAATAACACCATTAATCACTTAGAGTAACATCATTTGTTCAATAAAGTAACAGTTGTAATGCGTCAATGTACACACTGATTATGAGACCACATTTGTACCTTGGGTAAACTTCATTCATTCCCATAGTAACACCAGTCGTTACATAGAGTAACAAGTACAGAAAGTCATTGTAACAGAGTTTATCAGCTTTGTTCCATTGGTGATAGTCAAAATACTAATGTACATAACAAGTATCTAAAGAATACAAACCATTAATTCGTAGTTAGAAAAAAGATGACATGATTCATTGGACACATTATATTTTTCGGCCCTTTGTTGGCTTGCTCTTGGGACCGTCGATGATCTTTTGTCTCGCGTCCACATACTTATCTGCGTTCTCCAACAAACACGAACACACCTTGTTCCTGATAAGCGTTAAAGTAACACAAAGAAAGTGTTAGAGTAACATAAGGGGCGAATTAGAGTAACACGTCAACACAATTGAGTGTACCAGATTACTAGGTATCAAAAGTAGCACAAAGATGGGAGTTAAAGTAACACGTCTTCTACATTACAGTAACACATGGTCGTCTTTAAAATAACACCATACATGTAACACTATAACTAAACGACCTCTTACAGTAACACATTAATTTTATTACAGTAACTGAGTATGCGCATTAGAATACCATTCGAAATATGTTCGTCTGAATATGCTATTGAATTCAATTAGACGAAAAAGATGAAAACCCAGATACCGCAACAATCCTTACTGAATCCAATTAATTATAGGGCACAAACATAGGAAAGTAAATCAATCAATAATTAGCGAGAAAATTAATGAAATCAGATACGAATATAAACTAAACCCTAGTTCTTCAGTACAACAATCGAATATTAGCGAGTTACCTTATATTATGTTGTCTGAAGATTATCTTTGCTGAAGTTAGGGAACTGCTTCAATGTAGCCTTGCTTGAGATTGAAGATGAGAGAATGCGCGGATGTGTTTTGAAGAAAATCAGAAAGTCAAGCGAATGTGTTTGGGATGAGGAAGATGAAGGGTTTTAGTTAGGCGGGTGAGTTTGAATATAATGAAAAAATTGAGTGTGAGGTAATGTGTTTTAGTGGTTGGAGAGAATTAAGGGAGGAGAGAGGATTTTCTTATTTTTTCCAAAATATGGTAGTTACTACCTTAATTACCACACTTAATCACAACCATTCGTCTTCTTTAGATCAATGGCTCAAAAGAGGACTCGTGGACTCAAAATAAAAAAAAACGGACTCACTTGATCCTTCTTCTCTCTCTCTCTCTCTATATATATATATATATATAGTGAGGATCCGGTGAGTCTCCCTCTTTAGATGAGTCCGTCCTTTCAATCTGGACCACACGATCAAACAAGATTGAATGGTTGAGATTGAACCACGTCATTAAGGAAGAGTAACAGGGCTGCCTTTGCATACACAAACATCATAACTCTTTAATTCCATATTACTGTGATATTATTACTGTGACATTATTACTGTAATTTCTTATTACTGTGACAGTGTCACAGTAAGATATTTGTGTTACTGTAATAGTGCTCTGTTACTGTAACAGTGCTACTGTTAATCTCATGTTGATGTTACTTTGTAGTGTCAATTGATAAATGAATTTGACATTATTACGGTGACATTATACTGTGATTCCTTATTACTGTGACAATGTCACAGTAAGATATTTATAATTCTTTAATTTCATATTACTGTGACATTATTACTGTGACATTATTATTGTAATTTCTTATAACTGTGACACTGTCACAGTAAGATTTTTGTGTTACTGTAATAGTGTTCTGTTACTGTAACAGTATTACTCTGACATTATTATTGTAATTTCTTATTACTGTGACAGTGTCACAGTAAGATATTTGTGTTACTGTAATAGTTTTTTTTTTTAAAAAAAAAATAAAAAATTAGTGTTCTGTTACTGTAACAGTAGGCTTATATACGATGAAGATGACGCTGAGATTGAATCTCAGCCATTCATGTGATTTGATCATGTGGCTGTGATTTGCGGGACAGACTCATTTAAAGAAGACCAACTCACCGGATGCAATATATATATACACAAAGGTGGGATTAGGTGAGTCCACTTATATATGTTGAGTCCGTGAGTCCCCATCTTAGCCCTTGATTCAATGTTAGATTAATGGACAAGATTTGATCTCATAATTAAGGAAATAACTAACAAATCTGGTAAATATATCATTTCTCTCTCTTCTCCTTAATTATCTCAATGCAAATCTTTGTTCTCCCTTATCAATCTTTTTAAATGTCTCTTTCTCTCACACAACAAGTTTTTTCAAAATCAAGTTTTTTCCATCTTCACCAAAAAATCATCATTTTCCTACTGCCATTGTACGTATGTTACTATGTTACTGCCATAATCCATAAACTATGTTACTTTAACTCATATAATGTGTTACTTTAATTCATGAACTTTGTTACTTTAATTCATAAAATCTGTTACTTTTTTTTTGGTAAAAGGTAAGTAGATAAAAAAAAAAGGAACAAACAAAAACAGTGACTACATCAAGTTATGCAGCCACCTAGCATCCTTAGCAGTTACAGGGTATTTAATTTTACACAAAATCCTACTCTTTACATCCAACAAGATCAATTTAACTATCTCCTTTGGATGCCTCAGCACTTTCTCGAATCTGCAATTATTCCTCTGCCTCCAAATATGATAAATAGTCGCATTGATCAGAGCTCGAAGGACATTACACTGAAGTTTCGAGCCTCTCAATTTCATAGCCCACTCCAATCCCGTGTTACTTGGGATTCGTTTCTTCGTCCACTTACTCAATAATCCGATTACCCGAGAACTTCAACTGCATCCGAAAAAAATATGCTCCAAGCTCTCAGCATCCAGCTCGCATAAACAGCACCGGTCCGTATCAGCGACACCGATCCTAAAAAGCTTCGCCCTCGTGTTAAGGGCCCCACGAAACACTAACCATGAAATGAAGCTATGCCTCGGGACACTCCACACACTCCAAACCAGTCTCGCCCACGGGACCACCGGAAAATGAGGTCTCAACTCATGATAGGCGCTCGCAACCGAATAATTAGGATCCAGTCCAAACCACTTACCATCCACGAACTTGTTCTTTATTTTCTCTTTCACCTGACATATCTTCCTCCAAGCCCAAGTAACATCAGAATGCGGTAGATAATCATACCATCCCACACCCTTCAGATAAATGCTATTAACCCACCGAACTCACAAACGATCCGGTTGGTCAAAAACCCACGAAGCTAACTTGGCCACAGCAGCTTCATTCCAGATATACAGGTCCCTAATATATCTGTTACTTTGTTTAATATATTCTCTTGCAAAAACTATTACTATAACTCATACAATGTGTTACTCTAATTCATGAACTGCGTTACTTTAACTCATAAAATCTATTATGTTGCATAATAACCTTTTGCAAAAACAAGACTTTCAATCAACCAAAAGAATAATGTATGTTTTTATTAAGGATACTCCAAAACAAAAATTATAAAACTCCATTATAATTCCAACGTTTCACACCTTTAACTATAAGAATTGGATATTTGAAATCAAATTATAATCATAAACTGTGTTACTGTAACTCATTAAAACTGTGTTACTGTAACTCATTAAGTATGTGACTCTAACACATAATGTGTGTTATTCTAACTCTTCTAACTCATTTTACTCCAATCAAGGATGTTACTCTAACGAATAATGTATGTTACTCTAACAATATATTGTTCTACTCAGAATTGTGCTTCTTCTTCATCATCTTCTTCTTCTCCTGATTCTTTTTCATTGTCAGACGATGATTTACATGACATTTCCTTCTTCTTCTTCTTCTTCTTCTTCTTCTTCTTCTCATCTACATCTTTGAAGATCTGCCCTATGTATGGAAGAAATTCTCACCCACATCCCTACATCATTCATGTGCTTTTGCGTCTACTGAAAAAATAATAACAGTGCCAATAAACGTGGCAAAAAAAAAACAATCAAAATTTGAAATATCGATTAAAGTAACAGATAACAAGAGTTAAAGTAACAGATTAAGTGCATTGAAGTAACATTGAATTAAATTAACAGAGTATGCTTATACACCAGGTATAAAGTAACAGAGGTCAGACATTAAAGTAACAGATAGTACGAATTAAAGTAACAGATAATGTTCATTAAAATAACACTAGATATAAGTTAGTGCAAAAAATTCATATAATGATAAAAAAATGAGAGTATGACGCAGTATCTTACTCTTTGATATTGTTTCCTATTTTGAAGTCATCACGTCCCATAGTTATAGGAAGTAGTATTTTTTTCTTCTTTTTATATGGCGTTCCTCTTTGATATTGTTTCCTATTTTGGTGACAATCACGTCCCATTATTATAGGAAACAATATCTTTTTTTTTTAATTATTTTTTTAATATGGCAGTTTCCTAAATTCTAAGGACACTACAATGCACTACAATAACAGACGAAAAACACTAAAGTAACAACTAGAGTGTATTAAAGTAACACGACATATAAAGTAACAGATGGTAGACATTAAAGTAACAGATGCTCTACACTAAAGTAACGCAGTATATGAACTACAATAACTCAATATATTGTAAACGTAAAAACTAATAATTGAGTAGCATCTTAATGACTTCCATGGCGATTCCAGTATAAATTACAAAACATATATACTCACCGTTTGTGTGTTCTACGATTTGCATATGAATCTATGATGAATAACATGACCATGAAAACAATATCAACATGAAAATTGACGCAAAACATGAATGACACGACCATGAAAGCAATATCAAAATGAAAATTGACGCAAAACATGAACACAAATTGACGCAAATTAATCAAGATAATGAATAAAAATTGACGCAAAACATGAAAGCAATATCAAAACTCACCATTGTTATACTTGATGAATTGCTTATCAACAGTTAATGAAGATGTCGCGAACATTGAATTCATAGTAACGGAATTTCGAGCACAGATTTGATTGAATGAATGAATGAACGTGATGATCGATGGGAGCATATTTTTTAAGGTTTTGATGAACCTGTAACGTGAATGAATGAATGAATGAGGAATGATTGTGATTATGAGAGTTATTGTTTCCTAAAATCATGAGAGTTATTTTAGGATACTAAATCTTCCTTTTTTTTTTTTAAATACAAAATATTAGGATGCATCTTGTCCATCCATCCTCATCTCATCCAACGGATGGGATGAGGACTTAGGGACTCAATACATATATAGGGAGTCATTAGGGACCATTGATCTTTTTCATCCTTTGCTAGATTGGTATAATCCTCTTCTCCCTTTTACTTTGGTTCCTTGTTTGTTTATCAAGTTTGAATATTTACATATTGCTTATTGTTATTGCTTGCTCTGAAACACCCCACATTGATTGAAAAAGTCCTATTTATGAGCTTTGCTTAAAGGGATTTGAAGTACTACTCATATCAACAAAGTGCACTTTCTTTTCTGGGCATCCATGCAAAAGAACTCCGCAATTAAGCGTGCTTGGCTGAGAGCAATCTTAGGATGGGTGACCTCCTGGGAAGGTTTCCGGGATGCGCATGAGTGAGGACAAAATGTGTTGGAAAGGACTCGTGTTGGTCAGTGGGACCAGTACAAAGCCCGGCGGGCTACCGCAGTTAACATTTCCGATCCTAGGATTGGGCCGGGGTGCTACAAATGGTATCAGAGCAACCCTGCGACCGTGCATTTGGCACCTAGCGGGGGTGGATTCTGGGTCAGCGGTTATGCTGCCAGGCGCAACGAGGACGTTGTGTTCGTCAAGTGGGAGTGATTGAAACACCCCACATTGATTGAAGAAGTCCTATTTATGAGCTTTGCTTAAAGGGATTTGAAGTACTACTCATATCAACAAAGTGCACTTTCTTTTCTGGGCATCCATGCAAAAGAACTCCGCAGTTAAGCGTGCTTGGCTGAGAGCAATCTTAGGATGAGTGACCTCCTGGGAAGGTTTCCGGGATGCGCATGAGTGAGGACAAAATGTGCTGGAAAGAACTCGTGTTGGTCAGTGGGACCAGTACAAAGCCCGGCGGGCTACCGCAGTTAACATTTCCGGTCCTAGGATTGGGCCGGGGTATTACATGCTCATTATGGTTGTTTTGATTATTATGTTGTTTTCTCTTGTTCATGTTAGTTTTATCTTGATAATGAGTGAGTAGATTCCTTGTGGGATTAGGTGTGGATTATGGGTGATTAGGGTTTGATTAGGGGTAAAGGTTAATCTTTTGTTGCTAGTCACATATTGGATACTCTATGTGTTTGTTGAATTACTTGTGTGGGTAGTAGTGGCCAATGCTTCCCATATTTGTTTTCATCTTCTCATTGTTTGACTAGTGTGTGATTGTGTCGGGTTTTGTCTTAGACACAAGAGTGCGGACTTGGGTTTTGACGCGAGAGCGCGAACCGACCTTGACCTAGGTTTAGACGCGAGAGCGTAAACCGACTCTAGCAACTAGGAGACACCTACACCCTTGATCACCTAATTACCCTACTACACTTAAGAACCCGACCTAACCTTACTCCCTTCCATATTTGATTCATTCTTTTTGTTAGCTATCATTCCTCTAGTTCATTGTTTAGTTAACTTTAGTTGTTCATTAGTTCTTGTTATAGCTAGTTCATTGTTAGTCTTGTTTATACCTCTTCTCCCATCATAGACTGTCAATTATCATTTATTTGTGTTTGTTTGTGACTTAGCCTTGTTTCTAGGTAGACCTAGTCTAGACACCTACAACCGTCTCCGTGGACACGACCCGACTTACCCTAACTACCGTTAGGTATAGTTGGTATTACTTGATCGGTAGGACCCACGGCAAATCCCTACCATCATATATATATGTATATATATATATATATATATATGTATTGTTGTATATATATATATATGTATATATGTATATATACATATATACATATATACATATATACATATATATACATATATACATATATACATATATATATATACGTATATACATACATATATACATATATATATACATATATACATACATATATACATATATACATATACATATATATACATATATACATATATACATATACACATATACATATATATACATATATACATATATACATATACACATATACATATATACATATATATATATACATACATATATACATATATACATATACATACATATACATATACTTATACATATATATACATATATATATATATATATATACATATATATACATATATATACATATATATATATATATATATATATATATATATATATATATATATATATATATATATATATATATATATATATACAGAGAGAGGGGGGCAGGATCTGGTACATTTGTCTTATTTGGTACAATTTACTTCTTAATTGTGGCCATTAGATCTCACATGATCATGAGATTAAAACTCTCTAAATGAAAGAGGATCTGGAGGAGTCTGTTGGTTCTCCTATTGCTGAGCAGGAGGCTGATGGGCAAGAGAGTGTGGACCAGGAGGATATCGTTGATGATCCTAGGAGAGGTTTTGCTGCTGTTCATCAAAGGCCCAGGTTCCTGCAGGAGGATCTGCTACAGTTCCGCCTCCACCAGAGGAGAATATCCAGGCTGTGGACCAAGTTCTGCTGGAGTGATGCTACTCCTCTTTTGTTGTACTCTGTTTTCGGCTTGTGAACCGTGCGTGGTGTGAACTTCTGTTAGTGTTTGCAAAACATTTTCTGTAGTGACTTTGCCTTTGCTCAGGGGAACGAAGTGTGTTAGTATTTTGTGGCACTTCGTGCCTTAACTTTCGTTGTGTGAAATCGAAGTAGCTTTCGTAATGTCGTTTTTTTGATGTGCGGCTGTATGTTATGCCTGAATTTGATCGTAATTGTTTGCTTTTGATCGTAACTGTTTACTTTTGATCGTAATCGTTTGTTGTAGTTTTGTCTTACTACCTTCTGTTGTATGCGTGCCTTATGTTTGTATGGTCGACCTTCGATATAGTGGTGGCCAGGGATTTAGTTCGCCCACTCAGTCGGAGGTGCCACGCTTTGCGTGGGTCCTAAGTGGCGCGGGAGACTGTAATGTCCCGGTTGTAGGCACTTTGTCACAGACGCACGCCTTCTGTAGAAATTATACGCTCCACCAGATTGGTCACCGGCTTTTGTGATGTTTTTTAAGAAAGTCGATGATAGTTGATAAAAATGATAGATGCAATACTTGAAGATGTACGTTAAAAGAAGGTTAAAATCCTAAGATGAAATTTTTGATTTTCAAATTTTGTAAGAAAGAAAGGAGGAAAGAAGGAAAGACAAAAGAAGTTTACGATGGAAAAGAAAGAAAGAAAGAAAGACGAAAGAAAATTACGATGAAAAAGAAAGAAAGAAAGAGAGAGAGAGAGAGACAAAAGGAGATTACGATGGAAAAGAAAGACAAAAGAAAATTACGATGAAAAAGAAAGAAAGAAAGAAAGATGAAATAAAGTTATGATGGAAAGCACATGGTTGCAATGTTTTGTAAAATACCTGAGATCTAGTGGAGGTGCATCTGGTATAATAAATGTCATGTTTCTGGCGACAATGGCCCATGTTTCTGGCGACGTTGGCCCATTTAAAAGAAGTATTTTTCAAGTGTATAATGTTCCATGGTTTTTGGATGATTTTCCCCTCCATGGTCATAAGTCGGTAGGCTTCGTTCCTAACCACCTTCTCCACTTGGTAGGGTCCTTCCCAACTGTAGACGAACTTCCCTGCCTGATGATTTCGGGTGTTCTGGAAGACTATCCTGAGAACTAGGTCTCCTTCCTGCAGGATTATGATTTTGACATTCTTGTTGTAGCTTCTGGCGACTTTCTGCCTGTAGGAGGACTCTGATTTGAGTGTCAGTTCTGAGTTCGTCTATGGTGTCTAGACTACTTGTAATCTCCACCTGATTTCTGTCTTCTGTTATGCAGCCATACCTATGGGTAGGTACTCTAACTTCTGAGGGAATGACCGCCTCAGCACAAAAGACCAAACTGAATGGTGTTTGTCTTGTAGTCACTTTTGGCGTAGTTCTGTCAGACCATAACACCAAGGGGAGTTCTTCTACCCATCTGCCCCCTGCCTCCTCCAGCCTTCTTTTCAGGTTGTCTGTCAAAATTTTGTTGCTAGACTCTGCCTGTTCATTAGACTGGGGATTTCTGGAGGTAGACTTACTTAGCGTGATATTCCACCTGCCGCAATAGGCCTCCATCTTGTTGCCAATAAATTGGGATCCGTTGTCGCAGACGATTTATGAAGGAATGCCAAACCTGCAGATAATGTTACGTTTTATGAAGGATATAACTTGTTTCTCAGTTACCTATGGGAATCTCTCCGCTTCTATCCACTTGGAGAAGTAATCTGTCATGGCCAACATAAAGACTTTGTTTCTTGGGGCTCTGGGTAGCTTTCCGACAATGTCCATCTCCCACTTCATAAAAGGTGAAGGAGAAATTACTGGATGTAGAGGCTCCGCAGGCTGGTGGTTGACTGGTGCGTGCCTCTGGCAGGCGTCACATTTCTTGACGTACTCAACAGCATCTCTGCGCATTGTTGCCGAGAAGTAGCCTTGGCGAAGTGCCTTGTTGAATAGGCCCCTGCCCCCTGCATGATTTCCACATTCACCATTGTGGAGGTCATACAAAACAGTTTTTGCCTCCTCCTAACCCAGACACCTTAAGTATGGTCCAACAAGTGATCTTCTGAATTTGATGCCATCAATGAGGGTGAATTTGGATGCTTTCATTTTAAAGCCTCTGACTTCCTTCTGGTCTGCTGGCAGCATGTCATCTGTACCCAGTCCTGGTAGGATTTCCTGCAGTTTGGGGTCTCTTCCTGGCTGGCTGTGGTGCTGAATATTTCTGCCTCTTGCAGCCATCGGGTCCTGTCTTTGCCTCCTCCAGATGCTTCTTAATTCTTCTGGATTGCTGGCTCCAGGACGTGGACAATAAGTATGGTGGAGATTGATCCAGGCTAGAGGCGCCATCCACATTCAGCTTCCAGATCTGCTCTCCTTTGTCCTCCTCCAGGATGAGGATGTCTTTCTCTGCCTGGGACAACAATGTTGGGCTGAAGTCGGATACGGAGTCTGCTAACGCCTAGGACTTGATTGCTGCTCTGGGGACGAACTTCTGGTCGAAGCCACTCAGTTGTATGGACCACTTAGCCATTCTCCCTGACAACTCAGGTTTTCTCGTAATAGTCTTTAGAGGATAGTTTGTTATTACCGAAATAGCATGTGATTCAAAATAAAGTCGTAGTTTATAGGATGCTTTAACAAGTGCAAGTATGAGTTTTTCAAGGGATGTGTACCTGGTCTCTGCAGGAAGCAGAGACTTACTGACATAATATACTGGGCGTTGTGCTCCTTCATGCTCACGTACTAATACCGCGCTGACTGCTACCTCGGTTGCTGATAGATACAGGAAGAGTGGTTCTCCAGGTTCATAAGTAGCTCTGCTGGATCATAAGTAGCTCTTCTGGGACCTGAATCCCCCTCCAGCCTGATGGCTGCCAATGCTTTTTTCTGCACATCCTCAAATGTGGTGCATGGATACTTGGTGAGGTCCTTGTACAGATCTCAATCCTGGTGGAGTCCTTGGCGGAAGGCTTCTATGGCGGTGGCTACATCACATCTGGGGATGGTCATTTTCTCCTTGTTAAATCTATTGAGAAAGTCGCGCGTGGACTCTTCAAACTTTTGTACCACCCGGTACAGATCGCTGGTTTGCTTCTCCGTATTTCTGCTGCTGGCGAACTGCTGGTTGAAGGCATTGACCAGGTCAGCAAAGGAGGTGATACTCCAGTTAGGCAGACTAACGAACCACTGCAAAGCTGCTCCTGACAAGGTGGAGCCGAATCCCTTGCACATGCATGCCTCCTTCAGGGGTCTTGCTGTAATCACCACCATCATCTTCTGCTTATATTGACTGATGTGATCCAACGGGTCTGCGGTTCCGTCATAGAGTGTCATTGCTGGTGGCACGAATCCTTTGGGGACGGCCACGCAGGCTAGATCGTCGGTGAATGGAGAATCTGCGTAGCTGTCTCTCGCTGCTCTTTCTAAGGAGCGTGACATCCCTGGATTCTTGTTGATCAAGTCCCTCAGCTCCTGGTACTACTAATTCATTACGTTACCTGATTCAGCAAGAGGGTTAGAGACAGGTGGAAAGAAGCCAAAGGGTGTACTTCCCGACCATGCTCCTCCAGGGTACTGGTGGTTATGAGGGTTAGGCAACGGTGTCACGTTGATTGTGGACCCAGATTGCCACCATGTTGCTTGCTGGAATGGGACTCCTGCTGACCAGACTCCTCCTGGATATAGGTTGTTGACGGGGGTCGCCGTGCTGATTGGGGCTCTTGGCTGCCATTCTTACACCTACTGGATGGGGGTGGCTGCTGACAATGCTCCTCCAAAGGACTGACCGTTGGATGGGGTGACTACTCCTGGTTGAGCTGCGGATTGCCATCCTGGTGTCGTGAAGGATAGGGGTACCTCCTGACCAGACACCTCCTCCAGGATACTGAATACTAGGTGTGGCGTTGATTGTGGATCCGGGTTGCCATCCTGCTGCATGTTGGAGTGGGACTCTGGGCGGCCAGGCTCCTACAGGTTATGGGCTACTGTCGGGGGTCACCATAGTGGCTGGGGCACCTTGCTGCCATCCTGATATCTGCTGGATGGGGATGGCTGCTGACCTTACTCCTCCAGAGGGCTGATAGCTGGATAAGGTGGTCATCCCTGGTGGGGTTACAGATTGCCATCTTGGCGCCTGGTGAATGGGGGTACCTGTAAGAGACAGTGATTTAGTTTCTCGACTTTCGATGCTAGAGAGGGGATTACCAGTGATGTAAGATCCGTCGAATGTGGGGCCGTAAGACAGGTAGCCCAGCCCTCGAGGCTCAATGACTTGACTTGGCGGCGCCAATCCTAGTTCCAGCCTGGTGACCAGTTCCTGAGGAAGTGTCCTGGAGGTTTGCCTGCTGGTGTCGGATTCTCTATGGATGCTATGCTCTCCTCCGGGTATTAGGGGCAGCACTTCTGGTGGCGATTGGACTGTCGTGGGTGGCGGCTTAGGCGTCGCCAGGATCTGAGCTATGATGTCATGGTTATCCTTCTGCAGAGTTTCCACCGCCTGGCGCAGAGCAATGATCCCCTGGAGCACATCCTTCAGGGGGTCTGTTGAGGCTGAGATTCTGGAAAAGTCTCCAAGTAACCCTCCCTGAACCGCTGTTCTGGATGAAGCGCTTCTCTACTGGTCTTGAAGGGGTTGGACGTTTTCGACACCTTGGGCACGTGAGGTGGTTTTGGGGCTACTGGTATGTGTCCTGCTGCCAGGCTGGTAGAGATTGCTTGAGTAAGAAGGGTTGCGAAGATTGACCCTGATGATCCTAGAGACGGTTCTCCTCCAGTGGGCTGAGTTGATGCTTCCAGGCTGCTGGAGGGGATTTGGCTGGATCCGGACATGACGATACGCAAATTGCTTCACTGTAAGATTTGACTTATAGGAAATGATCACTTTGACCCACGGTGGGCGCCAAATTGTTTTGGTAAAAATTTACCGGATCTACGATTTCGGTTGCGGGTTAAAGTGATCGTCCTATAACTACGGGTTGTCTAAGCGATATCGAACCTAGTAAACGGAGAACAACGAGAGAAAGAAAATGACACACAATGTTTTGGTGACGCGGAAACCCGATGTGGGAAAAACCGCGGGGGGAGTCGGAATCCTGCCAATATTCAACTACGACCAAAAGAACGAAAGAAATATCGAACATACAAGTATTTGTAATCGACAATAATTAATTAGCTATGGAGTATTGTGCTACTTTTAATGGTTTTGTTTGATGATGGTACGTTGAGGATGAGTTGAATAATGATGAATGTGGGTTCAATGCCTTTCTCCTCTCTTCCCCCTTGCTTATATAGCTGCTGACTCCTAGAGCCGTTACCCTTGACCTTTTCCTCCTAGTCGTTGTCTTTAATGCTCCTCCAGCCGTTTCACCCTTCCCCTGATTTCTCTCCCGGTCGGCAGGAGGGTTCCCCCAAATGTAGGATTCCCCCTTTCACCCTTTCTTCCTTGCTTGAGTGGGCTGAGGTTGCTAGAGCTAGACCATGTTTGTTGGGCTTGCTTGGTTGTGTGACCCATTGATTTTCTTATTACATGCCTTGTCCGACCCACCATCGTATATTATTCCGGATCTTTGTTTGAATTACCGAATTTTGATTATATTGACTTCCGACTTTTCGGTCTGACTCTCAATTTTCGACCTTCCGACCTTTCACCTTTTGACCTTTGATCTTTTGACCGTAATATGCCACGTCGTACTTTGAGGATGCGGATTTTTATCCCGAACATGAACCAAGTTTGTTTTATGACTCGGATTTTTACTTCCAAACCAACGATGCTCGACTTCACAAATAATGATAAATCTCCGAAAACGGGCTCAGTAGAAGAGAAATGAGATTCACAGGGGAAAAAATCGAGGATGTGAAGTATTTAATTTGCGTATTTGAACAATTTGGAAAACCAAATACGAGTCAATTAATTTGGATCAAATTCACAAATAAACAAATAAATACGACTCTTGCTTCGAGTCAAATTGGGAAAATCCTTTTGATTGCAACTCAAGCTTGAAACATCACAGGATTTCGTCGTGTTTCTGACGGGGCCGGATATAGCTCTGCTGTCACAAACTGACGCACCGGTGTTGCTGGCACGTCCGGTAGCGCTACTGCTATGTCAGTCGGACGATCCATATAATTCCTAAACTCAGTAGTACCCTGATTCATTCCTCCGCTTCTGTTATTTTTGGATATCGAAATAAGGTAAGTTATGATCCCGAGAGTGGCAGAACCAAAGGAGAAAGCGGCAGCTGCACCGAAAATCCCGTGTTTGACCTTGTAACAGTTTCTATTATCGACCCAGATACTGTCTAACGAGGACACACGGCCTGACTCCGGGAATTGAACGCCGTACTGTTTCGCTCCTCCGATTAAGTAGACTATGATTGCTGATATACATGACAACCTGCCAAATTCATCATCCCTACAAACTTAGATTATTTATACTGTAATAGAGAATACTATACGCTATCATGATAGAAAATACCGTATTATTATTATTACCAACGATTTTTTTCCGTCTAATTGAATTTGCCAAATTCAAACAAAATCTGACGTTCTTGACAACGAAATTCAACGAACTGAGTCCAAAAAGATTTAATTTACGTTCTCGTTTCGAAAATTTTGGCGGGTTTGAGAAGAATATATGACGTTCTCGTCGGATTTTTTTTACAGGTTCGAAAATTTAGCGTTCCTGCGAAAAATCGAGGATTTGAAGATCGAAGGTCGAAGAGATTGAATTTTCTTCTCGAGGTTTCATTATTTGCAAACACGTGGAAATTTTGATGTATTACCATTGGTTTGTATGTCAAGATCATATATATTGACATATCAAAATTAGGGAATACAGTATATTCTCTATTAAGTTAAAACAAATATAATTACCAGGAGAAGACAAAAGTTAAAATGGAAAGTATCTGCGAAGCAGGTGAAGAATTCCGTCCGCTGCAACAACCGCAGTCCGTTGAGATGCTAATGACGATTTGAGCGAAAATGATGGAAACAGAGGCCGCGAGCACCAGGTAGAATGCCACACTGCGAAAGTAATCACACTGCACACAATCTTCACCTGTGCAGTAGTCGTCGTCATTATTCCAGCTGAATCGAAACAAACGAACCTGTCCAAAACATCGAAGGTTTCAGCAATTATCGAGTTACGTTGTCTAAATAACTCGAACATAGGTAGGTTAAGAATTAGTTTACCATTGTCTTATCAGAGGCGAACTCGAACACAAGACCCACCGCGGTTGATATCACGCTCAAGATGGCTACAACTATGCAAACCGCTGTCGACTTGCCTTGCGTCTTGTTCATTTGTCAGCATAAACTCGATAAATAATTCAGGGAGTAAATTAACGACCAACGTTTTGTAGCTGGTTTTGAGAACCTTCCAAGCTTGCAATTAGACGGCCCAGGATAGATTCAAGCAAGCCGACTATCAAGGGATATTGTTTAAGGCTTACGCTCGAAAAATATGATGTGATGACCCAGGATGAATTAATTTATATAAGGTTCATAATTTCATATTGTTAATTTGTAAGGAATACAGAGCACATTCACAGGAGTTGACTTTATCATTGTTGCATAAATTTTTTTGTTGCTGACTTAATTAATTATTCTATCAAGTTTGTGATGTTAAGGATTTGATTAATCATGTTAATTAAGGAATCACACAGCCACGCAACTACGAGACCTTGTCCGGTCGGTCACAGCAACCTTTGAACCACTCTCTTAAGACGGCGTTGTTCTCTTATAACACGATAATGCGAGAGCAAATACAAACACACCAAAAAGATGACAGAAATACTAAAAAAAAATTACTACTAGCTTTAAGATCACCTCCAAACTCTAGCAATATGTCTTTAGTAGGTTCATAGTATCGGAAATAGGCAAGTCTCCAAGAACTCTTCATAACTTTTTTTTTTGCCAGCATGAAATGTAGAGTTTAACAATTGTTCCGTGCCGCCATGGCTAATCCATGAGCACGTTTATTGAGAGTTCTAGGAATATATTGTAAAGAGAGACAATGAAAGTTAAGAGTATAGGTTAGAAAATCCTGAATAAGGCCTCGGAGATTGTTGATATGTTGGCTCTGTGCAGCAATAGCTTCAATGAGGATGAGGCAATCAGTACGTAATATGATGTGAAGGTATCCTCTATCGAGAGCCCAAAGATGGGCTTGAAGAAGTCCATAAGCTTCAGCAGTATGCGGTGCGTGGGATAGGAAGTTACAAGAGCCTGTACCAATTAGAGAGCCATCCTGTGAAAAAGCAATCCAGCCATAGGAGGATTTATTGTTGGGTTTTGATGGGCCGGATTTAGTCGTAGTTATTACGACGGTTTTTGTGTAGTTTTGTGAGCTTAATCGTGTGTTTTGTAGTGCGTTTGTGTTATTTTGATACGAGCGTAATACAAGCTTTTCGGAGGATTCTAATCTCGATCGTTAGTTGGGCCAAGAATGAATGACCTATGAAGAATTGGAGAGCCCAATAGAAGACACGGAGCGAGGAAGCACGAAAGAAACTGTGAAGGTGAACAGACCGCCAGGCGAGTCGCATGAAGACCAGGCGAGTCGCGCGGGCGGGCGAGTCGCGCGGCTTCTATACGACTCGCGTGACTGCCTGTTTCCGTGACGCGTTTTAGTTTTATTCCGCCTTAATTTATTACGTTTAGAAGACTTTGTTTTATTTTAGGAAACTTTATATCTTTCTATTTTATTATTATTATTATTAGGAAACTAGTATTAGGTTAAGAGGGGGATGGATGATTCATTATTATTCATCATCACTTATTGTTACGTTCAATTAGAATTGGAGAAGAAAAACCCTAGCATGAAGAACTAATTCCATCATCTCGGATTAAGATTTGAAGCTTCTAATTAGTCAATTGTGAGACTTTAATTCTCCTTTATTCTATCTCTCGAGTATTGTTATCTCTCCGTTCATATCTGCATGATTGTTGAATGTTTAGATTAAAATAGCTAATTAATCTTTGCAATCTTCAATCTATTGTTATTCTAGCGATTGAATCCGTAATTGTTCAAACCCGTTAGATAAAGTAACGATCTTTGACCTTAATGTTGGATGCGTTTCATCATATCTAGGTTAGAGAGAGATTTAACTTGTGATTCGAACTAATAATCGCTTGTTTTATTGGTCGTCACTTCTATCGTTCTCTATTCGTTAATGCTATTATTGAATTAAACTTAATCGCGTGTATTAGGTTGTTTGATAATTAGGTTATTTGATTATCGCGTTCCGAGTCAAATAATATTCACGTGAGATTCGGGATTTACTTCCCACGATAGTGTGCTCAAGAGTTAGGAGAAAGTTGTTAGTCTATGATCAATTTGATAATTAGTTGTGGAAAATTCTTACCGAGATCGTTCTAATCCTCTGAACTCTTCCATTATTATTATCGATTTCGTTGTTTGCTTATTAGTTAGTTTTAGTTACTCAACCACCCAAATCACCCCCCTTCGTAGTTATTAATTTCTAGTTTTAATTCACTTAAATTACTTTGTCTTCTCTGTGGATCGACCCTTATTTCCCTACACTACTGTCTTAGGTTTGTGGTTATAAGTGTATAATTAGTATCTTTGGGAGCATACGACTTCGGCTCACCAAATTTTGGCGCCGTTGCCGGGGAAGGCAATAGTTAATTTTTGTATTTTATTTTTATTTTAGGTACGCTAGCTTATGCATAATACTCGTTCCACTAACAATCCACTCGAGCCCTTCGACTCAGAGATTGAACGTTCCATTTTCAGGTGGAGACAAGGTGATAATAGTGAATTGATCGTTTTTCAGCAACCCGAGCCCGAAAGCGATCTAGAGTCTACAACGGATTCTATACCGGAGTCTGTACCCGAATCTTTGGAAGAAGTAATTATGGCGAGAGAAACACGGACTCTGAAGGAGCTCACAGCTCCTGATCTTGCGGTTCAACCGTTGTGCATTACGTTCCCAACTCTTGCCGAGGGAGCCACTTTTGAATTGAAATCGGGTCTGATTCATCATCTACCCACTTTCAATGGAACAAGCATCAAAGATCCGAACAAACATCTCTCGGATTTCCATATTGTGTGCTCTAGTATGAAGCCGGCGGGTGTGACTGACGAGCAACTTCAACTACGAGCTTTTCCCTTTTCATTAAAGGGAAACGCAAGAGATTGGTTGTACTATCTACCACCCAATAGTGTCACAACTTGGGTGGATATGAAGAAGGCGTTTCTAGAGAAGTACTTCCCACCGTCCCGTTCTGCGCACTTGAAGAAAGCCATTAGCAATGTGGAACAACGAGACGGGGAGACCATGTACGAGTTCTATGAGAGATTCAAGCAATTATGTGCCAGTTGTCCCTATCATGGGTATTCAGATCAGGATCTCATCGTATACTTCTGTGGTGGACTTACACCCGAAGATAGTCGTATGATTCATTCGGCTAGTGGCGGTGGTATAGTGAACAAGAACCCGACGCAAGCATGGAATATTATCAGTGATCTAGCGGAAAGTTCGAGGGATTATGCTAGGAGAAATTCGAAGCGCGTTGTTAGCTCATTGATCCCTACTTCAAACCTTGAGGAGAAAGTCGATAGTTTAACGTCAGCGATCCAAGCTACGATGGGAGGTAGGCAACAAGCTACGGTGTGCGGTATATGCTCCACGGAGGGACATCATAGTGATTTATGCCCTTATGTGCAAGAGGGTAGTTCCGAAGAGGTGAATGGTATTTGGGATAACACCTCGAACAAGAAGAAATGGGATCCTTACTCCGAAACTTACAATGAAGGATGGAGAAGTCATCCTAACTTTGGATGGCGTAACTTTCAAGGTCAACAATCAAGTGGCCCTCCTAGAGGTCAATTCATTCCACGACCTCAAGGCCAACAATTCACATCACAGGTTCCACAACAACAAGCAACACCGAATTCATCAATGTCCACGGAGGACATGATTCGGGCACTCACGGTAAGTGTTACTCAAGATCGAGCGGAAAACAAGCAAAATTTCAAGAATCTTGAGACTCAAGTGAGTCAATTGCCGACCGCGATTAATCGGTTAGAAGCGGGACAAACGGGTGGTCTACCATCTCAAACGGTAGAAAACCCAAAGAAGAATGTGAGTGCGGTGTCTCTGAGAAATGGAAGACAACTAGTAGAGGTCGGTAAGCCTAAAGCTAAATCCAAGGAAGTTGCTATCCAAGAGGAAGAAGAGATGGTCGTTGATGATGGGGGCACACAAGTGATCGAAGATGACAAAGTGGTGCCGAGTTCTACTGTGAAAGCACCATTGGTTTAAATCCAGATCCCCCACCACCTTTCCCGGATGCATTGAAGGATACTCGTAAGAAGGAGCATGATAACGATGTGTACGAAACCTTTCGTAAATGTGAGGTAAATATTCCCCTTTTAGAGTTACTTAAAAGTGTCCCTCGATATGCTAAGTTTTTAAAAGAAATTTGTACTATAAAGAGGAATAATCGGCTAAAGGGAATCGAGAAGGTGAAGGTAAGTGAACATGTTTCGGCCGTGTTTCAACGTAAATTGCCCACTAAGTGTGGAGATCCGGGAATGTTCACAATACCTTGTACTATAGGAGACACCGAATTTCATAGAGCTATGTTAGATTTGGGTGCTTCGATTAATGTGCTTCCTTATTCCATCTATCAATCACTTAAACTTGGACCCATGAGTAAAACTAATATTGTCATTCAATTAGCGGATCGGTCCAATGTTTATCCTAAGGGAGTCATAGAAGATGTTTTGGTCATGGTTGATAAATTGATTTTTCTTGCGTACTTTTATGTGCTAGACATGGAGCACGATAGACATGCTGCCCCTATATTGTTAGGGAGACCATTTATGAAAACTGCAAAAACTAAGATCGATGTTTGCAGCGGTTCTCTTACTATGGAGTTTGATGGTCAGGTGGTGGAGTATAATATCTTCAATGCTATGAAATTCCCCACCGAGGACCATTCTTTATGTCTTATTGACGTGTGTGAGCCATTAGTGCAGGAAACTTTCGATTTGGACAACCCAGATGAGTTGCAGGTCGTGATTGAGAACGGTATAGCAGAAAAGAGGTCTGATGATTTAGTGTCTACTAACTTGCAGGAAACAGCAGCTGAGTTGACCGGGGTGTCCTTTGTGCACACGGTTCCACCTTTATTACAACTAACCGTGCCTAGTGACACTTTGTTACCATCTATTTTGCAGGCACCAGTTGTAGAACTAAAACCACTCCCGGATCACTTGAAGTATGTGTTCCTTGGTGAGGGAGATACATTGCCTGCAATTATCTCTAGTAAGCTCACTAAGGAACAAGAAAAGCGGTTGGTGGAAGTTTTGAAGGAGCATAAGCAAGCTATTGGTTGGACCATTGCCGACATCAAGGGCATAAGTCCATCGACTTGCATGCATCGGATTTTGCTAGAGGATGAAGCACGACCGGTGAGGCAACCGCAGCGACGGTTGAACCCTCCTATGATGGAGGTTGTGAAGAAGGAGGTATTGAAGCTTCTGCAAGTAGGTATGGTCTATCCTATTTCTGATAGCAAGTGGGTTAGTCCCACTCAGGTTGTCCCTAAGAAAAGTGGGGTCACGGTCGTAGAGAATAAGGATGGGGATTTAGTACCTACTCGAGTCCAGAATGGGTGGAGAGTATGTATAGATTACCGTAGGCTGAACACGGTAACTAGGAAAGACCACTTCCCTCTCCCTTTCATTGATCAGATGCTTGAGAGACTCACAGGCAAAGCATATTACTGCTTCTTGGATGGTTATTCGGGCTATTTTCAGATAGCAATTGCTCCTGAGGATCAGGAGAAGACTACTTTTACATGCCCTTTTGGCACATTTGCGTATCGCCGCATGCCGTTCGGGTTATGTAATGCACCCGCAACATTTCAGCGCTGCATGATGAGTATTTTCTCCGAGTACGTGGAGAACTTTATTGAGGTGTTTATGGATGATTTTACTGTGCATGGTAATTCTTTCGATGCATGTTTACATCACTTATCCCTTGTTTTGAAGCGTTGTGTTGAAACTAACCTTGTACTTAATTCTGAGAAGTGTCACTTTATGGTTGAGCAGGGTATAGTTTTGGGACATGTTGTGTCGGGTAAGGGGATCGAGGTGGATAAAGCGAAAGTTGATACAATTAAGACTCTACCTTATCCTACTAACGTGCGCGAAGTTCGCTCCTTTCTTGGACATGCAGGATTTTACCGAAGATTTATCAAGGATTTTTCCAAGATTGCACAACCATTGTGCAAATTGTTGCAAAAGGAGGTTGACTTCGTTCTTGATGAGGCGTGCAAGAAGGCATTTGATGAGTTGAAAACTCGTCTCACAACCGCCCCGATCATTCAAGCCCCTAATTGGTCTCTTCCCTTCGATATCATGTGTGACGCGAGTGATTATGCTTTAGGGGCGGTCTTGGGTCAAAAGGATGGGAGAGCTTCTCATGTTATTCATTATGCTTCTATGACCCTTAATGATGCGCAACGAAATTACTCGACTACTGAAAAAGAGATGTTGGCGGTTGTCTTTGCTTTAGAAAAATTTCGTTCTTACTTGCTTGGTACTAAAGTTGTTATTTATTCAGATCATGCTGCGCTTCGTTACTTGATGACGAAGAAAGAGGCCAAGCCGAGGCTAATCCGTTGGATTCTCCTCCTTAGTGAGTTCGATATTGAAGTTAAGGACAAGAAAGGTGCAGAAAACGTGGTTGCGGACCACTTGAGTCGGTTGGTTCAGAATGATGACCATGACCATAGTTTGGAGTCGGTAAAGGAGATTTTTCCTGATGAAACTTTGTTTGCTTTACGTACTCTAGAACCTTGGTATGCTAATATTGTCAACTATTTGGTCTCTAACAAGTTTCCAACTCGTTTTTCTAAAGCTCAGAAGGATAAGATTCGCAGTGACGCGAAGTATTATGTGTGGGATGACCCCTACTTGTGGAAACATTGCTCGGATCAGATCATTAGGCGGTGTGTTTCTGAGAGTGAGATGTCCTCTATTCTCACCTTTTGTCATTCACATGCATGTGGTGGGCACTTTGGCTCCAAGAGAGCAGCGAAGAAGGTACTCGATTGTGGTTTTTATTGGCCACATCTGTTTCGAGATGCGCATGCATTCTGTAAGTCTTGTGACAACTGTCAAAGGGTGGGGAACATATCCCAAAGAAATGAAATGCCCCAAATCCCTATTATTTATTGCGAAATATTCGAGGTTTGGGGGATTGATTTCGTGGGACCATTTCCTAACTCCTCTGGATTTATTTATATATTACTCGCTGTTGATTATGTGTCGAAGTGGGTAGAAGCGATACCCACGAAAACTGATGACTCTAAAGTGGTTGCAGATTTTATCAAATCTTTCATATTTGTTAGGTTTGGAATTCCAAGAGCCATAGTTAGTGATCGTGGGACGCATTTCTGCAATAGAACCATTGGCGCTTTATTAAAAAATACTTTGTGACTCACAAAGTATCGACCGCGTATCACCCACAAACTAACGAGCAAGCCGAGGTGTCAAATAGAGAGGTGAAATCTATTTTGGAGAAAACGGTTAACCCAAATCGGAAGGATTGGAGTCAACGCTTAGAAGATGCGTTGTGGGCATATCGGACCGCTTACAAGACACCCATAGGGATGTCTCCATATCGGTTAGTTTTTGGAAAACTATGTCACTTGCCCGTTGAGTTAGAACATCGAGCTTATTGGGCGATCAAAAGCTTCAATACAAGCTTAGTTGGAGCGGGTGAAAGTCGAAAATTGGAGATACAAGAACTTGAGGAAATTCGGAATGATTCCTATGCAAATGCGGCAATTTACAAGGAAAAGACGAGACGTTTACATGACAAAATGATATCAAGAAAGGAATTCATTGTTGGTCAAAAAGTTCTTCTGTTTCAATCACGTCTCAAGCTATTTCCCGGTAAACTACGTTCACGTTGGGTAGGACCGTATGAAGTTATGGATGTATCCCATCATGGAGCTATTGAGATACGTAGCTTGGACACGAATAAGGTTCTGAAAGTGAACGGTCAACGCTTAAAACCGTATTATGAGGGGTTCCGAGTTGAGACGGTGGAGAGTTTGACTCTCTACGAGCCCATTTATGAAGATTAACTCACCTCACCACTTAGTCGAGCGAACGACTTTAAACAAAAGCGATTCCGGGAGGCAACCCGTGTCTTGTAGATCGTTCTTGTAGAATTTTATTTTACGGGTCATAGGTCGTAGTATTAGTTTCGTTATTGTCGTTAATAGTTTATTTACTTAGTTTTATTACTAACTTTTCATGTCTTGATAGGTAAGGAGAGTGTCGACTTTTCAGGAAACTGGGCGACTTGCACAAGCCTTGGGCGACTAGCATGGAGACCCCTCGAAAACAGTGCAAAAATTGAAAAAAAATCGAAAAGAGGACGAAGTTACAGGCTTTGGCGCGAGTCGCGCGACCTCTATGCGACTCGCGCGGATCCCCCTCTCACAGGTATTATTTTATTATTAAAAAAAAAAAAAAAAATCAAAAAATCAAAAAAAATCGGAAACAACTGCCATCCTTCTATTCCCTTCCCATCTCTTTCCTTAATCAAATATCAAACATCAAATATCCCCAAACTTCAAAACCCTAAGATTCAAAAATACCCCCAATTCAATCTAAAAATCTCTAACTACTCCTAATCAAATCCCTAATCTACCTCATATCTCCTTCTCTTCACCCATCTCCAACTCTTTTTCCAATCTTTCTCCGTCTTGGTCAGTGTCCGGCGCCGTCTGTCGCCGTCGTCTGCCGCCGTCAGTGTCCGTCGTCGTCTGTTGCCGTCCGCCGGTCCGGTGCCTGGGTCGTCCGGCGAGTTGCGCGGCCTCTGTGCGACTCGCGTGGGTCTGGTGAAACGCGTATCTCCGGTGTTGGGTCGAGTATGCAGCGGTTCCGTTCCGTGTCTGTCGAGGTTGTAAGTCATTAACTCCATCCTCTCATCCTTTTCTGTTTCACTTCTCTGATTCCAAAATTGTGTACTGTCTATGAGTTGCTAAGTCTAAGATGGGGAAAGTCTGATTTCTGAGTTGAATTCTGTTTATTCCGTGTGATTTAAGCAAGCCTAGTTGTAGTCAGCGTCCCGTTTCGTGTCAATCGAGTCTGTCACGGTTCGTCTACTAGTTTGGGTCTGAGTCGGGTGTCGTCTGAGTTCATAGTTCACATATCTTGGGTAGTTTAACTCTTGAGTCATGGCCCCGAAAAAGCAAAAAACAACCGTGGTTGATTATATGGGGTGTAAGAATTTGAGTGCGAAACAGAAATCAATTTGGCGCCAACAATTTGACCGGGTTATTATGTCGACTAAGTTTGTCGATAATTTGGCATTGGAGTTGCTCGGGATTAGGGAGGAAGTGTTGACATTATTGACTCGTATTGGGTTAGCAAACTTTTACGAGATGTGCGCAAACACGTATAAGCGTTACACACTTGAATTCTTGTCCACCTTAGAAGTCCATCGTGATCACGACCCCCCTCACATTACTTTTCATCTCGGAGATTCAGAACGAGATGTGGACTTCACAGAATTGAGGGAGGAATTGGGTATAGCACCGAAAGGGGGGGCGGAATTTCTGACTCCTACTACTCGTATGATGGACGAATTTTGGAAGAAAATAGCTGGGAGTGCTTATGAGGGGGCTAAGAATGCTGATATTATTCATCCTGCCCTTCGTTATGTTCACCGACTTTTGATCTCCACATTTCTTTGCAAAGGTGAGCCGACACATCTACCTAGGGCGGATTTGATGTATTTGTGGGCCATGATGCCCGAATGTTTGGGAACCCCGGATTGGCTCGATATATTCTTGAATTGTTGTGAGAAGCACCAGAAGGCGGTCTCGGGGATATTCCGATGGGAGGTATGGTCACTCTTCTAGCTCAGTATCTTGGCCTACCCAAGATGACTGACTCTCCTGTCGTAGGTGATAGTACTATTAGTATAAAGTTCATGGAGAGTTGCTCTATGATTTCGCGACCAATTGCTAAACACTACCTAATCTGGACGCTCGGCACGTCTCACCAGCATTATATGATTTTGCCTCGTCCAGATGGGAAACCGTTACCGTTGGGGTCTACTGCGGCTGCATTTTACCTTCCTCATGATGAGGAGTTTCCTAGGCCGACTACCGAGTCTCGTGCCCCGGTTGTGGAGGAGACCGAGGGTACGTCTGATTTTGATCGTTGGAGCGATTGGCGCGAAGCAATAGAAGATCGAGTGGAGGAATCTGCTGATAATAGTAGATTGGCGGCTGAGTTCGGTCGGTGTATGAATCGGTTGCAGTTGAAGTTGCACCCTAATGACTACTCGGAACCATCTCCCGAGTTTTATGGACAGCTTGCAGCCCGTGAGCAAGCGAGATCATCTAGGAGGGCGGCACGTGAGGCTAAGTCACGTGACGCCGGCTCCTCTTCTCACTCTTGAGCCCGAGGTACTTCTCTTCCCATTTCTTTTATTGTCCTTAGTTCACACATTCGAGGACGATGTGTTATTCAAGCGTGGGGAGGGAAATTATCTCGTTGTATATAGTAGTTAGCCTGTATTACGTCTTTCCTTTAAAGAAAAAAAAATAAAAATAAAAAAAGGAAAAAAAATTTTTTAAAAAAAAAAAATAAATAAACCCGGCTAGGTGAAAACCCGGAAAGGGCGCCTAGGCAAAAGTGGGGAATGTGGCCGAGGACGGAGTGAAAACCCGAAAGGGCGCTCCGGGTAAAAAGAAGAATCGAGTTGCGTGCCACGAGAGTAGTGTGAGGAAAAATAAAAGCTAGAGTGAAAATCCGCAAGGGCGGACACTCTAGGCAAAATGAGGGAATTAGGAAAAAATCACTACTACTTTCTCCATTTTTTTGGTGTTGGCGTCATAAGAAGGGTGACACGGAAGGTCGGAAGGGTAGGATAGTTGGCTAAGGTGAGAAGAATCGCGGTGTGGTCGTAGCACTATATCTTTTGCGATTGGTGATGTTTTGGTTGATATATTGAACTATTAGAGGCGGTTAGGATTGATCACATGTGTGGGTTGTGGAGTATTATGGTATACATTCTTACCATCGGTGACATTAGTAGCACGTGTGATCCGTTTTAGGAATGGAGAAATAAGGGGCGTTAGATATTGACATTAGCTTATCCTTATTTGCTAATGTCCCTTGTTTTGATGATTCGAGTCGATGATAGTAGTTTGGTTTTGGATTTGTGATTCACTTGAACATTGGAGTGAGGTTCATTCAAGTGGTGGATTAACTTGTGCATAGTCTCAAATCGAGGGAGTTTGGTGGAAGACGAGTGAGGGCCGATGTGTGTAATGATTGTTCCCGCGCATTTTGGACCGGTGATGGTCGTGTTTATTGTGTTCCTTGAGTTTTACTCGAGGACGAGTAAAGGTTCAAGCGTGGGGATATTTGATGGGCCGGATTTAGTCGTAGTTATTACGACGGTTTTTGTGTAGTTTTGTGAGCTTAATCGTGTGTTTTGTAGTGCGTTTGTGTTATTTTGATACGAGCGTAATACAAGCTTTTTGGAGGATTCTAATCTCGATCGTTAGTTGGGCCAAGAATGAATGACCTATGAAGAATTGGAGAGCCCAATAGAAGACACGGAGCGAGGAAGCACGAAAGAAACTGTGAAGGTGAACAGACCGCCAGACGAGTCGCATGAAGACCAGGCGAGTCGCGCGGGCGGGCGAGTCGCGCGGCTTCTATACGACTCGCGTGAATGCCTGTTTCCGTGACGCGTTTTAGTTTTATTCCGCCTTAATTTATTACGTTTAGAAGACTTTGTTTTATTTTAGGAAACTTTATATCTTTCTATTTTATTATTATTATTATTAGGAAACTAGTATTAGGTTAAGAGGGGGATGGATGATTCATTATTATTCATCATCACTTATTGTTACGTTCAATTAGAATTGGAGAAGAAAAACCCTAGCATGAAGAACTAATTCCATCATCTCGGATTAAGATTTGAAGCTTCTAATTAGTCAATTGTGAGACTTTAATTCTCCTTTATTCTATCTCTCGAGTATTGTTATCTCTCCGTTCATATCTGCATGATTGTTGAATGTTTAGATTAAAATAGCTAATTAATCTTTGCAATTTTCAATCTATTGTTATTCTAGCGATTGAATCCGTAATTGTTCAAACCCGTTAGATAAAGTAACGATCTTTGACCTTAATGTTGGATGCGTTTCATCATATCTAGGTTAGAGAGAGATTTAACTTGTGATTCGAACTAATAATCGCTTGTTTTATTGGTCGTCACTTCTATCGTTCTCTATTCGTTAATGCTATTATTGAATTAAACTTAATCGCGTGTATTAGGTTGTTTGATAATTAGGTTATTTGATTATCGCGTTCCGAGTCAAATAATATTCACGTGAGATTCGGGATTTACTTCCCACGATAGTGTGCTCAAGAGTTAGGAGAAAGTTGTTAGTCTATGATCAATTTGATAATTAGTTGTGGAAAATTCTTACCGAGATCGTTTTAATCCTCTGAACTCTTCCATTATTATTATCGATTTCGTTGTTTGCTTATTAGTTAGTTTTAGTTACTCAACCACCCAAATCACCCCCTTCGTAGTTATTAATTTCTAGTTTTAATTCACTTAAATTACTTTGTCTTCTCTGTGGATTGACCCTTATTTCCCTACACTACTGTCTTAGGTTTGTGGTTATAAGTGTATAATTAGTATCTTTGGGAGCATACGACTTCGGCTCACCAGGTTTCCAAGATGGGTCCACTTCAATGGTAGTCAAATTGCAGACTGTCGTCGTGCATCCCGTGAGGTGAAGCAGGGCGCCTTCACGGAGAGAGTATCTTTGTCTCTCAGATTCAGGAAACATATTATGATCCAGTTTTGATTTAGTTGGCGGTTTGCTCAAATGAATAAGAGAAATTGTTTTGTCAATAGGCCACGGTGTGCCATCAAAGATACTCCTGTTTCTTGTTAACCATATTGCCCATAGTGTCCCAATAAAGCTGTGAATAAGACTGTCATCTTTGTTAATCGTCTGCAGATATTTAATCCAATTGATGATCCAATCAGACAGCAACAAATTGGAGTCCATGGAACTTCTAATGCCAAGTGGACCGCCCATCCAAATCCTTGAGGAGAAGGGGCAGTCCCGGAAGAGATGCCTATCCGTCTCAATTTCCTCTTCTGTCGGCGCTCCTGCAAAAGATACAGAAAGGGTCAATATTGATCTTTCTTTTCCAAAAGGAGTCCCCAATGGGCAAACTGTTATTTAGAATTTTCCATAAGAACTCTTCATAACTGAAGTGACTCAAACTCCCCAAAATCCTACGATAAATACAAGTATCACACTTGTGCAGTTCTAGCATAAAGTTGCATTTTGTGTCTTGCCCACCGTCTACGTTTAGTGCGATGGCAGGTGCTTCATCTCAGGACATATAGGGAGCGGTTCTCCACAAAGTCCTGAGTTTCCAAGGTATGAAAATGCATCAAAGCTTTGTAATTGTGTGCCTACTGGAATCCTTCCAGTCAAGTTATTGTCGGAAATATCGAATATCTCTCTAGAGAACTAATTTGAATCAAACCTATTGGGATTTCACCGGTAAGATGGTAATGTGATAAATCAAGAGACTCCAAAAATGTCGATTGGCCTATTCTTGGCATAATAACGTCATTAAGATTGTTTCATGATAGATTTAATAAGAAATTCAAGCCAAGGAGACTAGATATGCCTTCTGGAATATGACCTTGTATCTTATTATTGGAAATGTCATACCTTGTAAAGTTCCATCCGTAAAAAGTTTGTTTGTTTCTTTTCTGCATCACACTTGTATCATCGTAGTTGTCATAACCGTGGTCCTCCGACAACTACTTAAGAGAGACCCATCATTTGTGTTAACCATGTTTACCATTTTGTATAAGGATAGTGATAGGGCGTCACCGGGTGGCGCCGAATCTCGGCGCCACCGGAATAAAATAATAAAAAAAATAAAATCATGAGAACCTTCATTTTGATTTTGGATAAAATTCAAAAGGGCATACATGTAATTTTACCATTTATTATTTATTATAAATTATTTAATTAAGAATATTTTAAATAAAATAATGTTTACGATATCTTTTAATTGATTCTTTATCATTACTTTACGTATCACTGATTCATCGTTATTTTTCAGGGGCGGATGCAGGATTTTGATGTAGGGAGGGCACAAATTTTTTCGCCTCGATTATTTAAATTTTGACCTATTTTTTTTCTTAATATTAGTATAACCTTTAATTTATACGATGTTATAGATCGAAAAAAAAAACAAATTGGTAAAAAACGTAATCGGTTCCAAATTGTTACGGATTAAAAAAAATTAATCGATGCGATACTATTTAGAAACTAATGTTCGTAAAATAAATTACCGAGCGTTTTGGGTCGGTTTAGATTTTCTTTTTCAAAGTGGGCCAACAATATTGTCACATAGGCCCGTGGTTACGATTTTTACGATACGGTGTAAAAAATCTAGACATGTCGAAACTCAATCCACGATCCATTTGACCCGAATCCGAAAAGACCCATTAATCTAGGATCGAAATCCGACCCGACCCTTATTGTAACCCTACCAATTTAACGGTGCTAAAATCTTCTAATCAAAAAAATTCTGTACAGTAAAAAATAAAAAAAATAAAAAATAAATTTTCGTCTACTCCATATTTCAATGTATAGAATTCTATTACATGAGATTTGTCATATAAAACCGACCCAAAACGCTAGGTAATTTATTTTACGAACATTAGTTTGTAAATAGTATCGCATCGATTAATTTTTTTTAATCCGTAAAAATGTGGCACCAATTGCGTTTTTTACCAATTTCTTGCATCGGTTAATTTTTTTAATCCACAACACAATTATACTTTTTTTACCAATTCGTTACTTCGGTACCACATTTTTTTGCCTATTTAGCACCGGCGACATTTTTTACCAATTCGTCACTTTGTGCCACTTTTTTTTACCTATTTCGCGCCGACGATACTTTTTTACCAATCTGTCACCTTTGAACCACTTTTTTACTCATTTGATTATTTGGTCTTTATCTAAAAGTGTAACTTGAGTATATATAGAAGTGTAACTAGTTCGTTTTCACAGTCGTTCTCATTAAAGTTTAGGTTCTCACGGGAACCTGATTCTATATCGATAAGGCATTTCAATAACCTAACTAATTATTACTTTTACTGCCCAGTACTATATTACTTCGTATAAAACTATTTTCACATTCGACTTTGAGTGAATATCCGATGACGCACATTCGAGTATCGTGGACTTTAATAGTACAACGATGACGACACACAAAAAGGATCTAACAATCACAAGGATATGCTGAGACGAGACAATTCTTGAAAGCTCATATCAAGCTAGAATGAACGTTTTGATATGTGCGCCCGTACTGAAACGCCTGATACCAGGCGTCTCTATTAAACTCGCGATCAAACGGACTTCCGTCGTCCATTTCATTTTATGATAATCATCAAGACAAATGTAATAATTGATATTATAAAGTAAAAATTTGATATAATAAATGATAGATTGTTGTAATAAAATTTAATATTAATAAATAAAATAATTAACTTTCACAATAAGAATTAGTTAGGTTTGTCCTAACAATAAAACAATAAGATAAAGGTGTGGTTTAGACTATTAAAAGGTACTCCGTATAATGTTTAACTAGTTCAGGCCCCGTGCAAAATGCACGGCTTATATTAGAAATAAATTTATCAATAAGTAAATTAATAATAAATTTTATTTAAATTGACGTGTCAATTTATATTAATTTTTTTTATAGTTACCAGATAACTATAATGTCATTTTGAAATAAATTTTCAATTGACACTCTCCGGATGATGAATATTTTTTTATTATATTCAATTTAATTTAATTTAGTCACGTGGTTTTTAAGTCTTAAAAATAAAATTATTATACAATTTGTACACTGAGTATACGTTTTAAATTTAATTTACGTATTTTTTTCATAACGTAAGTTAAAGTTGATTAGAGATTTATATTGGACCTTATATGAGATCTACATTTTCAATCATTAGCCCATTATGTAGTAGAAGTAACATTAGGCGGGAAAACGGATGAAGGAGGTGATGACACGTCATCATATTCCTAGCTCTTCCTATCCTTTTAGTAGATAGGGGATTGTTGTAAGAGTGATGGTAACAAAACTATTAACGTTTTGAAAGGAAAAAAATTAGAGAGATATTAAAATGGCTATAGTGTGACTCGAACTCAAGTACAACTAAGACACATACCAATTACTCACCTCCCAAATACCACTCTAATGGATACACTTCTTTGCTTTAAAAGATGATAAAATTATATAAAATGTATATGCAATATTTTTTTTCCCACATATACCTAACTAATCCTACAATTAAGCTTTTTTTTTTTTTTTTTCACAAATCTTCATAACTCAAATCTTTAGATTCTTTTGTTATTTTATTTGATTTTTTCTTTTTTTAAATTATATATTTTATAAGTTATTTTAAATATGTGAACTACAGAATTTGTCCTTTACAACAAACTTAATTTAAAATCATATTTTAATGAAAATAAATAAAATAAGTATAGTAAATGACCAAAATACCTTTGGTGGCGCACAAATTCGGCGCCACCCGGTGGCGCCATCTCATTATTCTTTGTATAAACATCCTGGAATCATATCTAAGATGTGATTGTTGGAAAAGTCCATGAATTGAAGTTTCGAAAGATCATAAATGCTTGTTGGTAAAAGTCCAGTAAAGCTACTTGTTGGTAGTATTATTTTGTAGGTTAACAATGACAAACAGGGGCCCAAAAATAGAAGGGCCAATAAGACACGCTTTGAAAAAAAAATTAAGTAAATTGGAAGTTGGAACTTAGGAGCGGGAATCTTTGTTCTCTAAGACTAACAGTTAATAAGTACGAAAATAAAATAAAAAAAACCTTCCATCTTCTCCCTCTTTCCCGTATTTAACATCAATCAATCAATCAATTAATTCATCAATTTTAATATTCCATAAACTTGATTTCAGAAAAAATCAAAAACTTATTTTTAATTATTCCCATAAAAATTTACTTTCCCCCAAAAAAAATGTACGTTACTTTTCAATTAATCACTTTTATGTGTTTATAAAAGAAAACCTTATAATTTCTTTGGCATCATATGATCATAGCATCAACAAATCAACTCATTATGATTTTATTATTTTAATTTTAAGAAGTATAATTTTGTGCTAAATTGATTCATCCTTCAATTGGCAATGAACATAAGTTTTTTTCACTGTTTCTCCCCCCTTTTTTTAAATATTATGTAAGTTTAATTCTTAAATTAAATAATTAATGGTTGATTTTTGACATTTTGTGAATATTTATTGAAGGTTAAATCTCTCACATTTATCCCCCAAATGATAATTAGTTATTTTCCTTACAAAAATATATTCTATTTTAATATTTTATGTGGTTTTTTTGTAAATACGGGGCCCCAAATCGAAATTTTGAACAGGGCCTCATAATGTTATTGGCCGGCACTGATGACAAGATTTCTCAAACTATGCCCAAAGCCATTTGTTTACCTATTTTTACTTCTTTTTTTATTTACAAATGATTGAAATGAGAGGAGTAACAATCTATTGATGCACCATATATAAATTCATAAACAATACGAACTAGTATTGAATTATTAGACATTGAGGTAAATGTATAAATCTCATTAGTGTGTAACTATTTGCTCGTGTAACTATAAGGATCCGTAACTATAAGTGTGATGCCTACAACTACTATATGCTTGTTGTTATAAAAAGTGAGAGAAACGAAAAGTAGGGAGAAAATAGAGCAAGAAATATGTGAGAGGAGTTGTCTTATTCATGTCATTGAGAGGGTATATAAAGTAAATCTGTAGACACCCGCATTTTGCCTGCTAGTGTCTATGGCAGTTCCCGACAAAACACCCGATGATGATTGGACGTAAACGTGACTTAATACGCTCGAATACAGACTCAGAATCAATAATATCCGATGTGGGCATTTAGCGGAGTACAAATCTCTCAAAACCGACCTCAAATCCAGGCCCAGTGGGTCGTTTCTAATAAAATGAGACCAATTTGGGCCAAAACCGACACCAAAAATAAAACCATCTTTTTATGACCCAAAAACCCGGTCTGAGTCAGAAATCGACTTTGCAAACCTTCTAGGAAAAGGCGCCCATGCAACAAATTTGAAATTCAAAAAAGTCAACCACCTTCCTAAAATGGCTCACCCGCCTGACCCACTCGATCGAGTGGCTTGACCTCACTCGATCGAGTGCAGCAACAAAAACAGATCAAGCCCTTATTTTCAGGGCACTCGATCGAGTACACTAGGGCCACTCAATCGAGTGACCCTAGGTCGTGGGGCATTTCCTACAAATACCCCCTGAAACCCTTCACAAATTCAGATTCTTTCCTAAGCATAAAAACCCTACATTTTCATCCTAAGCACCCTACACTACATACTACTCACTACTCTTCAACCCTAAACCCTCACTACTCATCTGAAAAGTAATTGAAAGATTAACTGCTCCTTATAAAGAGTTGTGTCCATTTGTTTGAAAAGTTGTGTTCCTTCAAACGTAACCGTCTTATGTGCATCTATAAATAAGCACACTATGTATTCAATAAATGTTAGTTAATTCAAGATTATTATTTTCTTTATTTCTAACGTTCTGGTATCAGAGCCACAAAAAAAAATAAGATAGAAACTTGAGAGATTAAGAGAGAAAAATGGCAGAGGCAAATAGCAACTTTGCCCAACCTGCTATTCCTAAGTTTGATGGTGATTATGACCATTGGAGCATGGTCATGGAAAATCTCCTTCTGTCCAAAGAATATTGGACGGTCGTGGAATCAGGTTTTTTACAACCGAGCGATACGGAGACATTGAAGGATGCACAAATGAAAGCATTTGAAGAGTCAAAATTGAAAGATTTGAAGGCTAAGAACTATTTGTTCCAGTCTCTTGACAGGACGATTCTGAATACAATCACACAAAAGGAGACATCCAAACAACTTTGGGACTCTATGAAGATGAAATGTCAGGGAAATGCTCGGGTACAAAGGGCTCAACTCAACCGTCTTCGTCGAAACTTTGAAATACTAGCGATGAAAAGAGATGAGTCTATCACTGACTACTTTAGTAGAGGGATGATTGTTGCAAACGATTTGAGAAATTGTGGAGAAGACATTACCGATGTCAAAATTGTGGAGAAGATCTTGAGAACTCTGACAGATAAATGGAATTATATTGTATGCTCCATAGAAGAGTCAAAGGATGTTATAACGGAAGAGAAAGACAAACAAATAAAAACGTAAAATCGAGAGACAGACAAATTTACGTGGTTCACTAACACCCAGTTAGCTACATCCACAGGCAGAAGGAGAGGATAGTTTTATTAATTTGAGGAGAGGTTACAGATTTCAGACTGATATCATAATTTCTAGGGTACAGGTATGAGAGTTTATATACTACTCTCAACCTAAACAGAAACCCTAACAGATTAGGAAACCCTATACAATAGGAAATCCTAGGTCAGATACTCAGATATTGATTCGGAAACTCTAATCAATCATATATTAATTAGGAAACCTTCCTAATTAAACAGATTCCGGTCGGAAACCAATTCGAGATTCGAAAAGACAATTGCTAGGCACTTATTTCCTAACAATCTCCACCTTGCCTCGAATTGTCTCTCAATCATATCAGACAGATGCATTCCAACGAATGCCAGATCAGAATACCAGATGCACTCCAAAGAATGCCAGATCAGATGTATCAGAAATCTCCTCAGACAGATGTACTAGATGCACTCCAACAAATGCCAGATGTACCAGAAATAAAACTCCTCCCCCTCTCCTGCCTCAGATATTGCCCAACAAAGGGCAATCAGATATTTCCATAATTTAGCAAGTCCAGACCGTGTTGGACCTTGCTATTCGGAACCAGATCAGACAGACCCACCTCATCTTCATTACTATACCTGTTCGAAAACTTGATTGACTGCTCACGAGCCAATCTCTGCTGCTTCTGAACTGGCAATGAAAGAACCTGATGGTTCAGATTCAGACTCAGATTCAGACTGTAGTGGTTGATCTTTAGACTTTGCTTCACTCTCATCAAGAGTTACTTGCTGCTCCACCTGTTTATCAGTACTACCACTACTACTTCAATCTTCCTCCGACTTCAGTGATGATATAATCAGACAAACTGTACTCTCCTCCAGAATGGCCATCTCAGCGGTGACTGTGTCGTCTTTCTTCACGAGTGGCGCCCACCGTCTTTGTTGCTTTAACAACGCCCGCATCTTGATCCGCCACAGACTAAAACTATTCCTCCCATCAAAACTCTCAATTTTAACGCTCATCCCAGCCATCTTTCTCACAGATCGGAAGAACCAAAGCTCTGATACCAGTTTGTGGTAACGGAAGAGAAAGACAAACAAATAAGAACGTAAAATCGAGAGACAGACAGATTTACGTGGTTCACTAACACCCAGTTAGCTACATCCACAGGCAGAAGGAGGGGATAGTTTTATTAATTTGAGGAGAGGTTACAGATTTCAGACTGATATTGTGGACATGACGTAGGTCCACCCCGACGCGGCCACGCGCGGGTTTTGGGTAGGCGAATGCACCTCAATATGAGAATGGATCGAATTGAAATTTAAGTCGAAATGGAGTCGCCACCGAATTTTATGGTTATTCGGAACCGTTCGAGCCCACTCTATATCGCTATGGACCATACACAAAGTATGGCCCATCTCGGTTATAGAGTTTGTTGGGCTCGTCCCTTTGCATTGCGATACCGATACCATCTATACCGGTAATCGTGTAAAGAATGACTCTCGTGTGCCAACAGTTTCGGGCATCCGGAAACCGAGGTTCTGAGTAAGGGGTGAGGGTACGTGTTGGGAAGCCCACTAAGGACACCCAACCCCGCCCGCACATAGCGGCCTCTACTAAGACATCGTTTGACTTTCTAATATGCGCGTTAGTGATTCGGTGAAATGATATGCAAACAGCGTTTTAGCTAAGCTTGCGAATTAAATGTGATCTACGTCATTTTAATGCATCTAATTTATTGTCGAAGTGATTTAGCATGCGAGGGTTCATTTATAAACGGTAAAACGTAAATAAATAAAGCAAAGCAATAATAAATCGGTTACAAATTACACGGGCGGAATACAACCCAGAATTCACAATACAACGAGCAATAAAAGTAGAATAATCGAAATATATATAGCCAAAATGATAAGCAATAGTTAGAAACGGACCCGTGTATAAACTAGACCGTGAATTTGCGTAGGTGGACGAACTTCAATTAAATACGTATTGTTTTATGTATTAATCGAAGGACGGGGATATAGGACCTAGGCGTGGTGCTAGCCCGATCCCAAATCCCGATGCCTTGTCCCAACTATCATGTCGGTAAATTGGAGCCTAAATTAATTATGCGTTGTATGCGACTACGGAGTCGTCAACGCAAGATTAATAGTGAGACCGTCGATCAAAGTTGTTTATGTGCGATGATATGCATGTATTTTGAAAAGGAGATCACGTGATTGACTTTACACGTGTCGACTAAGTCGCTTTTAAAAAGACGAGGCTCGAATGCTATAAAAAGAGCCCTCGGGTTTCTGGGCTACAGGACCCACTCGATCGAGTCGGGGCTGACTCGGTCGAGTGTGTCCTTAAAAAAGGTTTCTGCCCACGATTTAGGGTGCTACTCGGTCGAGTAGCAGGTGTACTCGGCCGAGTGGCACCTGTACGAGTTATGACTCGTGTGATTTTATGCGTTTTAAATCGAGGGTTGGCCGAATTAAATAAAAATATCGACGAATTTAGATTTATTTCGGTTTGCCGGTATTATAATCATGTCTTATATGATTATAATACCGTTATCGGATTTTTGTAAAAGGAGTTGTCGTTAGTTTTAGAAATTTGATTAGTGACGAAATTGCGTCCCTCTACGTCACGACATCGATATTAATTCTTACAGATTAGGTGATGTCGATTTTCGTGTCAACGGGTTCCGTACTAATCTTTGAAATGGATTCATACGCGTTCAACTACGAATGATCGGGATCGTGTTAATAAACGAACCCTAAAAAAAAAGATCATCGTAGTCAAACGAGTTCGGATCCGAGTTTTGATATTATTACGCAAAAATATATATATATATATATATACATATGCGGTACATAATATTATAATAAAATGTACATAACGATAATTAAAATGCGATAAGTAAAATGTTAGCGTTAGATGTTAGATGCAAGAAATAAATGTTAGATGTTAGTAATGTCGTTACTATCGACTAAATATAATACTATAAGCATAAATATAAATATACATAAAAGATCGAGAAAAAGGATGAAGAAGGAAAAGTCGGTGTTGAATTGTCACACCCTCAACCTACATGTTCTTATTTCTCGGGATACGGTTCGTCAAACGGCGGCAATGGCACGGGAACGTCGAGATGTGTAGGAGGAGTTGATGGTGTGTATGTATGGCTCGGTTTTGTGTGTATTGTGATGTCGAGAATGGTGTTGCAAAGTGTAGGGTGTAAGATGAGTGCAAGGTTGGCTGAATTTTTGAAGGGTGAAAAGTGTTCCAAGAGTTGTCTTTGTGTCAAAGGTTGACGGGTATTTATAGGGAGCCCCGACACATGGGTCACTCGACCGAGTGGCGCGGGTGCACTCGGTCGAGTGCCCTCGCAGATGCACCTGGACCATTTTCGTGAGGCTCCACTCGGGTTATTTTGGGCGTGATTGCCTTGATTTGCTCTTGATTGATTGTGATTGATTTGGCATTAATTTGGATTGATTTGGCTGATCTTGGCTGATTTCGAACGTATCAGGTCGCTTTTTGTGCCGGGTTTGTCTTGACCGGGTTTTGACCCGGTCGCTAAAAGACGGGAATTATTTTTGGTGTCGGTTTTGACCCAAATTAGTCTCATTTTGCTCGGAACGACCTACTGGGCCTGAATTTGAGGTTGGTTTTGTGAGATTTGTATCCCGTTAAAAGCCCATGCCGGACATTATTGATTTCGAGCCCGTATCCGAGCGCGTTAGAACATGTTAGCGTTCGATCATCATCGGGTGTTTTTTGAAAACTACCATAGACACCTGGCAGTCAAAATGCGGGTGTCTACAGAGCCCCCACTCTGACTGAGGCTTGGACAGGGCGAAAGTCAGAGTAGCTACCAAGTCAATTAAGACATGGTAGACTTCCGATCGGGTCGTTTATAGTCCATTAGACTCGCGTGAAGGGCTCGCCAGCCATAAGTTAGAAATCATACCTGAGCTGATGATGATAACTCCGTGGGGAATCAGACTTGTAGCATAAGTCCTGGGTGCGCCTATATGTGGGCTCATCCCGTACCATTCCGGGGAAAATGCCGCCTTGGGCTTCCGCTGGGGAGATTTTAGAGGGTTGCATGTCCCTGTTTGAGTCGTACCTGTATAAGTCACATAAAATGACTACCAACATCGTGACTCTTTTTTGGAAACTACCATAGACACCTGGCAGTCAAAATGCGGGTGTCTACAGATATCATAATTTCTAGGGTAGAGGTATGAGAGTTTATATACTACTATCAAACTAAACAGAAACCGTAAACAGATTAGGAAACCCTATACAATAGGAAATCCTAGGTCAGATACTCAGATATTGATTAGGAAACTCTAATCAATCAGATACTAATTAGGAAACCTTCCTAATTAAACAGATTCAGGTCGGAAACCAATTCGAGATCCGAAAAGACAATTGCTAGGCACTTATTTCCTAACAAAGGATATTGATAGTCTCTCTGTAGATGCCTTGCAAAGCTCACTACTTGTTCATGAGTAAAAGTTCAAGAACGTAGAGGAAGAGGAACACGCACTCAGGGTCACTCATGAGGAAGAATATAGTCCAAGAGACCATGGAAGAACACCATCTCGAGGAGGTAGGGGTAGAGGACAAGGTCGGCAATCCTACGATAAATCTACAATTGAATGTTACAAATGTCATAGTCTTGGGCACTTTCAGTATGAATGTCCCAAATGGGAAAAGAAGGCAAATTATGTGGAATTTGATGAGTCGGAAGAAGTATTCCTTTTGGCACTTGAAGGAGGCAATCACAATAGCGTATGGTTTCTTGATTCGGGTTGTAGTAATCATATGTGCGGTGATCGCTCCTTATTTTGTGAGTTTGACGATAATTTCAAACAAACAGTAAGATTAGGAAATAATATGAAGATGAATGTTGTTGGGAAAGGGAACATAAGGTTATTTTTGAAAGCCACTAGTTATGTGGTGACAAATGTTTTTTATGTGACGGAATTGAAGAATAATTTGCTTAGCATAGGTCAATTACAAGAAAAAGGAATGACTGTGTTATTCAAATCAAAGCAATGTCAAATTTATCATCCTCTAAAAGGTTTGATTATTCAAGCAGACATGACAATAAATAGAGTATATGTGTTGCAGTATGAAAAACAAGCAAAAAATTTGAAGTCGAAGGTTTGTCTACAAACGACAACTCAAAGTATCGCTGATCTTTGGCATAGGAGGTATGGTCATCTAGGGTATAAAGGCCTCAAAACGTTACAACAAAAAGGAATGGTAAGGGGACTGCCAAAAATCAATGAAAGCAAGACTGTATGCACTAATTGTTTGAAAGGCAAGCAACATCGTGACTCTTTCCCTAAGCAGAGTACATGGAGGGCATCTCAGAAACTTGAACTCATTCATGCTGACATTTGTGGACCCATTACTCCCATATCAAATAGCCACAAGAGGTATCTCATTTGTTTTATTGATAATTACACCAGAAAATCATGGGTTTATTTCCTGAATAACAAATCTGATGCCTTTGCTTATTTTAAGTTCTTTAAGAGTCGGGTAGAGAAAGAAACAAATCTTCCTATTAAAACTTTGAGGAATCGGACAGTGATGAATATGGTACGAAGTATGTTATCGGAGAAAAGTGTGCCGAAGACATTCTGGCCTGAAGCTGTCAACTGGTGTATTTACGTATTAAATAGGTCTCCTACTTATTCTATCAAAAATAAGACACCGGAAGAAGCATGGAACGGAATTAAACCTTCACTGTTTCACTTTAGAGTATTTGGATGTGTTGGTCACACACATATTCCAGATGCTCAAAGAAGAAAATTAGAAGACAAAAGTTAAAGTTGCATTCTTCTAGGAGTAAGTGAAGAGTCAAAGGCTTATCGATTTTACGATCCAATTAATAAAAGGATAGTAATAAGTCGAGATGTTGTTTTTGAAGAAGACAAGAGTTGGAATTGGAATGAATGTTTTGAGAAGGAGATTGCGATTGATTTGGAATTGGGTGATGATGAACGGCTCTATGAATCTGGTGAAGTAAAGGAAAATAATTCAGTTAACAATGAAGATGAACAAATAATTGGAAATTCAGGAGTTTCTAATGGCAATAATTTAGCAAACAATGAAGATGAAATTGAAGATAATGATAATCTAAATGTTTCTGGTGTAAGATCGACTCGAAGAATTAAAAGAACTCCAATGTGGATTAACGATTATGTCTCCGGAGAAGGAATTTTTTATGATGAAGAGTTTCCTGTTAATTGGGCACTTTCTGTTGACACAAGTCCAACAAGTTATGAAGAAGCGGTGACTGACCCAAAATGGGTAGAAGCAATGGACTCAGAAATAACATCAATTGAGAAAAACAATACTTGGTGTTTAACCAAGCTACCTGCAGGGGCAAAAATAATTTGAGTTAAATGGGTATACAAGACAAAGATTAATGAGAAAGGTGAAGTAGATAAATACAAAGCCCGCTTGGTCGCTAAGGGGTATGCGCAAGAATATGGGATTGATTACGAAGAAGTATATGCACCTGTGTCACGTATGGATACAGTTAGAATGATTCTTGTGTTGGCTGCACAACGAGGCTGGTATGTTTATCAACTAGATGTTAAATCTGCCTTTCTTCATGGAAATCTTACCGAGGATGTATATGTTAATCAACCAAAGGGTTACGAGGTGAAAAATGAAATGCACAAAGTTTATAAGCTTAACAACGCCTTGTACGGACTGAAGCAGGCACCTAGAGCGTGGTTCACTCGCATTGAAGCATATTTTATGAAAGAAGGATTTGAAAAATGTGATAGCGAACCTTCTCTCTTTACAAAAGTCAGCAAAGAAGGTAAATTGTTGGTGGTAGGTCTTTATGTTGATGATTTGATTTATGTGGGAGACGATGAAAATATGGTTCTTGAGTTTAAGAAATCGATGATGGAAGAATTTGATATGTCAGACCTTGGTAAAATGAAATATTTTCTCGGGATAGAAGTATTGCAACTAAGCGAAGGAATTTTCATTAATCAAAGGAAATATGTCCTCGATATTTTGAAAGAAGTTCGGGATGGAGAAATGTAACCATGTTCAAAATCCAATTGTCCGAGGATCAAAAATCTTCGCAGACGATGATGAAGAGAAGGTGGATGAAACCTTTTATAGGCAATTGGTAGGAAGCATGATGTATATCACAGCAACAAGGCCAGATATCATGTATGTTGTGAGTTTGATCAGTAGATATGCGTCGAGACCTACACAACTTCATTTATTGGCTGCCAAAAAAATTTTACGTTATCAGAAGGGAACTTCAGATTTTGGATTGTATTATAAGAAAGATGGCAACACGGAGTTGATTGGATTCACGGATAGCGATTACGCTGGCGATATTGATGACAAAAGAAGTACATCCGGCTATGCATTTATCTTAAGTTCCGCTACTGTAGCTTGGTCATCCCGTAAACAACCAATTGTTACTTTAAGCACAACGGAAGCGGAGTATGTAGCTGCTGTCGCATCTTCAGCTCAAGCAATATATATGAAAAGAGTTTTAAAAAAACTTGGATATGAAAGAAGTGAAAACACGGTCATTTATTGTGATAATAGCTCAACCATCAAGTTATCAAAGAATCCCGTCTTCCATGGAAGAAGTAAGCATATTCAAGTGCGTTTTCATTTTCTACGTGATCTGGCAAATGACGGAATTATTCCCCTGAAGTATTGTGGTACAAATGATCAAGTGGCTGATGTGTTCACAAAGCCATTAAAGTTGGAATCATTCCAAAAAATTGAGAAAAAAGCTTGGAGTCTGCACTATACATGAAGTAAACTAACTGTAAACATACAGTTTAGTTTAAGGGAGGGAATGAAAAGTAATTGAAAGATTAACTGCTCCTTATGAAGATTTGTGTCCATTTGTTTGAAAAGTTGTGTTCCTTCAAATGTAACCGTCTTATGTGCATCTATAAATAAGCACACTATGTATTCAATATAAATGTTAACTTAATTGAAGATTGTTATTTTCTTTATTTCTAACATCATCAACCCACTTTCTCCCTTTTCTCTTCCTCTCTATCTCGTTATATATATATATATATATATATATATATATATATATATATATATATATATATATATATATATATATATATATATATATATATAGAGAGAGAGAGAGAGAGAGAGAGAGAGTAAAGATCAAGTGAGTCCTTTTTTTCTTTTTGAGTCCATAAGTCCTATTTAGAGCCATTGATTTAGATGAGATGGATGGTGGTGATTGAGTCTAGTAATTAAGGTAATATATAACATATTTTGGAAAAAAATATAATAAAATCCTCTCTCCTTCCTTAATTATCTCCCACCACCTAACTTACTTGATTATGTTTCATCACATTCAATTTTTTCATTCAAACTCTCCCGCCTAACTAAAACTCTTCATCTTCATCATCCCAAACTCAATCTCTCGACTTCTAATTTCTTTCAAAACAAACACCCGCTCATTCTTTCATCTTCAACTCAAGCAAGCTACACACCCGTGTTACATTGACGTATTATAAGTGTTACTTTAATGAACAAATGATGTTACTCCAAGTAATTAATGGTGTTATTCTTTGTCTCATGGTTAAACAATGTTATTATCATTAATTACTCTGACGCATTATATATCGTTCTTTAAAGAACGACAATCGTTAATTTGGTAATGAATGGTTCCAATCCAAGTTATCATCAATTACTTTGGTAATCATTTGTTTAAACGCTGCTGTCCTCAGTTACTTTAATGCATTATGTCTGTTACTCTAACTGACGAAAGGTGTTACTCCAATAGAACAAAGATGTTACTCTAACCAAATGCACATGTATTAAATAAAATATAGAGTTAATTGCTACGTAGCACAACACTACTTGTAAAAAATGTGTACAAAATCAGTTATTCTTGTAAACAAAAAAAGAAAAATATTTTTATCATGACAAAAAACACAAGTATTCTCAAAACACATGTTCCTCCTTATTTTCTTCAGTGTCTTCCTCAGTTTCCTCATTTTCGTCGTCGTCATCCACTTCATCCTCCTCATCCTCATCCACCTTTATCAGTGTTGTCTTGTGCATTCGCATCACTTCCAATATCACCTGCACAAAATTAAACAACGTGTTACTCCCATACAGCCAATGTGTTACTTCAACTCTTACGTCGTGTTACTCTAACTGGTAAAGTACGTTACTCTAACATCATCATCAAAAACTGTTTCTCAACGTTCAGTGTGTTACTGTAATTGCAATTAAGTGTTACTGTAACGTTAATACATATGCGTTACGCCCATGCAGCCAATGTGTTACTTCAACTCTTACATTGTGTTACTCTAACTGGTAAAGTACGTTACTCTAACCTCATCATCAAAAACTGTTTCGTAACGTTCAGTGTGTTACTGTAATTGCAATGGAGTGTTACTGTAATGTAGAGCGTATGTTACTTCAACATCGTGACTGCGTTCATAGAAAACAAAACAATATTATCAGTGGACCTCATTGAAAACCCAAATAACAAACATAAAACTATGGAATCAATATCAATTAACCATCACTATGAATCTATGATGAATGAAAAAACAATATCAACATAAAAATTGATGTAAAAAGGGAAGCCAAATCGACATGAATATCAATTAACCATCAATATGAATCTATGATGAATGAGATGACAATGAAAACTATATTAACATGAAAATTGACATAAAAAACGAAGCCAAAGCGACGTGAAAGAAATTTAATTTTTGTTAGTCGATCGCCGAATTATAATTGAAGCAAAACGTGAAAGAAATATCAAAATTCACCATTTTTATACTCGATCAATTGCTTTTCAACAGTTGATGATGATGTCGCGCTCATTGAATCCATAGTAACGGGATTTTGAACCCAGATTTGATTGAATGAATGACGGAACGTGATGATGGAAGTTTTTTTTTTTTTTTTTTTTTTTTAGGTTTTGATGAATTTTGCAAAGTGAATGACTGAATGATGAATGAACGTAATCATGGGGTTATTGTTTCCTAAAATCATGGGAGCTATTTTAGGAACGTAATCTTTTTTTTTTTAATGCAAATAATTGGAAGCATCTCGTCCATCCATTCTCATCTCATCCAATGGATGAGATGAGAACTTAGGGACTCATATAGAGTAAAGGACTCATAAGAGCCTTACTCTCTCTCTCTCTCTCTCTATATATATATATATAGATTTAGGATCGTATGAGAACCACTTGTATAATGAGAAAAAAGAGAACTAATTACATCCATTAAATCTACTGATGAACCTACGTATGGGATGCGGCCACAGCCCAGGTCCGAAACGTTGCTTAATTATTATTTTTGACGTAAAGTACTCAATTTCATCTTGTGTCTCAGTTGGTTGGGAATGAATCTACTGGTTAGGAGGTTACAGGTTTGAATAACCACGCTTGCATTTGAAGTTTTAACTTAGCAGTCTAATAAATATACTTCCTAAATTTTAATTTTATTCTCATTTTTTTATATGTTTTAATTAATGTAACATTTCGTTTTCATTCTCAATCTTTTTGAAAGGGTTTAATTGTGGAAATAAATTTTAATTTCATCCTCAATCCTTTTAATTAATAACTTGGATTTCAATTTCTTTCTCAATTTCATTCAAATTTAGCATTACCCTTTTTCACTTTTAGCATACCATTTTTCAATTTCAATTTTAGCGTACCACTTTTTTCTATTTTAGCGTGCTCTTTTTTCTATTTTAGCGTACCCTTTTCAATTTCAATTTTAGCGTACCCTTTCTCAATTTTAGCGTACCCTTTTTCAATTTTAGCGTACCCTTTTTTTTATTTGAGCGTACTCTTTTTCTTGTTTTAGCGTACCCTTTTTCAATTACAGTACAGTGTACCCTTTTTCACTTTTAGTGTACCCTTTTTCCATTTTAGCGTACCCTTCTCAATTTCAATTTTAGCGTACCCCTTTTCAATTTTAGCGTATTCTTTTTCCATTTTAGTGTACCCTTTTCTATATTAGCGTACCCTTTTTCAATTTCGATTTTAGCGTACCCTTTCTCACTTTTAGCGTACCCTTTTTCAATAAAGATTTAAGTTCATATGACGCCAAAGATCAAAGCTTCAAAAGATTGTCAGAACCTGAAACCACTTATTGACTTAATGAACAAGACCATCGGAATAAGTACTCCAACAACTTAACCACACAAAATTAAAAAAGAAACAAAACGGAAAGAGACTGAACTGAGAAAATTAAGCCAAAAGATCACATCTTCAAAACATCAACATAAATTGTTGTCACTAATTGAATTACTGAACAAGATCGTCAAATTAGCAATGCTTCACATAGATTCCACTAACAACTTAACTAACACAAACACATTAATATTCTAAAAAAACTAAGATGAAAGACATCAAATTGAGCAAACTGTGATAACAAAACATTATTTCTAATGAATGCAAGGAAATCTGATAATTAACAGCATCACCTACAAACTGTGATAACAAAACTACGTAAATCTTTAAATTTACATTTTCTGAATTATCTTCTCTAGTAATCTGGGTAGTACAATCAACAAGATTAACCCTTTTCTTGAATAGTACCAATAATCAATATCTAATTTACCCAGAATCGAATCTAGCTCTACTCTAGTTCTAGGGTTGGTGGTTTAATTGAAAAGCTTCAATGAAATAAAATTGAATTGTTGAAGTTATGAAGAATTCACCATGAATGATTCCAGCTCCGATCTACATAAGATCTAAGCTTAATTTGTTGATTTTAGTGATTTTGGTGATTCTTGTTTAATTTGTTCTTCAATTAATGAAAATCTAGAAGGAATGGAGTGAAGGAAGAGTATTAGAATATAGAAATAATATCACAAATATTAGAATATAGAAATAATATCACAAATTGTGTTTACATGTGTTTAGGAAACTGGTTTACAATACGTTTAGGAAACTGTTTCCTTTCGATTTAGGAAACTATGTTTGTAAGCTAACTATATAAGCACATTAGATGCGTAATAAGATTCAAGATTTTCGGTATCAATAATTTACATCTTTAACATGGTATTAGAGCAACCCTTTTTCGAAAACTAAAAAAAAAAGCAAATCTCACAATTCTGCCGAGAAACAATTCCACTAAAGAATAGCCATGGCTGGTGGGGAAGATGCATCCCAAACCTCCACCAAAATCGATTCACAATCCCCTTATTTTCTCGGGTCACACGATGTTCCCGGTATGCTTATTATACATCTTAAATTGACTCATGAAAATTATGAAAAATGGAGCCGTTCCATGAGAATGTCCCTTAAAGCTAGACGAAAATTTGGTTTTTGTGACGGCACTATCTCGAAACCAACGGACTCAGTTCTTCTTGATCAATGGGAGGTAGTAAATTGCACCGTTGTTCAATGGATCATGAATGCAATCGATGATAAACTCAAGTTCAGTCTGACATATTTTGATGAATCTCATGTTCTTTGGTTAGATCTAGAAGAACGGTTCTCAGTGGTAGACGGCTCGAAAATTCATGCGTTAAAATCGCAACTAGCTGGTTGTACACAAACTAAAGGTATGTCTATCACCGAGTATTTTGGAAAATTAAAGGTCTTGTGGGACGCTCTTGCCGTCCATGAACCCTCTTTTGTTTGTAAATGTGGTCTGTGCAAGTGTGGGATCGGAAAAGAAGCTACTAAAAGACAGGATACCGAGCAACTTCACCAATTCCTAATGGGTCTTGACTCAAAAAAATTTGGGACGGTAAGGTCGCAACAATTAGCACTTGAACCTCTCTCGTCTCTCAATAGGGTCTATCACCTTATGTTGCAGAAAGAACGATTGAACAGAGCTTCCTCGATCATAGAAGAAACTCCTGATTTGGCTTATGCGGTTCGAACGGACAAGAGTTTCGGGTCCAAACCCGATTGGAGGGAACTCCGTGAGCAACACCGCAATGAAAGACAAAAAGCGACTTGTTCATATTGCACTAAACCGGGACACGATATTAACTCATGTTATATTAAGAGTCAGAAATTTCCTGATTGGTGGGGAACTCGGGCTCGAACTTTAGCGGAGATACAAAACCGTGTGTCACGTCGAAACCCGCCTCGGTCAACGGCTCCTTCTGCCACCACTCAGCCGATCACTTCCGCCCAAGACACTACTACAACTACCATCCGGGCCAATGCTGTGACCTCCTCTTCTGACGATCGTTTGAGTGGTATGTTTGATACTTGGTTGATTGACACTGGAGCCTCAAATCATGTGACGGGTAATTTAATGTGGCTCACAAATCCCGTCACCATCTCACCAAGAGCTGTGGGGCTCCGTAACGGCTAAATTACTGAAGCCGTTGTCGAAGGGACGGTTCAACTCACAGAATCACTCATTCTTAGTCGTGTTTTATATGTTCCCTGTTTAACATGCAGTCTTATATCCGTCTCACAATTACTTGCCGTAAATCTCCTTACTATACAGTTCACTAATGCTTCTTGTATTATTCAGGACCTTGGTACGAGGACGACGATTGGAGTCGGTGAGCAGCGAGACGGACTATATTATTTTCACAACGTAATCACGAAGATGACTACTCCAACTATCCATCAAATTTGTCGTAAAGAGGATTTTGAAATTTGGCACAAACGACTTGGACATCCGGGTGATAATGTCGTGAAATTTATTCCTTGTGCCAGTCAATTTAGTATAAATAAAAATCGTGTGTGTGATGTGTGTCATCTTGCGAAACAACATCGGAGTAGCTTTGTTTTAAATAATAAATCTGCTTCCGACATCTTTGAATTGATTCATTGTGATTTGTGGGGCCCTTATCGCATCCCGTCCTCGTGTGGAGAGAAGTATTTCTTGACCTTAGTTGATGATTATTCTCGTTCTGCATGGGTATATTTACTTGTAGATAAAACTGAAGTTACCGATATGTTTATGAATTTTTTGGCTATGGCAAAGACCTAGTTTTCTAAACAAGTCAAAATTGTACGAAGTGATAATGGGACGAAGTTTAATCATATGGCTCAATATTTTATGAAAAATTCCATCCAATTTCAGACGTCATGCATTGGAACGCCACAACAAAATGGTCGGGTAGAACGGAAACACCGTCATATTTTAAACGTAGCATGTGCCTTGCTTTTTCAAGGACACCTGCCTAAAACGTTTTGGGGTGAGTGCATATTAACTGCTACTTATTTGATTAATCGAACTCCGACGGGTATTTTAGGAAATAAATCTCCGTATGAACTCCTTTTCGGTGCAGTACCCTACTACACGAATCTTCGTGTGTTCGGTTTTCTCTGTTTTGCCCATAACCAAAAAACTGGGGGTGATAAATTTGTTAAGCTCAGTCGTCGATGCATTTTTGTGGGGTATCCTCACAATAAAAAGGGTTGGAAGGTTTATGATTTGGAAAATAAGCAATATTTTGTCTCAAGAGATGTCGGTTTCTACGAGAATATTTTTCCTTTTAATCCAGCTCATTCTTCGACGGCCGTCAAACCATCTGCTTTAGACTTATCTCCGGATTCACCCTCCGCCAATGTTCTCCCAGATGAGGACGAATACCCCGTCCCTGATACCGGTCAAACCGGTTCTGATATTATTTCCTCTGACACGACTCTTCTAGTGGATAATTCCACATCTGTATCCCAACATGAGGAGGATTCCGGGGACGTCGTCGCAGCTCCCGACAATTCTGTTCCTTTAGGCCGAGGACATCGACAGAAGGAAGCCCCCGCTCGTCTTCGTGATTACGTGGTTGGTTCGATTCATTGTCCTCCCTCACCGGTCTCCCCCTCTCGCTCGTCCTCAGGTACGCCTTATGTACATAATAATTATATTGACTGTCGTAAATTTTCTGATAAGCATAAAATATTTCTGGCGGCTATATCATCAAATGTTGAGCCTCCATCTTTCTCCATTGCCGTAAAAGACGCCTCTTGGCGTAAAGCTATGGCAGATGAGATTTCTGCCCTTGAATCTAACAACACATGGGAATTAACAGACCTTCCCGTCAATAAAAAGGCCCTTGGTTGTCGTTGGGTTTATAAGATTAAGTATCACTCAGATGGTACTATTGAGCGGTTTAAAGCGTGTCTTGTTGACTTTGGCAATCATCAGGTCGAAGGAATTGATTACGGAGAGACTTTCTCTCCTGTGGTCAAAATGACTACAGTTCGGACTTTTGTAGCAGTTGCAGCTATAAAAAATTGGGAGCTACATCAAATGGACGTGCATATCGCTTTCCTCCATGGGGATCTCACCGAAGAGGTCTATATGAAACTTCCACCGGGTTTTTACAAGCATGCTACCAAAAAGGTTTGTCGTCTTAAGAAGGCTCTTTATGGCCTTAGGCAAGCCCCTCGATGCTGGTTTTCTAAACTTACCAGTGCCCTTCGAACATATGGATTTACGAACTCTTATTCCGATTATTCTCTGTTTAGCTATTCCCGTGATGGAACAGTGCTTCATGTCCTTGTTTATGTCGACGATCTTGCTATTGTCGGAAATAATGCCTCTGCTATTAAAGACTTTAAAACATATTTGAGTACTTGTTTCTATATGAAGGAGTTAGGGCAATTAAAATATTTTTTAGGCAATGAGGTTGCTCGAAACAAAGAAGGGCTGTTTCTCAATCAGCGAAAATATGTCATTGATATTATCTCTGAGACAGGCAATTTAGGGTCACGCCCGTTTAGTACTCCGATCGAGCAGAACCATCGGCTTGGTTATGCCACAGGTGCATGTCTTGCCGACCCAAAACCATATAGATGGCTAGTTGGTCGCCTCGTATATTTAGCTATCACTCGTCCTGATTTATCGTATGCCGTACATGTGTTGTCTCAATTTAAGCAAACACCGCGTCAAGAGCACTGGGATGCTGCGATTCGGGTTGTTCAGTTCCTTAAGGGATGTCCGGGACAAGGTATCCTTCTCCGTATTGACAGTCAATTAGAACTCACTGGTTGGTGTGACTCTGATTATGCCCAATGTCCGCTCACCCATCGTTCTGTTACAGGCTGGTTCATTTCCCTAGGAGGGTCTCCTATTTCCTGGAAAACCAAAAAATAGGATACGGTTTCTCGTTCCTCCACTGAGGCAGAATACAGGGCTATGGCAGCCCTTGTATGTGAGCTCAAATGGCTGCATGGTCTTCTTAAGACATTAGGCGTCATGATACCTCGTCCTATATCCATTTTTTGTGACAATCAGTCTACTTTGCATATTGTTCGGAATCCGGTCTTTCATTAACGTACCAAACATATTGAGATGGATTGTCATTTTGTGCGTGATGCCTACTTAGACGACTTTGTAAAGCCCGAGTACCGCTCCACCCTCAACCAAGTTGCAGATGTGTTTACAAAAGCACTCGGCACCGCTCAGTTCTTTTATTTATTGTCCAAGCTGGGCATTCTCGATGTTCATGCTCCAGCTTGAGGGAGGGTAGTAGAATATAGAAATAATATCACAAATATTAGAATATAGAAATAATATCACAAATTGTGTTTACATGTGTTTAGGAAACTGGTTTACAATACGTTTAGGAAACTGTTTCCTTTCGATTTAGGAAACTATGTTTGTAAGCTAACTATATAAGCACATTAGATGCGTAATAAGATTCAAGCTTTTCGGTATCAATAATTTACATCTTTAACAAAGCGGGGATTTTATTTAGAGATCAGAGTGAATGAAGGGGAGTTGACCCCTGCAAATTTTTTATTTTTTTTGTTTAGAATATTAGCCGCATGATTTAAATAAGATCCAAGGGCTGTGAGGGGTTCTCACAATTCTCATTATAGCATAGGTTCTCACTCGATCTTGACTATATATATATATATATATATATATATATATATAGAGAGAGAGAGAGAGAGAGAGAGAGAGAGAGGCAGGATCTGGTACATTTGAGCATTTTGGTACATTTTACCTACTAATCTAAGCCGTCGGATTTCATGGGATCAAGGGCTAAGATATCCTAAAAAAACTCCCCATATGCTATAACAGTTACATATCATGATTCTTTTAACAAAATATTTGTAACTTCTATAACAGTTACGCTTATCTCTCAAAAATAGAATCAAATAAAAAAAATCTATGCATAACTTGTTAACTACAATCTAATAATATGAAAATGTATTAATATTTGATGTTACGTAGTTATTCCTATCTAGAAACTCAGTTATTATAATAAATAAATTGTGTTATTGTATTAGGATGAAATTCAAATAAAATCAACTTTATTATTTTACATAGTTATTCCAATGTAGAAACTCGGTTATTGTAATGAATAACTCGTGTTATTATATTGGGCTGCAACTCAAATATAATCAATTTTAGAATAATTTTATTTGATTTTACGTAATTTGTCCAACGTAATCAATTTCAATTATAGAATGTTGTTATCTGATTTTACGTAGTTTGTCCAATGTGAAACTCAACTATTGTAATGAATAACTCATGTTATTGCATGGAATGAAACATATTTAACTGGTTATAAAACACAGTAACTAATTATAATGAAATAACTGTAAGAATAGTATAGAATAACTGCAATAATAGTATAGAATAACTGGAATAACATAATAAAATAATTAGGGTTTAGGGTATTTCTGTTCTGAAATAATATGGAGTTATTTTAAAGTTCATATTCAAGTATTTCATTGTTTATATTCAAGTATGGTAATATTCATAATTTTGTTTTTCAATTTTGTAAGCAAAAATTACTCGGATAGTGTATTAAAACATGTGGAATAACACAAACCCTAAAATTTACTGAAGAAAATCGACTGGAAACTAGATTACTAACAACAACAAAATCAAAATTAGAAAATATATGCGAAACTGAACGAATTCAAAATCGAAAATCAAAGTCAAAATCAACAATTATGAGAAAAAATAAATGAAATTAAAGATTTAAAGAGTGAAATTAATTTAACCTTAAAGTTTAATCTTGATTGAGAATTGATTTGGGTGAGATACTACATAACAGAATTGAGAGTTCTTGAAAAATAGAATCTTTAGAATGAAATAAAATTTATAAAGTAACGTAAAAAGGAAAAGTTGGGAAAAAAATAGAATGAAATGAAATCGATGAATATACGTATAGAAGAGGTGAAAAAAAGGGTTTGATCTCATCATTTTGATCTAGTCAAATCTAATGGCCAGAAAAGATAGGTAAATTGTATGGAATTTGAAGGAGGTAAAAGATCCGACTTCTATATATATATATATATTAAAAAAATATATATATATACACAGTATTAGATACAAATGACGATAAAAAAGAATGAAAAATAAAATGCAATAAAAATGTTAGTGTTATTATGCTAATAATAATAATAATAGTATAGTATAATAAATATATAATATCGTTTTCGGATTGAACACGTTTGACTACAACAACCCCTCCAAGTCCGTTTAATCCCTTTACAAGTCGCGACGGTGGTGACACCCTTCCGAGGAGCGCCGCCCAAAGCACTTAAGGGCGTAATGCGATCGTGGTCGAATGTAGTTGAACGTGTCCGATGCCATTTTCAGGATTAATGCGGAACCCGTTGACGCGAAAATCGAACACCACATAATCCGTAAGGATTAGTATCGGTGTCGTGACGTGGAGGGAGACAATTCCATCTTAATCAAATTTTTATCGATCCTATAACACTTTTTATAAAATTCCAATGCCGGTCTTATAATTATATAACGCACGATTATAGGCACCGTAAACCGAGTCGAGTTTAAATTATGTAACTTTTTTACGTAACTCGGTCGACCATCGATCTTGAATCAATAAAAACGAAATTGCCACCATTTTCGAAACGAGTTATAACTCGTACAGGGGGCACTCGACTGAGTGCCATGGGCCACTCGATCGAGTAGCACCCCAAAAAATGGGGAGAGAACCTTTTAGAAGGCCACTCGGTCGAGTCTCTGCCATGACTCGATCGAGTGGACTCCTTTATTCAAAACCGAGTGCTTCCCACATCATCCGAGCCTCGTCAATTTTTGCTACAACTTCGGTATCCACGTGTAAAGGCCATCACGTGTATCCTTTTATAAAATCATGCATCATTTCATCATTTAATTCATTTGCATCATCATTATCCATCATTGTTATTTATTATTTTGCTCGTTATTTTGTTTTGTTCGGGTTGTATTTTCGCCCGTGTATGTTGTACCCATTTACAAGTTTTATTAATTTTCGATGTTTATCGTTTTATAAATGAACCTCATATGCTAAATAATTTCGACTCTAGCATTGATTCATTAAAATGACGTAGTTAACACATAATTCGCATGCATAGCCGAAAACGTTGTTTGCATAACATTTAGTCATTTTACTAACGCGCATACACGAACACGAACGATATCTTAGTAGAGGCCGCTAAAGAGCGGGCGGAGTTGGGTTTCCTTTGTGGGCTTCCCAACACGTACCCTCACCCCTTACTCAGAACCATGGTTTCCGGATGTCCGAAACCATTGGCGCACGAGAGTCATTCGATGCACGATATACGGTAACTAGGCGTCGGTATCGTAATGCAAAGGGACGAACTCTTAAGCTCTAGCACTAAAAGTGGGTCGTGTTTTGTACGCGAAACGTCTAAGTGTAGAGTGAGTTCGAACGGGTCCGAATTCCCATAAAATTCGGTGGCGACTCCAACTTAGATTTAAATTTCGAACCGAGATCAATCTTACCACGAGATTCATTCACCTCCCCAAACCCGCGCGTGGCCGCGTCGGGGTGGACTTATGTCATGTCTACAATTTGGCGACTCTGCTGAGGATACCCGATGTACCACTAGTCATCGGAGTACCTAGGGTTAGACTCAAAAAGAAATTGTTCGATTAATAGTGTACGCGCATTAGTTTAATGATTCATGCATAACCCAAATATTTCCCGAGCCGATTACTTGTGGCCGACGTCCCACTATACCATGGTGCATTCCTAAATGGGTGCGCTAAAAACTTCTATGGCCGATCTCGTATGGGTTTCGCGGCATGTTTTAAGACCAATTCGGCTTAGAAAGTCCGTCCTGATTTACGAGAAAGTCGTCGTTGTTGGTATAAACCCGATTTTGACCGACCGAAACTTAGTTTAAAGCATACATAGCGTCGTTATAATGCTTATGTGAATACGTGCTACTTGGTTTCTGTGTCATTTTTCAAAAACCGTTATTTCAAAAATGCATCTTTTCAAAAAATATCCAATTTTCAAAAATTCGGGATGCCGCCGAAATTTAGACTTAAGATTTGACTCAAAATAGCCTATTTTTCTAGCCGGCGTGCTACCATCTATATTCAACTTTCAAATTTTCGATCCTATTTATCGATTTTCGAACTTTTTTTGAAAAAAAATTAAAATTCGTCTCGATTTCCAAGTCTTCGGGACGCCATTTTTCGACCTTCAAATTTTCGGAAATTCATCTATTCTTTATTCAAATTTCAAAATTTCAAACATTAAACTTTTCAAAAACCTTCCTTATTATAAGACCTACCGTTATCCGTGTGTCGGGTCTTTTCATAGTATGTCGAAGGTCCGTAGCGTCAAAACTCCGTCGATCTTACATCACGAGTCCCCCCCCCCTTCCGAAGTCCGCCTTGTCCTAAAGGCATGACCAATCCGTGTAGGGCATACCCCTACAACGGAAGGTCCGTCTAGACACTCGAGTCAAAGTCTGGGGAAAAATCTCACGTGGACCTTCCTTCGAACGGGACTCGGCCCACAAAGTCGAATCCTAAGGAAGTCATACCACCCACGATTCAACCGTCTAGGTGTCTTTCTCGAGTCTTTTTCACTTGGTCTTTTTATCGTCGCTCGGGATGTACTTTTTTTATTCCAAGATCTGGGTTCGGTTTCTGATTACGCGGTGTTCTTATAGACAGGCCACTGTCAACCAGACACAGAAACAAGATGGAAGCAGCTTTGAACAATTTGAGAACCTCAATGGATGCCATGGTCGCCAAACAGATCGACATTGAAACCCAACTAGCAGCAATGAGGGCTGAGCAAGCAGCTGTCGCCGCTCGTGTGACTGTGGTGGAGCAAGGGACTCCTAATGCCGAGGCTACTGAGCCTTAAACTGAACTAGTTAGCGCGGTGCGCCGATTAGAGGAACAAGTTCACTTAGCTGGGAGTAACAACATCCATCGGGAAAATATCCTTGAGTACGCCTCGGTGAGCGACAAGCTACCTGCGAACCTGAATCTCACGGGCTTACCAATGTTTGAGGGAACCGAAGACCCGTTACTACATGTACAGGCCTTCAAGGAATTCATGGCTATCAAGGGGGTAGATTCTTCGATGTTTAAGAATCTCTTTCCTGCATCCCTTGAGAAGCACCCAGGGGCCTGGTACTATAGGCTAGACCCGAAAAAATACCCTACTTGGGATGATGTGGTTACAAAATTTGCTCGTAACTATGCTGACAACACCGAAATCCAAACCACGATGCGCTATTTGGAGGTTATGGCCCAAGAGCCCAAAGAAGGTTTTACCAAATACCTTCAACGCTGGAGGGCCAAAAGCGTGAAACTGGTCGATAAGCCCAGTGTGAAAACTTTAGTGGAGGCTTTTGTCAAGAATCTCCTCCCCTCCTACCGGGTTCATCTCCGGTACGACGTCATACCCAATTTCACCACCCTTACTGAAATGGGTATGAGGATTGAAGACGATCTGAGGTTAGAGGACCTTACTAAGACCTCTAGCAAAGGATACCAAGGGGTTTCCTCTTCCACTACTAAGCCCCAAGCTGCAACCCGCAGCATTTTCGACGCGGTCAATCTACTAGATGCCCCGTTCAAGAAGAACACTCTACCTCGGGTATTCACTGATATAGGTACTACCTATACTTATTCCTTAGAAAGACTATCCTCTAGGGCCTAATCCAACCGATAGGCCCAACTCCCAAAGTTCCGGTCGAGCGACGCTCCAAGAACTATAATGCTCAAGCTTATTGCCAATACCACCGAGGCAACGGGCACGACACTGAAAAATGTTGGAAGTTGAAGCACCTGATCCAGGACTTGATTGAGAGCGGTAAGATCTCGTTGCCTGGGGATAAGCCAAGTAACAAGGAGAATCCTTTCAGCTCCCATGCCATCTTCACCGGGGAGGTGATTGATTGCTCTCATCTTATCTCTCCATTTATCCCGCAAGTAAACGGGATCCGGTTCGATGACGAGGATGATGTCTACCTCGTTAAAGGGGAAGTTGTCCCCATTACTCCCAAGGAGATTCGAAAGACTAAATCCCGAGTCTTAGTCAGTAACCACCTTGGTCGTCCCTATCAAGCCACTAGCTCTAGGGACACCCCTATTCGACAGTTGTCACTGAGCCACTCAGGACGGAAGTCGCCCCTGAGAAGCCGACCGCTGAAACGGCTCTCCTGAAGCAACTAAAGAAAACCCGAGTTGACTTCACCTTATGGCATCTCCTAGTTAGCTCACAGGAACATCGACAAGCACTCACTAAGGCTCTCGATCAGATTAAGATCGATTCTCTGGTTACTGATAAGTGTAGTTTGTAGTGCCTAATTTGTTGTGTTTTGGTCTCATTTTCCTTGTGGAATCGCTCCTTGGGTGCGGTTTATGGGTTACTTATGCTTCCTTTAGTTCGTTTTAGGTTCCCGAGACCATTCATGAAGAGTTGGAGCGATTCCGACTCAATACATACACTTTTCGGAGCCAACGAAGAGAAGGAACGATCACTCGATGCCTTGGATTTGACCCCGAGACCTTGGGACCCGATCCCGAGCCCCTTAGACTCGATCCCGAGACCCGAGAGTCGATGAGAAGCCCATGAGAAGCAAGGAGGGACCTTAAAGTTCATATTGGAGGCCTACGAGACCCATCCCCGACGGGAAGGACCTCATCCCGTCCGGGATGAGGTGCGCAAATTGCAATGGTTCTATTTTGGACCCGTCCCGGTCGGGATTAGACCGTCCCAGACGGGATGAGCGAGCTGTAGCGCGTGACTCTTTTATCTTCCTCCTTCATTCTTGTAACCCTATAAATACTCCTCCCTTGTATTGTTTAAGCACCATACTTTACCCTAGATTATTTTAGACCTCTCTTAAGCATTCAAATCCCTAATTAGCCTCTCTTCATCTCTAGTTAATCTTTAGTTAATCTTAGTTTAATCTAGTAATTAGTCTTGTATTAAGAAGATTCTTGAAGACTCTTCCAAGCTAGACAACCTTGGAGATTTGTTTGGGTTTCTTATTAATTCAAGTTCTCATCCGTTTCATCCTCTTGTAGTTGGTATAATCTCTTTTCTCTTGTTCTTTGTTTATCATCAAGTTTTAATCTTTATATTTTGTTTATTGTTATTGCTTGTTCATCATGAATGTTTTGATTATTATGTTTTTCTCTCTTGTTCATGTTAGTTTTATCTTGATAATGAGTGAGTAGATTCCTTGTGGGGTTAGTTGGGGGATTAAGTGTGGATTATGGGTGATTAGGGATTGATTGTGGGTAAAGGTGATTCCTTTGTTGCTAGTCACTTACTGGGCACACTATGTGTTTGTTGTATTGCTTGTGTGGGTAGTAGTGGCCAATGCTTCTCATACTTTTTTTTTGGGAAAATGTAAGTTGTATATTAATCAAAGAATAATCAAATATACATTAAGTATCCATCAATCTAGTGATGAATTTATCATCTCTAGTAGTGAGTTTCCCTTTCTGAACACTATTAAAATACATTTTTAGTTCTTTAATAATGCTCTTACTGACTACGATCGGTCTTAATAAAATGCCATCCACTCTACTTTTGTTTCTCTGCTCCCAAATGTAGTAAATGGAAGCATTCATCACACTATTAATCACAGCCCGTTGAAGTCTGCTGCCTCTCATCCCATCCCGTTGGGCGTTGCTGCGTGTACTGGTAAAGTCTGTTGCTTCTCATACTTGTTCTCATCTTCTCATTGTGTATTCGATTTGTGGTTGAATGTTTATGTTTTGAGTAGCATCTTGCATGGATGTTCGGGTCTAGTCTTAGACACGAGAGTGCGGACTTTGGCTTTGGCGCGAGAGCGCAAACCGACCTTAGTAACTAAGTGGCACCTACACCCTTGATTACCCAATCATCCTATTATGCTTATGAACCCGACCTAACCCTACTCTTTTCCATATTTGATTTCTCTACCTCTTTATCCTTCTTCTCTAGTTTGTTAGTGTTTCTAATCTTTAGTTGTTCATTAGTTTTTGTTATAGTTTATTCATTGTTAGTCTTGTTCATACCTCTTCTCCCATCATAATTTGTCAATTATCATCTCTTTGTGTTTGTTTGTGACTTAGCCTTGTTTGTAAGTAGACCATAGTCTAGACATTACATAACCGTCTTCGTGGACACGACCCGACTTACCCTAGCTACCGTTAGGATTAGGTGGTTATATATTGATCGGTAGGACTCGCGGCAAATCCTCACCATAAGTTACCCCTGCTGAAATGGTAGCCACGGTCCTGCCACACTTGAAGGGCAAAACCAAGGAAGGAGGCCCACTGATCACTTTCTCGGAAGCCGACTTGCCGCCGTTCGGAGCCTCTCATATTCTGGCCCTATACATCATGGTGATCTGCCGGGGAAAATATCTCCCGATGACCCTAATTGATGATGGGTCGGTTGTGAATGTCCTCCTCTTGAGGACCGCCAAAGCCCTTGGTATTACAGAGGCCGATTATATTCCGACTGCTCAGACCATCCAGGCGTTTGATGGGAGCCCAAAGTCGGTAGCTGGGGCCATAAAACTGACCGTTATAACGGGCCCAATAGAAAAGGAGCTGGAATTCCAGGTGATCGATGTCACCTCTTCCATCAACTTGCTCCTAGGGAGGCCATGGATCCACACTGTCAAAGCGGTATCCTCCACTCTCCACCGAAAGATCAAGTTGCCCTCGCACGACAATGTTACTACCTTAGAGGCAACCCGAATGACTGTGGCTAGCTGTAATGCCACAGGCCTCATGGACCTCTGGGGGTTCGATTTTGTGGGAATGATCGAGGAGGAGTACCTTTTCAGGCCCTACTTCACAACTAGCATCATCACAATGCTACAAAACCTAGGGTACTTTCCGGGGGCTACCTCTCGACCCAATCTTCCAGATGGGAACATTATTGAGGTCCTTACGGACGAAGACTCTCACTTCGGCCTTGGTTATGCTACCACTCCGGGCAACGTTGTCCGAGTAGGTATTGAAAAGACCTGCAACATCACTAAGGGTATCTACTTGACCCCTTATAGCCTGCGGCTGACCGACTAATTTGTCACGCCGGTATTTGGGGCCATTCAGGTTGGTCTATACCAACCCAATGCTGTGCACCTTGGGACCCAATTGGTCCAGGGCTGCAACTACATCCCTGATGATGTGTTCGCCCTCATCCAGTATGATGGTGCTAACAATGCTGAGTCCGTGTTGGGGCTACTCTTCGGGGAAGACACTGTAGCCCCGACTCCAAAGGAAGACCTGGTCAACTTGATTCTTCGCAGCAATAGATTTGACCCAACCAAGCTGATCTCGGATGTTGGCTCCGAGACGGGGAGCAAGGCCTGGGGGAAGACTGTCAAATGGACTGACAGTCAAGGAAGGATCTACAAGCTGGTCACTAGAGAAGGAGACATGTCTGAGTCTGAGTCCAAGTCTGAGTCGGAGTCTGAGTCAGAGTCTGAGGTCGAGTCTAGAGGGTTCGGTGTTAGAGTCACTCCTGTAACCCCTCTCCCTTTAGTTACTCCTGCTGCTGGTCTGTCCCGAGCACCTTAACTATCCCGCCACTGGCCAATGATCAGATGGCTGCTCTTTTCGAGCTGTTTTCAAAGTTTTCAATCAATAATAACAACCGTTCTGCTTACGACTTGTCTCTTTTTAATGTTGATTCAAAAATATTTCGTGTAATGCATTGAGAAACCCTGTGAATAGGTATCCTCACCTCCACATCTGGTCGAGCAACTAGAGCAAAGGGAATAACGGAATCCGGTAATCGAGGAGACCGAGTCCATTAATGTGGGAACAACCTTAAAGCCCCAGATACTTAAGACAGGGTTATCCTTAGATCCCGAGGAGAGAGAACAATTCAGGAACCTCCTCCAAGAATTTAAAGACGTCTTCACATGGTCCTACAAGGACATGCCGGGGATAGACCGAGAAATAGCCGAGCGCCACATACCGATTAAAGACAGGTGCAAGCCGGTTAAGTAAAAACTTCGCCGAATGAGGCCAGACTGGTCTCTCAAGGTAAAAGAAGAAGTCGATAAACAGTTCAAAGCCGGCTTCATACAAGTGTCTGAATACCCAGACTGGGTTGCAAATATCGTACCGGTTCCTAAAAAGGACGGTAAGGTGCGTGTCTGCTTACATTTTCGGGATCTTAACAAGGCGAGCACGAAAGATGATTTTCCGTTACCACACATCGACATATTGGTGGATAACACGGCTGATCATGCCCTTCTGTCATTTATGGACGGGTATGTTGGATATAATCAGATCAAGATGACGGAAGAAGATATGAGTAAGACCACCTTCACTACACCTTGGGGTACTTACTGCTATACCGTCATGCCATTCGGTCTCATTAATGTCGGGGCCACGTACCAACGGACCGCTACGACTTTATTACACGACATGATGCATAAAGAAGTAGAAGTTTACATGGACGACATGATCGTCAAATCCAAGGACCGGGACGGTCAGATCACCGCCCTAAGAAAATTCTTCACCCGACTGCGCAAATACAACGTGAGGCTAAACCCTCAAAAGTGCAGTTTTGGGGTAACATCAGGCAAACTACTGGGTCATATCGTTAGCCAACGTGGTATCGAGGTCGACCCAGCTAAAATCAAAGCCATTACCGAGATGCAACCTCCTAAAACCGAAAAAGAAATAAGGAGATTTCTCGAGAAAGTCCAGTATATTAGCCGGTTCATTTCCAAACTGACCATGATGTGGGAACCGATCTTCAAGAAACTGAAATTAGGGGAGCGGATACTGTGGGATGACAAGTGCCAAGCTGCTTTCGACAAGATCAAGGAAATTCTGTCTGCTCCGCCAGTCTTAATGCCACATCAACCCGGTTTGCCTTTGTCGTTAGACCTAACAACAACCGAGACAACCATGGGGGCTATGCTGGCTCAGACAATTGACTCTGAAGAACGAGCTATTTATTACATCAGCAAAAAGTTTTTAGAGTATGAGTGCAAATATACCATGCTCGAAAAGACGTGCTTAGCTCTAGTTTGGGCCACTATGAAGCTCTGACATTATATGCTCAGCTACGAGGTTCAGGTATTATCCAAAATGGATCCAATCAAATACCTCTTCGTAAAGCCCATTCTCAATGGCAGAACTTCTGGATGGACTCTAATGCTGGCCGATTTCGACCTAAAATTCGTACCGTTAAAGGCTATTAAGAGCCGAGCAGTAGCTGAATTCCTTGCCGATAGTCCCGTAATGAAAGAAGGAAACACCGACACTTGGTTCTTCGCGGATGAAGATATTTTCCATACCGATACAAAAACATGGGATCTATATTTCGACGGGGCATCCAATTTTCGAGGGTTCGGAGTCGAGATTCTTTTAATCTCGCCAAAAGGAGAACACACTTCCGTGTCCATCAAATTGGACTTTGATGTTACTAATAACGCAGCCGAGTAAGAAGCATGTATCCACGGGCTACAAGCCGTCGCCGATTTGGGGGTCACAAACCTCCAGGTACAAGGCGATTCATCCTTAGTCATTAATCAAGCACTTCAAAAATGAAAAAATCGGAACGCTAATCTCGCGGCCTACCAAGCACGAGTAAGGGATCTCGAGAAACAATTCCAAAAGATGGAGTATATATACTTGCCCCAGGAAGAAAATCAGTTTGTAGATGCACTCTTAAAACTGGCATCCTTACTGAATATTCCCGATCACGTGACCAGTATGCCAATTTGTGTCGAAAGACGGTCTGAGCCAGCATACATCCACGACATTGAAGATATTGAGATAACTGATCCCGAGACATGGTATCAGACTATATTGACATATCTGACGACCGAGGAATACCCTTCCAGGACCGAAGGCCGGGCCAAGAAAGCTTTACGAAGGCTAGTTACCCAGTTTGTCCGTACCGACGACGGACAACTGTACAAAATGACGGCACAGAGGGCTCTTCTCCTATGTGTCGATAAAATTAAAGCTGAAAAGGTTATGGTCGAAGTGCATGATGGTGAATGGGTCCGCATATGAATGCCCAGATGTTAGTCCGAAAAATCATGAGGCTCGGATACTACTGGAATAATATGGAAACCGACTGCCAGTTATATGTCAAACATTGTCATAACTGTCAAATCCTCGCCAATGTGCAGCATATGCCGTCATCTTTGCTCTATACCATGACGTCACCTTGGCCATTCTCGACATGGGGTATCGACATAATCGGGAAAATAAATCCCTCTAGTACCGGCGGACACTGCTTCATTTTAGCAGCTATCGACTATTTTACCAAATGGGTCCAAGCTGAATCATACCGTATTCTCAATGCCAAGCATGTTGCCAAGTTTATCCCAAACAAGATAATATGTCGATACGGGATCCCGCATGAGTTTATCAGTGATCACGGGACTCATTTTCAAGACGACACGGCAGCTCTGTTAACCAAGTATAAAATTCAAAGGCATACGTCTTCCCTTACCGTCCCCAAACGAATGGAGTGGTAGAGGCGACCAATAAAACAATTGTCACCATACTCAAAAAGATGGCTGATAATTACCGGGATTGGCCCGATAAAATACCTTTTAATCTATGGGGATATCGGACGTCAATCTGCACCGCAACCGGTGCAACGCCGTATTACCTAACATACGGGATGGAGGCAGTCCAGCCAGTCGAGTTTGAGGTACCGTCCCTTAGAAAGTCAAGTACCTGAAGCTGATTGGGTCCAAGCATGGTATGACTCATTAGTTCTACTAGACGAACGACGATCTCGTGCCCTCAACAATATCCAAATTTACCAGAAAAGGATCCAGCGGGCCTTCAACAAAAGATTAAGGCCCAGGAACATTAAGGAAAGAGATTTGGTTCTTAAGTCTGTTCGAGCTTTATTACCTGTTGACCCGAGGGGAAAATTCAAACCTAATTGGGCCGGGCCATATTTGGTAAAAAAGATCCTATCAGGAGGAGCAGTGGTAAAAGAGATCCTTACGGGAATGAGTTCGTCAACCCGACCAACTTGGACCAGCTAAAGCGTTACTACCCTTAGCCCTTTCTCAATGTCTTTAGCAAAGTTTGTCAAAATTATTTCTTATAAAAAGCAAGTCAATAAGCTAGAATTATTTATTCTACTGTCGCAAACATCTTGAACTAACGGTCTTGGTGTATTTCGAGATTGCAAATTTACAAAAGCCTTAACTACGTTTGTTTTGATTCCGCTAATTGTGGATATGTAGGCAGCCCCTCAAAAGAGCACAACCGATGCAATCAAGAAAAGACAAGAACATTTTAATAATTTCCTTTATTAATTACTAAAAAAAAACCCGATAAACTCGGGAAATTACAAATGCAAAAATTCGGAAAAATTGAAAAAAAATATAAAGCACACGACACTCTAAAATAAATAGTAATAATATTCAAATAATAAAAACTAAGGACTCGGCATTTAGGGCATCTTGCCCTTTCCCTTGTCCTTGGCCGTCCACTGGCGACGACGTGGAGGGAAGCGTTCCCGAATCACCATGGGGACCTCTTTAGCCTGGACTCGTTTCTTTGAACTCGAGTTCTCGATCACCTCAATTGGCTCAAGCCGGGCCCTCACAGGTTCAGGCAACCGGTCACGCGGGCCTAGTCGGTCTCGGGCCGTCAGTCTTGGCCCGAGCCGTCTCTCCAAGTCGGTCTCGGGGCTTACCCGCCCCCGCACGCTGCTAGCACCGGCATCCTTAGCTTGAGTCTTAGTTTCTGACTTAAGACCCGATTCTAATCGGACTAGTGTAGCAGGAGTCTCTCCTTCGTCGAAGAAACCCCTATTGTCCTTCAACGTCTCCCGACGGACTAATTCGAAGGCCTTGTCGACCTTCAAAGCTTTGCGAGCCTTTTCCGACTCCTCGGAAGTCCACTTCTGATATGCTTTTGAAACCCAAGCGGATTGGCAGGGGTTGGGAATAGTCCACATGGGACGGGTGAACCACCTTTGTAGCCACGTATCACACATAGCGTTCGTCAGTTGGAGAGAAACGCTAATGATAGCCTCAGTTTTTGGGATCCGCTGTGACGAATTGAACTTCCTCAGGATGCGGTCCGGATAAATATGAACAGTCAAGTCAAGCGACAGGATCATCAGGTAGCGGGCTTGGTCCCTCTTGGCCAGTCCCGTCAGCTTCGAAAGAAACCACCAAGCGACGGTCCACCTAATCAAGGGACCACCATGAAATACCAGCTCCTCGTCCCAATAAGCCCGGTTCACGTAATGAGTCGAGCTTATCCGTCGTCTCCTCGAGCTAATTTGACTGCTGCGATAATTGGGTATACTCGGAGGAGACTCTATGATTGATAGACGTTCAGATAGCCATATCTGAAAAGAGAAACGCACAAATTTCGTTAGCAAAGGTGTGGTTCGCTGGAGGCCACTCGGCCGAGTACTACAGCTGACTCGATCGAGTAGCCTCTCTGAAAATGGGCAGACTCTCTTCCTCAAAGTCACTCGATCAACTGACGGGTCCACTCGATCGAGTGACTCACGTACATCAGAATTTTTGCGTTCAAAAAAAACGTGAGATGTATACCTGCAGAAGACGGACGCTCCCCGTCAACTGATGGTCCGGGTCAGGTCTCCTAGAATCGAGACCCATGATGATTTCACCCATCGCTAGCCAACCTGGGCTGTGACCAGTCTCCATCTGGTCAACCACACCGATTAGCCTAATCTGACTTAAGCACGAGTCAGCCTCCATCTTTCACTCGAAGACATAATGGTGCAGCATGCAAAAGGCGAAAGCCCTACGCCTATGAGGAGCAGTAATCCTCACATCCTGGAGGTTCATAAATTTGTCAGCCAGGTCAAAAATGGAAATGGAATTTCCCCGTACCATACGATCTGTCTCAGCATGAGACAAACCTAGGAAATCCCTCAACCTCCTCCTTGGATCGGGGTAAAACGGAGGGATAGCAGGACGAGCGTTAGGGCACCAGCCGCCCATAGCCGCAATCTCCTCGGGGAGAGGACACACTTCTCCTCGCGGAAAAGCAAAAACATGATGGGTAGTATCCTAAAACGTTAGACAGGCATCCAAAAAGTGTGAGTCGACCCTGAGACGTTGTAGTGGGAATAAAGAAGCAATTCCCATTTGGGTCAGTTGAACTTTTTCCTCGTCCCGGAAGTATTGGGACCAAGCCAGAAGCATCACAGTCAGATTCTCGATACCCATAGCAGATTTTTGAATCTAGAAGGTTTTGAGAAGAGAAGAAGAGAAGAGTTTGATTTGGGATACAAAAAGTTGAAGCAGGAGTCTTATATTTATAATAGGAAACCCTAACTGTATCCCTCACTGTCATGCCTCCTCAGCAAACATGGGCCCAGTGCGCGCAGGCCTGATCTTAGGTTTCAGATTAAAATCCAAGATAAGAATCAAGTCATCCTGAGCATTCCTAAAGATTTCTAAAAAACATTCCAAAAATTTTCTTTTCAAAAATCAACATTTTATTCCCCCCAGCGTGAGTCGGTGTTTCACCTAAGTATTACACGCAAGTTGTTATGTGTCAGCATACAAGTACACCCAAGACTTCAGAAGCAAGTTTCCACGCAGCCTATTTACTCCCCACAGAGCTATCATTCTCAAGACAGGTATGACCCTCTTTATGGCTGGCGAGCCCTCTACGCGAGTCTAATGGACTATAATCGACCCGACCAAAAGTCTGCCAGGTCTTAATCCTCGATTAGCCTGGTAGCTACTCTGACTTTCGCCTTGTCCAAGCCTCAGTCAGAGTGGGGGCTCTGTAGACACCCACATTTTGCCTGCTAGTGTCTATGGCAGTTCCCGACAAAACACCCGATGATGATCGGACGTAAACGTGACTTAATATGCTCGAATACGGACTCAGTATCAATAATGTCCGACATGGCATTTAGCGGAGTACAAATCTCTCAAAACCGACCTCAAATCCAAGCCCAGTGAGTTGTTTCCAATTGAATGAGACTAATTTGGGCCAAAACCGACAATGAAAATAAAACCGTCTTTTTATAAAAACCCGGTCCGAGTCAGAAATCGACTTTGCAAACCTTCTAGAAACAGGCGCCCATGCAACAAATTTGAAATTAAAAAAAAGTCAACCACCTTCCTAAAATGGCTCACCTGCCTGACCCACTCCATCAAGTGGCTTGACCTCACTCGATCGAGTGCAGCAACAAAAACAGATCAAACCCTTCTTTTCAGGACACTCGATCGAGTGCAGCAACAAAAACAGATCAGACCCTTCTTTTCAAGGCACTCGATCGAGTAAACTAGGGCCACTCGATTGAGTGACCCTAGGTCGTGGGGCATTTCCTATAAATACCCCCTCAAACCCTTCACAAATTCATATTTTTTCCTAAGCATAAAAACCCTATATTTTCCACCTAAGCACCCTACACTACATAATACTCATTACTCTTCAACCCTAAACAACCATAAGCAAAAACTGAGCTTTAAATCTCTCGAAAAACCTACATAAACTATCAATACACATACACACCATAACTCTACTTACATCCTCGATACTCCCGCGCTTCCGTCGCTATTACGAGTTCGTTTCCGAGGCCATTTTAAGCATGTAGGTTGAGGGTGTCATCAACCCACTTTCTCCCTTTTCTCTTCCTCTCTATATCGTTATATATATATATATTTTATTTTTCTATTTTATCGTCATTTGTATCTAATACCGTGGTGTATATATATATATATAATAATAATAATATCGTTTTTGGATTGAACACGTTTGACTACAACAACCCCTCCAAGTCCGTTTAATCCCTTTACAATTCGCGACGGTGGTGGCACCCTTCCGAGGAGCGCCGCACCAAGCACTTAAGGGCGTAACGCAATCGTGGTCGAATGTAGTTGAACGTGTCCGATGCCATTTTCAGGATTAATGCGGAACCCGTTGACGCGAAAATCGAACACCACATAATCCGTAAGGATTAGTATCTGTGTCGTGACGTGGAGGGAGATAATTCCGTCTTAATCAAATTTTTATCGATCCTATAACACTTTTTATAAAATTCCAATGCCGGTCATATAATTATATAACGCACGATTATAGGCACCGTAAACCGAGTCGAGTTTAAATTATGCAATGTTTTTACGTAACTCGGTCGACCATCGATCTTGAATCAATAAAAATGAAATTGCCACCTTTTTCGAAACGAGCTATAACTCGTACAGGGGGCACTCGACCGAGTGCCATGGGCCACTCGATCGAGTAGCACCCCAAAAAATGGGCAAAGAGCCTTTTAGAAGGCCACTCGGTCGAGTCTCTGCCATGACTCGATCGAGTGGACTCCTTTATTCAAAATCGAGTGCTTCCCACATCATCCGAGCCTCGTCAATTTTTGCTACGACTTCGGTCGTCACGTGTAAAGGTCATCACGTGTCTCCTTTTCTAAAATCATGCATCATTTCATCATTTAATTCATTTGCATCATCATTATCCATCATTGTTATTTATTATTTTGCTCGTTATTTTGTTTTGTCCGAACTGTATTTCCGCTCGTGTATGTTGTACCCATTTACGAGTTTTATTTATTTTTGATGTTTATCGTTTTATAAATGAACTTTATATGCTAAATAATTTCGACTCTAGCTTAGATGAATTAAAATGACGTAGTTCACACATAATTCGCATGCTTAGCCAAAAACATTGTTTGCATAACATTTAGTCATTTTACTAACGCGCATACACGAACACGAACGGTATCTTAGTAGATGCCGCTAAAGAGCGGGCGGGGTTGGGTTTTCTTTGTGGGCTTCCCAACACGTACCCTCACCCCGTACTCAGAACCATGGTTTTCGGATGTCCGAAACCATTGGCGCACGAGAGTCATTCGATTCACGATATCCGGTAACTCGGCGTCGGTATCATAATGCAAAGGGAAGAAATCATAAGCTCTAGCACTAAAAGCGGGTCGTGTTTTGTACACGAAACACCTAAGTGTAGAGTGAGTTCGAATGGGTGCGAATTCCCATAAAATTTGGTGGCGACTACAACTTCGATTTAAATTTCGACCTAAGATCAATCTTACCACGAGATTCATTAGCCTCCCAAAACCCGCGCGTGGCCGCGTCGGGGTGGCCCTATGTCATGTCCACAACTTCAGTAATGATAAGGGAGTTTACATATGGGTCAAAAGCCCAATGGAAATTCACCTAATATGATTTCATAACACTTCCTCTTAAATGTACATTACGGAATAATATGTCTCATAAAAATCTCACTCGAAAAAAACCCGTGGGACAAAAAAACTAGTGTAGGATAGAGTACATTATTCCTCAAACATGCGTACGATGCTGCCTCATCAAAATCTTTCCATGGAAAACCCAGTGGGACAAAACCATAGATAAGGAAAAAGAGTACAGCGCGTGCATATATACTCCCCTTGATAGTTACATCACTCGGAAAATAATAATATTATCCATGATGTGATTATAAATCTCGATATTGAAATAACAATCATCATACTTGATAAACTCCAGATAGTCTTTGATTGTTGCGTCTTCATCCAAATATCACTTCAACATTTCAACTATAGTCAGATTATCAACAATTTGCACGAATATAATATCTGACTAAATTTAAACTATATGAATATGAAATGATGCAAAGATGTGATAAGAAAACTAATACGAAATAATATCCTTAGTTTCTATATATCAGCATGATGACTCGATATGCAAACTGTATTGTACACTTTTCAATATCATCAATAATACTGATGAATTTCAGGATTATGAACTCATTGATACCAATAAATATGTCGACGGTCATATGGATTTATAAAATCCTTATTCAATAGGCCACTTGATATTGCGCACAAATGTGTAGCCATTTCATATCAATGTAATTTCGTAGAATCGTCATTCTACTTATATATTATTACTGTACACGATAGATACGCGTACTTTGATATGATAAAACTTCTTTTGTTTACCAACTTGTCACTCACTTTCTCCTCCTAAGGTGGTAAAAAAATATTCAAGATAGATTGCAATCATTTACAGAACCACCTTATAATGCGATTTATCATATCATATGCAAATAAGATTTCATTGATGGGTATTTTTGCAAGATTATGATATATTTCGAGGAGTACGTGATTCATAAAATAATTGACTTTTAATGGCTGATTCTAAATGCCAAATTTAAGAGATCGACTTATTCACATGATAACGATCAAATTGTGAATTCTAATAGCACAAATTACTCGTATTTGATATGTGGTCTCCAAGCCACTTTAAACAATATCGATCAATTCGTAGAACTGAACTTAAATATGTTTATTCAACCTCTAGTAATGTGCAATTGGATCTCCTAATATCATCCTTCATAGTTAATTTAATTCATGATTCTTAAACCCATGCTTTTCAAGAACTTGTTGATCACATATGCTTAATCATTTCATGTCAACTTTTGATATTTGTTCGCAATTAATTGCAATAATGCATATGCGAAGTTAGCTAATCTCAATATGTATAATTTGCAATTCCATGTCAAACTATTGAATGCTAAACTTACTCAATATGACACAAACTTTATATTCATCTCGCAAAATGAAACACTTCTAGTGTCTCATGTAAAATTTGCAAGATCAGTAATATATTAATATCCCTTTGGGAAATATAATGATATATTCTGTTTGAGTAATTGATGGTAGGGATTTGCCGTGGATCCCCACCAACAAATAATAACCAACTAATCCTAACACGTAGATAGGGCAAGTCGGGTCGAGTCCACGAGGACGGTAAAGAGGGTTTAAACCAAGTTTCACCTAAAGACTTGACTAGGTCTCGAGGCTAAACAAACTAGAACAATGAAAGGGAAGGGAGACTATGACTAAGAATAAGCTAGGAAGAAGGAGAAATCAATTAAGGAAAGAGTAGGGTTAGGTTGGGTTCATAAGTGTAGTAGGATGATTGGGAGGTCGAGGGTGTAGGCTTCACCTAGTTACTAAGGTCGGTCCGCGCTCTCGCGTCAAAACCAAAGTCCGCACTCTCGTGTCAAAGACTAAACCCGAATACACAAGAATTCAATCACAAGTCACCCACAAAATGAGAAGAAGAAGACTAGCATGAGAAGGATGGCCAATTCTACTCAAACAAGCAATTCAACAAACATAAAGAGTGCTCAACATGTGACTAGTAACAAAAGGATTCATCTTTACCCTCAATCAAACCCTAATTACCCATAATCCACACTTAATCTCCCTAGTAACCCCACAAGAGTCTACTCACACATAATGAAGTTAATAATAACACTAACAAGAGAATTCAACATAATAACCAAAACACACATTATGAACTAACAAGAACAAAGAACAATATGTAAAGATTAAAACTTGAAAGATTAAACAAAGATTAAGAGTAAAGAGAGTAAGAAGATTATACCTACTAACAAGAAGATGAAAAGAAGAGAACTTGCATTAATAAGAAAAGAAAAACCCAAAACAATCTCCCAAGGTTGTCAATCTTGGATGAATCTTCAAGAATCCTCTTAATACAAGACTAATTACTAAGATTAAGGATAAACTAAAGACTAATATACACTAATCTAAGCTAATCTAGTCTAAAGTAGTCTAGGGTTTAGTGGGTAATGAAGAACATAAGCTAAGATTACAAGAGGGGGGTATATATAGGGTTACAAGAGTGAAGGAGGAGAAAAGAAGTCACGCGGCCTACAGCAGGCCCGTCCCGGTCGGGATGCTTCGGTCCCGGTCGGGATGGTGCATAACACCGGGCGGTGTTATGCATAACACCAGGCGGTGTTATGGTCCAGGTCGGGATGACACACCCTTCCCGGTCGGGATGGGTCTTGTAGGCCTCCAATATGATCTCAAAGGTCCCTACTTGCTCTTCATAGGCTTCTCATCGATTCTCGGTGCTCGGGATCGAGTCTAGAGGGCTCGGGATTGAGTCTAAGCTACCGAGTGATCATCGCTTCTCTTCGTTGCTCCAAATGTGTCGGAAACGAGTCGGAATCGTTCCACCTCTCCAAGATTGGTCTTAGGAACCTAAAACAAACTAGAAGAAGTGTAAGTAGCCTTGAAATCGCTCCAAAGAGCGATTTCACAAGAGAAACCGGGACCAAACGAAAGGAAAATAGCACTACAAAACACACTTATCAGTAATTACTCAAATGATGAATATTTAAGAGTTATGGACTGAGATATTTTAGACTTTCAGATCAAGTAAAGAACTGGAGAATACTTGTGAGTAAGATTACTCCACAAATAAATTAGTCTCGCATTAAACTCATGAGAGACTTGACTGAACTTATACCGATCAAAGATCGTAAGTTTACATAAATCATCTCCCATTATACTAATAAAATACCGTCTCACATTAATGTGATAGGAGACTTACTCACATTATTGTAACCAAATTGTCTAACCTTAATTTGATAGGAGATTGTCTCGCATTAAATTGATAGAGACAATCTCACATTAAATCATCGCTAAACAACTTACAATGAAATGCAAGTTATGCGTGACAAATATAACTTAAAAAATAATGAACATAATTATGAAAATTTTAACATTCTAAATTGCTAATAGTATATCATATCACTACGTATTTGTAATACCCTAAAGATGGTCATCACTATTTCATACAATATAATATGTAGCGAAATAGAAAAATTGTTACCGTAATTACGAAAATTTTACTACCATAACTACGTAGCTAATAATAAGGTAGAGAATATATATTATCATAGAAATTAAATATTTATGATATCAAAATCTATGACTTTAGGAAATGTTTATTTCAGATAATCATCCAAAATAGCATCTAAATTATATTGTTGAGATAAAATAAAGTTGCTGTTATGAAATCATATTAGGTGAATATCCATTGGACTTTTCACTCATATGTAAACTCCCTTATCATGATTGATGTACTATATATATCTCTCTCAATGACATGAATAAGACAACTCTCTCACATATTGCTCGCTCTATTTACTCTCTATTTACTCTCTAGTTTTTCTTTCTTTCTCGTTTTATAACACGTTATCAGCACGAGACTCTAATTATTGAGCGGAAAACAATTGAGGGTACTAAGTGGAAAACAATTGAAGGGGAGTTCATCTTTTTCCCAATCTTTGCATATCTCAAGCAAGGAGTTCGTTAATTATCTCTCAATCCCTGCATGTCTCAAGCAAGGAGTTCGTTATTTTCTTTTTTCAATCCTTGCATCTCTCAAGCAAGGAGTTCGTTATTTTTCCTCAATTCTTACATCTTTATAGCAAAGAAATCGTTATTATATTTCTCAATTCTTCTATCACTATATTAAGAAGTTAATTCATGTGTTTTGAAGATATACATATGATCAATTATTACCTTATGACTATAAGGAGATCACAATATATATATATATATGGGGTATTTTCAATCCATCTCCATATTTGTATCTCTATGTCAAAGAATTATATGTTAATGTAGTCGTTTTAACGATTGAGATACTTTAATGCATAATTGTTAGTTACTACGAAACTAGAATTATGTTTGTCTATTTGTGATCAATATATTTTAAACGGAAAATTTGACAACTTTATATTATTTCAACAATATGATTTAGATGTTAAATTAAATGATTATCGAAATACATATTTTCTAAAGTCATAGATTTTAATATCATAAATATTTAATTTCTATAATAGTATATTCTCTAACTTGTTATATCAATGTAGTTATGGTAGTAATATTTTATAACTATGGTAACAATATTTCTATTTTGCTACATAATCCGTATTATATTGTATGAAATGAAATACTAATAACCATCCTTAGGTTATTACAAATACGTAATAACATGCATGATGGTATACTTATTATTAGAAATTTAGAATGTCAAAGTTTTCGTAATCATGTTCATTATTTTCTAAGTTATATTTGTCACTTGCCAAATTGTGGACATGACATAAGTCCACCCCGACGCGGCCACGCGCGGGTTTGGGGAGGCGAATGAATCTCCCTATGGTATGGGTCGAATTGAAATTTAAATCGAAGTGGACTCGCCACCGAACTTTGTGGGATTTCGGGCCCATTCAAACCCACTCTATGTCTTAGTGGGCCATGTACAAAGTATGGTCCATTCGGATGTCAGATTTTATTGGGCTCGTCCCTTTGGATTTGATACCGATACCGACATTATCGGATACCGTGTATTGAATGACTCTCATGCGCCAACGGTTTCGGGCATCCGGAAACCGAGGTTCTGAGTAAGAGGTGAGGGTACGTGTTGGGAAGTTCACAAAGAACACCCAACTCTGCCCGAACATTAGCGGCCTCTACTAAGTTATCGTTTGACTCTCTAATACGCGCGTTAGTAGAACGATGAAAATGATATGCAAGCAGTGTTTTGCCTAAACATGTGAATAATTGAATGGGTTGCTAAGTTGATTTAATGCATCTAATACTAATGTCAAAGTTATATTTAGCATGCGGTTCATTTTAGTACAATAAAATAAACAATGAAAATAAAAAAACTAAAAGAAGAAATAAACGTGTTAGTAACGATAATAACGGTAATAACGGTTTATGACTAATAAGGAATGATGTAGAAATCTATAGCATAATGTAAATAACATGATGCATGATTTTGAAAGGTAATAGATCATGAGATAGACTTAGCACGCGTTGACCGAAGTCGTAAAAGAATATTATCGAGACCTAGAAAATCGTGGGGAACTCACGGTTTTGACATGATAAGGACACTCGATTGAGTCATTGGAGGACTCGACCGAGTGGTCCTCGGAAAAAGGTTCTGTCCTGTTTTCTAGATGTCACTATATCGAGTTATTGAAGAACTCGACCGAGTGGGAAGCAACTCGACCGAGTCATTGTGAGACTCGACCGAGTGGTGGTCTAAAAACCCTTCTGTCTCGTTTTTGGGATGTCACTCGATCTAGTGGCATATGGCACTCGGTCGAGTGGCACCTGTACGAACTATAGTTCGTTTTGGTTTTGCTTTTAAAAATTGCTTTTATGTTTGAAAATCACCGATTCGTTAGGCCACGTAGAAATATAATGAGTTTATACTCGACCGGAATCTTTCGATACTCGCCATATTCTATGCTCGATTATGAGATCGACATCGAATATTTTAGAGTGTACCATACTTTAAGAAAAAGATGTTGGAAGAATAGTTGCTTAATTGAATTAAGACGAAATAATTGATTTTATGTCACGATTTTCAGGGAACCACGCGACCCGCACAAGAATGGCGCGACTCGCGCAACCACGCGACTCGCACGAGGCACGTGCGACTCGCATGGCGGACTATTCTCGGTCCCGATTTTGCGTTACTCATTGTAACCGGTGCTTGGTTATAGGACCAATACCGAATACTTAGAGTAGGTTTTTTAGAAAATATTTTGTAAGTCGTTTTAAATCGGACTAAAACGATATGAATAATCTCCGCGTTTATAGTGTCGTATTAATTCTATTGAATTAGGTGACAACTATTTTAGCATCAACGAAAATCGTATTAGTTGGATTTGTTGACTAGATCATTTAAATTCGACATCCAACTATTGAGTTGGTATCGAATCTAATAGATTGACGCCTAGTATTTAATAACTCGACCTGATTCCCTCCGCATCCCGACATCATAATAAATCCATGCGGATTGTGTGATGTCGGATCCGCATCAACAGGTTTCGACTCTAATTAAAAGTGTTTTAAAAATAGTTTTGAAATTGATGAAGATGCGATGAATGATGGTGATAACGACGCGAATAAGAAAAACGTGACTAGAGATGCAACGAGATAAAAAACGATTATTGATGTTGACTTGCTTCAACAATCAAACACTCGGGGTGTCGGGATAAACGACCGTCAACATCGGGTGCGATACCCTCGTAATATTCGGATTTTCTTATCCCGTCATCCCTCGTATTCGACAGGAATTAGCAAGTATTTTAATGTTTTATACTAATAATATTATCGATATTATAAACAATAAAAAAACGAAAAAAAAGGACGAAGAAGACGAGAGGAAGACGAGAGAAAGGAATAGAGAAGGAGAGTCGGGAATGTTGCACCCTCAACCTACATGTTTCTTGTCTCGGATGGGACTCGCTTGATTTTGGCTTTAGCACGGGAGTATCGAGGTTGATGTAAGTTTGAGTTGTGGTGGTTTAGGGTTTGCTAGATGCTAGAGTTGAAGGTAGTAATTACGATGTAGAGTTGATTAGGGTTGTCTTAGAGCTATAAGGTTGTAAAATTGTAACCTAGGATGGGTAGTATGTGGGTGTATATATAGGCATGTCACACGTGCTCCGTCTAGGGTTACTCAACTGAGTAGCCTCCTGACTCGGTCGAGTGGCCCAAGTGACCGCAGCCGGGCCAGTTTGAGGGCCCACTCGATCGAGTGGGCTGACACTCGATCGAGTGGGTCAGTTGAAACGCAAGGCCCGGTTTTTAGACCTTGGGTTGGGTATTTTTGTGGGTTTTGTATTTGGATTGGACTTATGACATTTGAATGGCTGTTTTTTTAATCTCCCAGAAACGGCCTTGACCGGGGTTTGACCCAGTCACTAAAAGTCGGTTTTATTTCCGGTGTCGGTTTTGACCCAAATTAGTCTTATTTGATTGGAAACGACCCACTGGGCCTGCATTTGAGGTTGGTTTTGTGAGATTTGTACCCCGTAAAAAGCCCAAGCCAGAAACCAATGGTTCTGAGTCCATATCCGAGCGCGTAGAAACACGTTTGCATCCGATCATCATCGGGTGTTTTTTGAAAACTGCTATAGACACCTGGCGGCAAAATGTGGGTGTCTATTGAGCCCCCACTCTGACTGAGGCTTGGACAAGGCGAAAGTCAGAGTAGCTACCAGGCCAATCGCAGATTAAGACCTGGTAGACTTCCGGTCGGGTCGCTTATAGTCCGTTGGACTTGCGTGGAGGGCTCGCCAGCCATGAGACGGACATCGTACCTGAGTAGGTGGTGATAGCTTCGTGGGGAATCGGACTTGTCGTATAAGTCCTGGGTGCGCCAATATCTGGGCCTATCCCATGGTATTCCGGGGAAAATGCCGCCTAGGGCTTTCCGCTGGGGAGTTATGTGAGTTGTGCGGGCTTGTCTCTGAAGCCTTGAGTCGTACCTGTATCAATTACATATGTAATCCCCTAGAAAATCTAACGCGATACAGTGGCGGAAACACTGTAGAGTCGTGATTAAAACACGCTGTAACTATGTCTTAGGAAAATTAAAATGGTAAAGTCAAACAATAGCCCTTAAATAAAATGGCCAAAATTTAAAACAATCCACAAAAGGGGTTTGAACAATCCATAAGACATAATTATTAAAAATAAATAAGCAGGATTCACACTGCTCGCTAGCCCACACCCGGAACATGTATACCTGCCATGTTAAAACATAACAGCCACAATCAGTGGGGAGCAACGTCAACGTTCTCCCAGCCGTATAACAGGATTTTAAAAACTTTAATTACTACTATAGAAAAAAATAGTAAAAAGAATACAGTAAAACATTATAATGAAAATAAGATTTCAGTGAAAAACTTCACGTATCGAAATAAGATAATAAAAATGAGTTTTCCGGAGAAAACATAAAACATTTGCCAACCTGCAAATCAAAATTATATCGATAATAACAAAAATATTCAGAATGGCGTTATCGATAGGATTAATGTAGAATCTAGACTTTCACTAGAACAATACTAAACTAGCTTCGAGAACTTAGTCAAAACAAATAAGACTTCGGTCTCTAACTAGGCAGCTCAACTCTAACAGGACTGCGTGCAGCGAGGTCCTGGCTTAAGTAATGTACACCCCTCCTGGACACCAACCGTAATCCAGTTCAACCCGACGGCGACTTAGACGATGCGATAACTAAGTTTAAAGTCAAAATATACACACTCGTGAACACAAACCATGCTCAGTTCAACGACCAATGTGTCTCAACATAGACACATCAACTTTATAGTTGATGGCAAAACGTACAGCCCAGACTATATTACTCTAAACCCACACTTTTCCTTATTCCATAACTCCAAAACAATCCATTATCGATATTTAAAAGATGTATTCAACATAAACAATAAGAGAACAAAATGAAAAGGAATCAATTTCCAAAAGAGGAAACTTTCTATTTTAGGAAACTTCTATTTTTAGAAACTTACTAAAAATAGCATCATATCAAAATAGCAAAATACAAGTTTATACTAATAACACATTTTTAGTAAACAATATAGATTTATAAAACTAGTACTTTCGGCCTTAACGATATTAATTCTTAAAATGAGAACATTTGAGTTAATGAAATTATTGAAACGTCATACAAGTGTTTATAAAATGATTTAGAAATGTTTTAAACATTTTAAATACTACTAATTAGGATGTTTCCAAAATTTACAAAACTGAAATTCCCTAATTATTAATAGTTTCGACAATACGATTATAAATAGGATTTTACGACAAATGTTTATTAAAATCTTTTAACGTCTTTTATTTAATTAAACCATTGGATATATTTAGAATATGTTAAGGGATGATTAACTCTTAAAGTTTCAGATTTAAATACTTTCAAAATTGCTGGAAAAATAATTGTTTTAGGTAAGACGAAGCATTTTAACGATAAATCACAATTTGTCCGAAAATCAATTCTTATTAATTAAAGACTTTAATAAATAATACAAAAATTACGTAAAATAGTTAAAATATATTTATGGACATTCTGTCCAGAAAAGAAAATTTTCCAGAATCCTAAAACTCGGTTTTTAAAGCACTTTCTCGTTAATCGTCCAATCTCGACAATAACGATTAATAAAAATAGTAATTACAAAACGATCTAAGTATTAATATCCAAAAATTATTATTAAACCTAAAAATCATGATTTTCTAGAATCTACCATTTTTCCAGATTTCCAAAAATACTAGATTTAATAAATCCCGTCAAAACCGTCTTTAAAACCCGTTTTCACAATTAACGATTCCATTAATAAAACTTATCGTTCCGAACATTTATTAAGGCACTACAAATCATAAAATTTCATTTTAATATGAAATTATCAGAATCACAATTTATTTCCAGATTTAAACCAAACACCAGAAATCGAGAATTTAAACGACAAACACGGTTTTAACGATAAACGATGATTTAAAGTGATTAATTAATTCATCCACTTAACAATTCCTAAATATTATGAAAAAATTCAGAAAATTCTTTTTCACTAGAAATTTTCACCACGTCAAAAATCAGATTAAAATAAAATTTTTAGTACTTGAACTAAAAATCGGCTTTTAATCGTTTTTGTCCGTAAACGGTAATAACTCAATAATCGATAACTAAAATATCAGAAAAATACTAAATTATTAAAAATCATCAAAAATATCATTTTGATAGAATATAAACATATATTACATGTTTAGGCCGAATATTATGATTTTACAAATTAATATGACGATTTAATCATTAATCTCGTAAAAGCGATAACAATATCGGAACATGCCAATTTTCAACTATTAAAATTTTTCCAGATTATATGAAATACATATATTGTCAAAATAAAATTATAATTATATACATGCAATACCGAGTAACATCGACGTTACCTTCAATCCAAATCCGAGTCTACGATATATTCGTCTTCTGCGGGACCGCTTCGGAACCTTAAAAAAACATGAATTCCATGGTATGAAAATGCCATAATATCGCTGAAAAATTAAGGTGACAACGATTGGAAATGAAGTCGATTAATACCTTAACGAAGGAGACGGAAAGAAGATCGATATAGCAAAAATGGAGACGGAAAATGGAGATGATGAACACGAAATTTCTGGGCAGAAATGTTGCTGGTTTTTGGTCAGATTTCACAAGAAAAAAATAGGGAGAAAGAGAATATTTGCTTGAATAAAATGGATTAATGAATTATGAGAAAAATGTGAAGAGATATGGAGTGAATGGTGACTTTAAAATTGATGAAAACTAGGTACATTCACCTCCAAAATTTCAGCCAAGAGTGAATGTGAGAGGAGTGTGAAGAGTTTGCATGAGTCAACAATAATAATTTGTGAGAAAGAAATATCTTATGCTTTAATCATATTATTTTTATAAAAATAAAATGTTACACAAAAAAAATAGTTGTAGGTGGTCCCAAAACAGTTGTAAGTCGATAAAAATAAAGATCGTAAAATTATTAAAAGCATTTCAAAGCAATTTGAGTAAACCTCGCGTAAGAAAATAATTATTCGCGAAACTTCGTATTAAAATCATAAATGACTACTCTTTAGTAAATAAAAATATTTCATAGTTGAAAATATTATATAAACCTATTTAATCATTTTTAGGAAGAGGAAAATCTTAAGTTCAAGCTTAAAAACGTCAATTCAAAGAAAAATAGAATTCCTCGCGGAAAATAAATTAGTTTACGAAGAAAATTAAATAAATAGATTTGAAAGAATTAAATCTTTAAAAAAATTAAAAATAAAAATCATTAAACTCAAAAATAAAAACAGAGCTTAGTAAAATGATGAAATATGAGGCCGAAAAGTGACAGAGCGAGTTAAGACGGAGTCCTAACGGAAAGAATAAAAGTGCTTAGAAAAATAGCGGGTGTTATAACATAAATTTTTGCATGCAACACGTAGGTAAAAATATGAGTCGCGTTGGGGAATTAAAATTTGAATTTTTGATTTTTGGAATTTTTGACACTTGGGAATACTCGGGAAGACTAATTCCCGTGCTAAAATTGGGGAATCTGAGACGAGGCCTGTATGTTGATCCCACTAGAATTAGGAAACTTTTGTGTAAGGAAGATATGGAAAGAGGGTTGTGGAGTTAATGCTATAAATACCCCTCCCTTGTCTCTAATTTTCTTTACAACTTCCTCACAATTCACTCTTCCTCAAAAGAAAGCTCTTTATTCCTTTCAAGAATCTTAGTCATGGGGATCGATCGATTGACCATGATGCTGCAAGAATGGTCCCGGTGCTTTAGTGACACGGATAGGGTGGCTCTCAATCAGACGGGTATTACTCAGCTGTATCCATTTTGTCAGATGCAAGTCGACCGCTACTTTCTTGATGCTTGTTTGTCTTATTGGGACGATACATATCATGTCTTTGCCTTTCCTCGAGGAGAAATTTGTCCCTTACCCGAGGAGATTGCTGCTGTGGGAGGATGGAACCCGATACTTCGGCCTGCCGTCCCGTTTTTGGTCTATGACCCAAGGAGAAAGCTACGGGAATTTTTAGAACTTTCCCACAATGAAGTATCTCGCATGATGGAGGATGGTAATATTTCTTTGATCGACTTGGCCTAGAAATTTATGAACCCTCATGATGTCCGGGTCAGACCGGTTCATAGCCGTAGGGCTTTATCCTTTTGTATGCTCCATGTTTATGCCTTTGAAGGTCACATGGATTTGTTGTCGTGCATGGGTAATGCTCGTCTTTTAACTGTGGTTGACCAGATGGAGACGGAGCATAGTCCAGCCTGGCTGATTAAGGGTGAAATTATCCAAGGTTTAGATAATCGTAAAAGGGATTCATCAGTTCGTCTGACCGGAAGTACCCGTTTATTGCAGGTATTCGGAAATTTTCTGATTTTCAATTTCTCAATTTTCTGATTTTTTGATTTTTTTTCCGCGATTTTCCTGCTGCAGTGGGCACTTGACCGAGTCACCTTGGCACTCGATTGAGTGCCTTCGTAAAAAGCTTCCTGCCCGATTTCAGGGGCATCACTCGATCGAGTGACCCCCTGGCACTCGATCGAGTGCCCCTAGGCGGACATCCACTTCGTCTTGAGAACTTATGTTTTGTTTCCTTTTTTCAGATCTGGCTATTTGAGAGGCTATCAGTCATAGATCCTCCCCTCGACTCGATTAAATACCGCCATAATCAGGTGATGACGAGGAGATGGACCATTGATTTTTCTCGCCAGATTACTCAAAAGTATTGGGATGAAGTGTTATCTTTCCATAGCGGTCCACTGATTCGATGGGTAGTGCCATGGTGGCCCATTTATGTTTGGACGGGCTTGGCTCCGAGGGATAACGCTCGCTACCAGGTAATCTTGTCTTTCAGGCAGACGATCCATCTTTACTCTGATCGCATACTAATGCAGTATGGTTGGACCCAAAGAATCTTGGAGGTTGAAGCAGTTGTTAGTGAATCTACCCAACTGACGGATGTGATGTGCGATACCTGGATGCAAAGATGGTACACCCGGCATACTTGGCCCATTTCCAAATCTCTTCATTCAATCTGTGTTTCAGACTCCTATGTCAAGTGGACTAAAGCAGATACCGCCAAGGCCCGGGCTGCTCTAAAGGTTGATGAAGCTTTCGACATGCTGCGAAGGGAACAAGTCAAAGACAATAGGGGCTTTTTTGACAAAGGCGACACTCCGACGCTCTGGTCCGTCTTATATCAGGTCAAAGAAGGAAGACTAGGACTTCAGGTAAAGGGTCTAGTGCTAGAGGTGCGCGGGGGAAGGTGAGCCCCCAGACTGACTTAGAAAGAAGACTTGGCCCAAGACTGGCAGAACCGACTTGGCCCGCGAGACAGGCTACCCGAGCTCGTACAGGCTTGACTTGGACCGGTGACCATGGCAGAAGATCCGCTGTCAGAGAAACGGGTTCGAGCTAAGGGGGTTCCTCTCGTGATTCGGGAACGCTCGCCCCCTTATTGGCATGCTTATACAGTAGGATAAGATGTGCGACAGTAGGATAAGTAATCTTAGCTTATTGGCATGCTTATAATTTTTGAAAAATTATAAAAAGACGAATGTTTATAAACTTTTTGCAAATGACATTGAGATAGGGTTTATGGGTAATAGCGCTTCAACTGGTCCAAGTTGGTTGTGTTGACGAATTCGTTCCCGTCCAAGTCCTTTAGCATCACCGCTCCTTCTGATAGGACCTTCTTTACTAAATACGGCCCAACCCAATTGGGTTTGAATTTTCCTCTTGGGTCGACTGGTAGCAAGGCCCGGACGGATTTTAGAACTAGATCCCCTTCTTTGATATTTATGGGTCTAACTTTTTCGTTGAAAGCCCGTTGTATCCTCTTTTGGTATACCTGAATATTGTTAAGGGCCCGGAACCGTCGTTCGTCTAAAAGAACTAGCGAATCGTATCGGGCTTGGACCCAATCTGCTTCAGGAACTTGGCTCTCAAGTAAAATCCTAAGGGATTGTACTTCCAGTTCGACTGGTTGGATAGCTTCCATTCCGTACGTCAGATAATAGGGAGTTGCCCCGGTTGCGGTGCGAATTGACTTTCGGTACCCCCATAGGGCGAAAGGTATTTTGTCGGGCCAGTCCCGATAATTTTCAGCCATCTTTTTAAGTATGGTGATAATCGTTTTATTAGCTGCCTCTACCGCTCCATTTGTTTGGGGACGGTAAGGTGAAGATGTATGCCTTTGGATTTATATTTCGCTAGCAACGCAGCGGTTTCAGCTTGAAAATGGGTCCCGTGATCACTGATGAACTCGTGCGGGATCCTGTATCGGCATATAATCTTGTTCTGGATAAACTTGGCAACATGCTTGGCATTTAAGATCCGGTATGACTCGGCTTCGACCCATTTGGTGAAGTAGTCGATCGCCACCAAAATGAAACAGTGACCTCCCGTCCCGGAAGGATTCACCTTTCCAATTATATCAATTCCCCATGTTGAGAACGGCCATGGTGATGTCATGGTATATAGTAGGGAAGATGGCATATGTTGTACATTGGCAAAAATCTGACAGTTATGGCAGTGCTTGACATATAACTGACAGTCAGTTTCCATGCTGTTCCAATAATACCCGAGCCTCATGATTTTTCGGGCTAGCATATGGGCGTTCATATGCGGACCATTTTCACCATTGTGTACCTCGGACATAACCTTCTTGGCTTGTACCTTATCGATATACAGGAGGAGAGCCCCCTGTGCCGTCTTTTTGTATAAATGTCCATCATCCATACGAACAAATTGGGTTGCCAATCTTCGCAAGGCTTTCTTGGCTCGGTTTTCAATTCCCGGGGGATACTCTCCCGTCGTCAAGTAGGTTAGGACAGCCTGATACCAAGGTTCCGGATCAGTTATCTCGATGTCTTGGTTGGCGTGGATATAGGCCGGCTCGGACCGTCTTTCAACGCAGATTGGCATGCTGGATAGATGTTCCGGGATGTTTAGTAAGGATGCCGATTTGGAAAGTGCATCTGCAAACTGATTTTCTTCTCAGGGTAGATAGATATACTCTACCTTTTGAAATTGTTTCTCGAGAACTCTTACTCTCGCTTGGTAAGTGTGGACATGACGTAGGTCCACCCCGACGCGGCCACGCGCGGGTTTGGGTAGGCGAATGAATCTCGTGGTGAGATTGTTCTCGGGTTCGAAATTTAAGTCAAAATGGAGTCGCCACCGAATTTTGTGGTTATTCGGAACCATACGAGCCCACTCTATGTCGTCATGGGCTATACACAAAGTAAGCCCACTTCGATTTCAGAGTTTATTGGGCTCGTCCCTTTGCATTGCAATATCGATACCGTTTAAACCGGCTTTCGTATATAGAATGACTCTCGTGCGCCAAGGGTTTCGGACATCCAGAAACCAAAGGTTCTGAGTAAGGGGTGAGGGTACGTGTTGGGAAGCCCACTAAGGACACCCAACCCCGCCCGCACATGGCGGCCTCTACTAAGACATCGTTCGTGTTCGTGTGTGCGCGCTAGTAAAACGATTAAATGATATGCAAACAGCGTTTTCGGGCTAAGCATATTAATAGTTTGTGAACTACGTCATTTAATGCATCTTATTCTTGGTCAAAATGGTTTAGCATGCGAGGTTCGTTTATAAAGCGTAAAAGCAAGTAAATAAACAAAGCTCGAAAGTAAAATAAAAACGTACAAGTTACACGGGCGGAAATACAACCCGGAATTCACAATACAACATTACGTAGAAGTAATAAAAATAACGCGATACAAAGATATGGACGGACCCGTATGTAAGCTAGACTGCGAAAATTGTAGATGGACTAACCCCGATTAAATACACATTATATCGCGTACTAAACGGAGGACGAAAATACGAGACTGTGGCATATTGCTAGCCCGATCTCATATCCCGTAGTCTTGTCCCGACTTATCACGTCAAAAGTGGTCAAAGTCGTTCTACGTGTCGTGTTGTGCATGGTTTTGAAAATAGGTTAGTCACGTGATAGTCTTTACACGTGATGACTAATGTCGATAAAAAAAAGCGAGGCTTGAAAGGTGTGTCAAGGCCCTCGGTTATGGGGCTACAGGACTCACTCGGTCGAGTCATGGCCTGACTCGGTCGAGTGCGTCCTAAAAGAAGCTTCTGCCCACGGTTTGGGGTGCTACTCGATCGAGTAGCAGGTGTACTCGGTCGAGTGGCACCTGTACGAGTTGTGACTCGTGATTTATGTGTCTTAAATTTGAAGGTTGGCCGAATTGAATCAAAATATTGACGAATTTAGATTTAATTCGGTTTGCCACGATAAACGTGAGTTTTGGAAAATGAGTTCACGTGATTGGCTTTACACGTGTCGACTAAGAGTCGTAAAAAAAGAGACGAGGCTTAAATGTTGCATCCAAGCCCTCGGTTTTCTGGGCTACAGGATCCACTCGGTCGAGTCATGGCCTGACTCGGTCGAGTGTACCCTTGGGAAGTAGTCTGCCCGGTTTTGTGGACACTACTCGATCGAGTGGCCTATGCACTCGGTCGAGTAGTCCCTGTACGAGTGTTAACTCGTTTCATTTTTGGGGTCGAAAACGACGGTCGGTCGAATTAAATACAAATATCGCATGATTTGAATTTAACTCGACCTCCGGTGCTATAATCGTGTATATGTACGATTATAATACCGTTGTCGGGATTTTATGAAAACGTTTACGTTAGAGAATTTGAATTAGTGACGAAATGCTTCCCTCTACGTCACGACATCGAAACTAACCCTTTCGGGTTAGGTGATGTCGGTTTTCGTGTCAACGGGTTCCGCACTAATTAAAATGGGATCGAATACGTTCAACTACGATTAGTCGCGATCACGTCACGCCTTTGAGCACATTGGGGCGGGGCTCCTCGAAAGGGCTCCACCTCCGTCGTTGCTCGTAAAAGGATTAGACGGACTTTAGGCGACAATTATAGTCAAACGTATCCGAAACCGAGATTTTGATACTAGATATATATATATACACGGTATGGTTATAATGTTAGCAACGAAATGTAAAAGTTAGTATGCAAAAAAAGTAAAATGTTAGAATGTTAGAGTTAGTGTTAGGATTGCAATACTAGTATAAGTATAATACTAACGATACAAAAATGTAAATAAAAGCAATAAAGATCGAGATGGGGTTTAGGACACCCTCAACATACATGCTTAGTAAGGACCTCGGAAATGGGCTCGCGAATAGTGACGGGACTATGGAGTATCGAGGATGTATGTAAGTTATGGTGGGTGTGTGTGTGTGTGTGTTGTCGGTTTATCGAGGGACAAGGGACTCGGTTTTTTGTGTATAGGGCTTAGGGTTGCTAAGGCTTGTAGTGTAGAGAATGTGACTGAAATGTGAGGTGAATATGGGGTAAAAATGGATGTGTAAGAGTTGGTAAAAGTTGTGAAATGAATGGGGTTAAGGGGGTATTTATAGGAGAAACCCCACGACCTAGGGTCACTCGATCGAGTGCCTTTAGGAATGAATCTGGTCCGGTTTTTTGACGCTCCACTCGACCGAGTGGGTCAATCCACTCGATCGAGTGGGTCAAGCAAATCGAGACAAAATAGGAAGGAATTGATATTGTTTGTTTTGATTGATTTTTTGAATTTGGATTTGTGCGCCAGCTGAACCTGGCTGATTTATGAGACGGTTTCGTCTTTGACCGGGTTTTGACCCGGTCGCTAAAAGACGGGATTTATTTTTGGTGTCGGTTTTGGCCCAAATTAGTCTCATTTTGCTCGGAACGACCCACTGGGCCTGAATTTGAGGTCTGTTTTGTGAGATTATTACTCCGCTAAAAGTCCATGTCAGATATTATTGATTTCGGGTCCAAATCCGAGTATACTAAGTCACGTTTGCGTCCGATCATCATCGGGTGTTTGTCGGGAACTGCTATAGACACTAGCAGGCAAAATGCGGGTGTCTACAGAGCCCCCACTCTGACTGAGGCTTGGACAAGGCGAAAGTCAGAGTAGCTACCAGGCCAATCGCAGATTACGACCTGGCAGCCTTCCGGTCGGGTCGTTTATAGTCCAGTAGACTAGCGTGAAGGGCTCGCCAGCCATAAGTAGAGGGTCATACCTGTCCTGCCGATGATAGCTCCGCGGGGAGTCAGACTTGTTGCATAAGTCCTAGGCGTGCTTATATGTGGGCCCATCCTGTACCATTTCGGGGAAAATGCCGCCTCGGGCGTTCCGCTGGGGAAATATGTGAGTCGTACGGGCTTGCTTTTGAAGCCTTGAGTCGTGCCTGACCTGGTGATGATGCTCTGTGGGGAGTGAAACTTGCCTTTTGGGGCGTAGGTGTACCCGTATGCCGACACATCGCGTCTTGGATGTAGCATACCGGGGAAAGTTGACTCCGTTGGGGAATAAAACTTGTGCTTGGAGGTGTAGGAGTACCCGTATGCTGATACATCACATTTTGGATGTAGCGTTCCAGGAGAACACCGACTCACGCTGGGGAGTAAAGTAGCTGCGCGGGGACTTGCTTCTGAAGTCTTGAGGTGTACCTGTATGCTGACACATGATAAATTGCATGTAACACATAGGCAAAACACCGACTTGTGCTGGGGAAAATGCACTGGATTTTGAAAAAGGTTGAAATTTCCGAAGAAGGAATTTTTTTAGAACGAATTTAGGAAGGCTCAGGATAACTAGATTCCTATTCTGGGTTGAAGTCAGGCCTGCGCATGTTGGGGCCCAATTTGCTGAGGAGGCAGGGTTAGTCAGGTTACTGCCAGGTTTCTATATTATAAATACAGGTTTCCTGCTTCAGCTTTCTGCACCTCAAATCAAAATCCTTCTCTTCTCTAAAAAGAATCTCTCAGTCTTTTAAGAAATCAAGTTCCTGCCATGGGTATCGAGCATCTCACTTCAATGCTTTTCGCCTGGTCCCAACACTTTCGGGATGACGACCGGATTCAGCTGACCCAAATGGGGATTACCAGCCTATTTCTTCTTAGGCGTCTGGTGCCTGATGTGCAATTTCTAGATGCTTGTTTGGCGCTTTGGGACACTACCCACCACGTCTTCGCGTTCCCGCGGGGAGAGATATGCCCTCTTCCCGAGGAGATCGCAGCCATTGGCGGTTGGAGCCCTGTTGCTCGCCCTGCCATTCCTCCGTTCTACCCGGACCCGAGGAGGAGACTGAGGGATTTCTTGGGTCTGTCTCATGCTGAGACAGATCGAATGGTGCGGGAAGATACCGTCTCCCTTTTCGACTTGGCTGACAAGTTCATGAATAGCCAGGATGTAAGGGCTACGCCTTCTCACCGGCGTAGGGCCTTCGCGTTTTGCATGCTGCATCGCTACGTCTTCGAGGGGTTGATGGATGCTGACTCGTGCGTGGGCCAGATTAGGCTGATCGGAGTGGTTGACCAGATGGAGACTGGTCACAGCCCTGCTTGGCTAGTCACGGGAGAACTCATCATGGGTCTGGATGCTAGGCGACTTGACCCGACCCGGCAACTGACGGGGAGTATCCTTATTCTGCAGGTAAACGTCTTTCGATTTTTTCAATTTTGGTTCGCGCGATTTTTTTGTTTCGCGGTTTCTTGAAGTCCGTAAGTCACTCGATCGAGTGGACCTACCACTCGATCGAGTGGCGTCTGTAAAGTGTTTCTGCCGGCCTGTGAAGGGCTTACTCGATCGAGTCAGAGGGTGTACTCGATCGAGTGTCATACCTGGTAGTCTTCTGTTTGTTTTAGCGAGTCCTACTCGATCGAGTCAGATGGTGTACTCGATCGAGTGTCACACCTGACGAGCTTCTGGTTGTCTTAGCGAGTCTTACTCGATCGAGTCAGATGGTGTACTCGACCGAGTGTCTTTCCTGACGAGCTTCTGGTTGTCTTAGGGAGCCTCACTCGACCGAGTCAGAGGGTGTACTCGATCGAGTGGGCTGTAGCGAACCATTCCGTTACTCATGAGTTGTGTGTACACGTTTGCAGGTTTGGTTGTCGGAGCGCTTGTCGATCATAGAGCCTCCTCCGAGCGTTCCAAACTACCGTAACAACCAACTCAGATCCAGGGGGCGCAAGATAAGTTCGAATCACCATATAAATCGAGCTTACTGGGATGAGGAATTGGTGTTCCATGGTGGCCCGTTGATTAGGTGGACGGTTGCTTGGTGGTTCCTTTCCAAGCTGACGGGATTGGCCAAGAGGGACCAAGCTCGTTATCTCGTGATCCTGTCCCTTGACTGGACAGTTCACATCTACCCGGACCGCATTCTGAGGCAGTGCGGTTCGTCTCAGCGCATTCCTGAGACTGAAGCCATCATTAGCGTCTCGCTCCAACTGACGGACGCTATGTGCGACACCTGGTTGCAGAGGTGGTTCACCCGTCCTACATGGACTATTCCCAACCCTTGCCAATCTGCTTGGGTTTCTCGAGCCTACGAGAAATGGACTTCTGAGGAGTCCGAGGAGGCTCGTAAAGCTCTGAAGGTCGATGAGGCCTTCGAACTGGTCCGTCGGGAGACGGTAAAGGACAATAGGGGATTCTACGATGAGGGAGAGACCCCTGCTACCTTAGTCCGATTAGAGTCGGGTCTTAAGTCACATACTAAGACTCGAGCTAAAGATGCCGGTGCTAGTGGCACGCGGGGGCGGCAAAGCCCCCAGACTGACTTGGAGCGGCGACTTGGGCCAAGGCTGGCGGCCCGGGACCGACTAGGTCCGCGTGACCGGCTCCCTGAGCCCGTAAGGGCCCGACTTGGGCCAATCGAGGTGGATGAGGACTCAAGTTCCAAGAAGCGAGTCCGAGCTAAAGAGGTTCCTGTGGTGATTCGGGAACGCTCTCCTCCGCGTCGTCGTCAGTGGACGGCCAAGGAGGCCAAGGACAAAGGGAAGGGCAAGATGCCCTGAATACCGAGTCCTTAGTTTTATTATTTAGATATTATTATTATTTTTGTCGTGTGCTTTTTTTGTAGTTTTTTTTGAATTCCTGCACTTGTAATTTTCCCAAGCTTTTTGGGTTTTTTTTTTTTTGTGATAAATAAAAGGAAGTTTATTATTAAAACCGTTCCTGTCTTTTCTCGATTGCATTGGTTGTGCCCTTTTGAGGGGCTGCCTACGTATCCGCAATTAGCAGAATCAAACCAAACGTAGTTCAGGCTTAGGAAATTGCAATCTCGAATTACACCAAGACTATTGGTTCAAGATGTTTTGCGACAGTAGAATAAATAATTCTAGCTCATTGACTTGCTTTTTTGTAAAAATAAATGATTTTGATAAAAATTGCTAATGACATTGAGAAATGGCTAAGGGTAGTAGCGCTTCAGCTGGTCCAGGTTGGTTGGGTTGACAAACTCATTCCCGTCCAGGTCCGTCAGCATTACTGCTCCCCCTGATAGGATTTTCTTCACCAGATACGGCCCAGCCCAGTTGGGTTTGAATTTTCCCCTTGGGTCAACTGGTAGCAAGGCTCGAACAGACTTAAGGACTAGATCCCCTTCTTTAATGTTCCTGGGCCTTACTCGCTTGTTAAAGGCTCGTTGGATCCGTTTTTGTTAAATTTGAATGTTGTTGAGAGCGCGGGACCGTCGTTCATCTAATAGAACCAACGAATCGTACCGTGCTCGAACCCAGTCAGCTTCGGGTACTTGACTTTCTAGTAGGATTCTGAGGGACGGTACCTCTAGCTCCACTGGTTGGACTGCCTCCATCCCATAGGTTAGGTAGTATGGTGTCGCTCCGGTTGCGGTGCGAATTGACGTCCGGTACCCCCATAGGGCAAAAGGTATTTTGTCGGGCCAGTCCCGATAATTATCAGCCATCTTTTTGAGTATGGTGACAATCGTTTTATTGGCTGCCTCTACTGCTCCATTGGTTTGGGGACGGTAGGGCGAGGATGTGTGCCTTTGAATTTTATATTTGGCCAGCAGGGCCGCGGTCTCAGCTTGGAAATGGGTTCCATGATCACTGATAAATTCATGCGGGATTCCATACCGGCATATTATCTTGTTTTGGATAAATTTGGCGACATGCTTAGCGTTGAGGATGCGATATGATTCAGCTTCGACCCACTTGGTGAAATAGTCGATAGCCACCAGAATGAAGCAATGTCCACCAGTACCGGAGGGATTTACTTTCCCGATTATGTCGATACCCCATGTCGAGAACGGCCAAGGTGACGTCATGGTATAGAGCAGAGATGGCGGCATATGTTGCACATTGCCAAAGATTTGACAGTTATGGCAGTGTTTGACATATACCTGGCAGTCGGCCTCCATGGTGTTCCAGTAATACCCGAGCCTCATGATTTTTCGGACCAGCATGTGAGCATTCATGTGTGGACCGTTTTCGCCATCATGTACTTCGGCCATTACCTTCTCGGCCTTATATTTGTCAACACAAAGGAGAAGAGCCCCCTGTGCCGTCTTTTTGTACAGTTGCCCGTCATCAGTACGGATGAACTGGGTGGCTAGCCTCCGTAAGGCTTTCTTGGCTCGGTTTTCCGTCCCGGGGGGATACTCTCCGTTGGTCAGGTATGTTAACACGGCTTGGTACCATGGTTCGGGATCGGTTATCTCGACGTCTTCAATGTCATAGACGTATGCCGGCTCGGACCGTCTTTCGACGCAAATTGGCATACTGGTCACATGGTCGGGAATGTTCAGTAAAGATGCTAATTTTGAGAGTGCATCTGCAAACTGATTTTCTTCTCGAGGCAGGTATATGTATTCTACCTTTTGGAATTGTTTCTCGAGATCCCTTACTCGTGCCTGGTAGGCCACGAGATTGGCATTCCGAGTCTTCCATTTTTGAAGTGCTTGGTTAATGACCAAGGATGAGTCACCATGTACCCGGAGATTTGTGATCCCTAGGTTGGCGGCGGCTTGTAGCCCATAAATGCATGCTTCGTATTCTGCTGCATTGTTAGTGACGTCAAAATCCAGTTTGATGGAGACGGGAGTATGCTCTCCTCTTGGTGAAATTAGGAGGACCCCGACTCCGAACCCTCGAAAATTAGATGCTCCGTCGAAGTATAAATCCCATGTTTCGACATCGGTATGGAAGATATCTTCGTCTGGGAAGGACCAGGTGTCGGTGTGTCCTTCCTCGGTTACCGGGCTGTCGGCGAGGAATTCAGCTACTATTCGCCCCTTAATAGCTTTTAAAGGTACAAATTTTAGGTCGAACTCTGCCAACATTAGAGTCCATCTTGAAATCCGGCCGTTGAGGATGGGTTTTTCGAAGAGGTACTTGATCGGGTCCATCTTGGATAGCACATGGACCTCATAGCTGAGCATATAATGTCGGAGCTTCTTAGTGGCCCAGACTAGAGCCAAGCACGTCTTTTCGAGCATGGTATATTTGCACTCATACTCTAAAAACTTCTTACTGATGTAGTAGATGGCTCGCTCTTCGGAGTCAACTGTCTGAGCCAGCATAGCCCCCATGGCTGTCTCGGTCGTTGTTAGATATAACGACAAAGGCAAACCGGGTTGAGGTGGCATTAAAACTGGCGGAGCAGACAGAATTTCCTTGATTTTGTCGAAAGCAGCTTGGCATTTGTCATCCCATAGTACTCGTTCCCCTATTTTCAGTTTCTTGAAAATTGGTTCACACACCATGGTTAGCTTGGAGATGAATCGACTAATGTACTGGACTTTCCTGAGAAATCCCCTTATTTCTTTTTCGGTTTTAGGAGCTTGCATCTCGGTAATGGCTTTGATTTTAGCTGGGTCGACTTCGATACCTCGTTGGCTAACGATATGACCCAGTAATTTGCCTGACGTTACCCCAAAACTGCTTTTCTGAGGGTTTAGCCTCATGTTGTATTTGCGCAGTCGGGTGAAGAATTTTCTTAGGGAGGTGATGTGACCGTCCCGCTCTTTGGATTTGACGATCATGTCGTCTACATAGACCTCTACCTCTTTATGCATCATGTCGTGTAGTAAAGTGGTAGCGGTCCTTTGGTATGTGGCCCCGGCATTAATGAGACCAAATGGCATGACGGTGTAGCAGTAAGTACCCCAAGGCGTAGTGAAGGTAGTCTTATCCATGTCTTCTTCCGCCATCTTGATTTGATTATACCCGGCATACCCGTCCATGAATGACAGAAGGGCATGATCGGCCGTGTTATCCACCAGTATGTCGATGTGTGGTAACGGAAAATCATCCTTCGGGCTTGCTTTGTTAAGATCCCGAAAGTCTACGCATACCCGCACCTTACCGTCCTTTTTAGGAACCGGCACGATGTTTGCAACCCAGTCCGGATATTCGGACACTTGTATGAAGCCGACTTTGAATTGTTTGTCGACTTCTTCCTTTACTTTGAGAGACCACTCGGGCCTCATTCGACGAAGCTTTTGTTTGACCGGTTTGCACCCATCTTTGATAGGTATGTGGTGCTCGGCTATTTCCCGGTCTATCCCCGGCATGTCCTTGTAGGACCACGCGAAGACATCTTTGAACTCTTGGAGGAGGTTTATGAACTGTTGTTTCTCCTCGGGATCTAAGGATAACCCTATCTTAAGTATCTGAGGCTCTAAGGTTGTTCCCACGTTTATGGATTCGGTCTCTTCAATTACCGGATTCCGGGATTCCCTTTGCTCTAGTTGCTCGATCAGATGTGGAGGTAAGGGTACCTGTTCGTCGGATTTCTCAATGTCATAGCATAAATCATTTTTGAAAACAGGATTTAAAAGAGACAAGTCGTAAGCAGAACGGTTGTTATTATTAATTGAAAATTTGGAAAACAGCTCAAAGAGAGCAGCCATCTGATCATTGGTCAGAGGCGGAATTGGTAAAGCACTCGGGACAGACCCCGAGGTGCTAGCAGCAGGAATGATAGAAGGGAGGGGGGTTACAGGAGTGACTCTAGCACCGACTTCTCTAGACTCGACCTCAGACTCTGACTCAGACTCCGACTCAGACTCGGACTCAGACTCAGGCATGTCTCCCTCTCCGGCGACCAGCTTGTAGATCCTTCCTTGACTGTCAGTCCACTTGACAGTTTTCCTCCAGGCCCTTTTTCCCGTCTCGGAGCCAACATCCGAGATCAGCTTGGTCGGGTCAAACCTGTTGCTGCGGAGAATCAGGTTGACCAGGTCTTCCTTTGGAGTCGCGGTTACGGTGTCTTCCCCGAAGAGTAGCCCCAGCGCGGGCTCGATATCGTCCGCTCCGTCGGACTGGGTGAGGGTGAACACCTCATTTGGGATGTAGTTGCAATCCCGGGCCAAGTGGGTCCCAAGGTGCGTTGCATTGGGTTGGTATAGTCCAACCTGGACAGCCCCGAATACGGGTGTGACAAAGTAGTCAGACAACCGTGGGCTATAAGGGCTCAAGTAGGTACCCTTCATAATGTTGCAGGCTTTTTCAATTCCTGCTCGGACAACGTTGTCCGGAGTGAGGGCATAGCCAAGGCCGAAGTGAGAGTCTTCGTCCTTAAGGACCTCGATGATCTTCCCAGCTGGAAGGTCGGGTCGAGAGGTAGCCCCCGGAAGGTACCCTAGGTTCTGGAGCATCGTGTCAATGCTCGTGGTGAAGTAAGGCCTGAAAAGGTACTCTTCCTCGATCATCCCCACAAAGTCGAACCCCCAGAGGTCCGTGCGGCCCGTGGCGTTACAGCTAGCCACGGTCATTGGGGTCGCCTCTAGAGTAATAATACCGTCGAGTAGAGGCATCTTGATCTTGCGGTGGAGGGTGGAGGATACAGCTTTCACCGCGTGAATCCACGGCCTTCCTAGGAGCAGGTTGAATGAGGAGGTGACATCAATCACCTGGAATTCAAGCTCCTTTTCTACTGGGCCCGTGATGATGGTAAGTTTTATGGCCCCAGCTACCGACTTTGGGCTCCCATCAAAGGCTTGGATGGTTTGAGCAGTCGGGATATAGTCAGCCTCGTTAATGCCGAGGGCTTTGGCGGTCCTTAGAGGAAGGACATTCACGGCCGACCCGTCATCAACTAGGGTCATCGGGAGGTACTTCCCCCGGCAGATCACCGTGATGTAAAGGGCCAGGTTGTGGGAGGTCCCGAATGGTGGTAGATCGGCTTCGGAAAATGTGATCATCGGGCCTCCTACTTTGGTCTTACCCTTTAGGTGGGGTAGGACCGTGGCTACCATTTCAGCGGGGGTAGCCAGAGAGTCGATCTTGACTTGATCGAGAGCCTTTGTAAGTGCCTCTCGATGTTCTTGAGAGCTAACAAGGAGTTGCCATATAGTGAGGTCAACTCGGGTTCTCTTCAATTGTCTCACGACGGCTGTTTCAGCGGTCGGCTCTTCAGGGGCGACTTCCATCCCGAGTGGATCGGTGATGGTTGTCGGGGTAGGGGTGTCCCTAGTGCTTGTGGCTAAGTAGGGACGACCAAGGTTGTTGCTGGCTAGGACTCGAGTTTTGACCTCCCGAATCTGTTCAAGGGTGATGGGAACGGCTTCCCCTTTAGCGAGGTAGATATCATCTTCGTCGTCAAACCAGATCCCGTTCACCTGCGGGATGTAGGGGGAGATAAGGTGAGAGCAGTCGATCACCTCCCCGGCAAAAATGGCATGGGAGCTGAAAGGGTTCTCCTTGTTGCTGGGCTTATCTCCGGGTAGCGGGATTTTTCCGCTTTCAATTAAGTCCTGGATCAAGTGTTTTAGCTTCCAGCATTTCTCGGTATCGTGCCCATTGCCCCGGTGGTATTGGCAATAGGCCTGGGCATTGTAGTTCTTGGAGCGTCGCTCGACCGGAACTTTAGGAGTTGGGCCTATCGGTTGGATTAGGCCTTTTGAGGATAGCCTTTGTAAGGCATAAGTATAGGTAGTACCTATATCAGTGAAGACCCGAGGTGGGGTGTTCTTCTTGGACGGGGCATCTAGTAGGTTGACCGCGTCAAAAATGCTGCGGGTTGCAGCCTGGGGCTTAGTGGTGGATGAAGAGGCCCCTTGGTATCCTTTGCTAGTAGCCTTGGTGAGGTTTTCTAGTCTTAGGTCATCTTCGATCCTCATACCCATTTCAGTAAGGGTGGTGAAATTGGGTATGACTGCGTACCGGAGGTGAACCCGGTAGGAAGGGAGGAGGTTCTTGACAAAAGCCTCCACTAAGGTCTTCTCGTTGGGCTTATCGACCAACTTCACGCTCTCGGCCATCCAGCGTTGAAGGTATTTAGTGAAACCTTCTTTTGGCTCTTGGGCCATGACCTCCAGAGATCGCATTGTGGTTTGGATCTCGGTGTTGTCAGCGTAGTTCCGAGCGAACTCGGTAGCCACATCATCCCATGTAGGGTATTTTTTCGGGTCTAGCCTATAGTACCAGGCCCGTGGGTGCTTCTCAAGGGATGCAGCAAAAAGGTTTTTGAACATGGATGAGTCCACTCCCTTGATGGCCATGAATTCCTTGAAGGCCCGTACATGTAGTAACGGGTCCTCAGTTCCCTCGAACATGGGCAAACCTGTGAGGTTCAGGTTTGCAGGCAGCTTGTCACTCACCGTGGAGTATTCTCGGCTATTCTCCCGGTGGATATTGTTACTCCCAGTCAAATGGACTTGTTCTTCTAGCCGGCGCACTGCGCTGACCAGTTCAGTTATGGGCCCAGTAGTCCCGACATTAGGGGTCCCTTGCTCCACCGTAGCTAGGCGAGCAACAATGGCCACCTGGCCAGCCCTCATTTCGGTCAGTTGGGCCTCGATGTCGGTCTGCTTCGCGACCATGGCGTCTAAAGCAGTTTGCAGACTGTTCAAAGTAGCCATCCTTCGAGCGTGTCTAGTTGCCGGTGGCCTGTCTGTAAGAACACCGCGTAATCAGAAACTGAACCCAGATCCCGGAAAAGGAAAGGAAAAGTACATCCCGAGCAGCACTAGGAGAGGAGACTAGAGACTCGAGAAAGACATCTAGACGGGTGACTCGATAGGTGGTATAACTTCCTTAGGATTTTGGCTTTGTGGGCCTAGTCCTGTTCGAAGGAAGGTCCACGTGAGACTTTTCCCCAGACTTTTGACTCGAGTGTATGGACGGACTTTCCTTTGTAGGGGTATGCCCTACGCGGGTCGGTCGTGCCTTGACTGATAAGGCGGACTCGGGAAAGGGGGGAAACTCGTGATATAAGATCAGCGGAGTTTCGACGTTATAGACCTTCGACATACTATGCAAAGACCCGACACACGACTAGACGGTAGGTCCTATAATAAGGAAGGTTTACTAGGATAGTTGGATGTTTGAAATTTTGAATATTGAATGAGTGGAAGAATTTCCGGGAGTTTTGAAAAAAACGGAATTCCTGAAAACCAAGATTAGAATTTTGAAAAATTCAGAAAATCGAGATGGTGTTGGAAATTCATGAGTTAAAATGGGCAGCATGCCAACTAGAGAAAAAGGATATTTTGAGTCAAATCAGTTGATCCTAAATTTCGGCGGCATTCCGAGTTTTGAAAATTGGATATTTTGAAAAGACGGGTCCCAAAACGGACAGCATTTCGGGTTTTTCAAAATTTGGGTGTTTTGGAAAGATGCATTTTTTGAAATGACGGTTTTTTGAAAAATGACACGGAAACCAAGCAGCACGTAGTCAAACAAGCATTATAATGACGCTTATGTATGCTTTACACTAAGTCTCGGTCAGTCACAATAGGGTCTATACCAACAACGATCGCATTCTCACGAAACGGGACGGACTTCCTAGCCAATTTTGAACTAGAACCTGCCGTAAAACCCCGGTGAGTTCCGCCATCGAAGTCTTTAGTGCACCCATGTAGGAATGCACCGTGGTATAGTGGGACGTCGGTCACAAGTAACCGGCCCGGGCAAAATTTGGGTTATGCATGAACCATTAAACTAATGCGCACACACTAATATTCGAACGATTTCTCTTCGAGTCTCACCCTAGGAACCCCGATGCCATGTAGTACATCAGGTATCCCCAGCGGAGTCGCCAAATTGTGGACATGACGTAGGTCCACCCCGACGCGGCCACGCGCGGGTTTGGGTAGGCGAATGAATCTCGTGGTGAGATTGTTCTCGGGTTCGAAATTTAAGTCAAAATGGAGTCGCCACCGAATTTTGTGGTTATTCGGAACCATACGAGCCCACTCTATGTCGTCATGGGCTATACACAAAGTAAGCCCACTTCGATTTCAGAGTTTATTGGGCTCGTCCCTTTGCATTGCAATATCGATACCGTTTAAACCGGCTTTCGTATATAGAATGACTCTCGTGCGCCAAGGGTTTCGGACATCCAGAAACCAAAGGTTCTGAGTAAGGGGTGAGGGTACGTGTTGGGAAGCCCACTAAGGACACCCAACCCAGCCCGCACATGGCGGCCTCTACTAAGACATCGTTCGTGTTCGTGTGTGCGCGCTAGTAAAACGATTAAATGATATGCAAACAGCATTTTCGGGCTAAGCATATTAATAGTTTGTGAACTACGTCATTTAATGCATCTTATTCTTGGTCAAAATGGTTTAGCATGCGAGGTTCGTTTATAAAGCGTAAAAGCAAGTAAATAAACAAAGCTCGAAAGTAAAATAAAAACGTACAAGTTACACGGGCGGAAATACAACCCGGAATTCACAATACAACATTACGTAGAAGTAATAAAAATAACGCGATACAAAGATATGGACGGACCCGTATGTAAGCTAGACCGCGAAAATTGTAGATGGACTAACCCCGATTAAATACACATTATATCGCGTACTAAACGGAGGACGAAAATACGAGACTGTGGCATATTGCTAGCCCGATCTCATATCCCGTAGTCTTGTCCCGACTTATCACGTCAAAAGTGGTCAAAGTCGTTCTACGTGTCGTGTTGTGCATGGTTTTGAAAATAGGTTAGTCACGTGATAGTCTTTACACGTGATGACTAATGTCGATAAAAAAAAGCGAGGCTTGAAAGGTGTGTCAAGGCCCTCGGTTATGGGGCTACAGGACTCACTCGGTCGAGTCATGGCCTGACTCGGTCGAGTGCGTCCTAAAAGAAGCTTCTGCCCACGGTTTGGGGTGCTACTCGATCGAGTAGCAGGTGTACTCGGTCGAGTGGCACCTGTACGAGTTGTGACTCGTGATTTATATGTCTTAAATTTGAATGTTGGCCGAATTGAATCAAAATATTGACGAATTTAGATTTAATTCGGTTTGCCACGATAAACGTGAGTTTTGGAAAATGAGTTCACGTGATTGGCTTTACACGTGTCGACTAAGAGTCGTAAAAAAAGAGACGAGGCTTAAATGTTGCATCCAAGCCCTCGGTTTTCTGGGCTACAGGATCCACTCGGTCGAGTCATGGCCTGACTCGGTCGAGTGTACCCTTGGGAAATAGTCTGCCCGGTTTTGTGGACACTACTCGATCGAGTGGCCTATGCACTCGGTCGAGTAGTCCCTGTACGAGTGTTAACTCGTTTCATTTTTGGGGTCGAAAACGACGGTCGGTCGAATTAAATACAAATATCGCATGATTTGAATTTAACTCGACCTCCGGTGCTATAATCGTGTATATGTACGATTATAATACCGTTGTCGGGATTTTATGAAAACGTTTACGTTAGAGAATTTGAATTAGTGACGAAATGCTTCCCTCTACGTCACGACATCGAAACTAACCCTTTCGGGTTAGGTGATGTCGGTTTTCGTGTCAACGGGTTCCGCACTAATTAAAATGGGATCGAATACGTTCAACTACGATTAGTCGCGATCACGTCACGCCTTTGAGCACATTGGGGCGGGGCTCCTCGAAAGGGCTCCACCTCCGTCGTTGCTCGTAAAAGGATTAGACGGACTTTAGGCGACAATTATAGTCAAACGTATCCGAAACCGAGATTTTGATACTAGATATATATATATACACGGTATGGTTATAATGTTAGCAACGAAATGTAAAAGTTAGTATGCAAAAAAAGTAAAATGTTAGAATGTTAGAGTTAGTGTTAGGATTGCAATACTAGTATAAGTATAATACTAACGATACAAAAATGTAAATAAAAGCAATAAAGATCGAGATGGGGTTTAGGACACCCTCAACATACATGCTTAGTAAGGACCTCGGAAATGGGCTCGCGAATAGTGACGGGACTATGGAGTATCGAGGATGTATGTAAGTTATGGTGGGTGTGTGTGTGTGTGTGTTGTCGGTTTATCGAGGGACAAGGGACTCGGTTTTTTGTGTATAGGGCTTAGGGTTGCTAAGGCTTGTAGTGTAGAGAATGTGACTGAAATGTGAGGTGAATATGGGGTAAAAATGGATGTGTAAGAGTTGGTAAAAGTTGTGAAATGAATGGGGTTAAGGGGGTATTTATAGGAGAAACCCCACGACCTAGGGTCACTCGATCGAGTGCCCTAGTGCACTCGGTCGAGTGCCTTTAGGAATGAATCTGGTCCGGTTTTTTGACGCTCCACTCGACCGAGTGGGTCAATCCACTCGATCGAGTGGGTCAAGCAAATCGAGACAAAATAGGAAGGAATTGATATTGTTTGTTTTGATTGATTTTTTGAATTTGGATTTGTGCGCCAGCTGAACCTGGCTGATTTATGAGACGGTTTCGTCTTTGACCGGGTTTTGACCCGGTCGCTAAAAGACGGGATTTATTTTTGGTGTCGGTTTTGGCCCAAATTAGTCTCATTTTGCTCGGAACGACCCACTGGGCCTGAATTTGAGGTCTGTTTTGTGAGATTATTACTCCGCTAAAAGTCCATGTCAGATATTATTGATTTCGGGTCCAAATCCGAGTATACTAAGTCACGTTTGCGTCCGATCATCATCGGGTGTTTGTCGGGAACTGCTATAGACACTAGCAGGCAAAATGCGGGTGTCTACAGTAAGCCACGAGATTGGCGTTTCGAGTTTTCCATTTTTGGAGAGCTTGATTAATGACTAAGGATGAGTCACCGTGTACCCGGAGGTTTGTTACTCCTAAATCAGCGGCGGCTTGCAACCCGTGAATGCATGCTTCGTACTCGGCTGCGTTGTTAGTCACATCGAAGTCCAATTTAATGGATAACGGTGTATGCTCTCCTTTCGGTGATATTAATAAAATCCCGACTATGAATCCTCGGAAGTTGGACGCCCCATCAAAATACAAATCCCATGTTTCGGTATCGGTATGGAATATGTCTTCATATGGAAAAGTCCAAGTATCAGTATGCCCTTCTTCAGATACGGGATTGTCAGCGAGAAATTCTGCTACAACCCGGCCTTTGATGGCTTTTATTGGTACACACTTGAGGTCAAACTCTGCTAGCATTAAAGTCCATCTGGACATCCTTCCGTTGAGGATGGGCTTTTCGAATAGGTACTCGATAAGATTCATTTTGGATAAACATGTATCTCGTGAGTAAGCATATAGTGTCGGAGCTTTTTAGTGGCCCAAACCAAAGCTAGGCACGTTTTCTCGAGCATTGTATATTTGCATTCATATTCCAGATTTTTTTTACTGATGTAGTAAATAGCCCGTTCTTCTGAATTGACTGTCTGGGCTAGCATGGCCCCCATGGCTATCGCGGTCGTTGTTAGGTATAACGACAAAGGCAAACCGGGTTGAGGTGGCATTTGTAATACTCGTAATTTACGTGAAAGTAATTCGAATCGAGCCCGAGTCAAGGCAAGTCAATTCAAGTGTCTCGTTCTATACCAAACTTGTTCCTGAGCCCAACTAATACGACCCTCAACAAGATTAATAATAATAATTATTATAATAAAAATAATAATAAGAATATAATAATGACAAAACAACTACATAATAATAATAATAATAATAATAATAATAATAATAATAATAATAATTTAATTTAATAAAGATATTAAAAGAAAAGAGGTGGAGTACGTATAGGTAATAACTCCCTTTTCACTTTTCCCTTTTCAATCAACGAACCCTACCTTATCATTCACAGAACGCCACCGCCATTACCCATCGGCCTCCTCCTTGAAAACACAATTATTCACCCTTCTCTTCTTTCCTGCATTCCATCATGATCGATCCGTATGCACATACCGTACCCTACTTACGCACACATGACAAGCAAGAGGAAGGATAGGACAAACTCTAGGAGCCGAGTCAAGCCATAAATCACGATAAGGTAGCACATTTCTAGGTATGTCTAAGTTCTTGATTCTGTTTTAGCATCGTAGGTTGTTTTTAATATCCAAATAGTGGTGTCGGGTTTGGCGAGTTGCTTTGTTGATTCTGTCGGGCGGTTGCGGTGTTGTCGGAGTTACCGTCATTGTGTTTTGATACTTCCGTGGTGTTATAGTTATGGTCGTGATGTTGTTGAGCGTGGGGGTTGCTCTAACGTGTTGTGGTTGGTGTCATAGTGTAGTGGCTGATGTCTATGAAAACCGATGAAGTCGGATTATGCGGGATCATAAGTGTTTGCCATGATTGTTGCTGGGCGTGATTGTTATTGTTGTCATCGTGAATGTTATTTAATTTTTGGGTCGTAGTTGTCGGTTTAGAGGAATCGTAATGTTCTAATAATTGTCTAGAGTAGTGGCTCGAGAGCGAGGGGTCGGGATGTGGCATTTGTAGATATTGGTCTCATTTTATAATTTAGATTAGTCGGTGTCGGGTTTCATTTTATTATGTAATTAGGTTAGGATCGATATTAATTTAAGTATATAATATTTTTATTAGGATCGTACTTCGTACAGTTTCCTTGGTGAATTGTAAAACCGACGCGGTGGTGACTTTCTAACTAGGTAAGGTATTCCTTACTCAGTTTACGTTGTATGTATGCATACTGCATGATATGTAATGGTATAATGATGATATTGAGATTTCGGCTGTGTGCCTATTGAGATTTCGGCTGTGTGCCTATTGAAATTACGGCTGTGTGGCAATTGAGAGAATATAGCTAGGACTAGCTAGGTCCGGTTGATCTCGGGACCTTCCCTAATGTTTCCTCCTAGGAGAGCCTAGAAGAGGTGTGCACACTCGGACTGACGGGGCGTGACTGCGGTCACGATAGATAATGGGAATGATGATGATGATACTGATGTTTGTGATGTTGGTTGTACTAATGTTATAGTAAACTGACATGGTATGTATGTTTGACGTGTCTGTGATGATCCGATTGATATTTCTGAATAATTGGGGAGCAGTCTGTAATGCAGGATAAATATATTATGAGGTGTTTGGATGCTGGGATACATGTACGGGATTAGGGTGAGAGCGACTTATGAGTCAAGACGTAGTACGGGTGAATGCATAGGCATTCCAATTTTTTTTATAGAAGGTGTAGCTTCTGCTGTATAACCAGAGTTGTAATACTTAATGAGTTGTAATGTTTAAATCATAAGGCCGGTTTGGCATTTCATATTGTATTGTAATGAGCTACTACCTCGGGGAACTGAGATGGTAACGTTCTCATTTACTTGGGAATGTCTGGTAAGGCTCCTGGGTAAATCGGGGTGTTACAAAGTGGTATCGGAGCGAACGATCTTGGAGCCTAAAATAAATGAACCTAGGAAAATAAAATGAACCCCGGTGATAGGCCATCAGGAGCCCTCTTTAAACCCCGGTCGAGGAGACGTCCCTGTACCAACTTCGGCCCTCCTGGTCTTGACCAGGTAACCGCATGTGAGAATGAGATGGGTATATTTTAGGATGGGATACGTTGTGATGATATGAATGTCATGTAATGACTGCTTATGATAACTGATTGCACTGTTTGATTCATGTGATCTGATGTTTTCAGCAACATAAGACGATGTGTGTATAGTACGTAGTTATAGTATTAGCATGGTATTGTGGTTTGTACGATGCCATATGAGCTATATCTTAAGGTATGTAAGGTCGAATTAGGATTCGATCATCCTTTGTGGGAGAAAGGTCATAGCCAGGTTGGTAATAATGTTAGACACAGTGTCACGATGTAACACCCCGGCCCAATCCTAGGACCGAAAATGTTAACCGCGGTAGCTCGCCAGGCTTTGTACTGGTCCCACAGACCAACATGAGTCCTTTCCAGCGCATTTTGTCCTCACTCATGTGCATCCTGGAAACCTTCCCAGGAGGTCACCCATCCTAAGATTGCTCCCAGCCAAGCACGCTTAACTGCGGAGTTCTTTTGCATGGATGACCAGAAAAGAAAGTGCACTTTGTTGATATGAGTACTACTTCAAATCCCTTTAAGCAAAGCTCATAAATAGGACATCTTCAATCAATGTGGGGTGTTTCAATCACTCCCACTTGAAGAACGCAACGTCCTCGTTGCGCCTGGCAGCATAACCGCTGACCCAGAATCCACCCCCGCTAGGTGCCAAATGCACGGTCGCAGGGTTGCTCTGATACCATTTGTAACACCCCGGCCCAATCCTAGGACCGGAAATGTTAACCGCGGTAGCTCGCCAGGCTTTGTACTGGTCCCACAGACCAACACGAGTCCTTTCCAGCGCATTTTGTCCTCACTCATGTGCATCCTGGAAACCTTCCCAGGAGGTCACCCATCCTAAGATTGCTCCCAGCCAAGCACGCTTAACTGCGGAGTTCTTTTGCATGGATGACCAGAAAAGAAAGTGCACTTTGTTGATATGAGTACTACTTCAAATCCCTTTAAGCAAAGCTCATAAATAGGACATCTTCAATCAATGTGGGGTGTTTCACACGATGTTTGTATGTAGAAGTGTCGTATTAGTGGCAAGCTGTGTCCGTCTCGTCGATGTAGTATACTAGTGCGGTTTTCATGTTACTTGGATGAGGTTGACGACTGGTGATGGTTTGGATATCGTAGTATCTTATTGGTTAATAACTTGCGTGGTTTAAATGTGAGTTAATATGAATGTTTGTCAAAAGTACAGGGATAATTGTGCTCCGTTTTGTGTATTATATGTTTTCCTAACGATATAACGTACTAGCTCCCTTCACTTTAACTAATGAGGATTTGTAGTTGAAGCGTAATAGGTCGTAATGTGTTAATCAAGTTTGTCATATGCTAATAAAGTACGAGTAATGAAAATGATAGTCAGACAATACGTAAATATTTGGAATTTGTTTTGAGCTAATGTGTCCTTGTTTCATGCCTTTACTTCATATTTAAATTTCATTTCGAGTTTATATATGTGCTCTCTTATCAATATGATATTTATTGAGTCGTTACCGTCTTCTAGAGTCCTGTTTTGATGGCCTAAACAAACAGTCAGGTTAAACATGTCGAGATAATGTCAAAACAATGTATCGCAGCTTCGTTAACATGAACAATATGTTTACGGAATTATTCCACATGTTTAGAGTGTCTATTTCACAAAAGTTTGAAAATATACTCATGCTTATTTTAAGACTAGTTCACTATAAAATTTTGTGATTTAATTCCAAGTTCTTCAATATGAATAAATTAATCGTGAACATGGGTCATATGTGTCTGTGAATTTGCTCGTAGTCAAGTTTCTCATTATAAACCTTATGTAGAGATTGAATCATCATTTCGAACTTTTACTATGTCACTTTGAAGAGTCTGTATATTGAAACTCGTTTTATCAAGTGAAACTTTTTCAAGGTCAAATTATGTGGGTTCATGAAAATAAGTTTAAAAATCATTGTCTCGTTATAATCTGAAAATGATTTGAACTTGAAAGTCCTATATTACTGTCTTGAGAATATGAGCTCGTTGATTCTACACTATCTCTAATTATATCGATTTAACTATGATTTTCTACTATAGTGACTGCAATGTTATGAAAACGTGTTTAAAGTCATTAAAATGATCATTTTTTTTTGCTTTCTTCAAGTGGATGCGCTAAGGTAAAAGTGTGTACCTTATTGTATGATGTAATGGAGTCAAACATATATGCTAATGATGAATTGGAGGTAAAGTCGAGTCACAAGATGTCATGTTGGTGCATGTTGCATAATTGTTTTAACGTGGATCTTGCAGCCCAGATGTGTTGATGTCAAATAAATTTGTCATGGTCATAAGTTGGTTATGTGATAAAGAATCTCGCTACACGTATCCAATAGGTGGGAGTCGTTCCAATGAGAAGTTAGAAAAGGTCAAGTCATCAAATAAGCAAACCGAGTACTAAACTTATGTACAGTTAGACAAGACATTCAATTTTTAGATTTTGGTCATAATTATCTAAAAGATTTTGATATGTTTGGTGAACAAGTCAAATGTTGGTTTAATCTTATACATCATTGATGAGTTTCCCGTCCTTACGTGTTGGTTTATTAGTAACGTATGCCTAAAGGAATGAATGTTTATAATGTCTATGGGTTGATTGTTTGTCTTAAGTCGTATGTTAGTGTCTAAGTTAAAAGTTATGCAAACATAAAACATGAACTATCGGGTCGGTTGTTGCAATTACAGGGAATAAATGTCACTCGTTAATCGTATGAAGGTATGAAGTTGTTACAATGGTCATCTAAGGGGTGTTCAATTGTGTTGTTACCTTGTTGTGATGATTATATTGCCTACTATGGGTTCTCTCAAAATATGTGCACGCATGTTAGTCTGAACTAGTTAAAGATACGACTGCGTCATCAAGTTATCATAATATGGATTAAGAGTACGTGTCTTAGTGCCAAAACCGAGTCGGGTGATATAATGAAGAAATGTCATGAAGATACAGTGTTGTTTAATCACTTGTTAGAATGTCGCAATAATGGTGGTTAATAAGTCCAACGACATAAATAAGAGTAATAATACCAACATGGTGAAAAGAGAGTCACGATATTAAGATTAAAAAAAAAGGATAATGGGTACAATGATGTTACGGGGGTCTTGAATAATGAATAGTTTGTGGTCTAAGGTATACCCGTGAATTCGTTGTGTCATCCCTTGTATTTTGATATTAGTAGGTCGGGTTATAATACAAGGTAGTAACATTATGATCACGAGTCCATGCAGTAAAGTGACATGTCACTAGGTGTTAGGTTCCGAGTGTTGGGTAAACCATCTTTGTATGAAATAATCACTTTACTTGGGTGATAGTAGTGGTTTCTATGCACGTAGATATATCTTAGAAGGAGGGTTCGCATAAGTCTGTAGAGTTACAAGTGCACTAGATGTTGTCTGTCAACATGTGAATTAGTCATGACGAGGGAGTATAAACACAATGGTACTAATAAGCAGTCTTTTTAGCTTAATTTATGTGAAGTATGACACATGAAAATGAGTATGTCAATAGTATGTTGGTACTTATGTTGAATTATGAGAACAACCTGAGTGATGGTGCCTACAGTAGTTAGTAAAAAAAGAACTTATGTTGTGAAAGGTGGAGGATGAATGCGGGAATAGAACCCCTCGGGATCAGTTGGTGGATGAGTAAGGCATGATGCTAAAAGAGTTAGAGGTCGTGAGTTGTCCACGTGATGTTATGTATATGAGAAATGTGTTGAAAATTGTTATTTTGGATCACATGAGTTGATTGCAGATATTACAGAATTACTCACCCCTGGTAGGCTATATATATATATATATTCGTTAGAAAAGTTTACTGTGATGTCCTTTGATAATTGAATAGCGTGTTATATAAGAGAGTCGTGAAAACAATGACCTCGTTAGTGTCGAGATAGTGCCGTCAAATATTAAATCTGTTGGGTAGCATCGGTATAAGATCAGTGAACTTCGGGGCGAAGTTCCTTATAAGGAGGGTAGATTGTAATACCCGCCGTTGCATTTTAGGTGTCGTCGTTATCATTGTTGTTGTCGTCATCCACTGGTTGTAGTCATGTTAATGTTGTGGCTGTGTGTTGAGAAACGGTTCTTTAAATCATGGAACGTATTACTATAGTACTCGAAATGTTGGTAGAACGGAGTCAGAGGAGTGAACTTCGGGACGAAGTTCTTATAAGGAAGGTAGATTGTAATACCCCAGTTCGTTTACTCTCGGTGATGTTAGTTATGATGATCATATTAGGAGAGGCGATCATTAAGGAAGAGATTGGGTGTGTTTGGTTACGTTAAGCGGGTGGTGAACTTCGGGACGAAGTTCCTTATGAGGAGGTTAGATTGTAATACTCGTAATTTACGTGAAAGTCATTCGAGTCGAACCCGAGTCAAGGCAAGTCAATTCAAGTGTCTCGTTCTATACCAAACTTGTTTCTGAGCCCAACTAATACGACCCTCAACAAGATTAATAATAATAATAAGAAGAAGAAGAAGAAGAAGAAGAAGAATAAGAATAAGAATAAGAATAAGAATAAGAATATAATAATGACAAAAAAACTACATAATAATAATAATAATAATAAGGGGAAATTGATACTTTATACCTTCAATAACATTGTTTTTCAAACTTTATACCTCACATAATTTTTTTTCAAAACTTATACCTACTTATTCTATTAATCACATAATCAATACCTAATCTTATTTTCCGTCAAAGAGTTAACGGAAACCGTCACCCAAAATATTCTCTTTAATTTCTCTTCCAGTTATACCCCTCCCCCCATTAAATCATTTAGAAGTCATTGCTTCCACCCACCCTCATAATTATCCCATCTTCATCGTTGCCATCTTCAGGTAACTCTATCTCTTCAAAAAAAAAAAATTCATCTTCTTGTTTTGTCTGTAAATTATAAAATTACTGCATCAATTTTCATCTACATAGTGTTTCAACCATTATTGATTTCCTTTTTTGATTGTAAATTTGTTTTATTACAAATTTCAATAAAAAAATTAGGGTTTTCCAGATTATAATTTTCTAGGTTTCAATTAAAATTGTTTGTAGAATATGCGAATATACATCATCGATTTAGTTTTAAATGTTTCGTTTTTGTAAAATATGCATTCATTAAGAAGTTGTAGCTAGTTGGATATATACTTATTAACCTAGACATGGCGGAGTATTTGCTTTTCCTTGCTCTGTATATTGCCATTTTTGCATGTTTAATGTTGTTGAATTTTTTGCTGTTACTTTTAGTTTGATTTTTTTTTGTTTGGTGAATTAGTTTTTGTACAGAAGCTAGTATGTCGAAATTGCATACCAGCATGATTTAGTGATTGTTATTAATTAGTTTTAACTCACAACTCACTCAAATATGGTACTCAGTTACTCACACTGTCTCCGAATTTTGGTTTAGCTACTCAACTCACTCAAATATCGCCTCAAAGCTTTGGTCAACATTTTGTGTAATCTCGGCTATAACAGTACTGGCTAAGTAAAGAAACCTAAGTTTGTGGGTTGCAGAAATGTCTTCCAATAGTGGTGCAAGTTCGTCTCGGGTGCATGGAAGGTGTGATTGCGGAGTCCCTTTGGTTCTATTTACTTCATGGACAGACAGCAACCCAGGTCGGCGTTTTTGGCGGTGCAAATTTTATAATAAGATGTTGTCCGGTGTTCAAGGGTGTCGTTATTTTAGATGGTATGACGAAAACCAAAGCAATTGGCAGAAAGATGTTATCAAGACTTTGGTATTGGAAAAGAAAATATTACAACTCGATAAAAACAAGATGATCATTGAGAAGACGCATATGGAGGAAAAATTACAATACTTAGAACAAGAAAATGAATTTCTGAAGGACAAAGTGATGATGCTAGAAAAAAGAAGTGGATCTGTTTTAGTCAATGAGAATGCATCGATGAAGATCTCTTATGTTATTTTACTTGCTTGTAGTATTGTGTTAATTTTAGCTATACTGATTAATGTTTAGTAATTGTCATAAGTATTCCGAATTATAGTGTTAGTGTATGTGAATGGCTATGTTTAATTGGAATTGTCATCCTTGTAAACGACAAATTTAAATACGGATCGACTTTTCTTTGGTTGAAACTCAATGTCTTATAGTCTTTCAATTAGCCACATTTGCACTTCAAACAATTTACAGCAGCTATACAAATTAATGCTCTCCATATATGAAGAGCATGTCATACTCGAGTGTGCTACACAAACAAATGTACTGCGTACATGGAGAGCATGTCGTAATAACGAGTGTATGTGGCACAAAAAGGACAAATAATTTCATTCCAATGTTAGCAACCGACTCACCATGAGCAATTTGTCCCACCAACCAACATTTACTTACATACGGAGTATATAATAACCTTACATATTTAAACGAGGGCCAAAAAAAATTTCACCCACCTCGAATATTGTTGACATAATAACCAAAAAAATTCTCCAACCACCTACCAACAAAATACATGGTCAGTTGACAAATTGACAAAATACATGGTCAATTGACAAAATACATGGTCAAGTTACTCCGACTCTTGACAGGTACAACTTTACCAACAAACTCGACAAATTTCACACCGTGACTTCTGTTAGCGAAGAAGAAGTCGATACCCTTATCCAACTGTTGGATCCTTACAGCCTGAGTAGCAGCATCATGTTTGAGTATAAGTTGCTCGAGGTAAAAGAAAGTCCTGCGATGAGTAACGTGCTGACGTAGTTGAACTGATGCAACCCACTGATCTGGATTTGCTGCAAGCTTAGAGCAATTTTCACACATTTGAGCAACCGACTCTCCATGAGCAATTTGTCCCACCAACCAACATTTACTTACATACGGAGTATATAATAACCTTACATATTTAAACGAGGGCCAAAAAAAATTTCACCCACCTCGAATATTGTTGACATAATAACCAAAAAAATTCTCCAACCAACTACCAACAAAATACATGGTCAATTGAAAACGGCATCAACACTTGCTTGACTTTCAAGCAACTCATTATGTTGGCCACGAATGAAAGCGGCATCCCTTTCATTTTTTTCCTTTCTTTTTTCTTTCTTCTCTCGTGTCTTCTTAGACCATTCCGAGTTGCTCTTTGCTCTTGCTACTCTTTTGTGATTAACGGGTGCTTTTTCTTTAGGGATAGTTGGGTTCTTGCATGTTTTGGTGTTATGCCCAAGTTGGCCACAATTTCCACAAGCTCGTTGCCTTCTTTGACGCTTCGATTGGTTGCTTGTTCCTTCACCTGCCTCTAACCGTCTTTTTTTGTGGCTAGGCCTTCCGGGCATCTTCTTGTATGGTGGTGGTAGAGGTTCAACAAGCTCAACTTTATCCCAATGTTTTGACCCAGGCATAGGAGATATGAAATGCCCATATGCTCTTGCATATGTCTCTCTTGAGTATAGATCATCCACATAGTTTCTAGGGTTTCCTCTTTGCCTTAGTATGGAAGCTACTGCATGTTGACATGGGAGCCCAGTTAAGTCCCAACGGTAGCAACTACACTTTCTTTCTCTCAAGTTTACTGCCGCTTGTTCATTCCTATATGTCACCTCATAAAAATCTGGTTGAGAGTCATAGATGGTACAAAACCTGGGATTTGTATCATGAACAATGAATGCATTATACTTAATTTTAGCGCAATAACCTCAACAAATCAATTAAAAACAAAACACAAACCTGGACTCGTCCTCCGCCCATTTCAAGTATTTGTCAACGTAGGGCATATGTCTTCCCTCCCATTTTTTTAACCCCTCTCTTTTCTCGTAATGTTTCTTCATGACATATCTTCGCATCCACTCCATCTGTGTCAATATGGGCTTGTCTCTAGCTTCCTTTATTGCTACGTTGAAGCTCTCGCACATGTTGTTCAGTAACGTGTTTGATTTACAGTTGGTTGTGAATGCGTGCCTTGACCAACTTTTTGCGGGAATGGCAGCCAAATATGCATGTGCATCAGGACTGAGAAACTTGATACCTTCCATTTCTGCCTTAAACTCGTTACTCGTGGTGCACCTAGCAGCATTCCAGAATGAGTCCTTGAAGACTTGACCAGTAAATTGAAGCTTAAAGTTTGCCCAAATATGCCTCACACAGAACCTTAGTTCAGCCTTTGGAGTCACCTCAGGAAATGCTTCCAACAATCCCTAAAAAAGTAAGAACAAATACGTTACTTGAAATACCTCGAATAGAATAATCATAAATGAACAAAAAACACGACATTTATCCATTTTACAGGAATACCTTCTGCCTATCTGACATGAAAGTCAAGCCATCGCCTTTATCCTTTCCCAAATCTTCGGTAAGCAATTTCAGAAACCAACCCCATGTTGCTCTGTTCTCTACCTCAACTACAGCCCATGCAATTGGGTAAATGTTGTTGTTTCCATCTTTGCCAACTGCTGCCAAACAAATACCAGGAAAAGCTCCCTTCAAGTGACACCCATCAACACCAACTAGGGGCCTACATCCTACTAGAAAGCCATCCCTCACTGCCTTAAAGCACATGTACATTCTTTGAAAAATAGGGGGAGGTCTCTCAATGTTACTCACTTGAACAATAGCAGTGGAGCCCGGGTTATACTTTCTAATTGCAGCCACGTAGTCCCACACCCTAGAATACTCATCAGCACAATCACCATAAATCACCAATTTAGTCCTTGCCCTAGCTAGCCAACAAATGCCATAATTAACATATACACCCAAATCTCTATACACATGTCTTTGGAAGACCTTTAACTTCCAAGTCGGATTTTCTCGCCAATCTTCTAAATACCTTTATGAAAGGTACTCAGATGTCATCTTCCTAGTCTGACCACTAAACTCACACATATGCTTTAAGACCAATGTAATAATTTCCCAATATTCATCACTATTCTTTTTCGTGGCATAAATAGTAAAAGGACACCAAGATGATTGAGGACACTTACAACCAACGATTTTGCTTCTCTTCTTATTCAACGCACATTTGCACCTACAAACACAATAAAGTCTCACTCTATCACAACCACTATGTAGATAGTAGAAGTCATACCTGTTTTCAATTGCATGGTGCACAAATGCTTTTCTCATAACCTTTGCGTTTGGAAATTGCAAACCAAGATTCAACTTTATGCCCCTCCTGAAATCAATGTCGGGATTGAAAACGACATCACCCTCCCCATCACTATCACTACCATGTAAACTTCTCAACTCCTCAGAAAAATAACCGTCACCGTCACCATCAACAACACCCTGTCCTTCCTTGAACAACTCCTCTTCCTTGAACAACTCCTCCTCTTCCTTGAACAACTCCTCCTCCTCTAACTCTTCCTCTCCAATTGTAAACTTAACATCTAATTCCTCATCTGAACTCTCCTCACTCACTTCAAAATCATCCTCCCAATTGTCTTCTAAATGATTCTTCTCCTTTTTTTTTGTGTTTCCCTTCTCTTTCCCTTTTTTTTTGCACTTTTCTATTATTTTCTCTTCTATTACCCTTCTGGCTCCCAACACCAACCTTTTCACTTGCTTTGAGAGTTGGTAGATCATTCCCCTCCACTTTACCAGAAAAACTATCAAATATTACACCTCCATCCACAGTTTGCCTCACATTATTCTCACACTTATCCCCACTAGAATCAGCTAGCGAACCTACTTTTCCTTTTTCGGTCCTCCTAAATTGTAACTTTGAAATTCTTTGTGAGGGTTCTTTATAATGTGTATAATCTATGGCAAGAGGACATTCTGCCGTACCCACAACACTTTTAGCACCTAATTTCCTAGGGCTTCTTCTTAATGAGGTACATGTACTAGGGTTCGTAGTTATGGTTATCGGACTTCTTGTCACATGGATATCATTAATGGGCTTTTCAATGGGGGACGTAGTCATTGCTAGTGCTCCATTATTTTTCATTTGTTTCAGCACAGATAGTGTGACATACAAGTCCACACCACCATCCTTATCCCTAGACTTTATTACTTCCAAAACATCCCGCTCCTTCATCAATATAGTCCTACCATCAAGTAAATTTTTACCCACTGGTCTATACCATACAAAAGGGACCATTTCTGGTTTTACCATAGCATCAACAACTCTCATAATCATGTTAAAAGTTAAATCATTTGATGATATACCTGACAATACTCTCATCTGCCCCCCTACATACTCAACCTTGCCATTAACTAGCTAAAAATCTCCACCACACCAAATCTTCACACAAAGTACAATTGATTTTTCAACCTTGTGATTCTCCATTTCACCTAATCTATCCAAATTAAAGAGATGAATCAGAAAAAACAGAAGGAATATATAATTTGTCATTTATATACAGTTAATGCTTTATTTAAAGAGTAACACAAACTGAGTTAAACAACTCGTCACTTTCAGCAGAAAACAAAATTAGGGTTAAATAATGACAAAAGAGATTTGTAAAGACAAGCAACATCAAATTACGACTGAAATTGATACAAAATGGGTTATACACTCCGATTAATCGAAATTGCAAAAGAAATGGGTGAAGTGGGATTTTTTTGCAGTCAATCACGACTGAATCGAAATTATGATAGACAATCACGACTGAATCGAAATTACAACTCAATCAAATTACGACTGAAAGACAAGCAACATCAAATTAATCGAAATTGCAGTCGATTGATCACGAAACTGAAAAAAAAAAAAAAACGAACCTGGAGGAAGAAACTCAATCGAAAATTAGGTTTGAATCACGAAATTGGTGTAGGGAGTAGAAGATTTGGGTTGAATTCATTAGATCTTGATAGTTGAATTTAGGTTTACTTAAGGTAGCAACTTTCTGGGTGAATTTGGTATGTAAAAACGTAAAGTTAATGTCAAAGTAAATTTTGGGAAATGAAAGTTAATGAGGGGTGAATAGAAGGGTAAATTAGACATTTGTGACGGTTTCCGTTTACTCTTTGACGGAAAATAAGATTAGGTATTGATTATGTGATTAATAGAATAAGTAGGTATAAGTTTTGAAAAAAAATTATGTGAGGTATAAAGCTTGAAAAACAATATTATTGAAGGTATAAAGTATCAATTTTCCCTAATAATAATAATAATAATAATAATAATAATAATAATAATAATAATAATAATAATAATAATAATAATAATAATAATAATTTAATAATTTAATTTAATAAAGATATTAAAAGAAAAGAGGTGGAGTACGTATAGGTAATAACTCCTTTTTCACTTTTCCCTTTTCAGTCAACGAACCCTACCTTATCATTCACAGAACGCCACCGCCATTACCCATCGGACTCCTCCTTGAAACCACAATTATTCACCCTTCTCTTCTTTCCTGCATTCCACCATGATCGATCCGTATGCACATACCGTACCTTACTTACGCACACATGACAAGCAAGAGGAAGGATAGGACGAACTCTAGGAGCCGAGTCAAGCCATAAATCACGACAAGGTCGCACATTTCTAGGTATGTCTAAGTTGTCGATTCTGTTTTAACATCGTAGGTTGTTTTTAATATCCAAATAGTGGTGTCGGGTTTGGCGAGTTGCGTTGTGGATTCTGTCGGATGGTTGCGGTGTAGTCGGAGTTTCCGTCATTGTGATTTGATACTTCCGTGGTGTTATAGTTATGGTCATGATGTTGTTGAGCGTGGGGGTTGCTCTGACGTGTTGTGGTTGGTGTCATAGTGTAGTGGCTGATGTCTATGAATACCGATGAAGTTGGATTGTGCGGGATCATAAGTGTTTGCCATGATTGTTGTTGGTCGTGATTGTTATTGTTGTCATCGTGAATGTTATTTAATTTTTGGGTCGTATTTGTCGGTTTAGACGATTCGTAATGTTCTAATAATTGTCTAGAGTAGTTGCTCGAGAGCGAGGGGTCGGGATGTGGCATTTGTAGATATTGGTCTCATTTTATAATTTAGATAAGTCGGTGTTGGGTTTCATTTTATTATTTAATTACAGTAGGATCGATATTAAATTAAGTATATAATAATTTTATTAGGATCGAACTTCGTACAGTTTCCGTGGTGAATTGTACAACCGACGCGGTGGTGACTTACTAACTAGGTAAGGTTATCCTTACTCAGTTTACGTTGTATGTATGTATACTGTATGATATTTAATGGTATAATGATGATATTGAGATTTTGGCTGTGTGCCTATTGAGATTTCGGCTGTGTGTCTATTGAAATTACAGTTGTGTGCCTATTGAGAGAATCTAGCTAGGACTAGATAGGCCCGGTTGATCTCGGGACCTTCCCTAATGTTTCCTCCTAGGAGAGCCTAGGAGGGGTGTGCACACTCGGACTGACGGGGCGTGACTGCGGTCGCGACATATAATGGGAATGGTGATGATGATGATGATACTGATACTGATACTGATACTGATGTTTGTGATGTTGGTTGTACTAATGTTATTTAATGTTATCGTAAACTGACCTGGTATGTATGTCTGACGTGTCTGTGATGATCCGATTGATAATTCTGATCAATTGGGGAGCAGTCTATAATGCAGGTTATGTATATTACGAGGTGTTTGGATGCTGGGATACATGTACGGGATTGGGGTAAGCGCGACTTATGAGTCAAGACGTAGTACGGGTGAATGCATAGGCATTCCCATTTTTTTTATAGAAGGTGTAGCTTCCGCTGTATAACCTGAGTTGTAATAGTTAATGAGTTGTAATGTTTAAATCATGAGGCCGGTTTGGCATTCCATATTGTATTGTAATGAGCTACTACCTCGGGGAACGGAGATGGTAACGTTCTTATTTACTTGGGAATGTCTGGTAAGTCTCCTGGGTAAATCGGGGTGTTACAGCATTAATACTGGTGGTGCAGACAGAATCTCCTTGATTTTATCGAAAGCCGCTTGACATTTGTCGTCCCATAGTACCCATTCTACGATCTTCAGTTTTTTGAAAATGGGTTCACACACCACGGTTAGCTTTGAAATGAACCGGCTAATGAATTGAACTTTCCCGAGAAATCCCCTTATTTCTTTTTCGATTTTGGATGGTTGCATCTCGATAATAGCCTTGATTTTAGCTGGGTCGACCTCGATGCCGCGTTGGCTAACGATATGGCCTAGTAATTTGCCTGACGTTACCCCGAAGCTGCATTTTTGAGGGTTTAGCCTCATGTTGTACTTGCGTAGTCGGGTAAAGAATTTTCTTAGGGCCGCAATGTGCCCACTTCGGTCTTTGGACTTAACAATCATATCGTCCACATAAACCTCCACTTCCTTATGCATAATGTCATGTAATAGAGTGGTGGCGGTTCGTTGATAAGTGGCCTCGGCATTGATGATCCCAAATGGCATAACGGTGTAACAGTAAGTTCCCCAAGGTGTCGTGAAGGTGGTCTTACTCATGTCTTCTTATGCCATTTTAATCTGATTGTATCTGGCATACCCATCCATAAATGATAGAAGGGCATGATCGGCCGTGTTATCCACCAGTATGTCGATGTGTGGCAACGGAAAATCGTCTTTTGGGCTGGCCTTATTAAGGTCCCGGAAGTCCACACATACCCGCACCTTGCCATCCTTTTTGGGTACCGGCACGATGTTCGCAACCCAGTTTGGATATTCAGACACTTGTATAAAGCCCGCTTTCAATTGCTTGTCCACTTCTTCTTTGACTTTGAGAGACCATTCGGGCCTCATTCTTCGGAGTTTCTGTTTTACCGGTTTACAACCATCTTTGATGGGTAACGGTGTTCAGCTATTTCCCGATCTATCCCCGGCATGTCCTTTTAGGACCACGCGAAGACATCCTTGAACTCTTGGAGGAGGTCCGTAAATTGTTTTCTCTCCTCGGGATCTAAAGATAAGTCCAACTTAAGCATCTGGGGCTCTAAAGGGGTTCCTACACTAATGGACTCGGTTTCTTCAATTACCTGATCTCAAGACTCCCTTTGTTCCAGCTGCTCGATTAGATGCGGAGGCGGAGGTAGCTGTTCGTCGGGTTTATCAATGTCATTGCATATAAAATTTTTGAAATTGAAAGCATTTTGGAAATAAGACAAGTCGTAAGCGGAACGGTTTTCGTTATTATTAATAGAAAATTTTGAGAACAGCTCAAAGAGAGCGGCCATCTGCTCGTTGGTCAGTGGCGGGATAGGGAGTGATCTCGGGACAAGCCCCGAGGCTTCAGTGGAAGTAGCTAAGGGAAGAGGGGTTACAGACTGGACTCTAGCACTGGACCCTCTAGACTTGGACTCAGACTCCGACTCTGACTCAGACTTAGACTCGGACTTGGACTCAGTATCTGGCATGTCTCCCTCGCCGATGGTCAGCTTGTAGACTCGTCCTTGGCTGTCGGTCCACTTGATGGTCTTCGTCCAAGCACTTTTCCCGGCGTCTGTACCAACTTCGGAGATCAGTTTTGTTGGGTCAAACCGGTTTCTGCGGAGGATCAGGTTGACCAGATCTTCTTTTGGAGTAGGGATGACCTTGTCTTCTCCAAATAGAAGCCCCATCACGGGCTCGGAGTTGTTTTCACCTTCCTTGGACTCGGCCTGAACAAGGGTGAATATATCATCAGGGATGAAATTGCATTCCCGAGCCGTTTTGGTCTCGGGGTATGTGATAGTCGGCTGGTATAGCCCCACTTGAATAGCCCCGAAAACTGGTGTAACGAAGTAATCGGTTAGCTTTGGGCTGTAAGGGCCCAAGTAGGTGCCCTTGATGATGTTGGTGGCCTTGTGAATGCCAGCCCGGACCACGTTCTCCGGGGTTATAGCATACCCCAAGCCAAACTGTGATTCGCCGTCGTTTAGGACCTCGATGATCTTCCCAGTTGGAAGATATGGTTTTGAGGTAGCCCCCAGTAAGTAGCCCAAGTTTTGTAGCATTGTATCGATGCTAGTAGTGAAGTAGGGTCTGAAGACATAATCCTCTTCGATCATTCCCACGAAATCAAATCCTCGTGGGTCGGCCCGGCCCGTAGCGTTGCAGCTTGCTACGGTAATGGGGGTCGCCTCCAGTGTGATGACACCGTCTTGAAGTGGCATCTTGACTTTTCTATGGAGGGTAGAGGATACGGCCTTGACTTCATGGATCCAAGGCCTTCTCAGTAGCAAATTGAAGGACGAGGTGACATCGATCACCTGAAAATCCATTTCTTTCTCGATTGGGCCCGTTATGATTGTCAGTTTAACGACCCCAACCACCGGCTTTGGGCTCCCATCGAAAGCCTGGATAGTTTGTGCTGTCGGGAGGTAGTCGGCCCCGGTAATGCCGAGGGCCTTAGCAGTCCTTAGGGGAAGGACATTTACGGCGGACCCGTTGTCGATTAAGGTCATCGGGAGGTACTTCCCTCGGCAAACGACCGTAATATTTAGGGCCAAGTTATGGTTGGGTCCGAACGGTGGAAGGTCGGACTCAGAGAAGGTGATGAGCGGGCCTTCTTCTTTGGATTTGCCCTTGAGATAGGGCATGATAGTGGCTACCATTTCAGCAGAGGTAACCTGTGAGTCCACCTTGATCTCATCGAGAGCCTTGGTCAGTGCTTCCCGATGTGCTTGTGAACTAACCAAAAGTTTCCATGTGGTTAGATCAGCTCGAACCCTCTTCAATTGCTGGACCAGGGCTGTATCGTTGCTTGGTTCATCGAGGTTAGGCTCCGTCCTGGCAGGTTCAGTGACGGTTGTTGGGGTAGGGCGCCCGGCTGTGGCGAGGTGGTTGGTGGCTAAGGCCTTAGATTTAGCTTTTCGTACCTCTTCAATGGTGATGGGGACAACTTCCCCTTTAGCTAGGTAAACATCTTTCTCATCGTCGAACCATATCCCGTTAATTTGTGGGATAAAGGGGAAATGAGGTGTGAGCAGCCGATTACCTCTCCAGTGAATGTAGCATGGGCACTGAACGGGTTTTCTTTGTTACTCGGCTTGTCTCCGGGCAACGGTATTTTCCCGCATTCAATCAGGTCTTGGATCAGATGCTTCAATTTCCAACACTTTTCAGTGTCGTGCCCATTACCTCGATGATATTGGCAATAGGCCTTAACGTTGTACCACTTGGACCTTTTCTCCACTGGAACTTCGGGAGTTGGGCCTATCGTTTGGATCAGGCGTAACACCCGCTATTTTCCTAGCATTTTTATCTTTTCCGTTATGCCTTCGTCATAACTCTGTCACTGTCGGGCTTGTGTTTTCTCATTTTTCCAACTTTAATTTCAATTTTGAGTTTAATGATATTTATTTTTATTTTTAAAAGGTTTTAATTCTTTTAGATCTATTTATTGGATTTTCTTCGTAAACTAATTAATTTTTCGCGGGGAATTCTATTTTTCTACGAGTTAACATTTTTAAGCTTGGATTTAAATTATTTCTTTTCCTACAAGTGTCTGAATATATTTATATAATATTTTCAACCTAGAAATGTTTTTATTTACGAAAAGTTAGCCATTAATGATTTTATTACGAAGTTTCGTAAATAAGTATCTTCTTACGCGAGGTTTACTCGAATTGCTTTGAAATACCTTTAACTATTTTACGATTCTTCTTTTTATCAACTTAAAAATTAATTGAGACCTTTTCCCCATATTTTGGACCGACAAAGCTTCTTGTCACAATGTTACTACATTTTATTAATACGTTTCATTTTATCACGTTAAACTGTAAACGTAAGATTGTTTTCTTTTCATTGAATTGATGCATTATTACTCAAACTTTTCACACTCCTCCTCTTATTTTTGGCTGGTACATAGTGACTATTTTCACATAGTTTTCATCACCTTCATTATTAGTTCTATTTAAGCAAAAACAAACCATTCTCCCTTCATTCATTCTTTAAAAAAAATTATTCATCACCTTTTTCCTCTCCTTTGGCCTTGAGTCTCAGTATATTTTCCAGTCTAGATTTGTCTCAAAATTGAGTCTTGATCGTCCCATTTTCATCTCCAAATTAATCGTTTATCTTTTCCCTTCGTTAAGGTAATAATCGATGTTATTTCCGATCGTTATTTACCATGATTCTTTTAAGTTTTCTCATGGTATTTTTGTACCATGTATGTCGTGTATTGAAGGATCCTTGGACGACCCCGGAGCCGATGAATTTATCTTAGACTCGGATTTGGATTTGAAGTAACGTCGATGTTACTCGGTATTGCATGATTTTATTTGTGTAATTGCGTGTATATAATTATAATTTTATTTTGACAATATATGTATCTCATATAATCTGGAAATTTTTTTAAAAGTTGAAAATTTGAATGTTTCGATATTTTTTATCGCTTTTACGAGATTAACGATTAAATTGTTATTTTAATTTGTAAAATCGTAATATTTGGCCTAAACATGTAATATATGTTTATATTCTGTATAAATAATGTTTTTGATGATTTTTAATAATTTAGTATTTTTCTGATATTTTAGTTATCGATTATTGAATTATTACCGTTTACGAACAAAAACGATTAAAAGTCGATTTTTAGTTCTAGTACCTAAACATTTTATTTTAATCTGATTTTTGACGTGGTGTAACTTTCTGGTGAAAAATAATTTTCTGAATTTTTTTTATAAATTTTAGGATTTTTTAAGTGGATGAATTAATTAATCACTTTTAAATCATCGTTTATCGTTAAAACCGTGTTTGTCGTTTAAATTCTCGATTTCTGGTCTTTTGTTTAAATCTGGAAAAAAATATGATTCTGATGATTTCATAAAAAAGTGTAATTTTATGATTTTTAATGCTTTAATTAAATGTTAGGAACGATAAGTTTTATTAATGGAATCGTTAATTGTGAAAACGGGTTTAAAAGACGGTTTTTACGGGATTTGTAAATTCTGGTATTTTGGAAAATCTGAAAAATTAGTAATTTATGGAAAATCATGATTTTTAAGTTTAATAATAATTTTTGGATATTAACACTTAAATCGTTTTGTAATTACTATTTTTATTAATCGTTATTGTCGAGATTAGACGATTAGCGAAAAACCCTTTAAAAACCGAGTTTAAGGATTATGGAAAATTTTATTTTCTGGAAAGAATGTCGATAATATATTTTAAGTATTTTACATAATTTTTGTACTGTTTATTAAAGTCTTTAATTAATAAGTATTGATTTTTGGACAAATTACGATTTATCGTTAAAATGCTTCGTTTTACCTAAAAGAATTATTTTTCCAGCAAACTTAAAAATATTTTAATCTGAACTTTAAGAGTTAAATCATCTCTTAACATACTCTAAATATATTCATTGGTTTAATTAAAGAAAAGACGTTAAAAAATTTAAATTTGACATTTGCCGTAAAAATCCTATTTATATTTGTATTGTCGAAACTATTAATAATTAGGGAATTTGAGTTTTATAAATTTTGGAAACACCCTAATTAGTAGTAATAAAATGTTTAAGACATTTTTAAATATTTTATAAACACTCGTATGATGTTTCAATAATTTCATAAACCTAAATGTTCTCACTTTATCAATTAATATTGTTAAGGCCGAAAGTATTAGTTTTATAAATCTATATCGTTTACTAAAAATGTTGTATAGTATTAACTAATATTTTCGCTATTTTGATATGATGCTATTTTTAGTAAAGTTTTCTAAAATAAAAGTTTCCTAAAATAGAAAGTTTCTTCTTTTGGAAAGTGGTTTTTTTTTTCCTTTTGTTCTCTTATTATTTATAATGATTATATCTTTTAAATATCGATAATGGCTTTGTTTTGGAGTTATGGAATAAGGATAAGTGTGGGGTTAGAGTAATACAGTCTAGGATGTATTGTTTTGTCATCAACTATATATACGGCCGGTGTATCCATTTGGGATGCATTGGTTGTTGAACTGGATACATTTGGTGTCCAGGAGTATATGTGCATTGTGCCCTTAAGCTAGATATCGCATCGTGTTAGTCGCCGTCAGTTGAATTGGATACATTTGGTATCCAGGACGGGGGTATATTACTTAAGCTAGGACCTCGCATGATAAGTCGACGTCCTATTATGGTTGAGTTGCCTAGTTAGAGACCTTGGATCTCCGCTGCGTGTGAAGTTGGTGTCTGAGTTCTCGAATCTAGTTTTTAGTATATCCGTAGTGAAAGTCTAGCCTTGTGTACACTAACCGAATATCCATAACGCCTTTTGAATATTTTATTTATTATCGATATAAATTAGTTTGCAGGTTGGCAAATATTTTTATGTTTTTTCGGAAACTCTTTTGATTATTTTGTTTTACGCTAAAAGCTTATTTTAATACGAGGTTTTACTGTTTTCCTTTTTACTATTTTTCTATAATAGTAATTACAGTTTTTAAATCCTATAATACGGCTGGGAGAATGTTGGCGTTGCTCCCCACTGATTGTGGCTGTTATGTTTTAACATGACATGTATACGTGTTCCGGGTGTGGGCTAGCAGGCAGTGTGGATCCTGCTTGTTTATTTTGATAATTATGTCTTATGGATTGTTCAAACCCCTTTTGTGGATTGTTTTAAATTTTGGTCATTTTATTTAAGGCCTATTGTTTGACTTTACCATTTTAATTTTACTAAGACATAGTTACAGTGTGTTTTAATCGCGACTCTACAGTGTTTTTGCCACTGTATCGCATTAGATTTTCTAGGGGATTACATCACGCCCTTTGAAGATAGCCTTTGTAAGGCGTAGGTATAGGTAGTCCCTATATCTGTGAATACCCGAGTTGGAGTATTCTTTTTGGATGAGGTATCCAGCAGATTAACCTCATCAAAGATGCTGCAGGTGTGGGCTTGCTCGCAGATGAACTGGCCCCTTGATACCCCTTGGCAGAGGCCTTAGTCAAGCTCTCTAACCTTAGGTCATCCTGGATCCTTGTGCCCATTTCAGTTAGGGTGGCAAAGTTGGGAATGACGGCATACCGGAGATGGACTCGGTAGGAAGGGAGGAGATTTTTGACAAAGGCCTCCACTAAAACTTTCTTGCTGGGCTTCTCGACCAGCTTCATACTCTCGGCCCTCCACCTTTGTAGATATTTGGTGAACCCTTCTTTGGGCTCTTGGGCCATTACTTCCAGAGTACGCATTGTAGTCTGGATCTCGGTATTATCAGTGTAATTCCGAGCAAATTCAGTCGCCATATCATCCGAAATCTTATATTTCTTGGAATCGAGCCTGTAGTACCAGGCTTTGGGGTGCTTCTCGAGGGAGGAAGCGAACAAGTGCTTGAACATGGTGGACTTCACCCCCTTGACAACCGTAAATTCTTTGAAAGTCCGGATGTGGTGGACCGGGTCTTCAGTACCCTCAAACATCGGTATTCCCGTGAGGTTTAGGTTGGTAGGCAGCTCGTCGTTCAAAGGCGAGTAAGAGCGAGCATTTTCAGTGTGGATCGAGTAGCTTGTTGACAAGTGGACCTGTTCTTCAAGCTTTCGAACAACGCTGATTAGTTCAGCTATGGGCCATGTGGGCTCAGATCCAACATCAGGAGTCCCTTTCTCCACAGCACTCAAACGGGTGGCAAGGGTCATTTGGTCGGTTTGGATAGCAGTCAATTGGGTTTCGATCTTGGCCAGTGCGGCGGTCAGTTGATCCAAAGTGGTCTGCATTTTCTGCCGTCTGGTTTCCGTTGGCCTGTCTGTAAGAACACCACGTAATCAGAAACGAACCCAAATCCTGGAATAGAAAGTACATCCCGAGCAAGACTGAAAAGGGAAATGACTCGAGAAAGACACCTAGACGGGTGACTTGTGAAAGGTGGGCCTCCCTCAGGGTCCGGTTATGTGGGTCGGGACCTGTTCGAAGGAAGGTCCACGTGAGACATCCCCAGACTTTGGACTCGAATGTGTAGACGGGCCCTCCTCTGTAGGAGTATGTCCTACGTAAGTGGGCCTTGCCTTAGTCTAATAAGGCGGACTGGGATAGGGAGGAAACTCGTGATGTAAGATCGACAAAGTCTCGACGCTAAAGACTTCGACGACTTATGACACGACCCGACACTGCTAAATACGGGAAGTTCTAAGAAGAGGAAGGTTTTGAAAAGGGATTTTTTTTGGAAAGTCCGAGAAGACTTGGTGGAGGGCCCGATTTTTTTCGAAAATCGGAAGGTGTATCGGGCCATAATTTTGAAAGTTCGAAAATATTTTCGAGTTGTGAAATGGGCAGAATACTGGCTAGAAATTGGCTATTTTGAGTAAAATCACTAGTCTTAAATTCGGTATGCTTCCCGGGTATTGAAATTGGATATTTCGAAAAAGATGTATTTTTTGAAAAATTGACGGTTTTTGAAAAACGACCTTAGAAACCAAGTAGCACATAGTCACGCAAGCATTATAACGACACCATGTATGCTTTATACTAAGTCTCGGTCGGTCTATAAAGGGTCTATACAAGTGCACATAGCCTATCCGTGAATCGGGACGGACTCTCTAAGTCGAGTTGAGATTAGAACATGCCGCGAAACCCCTACGAATCGACTATGAACACCTTGGACATATCCTTATTGGAGTACATCACGGTATAGTGGGACGTCGGTCACCAGTACCGGGCCGAGAAAATATGGGGTTATACATGAACCGTAAAACTAAAACGCATATTGTACTAGTCAAACGATTTCTATTCGAGTCTCATCCTGAGGATGCCGATGGTAAGTCACTCATCAGTTAATCCCCAGCGGAGTCGCCAAATTGTGGACATGACATAGGTCCACCCCGACGTGGCCACGCGCGGGTTTAGGGAGGCGAATGAATCTCCATATGAGATGGGTCGAATTGAAATTTAAATCGAAGTGGAGTCGCCACCGAACTTTGTGGGAGTTCGGGCCCATTCGAACCCACTCTATATCTTAGTGGGCCGTGTACAAAGTATGACCCATTCGGATGTCAGAGTTTATTGGGCTCGTCCCTTTGCATTTGATACCGATGCCGACATTATCGGATACCATGTATTGAATGGCTTTCGTGCGCCAACGGTTTCGGGCATCCGGAAACCGAGGTTCTGAGTAAGGGGTGAGGGTACGTGTTGAGAAGTTCACAAAGAACACCCAACCCCGCCCGAACATTAGCGGCCTCTACTAAGATATCGTTTGACTCTCTAATACGCGCGTTAGTAGAACGATGAAAATGATATGCAAGCAGTGTTTTGCCTAAACATGAGAATAATTGAATGGGTTGCTAAGTTGATTTAATGCATCTAATACTAACGTCAAAGTTATATTTAGCATGCGGGTTCATTTTAGTAAAATAAAATAAACAACGAAAATAAAAAAACCAAAAGAAGAAATAAACGTGTTATTAACGATAATAACGGTAATAACGGTTTATGACTAATATGGAATGATGTAGAATTCTATAACATAATGTAAATAACATGATTCATGATTTTGAAAGGTAGTAGATCATGGGATAGACTTAACACGCGTTGGCCGAAGTCATAAAAGTATTTTATCGAGACCTAGAAAAGCGTGGGGAACTCACGGTTTTGACGTGACAAGGCCACTCGATTGAGTCATTGGAGGACTCGACCGAGTGGTCCTCGGAAAAAGGTTCTGTCCTGTTTTCTAGACGTCACTCGATTGAGTTATTGAAGAATTACGAACTCGACCGAGTCATTGTGAGACTCGACCGAGTGGTGGTCTAAAAACCCTTCTGTCTCATTTTTGGGATGTTACTCGATCGAGTGGCCTATGGCACTCGGTCGAGTGACACCTGTACGAACTATAGTTCGCTTTGGTTTTCCTTTTGAAAATTGCTTTTATGTTTGAAAATCACTGATTCGTTAGGCCGCGTAGAAATATAATGAGATTTGTACTTGACCGGAATCTTTCGATACTCGCCATATTCTATGCTTGATTATGAGATCGACATCGAATATTTTATAGCATACTTTAAGAAAAAGATGTTGGAAGAATAGTTGCTTAATTGAATTAAGACGAAATAATTGATTTTATGTCACGATTCTCAGGGAACCACGCGACCCGCACAAGAAAGGCGCGACTCGCACGAGGCACGTGCGACTCGCGTGGCAGACTGTTCTCGGTCCCGATTTCGCGTTACTCATTGTAATCGGTGCTTGGATATAGGACCAATACCGAATACTTAGAATAGGTTTTTTAGAAAAGATTTTGTAAGTCGTTTTAAATCGGACTAAAACGATATGAATAATCTCCGCGTTTATAGTGTCGTATTAATTCTATTGAATTAGGTGACAACTATTTTAGCATCAACGAAAATCGTATTTGTTGGATTTGTTGACTAGATCATTTAAATTCGACATCCAACTATTGAGTTGGTATCGAATCTAATAGATTGACGCGTTGTATTTAAAAACTCGACCTGATTCCCTCCGCATCCCGACATCGCAATAAATCCATGCGGATTGTGTGATGTCGGATCCGCATCAACGGGTTTTGACTCTAATTAAAAAGTGTTTTAAAAATAGTTTTGAAATTGATGAAGATGCGATGAATGATGGTGATAACGACGCGAATAAGAAAAACGTGACTAGTGACGCAAGGAGATAGAAAACGATTATTGATGTTGACTTGCTTCAACAATCAAACACTCGGGGTGTCGGGATAAATGATCGTCAACATCGGGTGTGATACCCTCGTAATATTCGGATTTTCTTATCCCGTTATCCCTCGTATTCGACACGAATTAGCAACTATTTTAATGTTTTATACTAATAATATTATCGATATTATAAACAATAAAAAAACAAAAAAAAAAGGACGATGAAGACTAGAGGAAGACGAGAGAAAGGAATAGAGAAGGAGAGCCGGGAATGTTGCACCTCAACCTACATGTTTCTTGTCTCGGATGGGAGTCGCTTGATTGTGGCTTTAGCACGGGAGTATCAAGGTTGATGTAAGTTTGAGTTGTGGTGTTTTAGGGTTTGCTAGATTCTAGGGTTGAAGGTAGTAATTAAGATGTAGAGTTGATTAGGGTTGTCTTAGGGTTGTAAGGTTGTAAAATTGTAACCTAGGATGGGTGGTATGTGGGTGTATATATAGGCATGTCACCCGTACCCCGTCTAGGGTTACTCGACCGAGTAGCCTCCTGACTCGGTCGAGTGGCCCAAGTGACCGCAGCCAGGCCAGTTTGAGGGCCCACTTGATCGAGTGGGTCAGCTGAAACGCAAGGCCCGGTTTTTGGACCTTGGGTTGGGTATTTTTGTGGGTTTTGTATTTGGATTGGACTTATGACATTTGAATGGCTGTTTTTTTTATGTCTCGGAAACGGCCTTGACCGGGGTTTGACCCAGTCGCTAAAAGTCGGTTTATTTCCGGTGTCGGTTTTGACCCAAATTAGTCTTATTTGATTGGAAATGACCCACTGGGCCTGAATTTGAGGTCGTTTTGTGAGATTTGTACTCCGTAAAAAGCCCAAGCCAGAAACCAATAGTTCTGAGCCCATATTCGAGCGCGTAGAAACACGTTTGCGTCCGATCATCATTGGGTGTTTTTTGGAAACTGCTATAGACACCTGGTGGTCAAAACGTGGGTGTCTACAAAATTACGTTCTATATATTGTGAAATATTCTCTGACGATTCAATGTGAGATTGTCTCCTATCAATTTAATGCGAGACAGTCTCCTATATCGAGTTAATCTTAGACAAAAAGAAAATTTGTCATTATAATGTCAGCCGATCTCCTATCACATTAATGTGCGGAAATCATTATAATTGGAGATGATTTCATATAAATTACGATCTTCGATCGGTATAAGTTGAGTCAATCCTCCAATAAATTTAATGTTATGAGTATTTTTTTCTGAAATAATCTTACTCATAATTATTCTCCAATTTTTTATTTCGGAAATCTCACTCTGTAACTTCTAAATATTCATCATTTGAGAAATTTCTGGAATAGAATATATCGTTATATTTCCCAAAAGAATATTAACATACGACTAATCTTGCAAATTTACATGAGACTCTGGAAGTGTTCCATTTTGCGAGTTGAATATAAATTTCCGTGTTCAATTTAAGATCTAAAATAAAAAAATTATTATTTTATTTTTACTATTTATCGATGGTGTACTTTAGAAATAGGAAAATATTTTTTAAATCGCAAAACTAATCAAAATATTTGAGTAATGACTTGAAATGTACGGTGTATTAAATACGGAGTAACGTGTAATTAATGAAAATATTGTCTATATTTTTTATATACTCGGTTTATGTCATCTCACATTTTGAGATACCCACTTCTAGCTCTCTTTAACATATCGTAAAATACATAAATATTTATCATAAATATTTATCTAGCTCTCTAGGACTATTTTATAATGGTTTGCACACCGTGATACGTTCTCAGTGTAAGACTTATATTATGTAATTTGTGAAACTTTTTTTATATGGATTTTAATAGTATATTCCGTATTTTGTACTCTCCCGTACCAAAATAATCTTTCTATATGATAATTTTAATCCTCACATTTGAATAAATGAGAAGATCTTAGTGGTATCGAGTGAGTATATACTCACTCCGTCCCGATTAATTGTTTGCCTTTGCTTTTGGCACAAAAGGGAAAAGGTCCAATGATGAAGTGACATGTGAAGCCAACTTCATGAGGAGGTCAAATTACATACGGAGTATATATAAAAAAACATTCCTAAAATAGAAAGGCAAAAAATTCATTGAGATGCCCCAATATGGAATAGACAAAGAATTCATTGGGACGGGGAAGTATATATTTGTAAAAGTTAAAGTAAATAGCTCATTTCAAAAATAAATTTTTTAGATAACTGATTTTTTTTCTTAAGGTTAATGACGTCATATCTTAAAATTTATCTAAGTATTTTCATAAAAAGATGTTTTTTTTTGTCAATTTCTTTAACATTAAAGAAAATGAATAGTTTCGGAATTTATTACTGAAATATTCTTTTACTTCTCAATTTTTTTTTGGGAAAATGTAAGATTTGTATTAGAATATGGCATGAAGAATTACAATTCGTTCCCTTTACAACAGATTCTTGAAACAGACAAACAAACTCACGTTCATTCTGCCCATTTCACCTTAACATTACATATATTTTTCAATTGACCTAATTTTTTCTTGATTTAGCAAAAACCGATGTCTTGTCTTTACTTCAACCTACACCCATCTTATAACCTGCTCCGGCCGAGGGATCCACTGCTCATGCTTACACGAATTTCGTGCCTTCCAAATGTAATACTCCCTCCCATTCATTGTAATCCTACCATTTTATTAAAATATATCTCACATATATTCACTAAATGGTAGGAATCTAAAGAATGGGAGGTAGTATATAATAGCAACCACTTCACATCCAACCAAACGCTTGTGGACAGCATTCTCAAAACGATAGCTGCTCCACCACCTCACTACATCAACTTCAGGAATCTGAACTCCCACCCAACCAGATAACAAACCCAGCACCTTCTTGCTATAATTACAACTGAAAAACAAGTGTCTATGGTTCTCCTTTTCAATACCACACAACCAGCAGTCAAGACACATATACAGGCCCCAATTAGCAACCCTGTCATTCGTCAACAATCTGTTATGCATCATAATCCAGGCAATGAAAGAGTGTTTAGATAATACCAGTTTATGCCAAACAATCCCACACCAATCCACATCCTGTGTATCCTCCCTAAGCCATTCATAACCTCGCTGTACAGTATACACCCCACCTGATTGTTGCCATCCATCAGTAACAAATCCTTCTTTGAATCTACTATAAACCTTGCATATTCTTTTCCAAGACCAACTTGAATTAGAATTACTCAACATCAATTGCCAGTCTCTACCCTTTAAAAACACTGTATGGATCCAACACACCCACAACCTATCCTTCTTCGCCGCCAACCACCACAGATATTTAGCAATACACGCCAAATTCCAGTCCACAACATCCCTAAATCCCAAGCCCCCTTTTCGCTTAGACTTACAAATTTGTTGCCAACCAATTAACGGTGCATTGATGTAATTATAATACCCTTTCCACAGAAAATTTCTACAGATATCTTCAACCTTCTTGATCACGGTCTTAGGTAAAATGAAAACTCTAGCCCAGTAAGTATGAAGATTCTGCAACACTGACTTAACCAGAATTAATCTGCCTCCATAAGACAGATGTCTTGACCCTAAGCTTCGAATGCGGCCCACAATCTTTTCTGCAAGTATTGCACAATCAAGCACCCCAAGTTTCTTATAAGATATAGGAATCCTGAGATACTTAAAAGGCAAAGAACCCTTCCTCATCCCCGTGACCCTCAGAATATCCTTCTCCTCTCTAACTTCATTCATGTAAATCTCTGATTTATCCTTATTCATATGCAACCCTGAAGCTTCAGAAAAAGTCATAAAAGCTCTCATCAAGATCGTTACTGACTCTTTATTCCCATATGAAAATAAGATTAGGTCGTCAGTAAAGCATAGATGAGCAATCTTCAGTTGCTTACACATAGAATGATATTTGAACCCGTGGAAATTCTGAACCTCCTGCAAAATTCTAGATAGATATTCCATACAAATTGCAAATAACAAGGGAGATAGGGGTTCCCCTTGCCTTAAACCCCTTCTTCCTTGAAAATACCCAAAGTTACTCCCATTAAGAACAAGAGAATAACTAGTAGTCGTCACACACTCCATCACCAACTTTATAAAATGCATCGGAAACCTCAGAGCCTCCATCATTTCCTTGAGAAATTCCCACTCAATCGAATCATATGCCTTCCTCATGTCAATCTTCATTAGGCATCTAGGGGAACAAGACTTCCTCCCATAAAGCCTCACCAAATCCTGACAAATTAAGATATTCTCCACTATTTCTCGACCATGAATGAATCCGCTTTGATTCTGGCTAATAATATCAGGAAGTACACCACCCAATCTACGACAAAGTATCTTAGTAATACACTTATACAATGTATTACAGCAAGCTATACGACGAAACTGAGTGACATTCTCGGGCATAGGCACCTTAGGAATCAAAGAAATAAGGGTGTGATTCATCTTTCTAAGGAGCTTCCCACTTCTCCAAAAATTCTGCACAACTTCCACTACACTCGTACCCACAATATTCCACGCATCCTTATAGAATTGGCTTGAGTATCCGTCAGGACCAGCACTTTTATCACCAGGTGTATCAAACATACAATGCTTAATTTCCTCTACTGTCAAAGGTCTGACCAACACCGCCGCCTGTTTATCATTAATAGTTTTCCCTTTTCGAACAATTGGTTTATAAACCTCCCTCACTGCCGTACTGGTACCTAACAACTGTTTGTAGTATTCTTCAAAGGCTTCATTAATGTCATCAGGCTCAATTTTCAGAATACCTTCACCATTTTTAATGCTGGCCACCTTATTAGCAGCATGTCTCTTCTTGATGCAGGAATGAAAGTAAGACGTATTATCATCACCTTCCTCCACACACTGCACTTTAGCTTTCGCCGTAAAAAGGATTGAGCAGCCTTCTCAAGTTTTAACGCTTCCTTTGCCGCTATCCTCTCAACTCTGCTCACTTCATCATTCATAGGATCCGCCTGCAGTTCCTTCTGTATGTCATTCAGCAGTAATTTAGCAATTTGACATGCTTTCTCAACATCAGAGAACTGCCTCCTATTCAGCTTTCGAAACTCAAATTTAGCCATCTTAAGCTTATGCACCAATCTATACATAGGATTACCATCCACATTCCTTTGCCACACCTTCTCAACAATCCGACTAAAATGCTCATCCAAAGACCACATATTATAATACCTAAAACTAGGCTTAACATTGATTCTCTCAGCCTCAAGATGGATTATACATGGGCAATGATCATAAAGACCCTCCGGTAAAAATCTTCCCCCCATTTCTGGAAACAAATCCAACCAATCCTCATTGTGAAGAACTCTATCAATTCTACTGAAAACTATAGTCCCTTTCTCATGCTTATTATTCCAGGTAAAAAATGACCCAGAAGTTTGGAGCTCAATTAACTCACACTCATGAACACAAACTTGAAGTCTTCTTATTTCGACCCAAGTAGTAGGTGCTCCAATTCTTTGCCCTTGATGAAGAATATTATTAAAGTCACTCCACAAAACCTAGGCACCTTTAACCATATTCTTATACTTCTTGATAATACTCCATAAGCAATTTCTATCAGCTGGCTTATTAAATCCATAGATTACTGTAAGATAAAACTTCACATTCCTCACTTTATCCCAAACAATAACAAAGATCGTTTGAGCAATAGCATCTTCTACACTTATTTCATACCTACCAGGTTGCCACAAAAGCCAAATTCTCCCCCCTTTATGGTAGGTATTATTGGTAGTAATAGACCATCCACTACAAATATTGTTCATCACCTTCAACCAATTACTACTATTAACTCTAGTCTCCAAAAGGCTAAACAATCCAACTTTATTCTTATGAAGGAACCATTTTAAATCCTTCTACTTAGTTAGACTATTTAACCCTCTAATGCTCCAAAATCCAATATTATCCATTTTCAGGAGGTAGATTCTCCCTTCCTCCCCTACTTCCCTTACTAGAACTTAGTAAAGCTTGTAAATAAGAGAGTCCCGCCAGATCAAACCTCCTTACAGGCCCTTCCTCTTCCGTTCTTGGCCGAACAAGATGAGGAGACTCAATCTCCTGGTGAGTAACCGAAGGCGTGACCAAACCACCCTAATCAATCACCATTACAGTTGTATCATCTTGCTTCTCTTTCGGTCTCCAGACCTTCAATGTCTCTTAAGCTTTCTTAGCTGGCTGAGCCTTGATATTTGTTTTCCTGCATATCTCCGCTAAGTGCCCAATTCCCTTACACTGCTTACACTCTACCGGAATCCACTCATATATCACCTGTATTTTCTGCTCCACACCTTTCTCATCCAAAAAGATTATCTCCTTTGGAAATCGTTGGTTGAACACCACTTCTACCAAGATTTTAGCATTAACTCAGAAAAGTCTTATGCCTAGTAACCTCATCACACTTAATATACTTCCCTACCAGACTGATAATCTTCGTGAGACTCGAACTTCCCCAACATTTGACATCCAATCCTTGCAACTTAACCCAAATCGGAACCCTCTTACACTCCTGCTTCACAAGAAAACAGTCTTCAGTCCATTCTTTAAGGATGACAGGTTTACTGTCAAACATAATAAAACCAGACTCCAAAGCCTTCAATTTATCCTCATTAGAATGAAATCTAACTAAGAATACACCATTTGACAACACCGAGACCTTGTCAATTTTTAATAATTTCCCAGTACGCCTTATGAAGCCATTAATTACCGGCCAAGGTGGATTAGCACCAAGAACATACCCATAAATGGCGGTGGACCAATATTGGATTTCCTCTGCAACATCTTCAACAGTTAGCTGTATCAGAGGTTTATCGTTCTCTTTCAAGCCACCCACTGTTTCTCCTAGCTCTTCCGCTGTCACTACCTCATCCTCATCAAGCTCTTCATCAATGATTTCCATTTCTGTCTCCAACTTAAACCCTTGAAGCCCCCCATTAGAGCTCGACGATTCCTCATACTCTCGTTGTTTCCGTGCTGCCTTCATCTTTTCTTTTAGCCCAGCAATTATTGCTAAATTATTGGTCTTGTTTTTTGACGAAATTGATTTTTTTTTTTTGGATTTAGACATTTTCCAGAAAAGCTGCTATGAAATCTCTAGGTTTTTGGAGGATTTTCTCTCTCTATCTCTAGCATTATTTTCTCTTGCATTACTTCTCAATTTAAATTAGTGTATTTTTGAGAAAAATGTTAGTAACTGTTATTGTCTTAGAGTAATATATAGAGAATTTTCGGTGAGTTTTTACTATGTATTAGGCTTTGTAAGAGCAATCGGAATATATATTCCATTCTTATATAGTTACTAAATTTTATATCGATGTTAAGAATATGATTGTCGAATATGATCAGAAAGATATAGAATAATAATCTCCTATTAACAAAAAATAATGCAACTATTTGGTTAAAACAGAATACAATATGTTTATACTTTAAAAAAAATGATCATACATTCCATATTAAATATTGTATGTGATATCTTCTATATAAAACATGTGATTTTCGTAATCAATGTAATCAATCAAATTTCTTTAATTACATACTTTCTGTGGTATACAGCTTTATATGTGATGTAGTGATATTTTAATCAGTAAGATGTTAGAGTGTAGTTGGAGAGGAGAAGGGTGACACACATGAGGTCAAGGGTTCGATTCGCACCTAGCTCATTTTGTCTATTTTTTAATTTTTGTTGTGGATAGCTTTAGGCGGGAAAATATATGAGTTGAGTTATTTGGTTAGTGGAAAGGCGATCATAAGTTTAGCATCTAATAGTTTGGCATGTACTCCTAAGTGCAAATTATACATATTGAGATATTAGCCAACTTCAATTCGCAAATGCATTATTGCAATTAATTGCGAACAAATATCAAAAGTTAACATGAACTGATTAAGCATATATGATCAACAAGTGCTTAAAAAGTATGGGTGTAAGAATCATGAATTAAAATTGACTATGAAGGATGATATTAGGAGATCCAATTGCACATTACTCGAGATAGAATAAACATATTTTAAGTTCAATTCTGCGAATTGATCGATATTGTTTAAAGTGGCTTGGAGACCACATATCAAATACGAGTAATTTGTGCTATTAGAATTCACAATTTGATCGTTATCATGTGAATAAATCGATCTCTTAAACTTGGCATTTAGAATCATTCATTAAAAGTCAATTATTTTATGAATCACGTACTCCCCGAAATATATCATAATCTTGCAAAAATACCCATCAATGAAATCTTATTTGCATATGATATGATAAATCGCATTCTAAGGTGGTTAAGTAAATGATTGCAATATATCTTGAATATTTTTTTTACCACCTTAGGGGAAGAAAGTGAGTGACAAGTTGGTAAAACAAAAGAAGTTTTATCATATCAAATTACGCGTATTTATCGTGTACAGTAATATATAAGTAGAATGACGATTCTACGAAATTACATCATATGAAATGGCTACACATTTGCACGCAATATCAAGTAGCCTATTGAATAAGAATTTTATAAATCTGAATGGTCGTCGACATATATTATTGGTATCAATGAGCTCATAATCCTGAAATTAATCCAATTTATGGATATTGAATGATATACTATATTATACATTTTGCAGAATTGAGTCATCATGTTCATATAGAGATTAAGTATATTATTTCATAGAGTATTAGTTTTCTTATCACATCATTGCATCATTTCATATCATATTCATGCAAATTATTGATAATCTGACTATACTTTGAATTTTTGAAATGATATTTGGATGAAGACACAACAATCATTATCAAAGACTATCTTCATATTATCCGTGTAATTATTTGAAGATCAATGATAAATTTCTTATTACCAAAGACATCTATGGAGTTTCTCAAGTAGGTTGATTGTTATTTCAAAGATCGAGATTCATCGTCATATCATGGATAATATTGTTATATTCCGAGTGATGTAACTATCAGGGGGAGTATGCACGCGCTGTACTTATCTATGGTTTTGTACCATTGGGTTTTCCATGGAAAGGTTTTGATGAGGCAGCATCATATGCGTGTTTGAGAAATAATGTACTCTATTTTACACTAGTTTTTTTCCTACGAGGTTTTTTTCCGAGTTAGGTTTTTACAATACATATTATTCCGTAATGTACATTCAAGGAGGAGTGTTATGAAATCATATTAGGTGAATGTCCATTGGGCTTTTGATCCATATGTAAACTCCCTTATCATTACTGATGTACTATATATATCTCTCTCAATGACATGAATAAGACAACTCTCTCACATATTGCTCGCTCTATTTTCTCTCTAGTTTTCCTTTCTTTCTCGTTTTATAACAGTTGCCAAATTTATTGTTTAAAATATTTTGACAAAGAGACAAACAAAATATTAGAATTGTAGTAACTTAACTATTAAGCTTTAATGTATATCTCAATCAAAACGACTAGATTAATATATATATATATATATATATATATATATATAATTCCTTGTCATTCTTTGTCATAAAAATACAAATAAAGATGGAGATGAATTGAAAATACTCCGTGTATATAATGATCTCCTTATAGTCATAAGAAGATAATAAATCATATGTATATCTTCAAAAGATATGAATTAACCCCTTGATGTAGTGATACAAGGATTGAGAAAAAGAATAACGATTTCTTTGTTATAAATATGCAAGAATTGAGAGAAACATAAAATTATACTCATATTAATCTTCTTGTCATAGAGATACAAGAATTGAGAAAAAAATAACAATCTCCTTGCTTGAGAGAGGCAAGGGTTGAGAGAAAAAATAAAATAAGAATAAGAAGATTTCATTGATATAGAAATGCAATGATTAAGAAAAAAAATAAAGAACTCCTTGTTATAAAGATACAAGGATTGAAAATAAATGAACTGTCCCTCAATTGTTCTTCGCTTAGTTATTAGAGTCTCGTGCTGATAACGTGTTATAAAATGAGAGAGTAACGAAAAGTAGGGAGAAAATAGAGCGAGAAATATGTGAGAGGAGTTGTCTTATTCATGTAATAATATGAGAGAGTATATAAAGTGCACCAGTAATGATAAAGGAGTTTACATATGGGTCAAAAGTTCAATGAACATTCACCTAATATGATTTCATAACACTTGTATGATTATAAAAATTTGTTTGACATAAAATAGCATATGTGAATTTTGATGTGTAAAAGTTCAAAATTAACATTTTGTCTCTCTTTGCATGTAAAAGTGTAAAACTGTGCTATAATTGAGTTTCTACTTTTATTTTGCTAATCAACGTATATTTTCGGTTGACAACCCACATATTTAAACAAGTTACTTATCAAAATATACAAAGTAAAATACAATGATGTACTCGCTTCATTCCAATCAATTCCATGCGTTTGCTTCATACATGCGCATTAATGTACGTTTTATTTTATTTATATCTTTAGTTACATATTTGTAAAAATCATAAAAATTTGATATTCACAATACATTTAATCAGATAGTTTGAATAAGATCTCACGCGACTATATTTTATCTTATACTCCCTTTGTCCCGATAATTTGTATGCATATTCCATTTTAAGGTGTCTCACTCATTCACTACAAGAAAAACAGTCCCGGGCGTCCACCTGGTGGGCGTCCTGGGCATATGGACGCCTACATGGCGTCTAAAAAAACAAACGGGCGTCCACAGTCAGACGCCAAACTTGGCGTCCGACTGAAATTGGGAAGGACGAAATTGAGGCCGACGGGCGTCCACTGTCGGACGCCAATTAGAAGTATATGGCGTCCACCAGTGGCGTTCGATAGTGGATGCCCGTCTGGGTCAGTTTGGCGTCAAATACCCGCCCACCCTCCTCTCCCCCTTCACTCTCTAAAAAAAACACTCTCTACACTCGATCCCTCTTCCCTCGCCGACCCCAATCTCCTTTCCTCTCCTCCAATTTTTCTACTTTTTATTAATCTTTGGTATGTTTTCTTACTTACTTAGTTCTTATTCATTATAACTAGTTTTGTTACCCGTGAAAATCACGGGTGCGTTTCAAGTAAATTGTGCAAACTTAACTTTAAATTAAATTGTCGTCGTGTTGTATGCACTCGTAATCTCGTATGCAAAAACTTATGTGCAATTGTGCATGAACGAACTGTAATTCACGTGTTTTGTTCAAAATAAACAAATAACATTATTTTTATGAATATTAATCGTACTACTTCCAAATTCATATAACAATATAATCTCAACGTATACGGTTATAAATGTCTGAAATCGAATGGAAGAGAGTATTGGTAACATTGTGGTCTCGTGACGTCATGTTATGTACATCGACGTATAATTATATAATGGAGTAATAAATTATGATTCATCTATTTTTCTAGCTAAGAATAATAATCAAACAACATTTTATTGTTTTATTTGACAAAAATTAAGATGGTGTAAAAGTAAGGTAGATATAAATTACTCGTATGTAGTAACATATCATGACAACTTACGCTACCCAAATCTATTTGAAAATTATGTATTTGTAATTCTACTATCATAACCTAAGACTACATTACCTTTATAAATTTGTGAATATTAGATGAATAATCGCGTTAATTAACATAATTTTTTAGTGTAATTATCCATAGTACTTTTAATTTGCAAAACCTTAGTTTTATGGGAAAATATTAATTATGAAATCCTTAGTATTATAATTCTTAAATCTAAATCTAAAAATAATAATACCCAAAATTTACTCCGTAACTTCTTGTAAGAAGTTTATGATTTCACTCATATTTATTCTCATCTATAAAATAATGTTACAACGTCTGCAAAAAAATAAATAAAAATAAACCATACCGACCCAAAAAATATCAATGAAATGGATCGTAAACCGAAAATTTCCTATGTACTAAAAGAATAGAGATTACTAAAATTGTGATTAGGTGGCAAACTCTCATGCATCCAATTTCCCGCCTAATTGCACTCTATTACATTATTTGGGTCTCACCTCATATTTCTATACTTCTATGCAAAATATACAAAAAATTGGGTCTACCTTATATGTTGAAAATTTGCACATAGTTAGATTTAGAATTTCAATAATTATTTAATATCATTAATTGGTTTATTTACTTCAAAATTATGGAAGTTGTATTTTAAAAACATAAAAGATGATTTATTTTAATGTATACTTTATTAATATGTTACAACCTAGAAAATATTACATTATGTCAATCTATTACAAGTCTACAGTCTTGGTAATAAATGAATGGATACAATAATTAAAATGTAAATTATCTCCCTAAAAAATAAAATTAAAACAAATATGTAAAGTGGTAGGTCAGGTAAACCGGTGGTGGTAAAATCATTCATTATATTATTTATAAAATTAAAACAAAGGTACAAATTTTGTATATGAGATATTTTATAAAATTATAAATTATTAACGCAACTCAAAATATTTGGGCTAAGGCCAAGCAATTTTTCTTTTTTTTACATTAATCTCAATTCACTACATAATTAATACATCTAAATATAATCATGTCTATAATATAGACTATGATGTTGTTGAAATACAAAAAATGAACTCAAGTAGTCAAGTGTTCTTATTTCATTGATTTGTTTTATTGTAGAATAGGATAATATTTTCTTACTTTAACACTTCTTATAAAGTTATGAGTACATTTAATTACTGCTTATTTATACTGTATTAAATAAATAAGTATCTTATTTGAAATAAAAATATATACTCCATAACTATACAATACCGAATTTATTATTAGTAATTATAGATGTTTCATCTATTAAAAATAATAAACTAAATTACCGCGTATTTACATTAAAAGTAATAAAGTAAATTATCGCGTATTTACGCGGGTGCTATACTAGTTGATACATAATTTGTAAAAACCAATTATCCTGTAAGAATTTTGTTAATAAGATATCTCAATTGTTAAAATGGTATGATATTAAAGTTGTGTAATCAAAATTATTAGCACAACTCATATAAAAAATTCTTTGTAGAAATGTAGAAAATGTTAGTAATATGTAATTACTTTGTATTGTATTAATTACAATTAATAAAAGCACATAATTACATATTGATGAGCTAAATATTTTAGTAGTGCCACTTGTCATTACCTTGTAAAGGGTGACATTTTGGAATGACTTTTTATATTTTTATATAGATAGATTAGTTCTTATTTTTGATTGTTATCGTTATTTATTGGTAGTTTGCTAGTAAATATTGTTTATGTCTAAATTTCGATTGAGTTGATTAGTTTAGGCCAAATTCGATTAAGTTGATTAGTTTTGCCCATCACAATTTTGATTAGGGTTTGATGAATTTGGTTGAATTGAGATAGAATGACCTTTAGGGCCTTCCGTGAGGTTTTGTGTGACTTAGGACGGAACAAAAAGTGTCGTAATAACGCTGGATTTTCCCAAAACCACTTCTATCCTGATTGGAGTTGTAAATAGGTGTTAGCGGCGCTTTCGTAATTTTGATATCTGCATCCAAAAATTTGACCTTTTTTGACCTGTTTAAGCTGTTTCTGTGTGACCTAACCCATGAATTGCTGTGTTTTGTTCGGTTGAATTGGGATTACATTGATAAATTAGCTAGGGTTTTTGTAAATTGGAATTAAATTGTGATTACATTTGTGATTAAATTCGGTGACTAATTTTTGTAAGGTCAATTAAAAATTAATAAGACATTTGCAAATTAAAAATTGAGTTTACTTTGACGTATTAGTGATTAAATTGAGGAGACTCAGTTATGGAAATTAAGTTTAAGTTAAATGGTGATTAAATTTTCGTTTAGTAAGTTCTAAATTAAGTTAGGGAAATTAAACTTTAATTTGTTATATATATTTTTTGAACATAGAAAATGAAGAGAATTGAACGGAAATGAATGTATGAGGGAAGACTTGATAAGAAGAGACGTCCCACCGTCGAATTTTTGAGGGGTTTTGAATCATTGGTCGAGATGGCTAAAAAGTCAGTAGATTATGCATTGAGGGGGGAGGTTAGGTGTCCGTGTACTAAATGCAAGAACCTAAAATTTTTTGAGGTCCTTGTAGTTAAGGAACATGTCATCTATAGTGGTTTTTCAGCCGATTATTATAATTGGATTTGTCATGGTGAGCCATCTCAGTCTGAGGAACCCGAAAACCATCAAAATGAGGGGGGATTGAGAGGTATGATAGTTGACGTTGTGAAGTGCAACTTGTTTAACAACAAGAACACATATGGGAATGACGACTCACCTAACCCACGAGACTCACCCAACCCACAAGACTCACCTAATCCACAAGAGCCTAACCCACGAGCAAAGGCGTTTTTTGACATGTTGGACGCTTCGGAGAAACCGTTATACGAAGGGTGCGATGTGACTTTGTTAGAAGTCGCATCTATGGTAGTTAGCCTTAAATGTGAGTTCAACCCACCCTTTGCTTGTGTCGATGGTATTGCTGCCTTGCTCGAGAGAGTTATTCCAAAAGACAATATCATGACTCGAACATTCTACACAACCAAAAAGGTTGTGAAGGGCCTTCAACTCCCGCATCAAAAGATTGATGCTTGTCCAGATGGATGCATGTTATTTTGAAAGGACGATGCGATGCTTGATGAATGTAGGATATGTGGTAAGGGTAGGTATAAGACGGTTGAGGGAGATATTGTTTTGAGAGGTAGGAAAGGGAAAAGCGGTGTCAGGGGTAAGAAACCAATCCCAATGAGTCAACTTACGTACTTCCCTATTTCACCTAGGCTTCAAAAATTGTATGCCACAAAAACCATAGCGGAGCAAATGAGGTGGCACAAGGAGGACATTAGGGTATCAGGGAAGATGTGTCATCCGAGTGACGGTGAAGAGTGGAAGCGTTTCGATAGAATACATCCCCACTTTGCGTTAGAACCCCGAAATGTAAGGCTTGGGTTGTGCACTGATGGATTTACACCTTTCGGCCAATTTGGTAAGTCGTACTCTTGCTGGCCAGTGATGATCACACCTTATAACCTACCACCTTGGTTGTGTTTGAAGCAGCCTTTCATCTTCCTATCTCTTATTGAGCCCGGACCCAAAAAGCCGAAAAATCATTTGGATGTTTACTTGCAACCTGTTATTGAGGAATTGAAACAATTGTGGGAGGTAGGGGTGAAAACTTATGATGTCTCTCTGAGACAAAACTTTTAGTTGAAAGCAGCTCTGTTGTGGACTATAAACGACTTTCCCGCGTACGGTATGCTCTCGGGGTGGTCTTGTTTATTTAGGTTCCTCAATCATTTGAAGAAGAAAATTGGTAACAAGGCTAGGATAGAGGGTTGTATTTGTAATGCATATTTGACAGAAGAGATTGCAAACTTCTGCTCCCTCTACTTCGAGAAAGATGTCCAAACAAAAACCAAGAACCTGAACCTAGAACATTCGGTGTCCATTGATCCTACTATACCCGAATTTTTTCAAAAGAAGGACGATGAAGGAACTTCATCCGTTGAGGGTTCTAGGACACTAGATAAGAAAGAGTACAACCGAGCGCACCTTTACCTACTCTCTAATTGTAGGATCTTAGAGCCTTATGAGAAGCAATTTGTAATTGAATATGTCTCTGCGAACACTGACGCGAACCCTGATGACGTTTGGAGTAAGCACGACGAACATTTTCCTAAGTGGCTCAAGGATCACGTAGTTGCCTTAGACATACATGATGATTGGGTTAGAAGTTTGGCATACGGTCCAGTGCGAGTGGTTAAAACCTGGAACCGGTACTCGGTGAATGGGTTCAATTTGCACACATTCAACTACGGGAAGAACAAGGCTATATGCAATTTTGGTGTGAGTGTGTCATCTCTTGATGGTGATGAGTACTATGGTATTTTGGAGGATATTTTTGAGTTGTGTTATGCTAACAAAGAACGGGAGTATAGAGCTGTGGTATTCAAATGTGAGTGGAAAGACAGCTCCGTGAACGGGACCCTACTGCATGAACGTTACAAGATTGTGGAAGTTAATCACACAAGGAAATATCCTACGTACGATTCGTTCATACTCGCGCATCAGGCGAAGCAAGTCTACTTTGTTCCTTCTCCTTACACGAGAAATGACAAAAATCAAAGTCAATGGTGGGCAGTCTTTATGACTAAACCACAGGGACAAATAGACAGTTCTCTGTTCCAGGAAGATGCGGCTTCAAGTGGTACACGCTTATCTTCTATTGAAGAGACCATATTCTCCGAAGAAGATCAGAATGAAGGGGCAGAGGAAGAATTTGAGGATGATGATGATGATGGACAAGGAGAATACATGGTTAGGGATGTTCCGAAGATCCTTGAGGAGGATGACAGACATGATGAAGAGAATTTGGAGGACGATCAAGTGGAGGGCGAGGACACGGAGGAGGAGCATCAGACTGAGGAGGATGAGGCTGAAGACAATAACGACAGCGAAGATGTCTACTAGAGTTGCTGTAGTAGGTTATATTGATGATTACATGTGTTCCGGTTATTGGAATCTGTTAACCCGACGTGGAATTCGGGTTTGAATCGTTCGGTGTTACTTCTGAATGTTCACTGATCAATCTTGACGCTCTCCTTTCTCCTACTCTTTGAGTCGGACCTTCCCGGCAGATTGGGCAGGCTCCCTGCATAGAGAACGCACAGGGCCTCGGAGGTTGTCCGAGGAAACTCTCTCTGATGCCTAAGTTAGTCCGTGAAAGCCTTAAGAAACCCAGCTCGTGAGGAACTGGGCGGCAATTTTAGAGTAAGAGTTCTAGAGAGAGAAAATCCAACCCCTTTCTTGTGGGGAATGGAAGAGTATTTATACCTTCCCACAAGAGAGGGAAGTAGAAGGAGAATGGGTGGATAAGGAGGTGACAAGTGGTGTCCTCTTATCCACCCACTCTCAATTACCTTAGGCAAAATGACGAGAGAGCCCCTGGGGATCCCTGCTCTGTCTGCGGAGATGTCCCCAGGGGGTAGGCGGGTTTTGAGCTGCTGGAGCTAAGCTCTAGCAGGCCGCGTCACCCTGCTGGCCCGACGGTCGGCTGTTTTCCTTGGTAGTTCTTCCCACTTCTATGTTCTTTACTTTGACTGTTTACCGGGTCGGTTTCTGGGCTTAATTGGCAATCCTCTGGGAGCCTGCCTAGCAGGCTGTTAGTGTCAGGCTGCCGACCCCAATCAACATGGTTAGGTGATTGTGCTACTTATTTGGTACATTATTTCAATCAAGTTATAATGTAATTGCTGATTGTTGTTAACATTGTTTAATTTGTTGCAAGGTTAAGATAATGGCAGGCGCTAGATCGACCAGGAAACATGGTGGGGGTAGTAGGTCTGTTCAGACGTCCACCACGCAGCAGCAGGATGAGGAAATGGTCCACGAAACGGGACCGGAGCAGACCGATGAGCAGGAGGATGAGGAGAAGCAACAACAGGGGCAGGAGGAGGAGCTGGAGAAGGATGAGAACGGTCGGGTGATTCTCGACCCTTATCGTACATGGTAATATATTCTAACATGTTGATTATTCTTTTATAACATATGAATTTTTGGACTACATCTTGACAGATTTTGTACATATATGTGCTTCTCGACTCGGTGCAGGTTTCTGTATAGACAGGTCACCAGAGGTTGTACTAACAGCTACATGGCCGACAGAGGGCAAGGCCAGGTTATTCCTGCTGGACTCAAGTGCCGGTGGACGTACGGGAGTGGTGGTTCAACCAATTCCGGGTACGTGGATTGTTTTTGTTACCGAGTTTTTAATTTATAATGTGGACTTTGTAGATATTGCTGCTACTAATTAATCATCCGCCTTGATTGTGTAGTTGAAGTTCACTTGGAAAACCGAGTTAGAAGGAAGGGTCTGGGAGCGGTAAAACGAGACGTGCACACGACGTTTTGCTTGTGTGATGAACAATCGCCACACGCGGGGGACTGCGCTGAAAGACCTTAAAGGTGTAGTTTTTTATAGTAATCAATTTTAACAAACAATCTAACTTCAATCTTTCACTGTATTAAATAATATATTGGTGTCGTCATATTTCAGGGGACGCGTTGGAGAGATGGGTTGCGTACCACGACAAGCAGGACTTCAAGGTCAGGTCTGAAAGGGCCCAGAGGAACAAATTGTTGAACTGTGAACATGAGGGCCACGCAAACCCGACACATCGTCGGGGTTCGCAGTCTTCTTTCAGTCGTGCCAAGAGGGTATGATTTCTACTAATATCGTACTCTTCCTTGAATAATCGTAAATTATGTTCGCATAATTTATATTCGCCTAACGTTCGTACTCATTTAATAGCTGTAAGCTGAACTAGGGAGGGTGCCAACCACGGCGGAGGTATTCTTCGACATGCACGGGAAGACCGATGCCAAAGGGACTAGTTTTAAGACAAGAAAGGATCAGACAATCTGGGTGAGTACTAACTATTTCAAATAAATCGACTTTGTCTCTACTTTAGGTGGTAGATAACTATCTTCAATGATTTCATCTAATAATAACTTGAATTGAAATCGTTGTTGTGTACGCAGGATGCCTACCAAGAAGAGCTAGCGAACCTCGAGAATGCTCCTGATGCTACAGACGTTGACCCGAACAAGATTTTTTTCAAGACTGTCTCGGAATACAAGAAGGGAAGTGTGTATGGTGTTGGAAATGCACACGGTATCTACTTCGCATCTGCCCCAGCACGTCTCGGCAACTCCACACAGATGAAGTACACACTGGCCGGATCTCAGCAGCCCGATCCAGAAAAGGAGGAAATGAAGGAGCAGCTGACACAGCAGCAGCAGCAACTGAAGGAGCAGGCGGAGCACATAAAGAAGATGCAGGAACAGATGGCCATGTTTCAGGCCATGTTCAACAAATGCAACCAAGGTCGTCCCCCTTCCCCTCCAGATGACAGAGACCCCTTTAGCGGGGATGGCGGTAACTCTGGTGCTTCAGCTAGCTTCTTAGTTAGCTGATTGTTTTTTGTTGTTGTTGTAACTAGATTTATGGATTATGTATCTTCGAACTAGTTTAGATTTTTGTGCCTTCACACCGTATGTTAAATCTTTTCTATATAAGTTTTTTCAGCATAAATGAGTTGAGAGATGAAGTGTTTTGGTTGATTGAGAGTGAATGAGGTTGAGGTATTGTGGATAGTCGACAGTTTTGGTTGGTTGGGAATTGTGGATGTGGTTTATTTTGCAGGTTTTGGCTAGACATTGAACGCATGTTTACGGCCATGCAGCAGCGTAAGTGCGTCCAATAACGGACGCCATGCCAGACGCCAGGGGAAGCTAAAACCAACCAAAATTGACAGCATTCATGGGACCTGGCGTCCAACTGTGGATGCCAGTTAACCCTAGTTGGCGTCCACAGTTGGACGCAAACGGAAGGCTCTTGGCGTCCACAGTCGGACGCCACACATGGCGTTCGCTGTCGGTCGCCAATTCTCCTGGCGTCCAATAGTGGACGCCCGTGTTAAAAATGGGCGACCAGTCGTGGCTTCCGCTTTCTGGCTTCTGTTTGCGGACGCCCGTCCGCTTATAGCGTCCACTGTCGGTGCCCACTAGGTGGACGCCTGGGGCACCTTTTCTTGTAGTGATTTGTTTATCTTTCTATTTTACGAAGATTTTTTATGACTAAATTGATCATCCACATACTCTCCCTTCCACAAGTCACTCAACTATTGGACATTTCCCCCCTCCTTTGTCTTTGTGCCAAAACCTCCTTTGTCTTTGTGCCAAAACCAAAGGCAAACAAATGATCGGGACGGAGGGAGTACTATATTAAAAGTTATATATCGAAGATTCATCTATGAATAGTTTTCAAGAAACAAACGTATGAAATAGATTGGAACTGGAGAAATATAATATGAGTAAATAAATATGAATGTTAATTAAACTAGACTATCTATTAGTGGGCTTGCCTACGTTCAGGAGAGTCGCCGAACAATTAGTGATTCAAAAAATTATGTGTGTAGCCTGATTGGGTTGGTTTGTTTGCGCCCAGCCCAAGCATATAGATTATTGGGCTGAACTTAGGCCTAACCTTTCCAAAATCAAGCTCGGTTTGTGCAGGATTTAAAGGTTATCTTCTTCCAATTTGCATATCCTTCAACTCCACGAATGTCATCATTTGAACTCCAGACTTTGGATTGTGGAACAAATCGAACAGATCTTTTAATATCGTCTTATAGTATAATACGAATTTAAAAGTGATATTTAAAAGTATAAGTTATCGATTAAAAGGAGAATTATTAATTTAAATGCTTAGACTTTTAATTATTGACTGATCTTATATTGCTCGGTAACAAATTGTGACTAATAAAATAATAAAGAAGCCATTAATGTTATTATCTTTCAAAACTCACCAAACTTGCATGCATATAAGTTAGACATTCAACCCTCAAAAAATAAAGTTAGACGTTCATTCATCTTACCTTAAACAATTTGAATAATATTCTGTACTTTGTTTAAATAGACGTGACAAACGTTTTGATAGTTCTTTAGACATTATACTTCGTATGTCCGTATATGCTTCTTTTTTAAAGTGAAGATCAATATCATTCATAATAAGTCATCGACATCTACAAACGATGTCAAACTGGACTTAATACAAATTTATAAAAAATAAATAAATAACAGCTTTGAGACAAAGATCAATATTACAATATTGCGCTTCTACATAGCCTTTTGTATATCGTTGTTTACTGACACAACCTTCCGCGAAGAAATATATAGATCTGATGAAATAGTCTTCAAAAGGATGAACTTTCTCTATATTGACAAAAAATAGCCCAAGATCTGACCTCAATTGTATCACCATACGTAGAAATTTCATTCCCCTCATGATCTTGCACGTAGTTCTTGGAGCTCTGCCAAAGAGAGAGCAACCCACCGAAAACATAGGAGCAAACTTATCAATTGACGGGGGGCAAAATCTCAAAAGGAGGTAAGGGTTATTCATAATCTAAATAAACTAAATAAGATTAAAAGGTCGTTTGGTACACCATTTGAAGATAGAGTTATCAGGAATTCACATGAATTTGCATTTTACGTGAATTACAAAAAGTTTGTTTAGTTACCATGAGAGAAATTAATTCATGTAGAAGTTGTACATACCGAGTATGACTAGGTGTGCAACTTCCCCATTATGCAGGTCAGGAATTGAAGTTCCTTAGGAAGTTGTAATTCCCATGAAATAGGCAGCCAAACACCATCATAATTAATCAATTCATGGGAAATTCGATTTAAGAGGGCAACCAAACGATCCCTAATAATAATAGAGACTAAATTTGGGGCTTACCACTACCGAAATTGGTAGATGGTAGCCTTGAAGAAAGAAGATTTTTATCTTTTTACTCCGTATATGCTTTTGATCATTCATCTATTTGATATGTTTAAGTCTTAGATAGATATATATGTTGTCTTAAACAAGAATTTAATACTCCCTCCGTTCAAATCCAAATGGTACGCTTCTTTTTGGATATTATTGACAGCTCAAGAGAATCGTTAATATTCTTGACAATCTATAAGAGAAAATATAGTCATGTGAGATCTTGTTTGATTCGTTTTTATGAGTAAATTAAAGGTATCGAATATTTTTGTTAATGTAAAACGAAAGATATTAACGGTGTAAAACGTGTCTCCATAAATGCGAAAAGACAAAGTACCATTTGGATTTGAACGGAGGAGTAATATTTAAATATGACTTTTTTTGGTTAATGAACCACGCACTTAGTCGCATTAAAATATAGGGGAGGGGGAATTCGAACTTTAAACTTATTGTCCCAGAGCACCTAACCTTAACCACTAGGCTAAGACATCTTCGGTAATATTTAAATATGATGAATAGGTGAAGATTGGTCATTTATTTTACTTAGATTAGTTTGGGCCAGCTTCACTATCCTCTTTTTAACCACGGATCACTTACTACAACTCCAGTGTATAATAATACACGATCAAAAAAAATATCGTAAATGTTATCATTTGAGAAAATCTTACGTTATAATATCGTAGTCTATATAAATTCATCAATTTAACTAAATATAAAAATACAATATAGTTTAACATTAATATATACTAGGTTAAAACTTTGTGCGATCTACGGGTTAGTTGCCTTAATTACGTTGAATAAAAAAAGTTATATAGAGTAAAAGTTACGAGTACTCCGTATATTTTAACCATGTCTAATTATTTGTTTACATTGAAATAAATGATCTCGTATGAAGATTATAAAAATAAGGGCAAATTGATAATTTTATAATGAATAATCACTTCAATTTACAATAATAGGATCGCCCCTTATGATAATCTTTCAATGTGGTACAATTATACTATTTGATTAGTCTAATTTATATAATAGAATTTTGGATTATTTCAAGAGAATAATACCAACTATGCGTGTGCTTCTTAAATTAATATACAAACTATACGTAATCTCATTTTAATATGAACTACGCATTCATTAATCTCTCTTTGTTATGTATGAAATTATGACTTGCTATTACAGGTCATAGTGATTTGTTGTAACTTTCTAGGGTTTTATTAGGTCCGTTGCAGTCATCGTGAAAGCCAAAATAATAATAAAAACATTTTTTTCCATAGCTTCTATAAGACTAATTGAAAAAGAAATGAAAGATAAATTTTCAGAAAATTTAATTATTTTTTTCAATGGCCGAAAATGAACACGGAATGTGAATTAGAAGAAGAAGAGTCAGAGAAAGAGTTGAATAATGGAGGTTCAACAGGTAGCCGGTCACCCATAACAAAGCGAGATTAATCAAAGCGTAGTTCGTATTAAAATGGGATTACGTATAGTTTTTATTAATTTAAAAAGCACACGCATAGTTGGTATTATTCTCATGAAATAACCCTAAAATTTTTCTCATTGTAAATATTTCATATTTATGGAAGAGAGGAGTATATTTAATTTATGGGTAGGTTAAATACAACCCTAAAGGCTCGCTTGAGATGGGGTAATGATTCTGGGGGTAATAGAGCAAAAATGAACTAGAAATGGAGGATAGATTGGTCATTTATTTTACTTACATTTTATGGTGTAAGAAGATATGAGGGGGGAACAATTACTCTCATTGGGGAGTAATGCATTACTTGGGAGAGAGGGGAGTAATGTTTTCCTCCCCAAATAGGCTAGATTACCCTCATTCAATTACTCTCATTGGGGAGTAATGCATTACTTGGGGGAGAGGGGAGTAATGTTTTCCTCCCCAAATAGGCTAGATTACCTTCATTTTCTCCATTTTTGTTTGGCATCATCTCTACCCTCCATCATTTCGTAGTTCATTTTTGTTTTATTACCCCAGAATAATTACCCTTATCCCAAGCGAGCAATAAGAGTTTTATTTAACCATGTAATATCTTCTTAATATTGTATTAACTTAGAAATTGGTGTCTAAATTACACGTAAATCAATACAATTAATACATGTATTAAGTATTTATTTCCTTTTTTCGGAAGAATATTATGACTCATTTATTCATCCATGAAGGATAAAAGAAGGAGACTAGTCTTACAAAACTCTAACCCCTAGTATGTTATGCACATACTAATCTTCTATATATAAAAAAGAAACCACATTTTAGAAATTAAGAGCACTACAAGGCTCCATTTAGAATTTGGCCTCAATTTTTAATCAATTGAATTTCTAGCCATTCCATTCAAATCCAACCAAATCCTATTCAATTCAATTCCGCTCATCCTTATTCCAACTACCTGGATCATTAATTACTCTTCCCTCATCATTAATCCCCTTTCTCCATTTCCTGTCGCCCGTATTTACTTCTACCTCCTCGGTTTTCAGACATCTAGGTACTCCCATATTCTGCTCTGAAAATGGTAATGTCAATTATGGCTGCCTCATCGTCTCCGCTTCACCTTCATCAATTCCTTCGAATAATCTACCGTATATGTAGACACCCACATTTGGTCGTTAGGTGTCTATAGCAGTTTCCAAGGAACACCCGATGATGATCTGACGCAAGCATGCTTTAACGTACTCGAAAATGGGCTCGAAATCATGGGCATTTGGCTTGGGCTTTTTACGGAGTACAAATCTCACATAACCAACCTCAAAATAAGGCCCAGTGGGTCATTTCAAGTCAAATGAGACTAATTTGGGTCAAATCCGACACCGAGGGCAAAACCGTCTTTTAGCGACCGAGTCAAACCCCGGTCAAAGATATTTTCTGAGACATTGAAACCAGCCGTGTCACCCTACGAGTCCGGTTTGAGCTCAAACACTACAAAAATCAGCTACAAAAAAAATTAAACAAATTCCGTTAAGGATAGAATTCGATCTCCAGTAGGAATCCTATCCGAGCACCCGACCAAACACTCGACCGAGCATGAAGATACTTGGCCGAGTACTCCTCATTCCAGCCGGGTACAAAACCTTCCCCACCAAGTAACAGAATCCTCGTTCTTCTCAAATTGTTTATCTTTCCTATCATAACCAGTATTTCTTGTCACCCAAGCAAGGTTACCTCTCCTAGCTTCAATCGAGGACCTCTCCTATAAATAGGACCCTCTCACAACAAGATCAAACACAATTCACATACATCAACAATTCCCCACACACGTTCATTATCAATTTCAAACACACACATAGCATCGAATAACCGATATTACAACCCGAGATCACGCCACTTAGACCCCAAAAAACCGGCCAACCTCTACCCGACGCACCATACACGCCCAAACCACCATAACTCACCAACATTAAACTCGACGCTCCCGTGTCTAGGCCACATTCCGACGAGCCCCGTTCCGAGTATACAAAGCATGTAGGTTGAGGGTGTAAATCAAAATCCCGTCTCCTCCTTTCTCTCTCTTCCTCTCGTTTTCTTTTCTCTTTTGCGTCGTCGGTCCTTTTTTTATGGGTCGCCGTCACGTTTTTTTCTCCTTTTCTAATATCGATACTACAATCTAATTTTCTATATAAAACAAACATTCTTAAAATACGATATCGACTCTCTAGTGGAATATTGTACCAAAAAAGAACTAAATTAATCTCATTGATGCTAAAAAATCGCCAAATGGTCTTAAAAACAAAATACGACGATTTTAAACGCGGAGCGAATTAACATTTTTTTATTCGATTTTCAAAACGATTTACAAAACTTTTTTATTTTATCTTTTCTAAAAATCATTCCGAATATTTGATATCGATTCCATAATCGAATATCGAATATCGAATATAACGAATGTCGAAAATTTAAGTCAAATATAAATTAAGCTATATTTGTACGCGATTTAACAAAATTGTCGATTTTCGAAAAATAGTCTCGAAAACAGTCCGCCATGCGAGTCGCACGAGTCCTGTGCGAGTCGCACGAGTCCTGTGCGAGTCGCACGAGTCCTGTGCGAGTCGCATGGCCACGCGAGTCGCGCCTCACCTGCGCGGGTTGCGTAGGTCTCTGAAAAACCGTAGCATAAAAGGCAATTTCGTCTTATTTCTTCAAACGTCTTTGCTTTAATAAAAAGACAGGCTTTTCGGCATACTTCAAGTTTCGATAAATATTTTCTTGACCTCGGTCAACACGTGCTTAATCCATCACGTGACATAAACTTTTCAAAAAAAAATCATTCATATCGTTGCATTCACATCTCTCATTCAATTTACAAATCGTTACTAACCCGTTTGTTCATGTTTTTAGCGATCTTTTCATTATTTTGTTTTATCATACTAAAACGAACTTCGCATGCTAAAACAACTTTGACGTAAATTTTAGATGCATTAAATCGACCTAGCAACCCATTCAATTATTCGCATGTTTAGGGGAAACAATGTTTGTATATCATTCATCGTATTACTAACGCGAGTATTAGCGAGTCAAACGATATCTTAGTTGAGGCCGCTAATGTTCGGGCGGGGTTGGGTGTTCTTTGTGAACTTCCCAACACGTACCCTCACCCCTTACTCAGAACCATGGTTTCCGGATGTCCGAATCCATTGGCACACGAGAGTCATTCAATACACGGTATCCGATAATGTCGGTATCGGTATCAAATGCTAAGGGACGAACCCAATAAAATCTGACATCGGAATGGGCCATACATTGTCATGGCCCACTACGACATATAGTGGGTTCATACAGGCCCGAACTCCCACAAAGTTCGGTGGCGACTCCAACTTCGATTTAAATTTCAATTCGACCCATCTCATATGGAGAATCATTCGCCTCCCCAAACCCGCACGTGGCCGCGTCGGGGTGGACCTATGTCATGTCCACAATTTGGCGACTCCGCTGGGGATTAACTGATGCGTGACTTACCATCGGCATCCTCAGGGTGAGACTCGAATAGAAATCGTTTGACTAGTACAATACGCGTTTTATTTTTACGGTTCATGCATAACCCCATCTTTTCCCGGGCCGGTACTGGTGACCGACGTCCCACAATGCCATTGATGTAGTCCAAATTGGATATGTCAAAAAGTGTTCATAGCAGATTCGTATGGGTTTTAAGGCATGTTCTAAGCTCAACTCGACTTAAGAAGTCCGCCCCGATTCTCGAATAGGCTATGTACACTGGTATAGACCCTTTATAGGTTGACCGAGACTTAGTATAGAGCATACATGGTGTCATTATAATGCCTACGTGACTATATGCTACTTGGTTTCCGAGTCGTTTTCAAAAACAGTCATTTTCAAAGATTGCATCTTTTTCTTTCAAAAATATCCAATTTCAAAACCCGGGACATATACCGAATTTAGGACTTATGATTTTACTCAAAATAGCCTATTTTCTTGCCGGTATTCTTCCCATTTCAAAACTCGAAAATATTTTCAAACTTTCAAAACCGTCAACCGGCTCGCCTTTCCGTTTTTAAGGGGCCGGGCTCCCCCTTTCCGAATTTTTCGGGCTTTCAGAAATTCATTTTAAAAAAAAAACTTTCCTCTCCTTCGGACTCCCCGTATTTAGCAGTGTCGGATCGTGTCAAAAGTCGTCGAAAGTCTATAGCGTCGAAACTCCGTCGATCTTACATCACGGGTTTCCCCCCATCCCAGTCCGCCTTATTTGACTAAGGCAAGGCCCACCTACGTAGGACATACTCCTACAAAGGGTGGCCCGTTTACACACTCGAGTCTAGAAAGTCTAGGGAATATCTCACGTGAACCTTCCCTCGAACAGGACTCGGCCCACACGCCGAATCCTAAAGTAAGCCCACCTTATACGAGTCACCAGTCTAGGTGTCTTCTCCGAGTCATTTCCTTTTCAGTCCTTTCTTTCGCTCAGGATGTACTTTTATTCCAGGACTTGGGTTAGTTAGTGATTACGCGGTACTCTTACAGACAGGCCGCCCTTCACCCGAGCCATGACGCAGCAAGCCGTAGATGAGTTGACGGCCGCATTGACTAAGTTGGAAACCCAATTTGCGACAATGAGGGAAGACCAGATTGTTATCCTTACTCGTGTAAGTGTCGTGGAGCAAGGGACCCCTAGTGGTAGCACCGAGACTACCGGACCATTAGCTGAACTGGCCAGCGTGGTCCGCAAGCTGCAAGAACAGGTCCATTTGACGACCAATAACACCATTCATACGGAGAATGCTCAGGCTAATTCACCCCTGACCGACGAGCTGCCCGCGAACCTTAACCTTGCGGGAATACCGATGTTTGAGGGTACTGAAGACCCGGTCCATCACATCCGGGCTTTCAAAGAATTTATGGCTGTCAAGGGTGTGAAGTCCACCATGTTCAAGCACCTGTTCGCTTCCTCCCTTGAGAAACATCCCAAAGCCTGGTACTACAGGCTTGATTCCAAGAAATATAAGACTTGGGACGATGTAGCAACGGAGTTCGCCCGAAATTACGCGGACAATACCGAGATCCAGACTACCATGCGTACTCTGGAGGTCATGGCCCAAGAGCCCAAGGAAGGTTTCACCAAATACCTTCAAAGGTGGAGGGCCGAAAGCGTGAAGCTGGTTGATAAGCCCAGCGAAAAGGTGTTAGTGGAGGCCTTAGTGAAGAATCTCCTCCCCTCTTACCGGGTTCATCTCCGGTACGCCGTCATACCAAATTTCGCCACTCTAACCGAAATGGGTACAAGAATTGAAGATGACTTAAGGCTAGAGAACCTTACTAAGACCTCTGCCAAAGGGTATCAAGGGGCTAGCTCGTCCACCAGTAAGCCCGCAACTCCAGCTGCAACCCGCAACATCTTTGACGAGGTCAATTCACAAGACACCTCATCCAAAAAGAATACTCCAACTCGAGTATTCACTGATATAGGGACTACCTATACTTATGCCTTACAAAGGCTTTCCTCTAAGGGCCTGATCCAGCCGATAGGCCTAACTCCGGAAGTCCCGGTTGAGAAACGATCCAAGAGCTATAACATCCAAGCCTATTGCCAGTATCACCGAGGTAATGGGCACGACACTGAAAAATGATGGAAACTGAAGCATCTTATCCAGGATCTAATCGAAAGTGGGAAGATACCACTGCCCAGCGACAAACCGGGCAACAAGGAGAACCCCTTTAGTGCTCATGCCACTTTTACCGGAGGAACAATCGATTGTTCTCATCTCATTTCTCCTTTCATCCTACAAATTAACGGGATATGGAACGATGATGAAGACGACGTTTACCTGGCTAAGGGGGAAGCTGTCCCCATCACCATCGAAGAAATCCGGATGGCTAAAACCAAGGCCTTGGGCCAGCACTCACACCATCACGGCCGGCTCTTCTACTCCGGAAGCCATCCCGGAACCTACCCTCGAGGAACCAAACACCGACACGGCCCTAGTCAAGCAACTGAAGAGGGTTCGAATCGATCTTACTATATGGCAGCGTTTGGTCAGTTCTCAAGAGCATCGGGCAGCACTTACTAAGGCTCTCGACGAAATCAAGGTCGACTCATTGGTTACCCCCACTGAAAAGGTAGCCACTATTTTGCCCCATCTTAAGGGCAAATCCAAGGAAGAAGGCCCACTCATCACCTTCTCCGAATCCGACCTCCCACCGTTTGGGGCCACTCATAACTTAACCTTGTACATCGCGGTGATCTGCCAGAGCAAATATCTCCCCATGACCCTGATTGATGATGGGTCTGCTGTAAACGTTCTTCCTTTAAGGACTGCTAAGGCCCTCGGCATTACCGAGGGTGACTATCTTCCGACCGCGCAAACTATTCAGGCTTTTGATGGAAGCCCAAAATCAGTTGCTGGGGCTGTTAAGCTAACTATCATAACAGGCCCAATCGAGAAAGAACTAGAATTCCAGGTGATTGATGTCACCTCATCCTTCAACCTGCTACTAGGGAGGCCCTGGATCCACGCGGTCAAAGTCGTATCCTCCACAGAAAGATCAAGCTGCCCCTACAAGACGGGGTCATCACTCTCGAAGCCACCCCCATAACCGTGGCAAGCTGCAACACCGCGGGCCAGACCGACCCACGAGGTTTTGATTTCGTAGGAATGATCGAGGAAGAATATATTTTCCGACCCTATTTCACCACTAGCATCGACACGGTGCTACAAAACTTGGGCTACTTACCGGGGGCTACTTCGAGGCCCGACCTCCCGGCTAGCAAGATCATCGAGGTCCTAAGCAATGAAGAGTCAAAATTCGGTTTGGGGTATGCTATAACCCCGGAAAAGGTGGTTCGGGCCGGTATTCAAAAGGCCACCAACATCTTCAAGGGTACCTAATTGGGCCCTTACAGCCCAAGACTGACTGATTACTTTGTCACTCCATAGTTCGGGGCTGTTCAAGTGGGCCTCTACCAACCCAGTATCACATATCGGGAATGTAACTATATCCCCGACGACATATTCGCCCTCATTCAAGCTAAAGCGGACACTGACGGTACTGAGCCTATATTGGGGCTCCTATTCGGGGAAGACAAAGTCGTCCCAACCCCCAAGGAAGAGCTGGTGAACCTGATCCTCCATAGTAGCAGGTTCGATCCAACGAAGATGATCTCCAAAGTTGATCCAGACACCAGAAAAAGGGCTTGGAGAAAGACTATCAAGTGGACCGACAGCCAGGGTCGAGTTTGCAAACTGACTACCGGTGAAGGAGATATACCGGATACTGAGTCCGAGTCCGAGTGTGAGTCAGAGTCTTAGTCAGAGTCTGAGTCCAAGTCTAGAGGGTCGAGTGCTAGGATTGAGTCCGTAACACCTCTTCCTTTATTAGCATCCACCGGAGCCCCGGGGTCTGTCCCGAGAGCTCTCCCTATCCCGTCATAGACCAACGATCAGATGGCTGCTCTCTTCGAGCTCTTTTCAAAATTTACTATCAATAATAACGATAACCGTTCCGCTTACGACTTGTCTTATTTCCAAAATTCTTTCAAAAAATTTATATGCAATGACATTGAGAAACCCGACGAACAGGTGCCTCTGCCTCCACATCTGATCGAGCAGCTCGAACAAAGGGAGTCCCGAGATCCGGTAATTGAAGAAACCGAGTCCATTAACGTGGGAACCACTTTAGAGCCCCAAATGCTTAAGTTGGGTTTATCTTTAGATCCCGAGGAGAGAAAACAATTCACGGATCTCCTCCAAGAATTCAAGGACGTCTTCGCATGGTCCTACAAGAACATGCCGGGGATAGATCGGGAGATAGCTGAGCACCGTATACCCATCAAAGACGGGTGTAAGCCGGTAAAACAAAAGCTCTGAAGAATGAGGCCCGAATGGTCTCTCAAAGTCAAAGAAGAAGTCGACAAGCAATTCAAAGCCGACTTTATACAAGTGTCTGAATATCCAGACTGGGTTGCAAATATCGTGCCAATACCCAAGAAAGACGGTAAAGTACGGGTATGTGTGGACTTCCGGACCTCAACAAGGCTAGCCCAAAAGACGATTTTCCGTTACCACATATCGACATACTGGTAGATAACACGGCCGATCATGCCCTTATATCATTCATGGACGGGTATGCCGGCTACAATCAAATCAAAATGGTGGAAGAAGACATGAGTAAGACCACCTTCATCACACCTTGGGGTACTTACTGTTACACCGTTATGCCATTTTGGCTCATCAATGCCGGGGCCATTTATCAAAGAACCGCCACAACCTTATTACATGACATGATGCATAAGGAAGTGGAAGTTTATGTGGACGACATGATCGTCAAGTCCGAAGACCGAGAAGGGCACGTAGCGGCCCTAAGTAAATTCTTTGCCCAACTACGAAAATACAATATGAGACTGAATCCTCAAAAATGCAGTTTCGGGGTAACATCAGGTAAACTACTGGGCCATATCGTCAGCCAGAGCGGCATCGAGGTCGACCCGGCAAAAATCAAGGCAATTACCGAGATGCAACCATCCAAAACCGAAAAAGAAATAAGGGGGTTTCTCGGGAAAGTCCAGTACATCAGCCGCTTTATTTCAAAGCTAACCATGGTATGTGAACCCATTTTCAAGAAACTGAAGATAGGAGAACGAACACTGTGGGACGATAAATGTCAGATGGCTTTCGATAAACTCAAGGAGATTTTGTCTGCACCACCGGTAATAATGCCACCTCAACCCGGTTTGCCTTTGTTGTTATACCTAACAACGACCGAGACAGCCATGGGGGCTATGCTGGCCCAAACAGTCGATTCAGAAGAACGAGCTATTTACTACATCAGTAAAAAGTTTCTGGAATACGAGTGCAAATATACAATTCTCGAGAAAACGTGCCTAGCTTTGGTTTGGGCCACTAAAAAGCTCTGACACTATATGCTCAGTCACGAAGTACATGTACTATCCAAAATGGATCCTATCAAGTGCTTGTTCGAGAAGCCCATCCTTAACGGTCGGATATCTAGATGGAATTTAATGCTAACCGAGTTCGACCTCAAGTTCGTACCATTGAAAGCCATCAAAGGCCGGGTAGTAGCCGAATTCCTCGCCGATAGTCCGATATATGAAGAGGGGCACACCAATACTTGGGCCTTCTCAGATGAAGACATATTCCATACTGACACCGAGACATGGGATTTATACTTCGATGGGGCATCCAACTTCCGAGGGTTCGGAGTCGGGATTCTATTGATTTCACCAAAAGGAGAGCATACACCGTTATCCATTAAGCTGGACTTTGACGTAACTAACAACACAGCCGAGTATGAAGCATGCATTCACGGGTTGCAAGCCGCCGCGGATTTAGGAGTAACAAACCTCCGAGTCCACGGTGACTCATCTCTTGTCATCAATCAAGCTCTCCAAAAATGGAAAACTCAGAACGCCAATCTCGTGGCTTACCAAGCGCGAGTAAGGGTTCTCGAAAAACAATTCCAAAAGGTAGAATATATCTATCTACCCCGGGAGGAAAATCAATTTGCAGATGCACTTTCCAAATTGGCATACTTACTAAACATCCCGGAGCACCTAACCAGCATGCAGATCTGCGTTGAAAGACGATCCGAGCTGGCATATATCCACGCTATCCAAGACATCGAAATAACTAATCCAGAACCTTGGTATCAAGATGTCCTAACTTACTTGACATCGGGAGAATATCCTCCGGGATCTGAAAACCGGGCCAAGGCCTTGCGAAGATTGGCAACCCAATTCGTTCGTACGGACGACGAACAGTTATACAAAAAGACGGCACAGGGGGATCTTCTCCTATGTATCGATAAAATACAGGTTGAGAAGGTTATGTCTGAGGTGCACGACGGTGAGAATGGCCCGCATATGAACGCCCATATGCTAGCCCGAAAAATCACGAGACTTGGGTACTATTGGAACACCACGGAAACTGACTGTCAGTTATATGTCAAACATTATCATAACTGTCAGATTTTTGCCAATATACAACATATGTCATCATCCCTACTATACACCATGAAATCACCATGGCCATTTTCGACATGGGGTATAGATATAATTGGCAAGGTGAACCCTTCCTGGACGGGTGGCCATTGTTTCATTTTGGTAGCTATCGACTATTTCACTAAATGGGTTGAAGCCGAATCATATCAGATCCTGAACGCCAAGCACGTTGCTAAATTTATCCAAAACAAGATTATATGTCGATACGGGATCCCTCACGAGTTCATCAGTGATCACAGGACCCATTTCCAAAATGAAACCGCTGCTTTGCTGGAAAAATATAAAATCCAAAGGCATACGTCTTCGCCTTACCGTCCCCAAACGAATGGAGCGGTAGAGGCAGCCAATAAAAAAATTGTCACCATACTTAAAAAGATGGCTGAGAATTACCGGGATTGGCCCGACAAAATTCCTTTTGCCCTATGGGGGTACCGAACGTCAATTCGCACCGCAACCGGAGCAACTCCACACTATTTGACATATGGAATGGAAGCGGTCCAACCGGTCGAGCTAGAAGTATCATCCCTCAGGATTTTACCGGGGAGTCAGGTGCCTGAGGCAGATTGGGTCCAAGCCCGATATGACTCACTAGTTTTTTGGACGAACGACGGTCCCGGGCCCTTAACAATATTCAGATATACCACTAAAGGATACAACGGCTTTCAACAAAAGAGTTAGGCCCAGAAATATCAAAGAAGGGGATCTAGTCCTAAAGTCCGTCCGGGCTTTACTATTAGTCGACCCAAGAGGAAAATTCAAACCCAATTGGGTCGGGCCGTATTTAGTAAAGAAGGTCCTATCAGGAGGAGCGGTGATGCTGAAAGACTTGGACGGAAACGAATTCGTCAACGCGACGAACTTGGACCAACTGAAGCGTTACTACCCATAAACCCTCTCTCAATGTCATTTGCAAAAATTTATAAAAATTCATCTTTTTAAATTTTCAAAAATTATAAGCAAGTCAATGAGCTAGGATTATTTATCCTACTGTCGCACATCTCGAACTAATAGTCTTTGTGTATTTCGAAAAATTGCAAAAAAATTGAACTACGTTTGTTTTGATTCCACTAATTGTGCATACTTAGGCAACCCCTCAAAAGGGTACAACCACTGCGATAACGAAAAGACGGGAACGGTATTCACTAATATGTCTTTTATTAAAAAAAACGATAAACTCGGAAATTTTAAAAAATACATCACAAAAAAAAAAAAAAAAAAAATCACACCACAAAAGTAATAGTAGTACTTAAATAATAAAATTAAGGAGGCTAGTGCTCATGCATTTTCCTTTTCCCCTTGTCTTTTGGGTCACGTGGAGCCCGAGGTCGACGGGGCGGGGGCAAACGTTCCCGGATCACAAGTGGAACCTCTTTAGCTCGAACCCGTTTCGTCGACAGCGGGTTTAATGCCTTTGTCACTAGTCCAAGTCGAGCCCGTACGTGCTCAGGTAGTCTGTCTCGAGGACCAAGTCGATCCTGAACCGCCAATCTTAGGCCGAGTCTCCTTTCCAAATCCGTTTGGGGGCTCACCTTCCCCCGTGCACTCTTAGTACTGGACCCTTCAGTTTGAGTCCTAATCTTTCCTTTCTGACCTGACATCAGTCGGACCAATGTAGCCGGGGTCTCACCCTCGTCAAAGTAACCCCTATTATCTTTAGCCTTCTCTCGTCGGAGTAGGTCAAAAGGCTCGTCAATTTTTAGGGCAGCTCGGGCTTCAGCAGATTCCGCCTTTGTCCATTTCACATAAGAATCGGATACCCAGATCGAATGAGGGGATTTGGGAATAGACCAGGTGGCTCGGGTGTACCATCGTTGCATCCAAGTATCACACATCACGTCCGTCAGCGGAGTAGATCGCTCACGACTGCCTCAATTTCCGGGATTCTTTGGGCCCGACCATATTGCCTAAGTATGCGATCGGGGTAAAGGTGAATTGTTTGCCTAAAAGATAAGATCACCTGATATCGTGCCCTATCTCTCGATTCCAAACCGGTCCGAACATAAATGGGCCACCACGGTACGGTCCATCGGATCAATGGGCCTCTATGGAAAGACATCAGTTCGTCCCAATATTTCTGAGTATTATGACGAGAAAAGTTCATGGTCCGTCTCCTCATCATCACTTGATTAGGGCGATATCGGCTCACGTCAAGGGGAGGATCCACAATTGATAGCCTCTCAAATAGCCAAAGCTGGAAAAATCGTGAAAATTCAAGAAAACCGCGGGAAAAAAAACGCAAAAAAAATCGCAAAAAAAAAACGAGAAATTCAAGAAATCGGGAAAATCGGAAAATTGGAAATTAAAAAAAGCATAGAAAAAAATCCAAGGCAATATACCTGTAGAAGACGGGTACTTCCAGTCAACCGGGTCAACGGATCCCTCTTACGATTATCCAAGCCTTGGATAATTTTTCCCGTAATCAGCCAAGCCGGACTATGCTCCGTTTCCATTAGGTCAGCCACAGTGAAAAGTCGGACGTTGCCCATGCATGATAACAGATCCATATGGCCTTCGAAGGCGTAAACATAAAGCATACAAAAAGCAAAGGCCCTACGGCTATGGAGCGGCCTGACCCGGATGTCGTGTGGGTTCATAAACTTTTCAGCTAGATCAATCAAAGAACGGTATCTCCTTCCAGCATACGGGATACCTCCATGTGAGAAAGCCCTAAAAATTCTCGTAATTTCCTCCTGGGATCGTGAACTGAAAACGGGATAGCACGGCGAAGTATGGGATTCCATCCTCCTACGGCAGCAATTTCTTCAGGAATAGGACAAATTTCGCCTCAAGGAAAGCCAAAAACGTGATAAGTGTCGTCCCAGTAGGACAGGCAAGCATCCAGAAAGTGACGATCCAATTGCATTTGACGGATTGTGAACAATTGGTAATACCATTCTGATTCAGAATAACTTTATCGGCGTCTCTAAAGTATCGGGACCAATCTTGTAGCATTCCGATCAAGCGGTCGATTCCCATGGCTGGATTTTTTTTCTTAAAAAGAATAAGGATTCTCGGGACTTTTTTTTCTTTAGAAGGAAAAGATTGATGAGAATTATGAAAAATTAAGAACAGAAGAGGGCTATTTATAGCACTAAACCTGGGTAGTCCTCTTATCCGAAGGACTCCTAATCCCAGGAGGTTTAGCATACAGGCCCCATCACAATTCCTTGGCTAGTATAGGAATAAGTCATCCTGAGCATTCTTATTCCTTTTCAGAGTCAAAATTCTCAAATTTTTCAAGCCTTTATTCAAAAATCCAAAGTCTTTTTTCAAAGTTCATATTCCCCAGCACGAGTCATTTTTCCTAAAAATGTTACATGCACTTTCGCATAATTGTATACAGGAACGACTCAAGTAGGGACATGCGATTAACTCCCCAGCGGAAAGTCCAAGACAGCATTTTCCACGGGATGGACCAATATATAGGTATACCCGGGACTTACGCGACAAGTCCAAATTCCCACGGAGTTATCATCACCAGCTCAGGTATATTTCTGTCTTATGGCTGGCGAGCCCTTTTACTCAAGTCTAATGGACTATAAACGACCCGATCAGAAGTCTGCCAGGTCTTGATCTTTGATTGACCTGGTAGCTACTCTGACTTTCGCCCCGGTCAAGCCTCAGTCAGAGTGGGGGCTCTGTAGACACCCACATTTGGTCGTTAGATGTCTATAGCAGTTTCCAAGGAACACCCGATGATGATCGGACGCAAGCATGCTTTAACATACTCAAAAATGGGATCGAAATCATGGGCATTTGGCTTGGGCTTTTTACGGAGTATAAATCTCACAAAACCAACCTCAAAATCAGGCCCAGTGGGTCACTTCAAGTCAAATGAGACTAATTTGGGTCAAACCCGACACCGAGGGCAAAACCGTCTTTTAGCGACCGAGTCAAACCCCGGTCAAAGATTTTTTCCGAGACATTGAAACCAGCTGTGTCACCCCACGAGTCCGGTTTGAGCTCAAACACTACAAAAATCAGCTACAAAAAATATTAAACAAATTCCGTTAAGGATAGAATTCGATCTTCAGTAGGAATCCTATCCGAGCACCCGACCAAACACTCGACCGAGCATGAAGATAATTGGCCGAGTACTCCTCATTCCAGCCGGGTACATTACCTTCCCCACCAAGTAACGGAATCCTCGTTCTCCTCAAGTTGCTTACCTTTCCTATCCTAACCGGTATTTCTTGTCACCCAAGCAAGCAAGGTTACCTCTCCTAGCTTCAATCAAAGATCTCTCCTATAAATAGGACCCTCTCACTAAAAGATCAAACACAATTCACATACATCAACAGTTCCCGACACACGTTCATTAGCAATATCGTACACACACATAGCATCGAATAACCGGTATTACAACCCGAGATCACGCCACTTAGACCCCAAAAAACCGGCCAACCTCTACCCAACGCACCATACACGCCCAAACCACCATAACTCACCAACATTAAACTCGACGCTCCCGTGTCTAGGCCACATTCCGACGAGCCCCGTTCCGAGTATACAAAGCATGTAGGTTGAGGGTGTAAATCAAAATCCTGTCTCCTCATTTCTCTCTCTTCCTCTCGTTTTCTTTTCTCTTTTGCGTCGTCGGTCCTTTTTTTATGGGTCATCGTCACGTTTTTTTCTCCTTTTCTAATATCGATACTACAATATAATTTTCTATATAAAACAAACGTTCTTAAAATACGATATCGACTCTCTAGTCGAATATCGTATAAAAAAAGAACTAAATTAATCTCATTGATGCTAAAAAATCGTCACATGGTCTTAAAAACAAAATACGACGATTTTAAACGCGGAGAGAATTAACATTTTTTTTTTCGATTTTTAAAACGATTTACAAAACTTTTTTATTTTATCTTTTCTAAAAATCATTCCGAATATTTGATATCGATTCCATAATCGAATATCGAATATAACGAATGTCGAAAATTTAAGTCGAGTATAAATTAAGCTATATTTGTACGCGATTTCTCAAAATTGTCAATTTTCGAAAAATAGTCTCGAAAACAGGCCGCCATGCGAGTCGCACGAGTCCTGTGCGAGTTGCGCCTCACCCGCGCGGGTCGCGTAGGTCCCTGAAAAACCGTAGCATAAAAAGCAATTCCGTCTTATTTCTTCAAACGTCTTTGCTTTAATAAAACAACGGGCTTTTTGGCATATTTCAGGTTTCGATAAATATTTTCTTGACCTCGGTCAACACGTGCTTAATCCATCACGTGACATAAACTTTTCAAAAAAAAATCATTCATATCGTTGCATTCACATCTCTCATTCAATTTACAAATCGTTACTAACCCGTTTGTTCATGTTTTTAGCGATCTTTTCATTATTTTGTTTTATTATACTAAAACGAACTTCGCATGCTAAAACAACTTTGACGTTAATTTTAGATGCATTAAATCGACCTAGCAACCCATTCAATTATTCGCATGTTTAGGGAAAACAATGTTTGCATATAATTCATCGTATTACTAACGCACGTATTAGAGAGTCAAACGATATCTTAGTAGAGGCCGCTAATGTGCGGGCGGGGTTGGGTGTTCTTTGTGAACTTCCCAACACGTACCCTCACCCCTTACTCAGAACCATGGTTTCCCGATGTCCGAATCCATTGGCACACGAGAGTCATTTAATACACGGTATCCGATAATGTCGGTATCGGTGTAAATGCTAAGGGACGAACCCAATAAACTCTGACATCGGAATGGGCCATACTTTGTGCATGGCCCACTACGACATAGAGTGGGTTCGAACGCGGCCAAACTCCCACAAAGTTCGGTGGCGACTCCAACTTTGATTTAAATTCCTCTAAGGCTCTGTTCTCTCTCAATTCCTCTTTATAAGATTTTCAAAAAAAAACTGATTTTATTGATATAATGGTCAGTTGAATTTTAAGAAATCTGACTTCTTTTTCAATTTATTTCGTTAATTTTCAGGTTGAAGCAATGAGGGAGAAGAGGGCAGCGAAATAACAAAGCATCAGTAATCAGTATTTTTTTTGTGAATTTCTTTTTTTTTTGTGAATTTCCTTTTTTTGGTATTCAGTTATCATCTCATTCAACCTACAACAAATTTTCATCTACTCTGTTTTCTCTCAATTCTTCTTTATCAGATTTTCCAAAAAAAAATCTGATTTTATTTATATAATGGTCAATTGAATTTTAAGAAATCTGTCTTCTTTTTTAATTTATTTCTTTAATTTTCAGGTAGAAGAAATGTGGGAGAAGAAGAGCATCAGTAATTCGTATTTTTTTGGGTTAATTTCCTTTTTTTTTGGTATTTTGTTATCATCCCATTCAACCTTCAACCAATTTTTATCTACTCTGTTCCCTTTCGATTCTTTTTTATCTTCTGTTCTCTCTCAATTCTTCTTTATCAGATTTAAAAAAAAAAGATAGTCTGATTTTATTGATATAATGGTCAATTGAATTTGAAGAAATCTGACATTTTTTTCAATTTATTTTGTTAATTTTCAGGGAGAAGCAGGCAGCGAAATAACAAAGCATCAATAATCAGTAATTTTTTTTAATTTCCTTTTTTTTAAAAGAAATTTAGTCAAATTTGATAGATCGGTAAGTTTAAATTTGGTTCAATCTCCATTTTTTTCAGCTGAATATTGTCAACAGTAGGCTATCTAATGCAACTGTCAATGATTGATATTTGTGATGGAGCCTTTATCATGGATCGAAGAAAACGATTCAGTAGGAAGAACGATGCAGGCCTTTAACAATACAACAGCAGACGTTGGGACGAACGATTCAGTAGGATGTTTTTTCAAGGCATATTACTGCAATTTTTTTGTGTGAATTCAGGGTTTTTTTAAAGATTGTTGAACAAATCATGGGTTTATGAGTTATGATGATGTTTGTTAATATGTGTACTTGCGGTTTTTTTATTGCACGTTAATGGAGCAGTTTGCATAATCGGGTCGAAGTTCTTCTCGAATGTCGAAAATCCCAGCTACCCTCTTCTAATTCTACCATGGTGAATTGAATTTCTTCATTTTGAATTTTAAATGATTTTTAGTTGGGTATTAAATAATTTATATTTCCTTTTAGTTTAATAATCAGATTAAGAAGCAAAAGGACGCAAGCAAAAAAGGATGCACGGTGTATTTTTTTTGAAGTGAAGATCAATATCATTAATAATAAGTCATCCGACATCTTGTAGACACCCACATTTTGACCGCCAGGTGTCTATAGTAGTTCCCGCCAAACACCCGATGATGATTGGACGTAAACGTGCTTTGATAGACTCGGATATGGGCTTGTAATCATGGACATTTGGTTTAGACTTTTTAAGGAGTACAAATTTCATAAAACCAACCTCAAATCCAGGCCCAGTGGGTCGTTTCGAGTCAAATAACACTAATTTGGGTCGAAACCGTCACCAGGGGTAAAACCGTCTTTTAGCGACCGAGTCAAAACCCGGTCAAAGATTTTCCCGAGACATATGAGTCAGCCGTGACACTCACACGGTTGATTCCAACCCAAATTCCTACAAAAATTCAGATTCATTAAAACATTAAACAATTCCGTTAAAGGTAGAATTCGACCTCAAGTAGGAATTCTATCCGGAAACCGATTCAGACATTTGACCGAGTACCAAATACCCGGCCAAACACTCCTCAATCAGCCGAGAATTCCTTTCTTCTTGGCCAAGAAAGCGGAATTCTCGTGCTCCTTAAACTCCTACGTTTCCTATCCTAAGCGGTATTCAAACTCTCCTAAACCGAGGTCGGAAACTCCCTATAAATAGGACCTCCCGTCCAACACAATTAACAACGATCATAAATCAGAAAAATACCAAGACACAACAACACAACAGCAGCAAAAACACGTCCAAAACCCCCTCCACACACGGTTCATACACAAACTCGATAGTTAGCAAATCCCGACACTTTTCCCGAAGCCTTGACCGCACGTCAAACCCGGCGTCCCAAACCACTCAAACCGATACACCTTAAATCATCCTCATCATCTCGACGCTTCCAAGTCTAAACCACTTCCCGACGAGCCTTATCCCGAGAAAACAAAGCATGTAGGTTGAGGGTGTAAATCAAACCCGACTCTTCTCTTTTCTCTTCTCTTCTCCTCGTTTTTTTTATGGGTCTTTCGTCGGTCTTTTTTATTTTATTTTCTAATATCGATATTATTAAAAACTATTTTCATATATCGAATATTCTTAAAATATGATATCGATTCTATATAATCGAATATCGTATCAAAAAGAATTATATTAAGTTTTCGACGAAATCGTTACATTTTTTTAAAACCCTTTTTTACAACTTTTCGTTCAAAATCCTTTTTTTTTTTTAACTTTTCGTTCAAAACAAACTTATTCAAAACCTTTTCGAAAATCCGTTCCGACTATTCGATATCGATTTCATAATCGAATATCGAATACGACGAATATCGAAAATATAAACCGAGTATAATTTAATCTATATTTGTACGCGATTTATAAAATTAACGATTTTCGAACAAAAAAATAAAAGTGGACAGACCCGCACGCAAGTCGCGCCCGGTCCAGGCGACTCGCGCACGAGTCTGTGAACCGGCCTTTTTTTAGTCTTTTCGTTCGTTTTATTTTTATTATTTTACGAAACGATTTCTAAATTTATATCTTTTCTAAAACTATTCCAAATATTTGATATTGATTTCATAGTCAACTATCGAATATAACGAATATCGAGAATATTAAGTCGAGTACGAATTATGCGATATTCGTATGCGATTTAATCAAAAAATTTCCGAAAACCGGCGTCGAAATCAGGCCGCCACGCGACCCGCCTGAGTCCCGGGCGAGCCGCGCGGCCGACTGCCCGAGTGCGCCTTTCTCGTTCTTTTTTATTTTTCGAACCTCGTTTTTTATACAAAACAGCGTTTTAACAATATTTTTCAGATTTCGATTAATATTTATTTTCTCGATCTCGTATATTTATTTGCTATATTATTTCAATCGTTACTAACTCGTTTTCTTGTGTTTGTAGCAATTTATTTTTCCTATTTCTTTTTTTTATCATTTTATTAGACTAAAACGAACTCACATGCTAAAATAACTTTGACGTTATTAGTTTAACATGCATTAAACGACTTAGCAACCCATTTATTTTTCCTCACATGTCTTAGGAAAATAATCTCTGCATATTATTCAATCGTCGAACTAACGCGCGTACACAAAGCCGAACGATATCTTAGTAAAGGCCGCTAAGTGCGGGCGGGGTTGGGTGTTCACACTGAACTTCCCAACACGTACCCTCACCCCTTACTCAGAACCGTGGTTTCTGGATGTCCGAAACCATTGGCAACGAGAGTCATTCAATATACGATTAACCGCGCAAGTCGGCATCGGTATCGAACTGCAAAGGGACGAACCCAATAAACTCTGACATCGGAAATGGGCCAGGTTTTAAATATGGCCCACTACGACATAGAGTGGGTCCGAATGGTTCCGAATAACCACAAAATTCGGTGGCGACTCCTACTTCGTTTTAAAATTCTATTCGATCCATCTCATATGGAAATTCTATCGCCTCCCCAAAACCCGCGCTTCGCCGCGTTGGGGTGGACTTATGTCATGTCCACAATTTGGCGACTCCGCTGGGGATTAACTGATGTATCACTTACCATCGGCATCCTCAGGGTGAGACTCGAAAAGAAATCGTTCGATTAGTAATGTACACGTTTTAGTTCAATGGTTCATGCATAACCCCGTTCTATCCCGGGCCGGTTACTTGTGACCGACGTCCCACTATACCACGGTGCATTTCTACTTGGATGCACTAAAGACTTCGATGGCGGAACTCGCATGGGTTTTACGGCAGATTCTAAGACCAACTCGTCATAGGAGGTCCTTCCTGATTTGCGAGAATGCGATCGTTGTTGGTATAGACCCTATTTGACCGACCGAGACTTAGACTAAGAGCATACATGGCGTCGTTATACTGTTTCTATGACTACATGCTACTTGATCTTCTTTGGTCTTTTTTCAAAAACCGTCATTTTTCAAAAAAACTGGCATCTTTTCAAACCCATCTACTTTTTTCAAAACCCGGAAAGCTGCCGAATTTAGGACTTATGATTTTGACTCAAAATAGCCTATTTTTAGCCGGTACGCTGTCCAAACATTTTCAAAAAAGAAAAGCCCGAAATCTCGGCCCGATTACCTTCTTTCTCGGTTTTCAAAAAAAAATCGGGTCTTCCAATCCGACTTTGCTCGGTTTTCAAATTCAAGTCCCCTTTTCGAAACCCTTTTCTTCTTAGGACTTCCCGTATTTAGCAGTGTCGGGTCTTGTCATAAGTTAGAATCTATAGCGTCGAAACTCCGTCGATCTTATATCACGGGTTTCCACCCCATCCCAGTCCGCCTTACTTGTCAAGGCACGGCCCACCTTAGTAGGACAGACTCCTACAAAGGGAAGCCCGTTTATACACTCGAGTCGAAAGTCTGGGGAATTCTCACATAGACCTTCCTTCGAACAGGACTAGGCCCAATTTGCCGAATCCTAAGGAAGGCCCACCATTCACGCGTCATCCGTCTAGAAGTCAGTCTCCGGTCTTTTCCTAGTTTAGTCTTTTCCTTGCTCGGGATGTACTTTTGATTCTAAGATCTGGGTCAGTTACTGATTACGCGGTGCCCTTACAGACTGACCACCCCACACTCGAGCCATGACGCAACAAGCCATCGATGACATGAAGGTCTCATTGACCAAGCTTGAAAACATGATCACCTCGATGAGAGGGGAGCAGATCGCCATCCTTACCCGGGTAAGTGCCGTGGAGGAAGGAACTCCTAGCGGCAGTGTCGATACTACTGGGCCTTTAGCTGAATTGGCCAGCGCAGTCCACAAACTGCAAGAGCAAGTCCATCTGACAACCCAAAGCTCCATCCATACGGGGAATGCTCGGACCTACACCCCACTGACCGATGAACTACCCACCAATCTCAATCTAATGGGTCTGCCAATGTTCGAGGGTACTGACGACCCGGTCCACCATATCCGGGCTTTCAAGGAATTCATGGCCCTTAAGGGGGTTAAGTCCAGCATGTTCAAGCACCTGTTCGCTTCTTCTCTCGAGAAGCACCCAAGAGCCTGGTACTACCGACTCGATTCCAAGAAATACAAAACTTGGGATGACGTGGCAACGGAATTCGCTCGGAACTACGCCGACAACACGGAAATCCAGACCACTATGCGCACCCTGGAGGTAATGGCCCAGGAACCTAAGGAAGGATTTACAAAATACCTTCAACGCTGGAGGGCTGAAAACGTCAAACTGGTCGATAAGCCCAGTGAAAAAGTGTTGGTTGAAGCCTTCGTCAAGAACCTCCTTCCAGCTTACCGGGTCCATCTTCGGTACGCTATTGTACCTAGCTTCGCGATCCTAACTGAAATGGGAACAAGAATCGAGGATGATTTAAGATTGGAAAGCCTCACTAAGGCCTCCACTAAGGGATACCAAGGGGCTAGCTCATCAACAAGCAAGCCCACTACTACTGCTGCCACTCGTAGCATTTTTGACGAGGTAAATGCACTCGATACCTCATCCCAGAAGACTAGCACTCCCCGGGTATTCACAGACATAGGCACTACCTATGAAAACGCCCTTCAGAGGCTATCATCGAAAGGCCTGATCACCCCAATAGGCCCAACACCTGATATCCCGGTCGAACGTCGCTCCAAGGCCTACAACCTCCAGGCCTACTGTCACTATCATCGTGGTAAGGGACACGATACCGAGAAATGTTGGAAGCTAAAACACCTTATCCAAGATCTCATTGAGAGCGGGAAAATTCCTTTGCCCGGGGATAAACCCAACAACAAGGATAACCCGTTGGCCACTCACGCCATCTTTTCCGGGGAAATAATCGATTGCTCACACCTCATTTCTCCATTTATCCCGCAAATAAACTGGATCTAGTGCGATGACGAAGACGATGTCTACCTCACCAAAGGGGAAGCTGTCCCCATCACGCCTGAGGAGATTCAGAAGGTTAAGTCTAAGGCCTTAGCCACTAGTCAAGCCCTCATCATTGCCGAGCCACTTAAGGTGGAGCCCGCACCAGAAGAGCCGACTGCTGAAAAGGCTCTTGTAAAGCAGCTGAGCAAGACTTGAGTTGACCTCTCTATATGGCAACTCCTAGTTAGCTCCCAAAACATCGAGAGGCACTCACTAAGGCCCTCGATCAAGTCAAAATCGACTCTATGGCTACACCAGCTGAAATGGTAGCCACAGTTCTACCTCACCTAAAGGGGAGATCCATAGAAGAAGGCCCACTAATCACCTTCTCCAATGCTGATCTACCACCATTTGGGCCAGCCCACAACATGGCCCTCTACATCACGGTCATCTGCCGTGGAAAGTACCTACCCATGACCCTAATTGACGACGGGTCAGCAGTAAATGTCCTCCCCTTGAGGACCGCCAAAGCCCTCGGCATTACCAAGGCCGACTACATTCCTACACCTCAAACCATTCAGGCTTTTGACGGATGCCCGAAGTCAGTAGCCGGAGCCACAAAACTCACTATAATAACAGACCCGATAGAGAAAGAGCTGGAATTTCAAGTGATCGACGTAACTTCTTCCTTCAACCTTCTTTTGGGAAGACCTTGGATCCATGCAACCAGGGCTGTATCCTCCACTTTACATCGAAAAATCAAGCTGCCTTTGCATGACACTGTCATCACTATAGAGGCCACACCTATGACTGTAGCTAACTGCAACACCTCGGGCCGCACCGATCTCTGGGGGTTCGACTTCGTAGGGGCCATCGAAGAAGACCAACTCTTCCGTCCTTACTTCACGGTCCACCTTGACCAGATGTTGCAGAATCTGGGCTTTCTACCAGGGGTTACATCAAGGCCTGATCTCCCTGCAGGAAAAATTCTCGAAGTTCTGGACAATGGGAGGACTCAAACCGGCTTGGGCTACACCCTAACCCCGGAAAACATGGGCCAAACCGAAACCGGTAAGGTTATCTTTGTCACTCCAGTGTTCGAGACTGTCCAAACTGGCTTATATCGGCCTACCACCACGCGCCCTGGGCCCACTTGGCCCAGCACTGCAACTACATACCGGACGACATCTTCACTCTCATCCGGGCCAAAGATGCTAAGAATGCTGAGCCCCCACTAGGGCTACTTTTTGGAGAGGAACTCGTTGTCCCAACACCGAAGGAAGAGCTAGTCAGCCTCATTCTCCGCAGTCGTACCTTTGATCCGTCTAAACTAATCTCAGAAGTCAGGTCTGAGACCAGAGCTTGGAGGAAAACTGTCAAATGGACTGACAGTCAAGGAAGAACTTACAAGCTGATCACAGGGGAAGGAGAGATGCCAGAATCTGAGTCTGAGTCTGAGTCGGAGTCCGAGTCAGAGTCTAAGATCGAGTCTAGTGAGTCTGGTGCTAGGGTCAATCCTGTAACTCCCCCTCTCCCTTTAGCCATTCCTGGTGCCTCGGGGTCTGTCCCGGGCAACCTACCTATCCCGCCACTGACTAGTGATCAGATGGCAGCTCTTTTCGAGCTCTTTTCTCAATTTATGATCAATAATAACAACCGTTCTGCTTACGACTTGTCTCATTTTCAAAACTTTCTCAATTTCAAAAATTTTATGTGCAATGACATTGAGAAGCCCGACGAACAGGTATCCTTGCCTCCACATCTGATCGAGCAACTAGAGCAAAGGGAATCCCGCAATCCGGTAATTGAAGAAACCGAATCCATCAACGTGGGAACAACCTTAGAGCCTCGGATGCTTAAGATAGGATTATCCTTAGATCCCGAGGAGAAACAACAATTCATAGTTCTCCTTCAAGAATTCAAAGACGTCTTCGCATGGTCCTACAAGGACATGCCGGGGATCGATCGCAAAATAGCCGAGCACCATATACCGATCAAGGAAGGGTTCAAGCCGGTTAAACAAAAACTCCGACGCATGAGGCCCGAATGGTCCCTCAAAGTCAAGGAGGAAGTCGATAAACAATATAAGGCTGGGTTCATACGAGTCTCCGAGTATCCAGATTGGGTTGCAAACATAGTACCAGTCCCTAAAAAGGATGGTAAGGTTCGTGTCTGTGTAGACTTTCGGGATCTTAACAAGGCGAGCCCGAAAGACGATTTCCCATTACCACACATCGATATACTGGTGGATAACACAGTAGATCATGCCCTTCTATCATTCATGGACGGGTATGCAGGGTATAACCAGATAAAAATGGCAGAAGAAGATATGGATAAGACCACCTTCATTACACCTTGGGGTACTTATTGCTATACAGTTATGCCGTTCGGTCTCATCAATGCCGGGGCCACCTACCAACGAACCGCCACGACTTTATTGCATGACATGATGCATAAAGAAGTGGAAGTCTACGTGGACGACATGATCGTCAAATCCAAAGACAGGGATGGTCACATCACCGCCCTGAGAAAGTTCTTCACCCGATTACGCAAGTACAACATGAGGCTAAACCCTCAGAAATGCAGTTTCGGGGTAACATCCGGCAAATTACTGGGTCATATCGTTAGCCAACGAGGTATCGAGGTCGATCCAGCCAAAATCAAGGCCATCACCGAGATGCAGCCCCCTAAGACCGAAAAGGAGATAAGAGGGTTTCTCGGAAAAGTCCAATACATCAGTAGGTTCATTTCAAAGCTAACCATGGTGTGTGAACCGATCTTCAAGAAGCTGAAAATAGGAGAACGGTTACTATGGGACGATAAATGTCAAGCAGCCTTTGATAGAATCAAGGAAATTTTGGCCTCACCACCGGTCCTAATGCCACCTCAGCACGGTTTGCCTTTGTCACTATACCTAACCACGACAGAGACAGCCATGGGGGCTATGCTAGCTCAAACGGTCAATTCCGAAGAACGAGCCATATACTACATCAGCAAGAAGTTTTTAGAATACGAGTGTAAGTACACCATGCTCGAAAAGACATGCTTAGCTTTGGTCTGGGCCACTAAAAAGCTCCGACATTACATGCTCAGCTACGAGGTACAGGTATTATCCAGAATGGATCCAATCAAGTACCTTTTCGAAAAGCCCATTCTCAACGGCAGAATATCAAGATGGACCCTGATGTTGGCAGAATTCGACCTAAAATTCGTACCATTGAAAGCCATCAGAGGACGAGTAGTAGCCGAATTTCTTGCTGACAGTCCCATAACTGAAGAAGGACACACCGATACTTGGTCCTTCCCAGATGAAGACACACCGAAGCGTGGGACTTATATTTTAACGGAGCATCCAATTTCCGAGGATTTGGAGTCGGGATTCTCCTAATCTCACCAAGAGGAGAGCATACTCCCGTATCCATCAAATTGGACTTCGACGTCACCAACAACGCCGCTGAGTATGAAGCATGTATCCACGGGCTACAAGCCGCCGCCGACTTAGTGGTCACGAACCTCCGAGTACACGGTGATTCATCTATGGTCATTAATCAAGCACTCCAGAAATGGAAGACTCGAAATGCTAATCTCGTGGCCTACAGGTATGCCCATAGCTTCCAAGGCAAGCTCCCGCGCAATTCTAAGACAGGATATATCTGCAAACAGGTATACCCATAGCTTCCTAGGCAAGCTCCCGCGACATTATCAGCATCAACCCAGATATGATTTCTATTCTATGGCTGACGAGCCCTGCGTATCAGCTCCTACGTTTCCTATCCTAAGCGGTATTCAAACTCTCCTAAACCAAGGTCGGAAACTCCCTATAAATAGGACCTCCCGTCCAACACAATTAACAACGATCATACATCAGAAAAATACCAAGACACAACAACACAACAGCAGCAAAAACACGTCCAAAACCCCCTCCACACACGGTTCATACACAAACTCGATAGTTAGCAAATCCCGACACTTTTCCCGAAGCCTCGAAGCCTTGACCGCACGTCAAACCCGGCGTCCCAAACCACTCAAACCGATACCCCTTAAATCATCCTCATCATCTCGACGCTCCCAAGTCTAAACCACTTCCCGACGAGCCTTATCCCGAGAAAATAAAGCATGTAGGTTGAGGGTGTAAATCAAACCCGACTCTTCTCTTTTCTCTTCTCTTCTCCTCATTTTTTTATGGGTCTTTCGTCGGTCTTTTTTATTTTCTTTTCTAATATCGATATTATTAAAAACTATTTTCATATATCGAATATTCTTAAAATATGATATCGATTCTATATAATCGAATATCGTATCAAAAAGAATTATATTAAGTTTTCGACGAAATTGTTACATTTTTTTAAAACCCTTTTTTACAACTTTTCGTTCAAAATCCTTTTTTTTAACTTTTCGTTCAAAACAAACTTTTTCAAAACCTTTTCTAAAATCCGTTCCGACTATTCGATATCGATTTCATAATCGAATATCGAATACGACGAATATCGAAAATATAAACCGAGTATAAATTAATCTATATTTGTACACGATTTATAAAATTAACGATTTTCGAACAAAAAATTAAAACTGGACAGACCCGCACGCGAGTCGCGCCCGGTCCAGGCGACTCGCGCACGAGTCTGTGAACCGGCCTTTTTTTAGTCTTTTCGTTCGTTTTTTTATTTTTATTTTACGAAACGATTTCTAAATTTATATCTTTTCTAAAACTATTCCAAATATTTGATATTGATTTCATAGTCAACTATCGAATATAACGAATATCGAGAATATTAAGTCGAGTACGAAATATGCGATATTCGTATGCGATTTAATCAAAAAATTTCCGAAAACCGGCGTCGAAATCAGGCCGCCACGCGACCCGCCTGAGTCCCGGGCGAGCCTTGCGGCCAACTGCCCGAGTGCGCCTTTCTCGTTCTTTTTTTATTTTTCGAACCTCGTTTTTTATACAAAACAGCGTTTTAACAATATTTTTCAGATTTCGATTAATATTTATTTTCTCTATCTCGTATATTTATTTGCTATATTATTTCAATCGTTACTAACTCGTTTTCTCGTGTTTGTAGCAATTTATTTTTCCTATTTCTTTTTTTTATCATTTTATTAGACTAAAACGAACTCACATGCTAAAATAACTTTGACGTTATTAGTTTAACATGCATTAAACGACTTAGAAACCCATTTATTTTTCCTCACATGTCTTAGGAAAATAATCTCTGCATATTATTCAATCGTCGAACTAACGTGCGTACACAAAGCCGAACGATATCTTAGTAAAGGCCGCTAAGTGCGGGCGGGGTTGGGTGTTCTCACTGAACTTCCCAACACGTACCCTCACCCCTTACTCAGAACCGTGGTTTCCGGTTGTCCGAAACCATTGGCAACGAGAGTCATTCAATATACGATTAACCGCACAAGTCGGCATCGGTATCGAACTGCAAAGGGACGAACCCAATAAACTCTGACATCGGAAATGGGCCAGGTTTTAAATATGGCCCACTACGACATAGAGTGGGTTCGAATGGTTCCGAATAACCATAAAATTCGGTGGCGACTCCTACTTCGATTTAAAATTCTATTCGATCCATCTCATATGGAAATTCTATCGCCTCCCCAAACCCGCGCTTCGCCGCGTCGGGGTGGACCTATGTCATGTCCACACATCTACAAACGATGTGAAATTGAATTGAATACAGATTTGTGAAAAATAAATAAATAACACCTTTGAGACAAAGATCACTATTAGAATAAAGCACTTCTGCATAGCCTTCTATATATAGTTGTGTATTGACACAACCTTTCGCGAAGGAATCTATAGATATGATGAAGTAGTCTCCAAAATGATGAACTTTCTCTATTTTGAGAAATAGTAGACCGAGATCTGACCTCAATTGTATCACCGTACGCAGAAATTCCACTGGTCTCTTGATCTTGTGTCTGCCTCTCAATGATGTTACTAACAAACTGGTGCATTATTCAAGTCTTTTTACAAAGATACAGGAGAAGATTGGAGGATGGTCTGCCTGTTTGTTGACCTATGCAGGACGGGTACAGCTGATTAATACGGTCATTACTGGAATTCTGAATTTCTGGTCTGCTAACACATTGATTCCTGGTAATGTCATGAATAAGATAATTCAGGCTTGTAGAAATTATCTTTGGACTGGGAGAAATGATCAAAAACACATGGTCATTTAGAGTTGGGATGGGATATGTGCTCCTTGGAAGGAAGGGGGTTTTAACATTAGGAATTTTTGGGCCTGGAATAGAGCTTTGATTGCTCAAAAACTTTGGAGGCTACTTGATGGTGGGATTTGCCGTGGGTCCCGCCGATCAATATTTAACCGACTATTCCTAGTGGGTAGCTAGGGCAAGTAGGGTCGATATCCACGGAGACGGTATTGTAAGGTCTAGACTAGGTCGGCCTAAAAACGAGACTAAGTCACAAACAAACACAAAGAGGACAATAAACTATGATGGGAGAAGAAGTGAGACAAGGCTAACAATGAACTAGACTAAAAAAATGTTAAGACGGCATAACTAATGATCAAACAAACTAGTAAACTAAAGAAACGATGACTAACTAAGAAGATGAAATCAAATATGAAAAGAAGTGGGTTAGGTCGGGTTCATAAGTGTAGATGGGTAATTGGGGTGGTCAAGGGTGTAGGCGTCTCTTAGTTGCTAGAGTCGGTCCGGGCTCTCGCTACTTAGACCGATGTCAAGGTGGGTTGGCGCTCTCGCGTCTAAACCCTAGTCCACACTCTTATGCATGACAACTATTCTCAACATAATCACATACTAGACAAACAATGAGTAGAAGAAGACTAGCATGAGAAGCATGGCCACTACAACTCACACAAGCATATCAACAAACACATAGTGTGCCCAATATGTGACTAACAACAAAGGTTCACCCTTTTCCCCTAATCAAGCCCTAATCACCCATAATCTACCCTTAATCCCCCTACTAACCCACAAGAAGACTACTCACTCATTATCAAACTAATCATAACAACAATAAGAGAAAACAACATCATAAACATCAAAACATTCATTTTGAACAATCAAGAACAATAAACAATAATCAATGATTAAAACTTGATGATAAAACAAAGATTAAGAGAAGAGAAATTATACCCACTACAATAGGATGAAAAAGATGAGAACTTGAATTAATTAGAAACCCAAATAAAACTCCAAGGTTGTCAAGCTTGGAACAATCTTCAAGAATCTTCTTAATACAAGACTAATTACAAAGATTAACTAACGATTAAAGGAAGATTAAACTAATGAGAGGAGAACTAAATCTAGGGTTTAAATGTTTAAGAGAGGCTTAAGATAGTCTAGGGTAAGGTAGGTTCCATAAACAATACAAGAGGGAAGTATTTATATGGGTACAAGAATGAAGGAGAAGGAATAAATGATGCGCGGCTGCAGGTGCTTGGTCCCGACCGGGACGGGATCATCCCAACCGGGACGGCCTGTCATCCCGACCGGGACGGGTTGGTCCCGACTGGGAAGGGCTCACAGTGTCTTCTTCAAATGTGCACTTCATCCCGGACGCGATGAGGGCATACCCGTCGGGGATGAGTCTTGTAGGCCTCCAATATGATCTTTAAGGTTCCTCCTTGCTTCACATGGACTTCTCATCGACTCTCGGGTCTCGGGATCGAGTCTAAGGGGCTCGGAATCGGGTCCCAAGGTTTCGGGGTCGAATCCAAGGCATCGAGTGATCGTTCCTCCGCTTTGTTGGCTCCGAAAAGTGTATGTATTGAGTCGGAATTGCTCCAACTCTTCACGAATGGTCTCGGGAACCTGAAACGAGCTAGAGGAAGCATAAGTAGCCCATGAACCGCTCCCAAGGAGCAATTCCGCAAGGAAATGGGACCAAAACAGAGCAAATTAGGCACTACAAACTACACTTATCAACTCCCCCACACTTAACCCTTACTCGCCCTCGAGTAAGCACAAACTAACTACTAAACTAGCCGAGCGGGTATTAGCGCACCCTACGCCCTTTCAACTCACGCGAGTACACTTAGAGGGAAAAGTGCACTCCGCAAGGCAAGTGGGGTCTTGCGACAAAACTGTGGATGCAACCGGACACAAAACACATAAACAACTAACACACAAACAAATAAACACACAAAAGGTTGCACCCAAAAGAAAACAAATACCGCTTCCCTCAAACAAGTGGTGAAAGAAGCACCGGTTTAGGACTCGGGGCAAGTGACAACGTTCCCGAGCTAGCTATACAAACCAAAATGGACTAAACCCTGATAGTATGACGACAAAGCAACAAAAACGTTGGTAACTTACCTAGGTTCCTCCTAACCTTCTAAGAACGTACTACGGGACGATCGGCGGGATGGAAAAAGGATGAACCACGGTGTTAGTCGACACTGTAGGTAAGTGAGACCCCGCCCCCTTTAGCAATGAGCCAAGAGGGTCGTCCCATGACCGAAACCGCCTAACTAGTCCAAGTAAAAAGGTGTATATATTTGCAAAGTGAGGGAAGACCGACCTTTGCCGCTATCATCCTTCCTAGGGACTCGGTCCTTTGGTAGGCTCTTCACGGCAAAAGTCGGAAAAAGGCTTATTTTTGTGGGGTTAGGATCTTTTTGTAAGACGATTTTCTTTTGCCATTTTCTCTTTTCTTATGCATTTTTGCTTTGTTTGTTGCCATGCCATTTCTTTTTCTTCTTTTCTATTTTCTTTTTGGCTTTTGTGCCTTTTCTTTTTCTTCAATCTTTCTTTCTTTCATTTTCTTTCATTTTGTTTTCTTTGCCCTTTTTGGCTTGATTTGAATGATAGGCATTTCTTTTTGCAACAAGAAAGACAATTTCAACAATTTGCAACTTTATTCGGTGGATATGTGTAGGAGGTAGGTGAATGGGTAAGTCGGGACGGGCCCTTCCCTTCAAACCCACAAAAAGGGGAAAAACTTGGACTAGTCGAGCAATGTCAAACAAGGTCACCTAAGGGACGGGACTCGGCAACCAAGGCCTTTCCACACCGTGGGTGGTCAAAATGGTCAAAATGCAAATCCCGTAGTAAATCCCTAGTAAACTAGGTGGACTCAAGGTAAAGGACCAACGAAATCATTGATTTAGGGTCATTCTACTAGACTAAAGCCCAAGACTCGATTTATACCACTAGGAAGGGAAAGTAAACACTCGCACACTAGCCTCTAAACCGGGTTTTCGAAAACCTTTTCACACATAAGACACAACTACACACACAAAACAAAGACACGACAAAGAACGAAAGAAAAAGAAGCAAAAGCAACAAAACAAAACGAACACATAACCAACACAAACACCACCCCAAGCTTCCAAGCAAGCCACCAAATCGACCACAAGCATTACAAAGCTCCACCCGAGCACACCACATCACAAACCTCCTCCGAACATCACAAGAGGTAAAGAGGAAAAAGGGATAAGGTGTTACCGGATGTCTTGAAAGCGTTCCGAAGTTAGCGGCGATTAGGCGACCTAAGAGGAAAAAGTGAGGCAAAACACGCACAACAAAACACATGTACGATACAACGACATAAAAAGGAAAACACACAAAAGGAAAATCTTTTTATTTTTTGTGAAAAAATTTCAAATTTTTAGGATTTTTAAAGATTTTTTCGAAAAACTACGAAAATAAAACTAACTACGATAGTATATCGCTCCCCCACACTTAAGCCGAGCAATGTCCTCATGCTCGACTGTAGTGCATGGGAGCACAAAAAAAAAAGAAACTATGAAAATAAAGCTAAAAATCAAAAGTGAAGAAAAGGGTAGAACGTGTCCGGCCGGGGTGTAGTCAAGTCACCATGGGCCGAGACAAAAAAAGATATGGATGGGGGAAGAAATAAAAAGAAAGAAATAAAAGGGAATGGGAGGGGAGGACTAGGTGTAATCAAGTCACCTAGGCCGGATTCCGCCCAAATACGACTAATTCCTACAAAAGGGTGAAAATCTTGTAACTTTGGATTTTGAAATGACTCTCGATGTAATCACATCATCGAGAGTCGGGAGCAACAAATACCAAGGCCCCGAGGGCCACCATGACACAAAGGTGTAAAAGGAGAGGGGAACAACCAAAGGCAAACAAGCTATAAAAGACGGAAAAGAAAGGATAGTTGTCGTACCATGTGGTTAGCAACTCACTCGCTCCATCGTCTCATAAGTCAAAATCGGCACGTAGCTAGTCGTCGTCGTTGCTATTCCACCCCAATCGCGATACGGATCCATGATTGGAGCACAAAGGTATAATGGGGTGGGTTTTGATGTGAAGGTCGGTGTAAAGAGAAGTGAAAGTGAGGTGAAAATGTTTATGTGAGGTGTAGGGGTCATATAATGAGAGTAAGGACATGTAGGGAGGTTGGGAGGGGGTATAAAGTGGTTGGGTGGGCTCAAACGACAAAGAAAAGGCCAAAGGAGGATGGGGGGTCCATCCCGGTCGGGATGGGTGGTCTCGGTCGGGATGACCTTCTCGTCCCGGTCGGGAAGCTTTGGTCCCGGTCGGGGTGACCTGTTAGTAGACCCATCTTTTGTCACACTCATCCCGGACGGGATGACATCCTTCCCGGTCGGGATGGCTCATCCTTCCCGGTCGTGACGACCTCTTCTCGACCGGGAAGAGTACAGTCTCCTAACCGTCTAAAGCTCGTTCCAAGCTTCAAAAACCGACTCCCCTTCACACGATCCAAGCTCAAACAATGACCACTTCTCCCTAGGAATCACCTTCACTTCACCTATCAAACAAAGCTCATACACACATCAAATTCCCTCCCTCACATCGCTCATCAATAATCCAAATAATCAAGAAATTCACAAAACCAAACAAACTACAAGAGAAAGAGATATATACAAAGAGACGATTCTTGTGGAACTCTGTCAAACCAAAGGTGGTGCATTCTTCAATCTTTTTCAACAACAACAATGATTAGTTCCATCTCCATCAAGGGCACGAAGAAACAAGTCGAAGGCCCTAGCAAAGTCTTCAATCAAGCTCGAGATATAACCGTCCACATCCCAAGGTTCTCCATGACCTTGTCTCGACGTTCCCGGGGCGTCCCGATCTTGTAAGTTCAAAGGCTTGAACTTATACTTTTGATCCTTCGGGATATACCCAAACGTCCACCGATCCTCATGTGGCCCCAAGGGAGGCTCATCTTCCTTCTTACCTTTCAACTTGTCATCAAACCCATGATATGGGCGTTCATCCTCTTCAATCTCGGAGTCATCATCCTCAAGTTCACAAGAGTTCTTCTTCAAGCTTTGTCCCAACTCTCCCCCTAGATCAATGTCTTTCGTGGCGTGGATCATTTTGCAAGACTCATCATTAGTAGGCGAAGTGTTGCCTTGGAGGTCAGACACTAGCTTCTTTTCGCCTAGCTCGAAGGTGATCCTACCATTCTTCACATCGATCATAGCACCGGCGGTGTGTAGAAATGGGCGCCCATGGATAATGGGAGTGATAGCATCTTCCCGCATGTCGACTACAAGAAAGTCGACCGGAATGAAGAACTTCCCAATTCTAATTGGCACATCTTCCAACATCCCCAAAGGTCGGTTGAGAGAGCTATCGACCATTTGGAGTGTAATGGAAGTACTCTTGAGCTCCTTCATCCCGAGTCGAGCACAAATGGAATAGGGAATGATGCTAACACTCGCACCCAAATCACATAATGCTTTTTCAATCTTGTAATTGCCTATGGTGCAAGGGATCGAGAAACTACCCGGATCCTTCAACTTTGGAAGCGTAGAACCTTGAATAAGCTCGCTCACCACCCTTGTGAACGCAATAGTCTCTTCCTTGTCGATGGATCTCTTCCTAGCTAGGATTTCTCTCATGAATCGTCCATATGCCGGAATTTGGGTAAGTAGCTCGGTAAATGGGACACTCACATCCAACTTCTTCATAATATTAAGGAACTTGTCATATTGGCTATCCACCTTGGTCTTCATTTGCCTTGTTGGAAAAGGCAACTTGATTTGGATTTTGGTTTGCTCAATAGGGGTGGACTCTTCAAATGACACTTTCCTTTTACCCTTTTCTTTTCTTTGAAGTTGGGGAAGCTCGTCTTCTTGGGATTTCTCAATCTCCCATAAGACTTGCTCCTCTATAGGAGTTCCTAAGCTTTGGTTTTCTTGAATTGGAGGGACAACTTCTCTTGTTGGTTCTTGCTCATTAGGGGGTGGGGGAGGGTTATAAGATGTTCCTCTCCTCGTGGTATTAGCATTTACATGCTCAAGTTTCGATGTTTCACCTTGAGGAGGTAATTGCCCCTTTTGCCTTGAAGAGCTACCCGAAGCAAGTTGAGCTATTTGGGTCTCAAGCATCTTCATATGAGCATCTCTCGCCATGTTGTCCCTTTGAATGAAAGCATAGAACTCTTGTTGGTTTTTTGACATATCCATTTGACCCCTTTGCATCTCCAACATAATTTTTGAACGTCGAAATCACGAGTTGGAGATTGTGGATTGTGCGGAGTATCGGTGAGGGCTAATGGAGCACCGTAGTCATGAATAGGAGACCGGCTCCTAGTCTTGCTTTGTTGTTGTTGATGGTTCCCTTGGAACCCATGAGAATTGCCTTGATTAAGGCCTTGATTATTGCCATTGTTGTGATTTTGATACCCTTGGTTGTGGTTTTGTTGTCCTTGAAAGTTTTGGTTTCCTTGGAAACCACATTGATTGAAATTCCCTTATTGGAACCCTTGATTGTTGTTGTGGGAAATACCTTGGTTATTTTGCTTGAAATTGTTGAAGGGCCTTGAGTTGCCTTGATAACCTTGGTTGTTGTCTCTTAAGGGAGGTGGAACATAGGGACGAGGTTGCATAGCTTGTTGTTGATGGGCTTGATTGGAAGCTTGGTGTTGATTGGAATAGGAGGCACCTTGCTTGAACACTTGAAAGGCGTTCACTTGCTCAACGCTTCCTTGACAATGCATAAGATCATGACCAACGATTCCACAAGTGTTACACATCCCATAATAAGGCAAAAGAGGTGCAAATCCCAAAGCATTCACTTCATGAATCGAGTGTTGATGGGAGGAACTAACGCTTTGAACTTGATTGAGGTGGCCTTGGAGCTTCTTATCAATGGTCTCCATGTGTGTGTTCAATTGAGCTCCAAGGTCAATGCTTAATTGAGTATTAGCATCAACCTCGTGCCTACCTCCTCGATTTGCCTTCTTAGGCCTTGAGTAATGAGAATTATGAACCGCCATCTCCTCGATTCTTGCCCATGTTTGGTCATCATCGACCTCGATGAACCTACCATTGGAGCCCATATTGAGTATAGTTCTGGAGTCCTCATAAAGACCGTTCCAAAATTGTTGGACTAAGAACCATTGTGAAAGTCCATGGTGGGGGCACGATCTCACCAAAGATTTAAACCTCTCCCAAGCTTCATAAAGGCTCTCTTCATCCCGTTGTTGGAAACCGGTGATGGAGGCCCTAAGCAAATTAGTCTTCTCCAGACGGTAGAATGTTTGGTAGAACTCCAATGCAAGCTTCTTCCAAGTGTCGATGCCCATGGTTGCCCTATCGAGACTCTTGATCCATTGCTTCGCTTTCCCAATTAATGAGAATGGAAATAATACCCATCGGATTTGATCTTGTGTAACCCCGGGTTGAGAGATAGCGTCGCAATAATCGGAGAAAGTCTCCATGTGTTGGTGCGGGTCTACGGTGGGCAAACCACTAAATTGATTCCTTTCCACAAGTTGGATGAAGTGAGTCTTGGCCGTAAAATTTCCGGCATAAGCGGCCGGTAGAGCATTCGGTCCCGGCAAGACATCTTCCATAAATGTGGAGTGAGACGAAAACTTCGGCATTATTGGATGTAAGGGAGATGGTGGTGAAGACGGAGTTGAAGTAGATGTAGAGGGGGAACTAGGACTAGAATATCCAAAGGGATTGGTGAAATTCCCTTCGGCCGTCTCTCGAGATGCTTCCTCAAAATTGTTTCCTTGAGCTTGCTCTTGATGAGTATTGCTTGCACTTGGTTGAGAGATTCAAACCCAGTTAATCGTCCGTTGGCGAAAGGCTCGAAAAAGTCTTTCCGGCTCTGGATTAAAGAGAAAGAAGTCGCCTCCCCGCCTAGGCATACACTACGCACTAGAACAAACGTGAGAATACCTAGTGCTTTATGGGCACTAGGTAACGACAATAAACAAGCACAATCGAAAGGCAAAGAGGAAAGAGGGAGAAATAAAACTAATGAAACAAGAAAAATCTAGAGAATATGCACAAGAGATGATAGAAGAGCACAAAGAAGGGTAACTAAGTCTAGCTATAAGCAAACTAAGTCTAAACAATGCACCGTCCCCGGCAACGGCGCCAAATTGATGGTGGGATATTCCGTGGGTCCTGCCGATCAATATTTAACCGACTATTCCTAGTGGGTAGCTAGGGCAAGTAGGGTCGATATCCACGGAGACGGTATTGTAAGGTCTAGACTAGGTCGGCCTAAAAACGAGACTAAGTCACAATCAAACACAAAGAGGACAATAAACTATGATGGGAGAAGAAGTGAGACAAGGCTAACAATGAACTAGACTAAAACAATGTTAAGACGGAATAACTAATGATCAAACAAACTAGTAAACTAAAGAAACGATGACTAACTAAGAAGATGAAATCAAATATGAAAAGAAGTGGGTTAGGTCGGGTTCATAAGTGTAGATGGGTAATTGGGGTGGTCAAGGGTGTAGGCGTCTCCTAGTTGCTAGAGTCGGTTCGGGCTCTCGCTACTTAGACGGATGTCAAGGTGGGTTGGCGCTCTCGCGTCTAAACCCTAGTCCACACTCTTATGCATGACAACTATTCTCAACGTAATCACATACTAGACAAACAATGAGTAGAGGAAGACTAGCATGAGAAGCATGGCCACTACAACTCACACAAGTATATCAACAAACACATAGTGTGCCCAATATGTGACTAACAACAAAGGTTCACCCTTTTCCTCTAATCAAGCCCTAATCACCCATAATCTACCCTTAATCCCCCTACTAACCCACAAGAAGACTACTCACTCATTATCAAACTAATCATAACAACAATAAGAGAAAACAACATCATAAACATCAAAACATTCATTATGAACAATCAAGAACAATAAACAATAATCAATGATTAAAACTTGATGATAAAACAAAGATTAAGAGAAGAGAAATTATACCCACCACAATAGGATGAAAAAGATGATAACTTAAATTAATTAGAAACCCAAATAAAACTCCAAGGTTGTCAAGCTTGGAACAATCTTCAAGAATCTTCTTAATACAAGACTAATTACAAAGATTAACTAAAGATTAAAGGAAGATTAAACTAATGAGAGGAGAACTAAATCTAGAGTTTAAATGTTTAAGAGAGGCTTAAGATAGTCTAGGGTAAGGTATGTTCCATAAACAATACAAGAGGGAAGTATTTATATGGGTACAAGAATGAAGGAGAAGGAGTAAATGATGCGCGACTGCAGGTGCTTGGTCCCGACCGGGACGGCCTGTCATCCCGACCGGGACGGCTTGTCAACCCGACCGGGACGGCCTGTCATCCCGACCGGGACGGGTTGGTCCCGACCGGGAAGGGCTCACAGTGGCTTCTTCAAATGTGCACTTCATCCCGGACGGGATGAGGCCATACCCGTCGGGGATGAGTCTTATAGGCCTCCAATATGATCTTTAAGGTTCCTCCTTGCTTCACATGGACTTCTCATCGACTCTCGGGTCTCGGGATCGAGTCTAAGGGGCTCGGTATCGGGTCCCAAGGTTTCGGGGTCGTATCCAAGGCATCGAGTGATCGTTCCTCCGCTTTGTTGGCTCCGAAAAGTGTATGTATTGAGTCGGAATTGCTCCAACTCTTCACGAATGATCTCGGGAACCTGAAACGAGCTAGAGGAAGCATAAGTAGCCCATGAACCGCTCCCAAGGAGCGATTCCGCAAGGAAATGGGACCAAAACACAGCAAATTAGGCACTACAAACTACACTTATCACTACTTCAGGATGGGGATGACCTCTGGTCTTTGTGGATAAAGCGTATGTATTAGGCCCAAGGACTATTTGGGAGGTGCACAAGCAGGACAGATTTACTGGTGCCTTTAATAGCATTCTGCAGGTGAGGGATGAATTGTTGGCAGGTATAGGAGATAAGGAAATGGTCTGTAGCCTATTATTGCTGGAATGAACTAAAGGTGGGGTGTTTAAGTTTGATGCTGCCTATGAATGGTTTAGGAAGAAGCATAATAAACGTAAAGAATTAAAGATGCTACAAGGTAATCATATCTTGCCTAAGCATAGTATTATAGCCTCGTTGGCTTTTCAGCAAAGGCTAGCTATGGTTGATATTCTGCAGAGACGAGGGATGCATATTGTGAATAGATGTGTCCTTTGTACAGCGGCTTGTGAGACTAACGCTCATTTATTTTTTGAGTGTGAGTTCTCATCGCAGGTCTGGAAGGGGCTTTTGGATTGGATGCAGGTTAGGGGAAGGAGTATGAAGCTTGGGCTTGAGATGAAGTGGTGTACAGGCAGGAGGAGAGCTAAACATTGGAAGAAGAGTTGGTTTAGTGCCTGTTTGGCTGCAGCTATATACAATATTTGGTCTGAACGGAATACACGAATTTTTGATACTAAAGTTCATACTGTTAATACTATTCTACAACAGATTAAGTTTGATATTTTCATTAGATTAAGAGGATGCAATTACGATTTGAGTAGAAGGTGGATGTCGGTTTCGACTAATTAGTGATGGATGTATAGGGGGTCATATTTTTTGTAAGTTAGGCTCTTTTGTGTTTTCCTATTGGATGAATAAAGGAGTCATAACATTCTTGCAAAAAAAAAATTAAATAATAATAATAATGATGATAATGATAATGATGATAATTATAATGATAATAATAATAATAATAATAATTATAATAATAATTATGATAATGATAATAACGATAATAATGATAATAATAATGATAATGATAATAATAATAATAATAATAATAATAATAATAATTATAGTAATAATAATAATAATGATAATGATGATGATGATGATGATGATGATGATGATGATAATGGTGATAATAATAATGATGATAATAATATTGATAATAATAATAATAATAATAATAATAATAATGATGATAATAATAATAATAATGATAATAATGATAATGATAATGATAATGATAATGATGATAATAATAATGATGATAATAATATTGATGATGATGATAATAATAATAATAATAATAATAATAATAAATAAATAAGAATCGTAATAATAGCTTCTCTCACTTCTTTCTTACTAGGAGAAGATTCTCTCGTCGAATTTAATGATCCCGTCGGCGCCGAGGGGTAGGAGGAGGGGCCGACCACGGAAAAACTTCCGATTTGATGGTAATTCACAGGAGAGTTCGAAAGATACTAATTCAGAGGCTTCACAAGAAGATTTGACGACGTTTAAGGGTCAAGCGACGGAAAAACAGGGACCAAATGTTATCAATGATCTTATCAATCTCGCTCTGCAATCAGTGATCAAGTTAAGTAACAGCGCGGGTAAGAAATCTCAGGCGAACAGTAATGGCAAAGTGAAGGAGGATTTGGGGAAACTCAGTGAAGCGACGAACAGGGAGGAAGTACCGCCGACTCAGGGGAAGGTGGAATCATCCTGGGCTGGTCGTGTTGCCTCTACAAAACAAGGTATGGGTCTCTATTTTGATGAGTATTGTGATGAAGAGGATGAAATCACCATTGAAATTGAGGATTATGAGGATGAACTCAAACGATGGCAATTCACTCTAATGGGACATGTTATTGGGGCTAGACCTTCTTTGAAGCAAATGGTGAAGTTTGTAACAAAGAATTGAAGCCATGTTTCATCGCATGGAGTTCAGTACTTCAAGAAAGGTTGGTTTTCCTTTAGATTTGGGAGTAAGGAGTCTATGAATGAGGTGCTTAGGGGTGGACCATGGCAGGTTGGCATACACTCTCTGATTTTGAAGCAGTGGAGCCCTTTCTTCTCTACTGAGATGGAATGAATCTCTATGGTTCCAACATGGGTTCTTTTCCCGGACCTAGACCCTTATCTTTGGACTGAATCGGTGCTCAGTAAGATGGCAAGTAAGATCGGGAAGCCAATGTTTGCTGATTTGACTACTACATATAAGGAGCGCTTGTCATTTGCTCGAATAATGGTGGAGGTAGATGTCTCACAGGATTTGCCGGATTTTGTCACCATAAACATTCCTATTTTGGGCAAATCGGTGCAGAGAATTACTTATGAATGGCTTCCATATTATTGCCATTCTTGTTGCAAATTGGGGCATTTAAAGAGTACTTGTAAGCTGGAGAAAAAGAAGTCTGAGGTGGTGAAGAAGCAACTTCAGATATTTACTCCTGTTAAGAAGGTTAATGGAGATATTGGTGATAGCATCCCGGACCCCAATCTGATGGGCAGGGTTGAAGGACAGCAAGCTGAAGCTGATTCCTTCCCTTCATCAGGTGGATTAAGGAGGGATAATGAGGTTAGCCTGGACCCCAACTTAGGCCATTGTTCAGGCGGATTTAGGGAGGGTGGAGACCCGAACCCCAACTTGAACCTAGGGCTAGGCGGATTAAGGGAAGGCTATATAGTCCCGAACCCCAATCTGCAGCATCTGGATTCTATCCCAGGCTCAGATGGTTTAGGGAGGGACGAAGATGGGTTTGTCTCTGTGCATAAACGTATTGGAGGTTCTGTTCCCTCTAGCAGGCCTTCATTAAACATAAGCGAAGAAGCTAAATTGGAGTTGATAAAGTCTTACAGGTATGAATTACTTCAGCAGAATGATACTGAAGACTTGGATGAGAAAGAAGGAGAATTGAAGGGAGACCTTGGTCCAATAGTGATTGATATCCCACCTCCCCCTAATATCTAATGCAAATTGCTACATGGAATATTAGGGGAGGAAATGAGGAAATAAAGTAACACGCTGTCCTTTCTCTAATAAGGAATAGAGGTATTGATGTTTTGGGGTTATTAGAAACTCAAATAAAGGAAGAGAAAGCTTCTCTTATCATTAAGAAGAAATTTAAAGCATATAAGGTTGTTGCTAATTATGAATCACACTACAACGGGCGAATCTGGTTGAATTGGAATCCAAGCACTGTTCGAGTAACAATCCTTGCGACTCATGCTCAGTTTATCCATAGTCATGTGCATCACTTTGCTACTGGCCTGGAGACTTATATGACCGCAGTGTATGGCAATAATGATGGTACGGAGAGGAAGGGACTTTGGCAAGCTGTTAGTTCTTTTAAAGGAGTACAGGAAGGATGGATCGTTATTGGTGATTTCAACATAGTTAGGAATCAACAAGAGAAGATTGGGGGCTCCCCTCCTGATATCAAAGATATGGATGATTTCAATGAATGCTTATTGGAGGCGGGATTGCAGTGGATTATTGGACAAGGTTAGGAATTCACCTGGACTAATAAACAACAACCAGAAGATAGGGTTTGGTCACGTCTTAATAGAGCATTGGTTAATGGAGGATGGATTTAATCGTTTCCTCTCTCTTTTGCGACTTATTTGAGCCCAAACATTTCAGATAACTCACCAGTCTGTGTTACTGTAATGTCGGTTGATAAGAACACTTATAATTTTAGCTTTTTGAACTGTTGGACTAAATGTCCACAGTATCAGGATGTAGTTGCTTCTGCTTGGGATTATCCTGCAATGGGAACTGTGGGGTTTACTCTTTTTTCCAAAATCAAGAGGGTCAAGAAGGCGTTAAGAAAGATGCATAAGGATAACTTCACTCATCTCAGTAGAAGAACTTCAGAGACTAAAGCTGAATTAGATGATTGCCAGCAGCGTCTGTTGCATCATCCTTTCTCTTTTGATTATGCAAAAGAAGAGGTGGAATTACTGAAGATCTATAAAGCATTACAGGATGCTGAGCTTAGTATTCTTAGACAAAGAGCAAAAATGGACAACATAATGGAAGGGGATGAGTCGACCAAGTACTTTCATTTGAGAATCAGGGAGAGAAGATGCCAACAAATTATAGGTTCTATTCAGGACAATAATGGAAGGCTTAGAGAGGGACAATTAGACGTGGCAAATGGTTTTATAGACTACTATACTGAGCTGCTTGGTACGTCTCAACAGGTTCAACCACTTTCTGATATTGTCATTAAGGGAGCCAAGGTCTTAAAAGAAGATTGGGATTCTATGATTAGGCTACCCACTGAAGATGAAGTCATGAAGGTCGTTTTTTGCATTGGTGAGGACAGAAGCCCAGGACCTGACGGGTTCTCATCTGCTTTCTTCAAAAGCTCGTGGGAAATTATAAAAGGGGATTTCTACTCTACTGTCATTGAATTTTTCCGGAAGAAGAAGATGCTCAAGCAAGCCAACTCAACATCTATTACTCTTATTCCTAAGAAGGATATTTGTCAATCGGTATTCGATTACAGACCAATCTCTTGCTGTAGTATTTTTTATAAAACCATCAGCAAGCTACTTTCTCTGCGTATCCAACAAACACTTCAACAATTGGTTGGTTTCGAGCAAGCTGCTTTTATCAAAGGAAGGAGTATTCACGAAAACATTGCATTGTCCCAAACTTTGGTAAAAAATTATGGAAGGAAGTACTTAACCCCACGATGCCTGATGAAGATAGATCTCAAAAAAGCATTCGATACCATTCAATGGGACTTCATTGGTACCCTCCTCAAAGATCTTAAATTTCCTCCACTGTTTATTGATTGGGTAATGGCATGTATTACTGGCTCTCGGTTTACCTTAAAAATTAATAGAGCAAATCATGGGTTCTTTAAGGGAAGAAGTGGCCTTCGTCAAGGGTGCCTGCTCTCCCCCTATCTTTTTGTATTGAGCATGGAAGTGCTCTCTAGGCATCTCAGATATATCAACCAGCAACCTCAAGTCTCTTATCATCCGAAATGCTGTCAACTTAGGCTCAATCACATGGTGTTCGCAGATGATCTGATGATTTTTACTAGAGGTGATAGTCCCTCCGTGGTTGCAGCTATGAGAGCGTTGGAGACGTTTGCCTCAGAATCTGGTCTGCAGGCAAATAAAGATAAAACTCACATTTTCTTTGGAGGAGTTAGTACGGAGATAAAAGACCTTATTATGAGCGAAACTGGGTTTGCACAAGGAGAATTTCCTTGTCGCTACCTAGGATTACCACTCCATTCCGTGAATAATAGGCTGGAGCAGTATCAGGTGCTTCTCAATAGGATTCAGACTAAGATTGTTTGCTGGTCTTCTAGCCATCTGACCTACGCTGGCAGGCTCCAATTAATTACTTCAGTAATTTTTGGTCTAACCAATTACTGGTTCTCTAATGCAATCTTCCCTGCTAATGTCATTAAACGAATAGATCAACTTTGTTTAAGGTTTTTTTGGACAGGGAACTATAATAATGTGAGAATGGTGTTCAAAAAATTGTCAAGCATTTGCTTACCTTGGGCAGAAGGAGGACTGAATGTTAAATGTCTGAAAACTTGGAACAGAGCTCAGATATCTCACTGGCTCTGGAAAATTCTAAGTAACAACACTGGTGTTTGGAGAGATTGGCATCAGAGGTATATGCTCCGTAACCAAGACATTTGGTCTATCAAGAAGAAAGAGACCCATACATCCACTTGGAAAAGTATACTCAGCATTCGTGACGAGATACTACAGGTGAGCGGGAGCATCGCTGCTGCTACTAACCTTGTCATGAGCTGGACTCGCAACAACTCCTTTAATATAGGAGCTGCTTATGAATGGTTTCGAAAGGCTGAACAGATGACTAGATGGATGGCACGGTTTAAAGGCAAGGGAATCATCCCCAAACACATAATTATCCTAACTCTTGCTGGGCATAAAGCTCTAGCTACACAAGATAGATTGCAAGCTAGAGGTTTTCACATGGCGAGCAGATGTGAGTTATGTCAACAAGGGTATGAGTCCGCTAAGCATTTATTTTTTGGATGCTCCTACTCGAGGCAGGTTTGGCAACACCCGTTAAACTGGATCCAAATCACTGGAAGAGGTTGGGATTTAGACACTGAGTTGAACTGGTGCACTGCTCGGCAAAGGAAACATCACTGGAAGAACCAATGGTTCAGGAGTACTATAGCTGCTGCAATTTACTGGATTTGGATGGAACGCAACGCAAGAATTTTTTCTAATATTAGAACTTCCATTGATAATCTAGTAAGCCGTATCAAGTTTGAGGTTGGTACCAGACTTCGCGTTCAAGAAATTGATCTTGCTTTGAAGCAATTGTTGTAGTGTGATTCAATTTGTTGAGGATATATCTTTTAGGTTTTATCTTCTGAGATGCCGGAACCTCGCGCATAAGGTAAGGAATTCTGGATACTACGGAACAACCGCTCATCCAGAATTTGGAACTGAAGATGGGAGCTACGGATACTACGGAACAACCGGTCATCCAGGTTCAGGGGCGAGTAAAAGAGCTCAGGGTACTACGGAACAGCCGGCCGGTCACCCTGAATTCCAATAACTCTTTGAAAGTTGGTCAGGCTGGGGTGGGAAATCATGAGAAAGAGGGGGAGAACCAGAGTACTACGGAACAGCCGGTCACTCTTATCCTCATAAGATTCCCTCTTCAACTTGGGCGGTATGAACCTAAGCCAAAACAGCAGATAGAAGCAGCAGCTAGAGGCGAAGATATATTTTGATACTTTTATTAGGTTAAATAGTTGTATATTCATATAGATAGAAGGTCGCAGTAGAGGAGTAACACCAAGCATGATCATAGTGGATATATCTTATGTAAGAGCTTAGTCTCATTTTAATAATATGAGGCATACCTTCTTGCAAAAAAAAAAAAAAAAAAAATAGAAATAATAATAATAATAATAATAACAACGATAATGATAATAATAATAATAATAATAATAATGATAATGATAATGATAATAATAATAATAATAATAATAATAATAATAATAATAATAATAATAATAATAATAATAACCTCTCTCTTCTCTCTCTCTAGGGAAGTTTTCCCTCCTGAGCAAGCAATCGTCGATGGCTGGTACGACGGGTACGGGACGGGGAAGGGGAAGGCCCCCGAAAAACAAGCAGAAATCTGAATCTCCGAACATCAGGGAGAACACTGATCCTAATTTCAACACTGATCAAGAGGTGAATGAGGATGTTGAGGAGCTGGAATCAAGGAAAAGCAGGGGAATCCATTAATTAATGATCTGATCAGTGATGCTTTCCGTTCTGCCCAGAAGACGCAACAAAAAGATAAGCATTCTATTTCTAATTCTAGTTCGAGTAACATGGAAATAGGAAAGAATGGTTCTATTGGGTGTGGAAACAGGGATGAAGGGGGAATTCATATTGATCAGGGAATGGAGGAGGATATGGTGACGAAAAACAATGATAAGGAGAACTCTTGGGCGAATAAAGCCAAGGAAACAAAAATTGGGATGGACTTGTTTTATGTTGAACATGGAGGAATATCGGACGTGATAGACATTCAATTGGATGATTTCAGGGATGAGCTTAAACTATGGAATTACACGTTAATGGCGAATGTTCCGGGTGCTAAACCTACAGTAAAACAGATGACAGAATTTGCAGCAAAGAACTAGAATAATGTGATGCCAGTGGTTCAATATTTTAAGAAAGGATGGTTCTCATTTAGGTTTAGGAAGCAAGAAGACATGGATTAGGTTCTGAGAGGAGGGCCATGGCAGCTGGGGAGAAACTCAATCATACTGAAACAATGGAGTCCTAATTTCTCGTCTGAGATGGATAGGGTTACGATTGTTCCAGTCTGGGTCATCTTTCCAGACTTTGACCCTTACCTATGGTCGGATGCTGTTCTTAGTAAGATGGCGAGCAAAGTAGGGAAGCCACTATATGCTGATTATACTTCTACTTATAAGGAACGTTTATCGTTTGCTAGAATTATGGTGGAAGTGGATTTATCTAAGGAATTGCCTTATCAGGTTGTACTGAATATCCCAATTCTGGGGAAGTCGGTTCAACGTGTGGACTATGAATGGCTACCCTACTACTGTCACGGTTGTGGCAAGCTTGGCCATGAAATTGATACTTGCAGGAAGGAAAAGAAGAAAGAAAAAACTGGAGAGGGTATATCTATGTCAATGAGATATACTCCAAAGAAGGTTAGCCCTCAAGAGTTAGGTGGTACCTCAGATAAAGGGTTGCCTAGGCACCCTACTATCTCTGTAATGCATCAAGAATCTCTTGGGGAAGAGTCTATCGGAGGCCTGATTATCACTGGCTCAGGACCCCAAGCACTAGGCGGTAGCTCAATGGGTGGAAGCGGGACAGAAAGACAGAACAAGGCAGCAGAAGGTTTTGAGGGCCTGGATGCTTGTACTGATCCTGAGTCTGGTTTCACACCTGTTGTAAGGCGTCCAGGATGTGCTGGGGTAGGCCTTAAGGTGAAAGGCTCCGGGGTTAACTTTGAAGAGGGAAGAAAGGATAAGGGTTTTACAGATTTGTTGACTCCGAACAGGTATGAGATTCTGCAAGGAAACAGTGGAAATTCTAATGAGGGAGAGGATCTCTATCCTCCTGTAGTTGAGGATGTGCCTCTTGATATTGTTACATGATCATCAGTTCGTGGAACATAAGAGGTGGGAATGAACCCTTAAAGCAGAATGAGATTATTAAGATGATTAAGGGGAAGGGGATTGATATTATAGGCATACTGGAAACGAGAATAAAGGCTGATAAAGCAAATAATATTATTAAGAATAAGTTCAAAGGTTATGAGGTGATTACAAATTTTAGTTGTCATTATAATGGTCGTATTTGGGCGATTTGGAACCCTAGTACTATCAAAATAACTCAGGTCGAGACTGGGGATCGGTGGATTCATTTTCAGGCTTATCATTATGCTTCGAATAAGAATTCTGATGTTACCTTAGTTTATGGTCATAATGATCCTATTGATAGAGAAAGATTATGGGACAAGTTGATTTCTTATAGTAAAAGGGTGAATAATTGGATTGTGATGGGTGATTTCAATATTATTCGTTACAGTCATGAGAAGATTGGAGGCACGGATCCTAAAATAGATGATATGGATGCTTTCAAAAACTGTATTGAGGGGTGTGAACTGCAGGAGTTAAATAGTCAGGGATGTGAGTTCACTTGGAATAATAAGCAAGAGGCTAAGGATAAAGTGTGGACGAGACTTGATAGAGCTTTAGTGAATGCCAGTTGGAACACTTCTTTTCCTGATTCTTATGCACATATCCTCAATTCTGGGGTGTCGGACCATTCCCCGATGTTGGTTATGATTGTGAATGAGAGTAAGCATTATAAACGATTTAGTTTTCTCAACTGCTGGGCTTCGCATCCAGAGTTTTATGCCACTGTTCAGGAGGCTTGGAAGAAGAGGGTTTATGGAAGCATGAGATACCAACTGTTTAGTAGGCTAAAGAATGTGAAAATTGCTTTAAAGAAGATGCATACAAACTCGTTACTAATGTTGGACAGAGAATTATCGAGCTGGAAAAGAGATTAGATACTTGCCAAAGGAAGATACAGGAAACAACTAATGATAGTAGCATTATAGAGGAAGAGAAAGGCATTATTGATGAATGGAGGAGACTCAAACAAGCTGAAATTAGCATTGCTACACAGAGGGCAAAAATTGATAATATTGTAAAGGATGATGCGGCTACTATGCACTTTCATTCTAGGGTTAAGGAGAGGCAGTTGCAGCAAGTAATTAATTGCTACCATAAATGACAGGAATGGAATTCAGAGGGAGGGTAGAAAGGAGGTGGCAGATAGTTTTATAGACTATTATCAGCATTTATTAGGAGATGAGAAGCCTGTTACTGCAATTCGTAGTGATATTTTGGTTGATGAAGGGAAAGTCCAGGAGGATGACTATGCAGGGTTACTGCAAATCCCTGTGGAGGAGGAGATTAAAAGGGTAGTGTTCTCTATTGGTTCTAATAAGAACCCTGGACCGGACGGATTCTCTGCGGGGTTCTTTAAGGCTGCGTGGCATATAGTAGGAGGGGATTTTTGTAGTGTTGTCAAGGAATTTTTCCTTAAAGGCAAACTGGTTAAGCAGGCAAATACCACGCTCATAACTCTTGTGCCTAAGAAAAAGGTGTGCAGCTTGGTTTTAGATTTTCGGCCACTGTCCTGCTGTTCCATATTGTACAAACCTATAAGTAAACTGATTACTATTAGATTGCAGAGAGTTATTCCTAAATTAGTGGGACCTGAACAAGCTGCTTTTATACACAATCGAAGTATACATGAAATGTGGCGCTTTCACAATCTTTGATAAAGAACTACAATAGGAAATACATTACTCCCCGATGTCTCATGAATATTGATTTGAGGAAATCGTTTGACTTGCTTTAATGAAATTTCTTGGAGAATATGCTGCGGGGCCTTCATTTTCCTTAGAAATTTATTGGTTGGATAAGAACTTGTATTCAAGGATCGTGGTTTTCTATTAAGGTGAACGGAGTCTCTCATGGTTTCTTTAAAGGAAGAAGTGGGGTGAGACAAGGGGATCCCCTGTCACCTTATCTCTTCGTTCTTAGTACGGAAATGTTGTCAAGGCATCTTAGGATTAATCAAGAGAGAGCTCAAGTGTCATATCATCCGAAGTGTTGGCAGATTAAATTGAATCATCTAATTTTTGCAGATGATTTAATGGTATTCACTAGAGGCGATTTACCATCTGTCCAGGCTGTTGTGGACGCTATGGAGATTTTTGCAGATGAGTCAGGCTTGCAGGCAAATAAGGATAAGACGGATATTCATCTGAGTGGGATTCATGAGACTGTTAAGGAAATGATTCTGGGAAAAACTGGCTTTACTCAAGGGATGTTCCCGTGTAAATACCTAGGTATGCCTTTAAATTCAATTACTAATCGATTGGAACATTATTCGGGGCTGCTAGAGAAGGTAAAAGGTGCGTTTAGTGGTTGGGCTGCGAATGCTCTTTCGTATGCTGGACGGATTGAACTTATGAATTCGGTCATTTTTGGCATCTTAAACTATTGGAGCGCCAATACTCTTCTCCCGCAGAATGTTCTATGTAAACTGAAACAGTTTTGTAGAACGTATCTGTGGACTGGTAGTCTGGATAAGGGGCGTTTATACTACAAAAGTTGGGATAGCATGTGTGCTCCATGGGAGGAAGGGGGTTTTGGGATTATTGATATGGAGGCTTGGAATAAAGCTCTTGTTTCTCAATGGTTGTGGAAGATAGTTAGGAATGAACAGGGTGTTTGGATTTCTTGGATTAATGCTTACATACTTGGTGGTCAATCAATTTGGGATATCAAAAGGGAGGAACGTTACACTGCTACAATTAAGAGCATTGTGACTATTAGAGATCAGATTCTGGCAGTGGCGGGGGATATTCACAATGCTACTTCTCTGATTAGCAGCTGGCAAATCAAGGATAAATTTCAGGTCTCCATGGCTTATGATTGGTTCAGAGATAAATATCCCAAGCACAGGTGGTTGGAGTTGTTAAAGGGGCAAAGATTTATTCCTAAGCAGGGATTCATCACTTCTTTGGCTGCTCAACGGAGACTAGCGACTATTGACAATATTAAGAGGATGGGTCTTCCTATTCGTAACCGTTGTATATTGTGTAGATTGCAGGAGGAGGATCACAGGCACTTGTTCTTTAACTGTATCTATGCTAAGACAATTTGGGACGGGATAAAGAGTTGGCTGAAAATACAAGGAAGAGGAGATAATTTACAGTCAGAGTTGGAATGGAGCATGGCAAAACGAAGACGGAAGCATTGGATGAATCAATGGTATTGCCATTGTCTTGCCGCGGTTACTTATCACATTTGGATGGAGCGGAACAATAGAATATTTAGAGAGGGAAATAGGCCTTGTATTAGTATTATCAATCAGATAAAGTTTGAAGTTTTTATTAGGAGGAGAAGTAGAGGTATGGATTTAAAGTTACTTAGATGAGTCGAGGAGATCCGAGTTTTGTAGGGGGTAGACTTTGTAAGATGAGTCTCTTTTTTTGCCCATCTTGGATGAATAAAGAGTCGTAAAATTCATGCAAAAAAAAAATAATAATAATAAGGAGGTGGATGTCGGTTTGATTGATGGGCATGACAAGCCCCTACGCCCGGCGGATTTGCTTCTTTATTCCTGGGATAGGAGGCGTGATGTGTGTGTCGATCTGACGGGGTCGTCCCCATTGACTCAGTCTGCGATGTCGGATTTCCTGCCTGGTCGTGCGGTCGTTGAGGCTGCTCGGCGTAAATACGCCAAGTACGGAGATTTGTGCACCAAGACTGGTTATGGGTTCCTGCCTTTCTCTTTCTCTTCACTTGGGGAGCTTGATGCAGAGGCTGTGGCGTTGCTCAAGCGGATTCAAAAATTCTCCATCGCTCAGGATGCGGGGGCTCGTGCAGCTGCTTTTATTTTCACTGGACTTAGTTTCGCCATTTCTAGGGGTGTGGGTGCCCAGATGGTATCTCAGCTACCCACTAACTTCTTGTAATTTGTTTCGTTATTAATGCAAGCTCCGGTTTTCATAATAATAATAATAATAATAATAATAGTAATAATAGTAATAATAGTAATGATGATGATGATGATGATGATGATGATGATGATGATGATGATGATGATGATGATAATAATAATGATGATGATGATGATGATAATGATGATGATGATAATAATAATAATAATAATAATAATGATAATGATGATGATGATGATGATGATGATGATGATGATGATGATAATTATGATGATGATGATAATAATGATGATAATAATAATGATGATGATGATAATGATGATGATGTTAATAATAATAATAATAATAATAATAATAATAGTAATAGTAATAGTAATAGTAATAGTAATAGTAATAGTAATAGTAATAGTAATAATAATAATAATAATAATAATAATAATAATAATAATAATAATAATAATAATAATAATAATAATAATAATAATAATAATAATAATAATAATAGTAATAATACTAGTAATAGTACTAGTAATAGTAATAGTAATAGTAATAATAATAATAATAATAATAATAATAATAATAATAATAAATATAATAATAATAATATATTAGCAAATGTGGTTCTATTTAAACTGCCATAGACTTTCTTTTGAGTTGTGCAGGAGGGGATAAATTCCGTCTGTCTGTAGCATATGATTTCTTCTGTACTAATCCTCCTACTCAACAGTGGTTCAGAATTCTTTTGTCCTCAGTTATTCTGCCAAGACACAAAGTAATTCTCTCTCTTGCAGGACAGAATAAGCTATCAACAGTGGATAACATTCAGAAAAAAGGCTTGCAGTTGGCAAATCGATGTAGCTTATGTCAAAAGGAGAAGAGACAATTAAGCATCTGTTCTTCTCCTGTTCTTTCTCTGCGACTATTCGGGATAACATACTCAAGTGGATGTGTGTTACTTGTCCAAGATTGGATCTTCACCATACACTTAAATGGATATCTAATAAGCAGAAGAGGAAACATTGGAAAGCAAGATGGTTTCAAGTGAGTTTAGCAGCATCTGTTTACTCGATATGGAAGGAAAGGAATTCAAGACTGTTTTCGACTTCTAGGGCATCTGAAAGTACTATAATACAACAAATCAAATTTGTAGTATCAGTTCGTTTTTTAGCCTGTAAGCGAAATCCTAAGTACAGTAGGATTATAGCTAATCTTTGACATCTAGTGAGATAGATCTTTTTGCAACCTTGTAATTTCATTGAAATTAATGAAATGATAAAATTTTTGCAAAAAAAAAATAAATAAATTAATAATAATAATAAGAAGAACAATAACAATAATAACAATAATAACAATAATAATAATAATAATAACAATAATAACAATAATAACAATAATAATAACAATAATAATATTAATAATATTAATAATAATAATAATAATAATAATAATAATAATGATAACAATGATAATAATGATAATTGTTACGGTATGGGAATCAATTAATCCGACGTGGAATTCGGGTTCGTACCGTTCAACGTTGCTTTGAATGTCAATCGATCAATCTTCATAGACTCTCCTTCCTCCTACTCCTTCAGTCGAACCTTCCCGGCGGAATGGGCTGGCTCCCTGCACACAGAACGCACAGGGCCTCGGAGGTTGTCTGAGGAAACCCTCTCCGATGCCTAAGTTAGTCCGTGAATGCCTTAAGAAACCTAGCTCGTGAGGAACTAGGTGGCGATTTAAGAGTAAGAGTTCTAGAGAGAGAAAATCTAATCCCTTTCTTGTAGGAAATGGAAGAGTATTTATACCTTCCCACAAGAGAGGGAAGTAGAAGGAGAATGGGTGGATAAGGAGGTGACATGTGGCGTCTTCTCATCCACCCACTCTTAATTACCTTAGGCAAAATGATGAGAAGGCCCCTGGGGATCCCTGCTCTACCTGCGGAGATTTCCCCAGGGGGTAGGCGGGTTTGAGTTGTGAGAGCTAGGCTCCAGCAGGCTGCGTCACCCTGTTGGCCCGGCGGTCAGCTGTTTTCCTTAGTAGTTCTTCCCACTTCTATGTTCTTTGTTTTGACTGTTTGCCGGGTCGGTTTCTGGGCCTTCTAGGCAATCCTATGGGAGCCTGCCTAGTAGGCTGTTAGTGTCAGGCTGCCGACCCCAATCAATTGGCCCTCGCAAGCAGGAGGGGAGCAAGGCTTCCTTCCGGCTGGCGACTTTTACTTAGATAGACGGAGGTTGACTTATTTCCACCTTTACTGTTGCATTTAATGCTTTGTACCTTCCCGAGGAATGAGGCTCAGTTGTGTCAGGTATGCAAAGAGTTGAAGGGTTTCTTGCAATGATTACCCATTTTGCTCGATGGATTTTCGGGAAATCTGAAGACTTCGTGATTGGTGGCTTTCCCTTTCAGGGTGGTTGGGATGCCAATTAATGCTGCGTTTTACTCGTATATATTCCAGCTTTTCTTGCCATTTTCGTTTAACTCATCCCCAATCCTTCCACTTCTCTTTGTTGAATTATGGTTTGGATCAAAAAATTCACTACTCGCCATGGAGTTCGTACTGTCACCTTTCTTTTCAAAGGATTTTGGAGACTCTGGTATGCTCGGGTGGCTTACCGGACCATTTGCCGCAGCCATCGTTCACGACCACACCCTCGTCGGCGTGGTCGGAAAGCTTCCATCAGGGCGCGGGCAAGCGCCCTAAGAGATCTTCGCCTCCTGCTGCTTCCAGGTTTAAGCGCTGCCCTCAGGGAGGTGGGTGCTTTGATCGGGGCTGCCACGAATGTTTCCCGTGGATGCACCCTGAACAATTTGACCCCGACTGCTCTGACGCGGACTCTTCCCTGGGGTCAGGCCCCTCTTCTCGTGTGAAGAGAACAGGCTGTCGTACTTGCGATGAATCCCAGGTTGTTCCCTATGGCAGGGATTGGGATGACAGTAGCCGGGACTCCGAAGACAGTGAGGGTCTAGGCTGTTTGAGTGACAGGCATGAGGATGGACTCCCTGACGACCCTTTCAAGGACTCCCCAGACTGGGATTGGGGATCGGACTTCGGGGGTCAAAGTAGCCATGGAGACCATTCTCCAGATTTAGATGATGATTAGGCCTGCTTAGCAGGGCATAGGTGCGTCGAGCCGAAAATTTAGGCTCTTATGTATTTTCTTTACTTGCCTGGCATGATATGTAACCTGCCCATTTTCCATTAAGGCTAATGAAAAAAAAAACCTAGCGACTTGGCTATTCTCTTTGTTTCTTTTTTTTTTTTGCGGGGATGACGTTGCCAGTCGATTATTCCTCTGACACTTTTTGACTTTTCGAGGCCCTTCTTGGGAAGGGGTGAGCAGCTTGTGTTCAGCGCGTGACACGTGGGGTAGGTTGTTGGGGACGTCTTGTCAGAGAGGTGGCCTTTTAGGCTTCCTGGGCATTATATAAGCCCCGCTCCTCTTTCATTTCCTTCTTTTACACTTTTCAAAATTCGAAACTTCTCTCATATTCTCAAACCGTCTTCGTTGCTGAGAACTTTGTGAGATCAAGAAGTGTTTACTGTCACATTTTTCGGCGACGACCGACTTTCTAGGTTAGAATCTTTCTTTGAATCTTCGTCTTCTTTCCCTTTCATCGGTACTTTTCTTCATACCCAGTATGTCTCGAGTCCGCGCTTTTTCTTTTGGTTCTTTACTTGGGAGGAATGAAGGTGGAGACGGGGATAGGCGCGATTTAGCCTCCTCTTCTGGGGTTGGACCCAGGGAAGAGGAGGATCTTGACAGGGGGGAGGGTGCTGAATCACCTGAACCCGCTCCCTTTGACGTTGTTGACTCTGATAATGAGGCCCTGGAAGTAGACCCTTCCAGGATTGCCGGCCCCCTCATCCGTAGGGAGAGGGGGAAAACTTACTATTTGGATAAGAAGAAATACTTAGTTCCCTTAAAGACCTACCCCGAGGCCAAGAATAGGGACTTGATCCTAGAAAGCAATGCTGCCAAGGAAATTGAAAAGTTCTATAATTTTGGGGAAGGGTACACCGTCGTAGTCCCGGGGGAAAAGGACACGGTATGCTGCCCCCCGGAGGGTTGTGTGGCTGTTTATCACAAGGCTTTAGAATTCGGCCTGCGATTCCCTCTTCATCCCTTCCTGGAGGAGACCTTCAGGAGGATGAATGTAGTTATAGCTCAGCTGACTGCCTCAGCTATTAGGTCCTTGATAGCTTACACTTGCACCTGTCTTTTCCATGGCGAGGGGCCTTACATTGATGCCCTTTGCTTCATGGTTGGTCTTCAAATGGTATCCTCGTCAGGGGAGGACGGTTCCCCTGATTATTGGTCCCTGCAGAGACAGAAGAAGTACGCCCTGGTCTGGCCGGCTTTGAGCAGCCTGAAAGACTGGGAAAATAATTTTTTGTACGTAAATAGCGCGTCAGGGTGGAGGATTCCTAGGCATTTTAGGAACCATGTTCACACCCGTATGGAAACTCGCGAAGAGTACCACCCAGGCGTCGGGGGGAAGGCCCTGGAGGTTAAGCTGAGTCCGAAGGAAGAGATTTTAATCAAGAAGTTTGAAATTTTTGCGGATAAATCCGGTGTCTTTGGCCCTGCTTTCTGGCTCCCTCATGCGGAGCTTATAACCACAGACGAGTATTTGCTCCCCTTGGGCCTAATCACTAGCCGTGAAGGTAGTTCTGGGGGGCTTTTGCTGGCGCGATTTTTCTGAGATTTCTTATTCCTTTGCTTTTTAACTGACTGCCCTTTTTTCTCTTGCAGACTTTGCTTCTCGCCGTTGGACAAGGAGGCAAGTTAAGAGGTTAGGTTTGAGTGAGGAGTTTGTCGTCCTTTCCAAGCGTCCCTCCCTCCCTTCAAATTTCAAGAAAGGGGAGAAGAGCTTGATGAAGCTTGTAAAGGATTTCGCTGCTGGTCGGAGGCTGCCTCTCCCTCCCCGACTGCCGTCAGGAAAGCCGGCGACCCCTTCTCCCAGCATCCATGAAGGGGAGGCTGAGGTCACCTCAGGGGCCACCCCTTCCCCTGGTCAGAAGCAGGGCGCCTCTCCAGCCGGACCTCGAGCTTCGCAGGGTTCCCACCCTGTGAATTCAGAGGGGACTGGGGAGAGTGCCCCCTTGGTCGAGAAGGAAGAGGGGTGGGGAGCCCTCAGGAGCTGATGTGGTGGATTTGGAGGCGGATGTTGCTACCCCTGAAGCAAAGCGCCCTGCACGTGAACTTTCGAGCATTCCTTTTCCAGAGGAGAACACGGAGTTCCATTATACTGCTGGTGATAGTGTAGACGTATCAGGCCTGCTTTCCGACTCTGGCGTCGTCTTGGCTGATCGCCTTACCAAGTTCGTGACTTCGACCTCTCACCAGGTGCTCCAATATATCCAGCGTACCTCTAAGGTTTTGCTGGCATCTGCCGAGCTGGCGGCCCTCAGCCGTCTGAGTGATGAAGAGTTGACCGTCACACCAGGGGCTCCCCCATTTGACCGCCTGGCCATGGTGGAAAGGGACATAACTTTGATAAGTAATCTGAAGGACAAGCTAGCGAGGCAAGAGAGTGAGCTGGAGGAGGCAAAGAGTCAGGCTGGCCAGTGGAGGCTTCAGGGAGAGAGAGCTGTGAGGGAAACAGCCAAGCTTGAAGCTAAGTTGAAGGAGAGCCGTTTAGCGATGGAGCAGGCTACCCTTTCTCTGGCTGAGATGGGGCACCTAAAAGGAAAAGTAGCTGATTTGGAGGAGCAACTGTCCAGAGCTGACTCAGCCTTTGAGCAGGCCAAGGGAGAGTGGAAGAAAGAAAAAGAAACCCTTGCGGAGGAGACCGAGGCTGCGGTGGATGCAAGCTTCGTGAGTAGTGCCAACTCTTCCCTGGAGTTGGTGATGGAGGTGATTGGGGAAATGTTCCCTGCGTTTGATGAGGAGGCTTTCCGGAGTCTCTACTCTGCTAAGAATGAGGCTCGGGCGGCCAGACCACCTGAGGCAGCTGCCGGCCCAAGCCAGGAGGCTCCATGATGCTCATCCTTTCTTGTAATAGCCTTACTCTCTGTGCTGAGCCTTTGTTATGGCCAGCTGTCTGTAATATCTATTCTTCCGGATCTTTGCCTTAGTTGTTTTGTAAAAAAATTTCTACCCTTCATGGGTTTTGTTATGGAATGCCTTTCCTTTGTTTTAGTCTGCTTCTTTAGTGTTTTTTATACAAGGTTGGGGGAATTGCCCCCAGCCCTTGTTAGCTGTGCACAGCCTGGCCTGTCCCTGGCCTCTGCTTGGAGTCCAGGGGGCCTGCCCCCTGCCTGCCCGGAGGTAGGCAGGGAAGGCTTTTGCGTTTTTTATACAAGGTTGGGGGGAATTGCCCCCAGTCCTTGTTAGCGGTGCGTAGCCTGGCCTGTCCCTGGCCTCTGCTTGGAGTCCAGGGGGCCTGCCCCCTGCCTGCCCAGAGATTGGCAAGGAAGGCTTTTGCGTTTTTTATACAAGGTTGGGGGGAATTGCCCCCAGCCCTTGTTAGCTGTGCGCAGCCTGGCCTGTCCCTGGCCTCTGCTTGGAGTCCAGGGGGCCTGCCCGAAGGTAGGCAGGGAAGGCTTTTGCGTTTTTTATACAAGGTTGGGGTGGAATTGCCCCTAGTCCTTGTTAGCGGTGCGTAGCCTGGCCTGTCCCTGGTCTCTGCTTGGAGTCCAGGGGGCCTGCCCCCCTGCCTGCCCAAAGGTAGGCAGGGAGGGCTTTTGCGTTTTTTATACGAGGTTGGGGGAATTGCCCCCAGTCCTTGTTAGCGGTGCGTAGCCTGGCCTGTCCCTGGCCTCTGCTTGGAGTCCAGGGGGCCTGCCCCCTGCCTGCCCAGAGGTAGGCAGGGAAGGCTTTTGCATTTTTTGCTGGGGGGTCCATTTTCAATTGTTTTAGCAACAGGGGGGCCTCCTCCTATTGCCCCCTGCTCGTTTGTGTGTGAGAGCGCAAGCTTAAACGGACAACGAGTATGAATTCTTGAGTGTTATAGAAATTTCGTTGAAACATAAGATTGGTCGGAGTCGTCGACATTTCTTTTTTGATCGTCCTCCGCCAATATTTTTTCCTATACACGTGATTTCCTTAAGGCTTAGCTATACATAGTATCTTTTTAGGGTGTCGGCGTCCCAGTGTGCGTTCAACTCTTGGCCTGCTGTGTTGGCGATTTTGTACGTGCCTGTTCCCATGATCTGGGTCACTTGGTATGGGCCTTCCCAGTTGGCGCTTAGTTTGCCGTGTTCCCTAGATTTTCCAACAGCCTGTGTCTTCCTTAGTACTAGGTCGCCTACCTGAAATCTTCTCTCATGCACCCTTTTGTTGTATGCTTTTCTCATTCTTTTCTGGTAGGCTGCTATGTTGGTGCTGGCCTCCTCCCTGACTTCGTGGATTAGGTTAAGAGCTTCGGCCATTGCCTCGTTGTTGTCAGCCTGGTTGTATTGCTGAGACCGCAGGGTAGGAATTCGCACTTCGATGGGTAGCAAAGCCTCTGCTCCATATACCAGGCCAAAGGGTGTCTTACCTGTTGACTCTTTTCTGCTGGTGGTCCTTATTGACCAGAGGATACTTGGAAGCTCGTCCGTCCATCTTCATTTGAGGTCATCTACCATTTTTCTAAGTCCGTTTAAGATTTGTTTGTTTGCGGCCTCGGCCTGCCCATTGGTCTGGGGGTGGCAGACGGCGGAATAGGCGACGGCTATCCCATGCCCCTCCAGCCAGGCTCTTAGGGGGTCATTATCAAATTGCCTTCCATGGTCAAATACCAATGTTTTTGGGAGGCCAAATCTGGTTATAATGTTCCTCCATATGACCTTCCTGACCGCCAGCTCGGTGATGTTTGGGACTGCTTCAGCTTCAACCCACTTTGTGAAGTAGTCTATCCCCACAATCAGAAATTTTCGTCCCCCTGTAGCTGTGGTAAAGGGACCCAGTATGTCCATTCCCCATTGGGCGAAAGGAATAGGAGATAAAATCGGCCTGAGTTCTTGGGCTGGGACATGGATTGATGGAGCAAAGAGTTGGCATTTTCTGCATTTTTGGGTTAGGCTCATAGCATCTGCTAGCATGGTAGGCCAGTAGTAGCCTGACCTGAGAGCTTTGTGGGCCAATGACCTTCCTCCAATGTGATGTCCGCAGATTCCTGAGTGGATGTCCTCTAGAACTTCAGCGGCCTGGTCTACCCCTACGCATCTGAGCAGGGGGTAAGTGAAAGATTTCTTGTAGAGCTCTTCGTCAATGATTATGAACCAGGCTGCTTTGGTCTGTATTTTCTTTTTCTGTACAGGATCAGGTAGTAGGATGCCGAACTTTTTGAACTGAATGAGGGGGGTCATCCAGTTTTCCTGTCCTTCCTCAATGGTGCTGACTGCCTGACAGGCAGTGGTGGACTTCTCATGCATAACATCAACCCAAACTGACCTCCTTATGTCTTGTAGGCTGGAGCTGGCCAGTTTTGACAGAGCGTCAGCCCAATTATTCTGTGATCGGGGTATTTGCCTGATTTCATAGGACTTCAGGCTTGATCTCTAGCCTCATATTCCCCGTTAATTTGATTAGCAATGAGCTGGGAGTCAGTTGCTAGTACAACCCGTTCTGCCCCTGCGGCTTTAGCCAGATTTATCCCTGCAAATACGGCCTCATATTCCGCCTCGTTGTTTGACGCAAGGAAGGTGAATCTGAGTGCATGCTCAAAATCCACTCCCTCAGAGCTGGTCAGCACAACGCCTGCCCCTGCACCATTGGCTGTTGAGGATCCGTCAGTGTGTATGATCCATTCTTCGGCGGGGGGTTCTTCTTCCCCTGAATGGGAACATTCAGCCAGGTAGTCAGCCAGGGCTTGTGCCTTGATGGTTGTCCTGGGTTGGTATGATATCCCCAGTTCGCTTAACTCAATTGCCCATTTTAGCAGTCTTCCTGATTTCTCAAATTTTTCCAATATCTTTTGCAGTGGCTGGTCGGTGAGGACCACAACGGGGTGTGCGTCAAAGTATGGTCTGAGTTTTCTGGCTGCAATGATGACTGCATAGGCGGCTTTCTCTATCACAGAATAGTTTCTTTCGGCTGCCCCCAGGGCGTGACTCACAAAGTAGATGGGTTGTTGTGAGCCTGCTTCCTCCCTTAGGATGACTGCACTCACTATTGTGTTGGTGACAGCAATGTATAGGTATAGTTTTTCTCCGGCCACTGGTCTTGCCAAGGTAGGGAGTTTCTTCAGGTGTTCCTTCAATTGCTCGAAGGCTTTCTTTTGTTCATCTTCCCATTTAAATTGCTTATTGCCCTTCAACACTTTGAAGAATGGGGTGGACTTGTCTGCCGATCTGGCGATAAAGCGGGCCAGGGCAGCCATCCTGCCTGTGAGCCGATGAATGTCCCTTATGGTCTTAGGCTCCGGGAGGTCTAGGACCGCCTGAATTTTTTCGGGATTGGCGTCTATCCCCCTGGAGCTGACTAAGAATCCCAACAATTTTCCGGATCGGACTCCGAACGTGCATTTTTTCGGGTTCAGCTTCATCTTGTATGACCCCAGAGAGGAGAATGTTTCCTGCAGGTCTGTTAGATGCTCCTTGTCCCCCTTGCTCTTGACAATCGCATCATCGACATAGGCCTCCAAGTTTCTCCCTTTTTGGCTTTCAAAGACCTTGTCCACCAATCGCTGATAGGTGGCGCCCGCATTCTTCAGCCCAAATGGCATAATCTTATACATGTAAGTGCCATGGCTGGTTATGAAGGCGCACTTCACCCTGTCAGGCTGCCAGAGGTACACTTGATGGTACCCTGAGAATGCATCCAAGAAACTCAACGTTGTATACCCACTAGTGGCATCCACCAGTTGGTCTATCCTGGGCAGGGGGTAGCAATCCTTTGGGCAGGCTTTGTTAAGATTTGTGAAGTCTACGCACATTCTCCATGCGCCTGACGACTTTTTTACCATCACAACGTTTGCCAACCACTCAGGGTAATCACAGACTTCGATGAAGTCTGCCTTTAAGAGTTTGTCTATTTCTTCTTTTATTGCCACGTCTTTCTCTACGGACATGTTTCTTTTCTTCTGCTTTACAGAGCGAGCTTCCGGGCTAACGTTCAGCTTGTGAACAATAAAAGCCAGGTCGAATCCTGGCATCTCATCTGCAGAGTAAGCAAATACGTCCCTGTTTTCTCTCAGGACTGCAATTAACTCCTTCTGGTAGGACTCCTCCAGGTCGGCCCCTATGAGGACATGCCTTCCTGGTTCTAAGTCCACTAGCATGCTCTCCCCTTCAGGCTCTAAGTGGGCTGCTTTCTGTTGGGCAGCCGGGATTTCACCCTCCCTGTTGGGGGAGCCTTCGGCTTTTCGTTTTCCTTTTCCTTTTGTTTCATGGGCTTGCAGGGCCACGGAATAACAGTGTCTGGCCGACTCCTGATCCCCATGGACCTTCCCTTCCATGCCAAAGTCTGTTACATAGGCTATGGTGAGGGCCCTGATTGACACAGCGGCTTCGATTTCATCTAGGGTGGCCCGCCCTATCAAGGCGTTGTATGCAGACTTGGCATCCACCACAACAAATGATGCCCTGACATTCCTGGCAGAGGCCCCCTCCCCGAATGTTACCGGCAGGTCGATGACCCCCATGGGAAGTACACCTGCCCCACTGAACCCATACAAAGATCCAGGGGCTGGCTTCAGATGTCTTTTTTCTAGATTCATTTTTTCAAAGGCGTCTTTGTACAAGAGGTTTGTGTAGGCGCCAGTGTCCACCATGCATCTCTTGACAATGTGATTGCTTATTTCAAGAGTTAGGACCAAAGGGTCACTATGCGGGTATATGACTCTCCCTGCATCCTCAGGGGTGATGCTCGGGGTAGTGCCTCTTGGACTTCCTGTCTTCTCGGCGTAGCAAATTTGGTTCCGTAATTCACGGATCTGCCTTTTCTGGTTTCGTCTGCTAGTTCGCCCCTCTGCATCTCCTGATACTACATGGATGATCGTGCGATTTTGGGCTGAGCCTTCAGGTTTGTCCGCCGCCTCTTTTTGGGGGTTTGTTCCTTGCTGCATAGTTACTTAGCCAGCCGTTTCTTATGAGTTTCTCTATTTTGTCTTTTAAGTGTCGGCATTCTTTTGTGGTGTGTCCTATGCAATCGTGGAACGTGCAGAATTTTTTAGGATCCCCTTTTGGGCTGCGCGGTTTGTTTGGACGATTCCATTTTGCTGTTTCTTTCTCCAGCTCAAAGATTTCTGCCCTCGGCCTGTTGAGGGCCGTGTAGCTGTCAAACCTTGGCTGGTAGACAGTGCGTTCTTTCTTGGGGGTATCTCCCTCCTCTCTTTGTTTGCCTGGTTCGTTTCTGCCGCGTCCACCCTGCGGTCCCCCTTGCGGCTTTGTCTGGCCTGCAGGGGTGTCCGGCAGGCTGTGAAACTCTTCCTGCAGAATAAACCCTTCAGCGATTTTTCTGGCCTTAGCCAAAGTTTCTGGCTGCGCCCTGATCATCTGATTCTTCATTTCCCCTGGGAGCAGGGAGATTGTCAGGGCGAAGGCAGCGGTGGAATCATCAATCTCTCTGACTTGCTGGTAGGACAAGTCAAATCTCCTTAGGTACTCCCTGACGCTTTCGCCCTTTTTCTGCTTCAGGGTCATGAGGTCGAACCGAGTGAGTCGCCTCCTCTTGTTCCCTGCATATTGTTCAAGGAAGGCCTCGACTAACTCTATAAAGGAGCTGATCGATCCCTGGCGAAGATCCCTGAACCATCCTTGTGCAAGCCCTACCAGGGTGGTTGGGAAGATTTTACACCAGATTGCGTCATCCACGTCATACATGCCCATGTGACTCTCAAATGCCGCCAGATGATCCTCTGGGTCTGTGGTTCCCTCAAACTTGATGGTGGGCATTTTGATTTTCGGGATGGGGTACTCTTGTACATCAGGATGAAGAGGAGTTTTTGTGGGCCTGCCTACCACTCGTGACCTGCTCTCCCCAGACTGGTTACCGTGGATGTCCCATTGTCTAGGGATCGGTTTCCTCGTACTGGGGGAGCGGTGCCTCGGTGGCCGCCTGCTCGCTGCTTCGTCCTCTGTCTCAGGGGAGATTTGTCTGGATCTTTTTCTCCGGGACTGGCAGAGGTTGTCATCCTGGTGGTATCTAGACTCAAGCAGCTGCCCCCGGTTAAGCCTAGATTACAGGTTTTGGGACAACCCTGGGGTTGGCTGTTCCTTGGTTGCTGGCGTTAACCTGAAGAAGACTCCGCCCTGCTTTTCCCCCAGGCGCTTAGATGCAGGCTCCTTGTGCCTCATCCGCTCCTGCAATCCCTGGGATAGACCTCTCTGCCCTCCAGACGCGGGCTCCGTGGTGTGAATGGAGAATGCCTGTTGTTGGGCAGGCGGCTCTTGGCTGTCTGCTGTGATGGGCCTCTGCACCTGCACGTATACTTGAGCTGTCCTTCTTGCTTTCCTCTGGGCGTTCCTGGCGGCGGTTCGCTTCGTGCCCCCAGCTTCATCCCTGCTCGTTGAGGGAGGCTGCCTGGGGGTCGTTGCAGCTCTGCCTACCAGGTCCTCAGGAGTGAATTCCTGGTTTAGCATCGCAGAGAAGAAGGCAGCTGTCTGTACCATCCGAGCTGGGGTCAGGTTCAGGGTGTGCCCTGGATGTGCCCCCAACTCTGGTGTTACAGCTGCATTTGGCATGCCCAGGAGACTGTTTCCCCCCATCCCCAGGATCGTGGTGGGAGGAACTCTCTCCGGCTGCGACATGCCGTATAGGGGAGTCATCGGTGGGACCGTCGGACCTACCCCTACACTGGTGTCAACGATCTCAGGCATGATTACTTTGATTGGTTTAGTTTTTGTAATTGGGAATGGTTGATTTTTGTGGGTAATTCGTGGATACAACCAGATCTTCCCCACAGACGGCGCCAAATTGTTCCGGTATGGGAATCAATTAACCCGACATGGAATTCGGGTTCGTATCGTTCAACGTTGCTTTGAATGTCAATCGATCAATCTTGATAGACTCTACTTCCTCCTACTCCTTCAGTCGAACCTTTCCGGCGGAATGGGCTGGCTCCCTGCACACAGAACGCACAGGGCCTCGGAGGTTGTCCGAGGAAACCCTCTCCGATGCCTAAGTCAGTCCGTGAATGCCTTAAGAAACCTAGCTCGTGAGGAACTAGGTGGCGATTTAAGAGTAAGAGTTTTAGAGAGAGAAAATCCAACCCTTTTCTTGTGGGAAATGGAAGAATATTTATACCTTCCCACAAGAGAGGGAAGTAGAAGAAGAATGGGTGGATAAGGAGGTGACAAGTGGCGTCTTCTCATCCACCCACTCTTAATTACCTTAGGCAAAATGATGAGAAGGCCCCTGGGGATCCCTGCTCTGCCTGCGGAGATTTCCCCAAGGGGTAGGCGGGTTTGAGTTGTGAGAGCTAGGCTCCAGCAGGCTGCGTCACCCTGCTGGCCCGGCGGTCAGCGTTTTCCTTAGTAGTTCTTCCCACTTCTATGTTCTTTGTTTTGACTGTTTGCCGGGTCGGTTTCTGGGCCTTCTAGGCAATCCTATGGGAGCCTGTCTAGTAGGCTGTTAGTGTCAGTCTGCCGACCCCAATCAATAATAATGATAATAATGATAATAATAATAATAATAATAATGATAATAATAGTAATAACAATAATAATAATAATAATAATAATAATAATAATAATAATAATAATAGTAATAATAATAATAATAATAATAATAATAACCTAAGCACAATGGCTTGTGGTCTTTGGATCCGAATGGATACTCCATCAAGAGTGGTTATGGGTGGCTCCTCCCTGCTCCTAATCCTCCGCCTTGGACTAAGTTTGTATGGAATCAGTGGGCACTCCCTAAGCATGCCGTCGTGACATGGCTGATTCTGAATGGAGGAGTAAATGTGAAGGATAAATTGTACCGACACGGTTGCATTGACAATGACAGCTGCTGCCTTTGTTATGACTCTACTGAAACGGTAGATCATATTTTTTTTTATTGCCAATTCAGTAGAAGACTTATGCGCAATGTAGCTGATCTTGTTGGATGTAATCTTAACCTGACGTATATCCTTGACGGTGAAATGCACCAGCTGCATAGGAAAATGCATGGTGCCAGTTTTATGGCCTGTTATTATACGACCTGGAATCAGCGAAATAAAGCCCGAATTGAGGGGTATATTGATCATCCCGCGCAGCTGGCTTTACGTATCATAGGTGAGGCCAGGAGAAGAATAAAGTTGAGAGCTAAAGACAAAGTTACTGATACAGACCTACACTTTTTTAGGCAGATAGGAATCAACTATTGATCGAAATAGGAGTTAGTGAGCTAACTAACCCTTGTTTTGGTTTTTTTGGTGTGATTATACTGATTTTGTACAGCATATGTTTTGTAACTCCTTTTTTTGATGAATGAACTACTCACATTTCACCAAAAAAAAAAATTAATAATAATAATAATATTGCTGGATACATGGCCTTCAAAAAATGGAAGGAACTCTGTTCTCCATGGCTAAATGGAGGTGCAAACATAAAGCAATTGACTCCCTGGAATAAAGCTTTTCTTTCTAAATGGCTTTGGCAGCTCACAACTGGTTCAGGAAGCATATGGATCAAGTGGTGTCAGCATTATATTACTGCTGGTGAATCTATTTGGTTAGTACAATCTAAGGAATACTTCTCTTCTGGAATTAAGCACATTCTGCGGGTTAGGGATGAGTATATTGGCAAATGTGGCTCTATTCAAAAAGCCATAGACTTTCTTTTGAGATGTGCATCAGGGAAAAAAATTCCGTCAGTCTGTAGCCTATGATTTCTTCTGTACTAATCCTCCTGCTCAACAGTGGTTCAGGATTCTTTTGTCTTCAGATATGATGCCAAGACACAAAGTTATTCTTTCTCTAGCAGGCCAGAATAAGCTATCAACAGTTGATAACATTCAGAAAAAAGGCTTGCAGCTAACAAATCGATGTAGCTTATGTCAAGAGGGAGAGGAGACAATTAAGCATTTGTTCTTCTCCTGTCCTTTCTCTACGACTATTTGGGATAACATACTGAAGTGGATGTGCGTTACTTGTCCAAGATTGGATCTACATCGTACTCTTAAATGGATATCAAATAAGCAAAAGAGGAAACATTGGAAAGCCAGATGGTTTCAAGTGTGTTTAGCAGCATCTGTTTACTCGATATGGAAGGAAAGGAATTCTAGACTGTTTTCACCTTCTAGGGCATCTGAAAGTACTATAATACAACAAATTAAATTTGTAGTATCAGTTCGTTTTGTAGCTGGTAAGAAAAATCCTAAGTACAGTAGGATTATAGCTAATCTTTGACATCTAGTGAGATAGATCTTTTTGCAACCTTGTAATTTCATTGAAATTAATGAAATGATATCATTTTTGCAAAAAAAAAAATTAATAATAATAATAATAATAGTAAATAATAATAATAATAAATAATAAATAATAATAATATTGGCGATTCTCTCTCTACTCTCTCTCTAGGGGAAGCTCCCCCTTGCCGTTTCGAGATGACATCGACGGTGCCGCGGGGTAGGGGACGGGGGAGACCAAGAAAAAACGTTAGGGAATCGCAATCGCACCAATCTAATCAAGATTTTGAAGTTCGATCTACTAGTACTCAATCGGAGGAATTGGATGAAGATTTGGGTCCTCAGAAACAGGGGAAGAATGTAATTAACGATCTGATTGATCTTGCTTTGCAATCTACAATTTGCCTGACAGGAGACTCGCGTGCTAAAAGTGGAATTCTGGATACTACGGAACAGCCGATCATCCAGAATTTGGAGAAGAGTGATGGTGCTCTGGATACTACGGAACAACCGGTCATCCAGACGCCAGAGACGATTAATCGAGTTCCGAGTACTACGGAACAGCCGGTCACTCGAAACTCAATTTTGAATGCTGCTCAGTCTGGGTTGAGAAGCCATGGGAAAGAGGGGGAGACTCAGAGTACAACGGAACAGCCGGTCACTCTGAAGCCTCATGAAAAGAAGGCCGATCCTCCGGAGGGGCCCTCCTCAACTTGGGCAGGGCGTTTGAAGAGCTCTAAGGAGGTATGGGACTATACTTTGATGAATATTGGGCTGAATCAGAAGAAATTACTATTGATTATGAGGATTTTGAGGATGAGTTATTGCTTTGGAGGCACACTTTAATGGGTCATGTCATTGGTGCTCGCCCAACTTTGAAAAAGATGGTGGAATTTGCAACTACTCGTTGGAATCATATCTCGATGCCGACTGTACAATATTTCAAAAAGGGATGGTTCTCTTTCAGGTTCAACAATAAAGAGGATATGGAAAGGGTGTTGAAGGGAGGACCCTGGCAAGTTGGAGCTAATACTCTCATTATGAAGCAGTGGAGTCCTACTTTTTCGTTAGAGATGGAGAAACTAGCAGTTGTCCCGACATGGGTTTTGTTTCCTGATTTGGACCCTTACTTGTGGACGGAGTGGGTGTTAAGTAAGACGGCAAGCAAAATTGGTAAGCCGATGTTTTCTGATACCATGACTACGTTTAAGGAGCGACTTTCGTTTGCTCGGGTTATGGTAGAAGTGGATGTCTCTAAGGAGCTGCCGGATGAAGTTGTGATTAACATTCCAAAACTTGGGAAGTCATTGCAGAGGGTAACTTATGAGTGGCTACCCTATTATTGCCATGGATGTGGTAAGGTGGGGCATCTTAAATCTTCCTGTAATTTGGAAAAGAGAAAGGAGAACATCGCAAAAAGTCGGATTATACCTGTTAAGCAACCTGAAGTTGCTTCAGGGTCAGTTGTCCAGAATTTAAACTTGATGGCTGTCTCTGAAGTAGGGGTGTTCACCGGTCCAAACCCGGACCGGACCGGCTTGACCCGCGGACCGAAAACCCATAAAATCTAAACCCGCGGACCGGACCGGTTAACAAAAAACCAGGACCGAACCGGACCGGACCCTCTTAAGACCGGATCGGACCGGACCGACAAAATACACTAAATTTGATTAATTTTTTTATGTGGACCGGACCGGGGACCGACATCCAAGTTTTTGAAGAACCGGGGACCGGACCGGTTTGTAGTCGGTCCGGACCGGACCGTACGGTCCGGTTCGGTCGGGTTTGACGGTCCGGGTCACTTTTTGAACACCCCTACTCTGAAGTGGAGCCGGAGGGCAATTTAAGCAAAGGAGAGCTAGATGCTGGTGTTTCAGCAACAGGTTCTGGGATGGTCGTTATGGAGACCCTGGACCCCCCTTCTGAAGTTGTGATAGCACCCTCAGGTGGGAGAAAGTCCTTGGGATTTCAAATGAATAGGGAGGAAAAGGTTGAGCTGCTAATGTCTAATAAATATGCTGTATTACAAGAAGTAGAGCAGACTATGGAGAGGGATGCTATTCCGCCTGACATACCTCAATGAAGATCGCAACTTGGAATATTAGGGGGGAAATGAGGATATTAAGCAAAATGCAGTTCTTAGTTTGATTAAGAATAAAAGCATAGATGTCTTGGGTTTGCTTGAAACTAGAATAAAAGCAAATAAAGCAACGAAAATTATTGCTAGCAAGTTTAAGAATTATAGTGTGGAATGTAATTATATTCATCACTACAATGGTCGTATCTGGTTAATCTGGAATACTAGCACAGTTCGGGTTCAGGTGGTTTATTCTTCTAGTCAGCTTATGCATAGTTCTATTCTACATTATAGCACTGGTTATGAGTTGTTCTTCACGGTAGTCTATGGCTTCAATGATGGTGATGGGAGAAAGGCTCTTTGGTCTTATATTTGTAGGCTTAATCATGGGAATAATTGGGTTTTTTCTGGTGACTTTAATATTGTTAGGAACATGAATGAGAAAATTGGAGGTTCTCCTCCAAATGAGCAAGATATTGATGACTTTAATGAATGTATTTGTGCTGCCGGTCTGCAGAAGTTGCAGCATCAGGTGGTGGAGTTTACTTGGACAAACAAACATGAGGCTGCCTCTAGGATTTGGACTAGGCTAGATAGGGTCTTGGTGAATGGAGATTGGATAAATTCTTTCCCTAGTTCTGCTTCTGTGGTCCTACCTGCTGGGCTTTCTGATCATTCGCCATTGCTTGTACCCATTTTTAATGACGAGAAGAGAAAACCCAGATTCAGTTTTTTGAACTATTGGGTTCATAGTCCCTCTTATCATGAAGAAGTGGAGCGAGCTTGGGGGCACTCTGTTAAGGGGACAGCCGGGTTTCAGCTATTTGGGAAGATGAAAAAAGTTAAAGATGCTATGAAGAGTATGCACAAGAATAGCTACTCTTGTATCTATAGGAGGATTACTCAGATTGAGAAAGAGATTGAGGTTTGCCAGAGAAATCTCAGTAACCATCCTTTCTCTCAAGGTTTTATTGCTGAGGAAAGGAAATTGCTACATGACTACAAGACCTTATGTGATGCTGAATCTAGTATTTTACGACAGAGATCTAAAATGGATAACATTATCATGGGGGATGAGTCGTCGAAATTCTTTCATTCTAGGATTAAGGAGCGAAGGCAGCAACATGTTATTGGGACAATTTGTGATAATAAAGGTAATGTTAGAGAGGGTCTAAAGGACGTAGCCCAAAGATTTTTTGATTTTTATGAGGAGTTGCTTGGTAGAAATCGGCCGGTCCAAAAAATTGATGTGGCCCTTATCCGGAAGGGTACCTTGGTTAAGTCTGAGCAGTGGGATGCTATGTTGCAAATTCCTACTAATGAGGAGATTAGGAGGTGTGTTGTATCCATTGGTGTTGATAGAAGTCTGGGGCCTGATGGATTCTCTTCGGAGTTCTTCAAGGCCTCTTGGTCCGTGATTGGAGACGTTTTTTGTGCAGCGGTTAGAGACTTCTTTTTGAAGAATAGAATGCTTAAGCAAGCTAATTCTACCCTCATCACTTTAGTACCTTAGAAGGAGGTTTGTTGCTCCGTATCTGACTATAGACCCATATCTTGCTGCTCGGTTTTTGATGGTCGGAATTGTCGTGCATCCCCACCAATCAAATAAATAACCGGCTAGACCTAACGGTAGTTAGGGTAAGTCGGGTCGTGTCCACGGAGACGGTGTCGCAAGGTTTAGACTAGGCTCACCTAAAACGAGACTACGCTACCAAACAAACACAAAGAGCTACTACTTGATGAATCATGATGAGAGGGAAGTAGGAAGTAGAATAACAATGAACTAGGCTACACGAGGCTAAAATAGAATAAATAAACACAAACCAACTAGCAACCTAAAGAAATGAGGCTAACTAATAAGATGAATCAAATATGAAGAAGAGGTGGGTTAGGTCGAGTTCATAAGTGTAGTAGGGTGACTTGGGTGGTCAAGGGTATAGGTGCCTCCTAATTGCTAGATTCGGTCCGGGCTGTCGCAACTTAAACCGATGCCAAGGTGGGTTCGCGCTTGATGACGTCTAAACCCTAGTCCACATGGTATGTATAATGACTATTCTCAACATGACCACATACTAGACAAACAATGAGTAGAGGAAGACTAGCATGAGAAGCATGGCCACTACAACTCAAACAAGCATTTCAACAAACACATGGTGTGCCAAGTATGTGACTAACAATAAAGATTCACCCTTTACCCCTAATCAAACCCTAATCACCCATATTCTACCCTTAATCCCCCTACTAACCCACCAGAAATCTACTCACTCATAATCAAAGATAAACTAACAACAATAAGAGAAAACCACATCACAATCCAAACATCCATTATCAAGAACAATATGAACAATAACAAGAAACACTAAGTAAAGATTCAAACTTGAAATAATAACAAAGAACAAGAGTGAAGAAGATTATACCAACACAAAATGAAGAAAAAGATGCAATCTTGTATAAATAAGAAACCCCCAAAATAATCCCAAGGTTGTCAAGCTTGGAGAAATCTTCAAGTGTCTTCTTAATACAAGAACTAATTACAACTAGATTAAATTAGGATTAACTAAGGATTAAAGAGAAATTAAAACTGATGTGGGGAACTAAATCTAGGGTTTATAACTTGTAGAGAGGCTTAAGAGAGTCTAATCTAGGGTAAGATACATAAACAATACAAGAGGGAAGTATTTATAGGGGTACAAGAATGAAGGAGGAAGGAAAAGAAGAGGTGCGGCTACAGCAGGTTGGTCCCGACCGGGACGGGATCATCCCGACCGAGACGGCCTGTCATCCCGACCGGGACGGGTTGGTCCCCACCGGGACGGCCTGGCAGTGACCCCTTCAAAAGTGCACTTCATCCCGGACGGGATGAGGTGCATACCCGTCGGGGATGAGTTTTGTAGGCCTCCAATATGATCCTTTTGGTTCCTCCTTGCTTCACATGAACTTCTCATCGATTCTCGGGACTCGGGATCGGGTCTCGGAGGCTCGGGATTGGATCCCAAGGTCTCGGGGTCGAATCCAAGGCATCGAGTGATCGTTCCTCCGCTTCGTTGGCTCCGAAATGTGTATGTATTGAGTCGGAATCACTCCAACTCTTCACGAATGGTCTCGGGAACCTGAAACGAGCTAGAGGAAGCATAAGTAGCCCATGAACTGCTCCCAAGGAGCGATTCCGCAAGGAAATGGGACCAAAATACTACGAAATAGGCACTACAAACTACACTTATCAACTCCTCCACACTTAACCCTTACTCGCCCTCGAGTAAGCACAAACTAACTACTAAACTAGCCGAGCGGGTATTAGCGCACCCTACGCCCTTTCAAATCACGCGAGAGCACCTAGAGGACAAGTGCTCTCCGCAAGGCAAGTGAGGTCTTGCGACAAAACTGTCGATGCAACCAGGCACAAAACACACAAACACACAACCATACAAACAACACACAAAAGGTTGCACCCAAAGAGAAACAAATACCGCTTCCCTCTAAAAAGCGGTGAAAGAAGCACCGGTTTAGGAGTCAAGGCAAGTGACAACATTCCCAAGCTAGCAATACAAACCAAAATGGACTAAACCCTAATAGTATGACGACAAAGCAATAAAAACGTTGTTAACTTACCTAGGTTCCTCCTAACCTTCTAAGAACGTACTACGGGACGATCGGCGGGATGGGAAGTGATGAACCACGGTGTTAGTTGACACTGTAGGTAAGTGAGACCCCGCCCCCTTTAGCAAAGAGCCAAGAGGGTCGTCCCATGCCCAAAACCGCCTAACTAGTCCAAGTAAAAAGGTGGAAATACGCAAAATGAGAGAAGACCGACCATTACCGCTATCATCCTTCCTAGGGACTCGGTCCTTTGGTAGGCTCTTCACGGTAATAGTCGGTAAAAGGCTTATTTTGTGAGGTGTGAGGTTTCTATTTTTGTGATACAATTTTCTTTTGGCATTTTCTTCTTCTTTTGCAATTTTGCTTTGTTTTGCCATGCCATTTCTTTTTCTTCTTTTCTATTTTCTTTTTGGCTTTTGTGCCTTTTCTTTTTCTTCATTCTTTTCTTTCTTTCATTTTCTTTCTTTTTTTTCTTTTCTTTGCCCATTTGGCAAGATTTGGCTTTTTGGCATTTCTTTGTATAACAAGTAAGAGAGAAATCACAAATTGCAATTTATTGTGTGTATATGTGTAGGAGGTAGGTGAATGGGTAAGTCGGGACGGGCCCTTCCCTTCAAACCCACAAAAGGGGAAAACTTGGACTAGTCGAGCAAATTTCAAACATGATCACCTAGGGGACGAGACTCGGCAACCAAGGCCTTTTCACACCGTGGGTGGTCGAAATGGTCAAAATGCAAATCCCGTAGTAAATCCCTAGTAAGCTAGGTGGACTCAAGGTAAAGGACCAACGAAATCATTGATTTAGGGTCATTCTACTAGACTAAAGTCCAAGACTCGATTTATACAACTAGGAAGGGAAAGTAAACACTCGCACACTAGCCTCTAAATCGGGTTTTCGAAAACCTTTTTAAACACACAAGACACAAATACACACACAAAACAAAGACACGACGAAAACGAAAGAAAAAGAGATAAAAGGCCACAAAACAAAAACAAACAAACAAACGACACAAACACCACCCCGAGCTTCCAAACAAGCCACCAAATCAACCACAAGCATTACAAAGCTCCACCCAAGCACACCACATCACAAACCTTCTCCAAACTTCACAAGAAATAAAGAGAGAAAGGGATAGAAGATGTTACCGGATGTCTTGAAAGCCTTCCAAAACTAACGGTGATTCAAGCAACCTATAAGGACAAGGGAGGCAAAACACACACAACGAAACAAATATACGACACAACGACACAAAAGGAAAACACACAAAAGAAAATCTTTTTGATTTTTGTGAAATTTTTTCAAATTTTTAAGGTTTTTAAAGATTTTTAGAAAAACTACGAAAATAAAACTAACTACGATAGAATATCGCTGAAAATCTTTTTGATTTTTGTGAAAAAATTTCAAATTTTTAGGGTTTTTGAAGATTTGTAGAAAAACTACGAAAATAAAACTAACTACGATAGAATATCGTTCCCCCACACTTAAGTCGAGCAATGTCCTCATGCTCGACCGTAGTGCATGGGAGCACAAAAGAAAAGAAACTACGAAAATAAAGCTAAAAATCAAAAAGGTGGAGAAAAGGGTAGAAAGCCTCCGGCCGGGGTGTAGTCAAGTCACCATGGGCCGAGACAAGAAAAGATATGGATGGGGGAAGAAATAAAAAGAAAGAATAAAAGGAAATGGGAGGCGAGGACTAGGTGTGATTAAGTCACCTAGCCCGGATTTTGCCCAAATCCGACTAAATCCTAAAAAAAAGGTGTGAAAATCTTGAAAAATTTGGATTTTGAAATGACTCTCGATGTAATCACGTCATCGAGAGTCGGGAGCGACAACTACCAAGGCCCCGAGGGCCACCATGACACATAAGTGTATAAGGGGAAGGGAATAAACAAATGAAAACAAGCTAAAAAAAACGGAAAAGAGAGGATAGTTTCCGTACCATACGGTTGGCAACTCACTCGCTCCATCGTCTCATAAGTGAATATAGGCACGTAGCTTGTCCTTGTCGTCATTATCCCTCTCCAATCGCGATTCGGTTCCATGGTTGAGGCACAAATGTAAAATCAGGTGGGGTTTGATGTGAAAGTCGGTTTAAAGTGACGAGAAAGTGAGGTGAAATGTTTATCTAAGGTGTAAGGGTCATATAAGGGGAGTAAGGACAAGTAGGGAGGATGGGAGGGGGTATACAATGGTTGGGTGGACTCAAATGAGGAAGAAAAGGTCAAAGGAGGACAGGGGGTCCATCCCGGTCGGGATGGGTGGTCCCGGTCGGGATGACCGTCTCGTCCCGGTCGGGAAGACCTCGTCCCGGTCGGGATGAGCTGTCAGTAGACCCATCTTTTGTGCACCTCATCCCGGACGATATGACATCCTTCCCGGTTGGGATGGGCCTTCCATCCCGGACGGGATGACCTCTTCTAGGCCGGGAAGAGTCCTCTAACCCTCTATAGCTCCCAAAAGCTTGTTCCAAGCTTCAAAAACCGACTTTCCTTCACACGATCCAAGCTCCAACAATGACCACTTCTCCCTATGAATCACTTTCACTTCGCACCTATCACAATAAACTCAAATACATATCAAATTCTCTCCCTCACAACGCTCATCAATCATCCAAATAATCAAGAAATTCACAAAACAAAACAAACTACAAGGGAAAGAGATATATACAAAGAGACGGTTCTTGTGGAACTCCGTCAAACCAAGGTGGTGCATTCTTCAATCTTTTTCAACAATCAAAACTAGTTCCATCTCCATCAAGGGCACGAAGAAACAACTCGAAGGCCCTAGCAAAGTCTTCAATCAAGCTCGAGATATAACCGACCACATACCAAGGCTCTTCATGGCCTTGCCTTGACGTTCCCGGGGCATCCCGATCTTCCAAGTTCAACGACTTGAACTTGTACTTTTGGTCTTTGGGGATATACCCAAACGTCCACCGGTCCTCATGTGGCCCCAAGGGAGGCTCATCCTTCTCCTTGCTTTTCAACTTGTCATCAAGCCCATGACATGGGCACTCATCCTCTCCAATCTCGGAGTCATCATCTTCAAGTTCACAAGAGTTCTTCTTCAAGCTTTGTCCCGACTCTCCCCCTAGATCAATGTCTTTCGTGGCTTGGATCATATTGCATGACTCATCATTAGTAGGCGAAGTGTTACCTTGGAGGTCAAACACTTACTTCTCTTCGCCTAGCTCGAAGGTGATCCTACCATTCTTCACATCGATCATAGCACCGGCGGTGTGTAGAAATGGGCGCCCAAGAATAATGGGAGTGACTGCATCTTCCCGCATATCGAGCACGATGAAGTCAACCGGAATGAATAACTTACCGATTCTCACCGGCACATCCTCTAGCATCCCCAATGGTCGGTTGAATGAACTATCGGCCATTTGGAGTGTGATAGAAGTACTTTTAAGCTCCTTCATCCCAAGTCGGCAACAAATAGAATAAGGGATGATGCTCACACTCGCACCCAAATCACATAATGCTCTTTCGATTTTGTAGTGGCCTATGGTACAAGGGATTGAGAATCTACCCGGATCCTTCAACTTTTTTTTTTTTTTTTTTTTTTTGGTAAATTGTAAGCTTTCATTAAAAATACCAAATTACAATATTGTTTCCAACCATACACTTCCAACAACTACAATTCAAACTAGCTCCATCGAGCTATCCATAACATATCTCTATTTGGAATATATCCTTTTAGGCTAGTTCTAAACCGCTGCTTCAATTGATGCACAATACTATCAGCAATAATCTGCGGATGCATAACATATCCATTCAAGCGAGCCATATTCCGTTGCATCCATATTGCATAATATCCAGCATTAATCACGCTCCAACATATTTGTTTCCTATATTTAGACCATCTCTTGACACGAATCCACTGGTACCAATCCCCACAACAACCCTGCATCTCCCACCGCGAAGCAAGACTCTCCATTATCTTCGAACTATAATCACACTCATGGAAAAGATGCGTATGTGTTTCCTCTTTATCTTGGCAAAGCGGACACCAAGGATTATCTACAATGTTCAACTTATATAAAGTGCTCCTTACCTTCAAGGATTGATGGAAGATAAGCCAACTAATAAATGAATGCTTGGGAATGGAGTGCTTGTTCCACACGAATTGGCACCATTGTACCTTAGACGCGCGATGACGAAGCCACTCATAGGCCCCTTGGATCGTATATTCATCCTGCTGCACAGCCCAATTCCCATTCACGAAACCAGCCTCCAATTTGTCTTTTGCCTTACATACCTTCCTCCAATTCCAGCCCACATCATTATCAGGAGTATATTCATGCCAATCCTTCCCTTTCATATAATGTATATGGACCCATTTGACCCAAAGATTCCACCACACGAGCTTCCCGACTACTGCTACATTCCAAGCCTTCCCTTGCCTGATACCGAGCCCCCCTTCATCTTTTGGCAAACAAATCTTTTCCCATGCAACCATGGGCACTCTGTTAAAATCGACCCCCCCATCCCATAGATAATTACGGCATATGGATTCAATTCTATGCATCACGCCCGTCGGTATTATGGTAATGTTTGCCCAATATACATATAAGGAAGTCAGCACAGAATTGACAAGAGTCAATCGACCCGAATACGACAACTTCCTCGCCCCGAATTTCCGAATACGCTGAGTAATATTCTCAATAAGTATAGAACAGTCTTTTTGCAATAAACGCCCAGCAGTAATCGGTATTCCCAGATATCGGAACGGCAACTTACCCTCCACTATACCTGAGACTTTCAGTATATCAGCCTTAATGTCCACTGGAACACCACAAAAATAGGCATCAGATTTTAAATTATTCATGCGAAGCCCAGATGCTTGGGAAAATGATGCAAACGCTCGCAAGATAACCATAATCGATTGTGGATCGCCTTTACTGAACATGAGCAGATCATCAGCAAACATCATATGCGTTAACTTCAGTTGCTTACAAAGAGGGTGATATTTAAAGGCCATCTGACTCGTTGCTACTCCAAGTATACGACTAAGGTATTCCATACATATTGTAAATAGTAATGGAGATAGTGGATCTCCTTGCCGTAACCCTCTTTTTCCTTTGAAAAAACCCACCAAATCACCATTAATAACCAAGGAATAAGAGACAGTTGTTACACACTTCATTACCATCTTCCGAAACGAATCAGGAAAGTTTAAAGCAAAGAGCATTTGCTCAAGAAACTCCCAACTTACCGAGTCATAAGCCTTTTGAAGGTCCACTTTAAACATACATCTTGGCGAGGCAGCCTTCCTATTATATAGCCGAACAATGTCTTGACAAATAAGTACGTTCTCTATTATGCTTCGACCTTGAATAAACCCACCTTGATTTTCAGAAATAATAGTGGGTAACACCTTAGCTAACCGGCGGCAAAGGACTTTTGAAATTATCTTATAAATTACATTGCAACATGAGATGGGCCGAAATTGAGCAACATTTAGAGGTAGCTCACACTTAGGAATAAGTGTAATACTCGTGTGATTTATCTGCTTCAACAGGCTGCCTGTTTCAATGCAATTGATAACAGCTTTACTGACTTCATCTCCAATTAGTCCCCAAGCATCTTTGAAAAAAGCACTCGAGTATCCATCAGGACCCGGTGCTTTATGATTAGGGATCGAGAAAACCACTTCCTTAACTTCCTCAACTGAGATAGCAGCTTCCAATAACAGCCAGTGCTCCTCAGTACAACACTTCCCACTCCTAACAATATTAGTGTTAACCGCAGTGGTTGGAGCCTCCTTCCCTAATAAATTCTCATAGAAGGAAAGAAAAGCTTGCTGTATACCGTCAGTTTCCGTGTGTATCTGACCCCTATCATCAGTTATGCTCAACACCTTATTTGCATTTTGCCTCCCCTTAATCACACTGTGAAAGTACCGCGTGTTATCATCACCATTCCTTATCCAGTTTACTTTGGATTTTTGAATCAGAAACTCCTGGGCAGCATTAAAAGTTTCCTTATATGAAATTGCAGCATTTGTCTCTGCAGTAATCCAATGAGCATTCAACGGATCAGCCCTCAATTGTTTTTGAATGTAAACCAAGTTCTGATATGCAATACCAGCTGTCTTCTCAATATCCTGAAAGTAAGTACTATTCAACACCTTTAAATGCTTCTTCAATTCCTTTAAATGAGTAACTAGACAGTACATTCTTGTACCCTGAATATTTGCCTTCCACACTTGTTGAACAGTTTCATGAAACTCCAGAATGGAGCTCCACATATTATAATACTTAAACGATCTGTTCTTCTTAGCATGACCAATACGATTGAAAATAATGCACGGAGTATGATCAAACACCCCTTCAGGAAGAAATTTAGCAAAGCTCTCCGGCCAACTCCTACTCCATTCATCATTAACAAAGCACCTATCAAGCCTTACTATACACCCTTTGAGCAGGTTCCTGTTTGTTATTCCAAGTGTAATAGGACCCTGTCACAGGTATGTCCTGGAGACCACACTTATCAACACATCTATGAAAATCTTCCATTTCTCTAGCACTTGTACTGCCCCCTAGCCTTTCAGACGGCTGCATGACACAATTGAAGTCACCACAAACCACCCAAGGCTCATCAATGTTTGAGCTAAACTCTTCCAATTTTTCCCATAACTCCACTCTTCCTTCAATATCATTGAAGGCATACACCATAGTAAGGAAAAAGGCTTGCATACCAACATTATCAACAACATACATATGTATAAATTGTGCATTATATTCAAGGATAGATATATTCATTAGACTAGGTTTCCAAAGAACCCATATCCGACCTCCTTTATGACAATGACTGTTTGTTGTAATACTCCACCCATCACAGATACTATTAGTAACCCTATTTAGAGACGCGGCCTTGACCTTTGTCTCAAGGAGACCAAATAAACCAACCTGAATAGTGTGTAAAAACCATTTGATTTGTTTTTGCTTGGTTGGCTTATTCATCCCCCTAATATTCCAAAATCCAATGTTATTCATCCCCCACAATCTGTGGAGGATCACTACCATTAGTCCCTACACCAACTCTAGGGGTCGCTGTACCATTTAGAACCTCAAGGAATGTACTCTCGCCAAACTTAAGTCCACTTTTCCCGGCTTCACCTCTTTCCTGCCTGCTGAGCTTAATAATTGGCTTCGTAGGTGAAGGACGCATATTATATGATCCGTCCTTATTCCATACTACATTCAATTGGCTCACCCGTTCAGCAGGTGTCTCCAAACCCTCCATAACCGGGGCCTTATCAGGCTCTGGGATTTGAACCACAGGGGGGGCCTGTTTAGGTTGCCAGACCCTCGGTCCTCTCTTAGGCTCATTCTGCTTACTCCGACAATGCTCTTTGTCATGCCCAATCCCCTTACACTCCAAACAAATTATAGGCTTCCACTCATACTCCACTCCTACCTCAACTACATAACCATCCTCATCCAAAAATTGGATAAATTCCTTCAATTTCTTCCCAACAGGAATTTCAATCATAGCTCGAGCAAACCCCAAGCGAATTTTCTCAATAGTTAGTGTAGCAAGTTTAATAAAATCCCCAAGCAACCCAGCAATACGAGGTAAGCAATTACCCCAGAATTTAAGAGGTATACCTGACAATCGAACCCATACTGGAACAAGCTTCACCTCCTCCCTGATAAGTTCCACCTTCTCATGCTTAGTGGCTTGTTATCAAAAAGAAAATGCCCCTGCTTCAGTACATCCTCTCGAGCTGTGGCCGTCTTAAACCGAACAAGGAAAACACCATTTGGAGCAAACGATATCTTGTCAATACCGTGTTTTGCCCATATTCGTTTAATAAAACCCTTCACCACCTCCCATGGCGGATTTGCACCAAGTATAAAACAGTACACCGCATTCTGCCAATATTCCAGTTCTTCTTTTACATCATCCTCAGTAAATTGCAGTAAGTCATCTCCCTCTTCCTGAATCACCTCAAGAGATATGCTCTTTCTCGACCCCTGTGTCACCCAAGGCTCCTCATCCTCATCCCCTCTCTGTTCAAGGTCCTCAAGATTCAAAGGTGGAACCCCAATAATAGTATGAATATTACGTGTTTTTGGATTTTCAGTGGTTGAAGGTCCCACATTTTTATCTTTTTTTTGGTTTTCAGTAGAACTCTTATGAAATTGCTGCAAATTATGCTTATTCAAAGACTTAGAATGTGAAGATTTGAATGACGTTTTTTATCCTGCCATTTTGCAGAAAGAAACGGCGCTAAACCCTAGGGTTCTCTTTCTCCCTCTCTCTCTATCTCTAACATTCTAACTTTAATAATTTCATATGAAGATTAACTCTCACTCACCACCTTTGGAAGGGTAGAACCTTGAATGAGCTCGCTCACCACCTTTGTGAACGCAATGGTCTCTTCCTTGTCGATGGATCTCTTCCTAGCCAAGATATCTTTCATGAATTTTCCATATGCCGGAATTTGGGTAAGTAGCTCGGTGAATGGGACACTAACATCCAATTTCTTCACAATACTAAGGAACTTGTCATATTGGCTATCCACCTTGGTCTTCATTTGCCTTGTTGGGAAAGGCAACTTGATTTGGATCTTGTTTTGCTCAATAGGGGAAGACTCTTCAAATGACACCTTCCTTTTACCCTTGTCTTTTGCTTGAAGTGGGGGAAGCTTCTCTTCTTGGGGTTTCTCAATCTCCCATAAGACTTGCTCCTCCATTGGATTATCAAAGCTTGATCCTTCTTGATTTGGAGACAGAACTTCCTTCATTTCTTCTTGCTCACTAGGAAACACGGGAGGATTATAGGTGGCACCACTCCTTAAGGTGATGGCATTGACATGCTCAAAACTCGGAGTTACCCCTTGAGGAGGTAATTGCCCTCTTTGTCTTCAAGAACTTCCCGATGCAAGTTGTGATACTTGATTCTCAATCATCTTCATGTGAGTTTTCATTTCCTTGTTATCCATTAGAATTTGATCAATGGTTCCTTGTTGTGACATTTGTGTCTCCAATTGCCTCTTTTTCATTTCTTGAGTATTCCTTTGCATATCCATCATTTGCTTTTGTATGTCAAAATCCCGTGGTGGGGATGATGGATTATGCGGAGTATCGGTGAGGGCTAATGGAGTACCATAGTCATGAATAGGAGACCGGCTCCTAGGCTTGCTTTGTTGTTGATTGCCTTGAGTTGCTTGTTGTTGACGGTTCCCTTGGAACCCATGAGAATTGCCTTGATTAAGGCCTTGATTGTTGCCATGGTTGTGGTTTTGATAGCCTTGGTTGAAGTTCCCTTGTTGGAACCCTTGATTGTTGTTGAATGAACCTTGGTTACTTTGCTTGAAATTGTTGAAAGGCCTTGAGTTGCCTTGGTAACCTTGGTTGTTGTCCCTTAAGGGAGGTGGAACATAGGGACGGTGTTGTTGTTGGTGTTGAAAGGCTTGTTGTTGAGGGACTTGATTGGAAGCTTGGTATTGATTGGAATAGGAAGCACCTTGCTTGAACGCTTGAAAGGCGTTCACTTGTTCAATACTTCCTCTACAATTCATATGATCATGACCAACGATTCCACAAGTATCGCACATCCCATAATAAGGCAAAGGAGGTGCAAATCCCAAAGCATTTACTTCTTGAATTGAGTGATGATTGGAGGAACCAATGCTTTGAACTTGAGTGAGGTGACCTTGGAGCTTCTTGTCAATGATCTCCATATGGGTCTTCAATTGAGCTCCAAGGTCAATGCTTAATTGAGTTATAGCAACAAGCTCATGCCTACCTCCTGGATTTGCCTTCCTAGGCCTAGAGTATTGCAAATTACGCACCGCCATCTCTTCGATTCTCGCCCAAGTTTGGTCGTCATCGACCTCGGTAAACCTACCATTGGAGCCCATGTTGAGTATAGTTCTTGAGTCCTCATAAAGACCATTCCAAAATTGTTGGACTAAGAACCATTGTGAAAGTCCATGGTGGAGGCACGATCTAACCAAAGACTTAAACCTCTCCCAAGCCTCATAAAGGCTCTCTTCATCCCGTTGTTGGAAACCGGTGATGGAGGCCCTAAGCAAATTAGTCTTCTCCGGAGAGTAGAATGTTTGGTAGAACGCCAATGCAAGCTTTTTCCAAGTGTCGATGCCCATGGTTGCCCTATCGAGACTCTTGATCCATTGCTTCGCTTTTCCAATAAATGAGAATGGAAATAGTACCCATCGGATTTGATCTTGTGTAACCCCGGGTTGAGAGATAGCGTCGCAATAATCGGAGAAAGTCTCCATGTGTTGGTGCGGGTCTTCGGTGGGCAAACCACTAAATTGATTCTTTTCCACAAGTTGTATGAAGTGAGTCTTGGCCGTAAAATTTCCGGCATAAGCGGCCGGTAGAGCATTGGGTCCCGGCAAGACATCTTCCGTGAATGTAGAGTGGGATGAAAACTTCGGCATTATTGGATGTAAGGGAGATGGTGGTGAAGACGTAGTTGAAGTAGATGTAGAGGGGGAACTAGGACTAGAGTATCCAAAGGGATTTGTGAAATTCCCTTCGGCCGTCTCTCGAGATGCTTCTTCAAAATCGCTTCCTTGAGCTTGCTCTTGATGAGTATTGCTTGCACTTGGTTGGGAGATCCTAACCCGGTTAATCGTCCGTTGGCGAAAATCTCGAAAAAGCCTCTCCGGCTCTGGATTAAAGAGAAAAAATTTGCCTCCCCGCCTAGGCATACACTACACACTAGAACAAACATGAGAACACCTAGTGCTTTATGGGCACTAGGTAACGACAATAAACAAGCACAACTAGAGACAAAAAGAAAAGAAAGCTAAGAAAACAAGAAAAACTAGAAAGTATGCACAAGAGAGGGTAGAAGGGCACGAAGAAGGGTAACTAAGTCTAGAAATAAGCAAACAAAGTCTAAACAATGCACCGTCCCCGGCAACGGCGCCAAATTGATGGTCGGAATTATCGTGGATCCCCACCAATCAAATAAATAACCGGCTAGACCTAACGGTAGTTAGGGTAAGTCGGGTCGTGTCCACGGAGACGGTGTCGCAAGGTTTAGACTAGGCTCACCTAAAACGAGACTACGCTACCAAACAAACACAAAGAGCTACTACTTGATGAATCATGATGAGAGGAGAAGTAGGAAGTAGAATAACAATGAACTAGGCTACACGAGGCTAAAATAGAATAACTAAACACAAACCAACTAGCAACCTAAAGAAATGAGGCTAACTAATAAGATGAATCAAATATGAAGAATAGGTGGGTTAGGTCGAGTTCATAAGTGTAGTAGGGTGACTTGGGTGGTCAAGGGTATAGGTGCCTCCTACTTGCTAGATTCGGTCCGGACTGTCGCAACTTAAACCGATGCCAAGGTGGGTTCACGCTTGATGACGTCTAAACCCTAGTCCACATGGTATGTATAATGACTATTCTCAACATGACCACATACTAGACAAACAATGAGTAGAGGAAGACTAGCATGAGAAGCATGGCCACTATAACTCAAACAAGCATTTCAACAAACACATGGTGTGCCAAGTATGTGACTAACAATAAAGATTCACCCTTTACCCCTAATCAAACCCTAATCACCCATATTCTACCCTTAATCCCCCTACTAACCCACAAGTAATCTACTCACTCATAATCAAAGATAAACTAACAACAATAAGAGAAAACCACATCACAATCCAAACATCCATTATCAAGAACAATATGAACAATAACAAGAAACACTAAGTAAAGATTCAAACTTGAAATAATAACAAAGAACAAGAGTGAAGAAGATTATACCAACACAAAATGAAGAAAAAGATGCAATCTTGTATAAATAAGAAACCCCCAAAATAATCCCAAGGTTGTCAAGCTTGGAGAAATCTTCAAGTGTCTTCTTAATACAAGAACTAATTACAACTAGATTAAATTAGGATTAACTAAGGATTAAAGAGAAATTAAAACTAATGTGAGGAACTAAATCTAGGGTTTATAACTTGTAGAGAGGCTTAAGAGAGTCTAATCTAAGGTAAGATACATAAACAATACAAGAGGGAAGTATTTATAGGGGTACAAGAATGAAGGAGGAAGGAAAAGAAGAGGTGCGGCTACAGCAGGTTGGTCCCGACCGGGACAGGATCATCCCGACCGGGACGGCCTGTCATCCCGACCGGGACGGGTTGGTCCCGACCGGGACGGCCTGGCAGTGACCCCTTCAAAAGTGCCCTTCATCCCGGACGGGATGAGGTGCATACCCGTCGGGGATGAGTCTTTTAGGCCTCCAATATGATCCTTTTGGTTCCTCCTTGCTTCACATGAAATTATCATCGATTCTCGGGACTCGGGATCGGGTCTCGGAGGCTCGGGATTGGGTCCCAAGGTCTCGGGGTCGAATCCAAGGCATCGAGTGATCGTTCCTCCGCTTCGTTGGCTCCGAAAAGTGTATGTATTGAGTCGGAATCACTCCAACTCTTCACGAATGGTCTCGGGAACCTGAAACGAGCTAGAGGAAGCATAAGTAGCCCATGAACCGCTCCCAAGGAGCGATTCCGCAAGGAAATGGGACCAAAATACTACGAAATAGGCACTACAAACTACACTTATCAGTTTTCTATAAAACTGTCAGTAAGATCCTCACCTTGAGAGTTCAGGAAGCTTTGGAAGAGATTATTGGGCAGGAACAGGCTGGTTTTGTCCCTGAACGGAGTATCCATGCTAATATTGCCTTATCCCAGTCTTTGATTAAAAATTATGGACGAGCTTACATCACACCTAGGTGTTTAATAAAGATCGATTTGAGGAAGGCATTTGACTAGCTCCAATGGACTTTTATTGAGGACATGCTATTGGCTTTTAATTTTCCTCCACAGTTTGTTCGATGGATCATGACATGTATCACTGGATCATGGTTTATGTTGAAGATTAATGGTGATACCCATGGGTTTTTTTAAAGGGAGGAGTGGACTTAGGCAAGGGGACCCCTTATCCCCCCACCTTATTGTCTTAAGTATGGAGGTCCTCTCGAGACGGCTAAGAGATATCAATTACCAAAAAAATGGTCTCCTACCACCCTAAGTGTACGCAGTTGTGCTTAAATCACCTCGTCTTTGCTGATGATCTTATGATTTTTATTAGGGGCGACTCTCCTTCAGTGGCAGCCGTCATTCAAGCTTTATCTGACTTCTCTTTAGAGTCTGGGCTTCATGCTAATTGTGATAAAACTAACATCTTTTTTGGAGGTGTTTCTGCTGAGGTTAAAGACCTCATTTTGGCTCAAACTGGATTTTCCATTGGCTGTTTCCCTTGCAGGTATTTAGGCCTCCCACTTAATTCTGTCAACAACAGGAGGGGAGAGTATCATGTTCTCATCAGTAAGATTGGAACTCATATTCATAGGTGGTCGTCCACTTTCTTGTCCTATGCTGGCCGGTTATAACTCTTGAACTCTGTTATCTTTGGGTTAACGAACTATTGGTGTGCGAATGCCATTCTTCCTATCAATGTTGCTAAGAAGATTGATCAACTTAGCCTCCGTTTTTTCTGGACGGGTAGTAGTGATAAGAGTAGGATGGTCTTTAAGGGATGGAATAGTATATGTATGGATTGGAGTGAGGGAGGGTTCAATGTTAAGAATCTTTTTTGCTGGAATAAGGCCCTTATGGCTAGATGGTTATGGTGTATTGTAACAGGGAGAGGCGGTTTGTGGTCCACCTGGTACAGATGCTATGTTCTCAAAGGTAAGAGTGTTTGGGATATTTCCAAGTCTGAACGTTATACTGCTACTTTCAATGGTGTCCTGACCATCAGGGATGAGTTGCTTGGGACTGTCGGGAGTCAGGCTGTAGCTGAGCAGCTGATATGCAGTTGGACTGATGGGAATGCCTTCAAGGTGGCGGCAGCCTATGACTGGTTCCGGCCGAAAGGTATGGTGTTGGGTTGGTTGCGAGGACTTCACCAGCCTGACTCATCGGGAATGAGGAAGTTGGCAACTCAGGATAACTTAAAGATGCGAGGCATGGCTATGGCGAGTAGATGTGAATTATGTTGTCAGGATGAGGAGACGGGTGCGCACCTTTTTTTTCACTACAATTTCTCAAGACAAGTTTGGCAGAACTTGTTGTGTTGGATGGAGATAACAGGTAGGGGTCTCCATTTAACTAAGCAATTGCAGTGGAGTGCGCAAAAGAGGAATAGAAGACATTAAAAAAAACAGGTGGTTTTGTTGTTGTCTTGCCGTTGCAGCTTATTTCATTTAGGTCGAAAGGAATACAAGAATTTTTGAGGGGAGGGCTAGTTCGAGTGAAAGCATTGTGCAAAGGATTAAATTTGATGTTTTTACTAGGCTAAGAAGTAGAGGAGTCAATATCAATATTCTGTGAATGATGTAGTTGTTTTTTCTATATTGGGTTTATTTTTGTAATATCCCTATCTTATTGTTATTAATAAGATATACCTTTTCTTGCAAAAAAAAATTATAATAATAATAATCAATAATCGCGAAGTGAGAGAAAACTTTCTCTCTCTAGGTTGTTATCCTCTCTAATTCAGTTACAAGCTCGAGCTTCTTCCATGGTTTCCGTCCCTCCACTCAAGCGTGGTCCAAGTCGCCCAAGCAAGAAATCCCTACAAATAAAGCCGCCTGTTGGTTTAGAATCATCTGATCCTCTTGTGCAGCCAAACAATGACAAATTAGAGGTTGAATCTCAAACCTAGAGTGCTCCGCAAAGAACGATTAATGAAGTCATTGTCAATGCTATGGCGGAAGCTGGTAAACTCTTCAATTCTGATCTGAATTCCTCCGATAAATCTAATCTGAATGTTGATTCCTCTGTTAATCCTAAAGTAATTGAAAACCCGATTTTGCCGCCAAAAAATGCTAATTCAAAATGGTCAAAAATTGCTGCTCCTCATAAACAATCTGGTATGAGCTTATTCGTTTGTGATGATAGCTCCAAATCTACTGAAATTGATATAGAATTGGAGGATTTTCGATCTGAACTTAAAATCTGGGATAATACCCTAATGGGAAATGTAATTGGTTCTAAGCCTTCTTTACAGACTATGCAACAATTTGTCCATAAGAACTGGAAAACCATTGATCCTCCTGTGGTACAATATTACAAAAAAGGACGGTTTTCCTTTCGATTTGGGTCAAAGGAAGCCATGGATAATGTGTTACGTGATGGTCCATGGAAGGTGGGGGTTTACTCTTGTGGACATGACGTAGGTCCACCCCGACGCGGCCACGCGCGGGTTTGGGTAGGCGAATGAATCTCGTGGTGAGATTGTTCTCGGGTTCGAAATTTAAGTCAAAATGGAGTCGCCACCGAATTTTGTGGTTATTCGGAACCATACGAGCCCACTCTATGTCGTCATGGGCTATACACAAAGTAAGCCCACTTCGATTTCAGAGTTCATTGGGCTCGTCCCTTTGCATTGCAATACCGATACCGTATAAACCGGCTTTCGTATATAGAATAACTCTCGTGCGCCAAGGGTTTCGGGCATCCGGAAACCAAAGGTTCTGAGTAAGGGGTGAGGGTACGTGTTGGGAAGCCCACTAAGGACACCCAACCCCGCCCGCACATGGCAGCCTCTACTAAGACATCGTTCGTGTTCGTGTGAGCGCGCTAGTAAAACGATTAAATGATATGCAAACAGCATTTTCGGGCTAAGCATATGAGTTATTGGTTAACTACGTCATTTAATGCATCTTGGTTATAGTCGAAATGATTTAGCATGCGAGGTTCATTTATAAAGCGATAAGCAAGTAAATAAATGAAACTCAAACGTAAATAACGTACAAGCTACACGGGCGGAAATACAACCCGGCCAATACAAAAATTATATAAACGATATGGAAATAGTATAATAAATAAATAAAAGTTAGGGACGGACCCATATGTAAGCTTGACCGCGAAATGTGTAAGTGGACTAACCCCGCTTAAATATACATTATGTTGTACATCAAACGAAGGACGGAGACATAGGGCCTAAGCGTGATGCTAGCCCGATCCTATGCCTCGATGCCTTGTCCCGACTTATCACGTCGAAAAATCGATCAATAGTCGTTAAGGTGTCGTGATGTGCATGATTTTGAAAATAGAATAGTCACGTGATAGTCTTTACACGTGATGACCAATGTCGATAAAAGGACGAGGCATGAAAGTGTGTGTCAAGGCCCTCGGTTTTCTGGGTTACAGGACCCACTCGGTCGAGTCATGGTCTGACTCGGTCGAGTGCGTCCTCAAAAAAGTTTCTGCCCAGTGCTATGGACGCTACTCGATCGAGTGGCCTAAGCACTTGGTCGAGTAGCCCCTCGAAAAAGGGTCTGCCCAGCCTAATGGACGCTACTCGATCGAGTGGCCTATGCACTCGGTCGAGTAGTTCCTGTACGAGTGTCAACTCGTCTCGTTTTTTAGGTTGAAAACGACGGTCGGTCGAGTTAAATACAAATATCGCACGATTTGAATTTAACTCGACCTCCGGTACTATAATCGTGTACATGTACGATTATAATACCGTTGTAGGGATTTTATGAAAACGTTTACGTTAGAAAATTTGAATTAGTAACGGAATGCTTCCCTCTACGTCACGACATCGAAACTAACCCTTTCGGGTTATGTGATGTCGGTTTTCGTGTCAACGGGTTCCGCACTAATTAAAATGGGATCGGATATGTTCAACTACGATTAGTCGCGATCACGTCACGCCCTTGAGCACATTGGGGCGGGGCTCCTCGGAAGGGCTCCACCTCCGTCGTTGCTCGTAAAGGGATTAGACGGACTTTAGGCGACAATTATAGTCAAACGTATCCGAAACCGAAGTTTCGGTATTAAGATATATATATACGCGGTATGATAGTAATGTGTTAGAAACGCGAAATAGAAAAGTTAGTATGCGAAAATGTAAAAGTTAGGATGTTAGAGTTAGAGTGTTAAAATTACAATACGAGTATAAGTATAACATTAACAATACCAAAAAAACGTAAAATAAAGAGGACAAAGATCGAAATGGGGTTTAGGACACCCTCAACATACATGCTTAGTAAGGACCTCGGAAATGGACTCGCGAATAGTGACGGGACTATGGAGTATCGAGGATGTATGTAAGTTATGGTGTATGTGTGTGTGTATGTGTATGAGTGAATTGTCGGTTTTTCGAGGGACAAGGGACTCGGTTTTTGTGTGTGATTGCTTGGGGTTGTAGTGTAGGGAGTATGGCTGAAATGTGGGGTAAATGTAGGTAGAAAATGAGGGTGAAAACCTTGGTCTAAAGTTGTGAAATGAGTGAGGGTCATGGGGTATTTATAGAGTTTACCCCACGACCTAGGGTCACTCGATCGAGTGGCCCTAGTGCACTCGGTCGAGTGCCCTAGAAAATGGGCCTGATCCAGTTTTTGACGCTCCACTCGACCGAGTGGGTCAATCCACTCGATCGAGTGGATCATGTAAATCGAGGTAAAAGAGGAAGGGTTTGACTTTGTTGATTGCATGATCTTTTTTGAAAATGGGGTTGGGCGCCATCTTCTAGAAGGTGTACTTGGGCTGTTTTTGTGACGGGTTCGTCTTTGACCGGGTTTTGACCCGGTCGCCAAAAGACGGGATTTATTTTTGGTGTCGGTTTTGGCCCAAATTAGTCTTATTTTGCTCGGAACGACCCACTAGGCCTGAATTTGAGGTCTGTTTTGTGAGATTATTACTCCGCTAAAAGTCCATGTCAGATATTATTGATTTCGGGTCCAAATCCGAGTATACTAAGTCACGTTTGCGTCCGATCATCATCGGGTGTTTGTCGGGAACTGCCATAGACACTAGCAGGCAAAATGCGGGTGTCTACAGAGCCCCCACTCTGACTGAGGCTTGGACAAGGCGAAAGTCAGAGTAGCTACCAGGCCAATCGCAGATTACGGCCTGGCAGCCTTCCGGTCGGGTCGTTTATAGTCCAGTAGACTAGCGTGAAGGGCTCGCCAGCCATAAGCAGAGGGTCATACCTGTCCTGCCGGTGATAGCTCCGTGGGGAGTAAAACTTGCTTTTGGAGGTGTAGGGGTACCCGTATGCTGATACATCATGGCTTTGACTGTAGCATTCTGAGATAAATATGGGCTCACGTTGGGGAGTAAAATAGTGGCGCGGGGACTTGCTTCTGAAGTCTTGGGGTGTACCTGTATGCTGACACATGATAAATTGCATGTAACACATAGGCAAAACACCGACTTGTGCTGGGAAAAATGTACTTGATTTTGAAAAAAAACTGAAATTTTCGAAAAAGATTTTTTTTTGAACTTAAGGAATTTTTAGAAAAAAAATTAGGAAGGCTCGGGATAACTAGATTCCTATTCTGGGTTGAAGTCAGGCCTGCGCATGCTGGGGCCCAGTTTACTGAGGAGGCAGGGTTAGTCAGGGTTACTGCCAGGCTTCCCTCTTATAAATACAGGTCTCCCTGCTTCAGTTTATTGCACCTCAAATCAAAAATCTCTCAGTCTTTCAAGAGGAATCAAGTTCCTGCCATGGGTATCGAGCATCTCACTTCAATGCTTTTTGCCTGGTCCCAACACTTTCGGGACGAGGACAAAATTCAACTGACCCAAATGGGGATTGTCAGCCTGTTTCCTCTCCGGCGTCTGGTGCCTGATTCACACTTTTTGGATGCTTGTTTGGCGCTTTGGGATACTACCCACCACGTCTTTGCGTTCCCGCGAGGAGAAATATGCCCTCTTCCCGAGGAGATCGCAGCTATCGGGGGTTGGAGCCCCGTTGCTCGTCCCGCCATCCCTCCGTTCTACCCGGACCCGAGGAGAAGACTGAGGGATTTCATGGGTCTGTCTCATGCTGAGACAGATCGAATGGTGCGGGGAGATACTGTCTCCCTCTTTGACTTGGCTGACAAGTTCATGAACAGCCAGGATGTAAGGGCTACGCCTTCTCACAGGCGTAGGGCTTTCGCGTTCTGCATGTTGCACCGCTACGTTTTCGAGGGGTTGATGGATGCTGACTCATGCGTGGGTCAAATTAGGCTGATTGGAGTGGTTGACCAGATGGAGACTGGTCCTAGCCCTGCTTGGCTAGCCACTGGGGAACTCATCATGGGTCTGGATGCTAGGCGACTTGACCCAACCCGGCAATTGACGGGTAGCACCCTCATTCTGCAGGTATTCATCTTACGATTTTTCAATCTTTCTTTTCTCTCTTTTTTTGTTTCGCGGTTTCTTGAGGTCCGTAAGTCACTCGATCGAGTGGACCTATCACTCGATCGAGTGATGTCTGTAAAGTGTTCCTGCCGGTCTGTGAAGGGCTTACTCGATCGAGTCGGATGGTGTACTCGATCGAGTGTCATACCTGACGAGCTTCTGGTTGTCTTAGGGAGCCTTACTCGATCGAGTCAGATGGTGTACTCGATCGAGTGGGCTGTAGCGAACCATTCCGCTGCTCATAAATTCTGTGTATACTTTTTCCAGGTTTGGCTGTCGGAGCGCTTATCGATCATAGAGCCTCCTCCGAGCGTTCCCAACTACCGTAGCAGCCAAATCAGTTCTAGGGGGCGCCGGATAAGCTCGAATCACCATATAAATCGAGCTTACTGGGACGAGGAATTGGTGTTCCACGGCGGCCCATTGATTAGGTGGACGGTTGCTTGGTGGTTCCTTTCCAAGCTGACGGGGTTGGCCAAGAGGGACGAAGCTCGTTACCTTGTGATCCTGTCCCTTGACTGGACAGTTCACATTTACCCGGACCGCATTCTGAGGCAGTTCGGTTCGTCTCAGCGCATTCCTGAGACTGAAGCCATTATTAGCGTCTCGCTCCAACTGACGGACGCTATGTGCGACACCTGGTTGCAGAGATGGTTTACTCGTCCTACATGGACTATTCCCAACCCTTGCCAATCCGCTTGGGTTTCTCGAGCCTATGAGAAATGGACTTCTGAGGAGTCCGAGGAGGCTCGCAAAGCTCTGAAGGTCGATGAGGCCTTCGAATTGGTCCGTCGGGAGACGGCAAAGGACAATAGGGGATTCTACGATGAGGGAGAGACCCCTGCTACCTTAGTCCGATTAGAGTCGGGTCTTAAGTCACATACTAAGACTCGAGCTAAAGATGCCAGTGCTAGTGGCACGCGGGGGCGGCAAAGCCCCCAGACCGACTTGGAGCGGCGACTTGGGCCAAGGCTGGCGGCCCGGGACCGATTAGGTCCGCGTGACCGGCTCCCAGAGCCTGTGAGGGCCCGACTTGGGCCTATCGAGGTGGATGAGGACTCGAGTTCCAAGAAACGAGTCCGAGCTAAAGAGGTTCCTGTGGTGATTCGGGAACGCTCTCCTCCGCGTCGTCGTCAGTGGACGGTCAAAGAGGCCAAGGACAAGGGGAAGGGCAAGATGCCCTAAATACCGAGTCCTTAGTTTTTTTTATTATTTAAATATTATTATTATTTTGTCGTATGTTTTTTGTGATTTATTTTGGATTCCTGCATTTGTAATTTTCCCAATTTTATTGGGGCTTTCTTTTTTTTTCATAATTAATAAAAGGAAGTTTATTATTTAAACCGTTCCTGTCTTTTCTCGATTGCATTGGTTGTGCCCTTTTGAGGGGCTGCCTACGTATCCGCAATTAGCAGAATCAAACCAGACGTAGTTCAGGCTTAGGAAATTTGCAATCTCGAATTACACCAAGACTAATAGTTCAAGATGTTTTGCGACAGTAGAATAAATAATTCTAACTCATTGACTTGCTTTTTGTAAAATAAATGATTTTGATAAAAAATTGCTAATGACATTGAGAAATGGCTAAGGGTAGTAACGCTTCAGCTGGTCCAGGTTGGTTGGGTTGACGAACTCATTCCCGTCCAGGTCCGTCAGCATTACTGCTCCCCCTGATAGGATCCTCTTCACCAGGTATGGCCCAGCCAAGTTGGGTTTGAATTTTCCCCTTGGGTCCACTGGTAGTAAAGCTCGAACAGACTTAAGGACTAGATCCCCTTCTTTAATGTTTCTGGGCCTTACCCGCTTGTTGAAAGCCCGTTGGATCCGTTTCTGGTAAATTTGGATGTTGTTGAGAGTGCGGGATCGTCGTTCGTCTAGTAGAACCAACGAATCGTACCGTGCTCGAACCCAGTCAGCTTCGGGTACTTGACTTTCTAGCAGAATTCTGAGGGACGGTACCTCTAGCTCAACTGGTTGGACTGCCTCCATCCCATAGGTTAGGTAGTATGGTGTCGCCCCGGTTGCGGTGCGAATTGATGTCCGGTACCCCCATAGGGCGAAAGGTATTTTGTCGGGCCAGTCCCGATAATTATCAGCCATCTTTTTGAGTATGGTGACAATCGTTTTATTAGCTGCCTCTACTGCTCTGTTCGTTTGGGGACGGTATGGCGAGGACGTGTGCCTTTGAATTTTGTATTTAGCCAGTAAGGCCGCGGTCTCAGCTTGGAAATGAGTTCCATGATCACTGATAAATTCATGCGGGATTCCATACCGACATATTATCTTGTTTTGGATAAATTTGGCGACATCTTTAGCATTGAGGATGCGATATGATTCAGCTTCGACCCATTTGGTGAAATAGTCGATAGCTACCAAAATGAAGCAGTGCCCGCCAGTACCGGAGGGATTCACCTTCCCGATTATGTCGATACCCCATGTTGAGAATGGCCAGGGTGACGTCATGGTATAGAGCAGAGACGGCGGCATATGTTGCACATTGCCAAAGATTTGGCAGTTATGGCAATGTTTGACATATAACTGGCAGTCGGCCTCCATGGTGTTCCAGTAATACCCGAGCCTCATGATTTTTCGGACCAGCATGTGAGCATTCATGTGTGGACCGTTTTCGCCATCATGTACTTCGGCCATTACTTTCTCGGCCTTATATTTGTCAACACAAAGGAGAAGAACCCCCTGTGCCGTCTTTTTGTACAGCTGCCCGTCATCAGTACGGATGAACTGGGTGGCTAGCCTCCGCAAGCCTTTCTTGGCTCGACCCTCGGTCCCGGGAGGATACTCTCCGCTGGTCAGGTATGTTAACACAGCCTGGTACCAAGGTTCGGGATCAGTGATCTCGATGTCTTCGATGTCATGGATGTACGCCGGCTCAGACCGTCTTTCGACGCAAATTGGCATACTGGTCATGTGATCGGGAATGTTCAGTAAAGACGCCAATTTTGAGAGTGCATCTGCAAACTGATTTTCTTCCCGAGGCAGGTATATGTACTCTACCTTTTGGAATTGTTTCTCGAGATCCCTTACTCGTGCCTGGTAGGCCACGAGATTAGCATTCCGAGTCTTCCATTTTTGAAGTGCTTGGTTAATGACCAAGGATGAGTCGCCATGTACCCGGAGATTTGTGATCCCTAGGTTGGCGGCGGCTTGTAGCCCATAAATGCATGCTTCGTACTCTGCTGCATTATTGGTAACGTCAAAGTCCAGCTTGATGGAGACGGGAGTATGCTCCCCTCTTGGTGAAATTAGGAGGATCCCGACTCCGAACCCTCGAAAATTAGATGCTCCATCGAAGTATAAATCCCATGTCTCGGCATCGGTATGGAAAATATCTTCGTCTGGGAAGGACCAAGTGTCGGTGTGTCCTTCCTCGGTTACCGGGCTGTCAGCGAGGAATTCAGCTACTATTCGCCCCTTAATAGCTTTTAACGGTACAAATTTCAGGTCGAACTCTGCCAACATTAGAGTCCATCTTGAAATCCGGCCATTGAGGATGGGTTTTTCGAAGAGGTACTTGATCGGGTCCATCTTGGATAGAACATGGACCTCGTAGCTGAGCATATAATGTCGAAGCTTCTTAGTGGCCCAGACTAGAGCCAAGCACGTCTTTTCGAGCATGGTATATTTGCACTCATACTCTAAAAACTTCTTGCTGATATAATAAATGGCTCGTTCTTCAGAGTCAACTGTCTGAGCCAGCATAGCCTCCATGGCTGCCTCGGTCGTTGTTAGGTATAACAACAGAGGCAAACCGGGTTGAGGTGGCATCAAAACTGGCGGAGCAGACAAAATTTCCTTGATTTTGTCGAAAGCAGCTTGGCACTTGTCATCCCATAGTATCCGTTCCCCTATTTTCAGTTTCTTGAAAATTGGTTCACACACCATGGTTAGCTTGGAAATGAATCGACTAATGTACTGGACTTTCCCGAGAAATCCCCTTATCTCTTTTTCGGTTTTAGGAGCTTGCATCTCGGTAATGGCTTTGATTTTAGCTGGGTCGACCTCGATACCTCGTTGGCTAACGATATGACCCAGTAATTTGCCTGACGTTACCCCAAAACTGCATTTCTGAGGGTTTAGCCTCATGTTGTATTTGCGCAATCGGGTGAAAACTTTCCTTAGGGCGGTGATGTGACCGTCCCGTTTTTTGGATTTGACGATCATGTCGTCTACATAGACCTCTACCTCTTTATGCATCATGTCGTGTAATAAAGTGGTAGCGGTCCTTTGGTATGTGGCCCCGGCATTAATGAGACCAAATGGCATGACGGTGTAACAGTAAGTCCCCCAAGGTGTAGTGAAGGTAGTCTTACTCATGTCTTCTTCCGCCATCTTGATTTGATTATATCCGGCATAACCGTCCATGAATGACAGAAGGGCATGATCGGCTGTGTTATCCACCAGTATATCGATGTGTGGTAACGGAAAATCATCCTTCGGGCTTGCTTTGTTAAGGTCCCGAAAATCTACGCATACCCGCACCTTACCGTCCTTTTTAGGAACCGACACGATGTTTGCAACCCAGTCCGGATACTCGGACACTTGTATGAAGCCGCCTTTGAATTGTTTGTCGACTTATTCCTTTACTTTGAGAGACCACTCAGGCCTCATTCGACGAAGCTTCTGTTTGACCGGTTTGCACCCGTCTTTGATAGGTATGCGGTGCTCGGCTATTTTCCGGTCTATCCCCGGCATGTCCTTGTAGGACCACGCGAAGACGTCTTTGAACTCTTGAAGAAGGTTTATAAACTGTTGTTTCTCCTCGGGATCTAAGGATAACCCTATCTTAAGTATCTGAGGCTCTAAGGTTGTTCCCACGTTTATGGACTCGGTCTCTTCAATTACCGGGTTCCGGGATTCCCTTTGCTCTAGTTGCTCGATTAGATGTGGAGGTAAGGGTACCTGTTCGTCGAATTTCTCAATGTCATAGCATAAAATGTTTTTGAAAGCAGGATTTAAAAGAGACAAGTCGTAAGCAGAACGGTTGTTATTATTGATTGAAACCTTGGAAAATAGCTCAAAGAGAGCAGCCATCTGATCATTGGTCAGTGGCGGAATTGGTAAAGCACTCGGGACAGACCCCGAAGTGCTAGCAGCAGGAATGATAGAAGGGAGGGGGGTTACAGGAGTGACTCTAGCACCGACTTCTCTAGACTCGACCTCAGACTCTGACTCAGACTCCGACTCAGACTCGGACTCAGACTCAGGCATGTCTCCCTCTCCGGTGACCAGCTTGTAGATCCTTCCTTGACTGTCAGTCCACTTGACAGTCTTCCTCCAGGCCCTTTTTCCCGTCTCGGAATCAACATCCGAGATCAGCTTGGTCGGGTCAAACCTGTTGCTGCGGAGAATCAGGTTGACCAGGTCTTCCTTTGGAGTCGGGGCTACGGTGTCTTCCCCGAAGAGTAGCCCTAGCGCGGGCTCGGCATCATCCGCTCCGTCGGACTGGATGAGGGCGAACACCTCATCCGGGATGTAGTTGCAATCCCGGGCCAAGTGGGTCCCGAGGTGCGTAGCATTAGGTTGGTATAGCCCAACCTGGATGGCCCCGAATACGGGTGTGACAAAGTAGTCAGACAACCGTGGGCTGTAAGGGCTCAAGTAGATACCCTTCATGATGTTGCAGGCCTTTTCGATTCCTGCTCGGACAACGTTGTCCGGAGTGAGGGCATAGCCAAGGCCGAAGTGAGAGTCTTCGTCCTTGAGAACCTCGATGATCTTCCTAGCTGGAAGGTCGGGTCGAGAGGTAGCCCCCGGAAGGTACCCTAGGTTTTGGAGCATTCTATCGGGCCCGTGATGATGGTTAGCTTTATGGCCCCAGCTACCGACTTTGGACTCCCATCAAAGGCTTGGATGGTTTGAGCAGTCGGGATATAGTCGGCCTCGGTAATGCCGAGGGCTTTGGTGGTCCTTAGAGGAAGGACATTCACGGCTGACCCGTCGTCGAGTAGGGTCATCGGGAGGTATTTTCCTCGGCAAATCACCGTGATGTAAAGGGCCAGGTTGTGGGAGGTCCTGAATGGCGGCAGATCGGCCTCGGAAAATGTGATCATTGGGCCTCCTTCTTTGGCCTTACCCTTTAGGTGGGGTAGGACCGTGGCTACCATTTCAGCGGGGGTAGCCAGAGAGTCGATCTTGACTTGATCGAGAGCCTTTGTAAGTGCTTCTTGATGTTCTTGAGAGCTAACAAGGAGTTGCCATATAGTGAGGTCAACTCGGGTTCTTCTCAATTGTTTCACGATGGCCGTTTCGGTGGTCGGCTCTTCAGGGGCGACTTCCATCCCGAGTGGATCGGTGATGGTTGTCGGGATAGGGGTGTCCCTAGTGCTTGTGGCTAAATAGGGACGACCAAGGTTGTTGCTGGCTAGGACCCGAGTTTTAGCCTCTCGGATCTGTTCAGGGGTGATGGGAACGGTTTCCCCTTTAGCGAGGTAGATATCGTCCTCGTCGTCAAACCAGATCCCGTTCACTTGCGGGATGTAGGGGGAGATAAGGTGAGAGCAGTCAATCACCTCCCCGGCAAAGATGGCATGGGAGCTGAAAGGGTTCTCCTTATTGCTATGCTTATCTCCGGGTAGCGGGATTTTACCGCTTTCAATTAGGTCCTGGATCAAGTGTTTCAGCTTCCAACATTTTTCGGTGTCATGCCCATTGCCCCGGTGGTATTGGCAATAGGCCTGAGCATTGTAGTTCTTGGAGCGTCGCTCGACCGGAACTTCAGGAGTTGGGCCTATCGGTTGGATTAGGCCTTTGGAGGATAGCCTTTGTAAGGCATAGGTATAGGTAGTACCTATATCAGTGAAGACCCGAGGTGGGGTGTTCTTCTTGGACGGGGCATCTAGTAGATTAACCGCGTAAAAAATGCTGCGAGTTGCAGCCTGGGGCTTAGTGGTGGAGGAAGAGGCCCCCTGGTACCCTTTGCTAGGTGCCTTAGTGAGGCCTTCTAGTCTTAGGTCGTCTTCGATCCTCATACCCATTTCAGTAAGGGTGGTGAAATTGGGTATGACAGCGTACCGGAGGTGAACCCGGTAGGAGGGGAGGAGGTTCTTGACAAAAGCCTCCACTAAGGTCTTCTCATTGGGCTTATCGACCAATTTCACGCTCTCGGCCCTCCAGCGTTGAAGGTATTTAGTGAAACCTTCCTTTGGCTCTTGGGCCATGACCTCTAGAGATCGCATTGTGGTTTGGATCTCGGTGTTGTCAGCATAGTTCCGAGCGAACTCGGTAGCCACATCATCCCAGGTAGGGAACTTCTTCGGGTCTAGCCTGTAGTACCAGGCCCGTGGGTGCTTCTCAAGCGATGCAGCAAAAAGGTTCTTGAACATGGATGAGTCCACTCCCTTGATGGCCATAAATTCCTTGAAGGCCCGCACATGTAGTAACGGGTTCTCGGTTCCCTCGAACATGGGCAAACCTGTGAGGTTCAGGTTTGCGGGCAGCTTGTCACTCACCGTGGAGTACTCTCGGCTATTCTCCCGGTGGATATTGTTACTCCCAGTCAAGTGGACTTGTTCTTCTAGTCGGCGTACAGCGCTAACCAGTTGAGTTATGGGCCCAGCAGTCTCGACATTAGGAGCCCTTTGTCCACCGTAGCTAGGCGAGCAACAATGGCTACCTGGCCAGCCCTCATTTCGGTCAGTTGGGCTTCGATGTCGGTCTGCTTTGCGACCATGGCGTCCAAAGCGGTTTGCAGGCTGTTCAAAGTAGCCATCCTTCGAGCGTGTCTGGTTGCCGGTGGCCTGTCTGTAAGAACACCGCGTAATCAGAAACTGAACCCAGATCTCGGAAAAAAGAGAGGAAAAGTACATCCCGAGCGACACTAGGAAAGAAGACTAAAGACTCGAGGAGGACATCTAGACGGATGACTCGATGGGTGGTACAACTTCCTTAGGATTTTGGGCTTTGTGGGCCTAATCCCGTTCGAAGGAAGGTTCACGTGAGACTTTTTCCCCAGACTTTTGACTCGAGTGTATGGACGGACTTTCCTTTGTAGGGGTATGCCCTACGCGGGTCGGTCGTGCCTTGACGGATAAGGCGGACTCGGGAACGGGGGGAAACTCGTGATATAGGATCAGCGGAGTTTCGACGCTATAGACCTTCGACATACTACGCAAAGACCCGACACACGGCTAAACGGTAGGTCCTATAATAAGGAAGGTTTACTAGGAAAGTTGGATGTTTGAATTTTGAATATAAAGTGGATGAATTTCCGAGAGTTTGGAAATTAAAAACGGAATTTCGGAAACCAAGATTAGAGTTTTGAAAATTCAGAAAATCGAGATGGTGTTGGAAATTCATGAATTAAAACGGGCAGCATGCCGACTGGAGAAAAAGGATGTTTTGAGTTAAATCGTTTGATCCTAAATTTCGACGGCATTCCGAGCTTTGAAAATTGGATATTTTGAAAAGACGGGTCCCGAAACGGGCAGCATTTCGGGTTTTTCAAAATTTGGTTTTTTTGGAAAGATGCATTTTTTTTTGAAATGACGGTTTTTTGAAAAATGACACGGAAACCAAGTAGCACGTAGTCAAACAAGCATTATAACGACGCTTATGTATGCTTTACACTAAGTCTCGGTCGGTCAAAGTAGGGTCTATACCAACAACGATAGCATTCTCACGAAACGGGACGGACTTCCTAGACGATTTGGAACTAGGACCTGCCGTAAAACCCCGGTGAGTTCCGCCGTCGAAGTCTTTAGTGCACCCATGTAGGAATGCACCGTGGTATAGTGGGACGTCGGTCACAAGTAACCGGCCCGGGCAAAATTTAGGTTATGCATGAATCATTAAACTAATGCGCGCACACTAATATTCGAACGATTTCTCTTCGAGTCTCACCCTAGGAACCCCGATGACATGTGGTACATCAGGTATCCCCAGCGGAGTCGCCAAATTGTGGACATGACGTAGGTCCACCCCGACGCGGCCACGCGCGGGTTTGGGTAGGCGAATGAATCTCGTGGTGAGATTGTTCTCGGGTTCGAAATTTAAGTCAAAATGGAGTCGCCACCGAATTTTGTGGTTATTCGGAACCATACGAGCCCACTCTATGTCGTCATGGGCTATACACAAAGTAAGCCCACTTCGATTTCAGAGTTCATTGGGCTCGTCCCTTTGCATTGCAATACCGATACCGTATAAACCGGCTTTCATATATAGAATGACTCTCGTGCGCCAAGGGTTTCGGGCATCCGGAAACCAAAGTTTCTGAGTAAGGGGTGAGGGTACGTGTTGGGAAGCCCACTAAGGACACCCAACCCCGCCCGCACATGGCGGCCTCTACTAAGACATCGTTCGTGTTCGTGTGAGCGCGCTAGTAAAACGATTAAATGATATGCAAACAGCGTTTTCGGGCTAAGCATATGAGTTATTGGTTAACTACGTCATTTAATGCATCTTGGTTATAGTCGAAATGATTTAGCATGCGAGGTTTATTTATAAAGCGATAAGCAAGTAAATAAATGAAACTCAAACGTAAATAACGTACAAGCTACACGGGCGGAAATACAACCCGGCCAATACAAAAATTATATAAACGATATGGAAATAGTATAATAAATAAATAAAAGTTAGGGACGGACCCATATGTAAGCTTGACCGCGAAATGTGTAAGTGGACTAACCCCGCTTAAATATACATTATGTTGTACATCAAACGAAGGACGGAGACATAGGGCCTAAGCGTGATGCTAGCCCGATCCTATGCCTCGATGCCTTGTCCCGACTTATCACGTCGAAAAATCGATCAATAGTCGTTAAGGTGTCGTGATGTGCATGATTTTGAAAATAGAATAGTCACGTGATAGTCTTTACACGTGATGACCAATGTCGATAAAAGGACGAGGCTTGAAAGTGTGTGTCAAGGCCCTCGGTTTTCTGGGTTACAGGACCCACTCGGTCGAGTCATGGTCTGACTCGGTCGAGTGCGTCCTCAAAAAAGTTTCTGCCCAGTGCTATGGACGCTACTCGATCGAGTGGCCTAAGCACTCGGTCGAGTAGCCCCTCGAAAAAGGGTCTGCCCAGCCTGATGGACGCTACTCGATCGAGTGGCCTATGCACTCGGTCGAGTAGTTCCTGTACGAGTGTCAACTCGTCTCGTTTTTTAGGTTGAAAACGACGGTCGGTCGAGTTAAATACAAATATCGCACGATTTGAATTTAACTCGACCTCCGGTACTATAATCGTGTACATGTACGATTATAATACCGTTGTCGGGATTTTATGAAAACGTTTACGTTAGAAAATTTGAATTAGTAACGGAATGCTTCCCTCTACGTCACGACATCGAAACTAACCCTTTCGGGTTATGTGATGTCGGTTTTCGTGTCAACGGGTTCCGCACTAATTAAAATGGGATCGGATATGTTCAACTACGATTAGTCGCGATCACGTCACGCCCTTGAGCACATTGGGGCGGGGCTCCTCGGAAGGGCTCCACCTCCGTCGTTGCTCGTAAAGGGATTAGACGGACTTTAGACGACAATTATAGTCAAACGTATCCGAAACCGAAGTTTCGGTATTAAGATATATATATACGCGGTATGATAGTAATGTGTTAGAAACACGAAATAGAAAAGTTAGTATGCGAAAATGTAAAAGTTAGGATGTTAGAGTTAGAGTGTTAGAATTACAATACTAGTATAAGTATAACATTAACAATACCAAAAAAACGTAAAATAAAGAGGACAAAGATCGAAATGGGGTTTAGGACACCCTCAACATACATGCTTAGTAAGGACCTCGGAAATGGACTCGCGAATAGTGACGGGACTATGGAGTATCGAGGATGTATGTAAGTTATGGTGTATGTGTGTGTGTATGTGTATGAGTGAATTGTCGGTTTTTCGAGGGACAAGGGACTCGGTTTTTGTGTGTGATTGCTTGGGGTTGTAGTGTAGGGAGTATGGCTGAAATGTGGGGTAAATGTAGGTAGAAAATGAGGGTGAAAACCTTGGTCTAAAGTTGTGAAATGAGTGAGGGTCATGGGTTATTTATAGAGTTTACCCCACGACCTAGGGTCACTCGATCGAGTGGCCCTAGTGCACTCGGTCGAGTGCCCTAGAAAATGGGCCTGATCCAGTTTTTGACGCTCCACTCGACCGAGTGGGTCAATCCACTCGATCGAGTGGATCAGGTAAATCGAGGTAAAAGAGGAAGGGTTTGACTTTGTTGATTGCATGATCGTTTTTGAAAATGGGGTTGGGCGCCATCTTCTAGAAGGTGTACTTGGGCTGTTTTTGTGACGGGTTCGTCTTTGACCGGGTTTTGACCCGGTCGCCAAAAGACGAGATTTATTTTTGGTGTCGGTTTTGGCCCAAATTAGTCTTATTTTGCTCGGAACGACCCACTGGGCCTGAATTTGAGGTCTGTTCTGTGAGATTATTACTCCGCTAAAAGTCCATGTCAGATATTATTGATTTCGGGTCCAAATCCGAGTATACTAAGTCACGTTTGCGTCCGATCATCATCGGGTGTTTGTCGGGAACTGCTATAGACACTAGCAGGCAAAATGCGGGTGTGTACAACTCTTTAATTCTCAAGGAATGGACTCCCCTTTTCTCTACTGAAATGGATAGAATATCTGTGGTTCCTGTCTGGATTTTACTGCCTGATTTGGATCCATTTCTCTGGTCTGAATCAGTATTGAGTAAGATTGCTAGTAAAATAGGAACACCCTTGTATGCTGACCTAGCTACCACAACCAAAGCTAAACTATCTTTTGCATGAGTTTTAGTGGAGGTTGATGTATCTAAGGAGTTTGTTGAAACTGTAGTCATCATCACCCCTTATTGTGAGCATTCTTGTCAGAAAGTCCAATATGAATGGGTTCCATATTACTGCCATGGTTGTAAGAAACTTGGGCATACAATCAAATCCTGCAAATGGGAGAAGAAGAAACAAGATGCTGTGGCTATAGGACAAAGTGGTTCTTCAGTCTCAGAAGGTGATAAGATTCAGACAGAGATTCAGACTGTTGTAGCTTCTCCTGCTATAGAAACTGTAAAGACCTCAGTTTGTCCTCCTAAGTTTTACCAGGATGATACATTTATTCCTGCGTCTAAGAGGAAGATCTCATCACAAAAATCTAAGGAGTCTATTTTGAATCCCTTAGTTCTGGAAAATTCTTTCCAGATGCTCCATGAGAGCCAGGTGTTAGAGGTTGGGGGTGAACTAGGTGGTACTTTAGGTCGCTCTAGTGTATCCCAGAGTCTAGAGAGTGGGGTTGGATCTGGTTATGGGATAGAAGTGATCCCCCATCTCTCCTCAGGTGCTAGCACTAAGGAGCTCCCTGTAATGCACCAATAATGTTCAATGGTGGTTTTGAGTAAGGATCCTATTCCTCCTGATAAATAATGAAGATAATTTCTTGGAATATCAGGGGCTTTAATAATCAACTAAGCATAGTGAGGTACTGAATTTGTTATCTGTCCATAATTCTGATGTGTTTGCTTTATTAGAGACTAGAGTGAAAAGCTCTAAGGCTACTAAAATCATTCATAATAAATTCAAGAAGTGGAATGTGGAAGCCAATTATTCTGCTCATTACAATGGTAGGATTTGGCTTTTCTATAATCCTAGTTCTATTTCTATTAGTCATCTGACTATGGGATCTCAGCACATCACATGTAAAGTTGCTCATATCTCTACTCTGGAATCCCTTTGGATTAGTGCTATCTATGGTCATAATGAGGGTAGTGATAGGGAAGCTTTATGGAATGATCTGCAGAATTTTAATTTCTCTGATCCCTGGATTGTTCTAGGAGACTTTAATGTAATAAGGAATTCTGAAGAAAAATGGGGAGCTTCCCCTCCTTCTTTGCAAGATATGCTTGACTTTAATACTTGTTTGCTTCAATATCAACTTGAAGAGTTACAAGGTACTGGTTGTGAAATGACTTGGACTAATAATTAAGAGCCCTCTACTAGGGTTTGGTCTAAACTTGATAGGGTTCTTGTTAACCCTAGTTGGCTGGTTTCTTACCCTTCTTCTGTTGTTCATATTCCTAAATCAGGAATTTCAGACCACTCTCCCTTGATTGTGGAAATTTCTCAGGGTGTGAAGGCTAAGAAAAGGTTTAGTTTTCTCAATTCTTGGATTGAGTATCCTGATTTCCTCTCCACTGTTCAAGAGGCATGGAATATTAGAGTTTTTGGTTCTCCTATGTACTGTATTTTTGCTAAACACAAGAATACTAAGTTGGCTCTACAAAAATTTCATAAATCTCACTTTTCTAATATTCCTGATAGAGTTCATGCTGCTAAGGTAGCTATGTTGGACTGCAAGAGGAGATTGCTAGCTGACCCTTTTTATTCTACTCTTATTAATAATGAGAAGATCTGCACCAAAGATTATTTGGATAAAAAAAAGGCAGAAATGGCTATGCTTCATCAAAGGGCTAAGGTTAAACATATTCAATTGGCTGACTGCTCTTCTAAATATTTTTACTCTAAGATTGCTGAAAGAAGACCTCAACAGATGATTGGAGCCATTACCAGTGCAAATAGTGATCTTCCTACTGGTTCTAAAGCTGTTGTGAAGGCCTTTCAGGAATACTATACCAGTCTAATTGGTACTAAAGTTCCTGTTTCTACTCTTTCTCCTTTATCTGATGGCTTAAATCCTGATTTTTGTGCTGGTTTGGTTGCTCCCATTTCTATTTTGGAAATTAAGTCTGTTGTTTTCCAAATGGACTCTAATAGCAGTCCAGGTATTGATGGTTTCTCTGCTGGCTTTTTCAAGTCAGCTTGGCATATTGTTGGTCCAGATTTCTTTAAGGTTGCCTCTTGTTTTTTTAAGACAGGAAGAATGTCCAAGCAAGCCAATTCTACTCTTATTTCTCTGATTCCCAAAAAGGAAGGTGCCAAAAGAAGTGTTCTAGACTTTAAACCTATATCTTGTTGTACAGTGTTTTATAAAGCTATTACTAAGGTTCTAGCTAACAGACTTAAACCCATTCTCCCTTCCTTAATTGGTGAAGAACAAGCTGCTTTTGTTCAAAACAGGAACATTTTTGATAATATTCTCCTTTCTCAAGCTTTGATTAAAGGATATGGTAGGAAATTCCTTACACCAAGATGTCTGGTGAAGGTGGACATACGAAAAGCATTTGATACTTTGCAGTGGGAGTTTATTGAGAAGATGCTCACTGGTCTGGGGTTTCCTGATTTGTTTGTTAAGTGGATTATGGGTTGTGTTAGGGACCCCGGGTTTTCTTTTAAGCTCAATGGAGGTATTGAAGGTTTTTTTAAAGGTGAAAGTGGAATTAGACAAGGAGATCCTCTTTCTCCATTCATTTTTGTTCTTAGGATGGTGGTTTTATCCAAAAATCTTAGACTACTCTGTCATGAACCTAATGTTTCCTTTCATCCAAAATGCACTAAACTTGATTTAACTCATTTGGTCTTTGCTGATGACTTGATGATTTTCTCAAGAGGAGATCTTCCTTCAGTTCTTGCTATAAAAAAAGCCTTGTCTAAATTTGGTGATGTATCTAGTCTTTGTGCCAATTCTGACAAGACTAACATCTACTTTGGGGGTGTGTCTATGGATGTTCAGAATCTTATTCTTGAGCAGACTGGTTTCAAGCCTGGTCTTTTCCCTTTCAGATATTTGGGGATGCCTCTTAGTCAATCTAGAATCTCTGTTAATCTGTTTAGTCCTCTTATCCTCAAAATTAAGAGATATATAGCTCATTGGTCCACTAATCTTTTATCTTATGCTGGGAAGATTCAACTACTAAACTCAGTGGTTTTTGGACTTGAAAATTTCTGGTGTGCTAGTGTCCTTTTTCCTAAGGCAGTCATTCAATTGATTAATAAACTATGTAAGGATTTTTTTGGGGTATCAAGCCTGGTGACAGGAGGTTTCTCTTCAAAAAATGGAGGGACATTTGTATTCCTTGGATTTGTGGGGGGTTCAATCTAAAAAATCTGGAGGTGTGGAACCATGCTTTAATGAGTAAATGGATTTGACAACTGGATTCTGGAATTGTTAGCATTTGGTCCAAATGGTGTAAAGCTTATATTTTGCAGAATGATGATATTTGGTCAATTACATTTAAAGATCATTATCCATCAAGCCTGAAGAACATTATCACAGTTCGAGATCAGATTGTGGCTAAGCTTGGTTCTGTTCAGCAAGCTCGGAGTTTTTTGCAGTCTTGCTCCACCAATGTCTCCTTTAATGCTCAAAAGGTCTATCTTAAATTACTTGGAACAGATGTTGTGGAGGTTCATAAGGCCATGGCTTCTAGCTCACTGTTGGTCCCTAACCACAGGATTATGCTTTCTTTAGCAATGAAGAACCAATTGCCTACAGTTGATCAGTTTGCCAGGAGGGGGTTGTGTATGGTTAACAGATGTGCGCTTTGTCTGCAGGCAAGTGAAAGTCATCAGCATTTATTCTTTGAGTGTCCTGTTTCTCAGAAGATTTGGAACCAAGGGCAAGGTTGGATGGGTTTAGCGTTATCCCTTTCTTCTCTAAGGAGTATTATCAGATGGTGTATGCACCATACACACAGAAAACATTGGAAAATACCTTGGATTTGGGTCACCTTCACAGCCACTATTGCAGCCATTTGGAAGGAAAGGAATAAGAGGGTGTTCACAGGGAAGATTACTCCAATCGAACAGATTTTTGGCCAGATTAAACTTGTTGTTATAGCTAGATTTCATGTGTTTGATTATCCTAAGTACTCTAGGATATTAGCTCAATTTGATTGATGTAATCTAGTGAGTTAGTCTTTTGCATAAACTTTGTAATTCACGTCATCCGATATGAAATGATAATTTTCTGCATTAAAATAAAATAAAATAATAATAATAATAATAATAATAATAATAATAATAATAATAATAATAATAATAATAATAATAATAATAATAATAATAATAATAATAATAATAATAATAATAATAATAATAATAATAATAATAATAATAATAATAATAATAATAATAATAATAATAATAATAATAATAATAATAATAATAATAATAATATTAAGGTTCCTTTGTTGATTGAGGTAGATGTAGCGCAACAGTTACCGGATCATGTCACTATTAAGGTTCCTTTGTTGGGCAGATTAGTGCAAAGGGTTAGCTATGAATGGCTTCCCTATTTTTATACTGGTTGCAAGAAGCTAGGACACCTGATCAATAATTGTAAATGGGAGAAGAAGAAGAAGGATATATCAACTAAAAATCAGAAAAATCTAAAGAGATATACTCCTGTCAAAACTGTAAGAGGAGTTGACGGAGTTGGTGATGGAATTATCCCGGACCCCAATTTAGCTAACACTGAGATTGGGAAGGCTGCATCTAGGGAACAAAATTTTGCTCTGAATGCTGCTTCCTCTTCTGCAGGAGTTAAGCCAGATGGATTAGGGAGGGATGGAGTTGCTGGCCCTGACCCCAATCTAACTGGTACAAAGGTTAGTAGAGCAGACCTTAGAGTGGTGGTGAAGAGCTCAGGTCCTGTATCTGCTCCTTTTGCTAGTTGAGGTGGATTAGGGAGGGAAGCTGAAGTAGACCCGGACCCCAATTTGACTCACATAGGGTCAGATGGATTAGGGAGGGTGAATATCCCGGACCCCAGTTCAGTTCTGAATGGACTGGATGGCTTAGGGAGGGGACCTACTGGTACGGAGTGGGACCTGGTGACTAGGAGAAATGGACCAGGGTCTGTCTCTGTACGTAAGAGAATTGAGGGATTTGGTATCAACTCTGACCTGAAAGGACTTTCTGAGGCTATCCTTGAATCCTTACACACCCCAAACAAGTTTGAGGTACTTAAGAATACTCAGGAAAAGGAGTCCAATGAATTTTTGCGGGAAAGGCACTCTGCCCTAGAGGAACCAATTCCCCCTGATTTAACTAAATGATTTTTGGATCCTGGAATATACAAGGAGGAAATGAAGCCATTAAGCAAGATGCTGTCAATAACTTGGTAAGGGAGAGGGATATTGATGTTCTGGGTTCGCTTGAGACAAGAATCAAGGAGAAAAAAGCTTCAAAAGTTATTAGAGGGAAATTTCAGCAACTTTCAGTCAAATGCAACTATGAGTCTCATTTTAATGGGCGTATTTGGCTTATGTGGAAACCTAACAAAGTAAGAGTTACTATTCTTAAGGTTCACTCTCAATATATCCATAGCCTGATTCATCATTATGCTTGAAACATGGATGTTCATGTGACTATGGTATATGGTAGTAATAATGGAAATGATAGAGAGGAATTATGGAATCATTGGTGGGCTTATCCACATCCTGCCACAGATGGTTAGTCATGGGGGACTTCAATGTGGTGAGACATGATTTGGAGAAAGTTGGAGGAGATATTCCTGACGCCAAAGAAACATAAGCTTTTAACGTTTGCATTGCAAATGCTAGTCTTCAGGAGATTATGGGTAATGGATGTGAGTATACTTGGACAAATAACCAAGACCCACTTGCACGGGTTTGGTCCAAATTGGATAGAGCATTAATTAATGCACACTGGCTGAATGACTTGCCTACTACAACTGCCTTATATCTGAATTCAGGTGTCTCGGATCATTCGCCTGTTCTTGTGCAAATTAAAGAGGAAAGGAAATGCAGATCCCGATTTAGTTACTTGAACCGCTGGGCTGAACATCCAGGGTATAAGGAGGTGGTGAAAAAAGCTTGGGGTAAGAAGGTTCTTGGAACAGCTGCTTTTCAATTGTTTGGCAAACTGCAGAATGTTAAGGTTGCGTTGAAAGATTTTCACAGAAGTAGATTTACTGATATTGAGGCTAGGATCAAAGTTATTGATAATGAATTGGCAGCCTGTCAATATAATTTGCAACATTCTCCTTTTTCTGAGGAGTTACTTGCTAGGGAAAAGGCGCTTAATGTGTTGAGTTTGAGTCTTAAGAAGACTGAATTAAGCATCTTGAGACAAAGAGCCAAGATGGAGCATATTATTGAAGATGATCAGTCTACACGATATTTTCACACTAGGATCAAGGAGAGAAGACATCAGAAATATATTGGCTCAGTTCAGGACTCTTTGGGGAATGACAGATCAGGTGATGATGAAGTAGCGTAGGGGTTCATAGCATATTATAAAGAGCTGCTAGGACAGGCTAAGGAGGTTGCACCTCTGGATGATACTATTATGAAAAGTGGTAATATTATCCACGAGGATGATTGGGCTGCTTTGTTAAGTGTACCAGATGAGGATGAGATTCGACAAGCTGTTTTCTCTATTCATTCTGAGAAGAGTCCTGGGCCTGATGGCTTCTCATCAGGATTCTTTAAGAGCTCTTGGACAGTGGTAAAGAAGGTGTTTTGCAAAGCAGTTTTAGAATTCTTTGATAAGGGGAAAATGTTAAAAACAAGCAAACTCTACTCTTATTACTCTCATACCAAAGAAAACTGTTTGCCAATCAGTACTGGATTACATGCCTATTTCGTGTTGCTCTATCTTATACAAGACCATCAGCAAACTTCTTACTGCTAGATTAAAAAAGGTTATGCATAATATTGTGGGGCAGGAGCAAGCTGCCTTCCTTTCAGGAAGGAGCATTCGGGACAATATTGCTTTGTCCCAATCTTTGATCAAGGGTACAATAAAAAGCTGCTCACTCCTAGATGCCTTATGAAAGTCCGTTTGCGTAAAGCTTTTGACTCCTTGCAGTGGGAGTTTATTACAAGAATGCTGGAAGGTTTCAATTTTCCTAGAAGATTTATTCAATGGATTAATGGATGCATAATGGGATCCTGGTTTTCCATAAAAATTAATGGTGAATCAAGGGGTTTTTTTAAAGGTAGGGGAGGAATCAGACAAGGTGATCCCCTTTCACCATACTTGTTTGTTCTAAGTATGGAGGTCCTTTCCCTCAGACTTAGGACCATTAACTCTCAGGAAATGGTATCCTATCATCCAAAGTGTCGAGGAAATAAACTGAACCACATGATTTTCGCGGATGATTTGATGATATTCACAAGAGGGGATGCCCCTTCAGTTATGGCTGCTACTAAATCGTTGGACAGTTATGCAAAGGAATCAGGGTTGCAGGCGAATAAGGGTAAAACCAATATATTCTTTGGCGGTGTAAGAGAGGAAATTAAGCATCAAATTCTGCAACTTAAAGGATTCTCTTAAGGGTCCTTCCCATGTCGATACCTGGGAATCCCTCTTAACACCATGGGAAATCATAGGGAGGACTACACTGGGTTAATGGTAAAAATCAGAGATAATATAAGGAACTGGTCTTCTCAATATCTAACTTATGCAGGTCGCTGTCAGCTGCTGAATTCAGTCGTCTTTGGTATCATGAATTTTTGGAGTGCAAATGGACTAATTCCAGTTAATGTCATCAAAAGTATTGTTAAAGATTGTATGCATTTTTTCTGGAGTGGATCCAAGGAAGGGAAGGGCATGGTTTTCAAGAGTTGGAAGGGAATATGTATGCCTTGCATTGGGAGGAAGGGGGCTTTAATATTAAAGATCTTTCATCCTGGAACAAGGCAAGGGTGAGTCATTGGCTTTGGAAACTCAATTGGGGAGAGAATGATATGTGGTGCTCCTGGCATAAGCATTACGTGCTTAATAACTCTGATGAGTGGACAATCCAGAAAAAAGAGCTGCACACGGCCACCTTCAAGAGCATAGTTGTTGTTCGTGATGAAATTGTGCAGGTTAGTGGTTCTGTGGAGTAGGCAAAGCTGGTAATGACAGGTTGGACTAACAATGGAAAGTTCAGTGTATCCAAAGCATATGAGTGGTTCAGACCTAAATGCTTAAAGGATAGGAGACTGAAGTGGATCAGCGGCACAAAGACTATTCCCAAGCATCGGATTATTCTATCCTTGGCTGTTCAGAATAAGCTAGCTAATGTGGATAATATTCAATTACGGGGGCTATATTGGGTTAACAGATGTGTGTTATGCAAAGCAGGATTGGAAACACAGGAACACTTATTCTTCTCTTGTTCGTTTTCTGGCCTGGTATGGAATGAGCTTCTTCAGTGGATGAAAATGGGGGATAGGAGTTCAAATCTGCTGGAAGAAATGGACTGGTGCGGAAGAAGAAGGATTGGCAGGCATTGGAAGAACACTTGGTACAGATGTATGTTGGCGGCCACAGTCTACCATTTATGGATTGAGAAGAATGCAAGGATTTTTCAAGGTCATTGTAGGCAAGGCTCGAGTATTGTAAAGCATAGAAAGTTTGGAGTTTTTACTTGGTTAAGAAATAGGACTATGAGTTAAGTTAGGGGCTTTGTAGTTCATTCGAGGATTTGTATGTTTTTGTTTGCATATGCTTTGCTAGGCTAAAGGTTAGCCTTTTGTAAGATAAGTCTTTTATAAGAGGCTATGTTCAGGGCTTGGGTATGGGTTTTTGCCTTTTTCCTTTTCTTTGCTGGAGGAATTGGAGGCGGATGCTATCGGCTTACTCAAGAGAATTCAAAAATTTTCGATAGCACAGGATGTCGGAGCACGCGCTGCTCCTTTTATTTTTACCAGACTTAGCTTCGCTATAGCTAAGGAGGTGGGGGCCCAGATTGTATCTCGGTTACCCACCAATTTTTTGTAACCTGCTTTTTTATTCATCAATAAAATTCTCCATTTATAATAATAATAATAATAATAATAATAATAACAATAACAACAACAACAATAACAACAATAACAATAATAATAATTATAATAATAATAATAACAATAACAACAATAACAACAATAATAATAATAGTAATAATAATAATAATAATAATAATAATAATAATAATTGTGCCAAGTATCAGGCACGCTGCACGGCCATTGGGTATGGTTTCCTTCCTTTCTCCTTCTCCTCTCTAGGTGAGATCGACACGGAGGCTGTTTCTCTTCTCCAGCGGATTCGTAAATTCGCTATATCACAGGATGCTGGAGCGCGTGCCGCAGTTCATATTTTCACTAGAATTAGTTTTGCGATAGCTAAGGAAGTGGGGGCCCAGATAGTATCTAGGCTCCTCTCTAACTTTTTGTAATTTGTTTCGTTTTTAATGCAAGCTCCGGTTTTATAATAATAATAATAATAATAATAATAATAATAATAATAATAATAATAATAATAATAATAATAATAATAATAATAATAATAATAATAATAATAATAATAATAATAATAATAATAATAATAATAATAATAATAATAATAATAATAATAATAATAATAATAATAATAATAATAATAATAATAATAATAATAATAATAATAATAATAATAATAATAATAATAATAATAATAATAATAATAATAATAATAATAATAATAATAATAATAATAATAATAATAATAATAATAATAATAATAATAATAATAATAATAATAATAATAATAATAATAATAATAATAATAATAATAATAATAATAATAATAATAATAATAATAATAATAATAATAATAATAATAATAATAATAATAATAATAATAATAATAATAATAATAATAATAATAATAATAATAATAATAATAATAATAATAATAATAATAATAATAATAATAATAATAATAATAATAATAATAATAATAATAATAATAATAATAATAATAATAATAATAATAATAATAATAATAATAATAATAATAATAATAATAATAATAATAATAATAATAATAATAATAATAATAATAATAATAATAATAATAATAATAATAATAATAATAATAATAATAATAATAATAATAATAATAAGAAGAAGAAGAAGAAGAAGAAGAAGAAGAAGAAGAAGAAGAAGAAGAAGAAGAAGAAGAGTAATAATAATAATAATAATAATAAGAATAATAATAATAATAATAATAATAATAATAATAATAACAATAATAATAATAATAATAACAACAACAACAATAATAAGAATAACAATAATAATAATAATAATAATAATAATAATAATAATAATAATAATAATTCTCTTCTCTAAGGGAGCTCGACGCGGAGGCCACTGCTTTACTCAAGCGGATTCAGAAATTCTCTATTTCTCAGGACGCGGGAGCTTGGGCAGCTGGTTTTTTTTTACTCGTCTTAGTTTTTCTATCGCTAAGGGTGTGGGAGCCCAGATAGTATCTCGACTTCCCTCCAACTTCTTGTAATTTGTTCTGGTGTTTAATGAAAGTTCCGTTTATAAAAAAAAAATTAATAAATAATAATAATAATTATAATAAATAATAATAATAATAATAATAATAATAATAACAATAATAATAATAATAATAATCATAATAATAATAATAATAACCTTGAGTCTTTTTACCTCTCTGTGTACTTAAGTCTTTTTCCCCCAGGAGTAACCTTGAGTGTAGAGCTGTCGTGAAGCGCCAGCGTCAGGAGGAGTGTATTACTAGTGCCATTCGTACTTGGGGTGCCCCTGGTGGTATTGCTCTGCTTCTGCAGGAGACCTTAGCTGAGGAGGGTCCTTCTCTTCGTTTGGAGGAGGACATTGACTCTAGTGAGGTTAACTTGCGGCAGTGTCGGCGGAAGATTTGTGATGGTCATTACGCTGCCGCTGTCCGGGTGCTTTCTTTGTCTGGCATTGCCCCTTACTCGGCCGATACTCTACAGGTTTTGAAAGACAAGCACCCCACTATTCCGCCCCCTTCCTTGCCGCCTTTGCCTGCCGCTCACCCACAGCTCATCGCGTCCACGACCCTCGTGTTGGATTTGATCAGGAGTTTTCCGCGTGGCACTTCTTGTGGACGGGACGTTTTTCGTGCCCAACATCTTCTGGATTGTTTGAGCGGGGCCGCGGTGGCTATCTCGGATGATCTGATCACCTCTATCACTAGGGTGGTTAACCTGTTTCTCGAGGGCAGATGCTCGCAGGTTCTCAGTGAGTACATCGCCAGTGCCCCGCTCACCCCGCTTGTTAAACCAGGTGGTGGGGTCCGTCCTATTGCTGTGGGTACGGTTTATTTGGAGACGTCTTGTCTCTAAGGTTGGGGCTATTCTGATTGGGCCGTCGCTTTGTGGTTATTTTGAGGGCCTCCAGTTTGTGGTCGGGGTTTCCGGTGGAGGAGAGGCCATTCTGCACGCCTTGAATCGGTTTATTGAGGATCGTGGTAGTGATGTGGGCCTTTCCATGCTTTTGGTCGACTTCCAAAATGCTTTTAATTTGGTCGACCGGGAGATCATGTTGCGTGAGGTTTGTCGTTGTTGCTCTGTTCTTTCCCGCTGGGTCGAGTTTTGCTACTCTCGGCCTGCCAGGCTATTCTACGGGGAGCACAGCCTTTGGTCTTGTCAGGGGGTCCAGCAGGGTGACCCTTTGGGCCCTCTTCTTTTCGCTTTGGTCTTGCATCCCTTGATTTGTAATATCCGAGACTCTTTTCCCTTGACCTTGCAGGCTTGGTACTTGGACGACGGCACCATCGTTGGGGATACTTTGGTCGTGGGGAAGGTTTTGGAGCTGATTATGGAGGATGGTCCTCGCTTGGGCCTTCACCTTAATGTCGGAAAAATCGAGGTTTTTTGGCCTAAGGAAGATCCTAGGAGTTGACTTCCTGGTGTTTTCCCCCCTGATATTTCTCGACCGCTGCGTGGTGTCAAAGTTCTTGGTGGCCCTGTCAGTATCTGCCGTACTTTCAGCAGTGACCTTGTGACGAAGAGAGTTACGAGAACCATTGAGCTTATGGATTCGGTTGCCAGGATTGAGGACCCACAGTGCGAGCTGCTGTTACTTCGTGCTTGTACTGGTATTTCTAAGTTTTCTTTCTCTCTGCGAACCTGTCCCCCTACGGTCTTCGACTCGGCTAAGACCTTTGATGCGGCATTGCGGTCTAGCCTGGAACGCATTGTCACCGCGTCTGGCCCCGGGTTCGGGGACTGGCAGTGGCGTCTTTCCACACTGCCTTTTAATCTCGGGGGGTTGGGTGTGTATAGCGCCGGGGATGTCATGCACTATGCCTTTTTGGCTTCTCGCCTTCGGACCTCTGAGTTGCAGGCTACGCTTCTTCGGCCTTCAGCTGTCTCTACTCCCGGGCCGACCTTCGATGCGGCCTTGACTCTGTTTAGCGAGACCACCGGTTCCGACCTTTTCCGTAATCCTAGTGAAGTCGCTGCCCCCAAACTCATGAAGAAATTGGAAGATATATATTTCACGAAGGTTGCTGCTTCTGTAGAATCGGTTTTCTCCTTGACTCAACGACAGGTGGCTTTGTGGAAGTCTCTGCAGGGTGCTCACACGTCTGACTGGTTGCGCGCAGTTCCTATCTCCGGGCTGGGACAGACCATGAATGGGAGGACTTATCGCTCTATCCTTAGCTATCGGTTGGGTGTCCCTTTGTTCCCGGTACCCAAGCCCTGTTCTGCTTGTTCCCGAGTTTTTGAGGGGGACATTTTTGGAGATCATGCTGTGTCGTGTGCTGGTACCGTTGGTATTAAGCATAGACATAACTTGGTTCGTGACACCCTTTTGGATATCTGCTTCTGATCTGGTATTTCGGCCGGTAAAGAGGTAGATGTCGGTTTGATTGATGGGCACGACAGGCCCCTACGCCCGGCGGATTTGCTTCTTTATTCCTGGGATAGAGGCCGTGATGTGTGTGTCGATTTGACGGGGTCGTCCCCTTTGACCCTTGTCTGCGATGTCTGATTTTCTACCTGGCCGCACAGTCGCTGATGCTGCTCAGCGCAAGTGCGCCAAGTATGGAGATTTGTGCACCAAGACTGGGTATGGGTTCCTACCTTTCTCTTTCTCTTCTCTAGGGGAGCTCGACGCGGAGGCCGCTGCTTTACTCAAGCGGATTCAGAAATTCTCTATCTCTCAGGACGCGGGAGCTTGGGCAGCTGCTTTTATTTTTACTCGTCTTAGTTTTTCTATCACTAAGGGAGTGGGAGCCCAGATAGTATCTCGGCTTCCCTCCAACTTCTTGTAATTTGTTCTGGTATTTAATGAAAGTTCCGTTTAAAAATATATATATATATATATATATATATAATAATAATAATAATAATAATAATGATAATAATAATAATGATGATAATAATAATAATGATAATAATAATAATGATAATAATAATAATAATAATAATAATAAGGCATAGTGCGCCGGGGATGTCATGCACTATGCCTTTTTGGCTTCTCGCCTTCAGACCTCTGAGTTGCAGGCTACGCTCCTTCGGCCTTCAGCTGTCTCTACTCCCGGGCCGACCTTCGATGCGGCCTTGACTCTGTTTAGCGAGACCACTGGTTCCGACCTTTTCCGTAATCCTAGTGAAGTCGCTGCCCCCAAACTCATGAAAAAATTGGCAGATATATATTTCACGAAGGTTGCTGCTTCTTTAGAATCGGTTTTCTCCTTGACTCGACGACAGGTGGCTTTGTGGAAGTCTCTGCAGGGTGCTCACACGTCTGACTGGTTGCGCGCAGTTCCTATCTCCGGGCTGGGACAGACCATGAATGGGAGGACTTATCGCTCTGTCCTTAGCTATCGGTTGGGTGTCCCTTTGTTCCCGGTACCCAAGCCCTGTTCTGCTTGTTCCCGAGTTTTTAAGGGGGACATTTTTGGAGATCATGTTGTGTCATGTGCTGGTACCGTTGGTATTAAGCATAGACATAACTTGGTTCATGACACCCTTTTGGATATCTGTTTCCGATCTGGTATCTCGGCCGGTAAGGAGGTAGATGTCGGTTTGATTGATGGGCACGACAGGCCCTTACGCCCGGCGGATTTGCTTCTTTATTCCTGGGATAGGGGCCGTGATGTGTGTGTCGATTTGACGGGGTCGTCCCCTTTGACCCAGTCTGCGATGTCTGATTTTCTGCCTGGCCGCGCAGTCGCTGATGCTGCTCAGTGCAAGTGCGCCAAGTATGGAGATTTGTGCACCAAGACTGGGTATGGGTTCTTGCCTTTCTCTTTCTCTTCTCTAGGGGAGCTCGACGCGGAGGCCGCTGCTTTACTCAAGCGGATTCAGAAATTCTCTATTTCTCAGGACGCGGGAGCTCGGGCAGCTGCTTATATTTTTACTCGTCTTAGTTTTTCTATCGCTAAGGGAGTAGGAGCCCAGATAGTATCTCGGCTTCCCTCCAACTTCTTGTAATTTGTTCTGGTGTTTAATGAAAGTTCCGTTTTATATAAAATATATATATATAATAATAGTAATAATAATAATAATAATAATAATAATAATAATAATATGAAGTCTTTGGCAGATATATATTTCACGAGGGTTGTGGCTACTGCAGACTCAGTTTACTCTTTGACCTCCCGCCAGATTGCTTTATGGAAGTCTCAGCAAGTCCGTCATGCTTCTGATTGGCTGCGTGCTGTCCCTATTTCTGGGTTAGGTCAGACTATGAATGGGCGGACATACCGGTGTGTGCTTAGCTATCGGTTGGGCATTCCTTTGTTTTCCATGCCTGGGCCGTGTTCTGCTTGCTCTCGGGTTTTTCGGGACGACATTTATGGGGACCATGTCGTGTCTTGTCTGGGAGTTGTTGGTATTAAGCATCGGCATAACCTCGTTCGTGACACTCTATTGGATATCTGTTTCCGTTCCGGGGTCTCGGCAGGTAAGGAGGTTGATATTGGCTTGATCGATGACCACGACCGTTCCTTCCGTCCTGCGGATTTGCTCCTTTATTCGTGGGACCAGGGGCGTGACGTTTGGGTAGATCTTACCGGGTCTTCTCCCTTGACACAGTCCGGGCTTTCCGATTTCATGCCAGGTCGTGCTGTGGGTGACGCTGCTCGCCGCAAATGTGCTAAGTATAGGGACTTGTGTGTGGGGCTTGGTTATGGATTCTTACCTTTTTCCTTTTCTTCGTTGGGGGAATTGGAGGCGGATGTTATCGCCTTGCTCAAGAGGATTCAGAAATTTTCGATAGCGCAGGATGCCGGAGCAAGCGCTGCTCCTTCTATTTTTACTAGACTTAGCTTTGCTATAGCTAAGGGGGTGGGGGCCCAGATTGTAGTATCTCGGCTGCCCACCAATTTTTTGTAAACTGTGTTTTGATTTTTCAATAATATTCATCTATTTATAATAATAATAATAATAATAATAATAATAATAATAATGATAATAATAATAATGATAATAATAATGATAATAATAATAATAATAATAATAATAATAATAATAATAATTGTAGACACCCGCATTTTGCCTGCTAGTGTCTATAGCAGCTCCCGACAAACACCCGATGATGATCGGACGCAAACGTGAGTTAGTATACTCGGATTTGGACCCGAAATCAATAATATCTGACATTGACTTTTAGCGGAGTAATAATCTCTCAAAACAGACCTCAAATCCAGGCCCAGTGGGTCATTCCGAGCAAAATAAGACTAATTTTGGCCAAAACCGACACCAAAAATAAATCCCGTCTTTTAGCGACCGGGTCAAAACCCGGTCAAAGACGAACCCGTCACAAAAACCAGCCAAATGCACCTTCTAGAAGCTGGCGCCCAAATTAAATTCAAAAAGATAATCAAATCAACCAAGTCAACCCCTTCCTAAATTACCTCGATTTACCTGATCCACTCGATCGAGGGGACTGACCCACTCGGTCGAGTGGAGCGTCAAAAACCGGATCAGGCTCATTTTCTAGGGCACTCGACCGAGTGCACTAGGGCCACTCGATCGAGTGACCCTAGGTCGTGGGGTAAACTCTATAAATACCCCACGACCCTCACTCATTTGAGAGGACTTTTACACAGTTATTTCACCTATATTCTACCTACATTTTACCCTACATTCACCTACACTACAAGCCTTTGTAAACCTAAGCACTACACACAAAAACCGAGCCCCTTGTCCCTCGAGAAAAACCGACAAACACACACACACACCATAACTTGCATACATCCTCGATACTCCGACGTCCCGTCACTATTTACGAGTCCATTTCCGAGGTCCCTACTAAGCATGTATGTTGAGGGTGTCCTAAACCCCATTTCGATCCATGTTACTCTTTTATTTACGTTTTTTTTCTATCGTTTGTATTATATCTATACTAGTATTATAATTCTAACTTCTAACATAATACTAACATTTTAATTTTCGTATACTAACTTTTTACATTCTCGTTACTAACTTTATTATACCGCGTATACTTATATATAAACTAATATCAAAATCCGGTTCTAAATCCGTTTGACTACGATGTTTGCCTAAAGTTCGTCTAATCCCTTTACGAGCAACGACGGAGGTGGAGCCCTTTCGAGGAGCCCCGCCCCAATGTACTCAAGGGCGTGACGTGATCGCAATTGGTCGTAGTTGAACGTATTTAATTCCATTTCTATAATTAGTACAGAACCCGTTGACACGAAAACCGACATCACGTAACCCGAAAGGGTTAGTTTCGATGTCGTGACGTAGAGGGATGCATTCCGTTGCTAATTCAAATTTTCTAATATAAACGTTTTCATAAAGTCCCGGCAACGGTATTATAATCGTACATATACACGATTATAGTACCGGAGGTCAAGTTAAATTCAAATCGTGCGATATTTGTATTTAATTTGACCGACCGTTGATTTTTGAACCCAAAAACGAAACGAGTTGACACTCGTACAGGGGCTACTCGACCGAGTACGTAGGCTACTCGATCGAGTAGCGTCCATAAAACTGGGCAGACCACTTTTTGAGGACACACTCGACCGAGTCAGACCATGACTCGACCGAGTGGGTCCTGTAACCCAGAAAACCGAGAGCTTAAATGCATCATTTAAGCCTCGTCTTTTTTTACGACTCTTAGTCAACACGTGTAAAGTCAATCACGTGAACCCATTTTTCAAAACTCATACGTATCACGACACTATAACAACTTTGATCGATTTTTCGATGTGATAAGTTGGGACAAGGCATTGAGACATGGGATCGGGCTAGCGTCACGCTTAGGTCCTATGTCTCTGTCCTTCGTTTAATACACAACGCAATGTGTATTTAATCGGGGTTTGTCCGTTTATGCAATTCAAGGTCTAGCTCACATACGGGTCCATTCCTAACTTTTTTTATTTATTTTTTCGTTTGTATATCATTTGCAATTTTTGTATTGGCCGGGTTGTATTTCCGCCCGTGTAACTTGTATATTATTTACTTTCGAGTTTTATTTATTTATTTGCTTATCGCTTTATAAATGAACCTCGCATGCTAAATCACTTCGACCATAATTAAGATGCATTAAATGACGTAGTTCACATACTATTCATATGCTTAGCCCGAAAACGCTGTTTGCATATCATTTAATCGTTTTACTAGCGCGCGCACACGAACACGAACGATGTCTTAGTAGAGGCCGCCATGTGCGGGCGGGGTTGGGTGTCCTTAGTGGGCTTCCCAACACGTACCCTCACCCCTTACTCAGAACCTTTGGTTTCCAGATGTCCGAAACCCTTGGCGCACGAGAGTCATTCTATATAAGAAAGTCGGTTTAAACGGTATCGATATTGCAATGCAAAGGGACGAGCCCAATAAACTCTGAAATCGAAGTGGGCTTACTTTGTGTAAAGCCCATGACGACGTAGAGTGGGCTCGTATGGTTCTGAATAACCACAAAATTCGGTGGCGACTCCATTTTGACTTAAACTTCGAACCCGAGAACAATCTCACCACGAGATTCATTCGCCTACCCAAACCCGCGCGTGGCCGCGTCGGGGTGGACCTACGTCATGTCCACAATAATAATAATAATAAGGGTTATTTAATAGGAATAATACTGACTATTGAGCGTATTCCAATAATAATACCAATTACAGTGAATCCCAGAATAATACATCGAATTGGAGTATTCTAATGATAATGGTACAGTTGCATACGTTACCTGCAACAGCAGGTAACCTTTCTGAAAAACAACCTGCTACTTCAATCTATTCAATCCATACCCACTTACCCAATTTTTCATCTCCATCCTAGCTACTTAAATTCTTGTTTTCAATGGCAACTCTGCAAAAAATTTAAAAAAAATTTGATTTCCATTACTCTCCTCTCCTCATTAAATCTAATAATGGGCTCTCCGTCAAGACATAAACATAAACTTCATTAATTAAAAAAGAAAATATACGGAGCATTATCCAATGTGATAATCAATCAAACCATCAAAATTAATTATCGCCCCATCTCTGATTCTCTGTCTCCTTCAACTCCCAGGTACTCTCTTTTCGATTTTAAGCATTGCTAATTTGTTTTATTTTGTACAAATTTGGGGTTTTGATTTTAATTAGGTTTTTTTTCTGGGTTCGTATTTATTCGATTACCATTTCGATGATGATTTCTGGGTCCTATTCAGGACTTGATTCGCTTCTAATTTCCAATTTTAGCACAATTCACTTGGTCAATCAAATACTATTTTATCTTTCTGCAAATTTCGACAATTTAGGGTTTTGTTTTGATTAGGTTTCTTTTCTGGGTTTATAGTTATTCGATTAGTGTTTCGATTCTGGTTTCTAGGTCCAATTCGGGAGTTTATGTTTATGTTTTAATAAACTGTCCACTAAGTTTTGCAAAATCTGTTTTGTCATTCACAATTGTTGTACCAGATTTCTTCCTCTTACCAGGTCTAGATTCATTCTCAAGGGAGGGTGAGAAGTAAATGGAGAGTGAAGTAAATGGTAATGGTGATAGTATGAATTAAATGAGGCGCTTAAGGGGAGGTGGACCGGTTATTCAGGTAACCAGTCCACTGTACCATTATCATTAGAATACTTCAATTCAACGTATTATTCTGGGATTAACTGTAATTGGTATTATTATTGGAATACGTCCAATAGTCAGTATTATTGATATTAAATAACCCTAATAATAATAATAATAATAATAATAATAATAATAATAATTGCCAGACCCTTGGATGGTGTTAAGGTTCTGGGGGGGCCGGTCAGCGTGTGTCCTGCTTTCAGCGGTGCTCTTGTCTCGAAGAGGGTTGCCCGTACTATAGAGCTCATGGACTTGGTTGCTACGATTGAGGATCCCCAGTGTGAGTTACTTCTTCTCCGGGCGTGCACAGGTATTTCTAAGTTATACTTTGCTCTGCGCACTTGCTCTCCCCGTGCTTTTGGGTCGGCCCACCTTTCTTTCGACACTGCACTCCGCTCTAGTCTTGAGCGTATTGTCACGGCGTCCGGACCCGGTTTCGGGGAGTGGCAGTGGCGGCTGGCCACCCTTCCCTTTTCCCTAGGGGGGCTCGGTGTCTTTGCCGCCGCTGATGCCATGCACTTTGCCTTCCTTGCTTCTCGCCTTCAGTCTGCCGATTTGCAAGCTAAGCTGCTTCGTCCCTCCGAGATCGCCTCCCCTGGATTTGCCTTTGAGTTTGCCTTGAGTGAGTTTGTTGAGGCTACCAGTTCTGACTTCTTGAGCAACCCCTCTGAGATCGCTGCCCCAAAACTTATGAAGAAATTGGCAGATATATATTTCACGAGGGTTGCTTCAGTGGCGGAATCTGTTTTCTCCTTGACTCCTCGACGGGTTGCTCTGTGGAAGTCTCAGCAGGGGAACCATTCTTCTGAATGGTTGAGGGCTGTCCCTATTACTGGGCTTGGGCAAACCATGAACGGTCGGACATATCGCAGTGTGCTTAGTTACCGCTTGGGAGTCCCTTTGTTTCCGCTTTCCGGGACTTGTTCTTCCTGCTCCAGGGTCCTCAGAGAGGATATTTTTGGTGATCACGTGGTTTTGTGTGCTGGTACGGTGGGGATTAAACATCGCCATAACCTTGTCCGTGACACATTGTTGGATATTTGTTTCCGGATGAGGATCTCTGCAGGCAAGGGGTGGAGATTGGCCTCTGCGACGATAACGACAAGCCCTTGCGACCTGCCGACCTTCTGCTCTACTCATGGGACAAGGGGCGGGATGTTTGTGTTGATCTGACTGGGTCCTCTCCTTTGACCCAGTCCGGCTTGACTTCTTTTGAGCCCGGACGGGTCGTTGCTGATGCTGCTCGTCGTAAGTGTGCCAAGTATCAGGCACGCTGCACGGCCATTGGGTATGGATTCCTTCCTTTCTCCTTCTCCTCTCTCGGCGAGCTTGACACGGAGGCTGTTTCTCTGCTCCAGCGGATTCGTAAATTCGCTATGTCACAGGATGCTGGAGCGCGTGCCGCAGTTCATATTTTCACTAGAATTAGTTTTGCAATTGCTAAGGGAGTGGGAGCCCAGATAGTATCTAGGCTCCCCTCTAACTTCTTGTAATTTGTTTCGTTTTTAATGCAAGTTCCGGTTTTATAAAAAAAAAATTAAAAAAAATAAAAATAATAATAATAATAATAATAATAATAATAATACAGCTTGAGAAGAAGTCAAGGATTCCATTGATGTTAATAATAAGGTAAACCAGGATGTGGAGAAAGAGGAAGTGAAAGATCAGACGCCGGAGAAACAGAGGGTGTCGATCAATGAGGTTATTCAGAAGGCTTTTGAAACTGTTGTGGGTCATTCTGGATTTGCGAGCAAGCAGACCATGAATCCCTCACCAAGTAAGGAAGGGGAGGTCACTAAGGGTGCTCAGGATAACAGGGTTCCGAATGAATCTCCGCAATTGGAGGTGAAATTGGGGGACAAAGAAAACACAGGTAGCTTTGGGGCGCAAAGTTGAGCAGGGAAAACTAAGGAGGTGAAGAGGGGAATGGGATTGTATTTCGATGAGGAAAGTAAGAATTCCACTGAGATTGATTTGGATGTGCAGGATTTTGAAGAGGAATTGCATCTCTGGCGTAATACCCTCATGAGGAACGTGATTGGTGCTCAGCCAAGTCTTAAGCAAATGCAGGACTACGTGCAGAAGAATTGGAACAATATTCGACCGCCGGTAGTCCAGTATTTTAAAAAAGGCTGGTTCTCGTTCAGATTTGGGAGTAAAGAGGATATGGATACTGTTATACATGGTGGTCCTTGGTTGATGGCAAGAAATACTCTGATATTGAAACAATGGAGCCCAATGTATGTTCTCATTGGAGATGGATAGGGTCTCAATTGTTCTAGTCTGGATTATTTTCCCTGACTTGGATCCTTACCCTTGGGCTGTCTCAGTCCTAAGAAAGATGGCAAGTAAGGTGGGACGACCGATGTTCATTGATACTACCACTACTTTTAAGGAGAGGCTCTCCTTTTCTAGAGTGTTAGTAGAAGTTGATGTCTCAAAGGAGCTTCCTAAATTTATCACGATCAATATTCCTATTGTTGGACAGTCAGTTCAGGCTATAGAGTATGAATGGCTGCTGGAGGTAGCTTCCTGGAACATTAGAGGTGGGAATGACCCTTTGAAGCAGTTAGTGGTTCTCAATTTATTTCAAAATAATTGTCTGGATGTCTTAGGACTCTTGGAAACTAGAATTAAGGAAGATAAAGCTAATGAAATTATAGCTAATAAGTTTGGTAATTACAAGGTTTTAAATAACTATTCTTGCCATTATAATGGCAGAATTTGGGTAATTTGGAAGTCTTCTACTGTCAGGCTTAAAGTCTTAGAAGTTAATGCTCAGTACACGCATTGTTCTATTCATCATTTTGGGTTGAATTATGAGGTTCTTGTTACGTTTGTGTATGGGTTTAATGGGGCTGCTGAAAGGAATAAGCTCTAGGATGGTTTAATTCGTTTGAAGACCAATGCTTGTGGTTGGTTGATCTTAGGCGACTTTAACACTATTAGAAATAGGGAGGAGAAGGTTGGGGGCTCTGAACCTTTGATCGAGGAGATGGATGCCTTTAATAATTGCATCTCTAATTGTGGTTTGCAGGAGATTAGTGGGCAGGGTTGTGATTTTACTTGGACTAACAATCAAGAACCAAGCCAGAGGGTTTGGACTAGATTGGATAGGGCGTTGGTGAATTTATCTTGGACTACTCAATTTGCTGATTCTTTTGCGCATTTCATGGCAGCTGGAGTGTCAAACCACTCTTCAGTTGTTGTAACTGTTGCCAGGGAAGAAAGATTGAGTAGACGATTTAGTTTTCTGAATTGCTGGGCTAAACACCCTTCTTACAATGATGTTGTGGCAAAGGCTTGGGAGAAAAGAACTTATGGTACTTGATAAGTGTAGTTTGTAGTGCCTATTTCGTAGTGTTTTGGTCCCATTTTCCTTGTGGAATCGCTCCTTGGGAGCGATTTATGGGCTACTTATGCTTCCTCTAGTTCGTTTCAGGTTCCCGAGACCATTCATGAAGAGTTGGAGCGATTCCGACTCAATACATACACTTTTCGGAGCCAACGAAGTGAAGGAACGATCACTCGATGCCTTGGATTCGACCCTGAGACCTTGGGACCCAATCCCGAGCCTCCGAGACCCGATCCCGAGTCCCGAGAATCGATGAGAAGTCCATGTGAAGCAAGGAGGAACCTTAAAGATCATATTGGAGGCCTACAAGACTCATCCCCGACGGGTATGACCTCAACCCATCCGGGATGAGGTGCACAAAAGAGATGCTCCTGTTTTGAGCCCTTCCCGACCGGGAGTAGGTCATCCCGGCCGGGACCGACCCCTTCCCGACCGGGACCACCTCATCCCGGCCGGGAGGGCCCAGCAGCAGCCCGTGTTCACATTGTTTCATCTCCCTACTCATTGTAACACTATATATACCCTTCCTCTTGTATTCCTATGTTATGTTCTTGATTACCCATTAAACCCTTGCCTAGTTTAGCATAGATTAGCTTAGATTAGTGTAGATTAGTCCTTAATTAGTCGTTAATCTAGTGATTACTCTTGTATTTTTGGATCTCTTGACGAATCTATCAAGCTTGACAACCTTGGTGGAATTGTTTGAGTTTTCATCTATGCAAGTGTTCTTCTTTTCATCCCTTGTAGTTGGTAGAATATTTCTCATCCTTTTTACTCTTAATCTTGTTTGTTCATCCAAGTTTTAATCTTTGTTCATTATATTGTTCATAGTTCATTGTTTTCACTAGTTTCATTATGCATGTTTTATTGTTTGTGTTGATTCCTCTTGTTCTTGTTAGTTTTAGCATAGTTATGGTTGAGTAGTACTCTTGCTAGGGTTAGTAGGGTGATTTAGGTGTTTAATGGGTGATTAAGGGTTTGTTGGAGATGTTGGTGGAAGTTTTGGGTTTCCTCTTAGTTTGATGCATGGTACATGTTTGTTGAAATGCTTGAATGACTTGTAGATGCATATGCTTGTTTTTCTTGCTTTTATCTTGTGGGTAATAGTTTGCTTGTGGGTTTGGTTCCCTCACTAAGTAGCAAGAGCCCGGTGAGGACGACCCCTAGGTCGGTCTAAGTAGCGAGAGCCCGGATGCGACCTAGGCCACGATAACACGCTAGTAACCCCGTTTTCATGTGTGTCGCCAAGATGGGTTTTAGGTGGAACCTCTAGGTCGGTCTAAGTAGCGAGAGCCCGGACTATACCTAGATAACCCGACTACCCCCTTCACCTTTACTCTTCCTTGACCATTCCATTTCCCCTTTGAACCCGACCTAATCCTAGCCCGTTTCCTTAGTTGTTCTCTCCGTTACCGTAGTCATAGCCTTAGCCTTCTCCCCTTCTTATCATTCTAGTTTAGCCTAGTTCGTTGATCGAGTCTTGTATTTGGGTGACCTTAGTCTAGACGCCTCTTACCGTCCCCGTGGATTCGACCCGACTTACCCTTTCTACCCAGTTAGGATTAGTTGGTTATTTATTTGATCGGCGGGATCCACGACAAATCCCACCATCAATTTGGCGCCGTTGCCGGGGACGGTGCTAGTTTAGACCTTGTTTGCCTAGTTACTTGACTTTGTCTTTTGTTTTGTGTTTTTCTTTTTTTTGTTTTTTTTTTTTTTTGCTTCTTGTGTGTGTGAGGTTTATTTCTCTCTTGTCTAGTGCCCAAAAAGCACTAGGCTTCTCACGTTTGCTCTTAGTCTACAGTTTGTTCATAGAGGTGGTGACCATCTTCTTCTTGCAACTTAGAGCCGCTTTAACGGACGGTTGCTAGATTGAGAAGTCCTTAACCGGGTATGAGCTACGATTTTCGAGCGAGCATGGGGTTTGATCTAAACTCCCCACACATGGAAGCCGATATGAGCTACTCCTCTTCTTCTATGAACCAAAGCTATGACATGATGACTCCTAATTACTATCAAGCTTCTTGGGGGGATCAAGACTCTAGTGGGTATGAACTTCAAGGTTATGAAAACGGCTACCAACAAGTGAACGATTACCAATCCTACGATCATGGTGACTATTACTCGAGTTATCAATGTGAACCCACCATGTTCAATCAAGATTCACCTTATGGAAGCCAATACCCCCAAAACCCACCATATTACCCTCCACCCCAACCACAATATGAACCCCATGACCCACAATACTACCAATCACCTCAACCTCACTACCAACAATATGATGCCCCACCTCTTGGGCATCATCAAGATTTTCAAGGAGCTCTACAAGACCCCAATGACCGCCAATTGTCAAACTTGGAGTTGTATCAATCGATTCTTCAATTTCAAAGGAGCACCCAAGAAATGGCCATTCAAATGCAAAAGGATCAAGATGAATTCTTGGCCCAATATCAAAGGGAAACCGAGGCGATCGATGCGCGATTAAATCTTATATCGGCTAAAACCGTGATGTTTTTAACTCGAACGTCACAACTTGACGAAGGGTGCTCACTTGAGCAAGGGGAGCACCCCAATCGTGAAGCCGCCGATGAAGTCCCCATGAGGAGCGACCTTTGCTTTGAAGAACCTCAATCGTCTACCCAAAAAGAGACGAATGAGGATATGACCCTTGGTGAAGACAACATTGGTGAGGAATTGGAGGAGGGTAGTGGGTTGGATGAGTTGGTGGAATTTGTGAAGTTGTTGGGTGAAATTGATGAGCCCAAGTTGCCCATGTGTGATAATGTGGATAAGCAGCAAGAGCCCCTTGTAAGTGAACCAAGCAATGGTTTGGAAGAGTTTGAAACCGCCGGTGGAAGTTTCGATTCTCTCCTCCATGATGATATGGGGACAAGTGATGAAGATGGGGAACCACAACTTGAGGAAAGTGTGGGGGTGTGCAACAAGAAAATGGGGCCAAAGCCGCTTTTTGTGCCTCGTTTCTTGGATTTGAAGCTTGATAGTGATTGGAGACGATGCTTAGGGAGGAAGAGGTCGGTTAAGCTCGTAGGATGGATAGACCCCGGAGACAACATGCAAGATGACGTTAGGTCGATGGATTTCTACTTCTTGCCTCCACCTTGGAGGCCGTGGAGGATTGCTAGGCTCGAGCACTTTTTGGGCCGTCTCTATGATGTCGGTAGTGCGTTTGACTTGCTCCTCCATGCCCTTGAGGGCTATGGTTGAAGAATGAGAGTCCACCATCCTCGGTTTGACGGATTTCCTTAAGAACCGTCATGTTGTACATTCCCCTACCTCTCTTCTCTTTAGCTTTGTGTTTGTGATTATGTTTATTGTGATTTTGTTCCTAGGACTCTTTGATTTGTGTTATTCTTGTTATTTGGATTGTTGATGAGCGTTGTGAGGGAGAGAATTTGACGTTGTATTTGAGTTTATTGTGATAGGTGAAGTGAAGATGACTCCTAGAGAGGAATGGTTATCGATAGAGCATGGATTGTGAGCAAGGGAACGGGTTTTTGAAGCTTTGAATATCTTTTGGGGTTTTGGAAGCCACAAAGAGAGCGTCCCAACCGGGAAGAAGTCATCCCGACCGGGAAGGGTGAAGCATCCCGACCGGGAAGGATCCATCCCGATCGGGATGAGGGTACCATATTTTGGGTTTACTGGAGTGCCGTCCCGATCGACGGGAGCTTCCCGACCGGGACGGGTATGTCATCCCGACCGGGATGGCCCCCTACTCCCCCTTGTGCCTCTTCTTCGTCATTTGAGTCCACTCAACCATTGTACACCCCCTCCCAACCTCCCTTCTTCTCCTTGTTCCTATCATCCGACCCTTACACTTTATTTACATCCATCACTTCATTTCCTCTTCACTTTACACCGAGCCCCACATCAAATCTCACCCCCTCACACCATTACTACCTCAACCATGCGATACTTTCAAGTTTGAAGCGGGATGACAATGATGACGACAAGCAAAGTGCTTATATTGACTTATGAGACGATGGAGCGAGTGAGTTGCTAACCGCATGGTACGGCAACTATCCTTTCTTTTCCGTCTTTGATAGCTTGTCTTCTTTTGTTAGTTCCTCTTCCCTTATACACTTTTGTGTCATGGTGGCCCTCGGGGCCTTGGTATTTGTTGCTCCCGACTCTCGATGACGTGACTACATCGAGAGTCATTTCAAAATCCACATTTACAAGATTTTTGCCCTGTTTGTAGGATTTAGTCGGATTTGGGCGGAATCAGGGCTAGGTGACTTGATCACACCTAGTCCCCCCCCCCCCTCTCATTTCCTCTTATTTCTTTCTTTTTATTTCTTCCCCCATCCATATCTTTTCTTGTCTCGGCCCATGGTGACTTGACTACACCCCGGCCGGACACATTCTACCATTTTCTCCACTTTTCTTTTTGTTTTTTTTAGCTTTATTTTCGTAGTTTCTTTTCTTTTGTGCTCTCATGCAGTACGGTCGAGCATGAGGACATTGCTCGGCTTAAGCGTGGGGGAGCGATATTCTATCGTAGTTAGTTTTATTTTCGTAGTTTTTCGAAAAATCTTTAAAAATCCTAAAAGTTTGAAAAATGTTCACAAAAATCAAAAAGATTTTCCTTTTGTGTGTTTTCCTTTTATGTCGTTGTATCGTATTTGTGTTTTGTTGTCCGTGTTTTGCCTCCCTTTTTCCTCTTAGGTCGCCCAATCGCCGCTAACTTTGGAAGGCTTTCAAGACGTCCGGTAACACCTTTTATCCTTTTTTCCTCTTTACCTCTTGTGATGTTCGGAAGAGATTTGTGATGATGTGTGCTCGGGAGGAGCTTTGTAAAGTTTGGTGTTGGTTGGTTGCTTATTTGGAAGTTAGGGGTGGTGTTTGTTCCCTTTGTTTGTTTGTTTGTTTTGTTTCGTTTTTGTTTTGTGGCCTTTTGTCTCTTTTTCTTTCGTTTTCGTCGTGTCTTTGTTTTGTGTTGTGTAGTTGTGTCTTGTGTGTAAATAGGTTTTCGAAAACCCGGTTTAGAGGCTAGTGTGCGAGTGTTTACTTTCCCTTCCTAGTGGTATAAATCGAGTCTTGGACTTTAGTCTAGTAGAATGACCCTAAATCAATGATTTCGTTGGTCCTTTACCTTGAGTCCACCTAGCTTACTAGGGATTTACTACGGGATTTGCATTTTGACCATTTTGACCACCCACGGTGTGAAAAGGCCTTGGTTGCCGAGTCCCGTCCCTTAGGTGACCTTGTTTGACATTGCTCGACTAGTCCAAGTTCTCCCCTTTTTTGTGGGTTTGAAGGGAAGGGCCCGTCCCGACTTACCCATTCACCTACCTCCTACACATATCCACCAAATAAAATTGCAATTTGTTGAAGTCTCTCTTTCTCAATTGCCAAGAAATGCCTATAATTCAAATCAAGCAAAAAGGGCAAAGAAAAGAAAAAGAAAGAAAAAAGAAAGAAAGAAAATATTGAAGAAAAAAAGAAAAGGCACAAAAAGCCAAAAAGAAAATAGAAAAGAAGAAAAAGAAATGGCATGGCAACAAACAAAGCGAAAATGCAAAAGAAAAGAGAAAATGCCAAAAGAAAATCGTCTCACAAAAAGATCTTAACCCCACAAAAATAAGCCTTTTTCCGACTTTGCCGTGAAGAGCCTACCAAAGAACCGAGTCCCTAGGAAGGATGATAGCGGCAAAGGTCGGTCTTCCCTCACTTTGCAAATTTTTCCACCTTTTTACTTGGACTAGTTAAGCGGTTTTAGACATGGGACGACCCTCTTGGCTCATTGCTAAAGGGGGCGGGGTCTCACTTACCTACAGTGTCGACTAACACCGTGGTTTATCCTTTTTCCATCCCGCCGATCGTCCCGTGGTACGTTCTTAGAAGGTTAGGAGGAACCGAGGTAAGTTACCAACATTTTTATTGCTTTGTCGTCATACTATTAGGGTTTTGTCCATTTTGGTTTGTATTGCTAGCTTGGGAACGTTGTCACTTGCCTTGAGTCCTAAACCGGTGATTCTTTCACCGCTTGCTTGAGGGAAGCGGTATTTCTTTTCTTTTGGGTGCAACCTTTTGTGTGTTTATTTGTATGTTTGTTTGTTTACGTGTTTTTGTGTCCGGTTGCATCCACAGTTTTGTCGCAAGACCCCACTTGCCTTGCGGAGTGCACTTTTCCCTATAAGTGTACTCGCGTGAGTTGAAAGGGCGTAGGGTGCGCTAATACCCGCTCGGCTAGTTTATTAGTTAGTATGTGCTTACTCGAGGGCGAGTAAGGGTTAAGTGTGGGGGAGTTGATAAGTGTAGTTTGTAGTGCCTATTTCGTAGTGTTTTGGTCCCATTTTCCTTGTGGAATCGCTCCTTGGGAGCGATTTATGGACTACTTATGCTTCCCCTAGTTCGTTTCAGGTTCTCGAGACCATTCATGAAGAGTTGGAGCGATTCCGACTCAATACATACACTTTTCGGAGCCAACGAAGTGAAGGAACGATCACTCGATGCCTTGGACTCGACCCCGAGACCTTGGGACCCAATCCCAAGCCTCCGAGACCCGATCCCGAGTCCCGAGAATCGATGAGAAGTCCATGTGAAGCAAGGAGGAACCTTAAAGATCATATTGGAGGCCTACAAGACTCATCCCCGACGGGTATGACCTCAACCCGTCCGGGATGAGGTGCACAAAAGACATGCTCCTGTTTTGAGCCCTTCCCGACCAGGAGCAGGTCATCCCGGCCGGGACCGACCTCTTCTCGACCGGGACCACCTCATCTCGGCCGGGAGGGCCCAGCTGCAGCCCGTGTTCACATTGTTTCATTTCCCTACTCATTGTAACCCTATATATACCCTTCCTCTTGTATTCCTATGTTATGTTCTTGATTACCCATTAAACCCTAGCCTAGTTTAGCATAGATTAGCTTAGATTAGTGTAGATTAGTCCTTAATTAGTCGTTAATCTAGTGATTACTCTTGTATTTTTGGATCTCTTGACGAATCTATCAAGCTTGACAACCTTGGTGGAATTGTTTGAGTTTTCTTCTATGCAAGTGTTCTTCTTTTCATCCCTTGTAGTTGGTATAATCTTTCTCATCCTTTTTACTCTTAATCTTGTTTGTTCATCCAAGTTTTAATCTTTGGTCATTATATTGTTCATAGTTCATTGTTTTCACTAGTTTCATTATGCATGTTTTATTGTTTGTGTTGATTCCTCTTGTTCTTGTTAGTTTTAGCATAGTTATGGTTGAGTAGTACTCTTTCTAGGGTTAGTAGGGTGATTTAGGTGTTTAATGGGTGATTAAGGGTTTGTTGGAGATGTTGGTGGAAGTTTTGGGTTTCCTCTTAGTTTGATGCATGGTACATGTTTGTTGAAATGCTTGAATGATTTGTAGATGCATATGCTTGTTTTTCTTGCTTTTCTCTTGTGGGTAATAGTTTGCTTGTGGGTTTGGTTCCCTCACTAAGTAGCGAGAGCCCGGTGAGGACGACCCTTAGGTCGGTCTAAGTAGCGAGAGCCCGGATGCGACCTAGGCCACGATAACACGCTAGTAACCCCGTTTGTCATGTGTGTCGCCAAGATGGGTTTTAGGTGGAACCTCTAGGTCGGTCTAAGTAGCGAGAGCCCGGACTATACCTAGATAACCCGACTACCCCCTTCACCTTTACTCTTCCTTGACCATTCCATTTCCCCTTTGAACCCGACCTAATCCTAGCCCGTTTCTTTAGTTGTTCTCTCCGTTACCATAGTCATAGCCTTAGCCTTCTCCCCTTCTTATCATTCTAGTTTAGCCTAGTTCGTTGATCGAGTCTTGCATTTGGGTGACCTTAGTCTAGACGCCTCTTACCGTCCCCGTGGATTCGACCCGACTTACCCTAGCTACCCACTAGGAATAGTCGGTTAAATATTGACGGTTGGGACCCACGACTAATCCCACCATCAGTACTTCTGGTTATCAATTATTTAGTAAATTGAGGAACGTTAAGCAGGCTCTTAAAGGTTTGCATAAGAATAATTACACCTGTATTGGGGATAGGATTGAGGAAGTTCAGAGGAAGTGGGAGACTTGTCAACTACATCTTCAGGCTTCCCCGTTCTCTGAGGCTCTAATTACGGAAGAGCAGGCTCTGCACTCGAAGTATTTGGTATTGCAGAATGCTGAATTAAGCGTACTAGCTCAAAGGGTAAAAATGGATAATATAAATGACAGACGCTAGTACAGCGTATTTTCACGCCAAAGTAAAAGAGAGGAAGATGCAGCAGACTATAGGAGTCATTGAGGATCACCTAGGCTGTTTGAGAGTTGGTAAGACTGAGGTAGCTAACGGGTTTGTGGATTACTACCAATATTTGTTAGGTCAGAAGAATGTGCAGGCTATTGATCCAGTTTTTTTTAGTATGGGAAGATGTGTTGAGGAGACTGATTGGGACAGACTGGTGGCTATCCCGAATAAGAAGGAGAATAAGGAAGTCCTTTTTTCTATTGGGTCTGATAAAAGTCCGGGTCCGAATGGGTTTTCAGCGGGGTTTTTCAAATCCTCTTGGCATTTGATTAGGACTTTGTTTTGTGAGGCCGTTCAAGAGTTTTTTGTTAAGGGGAAAATGATTAAACAAGCTAATATAACTGTCATTGCTCTCATTCCTAAGAAGAATGTATGTGGCTCAGTCCTTGATTTTAGGCCGATATCCTGTTGTTCTATTTTTTATAAAATTGTTAGTAAGCTCCTCACAAGGAGACTGAAGATGGTTGTAGACAAGTTAATTGGATGGGAGCAAGCGACATTCATGCCAGGAAAGAGTATTCAGGACAACATTGCGCTGTCTCAAACGCTTATTAAGGGATATGGTCGGAAGTATCTTACCCCTAGATGTTTAATGAAAACTGATTTAAGGAAGGCTTTTGACTCGGTGCAATGGGATTTCTTGGAAGAAATGCTTAAGGGACTGAATTTTCCTAGCAAATTTGTGAATTGGATCTTAGAATGTATTAAAGGTACTTGGTTCTCTTTGAAGGTGAATGGGACCATACATGGGTTTTTCAAAGTGGAAGGAGGGGTTAGGCAAGGGGATCCACTTTCTCCATACTTGTTTGTTTTAAGCATGAAAATCCTTTCTAGAAGTTGAGAAGAATTGAATTGCAATCCCAGGTCTCGTACCATCCAAAATGCAGGAGACTGGAGCTTAATCATCTTGTTTTTGCAGATTACTTAATGATTTTTGTGAGGGGAGATGTGCCGTCTGTTGGGGCTGCAGTGAACGCCTTAGACGAGTTTGCAAAAGAGGCTGGGCTCGAAGCTAAGGACAAGTCAGAGATCTACTTTGGAGGTGTTTCCGAGGGGGTGAAGAGGCTTATTTTGCAGGCGACTGGGTTTAGGATGGGTTCTTTACCTTGCAGATACTTGGGATTACCATTAAATGATATCACTAATCATTTGGTGCACTATGATAATCTGGTGGGGAAGATTCAGGCATTTATTGGAAGCTGGTCAGCCCATTGTTTGACATATACGGGTAGAGTTCAGCTCCTTAACTCTGTGATCATGGGACTGATGAGCTTTTGGTCTGGCTATACTCTTCATCCCCTTAACTTCCTGGATATATATATATATATATATATATATATATATATATATATATATATATATATATATATATAATCGAAAAGAAAAGAGAAAGGAGAAAGAGATGTCGGGATTTGAACTACACCCTCAACCTACATGCTTAATCTCGGAAACGAATTCGTAACGTAGCGGCGTGTGCGCGGGAGTGTCGAGAATGTAGGAGGAGTTATGGTGTGATTGGTTTGGGAGAGGTTGCTCTCGAGTCTTTGACGAGTTTTGATCTCGGGATTTTGAATGTATTTGTGTGTGTAGATGATGGATGATTGAAAAGGTTGTAAGGTTGTAGTGTAAGGTGATTAAGGTTGTGAAATGTGGGATGATTAGGGTTGTGTAAGTATTGTGTATGTTGTGAATGTGAGGGGGTATTTATAGACACTCTCACGGTTTAGGGTCACTCGATCGAGTGGCCCTAGATGCACTAGATCGAGTTAGCCACAAAAGGGCGCCAATTCGTTTTTTGAAAATCCACTCGATCGAGTGGGCTCATGTCACTCGATCGAGTGGTTGGGCGGGTGAGCCTATTCAGGGAAGGTTTGACTTCTTTGAATTTTGAATTTGTGGCTTTGCGCTTGTTTTAGAAGCTTTGTATTTGGCTGGTTTATGTGACGGATTCGTCCTTGACCGAGTTTTGACCCGGTCGCTAAAAGACGGTTTTATTTCCGGTGTCGGTTTTAGCCCAAATTAATCTCATTTTATTGGAAACGACCCACTGGGTCTGGATTTGAGGTCGGTTTTGAGAGATTTGCATTCCGCTAAATGTCCACGTCGGATACTATTGATTCCGAGCCGTCCCTGAACCGGGCATTCGATCGAGTGCACTTACACCACTCGATCGAGTGACCCTAAACCGGGGTCCTCCTTATAAATACCCCATCGCATCAATTCATTTGACAACTTTTTACCCATCACATTACTAACATACACAACACATACACAACCCTAATCATCCCACATTTCACAATCTTAATCACCTTACACTACAACCTTACAACCTTTTCAATCATCCATCATCTACACACACATAAACGTTCAAAATCCCGAGATCAAAACTCGTCAAAGACCCGAGGGCAACCTCTCCCTAACCAACCACACCATAACTCCTCCTACATTCTCGACACTCCCGCGCACACGCCGCTACTTTACGAGTTCGTTTCCGAGATTAAGCATGTAGGTTGAGGGTGTAATTCAAATCACGACATCTCTTTCTCCTTTCTCTCTTCTTTTCAAATATATATATATATGTATATACTATATACTATTATTATTATTATTACTAACTACTAACACTAACATTTTATTTTCGTTACTAACATTATAATTTTGCTACTAACATTTTATTTATCGCAATCTAACATTTTATTTACGTACTCTAACACCTAACATTTTATTTACTGTTTATATTCCGTCTTATATAATACCGCGTATAATTATTTAACAAAACTATTTTCAAAATGATCCGAGCAACGCCCGTTGAGGCTAAATTAATGATCGTAGGCCTTAAGGCGAAATTACAAATTAAAATGCTGAGGACTTAAGTTTGCAACGACGGTCGAATATGTTTAATTATGAATTCCGCCCAAAGTTTATTTAATCCCTTTACAAGTCGTATTGGAGGTGGCGCCCTTCGAGGTGCGCCGCCCTAAACACTTAAGAGCGTAAAAGATCGTGAAAATTCGTCGTTAAATATGTCCGACCACATCTCTTTCAAAATATTATTCTAAAAGAATCATCGACAAATCGGATTAGGACGAAACCCATTGACGCCGAATTAATTGTCACACAATCCGAAAGGATTGATTACGACATTATGACGCGGAGGGAATCGATATTTGTTCTAACCCGATCAAACTCGATTTTGCAAATTTGCTCTAAATACTAGATGTCGGTTCTATAACCGAATGTCGAGTGTGACGAGCCATCGAGATTTAAACTAATATGAATTGGACAATATTTATATTTAGCGTAATTGCATCTCGATTCAAAAACATAAAAGCCACAAAATGGGTTGATTCAAAGAACAAATTAAACACCCGTACAGAGGGCACTCGATTGAGTGCACAAGCCCACTCGATCGAGTATCACTCCAAAAATCAGGCAGAGGGTCTCCACGAGGGGCACTCGATCGAGTCTCCCTCATGACTCGATCGAGTGTCTTGTATCATGCCTAAACCGTGAGCCTTCTAAATACCGTAAGCCTCGTCAAATATTTTACGACTTCGTTTGTCACGTGTAAAGTCCATCACGTGTTTATGCTTCCAAAATCGTGCATCACATTCTATTGTAGTCACCTTTACGACTTTGAGCCACGTCTCATAAGACTAGTCCTAAGTTAACGACTTTTTAGTCGTATCCAATATAGGACGGGTTGAGACATTTCCATTTCGCTATGATAAGTCGGGACAAGGCATCGAGACCCGGGGTCGAGCTAGCACCATGCTTCGGTCCCATACGTGAATACGTGTTAAAGTCTCCGTCCTCCGTTTAATGCACAATATAATGTGTATTTAATCGAAGTTCGTCCATCTATTCACATTAAGGTTTAACTTACATTTTCTATTTACGGGTCCGTTTGTGGTTAATGTTTACCGTTTTCTATTTCGATTATTCTATTTTTTCGCTCGTTGTATTGTAAATTTCGGGTTGTATTCCGCCCGTGTAATTTGTAATTTATTTACGAGTGTTCCATTTTCGATGTTTGCCATTTACTGCCTTAAATGAACATCATATGCTAAATAACTTCGACAATAATTTATTAGATGCATTAAAATGACGTAGTTCACACGTAATTCACATGCTTAGCTAAAATATTGGTTGCATAACATTTCATCGTCAAACTAACACGCGTACACAAACATGAACGGTATCTTAGTAGAGGCCGCTAAAGAGCGGGCGGGGTTGGGTGTCCTTCGTGGGCTTCCCAACACGTACCCTCACCCCTTACTCAGAACCATGGTTTCCGGATGCCCGAAACCATTGGCGCACGAGAGTCATTCGATGCACGATATCCGGTAACTTGGCATCGGTATCGTAATGCAAAGGGACGAACTCATAAGCTCTAGCACTAAAAGCGGGCCGTGCTTTGTGCACAAAATGCCCAAGTGTAGAGTGAGTTCGAACGGGTCCGAATTCCCATAAAATTCGGTGGCGACTCCAACTTCGATTTAGAATTCGACCCGAGATCAATCTTATCACGAGATTCATTCGCCTACCCAAACCCGCGCATGGCCGTGTCGGGGTGGACTTACGTCATATGCACAGGAGTACTTCAACTATACAAATTACGATTATTTGTTATAGAGTACAATTAATTATAATAATACAATTAAACGACATAGTAATTATAATAATACAATTAAACGACATAGTCCTAAAACTGTAAACTGCCCCTACCTCTTTCTCTTCCAAACTACCTTAATTCCAATTACTGCAACCAATTACTGCCCTAATTTCAATTGTACTACTAATTTTACAGTGTTAATAACGGCAATTGTAATTCAAATTGAAGAGTTATTTTATTAAAGACTTATTTGTTAATGAAATATTACGGCAATTGCACTACTAATCAAAGACTTATTTTAAGTACATTAATAACGAACTACTATTAATTTGAAATCGATTCAAGCGCTGTAAATTAATATTAATTGAAATACATACAAAATTATAAATAGTGAATAACGGATAATTGTTACTACTTCGGAATGTGATTACCGTGTCCGTAATTGGCAAATAATATCATATTCTTTCTCCAAATAAAACAGTAAACGGACAAACAACGTGCAACTTAAAGAAAAGACAAAAGACCCGTAATTGAGCACAACAACATAATCGTAAATTGACTACAATTTTATGACCGACTACAACGAACGCATGAATCGAATTGTAGCTTCCTCGACTTCGACCTAGTTGGGTGCGTTCTTCCAAGCCTTTTCTTCGAGTACCTAGGCGGGCGGATGTCGGGAGTACATGGCGAGTTGCCTTTGCCGCCATCATCAATGCGACCACCGGTCGGTTCAAGGGCCGGATTTACAACCACAACTACATCTTCATTGACATCCTGCTCAACCCTAACAATGGAGGAATCAGCTTTAGGGGTCGCGATCATCTCTATATCGTCATCAATTTTTTTCTAAAATAATTTATCTAGTTCACAATTCCCCAAATTTAAAACGTTGTATTCCTCCTCAAAAATATCTACAAGGAAACAATTACCATAGTAACCGGGAGAGGCACGCTCCAATATGGTTTGTACCGTGGAGGGACCCACCTCCTTGAGTAGCTCTCTCATGAACAACCTTGTGCATACAACGGACCTAGCGTGAGATTTTCTCTCTTCCGACATATTTCGTGTGCTTGACAAGGGAAAAGAATGGCTTCTACTAGAGAGATTTAGTTAGACAAGAGAGAAGGTAGTATGAATGATGTACATTTTGGAGGGAGTGTGCCCTTTTATACTACTTTTTTTTTCCCTCCACAAGTGCTACCATGCATGTTTTTTCCCTTCAAAAGCATAAAAAAAACATACGTACAACTAAACATCCAACCACTCACATTTATTTCACCTTGATTATCTAGTAACCATTCATAAAAGATAAAATTAAATCATGTAAGTAAATAAGCAATACAAATATATGAAATAGGTGTTAGCAAGCTCTATCTAAGTTGCAAGATGATGACAAGGTTGTGGGTTTGAATCTTGTTAAGTGCAACATTGGGTTTTGTTTTTGCTTTTTTGGTTCGGACCCTCTAATCACGTTTCAAATTACTCTTTATCTTATACAAATATTTTTTTATTAAAATTAATTTGGGACGTACGCAAAACTAAAATAAGATGGAATTATTAATGACAAAAATACATCTTCAACATTATTAAGCAAAAGCCGATACATACAGTAGTGTTAACGAACGACCAACTAAAAAAACTAACATATACACAATTACTGTAGATCGACTAAAGGCGTCGTTCGATGGAATGACGAATTATTTCATCGATCGACTAATCACATTGAACTATCGACTATCTACTAAATGTCGATTGACTAAACATGACTATACCGACAAACAAGATTATCAATACCATCGAAAAAATAGTAAAAGTAAATAATCGTATACAACTACAAATGAATATGAAAATTATATATCATGCGGCATGTCAGTATGCCATATCGACTAAGCTTAAGCATACATATACGAATGAAGTACAGTACACAACTCTTCATGTCAATAAAATGGTAGGGTAGTAATAAAAGTATCATATAAGCTCGAGTACGAATATAACAATTACAAATTATAGTAATAGCTTGAGTACGAATATAACAATTACAAATTATACGAATAGTCGAGTCGCTTATATTGCGTCCTATAAATCTCGATGAATTTCATTAACATTAGTAATTGGGTAAAGTCTTTTTTTGTGTAGATATAATTACGAGTGAGAGAAGATAATTGCATAGACGGAGAAATTACTCGATAGAATGTCGTAATTCAATATCCTATAAGTAGTCGATAACGTAGAGTACATGAGCGTCCACAGATAATTATGTGTATAGAAAATCGAATCCAGTCTATCGATCACAACCGTAAAGTAACTACTTAGATTACAATAAAAAAATTATGAGATGGCAGTGACACCCAATCCAGTCAGGGATGAAGTCAGGATCAAAAGTTGGGTAGGGCTGAAATATAATATGGTCTGCTCTTTGGCCGGTAATAGTTACTTTATAAAGGTCGACGATAATAAAAAATCACCCTTTTGGTATCAAGATGAATCAACGGTTATAAATTTACGTTTAAAATCATACGACAAAATGTAGATATTCAATCAATTGAATAGATTTAAAGTCTAAAACACGAATTTAAAATTAACAATCCATATTGGTACCTGAAACTATGCACAAAAAATATTACGTATCACTTAAAATGTAATATGAAGGAAAATTAATTTAACAACTAAAAAATTAAGAAAATTTGGATGAAAACTTTAGATTGAAGTACTTTGGATAAAAAAAAATATAACTTGGTAAAGGTAAATAAAGATGTCTTGGAAAGATTAAAAAGTACTCCGGGTGAAGAGAATAAGAGAACTAGAGACGTAGTTAGAAGTGGAAGAAGAAGAAAAAAAACAGGCCAAAGGGGAATCAAACACAGGTCCACCAAAGCAGGTACAACTTACGTGACTAGCTGAAGCCAGTTGGGCCAACGCAGTTTAATGCTAAATCACTAAATACTACATGAATCTACATGAATCTGAAAACCACCTGGAGCAACGGCCCAGTGCAGCCTTAATTTAGCTTCGTCCCTGATTCCAGTCTAGAATTACGTTTTCAGAATGAGTTTGGTCGACATGGCACCCATTACATTTAAAATCGATTGTTCAACTAATTTACCTTGGCCAAATTGTTCAAAAAAAACGTCTTTTTATGGAGAATTGAGATGAACCTATTTTTAATAATTTACAACGAACGATACAATATGCGACCAGATACGTACAATATTTTTTTCATTATCAAAAGTAACATAAGATGGAATAAAATTGTTACAACGAACGAGGATACAATATGCGACTAGATATGTACATCAATCAACCTAACAAATTTTTACCTTAGTCGAACGAGTTTTGGTTACTACAAATGACAACCGAATGATTAAGTTATCCGTCTATTAACGTTAGCCGAATTGTTGAAATCAGATTAAAATCTCTTTCTTCATTACTCTTTATGAAGAATTGTAAAAGTTGATCATCTTTTTAGTAAATTGCATCTAGCCAACAACATTAATTGATCTAGCCAACAACATTAACTGCACCCACCACAACACTAATATTATTAATAATATTAGAATTGTACTAATAGACGATTTTAGGAGGTTTTAGAAATAGATATAGATAATATTTTAGTACGGATTATCAGCAATGTTTAACTGGTTTAGTGGCAAGGAGGCCCATTTGTGCTCAAGTGTTTGTAGGTTCGAGCCTTGTGTGTAACTTGTTTTTGTAATTTTTGACGCCTATGGGCCTGTTGGGCATCAGAAATTACGGTGTTTCGTTTTCAATATCGTCGAACAAAAAGACGATTAAAAGGCAAAATGTGCACTATAATTAAATTCTTTACTACTTAAATGTTTTGTTGGAATATAATAATAAAAATTACAAATTATATCAAAATTAAGATATAACATATGTATATACATAAATACTAAAACTATTTTTTAACATAATAATATATTAACACAAAATTATAATATGTTAATAAAATCGTATAACAAATGTGGTAAAAGACGCATAAGCGCGTACGTCTCTAGAATATATTGCGTATATACACACACACTAACAAAGTATTGTATCGGAAACTAAATCTAAGTACAACGGTTATTTGAGTCTTTGAGACGTAGGATACAACGAATAATCTTAGTAAATCATACAACACTATCAATACTACATCGTTAAGACTTTAGAGCGTAGTACCGATAATCAAATTTAATAAAAGTAACCGAATGACGTATAGGTAATAATGTATCTTAATAACAATGTGCTTAAATTTAAATTATACTTCATATTTAAAAATGTTCTACGTATAAAAACTAATCGTAAAAAAATTACACCAAACATATAACATCAAGGCGTACAAAATACAAAAATATACAAAAATACATATGAAAAATATACAAGGTAGAAATATTGGCCTAAAAATATACATGGCGTAAATTTTTTTAATTTTTTTTACTAATGACATTTAATTTGCTTTTTAATGAATTCCGGGGAGATTGTATACCGTCAGTAAATTTACACAACTACACAATTTTTACTACGTACGTAATATTTATTCACATAGTTAAATATCATGACTACATATTTAATTATTTTCTCCGTAAAAAAAAACAAACTGCCTCACACGATTGACCCGTTTACAGTAAATCAACAAAAATATTGTCTACCGTAACATACAAACTAAAACGTAGAAACAAATTCATATAAAAAATTACACAAAAGAAATATTCCGCAACACAACATTTTAAAACATACAAAAATAAAATACGTAAACATAAGGTAAAAGTACAAAGCATACATGTACAGAGAATACAAATACAGAGATTAGAAATATACGAGCAGAGTATGCGTACATATACGGTAAAAGTAAAAAAATACGAAATACTAAAAAAACTGAAAAGAAAAAAAAAATAATTACTAAACACAATTTATACAATAAATTAATGCATTTAATAAGGTGTATTTAATTAAGGAATCTACAAAACTTAAATGAAAAAGAAAATTCTGAAATGGACATGTGGCAACTTATAACTGGTGGTGTACAAACCCCCTTATACACCCATTGGATGTATAATCTTTTTGCTTCACAATTGCATTTTCCTTATTTTCAGAACAATCCATGGTCTTCGTCCACCAAGAAGAAAATAAGTCATGAAGCCTAACATTAAGTTTGCTCCAGAAGAAATTCAATGCCAATCTTTTTTGCCTAACTTGGAAGAAGCAATCCATAAATAAAGGGCTTATGGTAGTTAAATATACACTTCAACCGGAGTGGCTCATTATATCCATCGTTCGCTCAGTTATCTTTTCATTTTCTGTATATTACGTTCATTCTCACTTCTGCTAACCGATGATTTCGCTGATTGAAATTTTGAGGTAAATTTCTTTATTTCAGTTATGTTTTTGTCAATTTGTTTTATTGTGCACTTCAATTGTACTTAATTTTAGGTTTAAGTAGTGGTATTTGGATCACTTCGATGCTAGAGTACTTCACTTAAGTTTTTTCCAGGCATAAATTTCTGTATATATGACTCATTTATCCTTCCGAAAATTGAAAGATTAGCTATCATAGGGTTTCATACTGTGTAGATTAATGGCTGACGATTTTGACGATTAAAACAATGTTATTACAAGAGTATTGTCCTGTCGGAAAGAAAAATGATAAGTAGGATTTATTTGATTGAATCACTCAAAAATTTGGATAGAAATGTAAAATAGAAATCATGAAATTTTTTAGAATATTTCTCCAATGGGTTTTCAAGTATGAAGTTGCATACTACGTAGTAGTTTATAATGATGTGCGTGTGATGAAGGGATAAACTAACCAAATGCATGTATGACTATTACGCATTGTGACAATTCTTATAAACTTGAAAATGCTGAGAGGATAATTCGTGAATCATGACGACATGGACGGGTGGTTACATTTTATTATCCGGGCGGGACTATAGGTGTTGTCACTGGTGAGGTTTTGAGTGTTAGTTTGTCTAAATGGGTTGAATTTATATAGGTGGGGCACTTGGACTCAAGACTTTTAGTTCATAAATTTGAATGACCTGACGTGACCGTAGTTAAATGGTTGATCCATATACCTTGAGAGCACCCGAAGAACGATCCAGTTAACTTATCAATAATCGTTATGTTTCAGTAAGCAAGATGAGATCTTATTGTCATCAAAGTTGTTAACTTTGCTCTATTTTCTACCGCATTGCAATCCTCACTTTTCCTTGATGGGTATATTTTTCATTTATCCTTCTAATCACCTCGGTAAGTAAGGCATACCTTTTTTAAAGTTAGTTTCATTTCAAGATGAGATTTTCTCCATTGAGTTTGATGTCATAATCTTTTCTTTGCAAGCCTTTTGGATCCCGAACCACGTCGGTTAGAAGTGGCCGGTGATGCTCGGCATGTCGGAGACGGAAGTAGCAGATGAAGTCAACAACTATGTCAAAAAACCGAAACCCAAAAGACAATGGGGTTGGGAGTTTGTAAGGTCATGACCACCTAAAAGAAGCATTTAATGGTGTCATGCATATATAGATTCTTATGTTAGACGCTTAAACTAATCAGATACTTCATTTCTGTGTGTGTTTGCTTTGTTGGATGATGTACTGATGTGTTTTTTTTGTGTATATTTATATGTGATAGATCATAGATGTGTAGGTTTTGTTGTAAACAGTGGGCCAGTGAGCATCTTGCTACAAAAGGAAGAGGACGTTTGAGGAATAAATAAAGGCCTGGAAAGAAGAACGATCATGCTACAAAAGAACTACTACAACTTGCGAAATGATGACCGTGAACTATTGATGGACAAAGATGTCTACAATTTACCTCAAGGTATATTTACGAGAACAAAATAAGTGCATGTTCATTATTTCTCATTTCTTTAATGCATTTTCCGTAGTTTCACACCGAGTTGGTACATGGGTTTTAGTTCTTATTTCTTTGTATTCCAACTTTTGTTCAATTGTGTACTTTTTTATATGGAAGTGGATATTCGGGTGTTAAATTGGTTGTTGTATTGCACGTTCAGGAATCATATTAGGGTAAAATAAATGGTGAGTGTGAGTTATAAAGAGGGATTTAGCGTAGAAAATAGAAATAAGTCTTTTTCCGCATCTCCACTATAAGCTATTCAAAAGTTGATTACAAAGTATTTTCTCGGTACAAAATACTAACGCGAACAAAATAAATTCTCGATCTTCAATAGGCCTCGGTCATACTCCTTTTGCTGCTGCAATGTCTCTCTCTCGACAATCCTTAGGTACGGATCCTTTTACCTCAATTTCTGATCTCAATTTTGATTTTTGCCTTCGAATTTCAATTTTTGCCCCTTAATTTAGTTTATTAGAGTTTCCATCTTTATTTTCTGGGTACTAATTTTCAAGGTTTTTCGAGTTGTGGTTATTTGGTGTTACTGCTTCAAATTTTAAAGCTCTATTTGATTTTATCAATTATCATTTAATGCTAAGATTTTGATATTCAATTAGTGATGCAGATGAACACGGACGCGGCTTTTTTTGGTAATGGGAAGTGGAGCTTGGGGTGGTGATAAGATGAGCATGGACGAGTCAATTTGGTGGGGAGAAAGTGCATAGAGGTGGAACGGAGTCTAGAAGTTGCTGAGGCAATGGCGATGAAATATGGTATGCAGTTGGCTGCTAGATAATGGAGAATGGCTAATGTAATGATGGAGGGTGATGCAAAAATAGTAATAGTGTAATAACATGAGGTAAAGAGCACCTGTATGCATTGAGGACTTAAGATCTCTTGTCAGGTCTTTTGAGTCATGTTTAATAGGTTGTGGTCTTATGTGAAGCGAGGTGTCCGTCTTTGACTTATGATTTGGTGTATTTTGAAAACTTTTCGGGCGCGGTTTTTGTGTTGGCGTAGACGATCAGGGCCGGTCCAAGAGGGGCTCCATTCGGTTCATTGAACCGGGGCCCAAAGAGAATAGGGCCTCAATATATGTAATATTCATACAGTTTTAACATAAAATGGTATAGTGGTTCAATGGATAAGACACTTGAATTAGTCGTGGAGGTCAAGAATTCAAGTCCCTTTGTCATCATTTTTGAATTAAGATTATATTTTATGAATTACTTAATAGTTTTTGATTGTATTAAGGGACCCCATATTAATATTGGAACAGGGCCTCAAAATTTAATGGGCCGGCCTTGGAGACGATTGAATAAGAGGGGTTATTTCCTTCTTTTTTAATCTTAATATTTATCTTATCTTTAGTGAGAACTCTAATCATCTATCTTCGGTTCGCCTTTTGTTAGTAGTTTAATGGTTGTACTTAAAATGTTACGAGTAGTTCTTTCTGTGCTCACTTTGTAGACACCCGCATTTTGACTGTCAGGTGTCTATGGCAGTTTCCAAAAAACACCCGATGATAATCGGACGCTAACGTGTTTTCTATGCGCTCGGATACGGGCTCAAATCCATTAATCGTTGGCTAATGCACTTACAGAGTACAAAGCTCACAAAATCAACCTCAAATCCAGGCCCAGCGGACCATTCCGAGTCAAACAAGACTAATTTGGGCCAAAACCGACACCGGAATTAAAACCGACTTTTTGCGATTGGGTCAACCCCGGTCAAAGTCATTTCCGAGACACACAAAAACAGCCATACAACCATCAAAAGTCCAAGTCAAACACAAAACCCATCAAATATCCATGGTCACGGTCCAAAACAAGATACCCGCGCGACCCAGCTGGGCCACTCGATCGAGTGCCTCGCCCATTAGATCGAGTGGGCCTTTATTCAAGCCCGACGGCTAACGCACTGGGCCACTCGACCGAGTCAGCTGGTTACTCGGTCGAGTAACCCTAAACCGGTGCCCTAGCTTTTCCTATATAAGCAACCCCATGCACACTCAATTTCACAATTTTACGACCCTAATCAAAAACTTCTTTCCAACCCTAATACACCCTAAGCAAACCATAAGCAATACACTAGCAAAAATCCTAAACCTAGTTTAGGAATCAACAACCCGAGCCACCATAACTTAACCTCCATAAAACCTCGAAGACTCTTGTGTTATAGCCACGGTTACGAGTCCGTTCCGAGACAAGAACATGTAGGTTGAGGGTGTCAAAACCCTGTTTCTTCTCTTCTCTTCCTCCTTCTCGCATCATGTCGTCGTTATACGGGTCGCGTTTTGGCTAGACTTGTCGTGAGCCTCCAAATTACAATATTTATCCACTTCTAACACAAACTAGTAGTTAGTGAAAGTAGGGGTCGAACCCACAAGGAAGGTGATTATGTCACTTAAGTGTGCGTAATTCTATATAATTTAGTAACCGAATGGGGGGATTTTAGTGATTTTGATTCTAAGTCTAATAAACTAATGAAATAAATTAACGAAATAAAATAAACTAATATGAATGAACGATGCTACAAATATGAGAAAAATACTTGGACCAAGCAATATCCACCATCAAGTTTAACGAATTGATCGTTGACTCTTCTACTTTACAATTTATACTAGAATACTTTGCTATGAAGTTTAATCGACTTCTAATTCCACTTATTAATAGTTATAAGATATGAGAAGCATACTCAAATAACCCTTACGATATTGTCAACTTAAATCAAGCGTCTAAATCGTATCAATATGTAGATTAAAACGATGGAATTTAGCAAAGATGAAAGAATGATTACTCAAGCGGTATCACTTTGTTTCATACAAGTTTAATCCTTATAACTCAACAACGATGAAAAGCATACAAATTGGTGAATTATATTCGCTACTCGGACATAGTTAAACAAACAAAAGATTCATTTAACTATCTAGCAATGATTTATCAATAACAACAACTAGGTGATCAAACTAGAAGATGAATTAACAAACCAAGAATTATTATAAATTAAACTTGATATTCTAATAATAATGCAAAATACAAAATAGTCAACTAAATGACTCTTATTAATCCCTACTAAACTAGACTAATCACGTTTTTTTATTTATTTCATTTTATCGTTATTATCGCATCATTAATATTGATAGTACTAATATCAAAACATTAAAATACTTATCGATTTGTGTCGAGTATGAATGATATCGGAATAAGGAAACACGAATATACAAGTGTACTGCACACAGTGTTGACGGTCGCTTGTTCCGATATCCCGATTACTTGATTATTGAGATAAGTTAACTTCAACAATAATTTTCATATCGTTTGTATCATTATTGTTATTCGCATGTCACATTGATTTTCAAAAAGCAAACATCGTATTTCAATAAGGGTCGAAACCCGTTGACACGGATCCGACATCACAATCCTTAGGGATCTATTTCGATGTCGGAGAAGTCGAGGGAATCAAGTCCTTTAATTTAAGCAAAGTGTCGATTCATTAGATCCGATACCAACTTCATAGTTGGATGTCGCATCTAACAATCTAGTCAATTTAGTTCAATTAATTCGATTTCTCGTTGATGTTAACGTAGATGTCATGTTGTAATTATGACGCTACAAACGCGGAGAGAGTTCCATATCGTTTCGATAGACTTAAAACGACACAAATCGATTTTCTCTATTTTTTTCGCTCTAGTATTCCGTATCGATTCAATAATCGAATACGGGATATAACGAGCATTTAAATTTGGAATCGGGCATAAATTCAACAATATTTATATTCGGTTCAATCAAATTAATGATTTATGAAAAACCCGCATCGAGCATAAGTGATACAATATTTATGCTCAATTCGGTGAAACCGTCGAATTATCAAAAATCAAAAGCAATCTCTAAATCGACACAAAATTGCAAACGAATTATGATTCATACAGGGGGCACTCGAACGAGTGCCTAGCCCACTCGGTCGAGTGGCACCCCAAAATCAGATCAGAATGTCTATTACGACCTCCACTCGATCGAGTCTCACAGTGACTCGGTCGAGTGGCCATGTACTCGACCAATTTGGCCAATAACTCGGCCGAGTACGGTCTGTAACACGAAACATTAACTATTTTCAGAGGGCTACTCGATCGAGTTCATCGACCACTCGATCGAGTAACCTCGTAACGACCAAAACACGAGTCGTACATCCTTCTTTTCAAACTCGATAGTATTTTACGACTTAGGTCAACACGTGCTTAATTAATCACGTGTATTTACTATATTTTCAAACCATGCATCACCTTGTTTATCATTCAATTCAATTCAATATTTGCACAAACCGTTTTTATTTGTTATATCGTTACTAACCGTTTGCTTTTTTCCTTTTGTCAATTTAATTTTTGTTCGTTTATTGTACTAAATGAACCCACATGCTAAATTCCACTTCGACGTAGAATTAATTGCATTAAATTGACTTAGAAACCCTTTTCAATTCAATTCACATGTTTAGCGAAAATAATCTTTGCATAACATTTTTCCGTTCAACTAACGCGCGTATTGTAAGTCATTCGAATTCTTAGTAGAGGCCGCTAATGTGCGAGCGGGGTTGGGTGTCCTTAGTGGGCTTCCCAACACGTACCCTCACCCCTTACTCAGAACCTCGGTTTCCGGATGCCCGAAACCGTTGGCGCACGAGAGTCATTCAATACACAATATCCGATAATGTTGGTATTGGTATCAAATGCAAAGGGACGAGCCCAATAAATTCTGACATCGGAAATGGGCCGTATTTTGTACACGGACCACTACGACATAGTGTGGGCTCGAATGGTTCCGAATAACCACAAAATTCGGTGGCGACTCCACTTCGACCTAAATTTCAATTCGATCCGTTTCATATGGAGATTCATTCGCCTACCCAAACCCGCGCCTGGCCGCGTCGGGGTGGACCTATGTCATGTTCACACACTTTTATCGGTAGTTCTTTCTATGCTCACTCTAAAAAAGGGGGAAGAAAAATAGTAATATGAGGGAGTTGATGGGACGTATTTAGTCGTAGTTATTACGACGGTTTTTGGTTTATTTTTTGAGCTAAATCGGTTGTCTTGTATTGCATTTGTGTCGATTTGGTATAAATGTAATATAGGCTATTTTGAGGATGCTAACCATTGGACCATCGATTTGGGCTAAGAACGACTAAAGCATGAAGAAGAAGGAAGCCCACTTGAAGACCCGGAACGACGGAATCGAAGGATCGCGAGAAGCAGCAACAGCACGGCAGGCGAGTCGCGCGAAGATTGGGCGAGTCGCATGGTGGTCTGAAACTTTATGCGCGATTCCGTCTCTATCTCGTGATATTTGCTATATTTTAAGACTTTGATACTATTTAGGAAACTCTATTACTAGTTTTTATTATTATTATTATTACTAGTATCCTTAAGATATTTTATTATTATTTTATTATTAGGAAACTTTTATTAGGATAAATATAGCCTTAGGTTGAGACTATTATGGATATTATCATCACATCAAGTTTAACGTAAGATTAGAGAGAAAAAGGGAGATCTTTGAAGAACCCTAATTTTCCGGTTTCAAGTATGTGTAACTAATTTCCTTTACTTAGATTCAAGCCTTTGAAGCACTTGATAATCGTTTGTGAGTTTGAATGTTTTAATTATTAATCTTGATTATTGTGAATTGCTTTGTTATTAAATCTATGAATGTTGTTATTGATTGCTAGGTGTACAACTAGTGCTTGATTTCTTCATTCTATCGTTAGTATTGTTAATTGAGTAGGATTTACTGATTAACTTTACATTAGTAACAACTAGGAATTAATATTGAACGGGATACGTTGATATTAGTACTTAGAAGCAATTCACATAAATATCTAAGGTACGACTGGATTGTACGTGCTATTTATTCTCTATTGAATTCTCAGATCTATATTGCTTCCGTCTAATTGAACCTAGAACTGGATTGTTTAGGTTGTTTTACGGTTAGGGTTAATTAAGAACGGGATTCGTTTTAGTTAACTATTCTTAAGAGAATTGGAATTTCATATTCACAATAGAGTAGTCAAGATTATTAATTGAAACCATCTTACAATGATCGATCGCTATTGAGTGTGGATTTGTGCTTGGGTCTAAGTTCTTTCTCATCATTTGATTTAGTCAAAGTTTTCATCTTTATTAGATTTTGTTGTTAGATAATTATTCAAAACCCCCCTTTCTTATTGTTTAATTAATTAGTTATTTATCATTCTATATTAGTACGCAGTTATAGTTAAACCAATTCTCTGTGGGTTCGACCCTTATTTCCATTATACTATTGTTTTAGTTTGTTGGTTATAAGTGATTATAAATTAGTAATTTGAGGCATACGACTTTAGCCTGTTAGGAGTACATACTAAAATTTCATAATTATAATGATTTTTCTTTTGATCCAAAATGCTCGAGCTGCTTAGGTCATATTAGGTTGCGTATCAAGATTTACGCATGTCCACTCAGTGAAAAGAATTGACTAGATTTTTAGGTCGGTGACAAAGTTAGGCATATTTTAATTAAGCAAATCCAAATGATTGTGTAACTCATGAATACAAAATATGTGTACGTAATTACGAGGTACAAAACAATGTGTCCCGCCTAAAATAATTTAATTTAAAAAGCCAAAAAAAATTACGAAGGTATAAACACAAAATAATTGAGAAAGATATTGTTGTACTAACTTTATAAATCATTTAAAATAACCAGTTACGATTTTTTTTAATGTTTGGATATAAGGATATTAAAACGAATTTTATGTTCAAACAAATTTTTTTTTCTATTTTTCATTTTTCCTCAAAATACGTGAATAGAATTAATATAGATATATGTTTTTTCGCTTTATAGATTAACACAGTTTGCAAATGAACAACCGCGCACGAAGTGTTCCAATATTTGTAATTTCATGTTTGTATATTCGCACAAATATTTTCTTTTGTCATTTCTTTTCATAGTTTGTCATTTTCAAGTACAGCCATTTTCAGTTTAGACAATCGGTTGATTATTCGTGTTATTTATTTTGATCTCAGCGATATTGGTTTGGATCCATGTAAACTTTTTGTTATTTTGTCGATCGCTTTTTCTTGTATCCTTTTTTATGCCACCGTGCAATTTGCACGGGTTTTAACCTAGTATAGATAGAAGATTGGATCTTACACGTGAATTTGAAGTCGAATACCCACGTACAAAACAACAATAGCAAGTGTGTGGTAGTGTGGTGCTACAGCTTATTCGTCATTTTTTGCGTCGTAACTTATTAGAAGCATCATGCACATAGTATACCAAAAAAAAGTATGTGAAGTTACAGTAAAAGTTGTTTACAAACCACTTCAAAAAAAAAAAGTTGTTTACAAATGAACGATTTAGAAAATTTTCTTTCCAAAATCTAGATCCAATTATACTCCGTATAAGTTAATCTGTAGTATTAATAAAATTAGTCACATTAATTTTGTATTTATTGTCTGAAAATTGGAGAAATTCATTTCCGGTGTCCAGGGACCTCGAATGTTCTTTCTTTGTAGTTATGCAAATTATGGCCATTATATAAAGGAAGAGTCACTCAGCCAATTATTAGTAGGAATAATATATAACATACTTTCCCTCGTTCATCAAAATATATATATATATATATATATATATATATATATATATATATATATATATATATATATATATATATATATATATATATATATATATATATATATATATATATATATAACATACTCCATATAAACCACATAAATTAAAATTCAAATATTAATAAAAAAAAATACTACTCGTAGAAGTTTGTTTACATAAATGCATCCATGTACAAAATGTTGCAAAACCAAGTAGCAATAACATTCACGAATTTCTTGCCTATTGTAATTCTATCTTCGTTTCTCCATGAATCTTCATCATCTTCTTCTTTTTCAACAACGCTTCCTTCTAACTTCCTCTTTGGCACGGCTTCCTCCGCATATCAGGTACTACTACTTTCTCGTCTCCTGACGACCTGACAAACTGTCTCACTTAATTACATTGGAATAATAACATAAACACGTATAAATTCTTATTGTATGAGAGGTTTTACGTTATTTTTGGTGTGAAATTGTCTCATTTTAATATATAGGATTGAATTTAATTTGTCATGTTTAGAAGAAGATGATGATATGATGTTTTCTTTTTACTGGTTTTCAGTATGAAGGTGCATACCTGAGTGACGGTAAAGGCCTCAACAACTGGGATACTTTTACTCATAGATCAGGTGCTTCTTTTGCACATGCATGCTACAAAATAATTTCCCACCCTGATAAATCATTTATCATATAGGAGTAGTAGGTTTTTATGAAACGGTTCTACACTAGCTAGGTCAAACAGATTCACAAATTTAAAAAAATGATAGTAAAAAGAGGAAGAAAAAAAAGTTGCAGCAAAATTGTTCTACCAAATTACTCTTAGACTCTCGGTCACCTAGGATTTTATGTGAGACGATGTTACAATAGAGACCTCTTACACAGACGAGATTATTAAATTTTAGTAATCTCCTCTAATATTAGAACTGTCGTCTGTCATAATAATCATATTGAGAGACCATCTCAAACGATAATTTGTGATTAAGTTTTCGAGTAAATTAAAGCGGCTTTACGTTGAAAATTTCTTTTCCACAATTATTTGCATGGATATATATATATATAAACATACTCCATAACTAATATAAAAACGTTATTGAAATACGGTCTTTCTCATGTGTTTATGTAACGGGTATGTTGAGCATAGACGATAAACATTGAATAAAACATTGTATTTGTTAAATCAACATCGACCCAAAACAATGGCTCTTGAGAGTAACAAAATAACATTTTAATGGAGGGGAACAAATGTAATTGGTAAATCACATTTCAATCATTTCAAGTCATAATAATGTCAAATAGTACCATATATAGCCAAAATAACTTGAATTTATTTGTTACTATTTCATTTTGCATGTCTTCAGCTCACTGTTATGACTTTTGTTTCCCCGTATGTCAACTAAGAAAGGGATGGCTTACCTAAATAATCACAACAATTTACTTATATTCGTATCTAATCCAAATCTAATCTAATCTAATCTCACTTTCATAGAGATGATTATCGACCGAAGTAACGGGGACGTCGCGACTGATCACTACCACCGATATGAGGTATAGAATCACATCAATATCGCTTTTGTAACCTCGTGGGTTAGACTATACGTTTTGTACAACAAATTTAGTTACTAAATAACCTTTCAATCAAGAGTAGGTTTCATGAGAGACGGTCTCTCATTAACTTTACTAAGAGACTAAGTACAAATGGAAGTAACAGTGGTACCAAATCTAATAAAAGTATGTACAATTAACATAAAAGAATATATAAATATAAAGAGGGTACGATTCTTATAAAAACAGGTACAAAACAAAGTTGTCATTTAAGGGTACGAATAGAACATAGAATGGCACTGAAGAGTGGTCTCTCAATAAGTTATTGGTTTGTGTTCAATTAAACAGGTCATGAGTTTTTACAATTAAGAGTTCGGCCAAAGTCATTTGGATCGGTTCACTACAAGTAAATTGCCAATATCTCAAATATACCATATTGGATCGTATCTAGAAATCTAGAACAAACATTTCGTGTTCGCATCAACTTACGGATTTTACTCAATATATACTGTACTTTTCACATTAAGATTAATTCAATTCAACATGAGTCGGGTCATTTAGACCGGATGGCTTTTCATCCAAGATTTGATCATTTGATATGGACTATGGAAACAGGGAGATGTACAGCTTATGGTTGATCTAGGACTCAATAGCTATCGCTTCTCAATCTCGTGGGCCCGAATTACACCGAGTGAGTTCACCCGTTTCAACTTAATACTTAATACGATAACATTTTAATACGAACGAAAAAAACTATGGCAAAACGAGAGGATTACCATACACCAACCACATACACTCTGGCTCAGTCCGTAAACCTGACCTAACCAACCCATTTTTTTAGGGTTAGGATTTGTAGTTTTTTACTCGACCCATATTCTAGCTCGACCCCTATGACAAAAATCTCAGTTTTGCCACCGAATCAGACTGTCCCAACTCTGATAAAAGAGATGTTTTATTTGCCTCCTGTGATTGAACAGAAGGGAGATATGGAGGGATCAATTTCGCCGGCATCCGTTTTTATAACAAACTCATCGATGCTTTGCTCCAAAAAGGTTTGTACTTCGTTTGCAAGATATACATTCCATCCATTCGATTTCAAAGCCAGAGAAATAAAACATCAAAAAAATAGAGTACTAAATTACATTTTCACAGGAATCCAACCGTTTGTGACATTGACCCACTTCGACATCCCTCAAGAACTCGAGGACATATATGGTGGATGGCTTAGTGCAGAAATACAGTAAGTATTCATCAATAAATAAATAAAAAAAGGGAAGAAAAAAATTGACCTTAGAAATGAACATTCCTGAAAATCCATTGTTTACAGGAAGGATTTCGAGTACTATTCAGACGTATGCTTTAAGTACTTCGGAGACAGAGTAAAGTACTGGGTTACCTTCAACGAGCCGAATGTTTTGGTCCCGTTTGGGTACCGAACCGGTTTATATCCACCGGGACGATGCTCGGGTACGTTTGGAGACTGTTTAGAAGGCGACTCCGAAAAAGAACCCTTTGTTGCAGCTCATAACATCATCTTGGCTCATGCAGCTTCTGTGAATCTCTACAGAACAAAATACCAGGTATCAATGCTACAGTTGGCCCGAAATGGTTTGACCCTATAGCTACCCGAACCAAAGATGACTAGGCCCGAAAGGGTATGACCCAACCCGAGTTTAGTAATATGGACCCTAACATTTTTGCATAACAAGCAGGAGAAACAAGGAGGTTATATAGGGATTGTGCTGCATTGTCTATGGTTTGAGCCTATCAGTAACTCGACTGTCGACAAGCTTGCAGCAGAACGAGCTCAGTCATTTTTCATTAAATGGTTTGTTTAGGATATTAATAAAAAATCTTCACTTCAGTTCACATGCACATTCATTGAGTTCAATTCGGTTCCGTTCAACTAGTTTCTGTCATAAAGGACAGGGCCTAACAAACGCCGGGCCAATTTCGAAGAGCTAACAAGTGAAATCGAAATCTAAAGTGCAGGTTTTTAGACCCGATTATGTTTGGAGAGTATCCAACAGAGATGAGAACGATTCTGGGAACAAATTTACCGAGATTTTCAAGGGAAGAGAAGAAGACACTAAACAAAGGATTGGATTTCATAGGCATTAACCAATACACCAGTTTTTATGCTCAGGATTGCATGTTCTCAAGTTGCAAAGATGGACCTGGAGTTTCATGGACTGAAGGATCTTTCCTAAGAACTCCATCGAAAAATGGCATTCCTATAGGTGAACCAGTAAGAACTCCCTCCCTCTGTCGCAATTATATCCCTCGTTTACCTTTACACGGGCTCTAAGAATAGACCTCGCAAAACTAACCCAACCACAGTACCACACCAAAATTTGACATGTAACACAGATTGATTCGACCTAACTCAATTCAACTCGAATAGACCTGAATGTTTATTACATCGTACGAACAACATACGAAGAGATATCCTAAAAAAAGTTAAAACAATCGATCCGAAAATGGCCCGGACCTGAAATGACCTATTCAAACTTGACCGACCCGACTCGGCTGACACATTTGCGGGTCAACTCTAAGAATATTTTCAACTATATTCATAATGTTGGTATTTTTTTGTTATTTTCTGATTCACTTTAGACAACGATGGATTGGCTCTACATCCATCCACAAGGAATGCAGAAAATAGTTACCTATGTCAAAGAAAGATACAACAATACACCCATGTACATCACAGAAAATGGTAAGTCCGAAAATGATAGCCGAGATATAATTTGAGGGATACTTTGATTACTTTCAACTTTCAAGCTGAAATTATGATAAAGAACGCTTGAAATTTTCAGGATTTGCTCAAGAAAGCAATCAAAGTACTTCTATCAGTGAACTGCTCAACGACTTCAAGAGAGTGGAGTACATGAAGGGTTATTTGGATGCGCTTCTCAGGACTATTTGGTGAGCAAACTTTCATCTATAAAATGATACCCTATGGTTCATACTATTCAATTCAGGTCGGGTATGGATCGAGTTATTTGGGTCAGGCAGTTTAACCAGTTTTAAACTTGTTACTGGAGAAAGCTAACTAATTTACCATGCTACCATTATAACTAATAACCAGGAGCGGAGCGGATGTAAGGGGATACTTCGCCTGGTCATTACTTGACAATTTTGAGTGGTTAGAAGGATACACCAAGAGATTCGGACTATATCATGTCGATTATACTACACTAAGACGAACAGCGAAAAAATCCGTCAAATGGTACAAATACTTCATTACAAAGCACAAGAGACAACAACAACTAATCTTGATGAAGAGAGGAAATGAGAAAGGGTGGTGGCCTTTAGGGAACTAACTCCTAGGGCAACTACATATCCATATCTTTTCTTGCAACAAGCAAAAAACTGTAAGAGTATCTCGTAAAATCGCAAAAGATCATAATGTAAGAAAGTTGGAGTCTTTATGAGAAAATTGGTGACACTTAAGTTGTAATATTAACCTTCAAATTATCAAATGCGTTATCATTTGTTTCTTGTTGACAAATTTTTACAATAGTACAAGCAAAGATCTAATTCCCCCCGCCCCCCCAAAAAAAAGAATTACGATACATGTCTCCATCTAAAAAGTTGGAATGGCAACACCTATTAACAATGAAAAACCATCCAAACAAAATCGACCGGTCTTTCTCAGGACGGAAATATCCGTTTTACCTAAAAAAACATATCTAATACTACTACTTGATGATAGTAAGAACAAACTTTTGCTAGTCCCAGCATAAATGGTACTCCAATCTATTTGACCAATTTCTTATGTAATGGTGGATATCTAAGTCATAAACAAGAATTTGTGAATAAAATCATAGAGATATCCCAAAATCACACTCACATAATTTATGAACCGGAGTAAATTTCGTGGAAATAAAACAGTCACTAAGGGACAAAAGTGCAGCTTTTTTTTCTAAATAGTAGAGTACATATTTGATAGCAACATTAAAAAATTATTGGACCTAATCATTAAGAGGGTTTTTAATAGCCTCACTGAGGGAAACTATTTGACAGTCACTATCAAATAATAATTGTTCGTTTTCTATTTTTCTACCGTCCTTGCTCTCTAAGCCATTTATCGTCAATCATTATCGTTTCGCTATCTCCCCGTCATTCTTCATTACTTTTACATAATGGCAATAGTTTGGAAGGTCGAATAGTGAACTTGTGTTGGTATAATCAATATCCTCGAAATATTATTCTAGAAAAGATAAAGCATTGCATTAATAAGGATAATGACAGTTTCAGGCCTCAGGGAAATGCCAAAGCATTAAATTAAGTACTTACGGATAATAATGATCGATTACTAATCAGGTTTACTAAAAGTCATACGATAATCTACAAATTATTCACGCAAAGTTTCAAACAAAAAGTGGTCAGTCGTGATTCGTGAGGTTGATCACATAAAACATGGGTTTTCAAATCACAAGTTCAAGGTTAACTGGTAAAATGAAATGATAAATATAAGTAGCCAAAAGAACTCACCTAGTCACCTGGACTACTTTGAAACGAAATTTGAATATTTGATTCATCACGAAATCACCAGAATATGAACTTTCTTCCTCATCTCCACCAGGGTAATCCCGACTCGTAGATTTGTTCATCATTGTCCCAGGAAATTTGACATGCTTGAAGACCGATAGCAATGCTAGGCTCCTTCCCATGCAGAGAAATCCACTTCTCTATCGCAATTTTCTCTTCATCTTCACATGCATAGTCCTTCTTCCCCTTATAAAAGGGATTTACCCCGGGATTGGTTAACGCTTCACGGGCAGCTGGCATGTACATCGAATCCCCAATCAGAGGGGCCCCACATGAAGCCAATTGCGCTCGAATCTGTCAATAGCTCTCGATAGTCAGTTACCAAGGTAAAACACCAGTTTTGTAAATACATACACCAAATACTAATAATCTATAATTCAGTTTTTCACCTTGAGGAAGAAACTGTGTCGGGAAAAAAATTCAGATGGGTGTCATGCTTACTTGATGAGTTCGGCCTGTTAGAAGATTGATTTTACATTCATAGGCGAATTTCTTTCTTTGCCATCCACAGTTTTCGATTAGATACTTTTCTTCGATTTCAGGATTTGGCCAGCGAACTTTGTTGCATTCCAGAATTTCGAGCTGGCACAGCTGCCATCCTTCCATATGTTCTGTATTCAATCAAACACTTCCATGTAAGAACAGACACAACTCTAATACTATAAACCCCAACTACGTCTATCTAGAGTTAGACATCGGGCCGGGCAGGGCCGGGCTCCCTTATGTCTAGCCCGATTCATAGCTCAGAAAGTCGTTTATTTATTTATTTTAGTTTTTCTATGGGCCCGGGCTGGCTAGGCTGTGAAGGTGTGGCCCAGGACTGCTCGTGTGGGGATCTGGACCATGCCGGGCCAGGCCAGGCCAATCAGAGCTCCACGTCTATCACAATAACTGCCTCGACCCAAGAATGACCCGACCTAACCCATCTTAACCTAAAAGGCAATATTCACCTGATATGAATTGACTCGTCTGAAATAAATCCAAGTGACATGAATGCCATTTATCGGCATCTATGCGCAGAATTTTTGCAGCATTTCACTCACAATACATGAGTTTTATCCACATATGATGTGAATTTCATTCAAATAGGAAAATTTACGGATTATGGAATGGTTTAGAGTCGTTACCTTCAGAAACTATCCGTGGTGCAAGCTTAGATGGACGCATATAATGAGTGATCACTCCGCATGGTACAGGAGCCACTGCAAGGGCAAGATACAGTTTCTTAACCATTTTCTCCTAATTTAAACAAACAATCACAAGTCAGCTTTCAAGCTCGATAAGATTTCCACAGATTTATGCTTCTACAATTATTCAATTTGGTTAAGTCCAAGATACCTAAAACTTACTCTAATCATCCAGTGGAATGCAGAGCAGAAGTCCTCAGTTCTAGCAAGAACTACACTGAAAGGTGTTTGATATGAGGTTGCACGCCAACTTTGTTTTTACAAAAATACAACTCAAAAGGATAATTTAAGGACTGTGATTACCATCCTTCGGTACAGTTATCAATCTGATGTGTAGTCAAGAGTGGGCTACTCAAACAAGCACGAGCAGCAAAGTTTGCACAAGTTTCTTCGATATTGTTTGATGTTCCTCCTACCTAAGAGAAAGGTAAAGGATTGAGCACGGTATCTTAAAGGCATTTTATCTAATACAATTACAGTTCTTTCTTCGTCAGTTGCGTAAGTTAACATATATTTGAATAACAGTATAAGAATTGATTACATACAGATGTACCAGCAGGCTTGTCCAGAATCACATATGACTCAGTAACAGCTACGATTTTTGACTTCCAGTCAACTTCGTAACACCTAATGGAAACTCAAAGATCAGCTTAAATAAGATCTCTTTATAAAAAACGAAGAAGACAAGATAAAAGCCATATTTTGAATGCCAACGACCTTGGGAAGCGTCTTGGATGTACATATACACGCAAGTAGGTTCCAACTTCAACCATTTCATCAGCATGAGTTATCCTGAAGGTCTTTTGTGCCTCACGAACGGTTTTTCCAATAATTGATTGTCGATTTCTTAAAATATCAGGAGAAGTAAACTTTTTGTATACTTCGATCTCCTCCAAGGTTGCAGTTGCTGGAGGTTCAGGATGTACAAGAGCATAATGAACAGCTCCGAAACGTATAAGGTCAGCAACATACCTTCACAAATCATAAAATCACATCCTTCTTATTACTAGATCCACAGAACTCACACGACAACAAAATCAATAAGGAAACAAGAATGAATGCCTCACTCACAGGGGTGGGAGATTCAATGTCCTGCTTATATAATCACAAACACGACTTTCTTTGAAAACAACCAAGTGTTCGACTCGTGGTGGGAGATCTGTGGGACGACTGGGAAATAGGCGGTTGTATCCTGGATATCTGGCAACAAGTGACTGTAAAGGTCAGAAAATGAAAAGGGAGTTGGTTAAATGTGATCAAAATTTCATAAAACGCTAAAACATGCATACCATGATATGCAGTCAAAAGACCATACTATAATCCAAATCGTACTATTTAGAACAATATCAAAGATCTATTTTTTTATCACAAGCTAATACTCCCTCGTTTTGTTTCATTGTTTATGTTTCATTAAAATACACCTCACAAAATAATAAAAATGCACATAACCAAAAGAAACAGAGGGATTATACTATACACCAACAGAGGGATTATATTACAAACCAATCATGATCATGGAACTTAAAGCTTAATCAAGATGCATGTAATAACATTATAACATTAACACAGCGCGCGCTTGCCTGTAATGACCATTACAAAGTTCAGAATGATAAATGTTACCAGTATTTGTTAAATTCTCACATGAGCCTGTAATTCTCAAACGAGGGAGACTCTTACTTGTGACATTCTTCACACTTATAAGTGAACATGTTGACACCCTCGGACATGCAATCGTCACATGAGAAATCACATATTCAAAATTGCATTTACATTGCATTGTAGGATGTGTTTATTAGGTTTAATCACCATGAAATACAAGCCGCAAATTTAGACATTGAGCACAAATTACTGTGGAAAACAGAAGGGGTGAGAAATGCCATTCATCACATCTAGTGGTATTATCTTCATTGTATGGATATCTTATCAAATTGTAATGGAAATACATGAAACCACACTCTTTCTCCATTCTTTTTTCCACTTGTCTACCCTCTTAACGGTAAATATCCACATCCCGCTATTATATTGTAACGTCTTTCCTGATAGAAATAAGACTAGGAAAGTGGAGAAACAGTAACACCCCATTACCATGGTCCATGTTCCTGATCTCAATGCGAAAGAGTTAATACTTAATAATCATTCTTAAGATTAATCACATGTAAACACTAACACACCATAATTTACCTACATCCCACGCGAGCCCTCATACAACCTTACTCGATACCTAAACTAAGTAATCCATGGCAAGCAAGATTAATAATGAATCCGGTAACCAGGCTCAAATCACACATCATAATATCTCCAATTCAAGATAGCTCAAATTTCAAACAACTTAGATATCGATTCTCAATTGATTGAACAAATTAGAAAAATCACAAAACCCATAAGATGCCAATACATATAGTGACATTATCGATTGAAGTACCAAAAAGATTGAACCATCAAATTAATCATTCAAAACAGCTCAAATTTCACACAACATGAATACCAACTCTCAACTGATTGAACAAACAAAAAACATTAGAAAACCCAAAACTTATACGGAGTAATTGACATTATTGAATAAAAAACTAAAAAGATTGAAGCTTTGATGAAATTGCAAGTACCCATTAATAGAGCTCGAGCTTGAGCAAGAAGCAACAAGAACCCAGTTTTCTTTTCTGAAAAAGGTTGCCGGGAAAGTGCGCCGGAGGTTCACCGGAGTGCCACGTGTCAGGCAGTGATTGGCATATGCCCATCTCTGGTGAGGTAAGTGTAAGGGATATGTGGGAATTGGCGCGGAATTGAATGTGGGGGTTGCAATTGGATTCGCTAGCATTTTACGTTCGCAAATTCAAATTGGGAGTTTACTAACTGAAAAAATTGAAGATCATATTGCGGTATTCACTGGTGAACAACACAAAGCCCATGAATTCTAGAGGAGTATGGAAAAAATTTCTGGGCCTAGTACCCATATGCTTCATCCACGTAACCAGAGTCGATAAAAGCTGACCCCATTTGAGAAACTCGGTTTATACAATTTGGAACTTGAGTTAAAAGAGTCCGGAAATCATGTGAACTGAAACCGGCTTGAATACAGCTCGAGGTCAAATCAAAAGACAAAATATAACCTAAATTTGAACCAACCAATGACATGATATTGACTCGATCGGTCGATCCGAAGGATGGCCAAATAATTAAGTACCGTATTTTAATGATGGTGAAAATAAGATGAAATTGACATTCGTGTTGCACAGATTCAACGGTTGTCGCATGGTCACTTGTTGATTATTTGGTTTAAAACAAAAATAAACATAAGTATAAATTGTTTTAGCGTGCGGCATCTATGCACTATTTTCTCGAGTAATTAATTTAGAGTTTTTTTTTTCGTGAAGCACAACACTTAATAAAAATGTTTTGCGAAACATCTCTTTAATAAAAAAAGTTTTTGAAATATATTTTTGCGAAACACGACATTTGAACCGGATTCTAATAATTTATAGCGAATTCGGCAAGTGAATAGTGTCGCACATACATCGTTAGCTTTGACTTTTTGTGTTCGCATTTTCCTCATAAAGCTAACAAGGCACACACGAAACTATTCACTTGTCGAATTTGTTATGAATCGTTAGAATCCGGTCCAAATGTTGCGTTTCACAAAAATATTTTTTTGAAGATTGTGCTTCACAATTTTTTTTATTAAAGATTGTATTTTGTGAGTTAGTATATACGGTTTAGTATCTTGACTAACATACTTGTATATAAATACCACAAGTTATAACTAACCAATTAAGTTAATACAACAAACTCTTTTTATTTATTACCTCTCTTCTTTCTCTCACTAGTTTCTCCGACTATAACAACCTCTGAGCTCTCAATCAATGGTGATCTAGTCGGTTTCATATGGTATCAGAGTGGGTTCTTGCGCTCCATCTCCTTCGCCACTGATGTGAAAGTCGCTACTCTTTAACACTACTCTATCTCTCAATCTTTCTTTTATTCCGCACAATTTTACTCTGTTTCTCGTTCGTAATTGTGATGATTACTTCGACAATTCGTGATAGTTCTGTGCGATTCACATCAAATTGCTTCCGCATTTCTGTTCTTTGTATCATTTCGAACATTAGCCCTATACTTTTCGATTCATTACTTGCAATTTGCGATTTCTTCAAAATGACTGATGATAGTCATACTTCGTCGTATGCTATGTTTGATGATCCATTGCACCTGTCTGCTTCTGATCAACCTGGTCTCCAATTGACTGGAGTTGCGTTTGACGGTTTCAATTTTGTATCATGGAAGCGTGATGCTTACCTTGCTTTGATTTCTAAGAATAAAGACGGTTTTGTGGACTAAACATGTAAAATACCTAATGAGAAAGACGCTAAGTATCACCAATGGATACGGTGTGACGTTTTGGTCATGAAATGGATAAATTCTTTGACAAAAGAGATACGCAATTCAGTTGCATATTCTAGGTCATCTAAGGATTTATGGCTTGAATTGAACAAAAGATATGGTCAAACTAACACTCTAGAAATATATGAGCCAAAAAAGGACCTTAATACTATTTCTCAGGCAAATTCTTCCTTGATTGAGTATTACAATGAACTCAAAAGTGCTTGGGAAACACTTGATACCTTAGATCCCCTGCCTTTGTGCACCTGGAAAGCTATGGACATCTGTACTTGCAGATTACTCAAACGACTGTTGGATAGAGAGTCTCAGTACGAATTGATACAGTTTCTTATGGGGTTGTGCAGTGGATATGAGACAGTTAAGACTCACGCTTTGTCCTTAGAACCTTTACCTCCTCTCAACAAAGCTTTTCACCTATTCATAACATTGAAGACAAAAGCAGATTTCAGATGCGGTTGATGTGGGTTGGCTGAGGCAAATGCTTATGCCAGTTCCAGATTTTATGAGGGTGGTAATGGGAGGAATAAGAAGGCCAAAACTGATGAGTTTGCAGATGATTCAGAAGTCAAGCGATGTGTTTATTGTAAGGCTGAGGGTCATACTGCGGAGACTTGTAGAAAGACACGCAACTGTACTCACTGTGGTAAGAGGGGATGATAAGCGTGTTTTGTAGTACTTTTTCGTTGTGTTTGGTCCCGGTTTCTCTTGTGGAATCGCTCTTTGGAGCAGTTTCTTGGCTACTTACGCTTCTTCTAGTTTGTTTTAGGTTCTTAGGACCAATCTTGGAGAGGTGGAACGATTCCGACTCGTTTCCGACACATTTGGAGCCAACGAAGAGAAGCGACGATCACCCGGTAGCTTAGACTCGATCCCGAGCCCTTGGGACCCATTCCCGAGCACCGAGAGTCAATGAGAAGCCTAGGGAGAGAAAGTGGGGACCTATGGGACCATATTTGAAGCCTACAAGACCCATCCCGGTCGGGAACACATCCATCACGACCGGGATGAAGAGCAAAGAAGAGAAGAGCTGCTGACAGGCCTTCCGGCCGGGATCACTGTCTTCCCGACCGGGATGGGCCCCTTCCCGACCAGGATTACCCTTTCCCGGCCGGGAAGGACCCAGTTATGCCCGTGTTTCATTGTTTCGCTCCCCTTTGCTTATGTAACTCTATATATACCCCCCCTCCCCTCTTGTAACCATTCATTATGTTAGACATTACCCACTAAACCCTAGACTACTTTAGGTTAGATTAGCTTAGATTAGTGTAGAGTAGTCCTTAATTAATCCTTAATCTTAGTTTAATTCTTGTATTATGGGAATTCTTGAAGATCTCCACCAAGATTGACAAACTTGGTTGATATTTTTGGGTTTTCTTATTATTACAAGTTTCAATCTTTCCTCCTCTCTTGTTTGGTATAATCTCTCTTTTCTCTTCTCTTAATCTTGTTTTATCATTCAAGTTTCATTCTTTATCTTTTGTTTATTGTATTGTCCATTGTTCACCCTTGTTGTTCTCCATCATTTATGCTCTTGTTCCTGTGTTTGTTTCTCATAGTGTGTTAGTTTTAGTTTAGTTATGTGTGAGTAGTCTCTTGCTAGGATTAGTAGAGGAATTGGGTGGCTTAATGGGTGATTAAGGGTTTGTGTAGGTTGTTGGTGGAAGTTTGGGTTGCTTCTTGGTTGTATGTATAGAACATGTTTGATGAAATGCTTGAATGACTTGTTGCAAATGCCTGTTTTCTTGCCTTCTCCTTGTGGTCTTGTATGTTGCTAGGATGGGTTTTTGCGCGAGAGCGAGGAACCTCTAGGTCGGTTTTGGAGCGAGAGCCCGGATTATACCTAGATAACTCGACTACCCCTTCATTCTTGCTCTCCCTTGATCATTTCATCACCCTTGAACCCAACCTAATCCTAGTCCTTTTTTTCTATTGTTTTCTCCGTCCTTTTAGTCATTGTCTCTCTAGTTAGTTGAGTCCTATAGCTTTAGTTGTCGCACTTAGCTTACTCTTAGTCATAGTTTTCTCCCCCTTTCATCGTTTTAGGTTGTTTAGCTTAGTTGACCTAGTCAAGTCTTTAGGTGAAACCTAGTCGAAACCCTCCTTACCGTCCCCGTGGACTCGACCCGACTTACCCTATCTACCCAGTTAGGATTAGTTGGTTATTATTTGATCGATGGGATCCACGGCAAATCCCTCTGCATCAATTTGGCGCCGTTGCCGGGGACGGTGTTAGTTTAGACTTCGTTTACCTATTTACTTGACTTTGTCTTTGTTTTTGTAGTTCTTTTTTGTTGTTTTCTTTTTGCTTCTTGAGGGTGCGAAGTATATTTCCCTCTTGTCTAGTGCCCAAAAAGCACTAGACTTCTCACATTTGCTCCTAGTCTACAGTTTTTGCCTAGAGGTGGTGACCATCCTCTTCTTTACAACTCAGAGCCGCATAAACGGACAGTTGCTAGATTGGGAAGTCCTCAACCGGGTACGAGCCACGATTTTCAAGCAAAACCTGAGGTTTGATCTAAACTCCCCACCCATGTAAGCCACCATGAGCTACTCCTCTCCCTCTATGAATCAAGAATATGACATGATGTCTCCCTACTACTATCAAGCTTCACCGGGTAATCAAGAAACCCGTGGGTATGAGCTTCAAGGATATGGAAACGGCTTCCATCAAGTGAGTGCTTATCAACCTTGTGATCGTGGTGGTTATTACTCAAATTACCATCATGAACCCACCATGCCTCATCATATTTCTCCATATGGAAGCCAATATCCCCAAAACTCACCATATTACCAATCACCTCAACCTCACTACCAACAATATGATGCCCCACCCCTTGGGCATCATCAAGATTTTCAAGGAGCTTTACAATACCCCAATGACCAAATGCCCAACTTGGAGTTATTTCAATCGATTCTTTAATTGCAAAAGAGCCAACAAGAAATGGCCATCCAAATGCAAAAAGATCAAGATGAATTCATGGCCCAATATCGAAGGGAAAATGAGGCGATGGATGCTCGATTAAATGCGTTATCGGTTAAAACCGTAATGTTTTTAACCCGAACGTCACAACTCGACGAAGGGTGCTCACTTGAGCAAGAGGATCAACCCAATCATGAAGCCGCTGATGAAGTCCCTTTGGGAAGCGAGACTTGCTATGAAGAACCTCAATTGTCTACCCAAGACGAGACGAATAAGGAAATGACCCTTGATGAAGGCATTGTTGGTGAAGAATTGGAGGAGGTTAGTGAGTTGAATGAGGTGGTACAAGTTGTGAAGTCATTGGGTGAAAATGATGATCCCAAGTTGCCCTTGTGTGAAAATGTGGAAGAACATCATGAGCCTCTTGCAAGTGAGCGAAGCAATGGTTTGGAAGAGATTGAAACCGCCGGTAGAAGTTTCAACTCTCTCCTCCAAGACGATGTGAGGCCAAATGATGTTTGGAGACTTGAAGATGGGGAACCACAATTTGAGGAAGATATGAGGATGTGCAACAAGGAAGTGGGGCCAAAACCGCTTTTTGTGCCTCATGTTAAGTATATGAAGCTTGCTTGTGTTTGGAGGCGATGCTTAGGGAGGAAGAGGTCGATAAAGCTTGTTGGATGAAAAGACCCCGGAGACCACATGAATGATGACATTGGGTCTTTAGGTGACTACTTCTTGCTTCCGACTTGGAGGCTTTGGAGGATAGCTTGGCTCGGGCACTCTTTGAGCCTTCATTACGATGTGGCTCGAGCATTTGACTTGCTCCTCCGAGCCGTTGATGGCTATGGCTAGGAATGAAGAGTCCACCATTCTAGGTTTGACGGAGTTCCTCAAGAACCGTCATGTTGTATATTCCCCTTTCCTTCTTCTTTTGAGTTTTTGTAATTGTAATTGTGTTATTTGTGAATTTGTATCTAGGATTTGTGTGTTTTGTAGAATTCTTGTCATTTGATATTTTTGATGAGCGATGTGAGGGAGGGATTTTGATGGTGTTTATTGAGTTTATTTGATAGGTTAATAGTGGAGATGAAGTTTTGAGAGGATTGGTTGTTGATTGAGCTTGGATCTTGAGCAAGGAAGTCGGTTTGGGGACGGGATTCTAAATCCCGGTATATTAGTTGACTTGTGGGTGGAGCTTTCAAGAGGATTGAAGGACTAGAAGAGTCATCCCGACCGGGAAGGGTTTCATCCCGACCGGGATGATGTGTGCACGAAATCTGAGCTACTGCCTGTCCATCCCGACCGGGATCATGCTCATCCCGACCGCGAAGGAACCATCCCGACCGAGATGAGGTCTGTCACGACCGGGATGGTGCGTAGCAACCTCTTTTGCCTTTGTTATCCCATTTAAACCCCACCCAACCGCTTTACACCCCCTCCCAACCTCCCTCGATACCCTTACCTCAATCATCCCACTCTTGCACTTTATATATACACCTTTATCACCCCTATAACCCGAGTTTAACCTCAAATCCCACCCTCATTACACCAGTGCAAACCTAGAACTTCAACCGCACGACTACATTGAGCATGAAGAGGAAAAACGATGATGAAGACAAGCAACGTGCCTAATATGATCATTGGAGGCGATGAAGTTAGTGAGTTGCTAACCGTTTGGTAAGGCGACTCTCCTTTCTTTTCCGTTTTGTATTGCTTGTCTCCCTTTGTATGTTCCCCTTCCCCTTATCATTTTTGGTGTCTTGGTGGCCCTCGGGGCCTTGGTAGTCATTGCTTCTGACTCTCGATGACGTGACTACATCGAGAGTCATTTCAAAAATCCAAATTGGCAAGTAATTTCACCCTTTTCTTTATTTTATTTTCTTTTGGTAGAATTTAGTCGGATTTAGGCGGAATCCGGGCTAGGTGACTTGATTACACCTAGCCCTCCCCTCCCATTTCCTTTTATTTTCTTCTTTTTATTTCTTCCCCCATCCATATCTTTTCTTGTCTCGGCCCTTGGTGACTTGATTACACTCCGGCCGGACACATTCTGCCCTTTCTTCATTTTCATTTTAAATTTTTAGCTTTATTTTCGATTTTTCTCTTCTTTTTAGTGTCTCCACACACTACCGATCGAGCATGAGGACATTGCTCGGTTTAAGTGTGGGGGAGCGATATCTTAGGTTAGTTTAGTTTTATTTTCGTAGTTTTTTCAAAAAAAATCTTAAAATCCTTAAAAATTTGAAACATTTCACAAAAATCAAAAAGATTTTCTTTTGTGCCTTTTTCTTTCGTGTCTTTATGTCGTATATATGTTGTGTTGTGTGTTTTGCTCCCCTGAATTCCTTGTAGGTTGCATGATCTTCGATAAGTTTCGGAAGGCTCTCGACATCCGGTATTATCCTTCTATCTCTTTCTCCTTTTTCCTTTTTTGTGGAGTTTGGAGAAGATTTGTGATGGTGTGTGCTCGGGTGGAGCTTTGTGAAGTTTGTGGTTGATGTGGTGATTTGTTTGGAAGTTTCGGGTGGTGTTTGTTTTCTTTGTGTGCTTGTTTTCTTTTCTCTAGTTTTGTTTTGTTTTGTTGTGTTCGTCCCTTTTCCTTTCGTTTTTGTTGTGTCTTTGTTTTGTCTTGTTTAGTCGTGTCTAGTGTGTAATAAGAGGTTTTCGAAAATCCGGTTTTGAGGCTAGTGCGCAAGTGTTTACTTTCCCTTTCTATTGATGTGAATCGAGTCTTGGACTTTAGTCTAGTAGAATGACTTTAAATCATTGATTTCGTTGGTTTCTTACCTTGAGTCCACCTAGTCTACTAGGGATTTACTACGAGATTTGCATTTTGACCATTTTGACCACCCACGGAGTGAAAAGGCCTTGGTTCCCGAGTCCCGTCCCTTAGGTGACCGTGTTCGAAATTGCTTTGATTAGTCCAAGTTTCCCCCTTTTTGTGGGTTAAAGGGAAAGCGCGCCCGACTCACCCATTTCCCTACCTTCTACACATTTTCCACAAATAAGTTGCAACTTGTTGAAGTTTCTTGCTTGGTTGTGATTGAAATGCTTACAAAAAAAAAATTTGGCCAAAAAGGCAATCCAAGAGAAAGAAAGAAAAAGAAAAAGAAAGAAAGAAAAGAAAGAAGAAAAAGAAAAGGCACAACAAAAAGAAAAAAACAAAATACAAAAGAAGAAAAAGAAAGGGCGTAGAAACTCAAAAGCCAAATGCAAAAGCAAAATGCCAAAGAAAATCATCTCACAAAAAAAGAATACTCTCTCCTCAAAAATAAGCCTTTTTCCGGCTATTACCGTGAAGAGCCTACCAAAGGACCGAGTCCCTAGGAAGGATGATAGCGGTAAATAGTTGGTCTTCCCCCACTTTGCAACCTTATCCATCTTTTTACTTGGACTAGTTGGATGACTTTTGGACGTGGGACGACCCTCTTGGCTTATCGCTAAAGGAGGCGGGGCTTCACTTACCTACAGTGTCGACTAACTCCGTGGGTCATCCTTTTTCCATCCCGCCTATCGTCCCGTGGTACGTTCTTAGAAGGTTAGGAGGAACCTAGGTAAGTTACCAACGTTTTTATTGCTTTGTCGTCATACTATTAGGGTTTTGTCCATATCGATTTGTGTCATTAGCTTGGGAACGTTGTCACTACTTGCCTTGAGTCCCTAACCGGTGCTTCTTTCACCGCTTTGTGGAGGGAAGCAGTATTTGTTTCTTCTTGGATGCAACCGTGTAGTGTTTGTTTGTTTGTTTGTGTGTTTGTTTGTCTTTGTGTTTTTGTGTCCGGTTGTATCCACAGTTTTGTCGCAAGACCTCACTTGCCTTGCGGAGAGCACTTTTTCTCTAAGTGTTATCGCGTGAGTTGAAAGGGCGTAGGGTGCGCTAATACCCGCTCGGTTAGTAGTCTAGTTTCTCTTAGTTTTTAGTTAGTTTGTGCTTACTCGAGGGCGAGTAAGGGTTAAGTGTGGGGGAGTTGATAAGTGTATTTTGTAGTGCTTTTTCGTTGTGTTTGGTCCCGGTTTCTCTTGTGGAATTGCTCTTTGGAGCGGTTTCTTGGCTACTTACGCTTCTTCTAGTTTGTTTTAGGTTCCTAGGACCAATCTTGGAGAGGTGGAACGATTCCGACTCGTTTCCGACACATTTGGAGCCAACGAAGAGAAGCGACGATCACCCGGTAGCTTAGACTCGATCCCGAGCCCTTGGGACCCATTCCCGAGCACCGAGAGTCGATGAGAAGCTTAGGGAGAGCAAGTGGGGACCTATGGGACCATATTTGAAGCCTACAAGACCCATCCCGGTCGGGAACACATCCATCACGACCGGGATGAAGAGCAAAGAAGAGAAGAGCTGCTGACAGGCCTTCCCGGCCGGGATCACTGTCTTCCCGACCGGGATGGGCCCCTTCCCGACCGGGAAGGACCCAGTTATGCCCGTGTTTCATTGTTTCGCTCCCCTTTGCTTATGTTACCCTATATATACCCCCCCTTTTGTAACCATTCATTATGTTAGACATTACCCACTAAACCATAGACTACTTTAGGTTAGATTAGCTTAGATTAGTGTAGATTAGTCCTTAATTAATCCTTAATCTTAGTTTAATCCTTGTATTATGGGAATTCTTGAAGATCTCCACCAAGATTGACAACCTTGGTCGATGTTTTTGGGTTTTCTTATTATTACAAGTTTCAATCTTTCCTCCTCTCTTGTTTGGTATAATCTCTCTTTTCTCTTCTCTTAATCTTTTTATCATTCAAGTTTCATTCTTTATCTTTTGTTTATTGTATTGTCCATTGTTCATCCTTGTTGTTCTCCATCATTTATGTTCTTGTTCTTGTGTTTGTTTCTCATAGTGTGTTAGTTTTAGTTTAGTTATGTGTGAGTAGTCTCTTGCTAGGATTAGTAGGGGAATTAGGTGGCTTAATGGGTGATTAAGGGTTTGTGTAGGTTGTTGGTGGAAGTTTGGGTTGCTTCTTGGTTGTATGCATAGAACATGTTTGATGAAATGCTTGAATGACTTGTAGTTGCAAATGCATGTTTTCTTGCCTTCTTCTTGTGGTCTTGTATGTTGCTAGGATGGGTTCTTGCGCAAGAGCGAGGAACCTCTAGGTCGGTTTTGGAGCGAGAGCCCGGATTATACCCAGATAACTCGACTACCCCTTCATTCTTGCTCCCCCTTGATCATTTCATCACCCTTGAACCCAACCTAATCATAGTCCTTTTTTTCTATTGTTTTCTCCTTCCTTTTAGTCATTGTCTCTCTAGTTAGTTGAGTCCTATAGCTTTAGTTGTTGCACTTAGCTTACTCTTAGTCATAGTTTTCTCCCCTTTTCATCGTTTTAGGTTGTTTAGCTTAGTTGACCTGGTCAAGTCTTTAGGTGAAACCTAGTCGAAACCCTTCTTACCGTCCCCGTGGACTCGACCCGACTTACCCTATCTACCCAGTTAGGATTAATTGGTTATTATTTGATCAGTGGGATCCACGGCAAATCTCTCCTCATCTGGGGACATACTATTGACTACTGTTATGATCTCAAGAAAGTGAAAAATGGACATAAAGGCCCTGATGTGCAGCATTTCTAGAGGGGTAAAAATATCTGTAAATGCTCTACACACAATGCAGAAGCCATCATTTCTGAGCCTCAAGACTCTCCTCTTGACCCTGAGTCGTCTACTTCTTATGCTGGTCCCCAGAATTTTACTCATGACCCACGAATTCTGGACAGTATTGCTGATTCTATCTACCAGAAAGTCCTAGAGTCTTTCTCTGAGGCACCTGGTGCATCTGCTGTTAACTTTGCAGGTATACAGCCTGATTCCCTTGTTTGTGCTATATTTTCTCCTTCCAATATGTATTCTTGGATAGTAGACACAGGCGCCTCAGACCACATTACTCCTTATGAATCTTTGTTAAGTGATATCTATCAGTTACCTAAGCCAGTTAGCATAGCTCTCCATGATGGCTCAATTAAGGTGGTTTATAAAGTTGGCACCATGAAAATCAACCCTTATATTACATTACAACATGTTCCAGACTTCAAGCAAAACCTCCCATCAGTAGGTAAAATGCTTGATCACTCCCATTTATTTGGCACTTTCACTAAAAGTGTGGCTTCATTCCAGGACCTTTCCTATAAGGTTGTCTGGGCTCAGGCTAAGAAGATCAATGGGCTTGACAAACTTGACACAAGGCCTACCGGCTGTCATAGTTCTTCTCTTAAGGACAGTCCTACGTATTTTGAGTTCAATAATCACAGTTGTAATAATCTTTCCACTGTTACCCCAATGAGGGAAAGTTTTGAGGTGTTGCATGCTAGAATAGGGCATTCTTCCCTAGACAAGCTAGCTCATATTCAGTGTGTACCTTCTCCACCCAAAAACTCTCTTTGTGAGACCTGTACTTTGTCTAAACATCACATTTTGCCTAGAGCTGATCATTGGTTGTACCGTCGGAATAGCCCGATCCGTTCGACCCGATATTTTAGCGGGTTTGGACAGCAAAGTTCGGCCCGAATTAATAAATTGGTCGGGCTTGTCCGGCCCGATCTACTAAACGGGCCAGGCATGGACACTAATATTTTCAAACAGGCCAACCCGCCCGACCCGCTAAAAATATAATATATACATTCTATTTCTATAGCATAAAAATTAATTAATCATATAGGAAATGAAAAATGTATATTCATTATACAAAGAAAAATAATTACTTCATGCTTTAATTAAGACACTTACACTTGATAATAGTCTGATATAGCGAAAATACCTTTCAACTCTCAAGAAGATTTAGGCAACTCTCGCTCTTCTCAATTTCTCATAATCTAATAGTTTGATCTTATCACCAATTTTTGTTCATTATTCACATATAACTTTTTTTTGTTGTATTTTAATATGTACGGAGTAATTAAGAAAGAAATCAACTATGTTTTACTATTTTTAAATATTTAGGCAATTACTGCCTATCTTTATTTGTTTAAGGCCCTGTTCTTCTGTACTTAAAATGACTGAACTTAACTTAACTTAATTGAAAGTGTCTGAACTGAACTGAATGAGTCTGAACTGAACTGAATGGGTCTGAACTGAACTGAACTGAACTGAATGAGTCTGAACTGAACTGAACTGAACTGAACTGAACTGAATGAGTCTGAACTTAACTGAACTGAACTTAACTTAACTAAAATGAATAAATAATACTAATAATAATTAACAATAATTGTTGTTATTATAATAATAATAATAATACTAAATATTATTAATGACAAATAATACTAATAATAACAAAATAATAAATAATAAAAATAATTAAATTAATTAATTAAATAATATTAATATTAATTATTAATTAATAATAATAATAATAATAGTAATAATTAATTATAATAATAATTAATTATAATAATTAATTATAATTATAATAATTATAATTGTTAATTAATAATAATAATAATAATAATAATATTTATTAATAATAATAATAATATTATTATTATTAATTGTGGACATGACGTAGGTCCACCCCGACGCGGCCACGCGCGGGTTTGGGTAGGCGAATGAATCTCGTGGTAAGATTGTTCTCGGGTTCGAAATTTAAGTCAAAATGGAGTCGCCACCGAATTTTGTGGTTATTCGGAACCATACGAGCCCACTCTATGTCGTCATGGGCTATACACAAAGTAAGCCCACTTCGATTTCAGAGTTCATTGGGCTCGTCCCTTTGCATTGCGATACCGATACCATCTACACCGGTATCGTGTAAAGAATGACTCTCGTGCGCCAAGGGTTTCGGACATCCGGAAACCAAAGGTTCTGAGTAAGGGGTGAGGGTACGTGTTGGGAAGCCCACTAAGGACACCCAACCCCGCCCGCACATGGCGGCCTCTACTAAGACACCGTTCGTGTTCGTGTACGCGCGCTAGTAAAATGATGAAATGATATGCAAACAGCGTTTTCGGGCTAAGCATGTGAATTATATGTGAATTACGTCATTTAATGCATCTAATTATGGTCGAAGTGATTTAGCATGCGAGGTTCATTTATAAAGCAATAAGCAAGTAAATAAACGGAACTCGAAAATAAGTAACGTACAAGTTACACGGGCGGAAATACAACCCGGAATTCACAATACGACGATTATTATAACGATTGAAAGAAATAATGAACCGAATAAGAAAAGCGAAGAATAAAATACATGACTCGACAAAGACCCATATATAATAAATATTCGCTATATCGTGAATTAGCTAAACGGACGAACCTTAATTAATAACGCATTATATTGCATATTAATCAAAGGGCGGAGGTTCGAGACCTAGGCGTGAATCTAACCCGATCTCGTACCTTGATGTCTTGTCCCGACTTATCACCTCGAAAAATGAAGTCTAAATTAATTATATGTCGGATACGACTAAAGAGTCGTCGACATAAAAATTAATAGTGTGAGACCGTCGATCAAAGTCGTTTCTTTTAGTGTAGTGCATGAGAGTGAATTTTAGAAAAGATTAGTTCACGTGATGGTCTTTACACGTGTTGACTAAAGAAGTCGTAAAGAGAAAACGAGTTTTAAAATATGGTCGTATGTCGCGAAGGTCGCATGTAAATGTAAGGACCGAGTAGGGTAGAAAGTTGGAAGAAGAAAAAGGAAAAGTGGGTTCGGCCAAACAGGTCTGCCCGCGAGTCGCATGGTTGGTCGCGCGACTCGCGTGCGGGTCTGGTCGGGTGCCTTTTTATTGGAAATCGAGAAAAAGTAGGCTCGGCCAAACAGGCCTGCCCGCGAGTCGCATGGCTGGTCGCGCGACTCGCGTGCGGGTCTGGTCAGGTGCCCTTTTGTTTGTTGAAAACTCGTCAATTTTTATGATCACGTGCCAATACGGTTTTATCTACTCGGCTTATGTTTTTTTGTGGATTGAGGATTTTGAATTAGTGACGAAATTGTATCCCTCTACGTCACGACATCGAAACTAACCCTTTCGGATTATGTGATGTCGATTTTCGCGTCAACGGGTTTCGTACTAATTGAAATGGGATCGAGTGCGTTCAACTACGACCGATTGCAATCACGTCACGCCCTTGAGAACATTGGGGCGGGGCTCCTCGAAAGGGCTCCACCTCCGTCGTTACTCGTAAAGGGATTAGACGGACTTTAGGCGATCGTCGTAGTCAAACGGATTCGAAATCGAGATACTAGTATTAATATATACGCGGTATTATAGTGTTAATAACGAGAGAATAAAGTTAGTATGCGAGAAATGAAATGTTAGTATGCGAGAAATAAAAATGTTAGCGATGTTAGTGTTAGTATTACGATATTAGTATAATTATAATATAAATTACACAAAAACGTAAATAGAAACGAAGTATAAAGGATCAAGATGGGGTTTAGGACACCCTCAACATACATGCTTGGTATAGGCCTCGGAAATAGACTCGTAAATGGCGACGGAACACCGGAGTATCGAGGATGAATGTGAGTTATGGTGTGTATATGTGTGTGTGTGTGCCGGTTTGCTTGAGAGCAAAATGGCTCGATTTTTGTATGACTTTTGCTTAGGGTTGTAGTATGTGATGTTTAGGATGATTAGGGTAGAATTTTGTAGGATGAAAGAGCTTTCTTAAGGCTTATGCTTCAGCTTTTTTAAGGGTTTTTAATGCTGAAAAAGAGTCTCCAAATGATGGTGATTAGTGGGGTATTTATAGAGTAGGGGTGTGATTAGGGTTAGTTTAGGAAAGGTTGACTTTGTGATTTGATTTTGCATTTTGAATTTCTGATTTGGGCGCAATTTCTAGAAGCTGAACTTGGCTGGTTTGTGTGACGGGTTCGTCCTTGACCGGGTTTTGACCCGGTCGCTAAAAGACGGGATTTATTTTTGGTGTCGGTTTTGGCCCAAATTAGTCTTATTTTGCTCGGAACGACCCACTGGGCCTGGATTTGAGGTCTGTTTTGTGAGATTATTACTCCGCTAAAAGTCCATGTCGGACATTATCGATTCCGAGCCCAAATCCGATTATACCAAGTCACGTTTGCGTCCGATCATCATCGGGTGTTTGTCGGAGACTACCATAGACACCTGTCAGTCAAAATGCGGGTGTCTACAGAGCCCCCACTCTGTCTGAGGCTTGGACAAGGCGAAAGTCAGAGTAGCTACCAGGCCAATCGAGGATTACGACCTGGCAGCCTTCCGGTCGGGTCGTTTATAGTCCAGTAGACTTGCGTGAAGGGCTCGCCAGCCATAAGCAGAGGATCATACCTGTCCTGATGATGGTAGCTCCGTGGGGAGTCGAAATCGCCTTTGGGGATGTAGGTGTTCCTGTATGCCGACACATCCTGCTTTGGATGTAGCATTTCGGAGGAATCATTGACTATGCTGGGGAGATAAAATAGCTCTGTGGAGACTTGCTTCTGAAGTCTGGAGTGTACCTGTATGCTGACACATAGCAATTTGTATGTAACACATAGGCAAAATATTGACTCGCGCTGGGGAGGAAAGGTACTGAAATTTTGAAAATGCCAAAGATTTTCGAAAAAAAAGAAAATTATCGTAATTTTTGACACAGAAAATTTTGAAAAGAATTTTAGGAAAGCTCGGGACGACTTGATTCCTATTCTGGGTTTCTTGTTTGAAAACAGGCCTGCGCGCTCAAAGGGCCCAGATTAGCTGAGGAGGCACAGCAGTTAGGTTACAGGTGGGGTTTCCTATTATAAATATAGGTTTCCCTGCTTCAGCTTTTGCATCCTAACTCAAATTCTCTCTTAAACTTCTCAAAATCTTTTAGACTTTCAAGAAAGTTAGAAACTTCTGTCATGGGTATCGACCACTTGACTGCCATGCTTCTTGCCTGGTCCCAATACTTTCGGGACGAGGAAAAGATTCGGCTGACCCAGATGGGGATTGTCAATCTGTTTCCTTTCCAACGACTGATAGTTGACCCACACTTCTTGGACGCCTGTCTGTCGTTTTGGGATACTACCCATCACGTCTTCGCATTCCCACGGGGAGAGATATGCCCTCTTCCCGAGGAAGTTGCAGCCATAGGAGATTGGGGACTAACTGTTCAGCCTGCCATTCCCTCGTTCTACCCGGACCCGAGGAGGAGGCTAAGGGAATTCTTGGGTCTGTCTCATGCCGAGACAGATCGGATGGTGCAGGGAGATACCGTTTCCCTATTCGACCTTGCCGACAAGTTCATGAACAGCCGGGATGTGAGGGCCACCCCTACTCACAGGCGTAGGGCGTTTGCTTTTTGCATGCTGCACTGTTACGTTTTTGAAGGGCTGATGGATCTTGACTCATGCAGGGGTCAAATTAGGTTAATTGGAGTGGTTGACCAGATGGAGACTGGTCATAGCCCTGCCTGGCTAGCCACCGGGGAGATTATCATGGGTTTGGATGCTAGGCGACTCGACCCGACCCGACCATTGACGGGGAGTACCCGTATCCTGCAGGTATACATTTCGCGCGTTTTTTTTTTTTTTTTTTTTTTTTTCGTTTTTTTTTTTTTTTTTCGCGGGATCCTTGAAAGTTATCTGGCGAAATTTTTTTTGTTGCTTACAACATTCGCGCATTCTTATCAGATATGGCTGTCGGAGCGGCTATCAATCATAGAGCCCCCTCCGAGTATTCCCAACTATCGGAGCGGTCAGCTTAGCTCCAGAAGGCGGCGGATAAGCTCGAGTCATCTAATAAACCGAGCTGACTGGGATGAGGAGCTGGTGTTCCACGGGGGTCCCTTTATAAGGTGGACTGTCGCTTGGTGGTTTCTTTCTAGGCTGACGGGGCTGGCCAAGAGAGACCAAGCTCGCTACTTGGTGATTCTGTCCCTTGACTGGACAGTTCACATTTACCCGGACCGCATCCTGAGGCAGTTCGGTTCGTCTCAGCGCATCCCTGAGACTGAAGCCATCATCAGCGTCTCGCTCCAACTGACGGACGCTATGTGCGACACCTGGTTGCAAAGATGGTTCACTCGTCCCACATGGACTATACCCAGCCCTTGCCAATCCGCTTGGGTTTCAAGGGCTTACCAGAAATGGACTTCTGAAGAGTCCGAGGAAGCTCGCAAGGCCTTAAGGCTTGATGAGGCCTTTGAACTAGTTCGCCGTGAGACGGCGAAAGATAACAGGGATTTCTTCGTTGGGGGAGATATTCCTGAAGCTGCAGCTCGGGAAGAATCGGGTCTTAAGTCACAAACTAAGACTCGATCTAAGGAGGTCGGTTCTAGCAGTAAACGGGGGCGGCCGAGCCCCCAGACTGATTTGGAGAGGCGCCTTGGGCCTAGGCTGGCGGCCCGGGACCGACTGGGTCCGCGTGACCGGCTTCCTGCGGCCGTGAGGGCCCGACTTGGGCCTATCGAGGTGATGGAGGATTCGGGCTCAAACGGGCGAGCCCGAGCCAGAGAGGTTCCCGTAGTGATTCGGGAACGCTCCCCTCCGCGTCGTCGTCAATGGACGGTTAAGGAGGCCAAGGACAAGGGGAAGGGCAAGATGCCCTGAATGCCGAGTCCTTCAGCTTTATTATTATTTAAGTATTATTACTATTTTTGGTTGTGTGTTTTTTTTTGTATTTTTGGATTCCTGCATTTTGTAATCTCCCGAGTTTATCGGGTTTTTTTTTTTGAATTAATAAAGAAAAGTTTATTATTAAACCGTTCCTGTCTTTTCTCGATTGCATTGGTTGTGCCCTTTTGAGGGGCTGCCTACGTATCCGCAATTAGCAGAATCAAACCAAACGTAGTTCAGGCTTAGTAAATTTGCAATCTCGAATTACACCAAGACTATTAGTTCAAGATGTTTTGTGACAGTAGAATAAGTAATTCTAGCTTATTGACTTGCTTTTCGTAATTTTTTTTGGTAAATTTAGCTAATGACATTGAGAAATGGCTAAGGGTAGTAACGCTTCAACTGGTCCAGGTTGGTCGGGTTGACGAACTCATTCCCGTCCAGGTCCGTCAGCATCACTGCTCCCCCTGATAGTATTTTCTTTACTAGATATGGCCCAGCCCAGTTGGGTTTGAATTTTCCCCTTGGGTCAACTGGTAGTAAAGCTCGAATAGACTTAAGGACTAGGTCCCCTTCTTTGATGTTTCTGGGCCTTACCCTCTTGTTGAAGGCCCGTTGGATCCTCTTCTGGTAGATTTGGATGTTGTTGAGAGCGCGGGATCGTCGTTCGTCTAGTAGAACCAACGAGTCATACCGTGCTCGAACCCAGTCAGCCTCGGGTACTTGGCTTTCTAGCAGAATTCTAAGGGACGACACTTCTAACTCGACAGGCTGGACCGCTTCCATCCCATAGGTTAGGTAATACGGTGTTGCCCCGGTTGCGGTGCGAATTGACGTCCGGTACCCCCATAGGGCAAAAGGTATTTTGTCGGGCCAATCCCGGTAATTATCAGCCATCTTTTTGAGTATGGTGACAATTGTTTTGTTGGCTGCCTCCACTGCTCCATTCGTTTGGGGACGGTAAGGCGAGGACGTGTGCCTTTGAATTTTATATTTAGTCAGCAAGGCTGCGGTCTCAGCTTGAAAATGAGTCTCGTGATCACTGATGAATTCGTGTGGGATCCCATACCGGCATATTATCTTGTTCTGGATGAACTTGGCAACATGTTTAGCATTGAGGATGCGATATGATTCAGCTTCGACCCATTTGGTGAAATAGTCGATAGCTACTAAAATAAAACAGTGCCCACCAGTACCAGAGGGGTTTATTTTCCCGATTATGTCGATGCCCCATGTTGAGAACGGCCAGGGTGACGTCATAGTATAGAGCAAAGATGACGGCATATGTTGCACATTGCCGAAGATTTGACAGTTATGACAATGTTTGACATATAACTGGCAGTCAGCTTCCATAGTATTCGAGTAATAACCGAGCCTCATGATTTTTCGGACCAGCATGTGGGCATTCATATGTGGGCCGTTTGTACCATCATGTACTTCGGCCATAACCTTTTCAGCCTTATACTTGTCAACACAAAGGAGAAGGGCCCCTTGTGCCGTCTTTTTGTACAGTTGTCCGTCATCAGTACGGATGAACTGAGTGGCTAGCCTTCGTAAGGCTTTCTTGGCTCGACCTTCCGTCCCGGGAGGATACTCTCCGTTTGTCAGGTATTTCAACACAGCCTGGTACCATGGTTCGGGATCGGTTATCTCAATGTCTTCAATATCGTGAACATATGCCGGCTCGGACCGTCTTTCGACGCAAATTGGCATACTGGTCACGTGGTCGGGAATATTTAACAGAGATGCCAATTTCGAAAGCGCATCCGCAAACTGATTCTCTTCCCGAGGTAGGTATATGTATTCTACCTTCTGGAATTGTTTCTCGAGATCCCTTACTCGTGCCTGGTAGGCCACGAGATTAGCATTCCGAGTTTTCCATTTTTGCAGTGCTTGGTTAATGACCAAGGATGAGTCACCGTGCACCCGGAGATTTGTGATCCCCAGATTGGCGGCGGCTTGTAGCCCGTAAATGCATGCTTCATATTCTGCTGCATTATTGGTAACATCGAAGTCCAGTTTGATGGAGACGGGAGTATGCTCTCCTCTTGGTGAGATTAGGAGGATCCCGACTCCGAACCCTCGAAAATTAGATGCTCCATCGAAGTATAAATCCCATGTTTCGGCATCGGTATGGAAATATCTTCGTCAGGGAAGGACCAGGTGTCGGTGTGTCCTTCTTCGGTTACCGGGCTGTCAGCGAGGAATTCAGCTACCACCCGTCCCTTAATGGCCTTTAATGGCACGAATTTTAGGTCGAATTCTGCCAACATTAGAGTCCATCTAGAAATTCGGCCATTGAGGATTGGTTTTTCGAAGAGATATTTGATGGGGTCCATCTTGGATAGGACATGGACCTCGTAGCTAAGCATATAGTGCCGGAGCTTCTTGGTGGCCCAGACTAAAGCCAAACACGTCTTTTCGAGCATGGTATATTTGCACTCATACTCTAAAAACTTCTTGCTGATGTAATAGATGGCTCTTTCTTCGGAGTTAACCGTCTGGGCCAGCATAGCCCCCATGGCTGTCTCGGTCGTTGTTAGATATAACGACAAAGGCAAACCGGGCTGAGGTGGCATTAAGACCGGCGGAGCAGACATAATTTCTTTGATTTTGTCGAAAGCAGCTTGGCACTTATCGTCCCATAGTATTCGTTCCCCTATTTTCAGTTTCTTGAAAATTGGTTCACACACCATGGTTAGTTTGGAAATGAATCGACTAATGTACTGGACTTTCCCGAGAAATCCCCTTATTTCTTTTTCGGTTTTAGGAGCTTGCATCTCGGTAATGGCTTTGATTTTAGCTGGGTCGACCTCGATACCTCGTTGGCTAACGATATGACCCAGTAATTTGCCTGACGTTACCCCGAAACTGCACTTTTGAGGGTTTAGCCTCATGTTGTATTTGCGCAATCGGGTGAAGAATTTTCTTAGGGCGGTGATGTGACCGTCCCGTTCTTTGGATTTGACGATCATGTCGTCCACATAAACTTCTACCTCTTTATGCATCATGTCGTGTAATAAAGTGGTAGCGGTCCTTTGGTATGTGGCCCCGGCATTAATGAGACCGAATGGCATGACGGTATAGCAGTAAGTCCCCCAAGGTGTAGTGAAGGTAGTCTTACTCATATCTTATTCCGCCATCTTGATTTGATTATATCCGGCATACCCGTCCATGAATGATAGAAGGGCATGATCGGCCGTGTTATCCACCAGTATATCGATGTGTGGTAAAGGAAAATCATCCTTCGGGCTTGCTTTGTTAAGATCCCGAAAATCTACGCATACCCGCACCTTACCGTCCTTTTTAGGAACCAGTACGATGTTTGCCACCCAGTCCGGGTACTCGGACACTTGTATGAAGCCGGCTTTGAACTGTTTGTCGACTTCTTCTTTCACCTTAAGAGACCATTCGGGCCTCATTCGACGAAGCTTCTGCTTGACCGGTTTGCACCCGTCTTTGATAGGTATGTGGTGCTCAGCTATTTCCCGGTCTATCCCCGGCATGTCCTTGTAGGACCATGCGAAGACATCCTTGAATTCTTGGAGGAGGTTTATGAATTGTTGTTTCTCCTCGGGATCTAAGGATAACCCTATCTTAAGTATCTGAGGCTCTAAGGCTGTTCCCACGTTTATGGACTCGGTCTCTTCGATTACCGGATTACGGGATTCCCTTTGCTCTAGTTGCTCGATCAGATGTGGAGGCAAGGGTACCTGTTCGTCGGACTTCTCAATGTCATAGCATAAAACATTTTTGAAAGCTAAATTTAAAAGAGACAAGTCGTATGCAGAACGGTTGTTATTATTGATTGAAAATTTGGAAAACAGCTCAAAGAGAGCAGCCATCTGATCATTGGTCAGTGGCGGAATTGGTAAGGCACTTGGGACAGACCCCGAAGTGCCAGCAGCAGGAATAATAGAAGGGAGAGGGGTTACAGGAGTGACTCTAGCACCGACTTCCCTAGACTCGACCTCAGACTCTGACTCAGACTCCGACTCAGACTCGGACTCAGACTCAGGCATGTCTCCCTCTCCGGTGACCAGCTTGTAGATCTTTCCTTGACTGTCAGTCCACTTGACAGTCTTCCTCCAGGCCCTTTTTCTCGTCTCGGAACCAACATCCGAGATCAGCTTGGTCGGGTCAAACCTGTTGCTGCGGAGAATCAGGTTGACCAGGTCTTCTTTTGGGGTCGGGGCTATGGTGTCTTCCCCGAATAGCAGCCCCAGCGCGGGCTCAGCATCATTGGCTTCATCAGACCGGATGAGGGCGAACACATCATCCGGGATGTAGTTGCAATCCCGGGCCAAGTGGGTCCCGGGGTGCGTAGCATTGGGTTGGTATAGCCCAACCTGGACAGCCCCGAATACGGGTGTGACAAAGTAGTCAGACAACCGTGGGCTGTAAGGGCTCAAGTAGATACCCTTCATGATGTTGCAGGCTTTTTCGATTCCTGCTCGGACAACGTTGTCCGGGGTGATGGCATAGCCAAGGCCGAAGTGAGAGTCTTCGTCCTTGAGAACCTCGATGATCTTCCCAGCTGGAAGATCGGGTCGAGAGGTAGCCCCCGGAAGGTACCCTAGGTTTTGGAGCATTGTGTCAATGCTTGTGGTGAAGTAAGGTCGGAAAAGGTACTCTTCCTCGATCATCCCCACAAAATCGAACCCCCAGAGGTCCGTGCGGCCCGTGGCATTACAGCTAGCCACGGTCATTGGGGTCGCCTCCAAAGTGACAACATTGTCGAGTAGAGGCATCTTGATCTTTCGGTGGAGGGTGGAGGACACAGCTTTCACCGCGTGGATCCACGGCCTTCCTAGGAGCAAGTTGAATGATGAGGTGACATCAATCACCTGGAATTCAAGCTCCTTTCCTATCGGGCCCGTTATGATGGTCAGTTTTATGGCCCCAGCTACCGACTTTGGGCTTCCATCAAAAGCTTGGATGGTTTGAGCAGTCGGGATATAGTCTGCCTCGGTGATTCCGAGGGCTTTGGCGGTCCTTAAGGGAAGGACATTCACGGCTGACCCGTCATCGACTAGGGTCATCGGGAGGTATTTTCCTTGGCAAATCACCGTGATGTAAAGGGCCAGGTTGTGGGAGGCCCCGAACGGTGGCAAGTCGGCTTCAGAGAAGGTGATCATTGGGCCTCCTTCTTTGGCCTTACCCTTTAGGTGGGGTAGGACCGTGGCTACCATTTCAGCAGGGGTAGCCAAAGAGTCGATCTTGACTTGATCGAGAGCCTTTGTAAGTGCTTCTCGATGTTCTTGAGAGCTAACGGGGAGTTGCCATATAGTGAGGTCAACTCGGGTTCTCTTCAGTTGCTTCATAATGGCCGTTTCAGCGGTCGGCTCTTCAGGGGCGACTTCCATCCCGAGTGGATCGATGATGGTTGTCGGGATAGGGGTGTCCCTAGTGCTTGTGGCTAAGTAGGGACGACCAAGATTGTTGCTGGCTAGGACTCGAGTTTTGACCTCTCGAATCTGTTCAGGGGTGATGGGGATGGTTTCCCCCTTAGCGAGGTAGACATCATCCTCGTCATCAAACCAGATCCCGTTCACTTGCGGGATAAATGGGGAGATAAGGTGAGAGCAATCGATCACCTCCCCGGCAAAGATGGCATGGGAGCTGAAAGGATTCTCCTTGTTGCTTGGCTTATCTCCGGGTAGCGGGATTTTACCGCTCTCGATCAAGTCTTGAATCAAGTGTTTCAGCTTCCAACACTTCTCGGTATCATGCCCATTGCCTCGGTGGTATTGGCAATAGGCCTGAGCATTGTAGTTCTTGGAGCGTCGCTCGACCGGAACTTCAGGAGTTGGGCCTATCGGTTGGATTAGGCCTTTGGAGGACAGCCTTTGTAAGGCATAGGTATAGGTGGTACCTATATCAGTGAAAACCCGAGGTGGGGTGTTCTTTTTGGACGGGGCATCTAGTAGATTAACCGCGTCAAAAATGCTGCGAGTTGCAGCCTGGGGCTTAGTGGTAGAGGAAGAAGCCCCTTGGTACCCTTTGCTAGCGGCCTTAGTGAGGCCCTCCAGTCTCAGATCGTCTTCGATCCTCATACCCATCTCAGTAAGGGTGGTGAAATTGGGTATGACAACATATCGGAGGTGAACCCGGTAGGAAGGGAGGAGGTTCTTGACAAAAGCCTCCACCAAAGTCTTCTCATTGGGCTTATCAACTAGTTTCACACTTTCGGCCCTCCAGCGTTGAAGGTATTTAGTAAAACCTTCTTTCGGCTCCTGGGCCATAACCTCCAGAGATCGCATTGTGGTTTGGATCTCGGTGTTGTCAGCATAGTTCCGAGCGAACTCGGTGGCTACATCATCCCAGGTAGGGAACTTCTTCGGGTCTAGCCTGTAGTACCAGGCCCGTGGGTGTTTCTCGAGAGATGCAGCAAAGAGGTTCTTAAACATGGATGAATCCACTCCCTTGATGGCCATGAATTCCTTGAAGGCCCGTACATGTAGTAACGGGTCTTCGGTTCCCTCAAACATGGGCAAGCCTGTAAGGTTCAGGTTTGCGGGTAGTTTATCACTCACCGTGGAGTACTCTCGACTATTCTCCCGGTGGATATTGTTACTCCCAGTCAAATGGACTTGTTCTTCTAGTCGGCGCACTGCGCTGACCAGTTCAGCTATAGGCCCAGTGGTCTCGACATTAGGAGTCCTTTGCTCCACTGTAGCTAGGCGAGCAACGATGGCCACTTGGCCAGCCCTCATTTCAGTCAGTTGGGCTTCGATATCGGTTTGCTTCGCGACCATGGCGTCCAAAGAGGTTTGCAGACTGTTCAAAGTAGCCATCTTGCGGGCGTGTCTGGTTGCCGGTGGCCTGTCTGTAAGAACACCGTGTAATTAGTACCCAAACCCAGTTCTTGGAATCATAAAAAGAAGTACATCCCGAGCGACACTAGGAAAGAAAACTAGAGACTCGAGAAAGACACCTAGACGGATGACTCGTAGGTGGGATGACTTCCTTAGGACTTCGGCTTTGTGGGCCTAATCCCGTTCGAAGGAAGGTCCACGTGAGAGTTTTCCCCAGACTTTTGACTCGAGTGTATGGACGGACTTTCCTTTGTTGGGGTATGCCCTACGCGGGTTGGTCGTGCCTTGACAGATAAGGCGGACTCGGGAAAAGGGGGGAAACTCGTGATATAGGATCAACGGAGTTTCGACGCTATAGACCTTCGACAAACTATGCAAAGACCCGACACACGGCTAGACGGTAGGTCCTATAATAAGGAAGGTTCACTAAGGAGGTTGGATGCTTGAAATTTGAATATAAGATGGGCGAATTTCCGAGAATTGAAAAAAAGAGTTTCGAAAACCGAGATTAGAATTTTGAAGAATTCAGAAAATCAGGGTGGTTTCGAAAATTCGAGAGTTAAAACGGACGGCATGCCGACTAAAGAAAGGATATTTTGAGTCAAATCGTTGATCCTAAATTTCGGCGGCATTCCGAGTTCTGAAAATTGGATATTTTGAAAAGACGGGTCCCGAAGCGGACAGTATTTCGGGTTTTTCAAAATTTGGTATTTTGGAAAGATGCATTTTTTGAAATGACGGTTTTTTGAAAAATGACACGGAAACCAAGTAGCATGTAGTCAAACAAGCATTATAACGACGCTTATGTATGCTTTACACTAAGTCTCGGTCGGTCAAAAATAGGGTCTATACCAACAACGATGGCTTTCTCGTGTGAAGGACGGACTCCCTAAACCGAGTTGGTATTAGGACATGCCGCGAAACCGAGACGAGTTCCACCATCGATGTCTTTAGCGCACCCATGTAGAAGTGCACCGTGGTATAGTGGGACGTCGGTCACAAGTAACCGGCCCGGGCAAAATTTGGGTTATGCATGAATCATTAAACTAATGCGCGTACATTAATATTCGAACGATTTCTCTTCGAGTCTCACCCTAGGAACCCCGATGACATGTGGTACATCAGGTATCCCCAGCGGAGTCGCCAAATTGTGGACATGACGTAGGTCCACCCCGACGCGGCCACGCGCGGGTTTGGGTAGGCGAATGAATCTCGTGGTAAGATTGTTCTCGGGTTCGAAATTTAAGTCAAAATGGAGTCGCCACCGAATTTTGTGGTTATTCGGAACCATACGAGCCCACTCTATGTCGTCATGGGCTATACACAAAGTAAGCCCACTTCGATTTCAGAGTTCATTGGGCTCGTCCCTTTGCATTGCGATACCGATACCATCTACACCGGTATCGTGTAAAGAATGACTCTCGTGCGCCAAGGGTTTCGGACATCCGGAAACCAAAGGTTCTGAGTAAGGGGTGAGGGTACGTGTTGGGAAGCCCACTAAGGACACCCAACCCCGCCCGCACATGGCGGCCTCTACTAAGACACCGTTCGTGTTCGTGTACGCGCGCTAGTAAAATGATGAAATGATATGCAAACAGCGTTTTCGGGCTAAGCATGTGAATTATATGTGAATTACGTCATTTAATGCATCTAATTATGGTCGAAGTGATTTAGCATGCGAGGTTCATTTATAAAGCAATAAGCAAGTAAATAAACGGAACTCGAAAATAAGTAACGTACAAGTTACACGGGCGGAAATACAACCCGGAATTCACAATACGACGATTATTATAACGATTGAAAGAAATAATGAACCGAATAAGAAAAGCGAAGAATAAAATACATGACTCGACAAAGACCCATATATAATAAATATTCGCTATATCGTGAATTAGCTAAACGGACGAACCTTAATTAATAACGCATTATATTGCATATTAATCAAAGGGCGGAGGTTCGAGACCTAGGCGTGAATCTAACCCGATCTCGTACCTTGATGTCTTGTCCCGACTTATCACCTCGAAAAATGAAGTCTAAATTAATTATATGTCGGATACGACTAAAGAGTCGTCGACATAAAAATTAATAGTGTGAGACCGTCGATCAAAGTTGTTTCTTTTAGTGTTGTGCATGAGAGTGAATTTTAGAAAAGATGAGTTCACGTGATGGTCTTTACACGTGTTGACTAAAGAAGTCGTAAAGAGAAAACGAGTTTTAAAATATGGTCGTATGTCGCGAAGGTCGCATGTCAATGTAAGGACCGAGTAGGGTAGAAAGTTGGAAGAAGAAAAAGGAAAAGTGGGTTCGGCCAAACAGGCCTGCCCGCGAGTCGCATGGTTGGTCGCGCGACTCGCGTGCGGGTCTGGTCGGGTGCCTTTTTATTGGAAATCGAGAAAAAGTAGGCTCGGCCAAACAGGCCTGCCCGCGAGTCGCATGGCTGGTCGCGCGACTCGCGTGCGGGTCTGGTCAGGTGCCCTTTTGTTTGTTGAAAACTCGTCAATTTTTATGATCACGTGCCAATACGGTTTTATCTACTCGGCTTATGTTTTTTTGTGGATTGAGGATTTTGAATTAGTGACGAAATTGTATCCCTCTACGTCACGACATCGAAACTAACCCTTTCGGATTATGTGATGTCGATTTTCGCGTCAACGGGTTTCGTACTAATTGAAATGGGATCGAGTGCGTTCAACTACGACCGATTGCAATCACGTCACGCCCTTGAGAACATTGGGGCGGGGCTCCTCGAAAGGGCTCCACCTCCGTCGTTACTCGTAAAGGGATTAGACGGACTTTAGGCGATCGTCGTAGTCAAACGGATTCGAAACCGAGATACTAGTATTAATATATACGCGGTATTATAGTGTTAATAACGAGAGAATAAAGTTAGTATGCGAGAAATGAAATGTTAGTATGCGAGAAATAAAAATGTTAGCGATGTTAGTGTTAGTATTACGATATTAGTATAATTATAATATAAATTACACAAAAACGTAAATAGAAACGAAGTATAAAGGATCAAGATGGGGTTTAGGACACCCTCAACATACATGCTTGGTATAGGCCTCGGAAATAGACTCGTAAATGGCGACGGAACACCGGAGTATCGAGGATGAATGTGAGTTATGGTGTGTATATGTGTGTGTGTGTGCCGGTTTGCTTGAGAGCAAAATGGCTCGATTTTTGTATGACTTTTGCTTAGGGTTGTAGTATGTGATGTTTAGGATGATTAGGGTAGAATTTTGTAGGATGAAAGAGCTTTCTTAAGGCTTATGCTTCAGCTTTTTTAAGGGTTTTTAATGCTGAAAAAGAGTCTCCAAATGATGGTGATTAATGGGGTATTTATAGAGTAGGGGTGTGATTAGGGTTAGTTTAGGAAAGGTTGACTTTGTGATTTGATTTTGCATTTTGAATTTCTGATTTGGGCGCAATTTCTAGAAGCTGAACTTGGCTGGTTTGTGTGACGGGTTCGTCCTTGACCGGGTTTTGACCCGGTCGCTAAAAGACGGGATTTATTTTTGGTGTCGGTTTTGGCCCAAATTAGTCTTATTTTGCTCGGAACGACCCACTGGGCCTGGATTTGAGGTCTGTTTTGTGAGATTATTACTCCGCTAAAAGTCCATGTCGGACATTATCGATTCCGAGCCCAAATCCGATTATACCAAGTCACGTTTGCGTCCGATCATCATCGGGTGTTTGTCGGAGACTACCATAGACACCTGTCAGTCAAAATGCGGGTGTCTACATTAATATTATTATTCATTATTAATAATAATATTATTATTAATTATAATTATAATAATAATAATAATAATAAAATTTATTATTATTATTATTATTATTATTATTATTATTTTTTATAAAACGGAACTTTCATTAAACACCAGAACAAATTACAAGAACTTTCATTATTATTTTTTATAATAATAATAATGAATTTTCATTATTATTATTATTATTATTATTATTATTATTATTATTATTATTATTATTATTATTATTATTATTATTATTATTATTATTATTATTATTATTATTATTATTATTATTATTATTATTATTATTATTATTATTATTATTAATATTATTATAAATATTACTCCCTCCCTTCGTAACCAAACATACAATTTGCTTTTTCACATTTGCCGAGACGTGTTTTACACCATCGATATCTTTTATTTCGCTTTACTAAAAATTATAAAAATTTAATATTCTTAATGAAGACGAATAAAACAAGATCCCACATGACTATATTTGTTCTTGTAGATTGCCGAGAATATCGAAGATTCTCTTAACACGTGAATAGTGTCAAAAAGAGATATGGTGTGTTTGGATATGAAGGGAGGGAGTAAGTATTATTAATATTAATATTATTATTATTATTAATTATAATAATATTAATAATAAGAATAAGAAAAATAAATAAATTAATTTTAATTTTAATTTTAATATTAAAATTAAAATTAATTATTATTAATAATGAATAATAATAATATTAATAATATTAATATTTAATAATATTAATATTATTATAAATGTGAAGTATTATTAAAATTATTTTTATTTTTATTAATTATAATAACAAGAATAATAATAAAATTAATTAATTATTTAATTATTTAATAATAATAATTAATAATAATAATAATAATATTATTATTATTAGTTATAATATTAATAATATTAATAATATTAATATTGTTATATTACGGAGTAAGTATTAATAATAATAATAATAATATTATTACTATTATTATACTTAATAGTAGTAATAATAATATTATTATTAATGTGTCTGAACTGAACTGAACTGAACGAGTCCGAACTGAACTGAACTGAGTGAGTCTGAACTGAACTGAACTGAACTGAATGTGTCTGAACTGAACTGAATGTGTCTGAACTGAACTGAACTGAAAGTGTCTGAACTGAACCGAAACTGTCTGAATACAAGTCCAGGAGAACAGGGCCTAATAGTTTTTTCATTCACTTAATAATTGGCCTGATAGCCCGCGGGGCGCCCGATAGCCCGCGGACCGCCCGATAGCCCGCGGACCGCCCGATTTTGTATAAAAGGACGGTAACAACCTGGATTTTCAAAAACTTATAATAATATAAATAGTATTAATAATAGGTTCAAAGGTGGCGGAAACACCCGTCAAAATCCGAATCATTACTATCTTGATGGTCAAACTAATCTATATAAAACAATAAAAAGTCTATCCCCTCTTAGTTAATTAGACTAACAAGCTTCAAGAGATTGCCACATGGCATGTTAAATGCCAGCTACCCTAACCCGTTTCCTAACTAATCTACCCCTAACCCATTGCCTAATTCACTTGCTTGGTAATATGCTGCCCTGTTCCTACTCCCCTCTTCACCTCGAAACAGAATCTGCGTCCATTAATCTGCCTCCATTACAGCACATTTACTCCTTCATTAAATTCCTCTCGGTTACAATGGCATCCGATGAACTAAAGTTATTTGACTCTACTTATACTTTCCAAGTTCATACAAATGACAAAATCAGACCTTCACTTGGCTTCCTCTTTTCGTCCCTCTGCACCTTTGGCGACAGTTTGCTTCAGAAGTTGCTGCCAGCCGCATCCTTCTTCATCGGTAAGATTTATGCTATTTGGTTATTGTTCTTTATCGGTCAAATTTAGGCTCCCCTGTATGACATTGAATGAGCTACTCGATCCTCAGTTGAAGTCCTAAATTAAATTAATTTGGCCTATTTAAGTTGCTCCTAGATTGAGGATTTTGTGTACTGAGTACCAACTAATAAGGCCTCAGTTGATACCTTAATAGGATATATATTGCATCTTACTGTATCTCCAGATGAGCAAAATGTTTGCATTTCTGGTGCCCAAACCACGATGCCTGCAACAACAATGTTTTTCTTCGTTCGCATTATTTGCCCTTTATAACGCCCCAAGAAAAGTAACAGAATAAACAGCAACAACTGAACTGACCGTACGTGTTTCACTCTATGAGCGAAGGCTAATTGACAAATTACAAATTGAATTTATTGTTGGAAATCTATTTCATCTGCATATAACTTTTTTTTTGTCAGTTTGTAGCATTGCTTTTCAATAAGTTCATTTGGGTTCAGGGCTAATGCTTTGTTAGTACTTTGATTTAATCTATATTAAGAGACCGTATTCTCTGGAAACTTGAATGCATTTGATCATTGATGTGCATTGATAATCATGCTTTCTTATTTCTCTGAACAGCGGTATCACTTGACCCACCACTTTCGAATCGGAGACATAACATCAGCTTTGCGGGATAACGTATTCGGAACATTGCCTCCCACAAAAAGTAGCTGAAGACAGTACATAATTGCCTCTCCTGCGACTGCCATCATATAATCCAAGGTAATTTAATTTAACATTGTCAGTTACATTGACTTATTTATCCTCACCATTCTTTATTCATCCCCTTTTATTATGGTTTGCTTCTATGTTTAGCATCTTATGAAAAACTTTTCAAGTCATTGGGGGTAAGGTTGCGTGCATCTGGTCTTCTGTGCATTCTGTACTCAACTGGTTTACTGGTTGCAGTAGATAATTGTGTTGCGGCAGAAATAGTTGAATAACCATGCTGATTACTGAAAAAAGGGAGAAGCTGTTGGTCCACTAAATCTGCTAGTTAGTGTTAGATTAGATAACCACTTGATGCTCACCAAGAATTACCTCATGGGTTTAAGTGACTAATTTTAACATAATCATAACGACGACAAATTGAGCACAAGATTACACCGACAGAGTGTGAGACGAAAGCCAGAAATTAGTGATCATGAATGAGTAATCAATCCAAAGTAAAGAAAAGTCATGGTAATTAAAAGGGATGTTCTTACCTATTATTTACACACCCAATGCCAGGTCACGCCTCCAATGCAGCCACAACAACAGTTGGGGTTGAATCCTCACATTCGCCGCTTGTACGCTCATCTAACAAAGAGAAACAGGGACTCAAGAAGAAATATTCTGGCCGAAACGAGAAAATCCCGGCCTCCACCGCCTCCAAGCCGATCAGGAAGGGGTCAGAAGAGGAAAAGAATCAGCTCCCCGGATGGACCCACTGGGGAATCGGGCCGGAGGAAAAAAAAAAGGCAGCAACTATGGCTTCCGAATCCACGACCGCACCCTGCGCTAAAAAGGGAGAGAGCAAGTCTGAAGTTGGAGAACCGAGTCGCCAACCGAGCTGTTCACAACCCTTGAACTTGACGCTATTGGTACGCTCTACTACACCATATATATACCTGCTACTCTTAAGTAGAAACAAATATCAATTCCATTCCCCCGCCTAATTCCCGCTTGCCTCTGCCTATATATCTATACATGTAGACTCATCACCAGAACCGTTTCCCCACTATTTCGACAGGGAATTGGTGTAGAGGACGATTAATCAACGAACCATAAGATTTATATAGAAAATCACTCAAGCTTGTAAATCTAAGAATTAGGTAAAATACAAGTCTGAATTCGGTGTCATCCTACATTATTGGTACCACCTTTGTAGAAACTACTTGGACGACTATCAGCTCCCCGAAAACATGTGTCGTCTTAGATTTTCCCCAAACCATATTTGTGGACTTTGTAGTATGCTTTCATGCAGGACACCTCCTTTATTATATACATTCTACATTCATTTTCCCATATACATATATATATATATGCACAGCAGCCCATTGTGCAGGCGAGCAACAGGTTGGAGCCACTGTTCAGGTCGGGGAACCTGCAAGAAAAGCAGGTCAGAAGAACACAACAAAACCAACTGCCGCCAAAGCCCGAAAGACTCGGCAAGCTGCTGCCGAAAATAGACCCGTACCTGCTGACGGCCCGTCCAGTAGTCGACCGTCGCCTTCGAGAACCAATCGTAGCAATCACCAGCCCACAGAAGCTACTGGTACATCCCGCTGCCCTACTGCTTTGCTTAGATAAGAACATTTAGTAATATCATCTAACAACTAACCTCCCTGTCGTTACTGCATACGCAGCAGCCCAATCCTCAGCCGAAACGTAAGAAATACGCCAGCCGGGCTCCACCAACAAACCTAGAAGTACGCTCCGATACAGTAAAAGTACTAGCATACCTTGAACTTTGCATACAACTTATTACCATGTCTTTTTCACAGGGATTTTTGTTGAATCTTGGTGCTTCGGCGGCCCTACTGAGACATGTGAGTATTGTGGTGCGGTCATGTGGATCGAGGAGTTGGTGGGTAAACGTACCAAGAATAACTGACCTAAGTATAGCATTTGCTGCCAGAAGGGGAAAGTGAAGCTCCCTTTGCTATAGGACCCAGCAGACTTCCTACAGGGGTTGCTAAATCCGAATGGAGGTCCCCGGTCAAAGAAGTTTCGCAATCAGATACAAACCTACAACTCTAGCTATGCATTAACATCGATGGCAGGCAAAGTGGACAACACTATCAACAAAGGTTACGGCCCATACTGCTTTAGACTTGGCGGCCAAAACCACCACAACATCGGCTCTTTCCTACCACCAGAGGGGAAACAGCCCAAATTCATGCAACTATATTTTTTCGAGACTGAACAAGAGGTCACACAGAGAATGAATTCTCTGGGACATGGCGCCAGAAGCAGCCTAGACCCTAAAATTCTCCAAGGACTGTCAGACATGCTATATGAACACAATGTGCTGGCAAAGATGTGCAAAATGGCAAGGGATAGTATTGATGAGGAAAGCCTCCACCCAGTTTGCAGCCGCCTACACGGAGGCCGCAAAAAAGATGGGAGACAATTTAATTTGCCGACCGTGGACGAGGTCGCCGATCTTATTGTATAAGATGGAGAGATTGATACACATCCAAGGGATGTTATCATCCATGACCGCGCAAAGGGCTTGAGAAAAATTTCCGCGCTGCATCAAAGTTTCATGGCGATGCAATATCCAATAATGTTCCCCTACAGTGAAGATGGGTACAGACCTGACATTAAGCACAATGACGCTGAGACGACGACACGAAAGAAAAGAATTTTTGTGACAATGAGAGAGTATTATGCTTACCGTTTTCAGGAAAGGCGACAAGAAGGGAGAATCATAGACGGCTGGAGCATTCTTTGTGGGAAACTGCGACAACAATTTATTGTTGATTCATTCACGTCCGTCGAACAACAGCGGCTGGACTATGTTCGCAATAACCAGAAAGATATACGCAAATACTTTCTTCGTGGTCCTACTGATGCGGTGACAGCTGGAGAAACACTGGGAGCATCTATTGGTCATCAAATCATCATACCCCCATCATTCCCTAACTGTTTTAGATTTGGGTTTCAGAACTACCAGGATGCGCTCGTTATATGTCGTTGGGCCGGACCACCTGATTTGTTCATTACTTTCACCTGTAACCCACAATGGAGAGAGATCAAAGAATTTCTCCAAGCCGTTCCAGCCCAACGTCCCGAGGATCGCCCCGACATAGTTGCGAGAGCTTTTAGAATCAAACTTGATCAGCTAATTGAGGACATTACCAAGCACAACTTCTTTGGAAAAACACTTGCAGGTAACCCCACGATTCATGCCCATAATATTGCTTATATTTACATTTATATATACTATATTTACGTATGTAGCAGTACCTATGTAGTATAGGTTAATCGCAGGAACTTCTTCGACCCCTTCCTTTTAATATTCAATTTTTCCTGAATTGTTTATGCCATCTTCCAGTGAGTTTCCAAGATTACGTTAATCTCACAAGACTGTAATTATTAATCGACGCATTTTCTTGCAGTTGTACACTGTCGAGTTTCAAAAAAGAGGGGTTACCACATGCACATATTTGTCTCTTCCTACATCCAGATAATAAGCCCACCGAACCTACTGATATTGACAACATTATCAGTGCTGAGATTCCTGATGAAAAAGAAGATCCGCTTGGGTATGCCACGGTTATGCAATTCATGGTCCACGGTCTCTGTGGTGAAATGAACTCTCAATCGCCATGTATGATTGATTGGAAATGCTCTATATATTATCCAAGGAAGTTCTGCAGCCAAACATCAATTAGTGAAGATGGGTACCCAGAGTATCGACGGCAGAATGATGGTAAAACATTGGAAAAGAGCGGCCACATCATCGACAATAGATTTATTGTGCCTCATAAAATAGATCTATTGGTCAAATATCAGGCACACATAAATGTAGAATGGTGTAATAAACATAGGTCAATCAAGTACCTCTTCAAATATATGTCCAAGGGACCTGACATGGCATTGGCAAAATTAGAAGAGATAAGAGGAGACCAAGATACTGGAGAGACGTCAAACAAGCCAGTTGACGAGATTGAGATGTATCTTTGTTGTAGGTACATATCAGCCTCTGAAGCTTCTTGGCGTATGTTCGCATTCGAGATTCATTTTAAGCAGCCGCCAGTCCAGAGACTGTTTTCACTTGGAAGATGAACAACAAATCATTTTCAAAGACAAACAGGAACTGGAAGAGGTACTTGAAAGGGTCGGTGAAGCAAAAACAACCTTTACAGAGTGGATGGAGACAAATAAACAGCACGAAGAGGCGCATGAGTTAACGTATGCTGATTTCCCACTAAAATGGGAATGGAATGCCGGGTCTAAGAAGTGGACAAAAAGGAAAAAAGGACTAAAGCACGGTAGACACTCTTTGTCACCATGCTGCTGTTTTGTGAAGTGTCAGACCTAAAAGCCCTGTGGGATGCACATTCCCAAGACCTATCTAATGACATATTGCATCGCCAACGCAGAAGGTTCGGCATTGGAGATTTAAGTTTAAGTGTTGAACAAGTCAAAAACTACGCGCTTTATGAGATAGAGCTGATCCTAAACCGTAGTGGTCGAAGCCTCAGACAATACGGCGACTTCCCTTTACCTGATGATGTCTTAATGCGAGACTCATCTAACCGCCTAATACTTGAAGAACAAGATTACGACGAAGAAATACTGCGTGAACAAGCCGACCTACTACAATCAGGTCTGAACATTGACCAGAGGCATGTGTACGACTCAGTACTGAAAGCAGTGCATCTAAAAAAGGGCGGTGTTTTCTTTGTCTACGGTAGTGGCGGAATAGGTAGAACGTATCTTTGGAAAACATTGATTTCCAGACTTAGATCCGATGGCCAAATAGTCCTCGCTGTGGCATCCTCTGGCATAGCCGCTTTGTTGTTGATTTCAGGCAGAACTGCCCACTCACAGTTTGCGATACCGTTGCTTCTGAGTGATAACACAAGCTGCAAGATTGATCAGGGGTCGGACTTGGCACATTTAATCAGGAAAGCAAGTCTAATCATATGAGACGAAGCACCGATGGTACATAGACATGCCTTTGAGGCTGTCGACAGAGCGTTTAGAGACATTATGCAGCTTGATGATGGCATGGTGATGCATAAAGTATTTGGCGGAAAAACTGTCGTGCTAGGTGGGGACTTTAGACAAATTTTACCCGTAGTTCCTAAGAAGGGGAGAGCAGATATAGTCGATGCTTCTATTAGTAGATCAAATCAAATATGGCCACATTGCACTATCATGAAACTTCAGAAGAACATGCGCATAATGCAAGGACAGTACAAAGTGAAGAAGAAGCTGCAGAACTATCTGAATTCAGTAGATGGGTACTTGACATGGGAGATGGGAAGCTACCTTCCACATCCAAGGAAGATGAGGACGAAAGTTCATGGATAAATATACCGGAGAACCTTTTAGTTCATCCGGGTGGAGTGATAAGTTGTGATTTTACCTATTTTTGTCCCACGATTTTACTCTTATCTAGTCGATTTTATAACCCGATTTGTTAGTAATTAGCTATTTTACGTTTAATTAGATTATTAGTCGAGTCTTGTATAATTAGTGTCAAATTATGTTATTTCTCGGGATTTTGGTACTGTGCCTCAATATTGGATTTTGTAGGAACCGACCCGGGAAGAATCGAGACGATCAAGACGGGTCAAACCCGACATTGACCAAGACCTTCATTTCCCCTCATCATTCACCAATCACGTTCCACCACCATCATCACTATAGTAACTCCAATGAATCAACTACAACTTCTCCATCGTTCTTCACCATCTTTCAATCCATCATCACTACATTTCCAATTCACCATTTTCCTCCATCTTCACCAATCAAACATCATCCTCCATTAATCTTTCACCATCATCACCAATTAAATCTACTTACTCCATCTCCAATCAATTTCTTCTTCCAATCAACCATCAACCATCAATTACCCTAGCGAACCTCCGTCAACACTCCACCACCGGCAACCACTACACCATCTCGCCGGATCTGCGCTCCTCTCCGACGAACCAACCACACCACCAGATTCCACCGTCGACATCCCTGCACCGGCAGCAGCACCGCGTGCTCCTCCACCGTGAGCCATCATCAGCCCAGAAACCGAACGACAACCGCCATCGTGCGTCACGCACGTCGAGCCGTGCGTAACCGAGTCAGAGAGTACTCTACCGTGCGACGTCGACCGTGCAAAATCACAACCACCGTGCGACCTCGATTGTTTTGGGTCTTTGGCAGATTGTTTTATTTTGGATGGCAATTGATGAATTGGTCCTCTCTTTTACTCTTTCCATTTCATTTAAGTGGAGGGCAGTTTAGTCCTATAACTTGTTTTGTGAGATACTATATTTAAATGAGGTCAAACCCTCATTTTTAAAGGGGGAGGCTGTTAGATAGAAAAGTAGTAGATGGGGTTTTAGAGTGTAGTAGTAAGAACGAACGCAACAGCCCACATTTTCCACTTTCTTCTTCTTAATTTTAATTAGTTTCTTTTAATTAATTTTAGTGTAATCGTTCTTCCTTAAATTCAAGCTTTCAATTAATTCCATCCTTTTTTGGTATAATTCTTATATCTTCTCCTTTATTATTTCGTTTATATTTACTTTTATGTTTATGGTATATTTAGTTAGTAATTAGTTTAAAGTTATAATCTTTATCGTTAATTGTGTTTTGTAATGTTATTTTATCTTTGTGTTGTTTGTTTATGTGTAGTGACTGTTAAGATTAATTAAAGTTTCATTTTTTATCATTTCATTATGTTAGATGTTGTGTTCAGATTAATTATTTGTGTGTTTTGTGTTGTGTTAATTATGTGTAGTGAGTAGTCTTTTTCTAGGGGTCGATTTGACCCCGACATGTCTATATTGTGTGTTTAAAATTCCGTATTTGGATTGTTTGGGATATACGGAGGAGGATAGTTTGAGGTTCGGGAATCGACTCGTCTTTTGGTTGTGTTTGAACCCTTGAACCTTGTCCACCGATGGGAGTCGGTTAGATTTAGGTAGTAAAACTCGCCCCTTGACTTGCCTTGCCTCGCCTAGTTGAACACGGGAGTGAGAATTAGGTTGGGTACCCTAACTATCGGTCTAGACTCTTCACCTTGGGAGAGGGGAGAGAAGGGAGCGGGATTAAGACGCGCACTTAGTGACCTAGGACCTTGGATTGGGTACCACAGGAGTGAGCTTAATCAATTGACTTAGGAATCCGACTCACGAGCCCGGGAGGGAGGTGATTGGGTTTTACTTAGTTGGACTACGAACCCGGGAGGGAGGTAGTCGACCCTTAGAGGCGTTCCACTCATCCTAATATCCCTAGCAACCCATTATTGGTGTTCCTTGCTCATGATTATGATATGTAGGTGGTTAAGTCGGACCCTAAGCTTTTAATTATCATTAGATCATCATTCTTATTACTTGTTTGGTTATTAGTTTACTTTTGCATTTCTTAGTTAGCTTAATTAGTCTAATTTTACCTTTCATAATTGATTAGCGTAGCTAATTTGTAATCCGAGACCGAACTAGTACTCATTCCCGATCTCTCTGAGGATTCAACCCGACTTGCCCTTGCTATTCTAGTTTAGGTTAGTTGGTTTGTTTGATGGTAGGATTGACGACAAAATCTCGCTATCATGGAGACCCATTCGCTTCAATTGTCCAGGAAGTTTACCCTCAACTATTGGATAATTACACCAACCTTACGTATTTACAAGATCGTGCTATATTAACACCAAAGAATAACACAGCTGAAGAGGTCAACAACTACATGTTAAGCCTCATACCAGGAGAAGAACATGTATCAAAAAGCGTTGATAGTATTTGTCCATTGACTCGGCATGCAAGTAATATGGACAGCCTATATCCAACTGAGTTCCTTAACTCCCTCAAGTTTCAGGGTTTGCCCAATCATGAAATACGTCTTAAGGAAGGTTGCCCGATTATATTGCTAAGAAACATTAATCAAGCTTCAGGAATGTGTAACGGGACAAGACTAATAGTTACGAAAATACGTTCACGTATTATTGAAGCAGAAGTCATCACCGACACCAACATCGGTACGATTGTATCAATACCAAGAATTGAGATGACACCAACAGAGACAAAATGACCTTTCACACTGAAGAGACGACAATTCCCTGTCAAAGTATGTTTCTCAATGACAATAAACAAGAGCCAAGGCCAAACATTTGCTAAGGTAGGCATATACTTACCCCAGCCTATTTTTAGCCATGGTCAGTTATATGTTGCCGTTTCAAGAGTCACGTCACGTAAAGGCTTGCAAATTTACATACCAAGTGAGAATGATAAAGATGGATGCGCGAGGAAGACTAAAAATGTCATGTATAGAGAAATTTTCGCAGACTTGTAACAACTTCATTTCAAGCCTTCTTTATGCGCCACTTTTTATGTTTCTGTTATAGATTTCAAAGATAGATAGAAGGTTATCTTCAAATACCCCATGTTTTATACTTATGTTATTTATATTGACATTCCAGTTGAATTGCAGTTTCGAATTATATCGTATTCCAGTCCATCGTCGACATTGCCAAAATTGAGGTAACTTTCTCTACTTATATGGGATTCGGAGGATATGTGAGAACCAACAAATTATACGGAGTATCAGTTAATCGACCTATTAACAGTAAGACATCGTTTTTCTGCCTAGAGAATGTAATTAGCGGACTTAACTAATATTCATCCGTTAGTTATAAGGTCTCCTGGGCTAGGAAATTAAATAATTTATTTCGAATTATATCGTGTTCCCGTCTTGTTTTTGTCTTACCGCACCATCAGCGTACATTTTATGCATAGCCTTTGAAAGTAATGACAGTAGCAACACATTTGACACACCACGTTTGAATTGAAAGCTCACTAGGACAACACACTTGCAACTTGGATTCTCAACATCTGTTATGTGTGTAGCCAGGCATATTACACCAACTTCCTATGTTGGATGATGCAAGAACTATCAACCGCACAGGTAAAATCTCCGCCTCACTATTTACTTAGCTTATTCTGGTTATTAGAATTAAATTTGAGTAGTAATTATAATGTCAATAATTATAAATTGTTTGAAACTGACAACTTCAAAGTAAACATGATTGACGTTTTTATTCAACAAGGAAAAACCATCCTAGGACGGGCAATCAACCTTTAGTTCAAATGTAATACAGTACAAACTGAAACTTAGGCTCAACTAATCAATCAAGATAACCCATCTATCATTCTCCCAAACTTGACAGAGACGCATAAGAGATATCTCCCCTATTAAGACTTGATCATTCATCTTGAGATGGACACCATAGTAGCCAGGATGACTATACACATGCACGATTCTTCCGACATACCACCCATGGAACACATACGGCTCCACCAGATCATCTATAAGAACACCAGAGCTGTTAATAAATGGCGGAAAAGGGCGAACCAAGTCCACGACAACAACATCGCTTAAAGGGCTTATCCCACTCGAGTCGGTCAAATTGTGAAACTGCACATACAAACATCTGCTACCACCACAACACACGACACAGCCACTGTAGTAACCACCCCAGAAACCCGCGTAAGGATACATGACCTCCACTATGTCCCCATTCAGATAACTGTGAGCCATTTACAAATATTACCCTATATGTAACGAAAATAGAAATTTACACATACCAACAGATAAACAATCAAATATATACTGCCATATTCAATTGAATACAATTAGTAATTAATTTCATTCATAAATTCGTAATTAATTTCAAAATTAATCATTGCAAATGCAAATATAAACACAGCAGTTACGGTCCTCAAATCAATCATCAAATCAAATCATCAATTCAATTTATATATTTTTTTTTCTTTGGTGAAATCAATCAATTCAATTTTATATAATTCATTCATTAACAGCCTGATTTCAAAATATAGTCTCATTTCAAATTTCAATCAACTCAATTTATTATATAATAATTCATTAACAGTTTGATTTCAAAATATACTCGCATCAATTTATATAATTCATTAACATCATTTTATATAATTCATTAACAGTCTGATTTCAAAATATAGTCTCATTCTAAATTTCAATCAATCAACTCAATTTATATAACTCATTAAGAGTCTGATTTCAAAATATACTCTCATTTCAAATTTCAATTCAAAGCAAATACATAGATAGAAATAGAATATAATAGAATGCATAAATAAAAAAGATAAGGAAACGGTCACAACCCTCAAATTGTAATTAAGAGTATGATTTGATTTGATTTTTTTTAAATGCTGATGAGAACTAAATGATGAAAAAAGAAGGATGATGTCATGGATTGACATATTTGTTACACTGCACGGCAGTTAGTATGTTGATATTATTTGAGATGATGACAACTAAATGATGGTGGAAAATGATGACGTGGATTTACAATAACTCTGGAAATAGCAGTTACACGGACACAACACAGCAGTTACAAAATTTAAGACCAGCAGTAAACACAAATATAATGGCACTAAATGTGCACAAATTAATTACAGCATTGCAGCAACGAACCTTCATACACATCCTATCCTATCATATAAATAGGTAGATAGGTAAATAGAAATGACAAACCAGAAAGCATTGCAATAAAATTGATTGACTACAAAAAACTAAACCCAACCAAGCATACAAAAATAGGGTATGATGTTGGGGTAACTTATGCAACTCATGCCTTCTACTTTTTACTCACCACCTTAACTAATCACCTATCTATTCTTATTCTCACATGTGCAGGCCAAAAGACAGAGAAGAACGAAAACAGAAATGGCGCCAATTATGACAACCATGGCCAGCTTACTCCCCTCAAAATCAAAGTACAAAATTACTGCAAGAGCAACAAGAATATGGGAGGTGAATCCAAACAAGACGGCCCACCCACTATCGATGGACTTGATTTTGTTAGATAAAGAGGTAACTGAGAGAATAATGTTTCCTTGACACATAATATGCAACATTCTAACAAAATGTTTAACAGGGACACCACATCCACACAACAATACCAAAGAAATTTGTTAGCTCTTACAAAGAGGACATGAAGGAAGGCAGAGTATACACATTGCAGCACTTCGATGTTATAAAAAACATCCGCTCATACAGGCCTGTCAAAACTAATGACAATATCATCAGGTTCACCCCTTTTACATCAATTGTCGAAGATGAAACTGCAAGCCAGGCTATTCCATTGCACAAGTTTGAGTTCTTTCCAATAGAGAGTCTCCATGAGCGTAACAACAAGGACGATTATTTAATAGGTAGAATAACCTATTAAAATACGTACAGAATCATCGTATTTGTCCTAAATATTCACATATACTATGTATCACCTATTTTAGGACTGTTTGGCATAAACCTGACATATTTTATTCACGGTGCAGATGTTGTGGGACTATTGACAAACATTGAGACAATGAAAGAAGTGCGGACTGAAAATGGCTTCACACAATTAAGACATATAGAGATCATAAACGAAAGGCAAGCCATTATAAAATTTTGCCTTAATAGAAATTAACAAGATGTTGCCGAGATGAAGTGTATATTCCCTATTTCTGCATTGCTCAGGGACCAAAAGGTACGTGCCACTTTATGGGGAGATGCAGCCGCACTCGTGGATGAGGAGATGGCACACGACATCGATGCGAAGGTCGTTGTGATAACGTCTACCAGAGTAACGCAGTACGACGATAACAACTACGAACCAAGCAAAAAATCAACAGCTGTGAAGAACAACATTAGATAAACTATATACACGACCTTCTAATCCCAAAAATGTAAATATTGTGTTTGCAGGAGCTTACTAGCTACAATCTACATACGCCACAAAATTATACGTCAATCTGTCCATTGCAGAGACACTAATTCTGCAGCAAAGGTTCTCCCCAAATAGCTATGAAACAACTATGTTACGGTACTTTGTAAACTTATCGCCAAAAAAAATTTCACACGTTACAAATATATAGGGACCCTCCAACTATTCACGTGAAGTTATCAGCCACCCCAGAAGAGACGTTTAAAGAGTTGTTGAAGAACAGAAAAACCATCAGGGAACTACTAGAGATGGAAATAACAGACGAGAAAGAAGCATTTATATGCGAAGGCACGTTAGTGGAAGTCCACACGGACGTCGATTGGAAATATCAATCATGCCTCACATGCAAGACAGGCATTCGAGAAGATAGAACGTGGGCTAACTGTGCCCAGCTGATTTCCTACCCGACCCAAAGGTAAGTAACAATTAAATTAAGGCTCGCTTGAAACAAGAACGTTTAACGACCTTCTACTTGTAGGTATAGACTAATGACCATGATAACGAATGGAGACACATCCGCCCCATTGGTTATTTTCCACAAGGAAGCAGAAAAGGTCATTGGGAAGCCAATATCTCATCTTTTGAACTTTATGAGAAGGTATGTAATGACTTCAGAATTACTATTACTAATATTTAATATGATATTACGGGAGATCAGAATGCGCTAACCACCTGTTACAAAATGATATTGCAGGACGACGGAAAAGGAAAAGTATTTGACATTCTACATGTGTTGGGAAGACCAAAGTTAAGATAGGGGTAAATAAATTTGGGAATGAAAGGGAATTAAAGGTCCAGAAGACATTTTTGCCTGCGATGCATGAATCGACACTCACCAAATTCCTAGACAAGGTATATACGATTACTTTATTGTTTTCACAACAACTACTAACAATGTCAATGATATTCACAACAGAAACAAAAATAACCTGCAGCACGTAGAAGGAAACGAGGAAAAAAATACCACCGTAGACTCGGCAGAAGACGAAATGCTCCTCAACACTCCACATAAAACAGGAACTTCGAAGCGTCTGAAACAGTAATTACAAAACAACATACATTCACAAATAATCATTACATTTGCTTCATTATGCAAATTGAGCATAATCTCTCTACAATGTGCTCCAGAGATGACCTTAACGCGAAAGACACAAATATGAAGGGGATTAGCAAGGCTGGGAAGCGATTGAGGCCAACAACATCACACCACACTTAAGAGGAGCACAATAAAGAAACCTACAAGCATTGGTTGAAAAAAATACTTACGTATTATTATTGTTAGTTAATTGTATCGTGCTACGCTGTTTTTCACCTATCACGAACTATATTCCAATTTGTTTAGCAAGATTTGGGGGTGTGGCTTATGCAAATTCCCATATTCCTTATTTAGTGGCGTTGTTTGCTGTGTACATTACGCTTATCGTTGGGATTTACACAACTTCACGTAACAAAACCAACCATTAAGAATTTCCACTTTTTCACCAATTGACCCCTACGTTGCCAACTAACGCTCACAAAGAAGGTACTGCACTAAAGAGAGACCGCACAAATATACCATTGCAAGCCCCGTGAATTTCACGGACACGAAAACTAGTACATTATTCCAAAGTGTTCGAACTAAAATTCAAAAACTTAAATAAAGGTCTCTCTCCACAGGTCTTCCCCAATATCATCACATTCGATAGCATCTCGAAAGACCTGAAAGGGGGGTCCACAATAAGTGGGGAGCAACTAAATGTTCTCCCAGTCATGGTTATAACAAGTTGCACATGAATAGCAATAATAATGAAAGATAACATAATTAAACGACATGTGAAGATATCAATACACATGACCCACATGTTATAAGACACGATCATATAATTATTGCAATCCATAATTAATCATAACGATCGAGATAGATATTACATATTCATCCATGCATGTCGGAGTAAGTAACAATAGATTTCATACAAAGACGTATAGGATATAAAATGAACACCAGCTAGAGTATGTAACTGATACCCTACCTAGTCATAGCGTGTAACTGACCCTCCGACACGGAGTATGTAACTGATACTCCACGGTACTATGTATAGCATGTAACTGACAACTATATGTCTAAGACCTAGCCAGAACTCTCGACGCAGTAACTGTACGTCGAACGACACACGGGAATCTAGAATGTGTAAATAACTGACGAATCTGGACCCACCGAACATAGACCAATTCAATTAAACCTCTTGCGAGCAGTATTGGTTCATTCCGATAGTATGTAACTAATACTACCGTCATCTATATCACTAACCAATTCAATTACCTCTTCTTTCTCTCACTAGTTTCTCCGACTATAACAACCTCTGAGCTCTCAATCAATGGTGATCTAGTCGGTTTCATATGGTATCAGAGTGGGTTCTTGCGCTCCATCTCCTTCGCCACTGATGTGAAAGTCGCTACTCTTTAACACTACTCTATCTCTCAATCTTTCTTTTATTCCGCACAATTTTACTCTGTTTCTCGTTCGTAATTGTGATGATTACTTCGACAATTCGTGATAGTTCTGTGCGATTCACATCAAATTGCTTCCGCATTTCTGTTCTTTGTATCATTTCGAACATTAGCCCTATACTTTTCGATTCATTACTTGCAATTTGCGATTTCTTCAAAATGACTGATGATAGTCATACTTCGTCGTATGCTATGTTTGATGATCCATTGCACCTGTCTGCTTCTGATCAACCTGGTCTCCAATTGACTGGAGTTGCGTTTGACGGTTTCAATTTTGTATCATGGAAGCGTGATGCTTACCTTGCTTTGATTTCTAAGAATAAAGACGGTTTTGTGGACTAAACATGTAAAATACCTAATGAGAAAGACGCTAAGTATCACCAATGGATACGGTGTGACGTTTTGGTCATGAAATGGATAAATTCTTTGACAAAAGAGATACGCAATTCAGTTGCATATTCTAGGTCATCTAAGGATTTATGGCTTGAATTGAACAAAAGATATGGTCAAACTAACACTCTAGAAATATATGAGCCAAAAAAGGACCTTAATACTATTTCTCAGGCAAATTCTTCCTTGATTGAGTATTACAATGAACTCAAAAGTGCTTGGGAAACACTTGATACCTTAGATCCCCTGCCTTTGTGCACCTGGAAAGCTATGGACATCTGTACTTGCAGATTACTCAAACGACCGTTGGATAGAGAGTCTCAGTACGAATTGATACAGTTTCTTATGGGGTTGTGCAGTGGATATGAGACAGTTAAGACTCACGCTTTGTCCTTAGAACCTTTACCTCCTCTCAACAAAGCTTTTCACCTATTCATAACATTGAAGACAAAAGCAGATTTCAGATGCGGTTGATGTGGGTTGGCTGAGGCAAATGCTTATGCCAGTTCCAGATTTTATGAGGGTGGTAATGGGAGGAATAAGAAGGCCAAAACTGATGAGTTTGCAGATGATTCAGAAGTCAAGCGATGTGTTTATTGTAAGGCTGAGGGTCATACTGCGGAGACTTGTAGAAAGACACGCAACTGTACTCACTGTGGTAAGAGGGGATGATAAGCGTGTTTTGTAGTACTTTTTCGTTGTGTTTGGTCCCGGTTTCTCTTGTGGAATCGCTCTTTGGAGCAGTTTCTTGGCTACTTACGCTTCTTCTAGTTTGTTTTAGGTTCTTAGGACCAATCTTGGAGAGGTGGAACGATTCCGACTCGTTTCCGACACATTTGGAGCCAACGAAGAGAAGCGACGATCACCCGGTAGCTTAGACTCGATCCCGAGCCCTTGGGACCCATTCCCGAATACCGAGAGTCGATGAGAAGCCTAGGGAGAGAAAGTGGGGACCTATGGGACCATATTTGAAGCCTACAAGACCCATTCCGGTCGGGAACACATCCATCACGACCGGGATGAAGAGCAAAGAAGAGAAGAGCTGCTGACAGGCCTTCCCGGCCGGGATCACTGTCTTCCCGACCGGGATGGGCCCCTTCCCGACCAGGATTACCCTTTCCCGGCCGGGAAGGACCCAGTTATGCCCGTGTTTCATTGTTTCGCTCCCCTTTGCTTATGTAACTCTATATATACCCCCCCCTCTTGTAACCATTCATTATGTTAGACATTACCCACTAAACCCAAGACTACTTTAGGTTAGATTAGCTTAGATTAGTGTAGAGTAGTCCTTAATTAATCCTTAATCTTAGTTTAATTCTTGTATTATGGGAATTCTTGAAGATCTCCACCAAGATTGACAAACTTGGTTGATGTTTTTGGGTTTTCTTATTATTACAAGTTTCAATCTTTCCTCCTCTCTTGTTTGGTATAATCTCTCTTTTCTCTTCTCTTAATATTGTTTTATCATTCAAGTTTCATTCTTTATCTTTTGTTTATTGTATTGTCCATTGTTCACCCTTGTTGTTCTCCATCATTTATGCTCTTGTTCTTGTGTTTGTTTCTCATAGTGTGTTAGTTTTAGTTTAGTTATGTGTGAGTAGTCTCTTGCTAGGATTAGTAGAGGAATTGGGTGGCTTAATGGGTGATTAAGGGTTTGTGTAGGTTGTTGGTGGAAGTTTGGGTTGCTTCTTGGTTGTATGTATAGAACATGTTTGATGAAATGCTTGAATGACTTGTAGTTGCAAATGCCTTTTTTCTTGCCTTCTCCTTGTGGTCTTTTATGTTGCAAGGATGGGTTTTTGCGCGAGAGCGAGGAACCTCTAGGTCGGTTTTGGAGCGAGAGCCCGGATTATACCTAGATAACTCGACTACCCCTTCATTCTTGCTCTCCCTTGATCATTTCATCACCCTTGAACCCAACCTAATCCTAGTCCTTTTTTTCTATTGTTTTCTCCGTCCTTTTAGTCATTGTCTCTCTAGTTAGTTGAGTCCTATAGCTTTAGTTGTCGCACTTAGCTTACTCTTAGTCATAGTTTTCTCCCCCTTTCATCGTTTTAGGTTGTTTAGCTTAGTTGACCTAGTCAAGTCTTTAGGTGAAACCTAGTCGAAACCCTCCTTACCGTCCCCGTGGACTCGACCCGACTTACCCTATCTACCCAGTTAGGATTAGTTGGTTATTATTTGATCGATGGGATCCACGGCAAATCCCTCTGCATCAATTTGGCGCCGTTGCCGGGGACGGTGTTAGTTTAGACTTCGTTTACCTATTTACTTGACTTTGTCTTTGTTTTTGTAGTTCTTTTTTGTTGTTTTATTTTTGCTTCTTGAGGGTGCGAAGTTTATTTCCCTCTTGTCTAGTGCCCAAAAAGCACTAGACTTCTCACATTTGCTCCTAGTCTACAGTTTTTGCCTAGAGGTGGTGACCATCCTCTTCTTTACAACTCAGAGCCGCATAAACGGACAGTTGCTAGATTGGGAAGTCCTCAACCGGGTACGAGCCACGATTTTCGAGCAAAACCTGAGGTTTGATCTAAACTCCCCACCCATGGAAGCCACCATGAGCTACTCCTCTCCCTCTATGAATCAAGAATATGACATGATGTCTCCCTACTACTATCAAGCTTCACCGGGTAATCAAGAAACCCGTGGGTATGAGCTTCAAGGATATGGAAACGGCTTCCATCAAGTGAGTGCTTATCAACCTTGTGATCGTGGTGGTTATTACTCAAATTACCATCATGAACCCACCATGCCTCATCATATTTCTCCATATGGAAGCCAATATCCCCAAAACTCACCATATTACCAATCACCTCAACCTCACTACCAACAATATGATGCCCCACCCCTTGGGCATCATCAAGATTTTCAAGGAGCTTTACAATACCCCAATGACCAAATGCCCAACTTGGAGTTATTTCAATCGATTCTTTAATTGCAAAAGAGCCAACAAGAAATGGCCATCCAAATGCAAAAAGATCAAGATGAATTCATGGCCCAATATCGAAGGGAAAATGAGGCGATGGATGCTCGATTAAATGCGTTATCGGTTAAAACCGTAATGTTTTTAACCCGAACGTCACAACTCGACGAAGGGTGCTCACTTGAGCAAGAGGATCAACCCAATCATGAAGCCGCTGATGAAGTCCCTTTGGGAAGCGAGACTTGCTATGAAGAACCTCAATTGTCTACCCAAGACGAGACGAATAAGGAAATGACCCTTGATGAAGGCATTGTTGGTGAAGAATTGGAGGAGGTTAGTGAGTTGAATGAGGTGGTACAAGTTGTGAAGTCATTGGGTGAAAATGATGATCCCAAGTTGCCCTTGTGTGAAAATGTGGAAGAACATCATGAGCCTCTTGCAAGTGAGCGAAGCAATGGTTTGGAAGAGATTGAAACCGCCGGTAGAAGTTTCAACTCTCTCCTCCAAGACGATGTGAGGCCAAATGATGTTTGGAGACTTGAAGATGGGGAACCACAATTTGAGGAAGATATGAGGATGTGCAACAAGGAAGTGGGGCCAAAACCGCTTTTTGTGCCTCATGTTAAGTATATGAAGCTTGCTTGTGTTTGGAGGCGATGCTTAGGGAGGAAGAGGTCGATAAAGCTTGTTGGATGAAAAGACCCCGGAGACCACATGAATGATGACATTGGGTCTTTAGGTGACTACTTCTTGCTTCCGACTTGGAGGCTTTGGAGGATAGCTTGGCTCGGGCACTCTTTGAGCCTTCATTACGATGTGGCTCGAGCATTTGACTTGCTCCTCCGAGCCCTTGATGGCTATGGCTAGGAATGAAGAGTCCACCATTCTAGGTTTGACGGAGTTCCTCAAGAACCGTCATGTTGTATATTCCCCTTTCCTTCTTCTTTTGAGTTTTTGTAATTGTAATTGTGTTATTTGTGAATTTGTATCTAGGATTTGTGTGTTTTGTAGAATTCTTGTCATTTGATATTTTTGATGAGCGATGTGAGGGAGGGATTTTGATGGTGTTTATTGAGTTTATTTGATAGGTTAATAGTGGAGATGAAGTTTTGAGAGGAGTGGTTGTTGATTGAGCTTGGATCTTGAGCAAGGAAGTCGGTTTGGGGACGGGATTCTAAATCCCGGTATATTAGTTGACTTGTGGGTGGAGCTTTCAAGAGGATTGAAGGACTAGAAGAGTCATCCCGACCGGGAAGGGTTTCATCCCGACCGGGATGATGTGTGCACGAAATCTGAGCTACTGCCTGTCCATCCCGACCGGGATCATGCTCATCCCGACCGCGAAGGAACCATCCCGACCGAGATGAGGTCTGTCACGACCGGGATGGTGCGTAGCAACCTCTTTTGCCTTTGTTATCCCATTTAAACCCCACCCAACCGCTTTACACCCCCTCCCAACCTCCCTCGATACCCTTACCTCAATCATCCCACTCTTGCACTTTATATATACACCTTTATCACCCCTATAACCCGAGTTTAACCTCAAATCCCACCCTCATTACACCAGTGCAAACCTAGAACTTCAACCGCACGACTACATTGAGCATGAAGAGGAAAAACGATGATGAAGACAAGCAACGTGCCTAATATGATCATTGGAGGCGATGAAGTTAGTGAGTTGCTAACCGTTTGGTAAGGCGACTCTCCTTTCTTTTCCGTTTTGTATTGCTTGTCTCCCTTTGTATGTTCCCCTTCCCCTTATCATTTTTGGTGTCTTGGTGGCCCTCGGGGCCTTGGTAGTCATTGCTTCTGACTCTCGATGACGTGACTACATCGAGAGTCATTTCAAAAATCCAAATTGGCAAGTAATTTCACCCTTTTCTTTATTTTATTTTCTTTTGGTAGAATTTAGTCGGATTTAGGCGGAATCCGGGCTAGGTGACTTGATTACACCTAGCCCTCCCCTCCCATTTCCTTTTATTTTCTTCTTTTTATTTCTTCCCCCATCCATATCTTTTCTTGTCTCGGCCCTTGGTGACTTGATTACACTCCGGCCGGACACATTCTGCCCTTTCTTCATTTTCATTTTAAATTTTTAGCTTTATTTTCGATTTTTCTCTTCTTTTTAGTGTCTCCACACACTACCGATCGAGCATGAGGACATTGCTCGGTTTAAGTGTGGGGGAGCGATATCTTAGGTTAGTTTAGTTTTATTTTCGTAGTTTTTTCAAAAAAAATCTTAAAATCCTTAAAAATTTGAAACATTTCACAAAAATCAAAAAGATTTTCTTTTGTGCCTTTTTCTTTCGTGTCTTTATGTCGTATATATGTTGTGTTGTGTGTTTTGCTCCCCTGAATTCCTTGTAGGTTGCATGATCTTCGATAAGTTTCGGAAGGCTCTCGACATCCGGTATTATCCTTCTCTCTCTTTCTCCTTTTTCCTTTTTTGTGGAGTTTGGAGGAGATTTGTGATGGTGTGTGCTCGGGTGGAGCTTTGTGAAGTTTGTGGTTGATGTGGTGATTTGTTTGGAAGTTTCGGGTGGTGTTTGTTTTCTTTGTGTGCTTGTTTTCTTTTCTCTAGTTTTGTTTTGTTTTGTTGTGTTCGTCCCTTTTCCTTTCGTTTTTGTTGTGTCTTTGTTTTGTCTTGTTTAGTCGTGTCTAGTGTGTAATAAGAGGTTTTCGAAAACCCGGTTTTGAGGCTAGTGCGCAAGTGTTTACTTTCCCTTTCTATTGATGTGAATCGAGTCTTGGACTTTAGTCTAGTAGAATGACTTTAAATCAATGATTTCGTTGGTTTCTTACCTTGAGTCCACCTAGTCTACTAGGGATTTACTACGAGATTTGCATTTTGACCAATTTGACCACCCACGGAGTGAAAAGGCCTTGGTTCCCGAGTCCCGTCCCTTAGGTGACCGTGTTCGAAATTGCTTTGATTAGTCCAAGTTTCCCCCTTTTTGTGGGTTTAAAGGGAAAGCGCGCCCGACTCACCCATTTCCCTACCTTCTACACATTTTCCACAAATAAGTTGCAACTTGTTGAAGTTTCTTGCTTGGTTGTGATTGAAATGCTTACAAAAAAAAAATTTGGCCAAAAAGGCAATCCAAGAGAAAGAAAGAAAAAGAAAAAGAAAGAAAGAAAAGAAAGAAGAAAAAGAAAAGGCACAACAAAAAGAAAAAAACAAAATACAAAAGAAGAAAAAGAAAGGGCGTAGAAACTCAAAAGCCAAATGCAAAAGCAAAATGCCAAAGAAAATCATCTCACAAAAAAAGAATACTCTCTCCTCAAAAATAAGCCTTTTTCCGGCTATTACCGTGAAGAGCCTACCAAAGGACCGAGTCCCTAGGAAGGATGATAGCGGTAAATAGTTGGTCTTCCCCCACTTTGCAACCTTATCCATCTTTTTACTTGGACAAGTTGGATGACTTTTGGACGTGGGACGACCCTCTTGGCTTATCGCTAAAGGAGGCGGGGCTTCACTTACCTACAGTGTCGACTAACTCCGTGGGTCATCCTTTTTCCATCCCGCCTATCGTCCCGTGGTACGTTCTTAGAAGGTTAGGAGGAACCTAGGTAAGTTACCAACGTTTTTATTGCTTTGTCGTCATACTATTAGGGTTTTGTCCATATCGATTTGTGTCATTAGCTTGGGAACGTTGTCACTTGCCTTGAGTCCCTAACCGGTGCTTCTTTCACCGCTTTGTGGAGGGAAGCAGTATTTGTTTCTTCTTGGATGCAACCGTGTGGTGTTTGTTTGTTTGTTTGTGTGTTTGTTTGTCTTTGTGTTTTTGTGTCCGGTTGTATCCACAGTTTTGTCGCAAGACCTCACTTGCCTTGCGGAGAGCACTTTTTCTCTAAGTGTTATCGCGTGAGTTGAAAGGGCGTAGGGTGCGCTAATACCCGCTCGGTTAGTAGTCTAGTTTCTCTTAGTTTTTAGTTAGTTTGTGCTTACTCGAGGGCGAGTAAGGGTTAAGTGTGGGGGAGTTGATAAGTGTATTTTGTAGTGCTTTTTCGTTGTGTTTGGTCCCGGTTTCTCTTGTGGAATTGCTCTTTGGAGCGGTTTCTTGGCTACTTACGCTTCTTCTAGTTTGTTTTAGGTTCCTAGGACCAATCTTGGAGAGGTGGAACGATTCCGACTCGTTTCCGACACATTTGGAGCCAACGAAGAGAAGCGACGATCACCCGGTAGCTTAGACTCGATCCCGAGCCCTTGGGACCCATTCCCGAGCACCGAGAGTCGATGAGAAGCTTAGGGAGAGCAAGTGGGGACCTATGGGACCATATTTGAAGCCTACAAGACCCATCCCGGTCGGGAACACATCCATCAAGACCGGGATGAAGAGCAAAGAAGAGAAGAGCTGCTGGCAGGCCTTCCCGGCCGGGATCACTGTCTTCCCGACCGGGATGGGCCCCTTCCCGACCGGGAAGGACCCAGTTATGCCCGTGTTTCATTGTTTCGCTCCCCTTTGCTTATGTTACCCTATATATACCCCCCCTTTTGTAACCATTCATTATGTTAGACATTACCCACTAAACCATAGACTACTTTAGGTTAGATTAGCTTAGATTAGTGTAGATTAGTCCTTAATTAATCCTTAATCTTAGTTTAATCCTTGTATTATGGGAATTCTTAAAGATCTCCACCAAGATTGACAACCTTGGTCGATGTTTTTGGGTTTTCTTATTATTACAAGTTTCAATCTTTCCTCCTCTCTTGTTTGGTATAATCTCTCTTTTCTCTTCTCTTAATCTTTTTATCATTCAAGTTTCATTCTTTATCTTTTGTTTATTGTATTGTCCATTGTTCATCCTTGTTGTTCTCCATCATTTATGTTCTTGTTCTTGTGTTTGTTTCTCATAGTGTGTTAGTTTTAGTTTAGTTATGTGTGAGTAGTCTCTTGCTAGGATTAGTAGGGGAATTAGGTGGCTTAATGGGTGATTAAGGGTTTGTGTAGGTTGTTGGTGGAAGTTTGGGTTGCTTCTTGGTTGTATGCATAGAACATGTTTGATGAAATGCTTGAATGACTTGTAGTTGCAAATGCATGTTTTCTTGCCTTCTTCTTGTGGTCTTGTATGTTGCTAGGATGGGTTCTTGCGCAAGAGCGAGGAACCTCTAGGTCGGTTTTGGAGCGAGAGCCCGGATTATACCCAGATAACTCGACTACCCCTTCATTCTTGCTCCCCCTTGATCATTTCATCACCCTTGAACCCAACCTAATCATAGTCCTTTTTTTCTATTGTTTTCTCCTTCCTTTTAGTCATTGTCTCTCTAGTTAGTTGAGTCCTATAGCTTTAGTTGTCGCACTTAGCTTACTCTTAGTCATAGTTTTCTCCCCTTTTCATCGTTTTAGGTTGTTTAGCTTAGTTGACCTGGTCAAGTCAGGTGAAACCTAGTCGAAACCCTTCTTACCGTCCCCGTGGACTCGACCCGACTTACCCTATCTACCCAGTTAGGATTAATTGGTTATTATTTGATCAGTGGGATCCACGGCAAATCTCTCCTCATCTGGGGACATACTATTGACTACTGTTATGATCTCAAGAAAGTGAAAAATGGACATAAAGGCCCTGATGTGCAGCATTTCTAGAGGGGTAAAAATATCTGTAAATGCTCTACACACAATGCAGAAGCCATCATTTCTGAGCCTCAAGACTCTCCTCTTGACCCTGAGCCGTCTACTTCTTATGCTGGTCCCCAGAATTTTACTCATGACCCACGAATTCTGGACAGTATTGCTGATTCTATCTACCAGAAAGTCCTGGAGTCTTTCTCTGAGGCACCTGGTGCATCTGCTGTTAACTTTGCAGGTATACAGCCTGATTCCCTTGTTTGTGCTATATTTTCTCCTTCCAATATGTATTCTTGGATAGTAGACACAGGCGCCTCAGACCACATTACTCCTTATGAATCTTTGTTAAGTGATATCTATCAGTTACCTAAGCCAGTTAGCATAGCTCTCCATGATGGCTCAATTAAGGTGGTTTATAAAGTTGGCACCATGAAAATCAACCCTTATATTACATTACAACATGTTCCAGACTTCAAGCAAAACCTCCCATCAGTAGGTAAAATGCTTGATCACTCCCATTTATTTGGCACTTTCACTAAAAGTGTGGCTTCATTCCAGGACCTTTCCTATAAGGTTGTCTGGGCTCAGGCTAAGAAGATCAATGGGCTTGACAAACTTGACACAAGGCCTACCGGCTGTCATAGTTCTTCTCTTAAGGACAGTCCTACGTATTTTGAGTTCAATAATCACAGTTGTAATAATCTTTCCACTGTTACCCCTATGAGGGAAAGTTTTGAGGTGTTGCATGCTAGAATAGGGCATTCTTCCCTAGACAAGCTAGCTCATATTCAGTGTGTACCTTCTCCACCCAAAAACTCTCTTTGTGAGACCTATACTTTGTCTAAACATCACATTTTGCCTAGAGCTGATCATTGGTTGTACCGTCCGAATAGCCCGACCCGTTCGACCCGATATTTTAGCGGGTTTGGACAGCAAAGTTCGGCCCGAATTAATAAATTGGCCGGGCTTGTCCGACCCGATCTACTAAACGGGCCAGGCATGGACACTAATATTTTCAAACAGGCCAACCCGCCCGGCCCGCTAAAAATATAATATATACATTCTATTTCTATAGCATAAAAATTAATTAATCATATAGGAAATGAAAAATGTATATTCATTATACAAAGAAAAATAATTACTTCATGCTTTAATTAAGACACTTACACTTGATTATAGTCTGATATAGCGAAAATACCTTTCAACTCTCAAGAAGATTTAGGCAACTCTCGCTCTTCTCAATTTCTCATAATCTAATAGTTTGATCTTATCACCAATTTTTGTTCATTATTCACATATAACTTTTTTTTGTTGTATTTTAATATGTACGGAGTAATTAAGAAAGAAATCAACTATGTTTTACTATTTTTAAATATTTAGGCAATTACTGCCTATCTTTATTTGTTTAAGGCCCTGTTCTTCTGTACTTAAAATGACTGAACTTAACTTAACTTAATTGAAAGTGTCTGAACTGAACTGAATGAGTCTGAACTGAACTGAATGGGTCTGAACTGAACTGAACTGAATGAGTCTGAACTGAACTGAATGAGTCTGAACTTAACTGAACTTAACTTAACTTAACTAAAATGAATAAATAATAATAATTATAATAATTAACAATAATTGTTGTTATTATTATTATTATTATTATTATAATAATAATAATACTAAATATTATTATTAATGACAAATAATAATAATAATAACAAAATAATAAATAATAAAAATAATTAAATTAATTAATTAATTAAATAATATTAATATTAATTATTAATTAATAATAATAATAATAATAGTAATTATTAATTATAATAATAATTAATTATAATAATTAATTATAATTATAATAATTATAATTGTTAATTAATAATAATATTATTATTATTATTATTTAATAATAATAATAATAATAATAATATTATTATTATTTATTATTAATAATAATATTATTATTAATTATAATTATAATAATAATAATAATAATAATAATAATAATAATAATAATAATAAAATTAATTATTATTATTATTATTATTTTTTATAAAACGGAACTTTCATTAAACACCAGAACAAATTACAAGAACTTTCATTATTATTTTTTATAATAATAATAATGAATTTTCATTATTATTATTATTATTATTATTATTAATATTATTATAAATATTACTCCCTCCCTTCGTAACCAAACATACAATTTGCTTTTTCACATTTGCCGAGACGTGTTTTACACCATCGATATCTTTTATTTCGCTTTACTAAAAATTATAAAAATTTAATATTCTTAATGAAGACGAATAAAACAAGATCCCACATGACTATATTTGTTCTTGTAGATTGCCGAGAATATCGAAGATTCTCTTAACACGTGAATAGTGTCAAAAAGAGATATGGTGTGTTTGGATATGAAGGGAGGGAGTAAGTATTAATAATATTATTATTATTATTATTAATTATAATAATATTAATAATAAGAATAAGAAAAATAAATAAATTAATTTTAATTTTAATTTTAATATTAAAATTAAAATTAATTATTATTAATAATGAATAATAATAATATTAATAATATTAATATTTAATAATATTAATATTATTATAAATGTGAAGTATTATTAATATTATTTTTATTTTTATTAATTATAATAACAAGAATAATAATAAAATTAATTAAATAATTAATTATTTAATAATAATAATTAATAATAATAATAATAATAATATTATTATTATTAGTTATAATATTAATAATATTAATAATATTAATATTGTTATATTACGGAGTAAGTATTAATAATAATAATAATATTATTATTACTATTATTATACTTAATAGTAGTAATAATAATATTATTATTAATGTGTCTGAACTGAACTGAACTGAACTGAACTGAATGTGTCTGAACTGAACTGAACTGAAAGTGTCTGAACTGAACCGAAACTGTTTGAATACAAGTCCAGGAGAACAGGGCCTAATAGTTTTTTCATTCACTTAATAATTGGCCTGATAGCCCGCGGGCCGCCCGATAGCCCGCGGACCGCCCGATTTTGTATAAAAGGACGGTAACAACCTGGATTTTCAAAAACTTATAATAATATAAATAGTATTAATAATAGGTTCAAAGGTGGCGGAAACACCCGTCAAAATCCGAATCATTACTATCTTGATGGTCAAACTAATCTATATAAAACAATAAAAAGTCTATCCCCTCTTAGTTAATTAGACTAACAAGCTTCAAGAGATTGCCACATGGCATGTTAAATGCCAGCTACCCTAACCCGTTTCCTAACTAATCTACCCCTAACCCATTGCCTAATTCACTTGCTTGGTAATATGCTGCCCTGTTCCTACTCCCCTCTTCACCTCGAAACAGAATCTGCGTCCATTAATCTGCCTCCATTACAGCACATTTACTCCTTCATTAAATTCCTCTCGGTTACAATGGCATCCGATGAACTGAAGTTATTTGACTCTGCTTATACTTTCCAAGTTCATACAAATGACAAAATCAGACCTTCACTTGGCTTCCTCTTTTCGTCCCTCTGCACCTTTGGCGACAGTTTGCTTCAGAAGTTGCTGCCAGCCGCATCCTTCTTCATCGGTAAGATTTATGCTATTTGGTTATTGTTCTTTATCGGTCAAATTTAGGCTCCCCTGTATGACATTGAATGAGCTACTCGATCCTCAGTTGAAGTCCTAAATTAAATTAATTTGGCCTATTTAAGTTGCTCCTAGATTGAGGATTTTGTGTACTGAGTACCAACTAATAAGGCCTCAGTTGATACCTTAATAGGATATATATTGCATCTTACTGTATCTCCAGATGAGCAAAATGTTTGCATTTCTGGTGCCCAAACCACGATGCCTGCAACAACAATGTTTTTCTTCGTTCGCATTATTTGCCCGTTATAACGCCCCAAGAAAAGTAACAGAATAAACAACAACAACTGAACTGACCGTACGTGTTTCACTCTATGAGCGAAGGCTAATTGACAAATTACAAATTGAATTTATTGTTGGAAATCTATTTCATCTGCATATAACTTTTTTTTTTGTCAGTTTATAGCATTGCTTTTCAATAAGTTCATTTGGGTTCAGGGCTACTGCTTTGTTAGTACTTTGATTTAATCTATATTAAGAGACCGTATTCTCTAGAAACTTGAATGCATTTGATCATTGATGTGCATTGATAATCATGCTTTCTTATTTCTCTGAACAGCGGTATCACTAGACCCACCACTTTCGAATCGGAGACATAACATCAGCTTTGCGGGATAACGTATTCGGAACATTGCCTCCCACAAAAAGTAGCTGAAGACAGTACATAATTGCCTCTTCTGCGACTGCCATCATATAATCCAAGGTAATTTAATTTAACATTGTCAGTTACACTGACTTATTTATCCTCACCATTCTTTATTCATCCCCTTTTATTATGGTTTGCTTCTACGTTTAGCATCTTATGAAAAACTTTTAAAGTCATTGGGGGTAAGGTTGCGTGCATCTGGTCTTCTGTGCATTCTGTACTCAACTGGTTTACTGGTTGCAGTAGATAATCGTGTTGCGGCAGAAATAGTTGAATAACCATGCCGATTACTGAAAAAAGGGAAAAGCTGTTGGTCCACTAAATCTGCCAGTTAGTGTTAGATTAGATAACCACTTGATGCTCACCAAGAATTACCTCATGGCTTTAAGTGACTAATTTTAACATAATCATAACGACGACAAATTGAGCACAAGATTACACCGACAGAGTGTGAGACGAAAGCCAGAAATTAGTGATCATGAATGAGTAATCAATCCAAAGTAAAGAAAAGTCATGGTAATTAAAAGGGATGTTCTTACCTATTATTTACACACCCAATGCCAGGTCACGCCTCCAATGCAGCCACAACAACAGCTGGGGTTGAATCCTCACATTCGCCGCTTGTACGCTCATCTAACAAAGAGAAACAGGGACTCAAGAAGAAATATTCTGGCCGAAACGAGAAAATCCTGGCCTCCACCGCCTCTAAGCCGATCAGGAAGGGGTCAGAAGAGGAAAAGAATCAGCTCCCCGGATGGACCCACTGGGGAATCGGGCCGGAGGAAAAAAAAAGGCAGCAACTATGGCTTCCGAATCCACGACCGCACCCTGCGCTAAAAAGGGAGAGAGCAAGTCTGAAGTTGGAGAACCGAGTCGCCAACCGAGCTGTTCACAAACCCTTGAACTTGACGCTATTGGTACGCTCTACTACACCATATATATACCTGCTACTCTTAAGTAGAAACAAATATCAATTCCATTCCCCCGCCTAATTCCCGCTTGCCTCTGCCTATATATATATATACATGTAGACTCATCACCAGAACCGTTTTCCCACTATTTCGACAGGGAATTGGTGTAGAGGACGATTAATCAACGAACCATAAGATTTATATAGAAAATCACTCAAGCCTGTAAATCTAAGAATTAGGTAAAATACAAGTCTGAATTCGGTGTCATCCTACATTATTGGTACCACCTTTGTAGAAACTACTTGGACGACTATCAGCTCCCCGAAAACATGTGTCGTTGATGGGGAGGATTTGTCGTGAATCCCGCCACCAAATAATAACCGGCTAATCCTAACTGGGTAGATAGGGTAAGTCGGGTCGAATCCACGGGGACGGTAAGAGGCGTCTAGACTAAGTCGGCCCAAATACGAGACTAAGTCAACGAGTTAAGCTAGAAAATGATAAGAGGAAGAGAAGACTATGACTAAGAAGAACAACAAGGAAAACGGGCTAGGATTAGGTCGGGGTCAAAGGGGTAACGGAATGGCCAAGGAGGAGTTAGAGTGAAAGCGGTAGTAGGGTAATCTAGGACACACGACCTAGAGGTTCCTCATGGAACCCATCCGGCGACACACACGACAAAGGAAAGCAAGAAAAACAAGCATTCCAACCTACTTAGTCATTCAAGCATTCCATCAAACATGTAATATGCATCACTCAAGAAGAAACCTCAAATCTTCCACCAACATCTCCAACAAACCCTTAATCATCCAATTAACACCCTAATCACCTTACTAACCCTAGCAAGAACACTACTCTAACATAATCAAACTACAACTAACAAGAACAAGAGGAAACAACACAAGAATCAAAACATACATAATCAAACTAGTGAAAACTATGAACTAAGAACAATCCAACAATCAAAGATGCAAACTTGGATGAATTAAACAAGATAAGGAGTAAAAAGGAAGAGGATTATACCATACTAGTGAAGGAGAAAGATTGAAACTTGCATTAATGAAGAAAATCCAAAACAAACCACCAAGGTTGTCAATCTTGGAAGGATCTTGAAGAATTCCCTTAATACAAGTACTAAACTAAGATTAACTACTAATTACCGACTAATCTACACTAATCTAATCTAATCTAACCTAAAATAGTCTAGGGTTTAGTGGGGAGTCCAGAACATAACATAAGATTACAAAAGGAGGGGTATTTATAGGGTTACAAATGGAAGGGAGAAGAAAGAAAGTGAAATGCGGGCAACAGCACTTGGTCCCGACCGGGACGGACCCACCATCCCGACCGGGACGGGTTGTTCCCGACCGGGACGGCCTTGCAGTAGCTCCCTCAAACTCGCACTTCATCCCCGACGGGATGAGGTGCATACCCGTCGGGGATGGGTCTTGTAGGCCTCCAATATGATCTTTTCGGTCCCTCCTTGCTTCACATGGACTTCTCATCGATTCTCGGGACTCGGGATCGGGTCTCGGAGGCTCGGGATTGGGTCCCAAGGTCTCGGGGTCGATTCCAAGGCATCGAGTCATCGTTCCTTTATCTCGTTGGCTCCAAAATGTGTATGTATAGAGTCGGAATCGCTCCAACTCTTCCAAATCGGTCTCGGGAACCTGAAACGAACTAAAGGAAGCATAAGAAGCCCCTAAACCGCTCCCAAGGAGCGATTCTACAAGGAAAAAGGGACCAAAACACTATGAAAATAGGCACTACAAACTACACTTATCAACTATCCCACACTTAACCCTTACTCGCCCTCGAGTAAGCACATACTAACTACTATACTAGCCGAATGGGTATTAGCGCACTCTACGCCCTTTCAACTCACGCGAGTGCACTTAGAGGAAAAGTGCACCCCGCAAGGCAAGTCGGGTCTTGCGACAAAACTGTGGATGCAACCGGACACAAGCCACAAAAACAAACAAACACACAGACGAACACATAATCGGTTGCACCCCAAAGAAAAACAAATACTGCTTCCCTCTAAAAGCGGTGAAAGAAGCACCGGTTTAGGACTCGAGGTAAGTGACAACGTTCCCAAGCTAGCAATACAAACCGAGGTGGACTAAACCCTAATAGTATGACGATAAAGCAACAAAAACGTTGGTAACTTACCTAGGTTCCTCCTAACCTTCTAAGAACGTACTACGGGACGATCGGCAGAGTGGGAAGTGAAGAACCACGGTGTTAGTCGAGACTGTAGGTAAGTGAGACCCCGCCCCCTTTAGCGTGAGCCAAGAGGGTCGTCCCGTGTCCAAAACCGCCTAACTAGTCCAAGTAAAAAGTGGAAATAATTGCAAAATGAGGGAAGACCGACTAATGCCGCTATCATCCTTCCTCGGGACTCGGTCCTTTGGTAGGCTCTTCACGGCAAAAGTCGGAAAAAGGCTTATTTTTGTGGAGTTAAGATCTTTTTGTGAGACGATTTTCTTTTGACATTTTCTCTTTTCTTTTGCATTTTTGCCTTGTTTTGCCATGCCATTCTTTTTCTTCTTTTCTATTTTCTTTTTGGCTTTTGTGCCTTTTCTTTTTTCTTCATTCTTTTCTTTCTTTCATTTTCTTTCTTTTTCTTTTCTTTGCCCCTTTTGGCAAGATTTGGCTTTTTGGCATTTCTTTGTATGACAAGAAAGAGAGGAATCAACAATTTGCAATTTATTGTGTGGATATGTGTAGGAGGTAGGGGAATGGGTGAGTTGGGGTTGCGCATTACCTTCAAACCCACAAAAAGTGGAGAACTTGGACTAATCAAACGATCCTAGACACGGTCACCTAAGGGACGAGACTCGGTAACCAAGGACTTTTCACACCGTGGGTGGTCAAAATGGTCAAAATGCAAATCCCGAAGTAAATCCCTAGTAGGCTAGGTGGACTTAAGGTAAAGGACCAATGAATTCATTGATTTAGGGTCATTCTACTAGACTAATGTCCAAGACTCGATTTATACTACTAGGAAGGGAAAGTAAACACTCGCACACTAGCCTCTAAACCGGGTTTTCGAAAACCATTTACACACAAGACACACAACAAAACACAAAACAAAGACTCGACAAAAACAAAAGAAAGAGAAACAAGAGCAACAAAACAAGAACAACACAAAACGAACACAAATAAAAACACAAACACCACCCCTATCTTCAAACAAGTCTCCAAATCCACCACAATCTTTACAAAGCTCCTCCCGAGCACACATCATCACAAAACTCCTCCAAACTCACAAGAAGCAAAGAGGGAATAAGGGATGAAGAGATGTTACCGGAAGTCTTGAAAGCTCACCAAAGCTAATGGCGATTAGGCAACCTATAAGGAAAAGAGGGGGGCAAAACACGCACAACAAAACAAATATATAACACAATGACACAAGAGGAAAACACACAAAAGAAAAATCTTTTTTATTTTTGTGAAAAATTTTCAAATTTTTAGGGTTTTTTTAAAGATTTTTTTCCAAAAACTAAGAAAATAAAATTAACTACGCTAGAATATCGCTCCCCAACACTTAAGTCGAGCCATGTCCTCATGCTCGACCGTAGTGCATGGAGCACAAAAGAAAAGAAAAGAAACTACGAAAATAAAGCTAAAAATTAAAAATAAAGTGGAGAAAAGGGTAGAAGGCGTCCGGCCGGGGTATAGTCAAGTCACCATGGGCCGAGACAAGAAAAAGATATGGATGGGGGAAGAAAATAAAAAGAAGGAAATAAAAGGAAATGGGACGGGAGGGCTAGGTGTAATCAAGTCACCTAGCCCGGATTCCGCCTAAATCCGACTAAATCCTCAAAAAGAAAAAGTGAAAAACTTGTAAATTTTGGATTTTGAAAATGACTCTCGATGTAGTCACATCATCGAGAGTCGGGAGCAACCAAAACCAAGGCCTCGAAGGCCACCATGACAAAGGGGAAGGGGAGAAACAAGGGGATAACAAGCAATAAAAAAAACGGAAAAGAAAGGATAGTTGCCATACCGACCGGTTAGCAACTCACTCTCTCCATCGTCTCAATTATCAATAAAGGCACTCGCTTGTTGTCGTCATTGCTATCCCGCTTCAAGCTTGATAGAACCGCATGGTAGAGGTAGTAATGGTGTGATGGGGGGGATTTGATGTGAATATCGGTCTAAAGTGAGGAGGAAATGAGGTTAAGGTATGCAAATGAGGGACATGGGTGGCATGACATGAGCAAGGATGGGTAGGGAGGTTGGGTGGGGGTATACAACGGTTGGGTGGGCTTAAATGTCGAAGAAGAGGCACCAAAAAGGAGTAGGGGGTCATCCCGGTCGGGATGGGTGGTCCCGGTCGGGATGACATACCCGTCCCGGTCGGGAAGCCTCCTTCCCGATCGGGATGACACTCCAGTGAACTCGATTTTTGGCACCTTCATCCCGATCGGGACGGCCCCATCCCGGTCGGGACGACACACCCTTCCCGGTCGGGAAGGGTCTTCATGACTCCCATGACCCCAGAAACCGGCTCCCTTGCTCATGATCCAAGCTCTATCACTAACCACTCCTTTCTAAGAGTCACCTTCACTTCACCTATCACAATAAACTCAAAATGCACATCAAATTCACTCCCTCACATCGCTCATCAAAATACCAAATCAATTACAAGAATATCACAAAACTAGCAAAATCAAGAGATAAAGCAAACAAATACAAGCACAAGTACTCTAAAGAAGAGAAAGGGGAATGTACAACATGACGGTTCTTTAGGAACTCCGTCAAACCTAGGATGGTGGACTCTCCTTCAACCTTAGCCCTCAAGGGCATGGAGGAGCAAGTCGAACGCGCTACCGACATCATAGTGTAGGCCCAAGAAGCGCTCGAGCCTAGCTAACCTCCACGGCCTCCAAAGTGGAGGCAAGAAGTAGGATTTCCAAGACCCAAAATCATCATTCGTGGCATATCCGGGGTCTATCCATCCTATGAGCGTCACCGGCCTCTTTCTCTCTAGGCATCGCCTCCAATCATTAGCAAGCTTCATCTCCAAGAAACAAGGCACAAAAAGCGGTTTTGGCCTCATCTCCTCGATGCACACAACCACACTTTCCTCAAGTTGTGGTTCCCTATCTTCATCGCTTGGCCCCACGTCATCTTGGAAAAGAGGATCGAAACTACTACCGGCGGTTTCAATCTCTTCCAAGTCATCTTTCGGTGTACTAGCAAGGGGCTCTTGATGCTTAGTCGCATTATCGCACAAGGGCAACTCAAGGCTAACAATTTCACCCAACAACTCCACAAACTCCACCAAACCATCTAACTCACTATCCTCCTCCAATTCCTCACCAATGTTGCCTTCACTAAGGGTCATATCCTCATCCGTCTCTTTTTGGGTAGACGATTGAGGTTCTTCAAAGCAAATCTCTGGTTCAAAGGGAACTACATCGGCGGCTTCGTGACTAGGTTGCTCCTCTCTCTCAAGTGGGCACCCTCCATCTAAATGTGATGCTCGGGATAAAGACATTACGGTTTGAACCGTTAATGCATTTAAATGAGCATTCCTCGCCTCGTTTCCCCTTCGAATTTGGGCCATTAATTCATCTTGTTGTTTTCGCAATTGAATGGCCGTTTCTTGAAGGTTCCTTTGCATTTGAAGCATCGATTGAAACTCCTCCATGTCGGGCAATTGGTGATCATTGGGGTCTCGTAAAGCTCCATGATAATCTTGATTAAACATGGTGTCTTGATGATGCCCAAGGGGTGGGGCATCATATTGTTGGTAGCAAGGTTGGGGTGGTTGGTAGTATTGTGGGTCATGAGGTTCATACTGTGGTTGGGGTGGAGGGTAATATGGTGGGTTTTGGTGGTATTGGCTTCCATAAGGTGAATCTTGATTGAACATGGTGGGTTCACAATCATAGCTTGAGTAATAGCCACCTTGATCGTAGGATTGATAGTCATTCACTTGTTGGTAGCCATTTCCGTACTCTTGAGGATCATACCCATCTTGATTACCCCAAGAAGCTTGATTATGGTAGGGGGACGTCATGTCATACCCTTGGTTCATGGAAGAAGAGGAGTAGCTCAAATCGGCTCCCGAGTGTGTGGAGTTTAGATCAAACCCCATGCTTGCTCGAAAATCGTAGTCCATACCCGGTTGGAAACCACTCATTCTAGCAACCGTCCGTTAAAGCGGCTCTTAATCGCAAGAAGAAGATAGTCACCACCTCTAAGCATAAACTGTAGACTAGGAACAAACGTGAGAAGTCTAGTGCTTTTTGAGCACTAGACAAGAGAGAAATAAACCACACACACACAAGAAGCAAGGTAACCAAAAAGAAAAAGAAAACACAAACACAAAGACAAAGTCAAGTAACTAGGAAAACGAAGTCTAAACTAGCACCGTCCCCGGCAACGGCGCCAATTTGATGGGGAGGATTTGTCGTGAATCCCGCCACCAAATAATAACCGGCTAATCCTAACTGGGTAGATAGGGTAAGTCGGGTCGAATCCATGGGGACGGTAAGAGGCGTCTAGACTAAGTCGGCCCAAATACGAGACTAAGTCAACGAGCTAAGCTAGAAAATGATAAGAGGAAGAGAAGACTATGACTAAGAAGAACAACAAGGAAAACGGGCTAGGATTAGGTCAGGGTCAAAGGGGTAACGGAATGGCCAAGGAGGAGTTAGAGTGAAAGCGGTAGTAGGGTAATCTAGGACACACGACCTAGAGGTTCCTCATGGAACCCATCCGGCGACACACACGACAAAGGAAAGCAAGAAAAACAAGCATTCCAACCTACTTAGTCATTCAAGCATTCCATCAAACATGTAATATGCATCACTCAAGAAGAAACCTCAAATCTTCCACCAACATCTCCAACAAACCCTTAATCATCCAATTAACACCCTAATCACTTTACTAACCCTAGCAAGAACACTACTCTAACATAATCAAACTACAACTAACAAGAACAAGAGGAAACAACACAAGAATCAAAACATACATAATCAAACTAGTGAAAACTATGAACTAAGAACAATCCAACAATCAAAGATGCAAACTTGGATGAATTAAACAAGATAAGGAGTAAAAAGGAAGAGGATTATACCATACTAGTGAAGGAGAAAGATTGAAACTTGCATTAATGAAGAAAACCCAAAACAAACCACCAAGGTTGTCAATCTTGGAAGGATCTTGAAGAATTCCCTTAATACAAGTACTAATCTAAGATTAACTACTAATTACCGACTAATCTACACTAATCTAATCTAATCTAACCTAAAATAGTCTAGGGTTTAGTGGGGAGTCCAGAACATAACATAAGATTACAAAAGGAGGGGTATTTATAGGGTTACAAATGGAAGGGAGAAGAAAGAAAGTGAAATGCGGGCAACAGCACTTGGTCCCGACCGGGACGGGTTGGTCCCGACCGGGACGGCCTTGCAGTAGCTCCCTCAAACTCGCACTTCATCCCCGACGGGATGAGGTGCATACCCGTCGGGGATGGGTCTTGTAGGCCTCCAATATGATCTTTTCGGTCCCTCCTTGCTTCACATGGACTTCTCATCGATTCTCGGGACTCGGGATCGGGTCTCGGAGGCTCGGGATTGGGTCCCAAGGTCTCGGGGTCGATTCCAAGGCATCGAGTCATCGTTCGTTTATCTCGTTGGCTCCAAAATGTGTATGTATAGAGTCGGAATCGCTCCAACTCTTCCAAATCGGTCTCGGGAACCTGAAACGAACTAAAGGAAGCATAAGAAGCCCCTAAACCGCTCCCAAGGAGCGATTCTACAAGGAAAAAGGGACCAAAACACTATGAAAATAGGCACTACAAACTACACTTATCAGTCGTCTTAGATTTTCCCCAAACCATATTTGTGGACTTTGTAGTATGCTTTCATGCAGGACACCTCCTTTATTATATACATTCTACATTCATTTTCCCATATACATATATATATATGCACAGAAGCCCACTGTGCAGGCGAGCAACAGGTTGGAGCCACTGTTCAGGTCGGGGAACCTGCAAGAAAAGCAGGTCAGAAGAACACAACAAAACCAACTGCCGCCAAAGCCCGAAAGACTCGGCAAGCTGCTGCCAAAAATAGACCCGTACCTGCTGATGGCCCGTCCAGTAGTCGACCGTCGCCTTCGAGAACCAATCGTAGCAATCACCAGCCCACAGAAGCTACTGGTACATCCCGCTGCCCTACTGCTTTGCTTAGATAAGAACATTTAGTAATATCATCTAACAACTAACCTCCCTGTCGTTACTGCATACGCAGCAGCCCAATCCTCAGCCGAAACGTAAGAAATACGCCAGCCGGGCTCCACCAACAAACCTAGAAGTACGCTCCGATACAGTAAAAGTACTAGCATACCTTGAACTTTGCATACAACTTATTACCATGTCTTTTTCACAGGGATTTTTGTTGAATCTTGGTGCTTCGGCGGCCCTACTGAGACATGTGAGTATTGTGGTGCGGTCATGTGGATCGAGGAGTTGGTGGGTAAACGTACCAAGAATAACTGACTTAAGTATAGCATTTGCTGCCAGAAGGGGAAAGTGAAGCTCCCTTTGCTATAGGACCCACCAGACTTCCTACAGGGGTTGCTAAATCAGAATGGAGGTCCCCGGTCAAAGAAGTTTCGCAAGCAGATACAAACCTACAACTCTAGCTATGCATTAACATCGATGGCAGGCAAAGTGGACAACGCTATCAACAAAGGTTACGGCCCATACTGCTTTAGACTTGGCGGCCAAAACCACCACAACATCGGCTCTTTCCTACAACCAGAGGGGAAACAGCCCAAATTCATGCAACTATATTTTTTCGAGACTGAACAAGAGGTCACACAGAGAATGAATTCTCTGGGACATGGCGCCAGAAGCAGCCTAGACCCTAAAATTCTCCAAGGACTGTCAGACATGCTATATGAACACAATGTGCTGGCAAATATGTGCAAAATGGCAAGGGATAGTATTGATGAGGAAAGCCTCCACCCAGTTTGCAGCCGCCTACACGGAGGCCGCAAAAAAGATGGGAGACAATTTAATTTGCCGACCGTGGACGAGGTCGCCGCTCTTATTGTATAAGATGGAGAGATTGATACACATCCAAGGGATGTTATCATCCATGACCGCGCTAAGGGCTTGAGAAAAATTTCCGCGCTGCATCAAAGTTTCATGGCGATGCAATATCCAATAATGTTCCCCTACAGTGAAGATGGGTACAGACCTGACATTAAGCACAATGACGCTGAGACGACGACACGAAAGAAAAGAATTTTTGTGACAATGAGAGAGTATTATGCTTACCGTTTTCAGGAAAGGCGACAAGAAGGGAGAATCATAGACGGCTGGAGCATTCTTTGTGGGAAACTGCGACAAAAATTTATTGTTGATTCATTCACGTCCGTCGAACAACAGCGGCTGGACTATGTTCGCAATAACCAGAAAGATATACGCAAATACTTTCTTCGTGGTCTTACTGATGCGGTGACAGCTGGAGAAACACTGGGAGCATCTATTGGTCATCAAATCATCCTACCCCCATCATTCCCTAACTGTTTTAGATTTGGGTTTCAGAACTACCAGGATGCGCTCGTTATATGTCGTTGGGCCGGACCACCTGATTTGTTCATTACTTTCACCTGTAACCCACAATGGAGAGAGATCAAAGAATTTCTCCAAGCCGTTCCAGGCCAACGTCCCGAGGATCGCCCCGACATAGTTGCGAGAGCTTTTAGAATCAAACTTGATCAGCTAATTGAGGACATTACCAAGCACAACTTCTTTGGAAAAACACTTGCAGGTAACCCCACGATTCATGCCCACAATATTGCTTATATTTACATTTATATATACTATATTTACGTATGTAGCAGTACCTATGTAGTATAGGTTAATCGCAGGAACTTCTTCGACCCCTTCCTTTTAATATTCGATTTTTCCTGAATTGTTTATGCCATCTTCCAGTGAGTTTCCAAGATTACGTTAATCTCACAAGACTGTAATTATTAATCGACGCATTTTCTTGCAGTTGTACACTGTCGAGTTTCAAAAAAGAGGGGTTACCACATGCACATATTTGTCTCTTCCTACATCCAGATAATAAGCCCACCGAACCTACTGATATTGACAACATTATCAGTGCTGAGATTCCTGATGAAAAAGAAGATCCGCTTGGGTATGCCACGGTTATGCAATTCATGGTCCACGGTCTCTGTGGTGAAATGAACTCTCAATCGCCATGTATGATTGATGGGAAATGCTCTATATATTATCCAAGGAAGTTCTGCAGCCAAACATCAATTAGTGAAGATGGGTACCCAGAGTATCGACGGCAGAATGATGGTAAAACATTGGAAAAGAGCGGCCACATCATCGACAATAGATTTATTGTGCCTCATAAAATAGATCTATTGGTCAAATATCAGGCATACATAAATGTAGAATGGTGTAATAAACATAGGTCAATCAAGTACCTCTTCAAATATATGTCCAAGGGACATGACATGGCATTGGCAAAATTAGAAGAGATAAGAGGAGACCAAGATACTGGAGAGACGTCAAACAAGCCAGTTGACGAGATTGAGATGTATCTTTGTTGTAGGTACATATCAGCCTCTGAAGCTTCTTGGCGTATGTTCGCATTCGAGATTCAGTTTAAGCAGCCGCCAGTCCAGAGACTGTTTTCACTTGGAAGATGAACAACAAATCATTTTCAAAGACAAACAGGAACTGGAAGAGGTACTTGAAAGGGTCGGTGAAGCAAAAACAACCTTTACAGAGTGGATGGAGACAAATAAACAGCACGAAGAGGCACATGAGTTAACGTATGCTGATTTCCCACTAAAATGGGTATGGAATGCCGGGTCTAAGAAGTGGACAAAAAGGAAAAAAGGACTAAAGCACGGTAGAATATACCTCGCCCCACCCACCGCAGGATAATCATATTATTTGAGGTTGTTGTTGAATATAGTCAAGGGAGCTAAATGTTATGCGGACATTAGAACAGTGGACGATGTCATATATCCGACGTTCAAAGACGCTTGCAAAGCTAGAGGTTTACTTGATGGAGATGATGAATGGCATGTGGCGTTGAACGAAACTGCAACTTGGTCAACACCTCGACAACTTCGAGAACTCTTTGTCACCATGCTGCTGTTTTGTGAAGTGTCAGACCTAAAAGCCCTGTGGGATGCACATTCCCAAGACCTATCTAATGACATATTGCATCGCCAACGCAGAAGGTTCGGCATTGGAGATTTAAGTTTAAGTGTTGAACAAGTCAAAAACTACGCGCTTTATGAGATAGAGCTGATCCTAAACCGTAGTGGTCGAAGCCTCAGACAATACGGCGACTTCCCTTTACCTGATGATGTCTTAATGCGAGACTCATCTAACCGCCTAATACTTGAAGAACAAGATTATGACGAAGAAATACTGCGTGAACAAGCCGACCTACTACAATCAGGTCTGAACATTGACCAGAGGCATGTGTACGACTCAGTACTGAAAGCAGTGCATCTAAAAAAGGGCGGTGTTTTCTTTGTCTACGGTAGTGGCGGAATAGGTAGAACGTATCTTTGGAAAACATTGATTTCCAGACTTAGATCCGATGGCCAAATAGTCCTCGCTGTGGCATCCTCTGGCATAGCCGCTTTGTTGTTGATTTCAGGCAGAACTGCCCACTCACAGTTTGCGATACCGTTGCTTCTGAGTGATAACACAAGCTGCAAGATTGATCAGGGGTCGGACTTGGCACATTTAATCAGGAAAGCAAGTCTAATCATATGAGACGAAGCACCGATGGTACATAGACACGCCTTTGAGGCTGTCGACAGAGCGTTTAGAGACATTATGCAGCTTGATGATGGCATGGCGATGCATAAAGTATTTGGCGGAAAAACTGTCGTGCTAGGTGGGGACTTTAGACAAATTTTACCCGTAGTTCCTAAGAAGGGGAGAGCAGATATAGTCGATGCTTCTATTAGTAGATCAAATCAAATATGGCCACATTGCACTATCATGAAACTTCAGAAGAACATGCGCATAATGCAAGGACAGTACAAAGTGAAGAAGAAGCTGCAGAACTATCTGAATTCAGTAGATGGGTACTTGACATGGGAGATGGGAAGCTACCTTCCACATCCAAGGAAGATGAGGACGAAAGTTCATGGATAAATATACCGGAGAACCTTTTAGTTCATCCGGGTGGAGTGATAAGTTGTGATTTTACCTATTTTTGTCCCACGATTTTACTCTTATCTAGTCGATTTTATAACCCGATTTGTTAGTAATTAGCTATTTTACGTTTAATTAGATTATTAGTCGAGTCTTGTATAATTAGTGTCAAATTATGTTATTTCTCGGGATTTTGGTACTGTGCCTCAATATTGGATTTTGTAGGAACCGACCCGGGAAGAATCGAGACGATCAAGACGGGTCAAACCCGACATTGACCAAGACCTTCATTTCCCCTCATCATTCACCAATCACGTTCCACCACCATCATCACTATAGTAACTCCAATGAATCAACTACAACTTCTCCATCGTTCTTCACCATCTTTCAATCCATCATCACTACATTTCCAATTCACCATTTTCCTCCATCTTCACCAATCAAACATCATCCTCCATTAATCTTTCACCATCATCACCAATTAAATCTACTTACTCCATCTCCAATCAATTTCTTCTTCCAATCAACCATCAACCATCAATTACCCTAGCGAACCTCCGTCAACACTCCACCACCGGCAACCACTACACCATCTCGCCGGATCTGCGCTCCTCTCCGACGAACCAACCACACCACCAGATTCCACCGTCGACATCCCTGCACCGGCAGCAGCACCGCGCGCTCCTCCACCGTGAGCCATCATCAGCCTAGAATCCGAACGACAACCGCCATCGTGCGTCACGCACGTCGAGCCGTGCGTAACCGAGTCAGAGAGTACTCTACCGTGCGACGTCGACCGTGCAAAATCACAACCACCGTGCGACCTCGATTGTTTTGGGTCTTTGGCAGATTGTTTTATTTTGGATGGCAATTGATGAATTGGTCCTCTCTTTTACTCTTTCCATTTCATTTAAGTGGAGGGCAGTTTAGTCCTATAACTTGTTTTGTGAGATACTATATTTAAATGAGGTGAAACCCTCATTTTTAAAGGGGGAGGCTGTTAGATAGAAAAGTAGTAGATGGGGTTTTAGAGTGTAGTAGTAAGAACGAACGCAACAGCCCACATTTTCCACTTTCTTCTTCTTAATTTTAATTAGTTTCTTTTAATTAATTTTAGTGTAATCGTTCTTCCTTAAATTCAAGCTTTCAATTAATTCCATCCTTTTTTGGTATAATTCTTATATCTTCTCCTTTATTATTTCGTTTATATTTACTTTTATGTTTATGGTATATTTAGTTAGTAATTAGTTTAAAGTTATAATCTTTATCGTTAATTGTGTTTTGTAATGTTATTTTATCTTTGTGTTGTTTGTTTATGTGTAGTGACTGTTAAGATTAATTAAAGTTTCATTTTTTATCATTTCATTATGTTAGATGTTGTGTTCAGATTAATTATTTGTGTGTTTTGTGTTGTGTTAATTATGTGTAGTGAGTAGTCTTTTTCTAGGGGTCGATTTGACCCCGACATGTCTATATTGTGTGTTTAAAATTCCGTATTTGGATTGTTTGGGATATACGGAGGAGGATAGTTTGAGGTTCGGGAATCGACTCGTCTTTTGGTTGTGTTTGAACCCTTGAACCTTGTCCACCAATGGGAGTCGGTTAGATTTAGGTAGTAAAACTCGCCCCTTGACTTGCCTTGCCTCGCCTAGTTGAACACGGGAGTGAGAATTAGGTTGGCTACCCTAACTATCGGTCTAGACTCTTCACCTTGGGAGAGGGGAGAGAAGGGAGCGGGATTAAGACGCGCACTTAGTGACCTAGGACCTTGGATTGGGTACCACAGGAGTGAGCTTAATCAATTGACTTAGGAATCCGACTCACGAGCCCGGGAGGGAGGTGATTGGGTTTTACTTAGTTGGAGTACGAACCCGGGAGGGAGGTAGTCGACCCTTAGAGGCGTTCCACTCATCCTAATATCCCTAGCAACCCATTATTGGTGTTCCTTGCTCATGATTATGATATGTAGGTGGTTAAGTCGGACCCTAAGCTTTTAATTATCATTAGATCATCATTTTTATTACTTGTTTGGTTATTAGTTTACTTTTGCATTTCTTAGTTAGCTTAATTAGTCTAATTTTACCTTTCATAATTGATTAGCGTAGCTAATTTGTAATCCGAGACCGAACTAGTACTCATTCCCGATCTCTATGAGGATTCAACCCGACTTGCCCTTGCTATTCTAGTTTAGGTTAGTTGGTTTGTTTGATGGTAGGATTGACGACAAAATCTCGCTATCATGGAGACCCAATCGCTTCAATTGTCCAGGAAGTTTACCCTCAACTATTGGATAATTACACCAACCTTACGTATTTACAAGATCGTGCTATATTAACACCAAAGAATAACACAGCTGAAGAGGTCAACAACTACATGTTAAGCCTCATACCAGGAGAAGAACATGTATCAAAAAGCGTTGATAGGATTTGTCCATTGACTCGGCATGCAAGTAATATGGACAGCCTATATCCAACTGAGTTCCTTAACTCCCTCAAGTTTCAGGGTTTGCCCAATCATGAAATACGTCTTAAGGAAGGTTGCCCGATTATATTGCTAAGAAACATTAATCAAGCTTCAGGAATGTGTAACGGGACAAGACTAATAGTTACGAAAATACGTTCACGTATTATTGAAGCAGAAGTCATCACCGACACCAACATCGGTACGATTGTATCAATACCAAGAATTGAGATGACACCAACAGAGACAAAATGACCTTTCACACTGAAGAGACGACAATTCCCTGTCAAAGTATGTTTCTCAATGACAATAAACAAGAGCCAAGGCCAAACATTTGCTAAGGTAGGCATATACTTACCCCAGCCTATTTTTAGCCATGGTCAGTTATATGTTGCCGTTTCAAGAGTCACGTCACGTAAAGGCTTGCAAATTTACATACCAAGTGAGAATGATAAAGATGGATGCGCGAGGAAGACTAAAAATGTCATGTATAGAGAAATTTTCGCAGACTTGTAACAACTTCATTTCAAGCCTTCTTTATACGCCACTTTTTATGTTTCTGTTATAGATTTCAAAGATAGATAGAAGGTTATCTTCAAATACCCCATGTTTTATACTTATGTTATTTATATTGACATTCCAGTTGAATTGCAGTTTCGAATTATATCGTATTCCAGTCCATCGTCGACATTGCCAAAATTGAGGTAACTTTCTCTACTTATATGGGATTCGGAGGATATGTGAGAACCAACAAATTATACGGAGTATCAGTTAATCGACCTATTAACAGTAAGACATCGTTTTTCTGCCTAGAGAATGTAATTAGCGGACTTAACTAATATTCATCCGTTAGTTATAAGGTCTCCTGGGCTAGGAAATTAAATAATTTATTTCGAATTATATCGTATTCCCGTCTTGTCTTTGTCTTACCGCACCATCAGCGTACATTTTATGCATAGCCTTTGAAAGTAATGACAGTAGCAACACATTTGACACACCACGTTTGAATTGAAAGCTCACTAGGACAACACACTTGCAACTTGGATTCTCAACATCTGTTATGTGTGTAGCCAGGCATATTACACCAACTTCCTATGTTGGATGATGCAAGAACTATCAACCGCACAGGTAAAATCTCCGCCTCACTGTTTACTTAGCTTATTCTGGTTATTAGAATTAAATTTGAGTAGTAATTATAATGTCAATAATTATAAATTGTTTGAAACTGACAACTTCAAAGTAAACATGATGACGTTTTTATTCAACAAGGAAAAACCATCCTAGGACGGGCAATCAACCTTTAGTTCAAATGTAATACAGTACAAACTGAAACTTAGGCTCAACTAATCAATCAAGATAACCCATCTACCATTCTCCCAAACTTGACAGAGACGCATAAGAGATATCTCCCCTATTAAGACTTGATCATTCATCTTGAGATGGACACCATAGTAGCCAGGATGACTATACACATGCACGATTCTTCCGACATACCACCCATGGAACACATACGGCTCCACCAGATCATCTATAAGAACACCAGAGCTGTTAATAAATGGCGGAAAAGGGCGAACCAAGTCCACGACAACAACATCGCTTAAAGGGCTTATCCCACTCGAGTCGGTCAAATTGTGAAACTGCACATACAAACATCTGCTACCGCCACAACACACGACACAGCCACTGTAGTAACCACCCCAGAAACCCGCGTAAGGATACATGACCTCCACTATGTCCCCATTCAGATAACTGTGAGCCATTTACAAATATTACCCTATATGTAACGAAAATAGAAATTTACACATACCAACAGATAAACAATCAAATATATACTGCCATATTCAATTGAATACAATTAGTAATTAATTTCATTCATAAATTCGTAATTAATTTCAAAATTAATCATTGCAAATGCAAATATAAACACAGCAGTTACGGTCCTCAAATCAATCATCAAATCAAATCATCAATTCAATTTATATATTTTTTTTTTCTTTGGTGAAATCAATCAATTCAATTTTGTATAATTCATTCATTAACAGCCTGATTTCAAAATATAGTCTCATTTCAAATTTCAATCAACTCAATTTATTATATAATAATAATTCATTAACAGTTTGATTTCAAAATATACTCGCATCAATTTATATAATTCATTAACATCATTTTATATAATTCATTAACAGTCTGATTTCAAAATATAGTCTCATTCTAAATTTCAATCAATCAACTCAATTTATATAACTCATTAAGAGTCTGATTTCAAAATATACTCTCATTTCAAATTTCAATTCAAAGCAAATACATAGATAGAAATAGAATATAATAGAATGCATAAATAAAAAAGATAAGGAAACGGTCACAACCTGTAGACACCCGCATTTTGCCTGCTAGTGTCTATAGCAGTTCCCGACAAAACACCCGATGATGATCGAACGTCAACGTGACTTAATATGCTCGAATACGGACTCGGAATCAATAGTATCCGACGTGGGTATTTGGCGGAGTGCAAATCTCTCAAAACCGACCTCAAATCCAGGCCCAGTGGGTCGTTCCGAGCAAAATGAGACTAATTTGGGCCAAAACCGACACCAAAAATAAATCCCGTCTTTTGGCGACCGGGTCAAAACCCGGTCAAAGACGAACCCGTCACAAAAACCAGCCTAAATGCATCTTCTAGAAGCTGGCGCCAAGTCTAAATTCAAATAAAATCAATCCAAACAACAATATCAATTCCTTCCTAAAATAGCTCGATTTGTTTGATCCACTCGATCGAGTGGATTGACCCACTCGGTCGAGTGGAGCGTCAAAAACCGGACCAGATTCATTTCTGAAGGCACTCGACCGAGTGCACTAGGGCACTCGATCGAGTGACCCTAGGTCGTGGGGTTTCTCCTATAAATACCCCCTTAACCCCATTCATTTCAGAAAAAAGAGGCTTTTTCCCCATGCATTCTTAGTCTACACTTTCTACCCTAATCCTACCATACTACATTTCTACTATATTCAATCTTCCACATTCATACACATTCATATATACAAAATCAACACATACACATTCAAAACCCGAGATCAAAACTCGTCAAAGACCCGAGAGCATCCTCTCCCTAACCAAACACACCCTAACTCACCCTACATATCTCGACACTCCCGCGCACACGCCGCTACTACGAGTTCGTTTCCGAGGCCATTTAAGCATGTAGGTTGAGGGTGTCATCAAACCCCGTTTCTTTTTCTCCCTTCTCTTTTACTGTTTTTTATGTATATATTATTATTATTATTATTATTATTATTATCATTACTACTACTAACCACTAACACTAATCTTTAATTTTGTGCATACTAACATTTTATTTATGTATTCTAACACTAACTTTCATTTTTGTATACTAACACTTTAATTCCGTATTCTAACATCTAACATTATTATACCGTGTATATATACATACTAGTATTTAAATCTCGGTTTCGGATGCGTTTGACTATAATTGTCGCCTAAAGTCCGTCTAATCCCTTTACGAGCAACGACGGAGGTGGAGCCCTTTCGAGGAGCCCCGCCCCAATGTACTCAAGGGCGTGACGTGATCGCGACTAATCGTAGTTGAACGTATTCAATCCCATTTTAATTAGTGCGGAACCCGTTGACACGAAAACCGACATCACATAACCCGAAAGGGTTAGTTTCGATGTCGTGACGTAGAGGGAGGCATTCCGTTGCTAATTCAAATTTTCTAACGTAAACGTTTTCATAAAATCCCGACAACGGTATTATAATCGTACATATACACGATTATAGCACCGGAGGTCGAGTTAAATTCAAATCATGCGATATTTGTATTTAACTCGACCGACCGTCGTTTTCAACCCCAAAGAATGAACGAGTTGATACTCGTACAGGGGCTACTCGACCGAGTACATAGGCCACTCGATCGAGTAGCGTCCATAACACTGGACAGAACCCTTTTCGAGGGGTTACTCGACCGAGTGCATAGGCCACTCGATCGAGTAGCGTCCATATCACTGGGCAGAAACTTTTTTGAGGACACACTCGACCGAGTCAGACTATGACTCGACCGAGTGGGTCCTGTAACCCAGAAAACTGAGGGCCTTGACACACACTTTCAAGCCTCGTCCTTCTATCGACATTAGTCATCACGTGTAAAGACTATCACGTGACTATCCTATTTTCAAAACTCAGGCATATCACGACACTTAAAACGACTTTGATCGACGGTCTCACACTATTAATTTTTGTATCGACGACTCTTTAGTCGTATCCGACACATAATTAATTTAGACTCCATTTCTCGAGGTGATAAGTCGGGACAAGGCATCGAGGTTCGAAATTGGGTTAGCACCACACCTAGGTCTCGAACCTCCGTCCTTTGATTAATATGCAATATAATGCGTAATTAATTAAAGTTCGTCCGTCTACCTAATTCACGATCTCGCGTGCAGTTATTGTATACGGGTCTTTGTCGAGTCGGGTATTTATTTATCGCTCTTCTTATTCAATTCAATTATTCTATTTTATTGCTCGTTGTATTGTGAATTCCGGGTTGTATTCCGCCCGTGTAATTTGTAATTTATTTACGAGTTTTCTATTCTTGATGTTTGCCATTATTGCCTTAAATGAACATCACATGCTAAATCACTTTGACGTGAATCAAGATGCATTAAATGACGTAGTTAACCAATAACTCGCATGCTTAGCCCGAAAACGCTGTTTGCATATCATTTAATCGTTTTACTAGCGCGCTCACACGAACACGAACGATGTCTTAGTAGAGGCCACCATGTGCGGGCGGGGTTGGGTGTCCTTAGTGGGCTTCCCAACACGTACCCTCACCCCTTACTCAGAACCTTTGGTTTCCGGATGCCCGAAACCCTTGGCGCACGAGAGTCATTCTATACACGAAAGCCGGTTTATACGGAATCGGTATTGCAATGCAAAGGGACGAGCCCAATGAACTCTGAAATCGAAGTGGGCTTACTTTGTGTATAGCCCATGACGACATAGAGTGGGCTCGTATGGTTCCGAATAACCACAAAATTCGGTGGCGACTCCATTTTGACTTAAATTTCGAACCCGAGAACAATCTCACCACGAGATTCATTCGCCTACCCAAACCCGCGCGTGGCCGCGTCGGGGTGGACCTACGTCATGTCCACAATTTGGCGACTCCGCTGGGGATACCTGATGTACCACATGTCATCGGGGTTCCTAGGGTGAGACTCGAAGAGAAATCGTTCGTATATTTGTGTGTGCGCATTAGTTTAATGATTCATGCATAACCCAAATTTTGCCCGGGCCGGTTACTTGTGACCGACGTCCCACTATACCACGGTGCATTCCTACATGGGTGCGCTAAAGACTTCGATGGCGGAACTCACCGGGGTTTTACGGCAGGTCCTTGTTCCAAATCGGCTAGGAAGTCCGTCCCGTTTCGTGAGAATGCGATCGTTGTTGGTATAGACCCTATTGTGACCGACCGAGACTTAGTGTAAAGCATACATACGCGTCGTTATAATGCTTGTTTGACTATGTGCTGCTTGGTTTCCGTGTCATTTTTTCAAAAAACTGTCATTTCAAAAAAAAAAGCATCTTTCCAAAAATACCAAATTTTGAAAAACCCGAAATACTATCCGTTTCGGGACCCATCTTTTCAAAATATCTAATTTTCAAAACTTGGAATGCTGCCGAAATTTCGACTTACGATTTGACTCAAAATAGCCTATTTTCTAGCCGGCATGCTGTCCATTTCAAAATTCGAATTTCCGATCCACCATTCGATTTTCGAATTTTCAAATTCCATTTCGATTTTCAAATTTCAAAATTCCATTTCGATTTTTTTCAGATCCTCGAGATGTGATTCTCGATTTTCAAATCTCCGAGATGCCATTTTCGATTTTCAAATCTTCGGGATCTTATTTTCGATTTTCAAATTTTCGGAAATTTATTTTCCGATATTCAAATTTTCAAAATTCCAAATATTCAACTTATCAAGAAAACTCGGCCCTGTCGGCATGCTGCCAATTTCAAAAGACGGGATCGCCTCCTCAATTTTCAAAACGCGAAATTACTCGCAACCATTCTAACCTTTCAAAATGCCCGATCCTATTGGCCCACTACCAATTTCAGGACCATTCTCTCAATTTTCAAAATTCAATCATTTTTCAAAAACCTTCCTTATTATAGGACCTACCGTAATCCCTGTGTCGGGTCTTTTCATGATTTGTCGAAGGTCTTTAGCGTCGAAACTTCGTCGGTCCTACATCACGGGTTTCTTCCCCATCCTAGTCCGCCTTTTCCTAAAGGCATAACCGACCAACACGAGTCATACACTCGTAAAGGGAAGGTTCGTCTGAACACTCGAGTCCTAACTAGAAAGTCACACGCGATCTTTCCCTCCGACAGGACGGTCCCCACGACCTTTCCTAGGGGAATCTTGCCCGTCTTTCAATCCGTTAGTCGAGTCATCCCAATTCAAGTCCTTTCACTTAAGGGTCTACCCTAATCACAGGTCTATCCTTATTCAAGACAAGTCAAGGGTCTCTAGCGTCGAAACTCTGCCGATCTTACATCGCGAGTTTCTTCCCTTACCCCGTCTGCCTTTCCTTGAGGCCGAGTCAACCTTTTACAAGGCATAGCCCTGTAGCGAAAGGTTCGTGATCCTTACGTCTAAGGGTCACTCGTCCGACACTCGAGTCTTAGCAAAATCTTCAATCTCACTCGAGGGCTACCCTTTAGCGGAGCGATCAATCACGGTTTCTCTAAGGGTCATGTCCTACACGTGGTGTCTCACGTGTGTCACTTTCGAGTCACTCAGATGCCGCACCATCTGAGTCCTATCAGAGTCTTCAGTCTCACTTGGGGGCTGTCCTCCACCTGAGCATTCGACCACAGTCACCTTAAGGGGTACCTTACGTTCATCATACACCGGCGTCCTTACGATGTCTTCTTCAAGTCGTACTTATGCTACGAACACCCGAGTCTCCTAAAGGTTTAGGTCACCACGGTTGGTCCAAACACGTGACGCGGTCAAACACAGTCGCCCCATTTTTGGACTTACCCTCGTGCAGCTTGAGTCTCATCGTCGAGTCCAAGCCAGGGTTGTTACCTCGTCTAGGTCAACGTTCGAGTATCCCGGTCCAAGAGTCTTTGTCGACCCGTCACCCCGGGCCATGTCTAGTTTGACTTCCTCTCTTGCATTTGCGCAAAGTCGAGTTTAGGCAAGTCGTGGCACCTGTCATTTTCTCCAATCAAGGACCTTACCAAAAAAAGAAACTAACAACCTCATCCAAGAGTCCGGATTTGATTTGAGTCTGAGTCTGAGTCCGAGTCTAGGATGTTCTATCTCTCTCAATTTCAAAGTCAAAGTCAGAGTCAACTGTATTCTGTCCTCTTTTCAAAATTCAATAAAATCAGCTTTTCTATTTCTCATATAAGTTTCCCTTATGTGTTTCCGAGAACATGATGAACACCATCATACACTGTGAGCACATGCACGTGACTATTATAGGCACATCCATAATGACTGCAGGAACCGAGGCTCGTGTTTTCCTTTACCTGTTCCATGTCTGGTATAGAAAGCCACAAAACCACCCTTAGTAGGAGCGGTCTCGAATCCTATGACAAATCTAGGTAGTCTCCTAATTTGGATTCAAGACGGGAGGCAAGCCCATTTCCCACAATAAACACCCCTCCAATAAGACTGATCAATCCCTACCTTAGGCGTTAGTCTGACCAGAAGCAAAAAAGAAGCATCGTGACTCTATAGGTTTGATGCCAAAAATACCCAACTCGGGACGATGCTCCCACCAAGCCTGCTCGGAATTATGATGACAATACCGAGATCCAAACCACCATGCTTACCGTAGAGTACTCCACCATGAGTTGCACTCACACAAATACCAACTAGGCTTACACCTTACAAAGGTTTGGCTCCACAAGCCTAATTCAACCGATGGGCCCACCCCCAAATCCACCCACAACACCATATGAGGGGATTACCGTGAAAAAAAGAAAAAAGAAAAAGAGTTGGACAAAAAAAAATCAAAAGTCCAAGGAAAAAAAGCAAAGGGCCAAAACAAAAGAGCTGACCATGACCAAAAAAAGAACTCTCAACATTCCTCGACCAGATACGATCAATCCCTTGACCGGGACACAGTCAACTCAAGTGAAGGATCCCACGACCGGGGCTAAGAGGTCAACCCAAAAAAAAACAAAAAAAAAAACAAAAAATTCAAATACCCGTGACCGTGGTCAACGTTCAACTCAAGTGAAAATCCCTTGACCGGGGTACGGTCAATTCAAAAATTATCAATGCCTATACCGTCCAATAGGGAAGAGACAATCAAGCTGGTCAGCTAACACCACACTTAGCCTTCCCACATTGCAACCCTCAAGACCTTCTCGAGACTTAGGCTAAGAGACAGCCCGGAATTTTGAGGATTCAAGCTCCATAGGATACCCCTAACCATTAGGGCCAGACATGGAAATCAGATCCCGCATTATTAAACCTACCCCGATCGAAGTCCGAGTCATTTTTACTCGACTTCCCCATTTCCTACCACATTGCAATACCTTACCCTCGAAGCCTTAGCTCCACAAAATCGAGCTCCAGATTTCGAAGCATTAAAGCCACTTGCGACCTAGCTCCACATTTCCAAAAACATCCAAACCAGTTACCAGCCCCAAACACGGGAACTCAACCTGCGGTCGGCATAGAACATGCCCAAATAGTTCACACCACCTCTGGGGGCTACCCCGGAGAACGCTCACAGTCACAGGATCAACATCCTAACTATTCTAGCCCTTTGATTAAGACATCATTGGGAATTCACCTAGCCTACACCATCGCTATGGCTAGTTACACACAAAGCCCTAATAAACTAGCCACCATAATATATCTTCCAATCCACTGAACTACGGCTTGGTTTGATTTCACTACACGTGAATACGTAGGTAGCCTTTCAACAAAGGCACAACCACCCACATTGACAACAAATTCAAAAGCACCATCATTCCGGTCACGACACTGTCATGTTCTCAACAACTAGCTTTGTCGTCCTGGAGGCTTCTCTTAGACAGAAGTTCTCCATCCATTCACATAATCCAAATACTTTCAAAAATCTAGCCTCCTTTCTATAGAGTGTCCTAGTACTCGGCTCAGTCGAAGACGAGAATCCGTCAGGGACTCGAAGCGACACCCACTTTGGAATTGCACCCCAAAACCAAACATTCAAAGAACAATAGACTACAACATTGCCACTGCTGAGTCCTGCAAAAACAGTCTCGTTACAGACTACTGCAGCCACCCTATAGCACATCCTTCCCATTTCGATGTTCGAGTGTGTTGCCACTCGCCTAGGCTACGGAATAGCGCAACTTAAGAGTCTTGTCATCTTAGGTGGCCCACCCCCCTACCGAGTCACAGTCCAACCCCTCGAGAGTCCAAGTCGTGTCTGTCAACTCGTCCGGTCACGTCCAGAGTCGAGTCTGTCGATATGTTTCTCCCTTCAAATTCTCATTTTAAAAAATTTGCAAAACTTAGCCATTTGAGAAAATCCTTTTCGACAAGGTCAAATTTCGGTCTATTTAAACTGCAAATTTCTTTTCTACCCCTTTCAATTTTGAAAACCTATCTCCTAGCACGTGAGTTGCTTACAGGATTTCGATTTCAAAACTAAGCAAAAATCATTTTCCCAGCGCAAGCTAGTCTATAGATGCTAACTGCATTTCCTATGTGCTATCTTGCTATATACTATGCCTGCTATTTCTGCCTATGTATCTAACATTTCAGGTACCAGCTAGTGCTTCCCAACGGAACATCAAAGGCGGTGTTTCTCCTGAAATGCTACATGCAAGTTGTCATGTGTCAGCATACGGGTACACCCAAGACTTCAGAAGCAAGTCCCCGCGCAGCTACTTTACTCCCCAACACGAGTCAGTGTTTTGCCTATATGTTACATACAAGTTGTTATGTGTCAGCATACAGGTACACTCCAGACTTCAGAAGCAAGTCCCCGCGAAACTATTTAAATTCCCCAACGGAGTCAACTTTTCCCCGGTATGCTACATCCAAGACGTGATGTGTCGGCATACGGGTACACCTACGCCCCGAAAGGCAAGTTTTTACTCAGAGCATCATCATCAGGTCAGGTACGACTCAAGGCTTCAAAAGCAAGCCCGTACAGCTCACATATTTCCCCAGCGGAACGCCCGAGGCGGCATTTTCCCTGAAATGGTACGGGATGGGCCCACATATAGGCACGCCTAGGACTTATGCAACAAGTCTGACTCCCCGCGGAGCTATCATCATCAGGACAGGTATGACCCTCTGCTTATGGCTGGCGAGCCCTTCACGCAAGTCTACTGGACTATAAACGACCCGACCGGAAGGCTGCCAGGTCGTAATCCTCGATTGGCCTGGTAGCTACTCTGACTTTCGCCTTGTCCAAGCCTCAGTCAGAGTGGGGGCTCTGTAGACACCCGCATTTTGCCTGCTAGTGTCTATAGCAGTTCCCGACAAAACACCCGATGATGATCGAACGTCAACGTGACTTAATATGCTCGAATACGGACTCGGAATCAATAGTATCCGACGTGGGTATTTGGCGGAGTGTAAATCTCTCAAAACCGACCTCAAATCCAGGCCCAGTGGGTCGTTCCGAGCAAAATGAGACTAATTTGGGCCAAAACCGACACCAAAAATAAATCCCGTCTTTTGGCGACCGGGTCAAAACCCGGTCAAAGACGAACCCGTCACAAAAACCAGCCTAAATGCATCTTCTAGAAGCTGGCGCCAAGTCTAAATTCAAATAAAATCAATCCAAACAACAATATCAATTCCTTCCTAAAATAGCTCGATTTGTTTGATCCACTCGATCGAGTGGATTGACCCACTCGGTCGAGTGGAGCGTCAAAAACCGGACCAGATTCATTTCTGAAGGCACTCGACCGAGTGCACTAGGGCACTCGATCGAGTGACCCTAGGTCGTGGGGTTTCTCCTATAAATACCCCCTTAACCCCATTCATTTCAGAAAAAAGAGGCTTTTTCCCCATGCATTCTTAGTCTACACTTTCTACCCTAATCCTACCATACTACATTTCTACTATATTCAATCTTCCACATTCATACACATTCATATATACAAAATCAACACATACACATTCAAAACCCGAGATCAAAACTCGTCAAAGACCCGAGAGCATCCTCTCCCTAACCAAACACACCCTAACTCACCCTACATATCTCGACACTCCCGCGCACACGCCGCTACTACGAGTTCGTTTCCGAGGCCATTTAAGCATGTAGGTTGAGGGTGTCATCAAACCCCGTTTCTTTTTCTCCCTTCTCTTTTACTGTTTTTTATGTATATATTATTATTATTATTATTATTATTATTATTATTATTATTATCATTACTACTACTAACCACTAACACTAATCTTTAATTTTGTGCATACTAACATTTTATTTATGTATTCTAACACTAACTTTCATTTTTGTATACTAACACTTTAATTCCGTATTCTAACATCTAACATTATTATACCGTGTATATATACATACTAGTATTTAAATCTCGGTTTCGGATGCGTTTGACTATAATTGTCGCCTAAAGTCCGTCTAATCCCTTTACGAGCAACGACGGAGGTGGAGCCCTTTCGAGGAGCCCCGCCCCAATGTACTCAAGGGCGTGACGTGATCGCGACTAATCGTAGTTGAACGTATTCAATCCCATTTTAATTAGTGCGGAACCCGTTGACACGAAAACCGACATCACATAACCCGAAAGGGTTAGTTTCGATGTCGTGACGTAGAGGGAGGCATTCCGTTGCTAATTCAAATTTTCTAACGTAAACGTTTTCATAAAATCCCGACAACGGTATTATAATCGTACATATACACGATTATAGCACCGGAGGTCGAGTTAAATTCAAATCATGCGATATTTGTATTTAACTCGACCGACCGTCGTTTTCAACCCCAAAGAATGAACGAGTTGATACTCTTACAGGGGCTACTCCACCGAGTACATAGGCCACTCGATCGAGTAGCGTCCATAACACTGGACAGAACCCTTTTCGAGGGGTTACTCGACCGAGTGCATAGGCCACTCGATCGAGTAGCGTCCATATCACTGGGCAGAAACTTTTTTGAGGACACACTCGACCGAGTCAGACTATGACTCGACCGAGTGGGTCCTGTAACCCAGAAAACTGAGGGCCTTGACACACAATTTCAAGCCTCGTCCTTTTATCGACATTAGTCATCACGTGTAAAGACTATCACGTGACTATCCTATTTTCAAAACTCATGCATATCACGACACTTAAAACGACTTGATCGACGGTCTCACACTATTAATTTTTGTATCGACGACTCTTTAGTCGTATCCGACACATAATTAATTTAGACTCCATTTCTCGAGGTGATAAGTCGGGACAAGGCATCGAGGTTCGAAATCGGGTTAGCACCACACCTAGGTCTCGAACCTCCGTCCTTTGATTAATATGCAATATAATGCGTAATTAATTAAAGTTCGTCCGTCTAACTAATTCACGATCTCGCGTGCAGTTATTGTATACGGGTCTTTGTCGAGTCGGGTATTTATTTATCGCTCTTCTTATTCAATTCAATTATTCTATTTTATTGCTCGTTGTATTGTGAATTCCGGGTTGTATTCCGCCCGTGTAATTTGTAATTTATTTACGAGTTTTCTATTCTTGATGTTTGCCATTTATTGCCTTAAATGAACATCACATGCTAAATCACTTTGACGTGAATCAAGATGCATTAAATGACGTAGTTAACCAATAACTCGCATGCTTAGCCCGAAAACGCTGTTTGCATATCATTTAATCGTTTTACTAGCGCGCTCACACGAACACGAACGATGTCTTAGTAGAGGCCGCCATGTGCGGGCGGGGTTGGGTGTCCTTAGTGGGCTTCCCAACACGTACCCTCACCCCTTACTCAGAACCTTTGGTTTCCGGATGCCCGAAACCCTTGGCGCACGAGAGTCATTCTATACACGAAAGCCGGTTTATACGGAATCGGTATTGCAATGCAAAGGGACGAGCCCAATGAACTCTGAAATCGAAGTGCGCTTACTTTGTGTATAGCCCATGACGACATAAAGTGGGCTCGTATGGTTCCGAATAACCACAAAATTCGGTGGCGACTCCATTTTGACTTAAATTTCGAACCCGAGAACAATCTCACCACGAGATTCATTCGCCTACCCAAACCCGCGCGTGGCCGCGTTGGGGTGGACCTACGTCATGTCCACACAACCCTCAAATTGTAATTAAGAGTATGATTTGATTTGATTTTTTTTAAATGCTGATGAGAACTAAATGATGAAAAAAGAAGGATGATGTCATGGATTGACATATTTGTTACACTGCACGGCAGTTAGTATGTTGATATTATTTGAGATGATGACAACTAAATGATGGTGGAAAATGATGACGTGGATTTACAATAACTCTGGAAATAGCAGTTACACGGACACAACACAGCAGTTACAAAATTTAAGACCAGCAGTAAACACAAATATAATGGCACTAAATGTGCACAAATTAATTACAGCATTGCAGCAACGAACCTTCATACACATCCTATCCTATCATATAAATAGGTAGATAGGTAAATAGAAATGACAAACCAGAAAGCATTGCAATAAAATTGATTGACTACAAAAAACTAAACCCAACCAAGCATACAAAAATAGGGTATGATGTTGGGGTAACTTATGCAACTCATGCCTTCTACTTTTTACTCACCACCTTAACTAATCACCTATCTATTCTTATTCTCACATGTGCAGGCCAAAAGACAGAGAAGAACGAAAACAGAAATGGCGCCAATTATGACAACCATGGCCAGCTTACTCCCCTCAAAATCAAAGTACAAAATTACTGCAAGAGCAACAAGAATATGGGAGGTGAATCCAAACAAGACGGCCCACCCATTATCGATGGACTTGATTTTGTTAGATAAAGAGGTAACTGAGAGAATAATGTTTCCTTGACACATAATCTGCAACATTCTAACAAAATGTTTAACAGGGACACCACATCCACACAACAATACCAAAGAAATTTGTTAGCTCTTACAAAGAGGACATGAAGGAAGGCAGAGTATACACATTGCAGCACTTCGATGTTATAAAAAACATCCGCTCATACAGGCCTGTCAAAACTAATGACAATATCATCAGGTTCACCCCTTTTACATCAATTGTCGAAGATGAAACTGCAAGCCAGGCTATTCCATTGCACAAGTTTGAGTTCTTTCCAATAGAGAGTCTCCATGAGCGTAACAACAAGGACGATTATTTAATAGGTAGAATAACCTATTAAAATACGTACACAGTCATCGTATTTGTCCTAAATATTCACATATACTATGTATCACCTATTTTAGGACTGTTTGGCATAAACCTGACATATTTTATTCACGGTGCAGATGTTGTGGGACTATTGACAAACATTGAGACAATGAAAGAAGTGCGGACTGAAAATGGCTTCACACAATTAAGACATATAGAGATCATAAACGAAAGGCAAGCCATTATAAAATTTTGCCTTAATAGAAATTAACAAGATGTTGCCGAGATGAAGTGTATATTCCCTATTTCTGCATTGCTCAGGGACCAAAAGGTACGTGCCACTTTATGGGGAGATGCAGCCGCACTCGTGGATGAGGAGATGGCACACGACATCGATGCGAAGGTCGTTGTGATAACGTCTACCAGAGTAACGCAGTACGACGGTAACAACTACGAACCAAGCAAAAAATCAACAGCTGTGAAGAACAACATTAGATAAACTATATACACGACCTTCTAATCCCAAAAATGTAAATATCGTGTTTGCAGGAGCTTACCAGCTACAATCTACATACGCCACAAAAATATACGTCAATCTGGCCATTGCAGAGACACTAATTCTGCAGCAAAGGTTCTCCCCAAATAGCTATGAAACAACTATGTTACGGTACTTTGTAAACTTATCGCCAAAAAAAATTTCACACGTTACAAATATATAGGGACCCTCCAACTATTCACGTGAAGTTATCAGCCACCCCAGAAGAGACGTTTAAAGAGTTGTTGAAGAACAGAAAAACCATCAGGGAACTACTAGAGATGGAAATAACAGACGAGAAAGAAGCATTTATATGCGAAGGCACGTTAGTGGAAGTCCACACGGACGTCGATTGGAAATATCAATCATGCCTCACATGCAAGACAGGCATTCGAGAAGATAGAACGTGTGCTAACTGTGCCCAGCTGATTTCCTACCCGACCCAAAGGTAAGTAACAATTAAATTAAGGCTCGCTTGAAACAAGAACGTTTAACGACCTTCTACTTGTAGGTATAGACTAATGACCATGATAACGAATGGAGACACATCCGCCCCATTGGTTATTTTCCACAAGGAAGCAGAAAAGGTCATTGGGAAGCCAATATCTCATCTTTTGAACTTTATGAGAAGGTATGTAATGACTTCAGAATTACTATTACTAATATTTAATATGATATTACGGGAGATCAGAATGCGCTAACCACCTGTTACAAAATGATATTGCAGGACGACGGAAAAGGAAAAGTATTTGACATTCTACATGTGTTGGGAAGACCAAAGTTAAGATAGGGGTAAATAAATTTGGGAATGAAAGGGAATTAAAGGTCCAGAAGACATTTTTGCCTGCGATGCATGAATCGACACTCACCAAAATCCTAGACAAGGTATATACGATTACTTTATTGGTTTCACAACAACTACTAACAATGTCAATGATATTCACAACAGAAACAAAAATAACCTGCAGCACGTAGAAGGAAACGAGGAAAAAAATACCACCGTAGACTCGGCAGAAGACGAAATGCTCCTCAACACTCCACATAAAACAGGAACTTCGAAGCGTCCGAAACAGTAATTACAAAACAACATACATTCACAAATAATCATTACATTTGCTTCATTATGCAAATTGAGCATAATCTCTCTACAATGTGCTGCAGAGATGACCTTAACGCGAAAGACACAAATATGAAGGGGATTAGCAAGGCTGGGAAGCGATTGAGGCCAACAACATCACACCACACTTAAGAGGAGCACAATAAAGAAACCTACAAGCATTGGTTGAAAAAATACTTACGTATTATTATTGTTAGTTAATTGTATCGTGCTACGCTGTTTTTCACCTATCACGAATTATATTCCAATTTGTTTAGCAAGATTTGGGGGTGTGGCTTATGCAAATTCCCATATTCCTTATTTGGTGGCGTTGTTTGCTGTGTACATTACGCTTATCGTTGGGATTTACACAACTTCACGTAACAAAACCAACCATTAAGAATTTCCACTTTTTCACCAATTGACCCCTACGTTGCCAACTAACGCTCACAAAGAAGGTACTGCACTAAAGAGAGACCGCACAAATATACCATTGCAAGCCCCGTGAATTTCACGGACACGAAAACTAGTACATTATTCCAAAGTGTTCGAACTAAAATTCAAAAACTTAAATAAAGGTCTCTCTCCACAGGTCTTCCCCAATATCATCACATTCGATAGCATCTCGAAAGACCTGAAAGGGGGGTCCACAATAAGTGGGGAGCAACTAAATGTTCTCCCAGTCATGGTTATAACAAGTTGCACATGAATAGCAATAATAATGAAAGATAACATAATTAAACGACATGTGAAGATATCAATACACATGACCCACATGTTATAAGACACGATCATATAATTATTGCAATCCATAATTAATCATAACGATCGAGATAGATATTACATATTCATCCACGCATGTCGGAGTAAGTAACAATAGATTTCATACAAAGACGTATAGGATATAAAATGAACACCGGCTAGAGTATGTAACTGATACCCTACCTAGTCATAGCGTGTAACTGACCCTCCGACACGGAGTATGTAACTGATACTCCACGGTACTATGTATAGCATGTAACTGACGACTATATGTCTAAGACCTAGCCAGAACTCTCGACGCAGTAACTGTACGTCGAACGACACACGGGAATCTAGAACGTGTAAATAACTGACGAATCTGGACCCACCGAACATAGACCAATTCAATTAAACCTCTTGCGAGCAGTATTGGTTCATTCCGATAGTATGTAACTAATACTACCGTCATCTATATCACTAACCAATTCAATTACCTCTCTTTCTCTCACTAGTTTCTCCAACTATAACAACCTCTGAGCTCTCAATCAATGGTGATCTAGTCGGTTTCATATGGTATCAGAGTGGGTTCTTGCGCTCCATCTCCTTCGCCACTGATGTGAAAGTCGCTACTCTTTAACACTACTCTATCTCTCAATCTTTCTTTTATTCCGCACAATTTTACTCTGTTTCTCGTTCGTAATTGTGATGATTACTTCGACAATTCGTGATAGTTCTGTGCGATTCACATCAAATTGCTTCCGCATTTCTGTTCTTTGTATCATTTCGAACATTAGCCCTATACTTTTCGATTCATTACTTGCAATTTGCGATTTCTTCAAAATGACTGATGATAGTCATACTTCGTCGTATGCTATGTTTGATGATCCATTGCACCTGTCTGCTTCTGATCAACCTGGTCTCCAATTGACTGGAGTTGCGTTTGACGGTTTCAATTTTGTATCATGGAAGCGTGATGCTTACCTTGCTTTGATTTCTAAGAATAAAGACGGTTTTGTGGACTAAACATGTAAAATACCTAATGAGAAAGACGCTAAGTATCACCAATGGATACGGTGTGACGTTTTGGTGATGAAATGGATAAATTCTTTGACAAAAGAGATACGCAATTCAGTTGCATATTCTAGGTCATCTAAGGATTTATGGCTTGAATTGAACAAAAGATATGGTCAAACTAACACTCTAGAAATATATGAGCCAAAAAAGGACCTTAATACTATTTCTCAGGCAAATTCTTCCTTGATTGAGTATTACAATGAACTCAAAAGTGCTTGGGAAACACTTGATACCTTAGATCCCCTGCCTTTGTGCACCTGCAAAGCTATGGACATCTGTACTTGCAGATTACTCAAACGACTGTTGGATAGAGAGTCTCAGTACGAATTGATACAGTTTCTTATGGGGTTGTGCAGTGGATATGAGACAGTTAAGACTCACGCTTTGTCCTTAGAACCTTTACCTCCTCTCAACAAAGCTTTTCACCTATTCATAACATTGAAGACAAAAGCAGATTTCAGATGCGGTTGATGTGGGTTGGTTGAGGCAAATGCTTATGCCAGTTCCAGATTTTATGAGGGTGGTAATGGGAGGAATAAGAAGGCCAAAACTGATGAGTTTGCAGATGATTCAGAAGTCAAGCGATGTGTTTATTGTAAGGCTGAGGGTCATACTGCGGAGACTTGTAGAAAGACAAGCAACTGTACTCACTGTGGTAAGAGGGGATGATAAGCGTGTTTTGTAGTACTTTTTCGTTGTGTTTGGTCCCGGTTTCTCATGTGGAATCGCTCTTTGGAGCAGTTTCTTGGCTACTTACGCTTCTTCTAGTTTGTTTTAGGTTCTTAGGACCAATCTTGGAGAGGTGGAATGATTCCGACTCGTTTCCGACACATTTGGAGCCAACGAAGAGAAGCGACGATCACCCGGTAGCTTAGACTCGATCCCGAGCCCTTGGGACCCATTCCCGAGCACCGAGAGTCGATGAGAAGCCTAGGGAGAGAAAGTGGGGACCTATGGGACCATATTTGAAGCCTACAAGACCCATCCCGGTCGGGAACACATCCATCACGACCGGGATGAAGAGCAAAGAAGAGAAGAGCTGCTGACAGGCCTTCCCGGCCGGGATCACTGTCTTCTCGACCGGGATGGGCCCCTTCCCGACCAGGATTACCCTTTCCCGGCCGGGAAGGACCCAGTTATGCCCGTGTTTCATTGTTTCGCTCCCCTTTGCTTATGTAACTCTTTATATACCCCCCCCCCCTCTTGTAACCATTCATTATGTTAGACATTACCTACTAAACCCTAGACTACTTTAGGTTAGATTAGCTTAGATTAGTGTAGAGTAGTCCTTAATTAATCCTTAATCTTAGTTTAATTCTTGTATTATGGGAATTCTTGAAGATCTCCACCAAGATTGACAAACTTGGTTGATGTTTTTGGGTTTTCTTATTATTACAAGTTTCAATCTTTCCTCCTCTCTTGTTTGGTATAATCTCTCTTTTCTCTTCTCTTAATCTTGTTTTATCATTCAAGTTTCATTCTTTATCTTTTGTTTATTGTATTGTCCATTGTTCACCCTTGTTGTTCTCCATCATTTATGCTCTTGTTCTTGTGTTTGTTTCTTATAGTGTGTTAGTTTTAGTTTAGTTATGTGTGAGTAGTCTCTTGCTAGGATTAGTAGAGGAATTGGGTGGCTTAATGGGTGATTAAGGGTTTGTGTAGGTTGTTGGTGGAAGTTTGGGTTGCTTCTTGGTTGTATGTATAGAACAAGTTTGATGAAATGCTTGAATGACTTGTAGTTGCAAATGCCTGTTTTCTTGCCTTCTCCTTGTGGTCTTGTATGTTGCTAGGATGGGTTTTTGCGCGAGAGCGAGGAACCTCTAGGTCGGTTTTGGAGCGAGAGCCCGGATTATACCTAGATAACTCGACTACCCCTTCATTCTTGCTCTCCCTTGATCATTTCATCACCCTTGAACCCAACCTAATCCTAGTCCTTTTTTTCTATTGTTTTCTCCGTCCTTTTAGTCATTGTCTCTCTAGTTAGTTGAGTCCTATAGCTTTAGTTGTCGCACTTAGCTTACTCTTAGTCATAGTTTTCTCCCCCTTTCATCGTTTTAGGTTGTTTAGCTTAGTTGACCTAGTCAAGTCTTTAGGTGAAACCTAGTCGAAACCCTCCTTACCGTCCCCGTGGACTCGACCCGACTTACCCTATCTACCCAGTTAGGATTAGTTGGTTATTATTTGATCGATGGGATCCACGGCAAATCCCTCTGCATCAATTTGGCGCCGTTGCCGGGGATGGTGTTAGTTTAGACTTCGTTTACCTATTTACTTGACTTTGTCTTTGTTTTTGTAGTTCTTTTTTGTTGTTTTATTTTTGCTTCTTGAGGGTGCGAAGTTTATTTCCCTCTTGTCTAGTGCCCAAAAAGCACTAGACTTCTCACATTTGCTCCTAGTCTACAGTTTTTGCCTAGAGGTGGTGACCATCCTCTTCTTTACAACTCAGAGCCGCATAAACGGACAGTTGCTAGATTGGGAAGTCCTCAACCGGGTACGAGCCACGATTTTCGAGCAAAACCTGAGGTTTGATCTAAACTCCCCACCCATGGAAGCCACCATGAGCTACTCCTCTCCCTCTATGAATCAAGAATATGACATGATGTCTCCCTACTACTATCAAGCTTCACCGGGTAATCAAGAAACCCGTGGGTATGAGCTTCAAGGATATGGAAACGGCTTCCATCAAGTGAGTGCTTATCAAACTTGTGATCGTGGTGGTTATTACTCAAATTACCATCATGAACCCACCATGCCTCATCATATTTCTCCATATGGAAGCCAATATCCCCAAAACTCACCATATTACCAATCACCTCAACCTCACTACCAACAATATGATGCCCCACCCCTTGGGCATCATCAAGATTTTCAAGGAGCTTTACAATACCCCAATGACCAAATGTCCAACTTGGAGTTATTTCAATCGATTCTTTAATTGCAAAAGAGCGAACAAGAAATGGCCATCCAAATGCAAAAAGATCAAGATGAATTCATGGCCCAATATCGAAGGGAAAATGTGGCGATGGATGCTCGATTAAATGCGTTATCGGTTAAAACCGTAATGTTTTTAACCCGAACGTCACAACTCGACGAAGGGTGCTCACTTGAGCAAGAGGATCAACCCAATCATGAAGCCGCTGATGAAGTCCCTTTGGGAAGCGAGACTTGCTATGAAGAACCTCAATTGTCTACCCAAGACGAGACGAATAAGGAAATGACCCTTGATGAAGGCATTGTTGGTGAAGAATTGGAGGAGGTTAGTGAGTTGAATGAAGTGGTACAAGTTGTGAAGTCATTGGGTGAAAATGATGATCCCAAGTTGCCCTTGTGTGAAAATGTGGAAGAACATCATGAGCCTCTTGCAAGTGAGCGAAGCAATGGTTTGGAAGAGATTGAAACCGCCGGTAGAAGTTTCAACTCTCTCCTCCAAGACGATGTGAGGCCAAATGATGTTTGGAGACTTGAAGATGGGGAACCACAATTTGAGGAAGATATGAGGATGTGCAACAAGGAAGTGGGGCCAAAACCGCTTTTTGTGCCTCATGTTAAGTATATGAAGCTTGCTTGTGTTTGGAGGCGATGCTTAGGGAGGAAGAGGTCGATAAAGCTTGTTGGATGAAAAGACCCCGGAGACCACATGAATGATGACATTGGGTCTTTAGGTGACTACTTCTTGCTTCCGACTTGGAGGCTTTGGAGGATAGCTTGGCTCGGGCACTCTTTGAGCCTTCATTACGATGTGGCTCGAGCATTTGACTTGCTCCTCCGAGCCCTTGATGGCTATGGCTAGGAATGAAGAGTCCACCATTCTAGGTTTGACGGAGTTCCTCAAGAACCGTCATGTTGTATATTCCCCTTTCCTTCTTCTTTTGAGTTTTTGTAATTGTAATTGTGTTATTTGTGAATTTGTATCTAGGATTTGTGTGTTTTGTAGAATTCTTGTCATTTGATATTTTTGATGAGCGATGTGAGGGAGGGATTTTGATGGTGTTTATTGAGTTTATTTGATAGGTTAATAGTGGAGATGAAGTTTTGAGAGGAGTGGTTGTTGATTGAGCTTGGATCTTGAGCAAGGAAGTCGGTTTGGGGACGGGATTCTAAATCCCGGTATATTAGTTGACTTGTGGGTGGAGCTTTCAAGAGGATTGAAGGACTAGAAGAGTCATCCCGACCGGGAAGGGTTTCATCCCGACCGGGAAGGGTTTCATCCCGACCGGGATGATGTGTGCACGAAATCTGAGCTACTGCCTGTCCATCCCGACCGGGATCATGCTCATCCCGACCGGGAAGGAACCATCCCGACCGAGTTGAGGTCTGTCACGACCGGGATGGTGCGTAGCAACCTCTTTTGCCTTTGTTATCCCATTTAAACCCCACCCAACCGCTTTACACACCCTCCCAACCTCCCTCGATACCCTTACCTCAATCATCCCACTCTTGCACTTTATATATACACCTTTATCACCCCTATAACCCGAGTTTAACCTCAAATCCCACCCTCATTACACCAGTGCAAACCTAGAACTTCAACTTCACGACTACATTGAGCATGAAGAGGAAAAACGATGATGAAGACAAGCAACGTGCCTAATATGATCATTGGAGGCGATGAAGTTAGTGAGTTGCTAACCGTTTGGTAAGGCGACTCTCCTTTCTTTTCCGTTTTGTATTGCTTGTCTCCCTTTGTATGTTCCCCTTCCCCTTATCATTTTTGGTATCTTGGTGGCCCTCGGGGCCTTGGTAGTCATTGCTTCTGACTCTCGATGACGTGACTACATCGAGAGTCATTTCAAAAATCCAAATTGGCAAGTAATTTCACCCTTTTCTTTATTTTATTTTCTTTTGGTAGAATTTAGTCGGATTTAGGCGGAATCCGGGCTAGGTGACTTGATTACACCTAGCCCTCCCCTCCCATTTCCTTTTATTTTCTTCTTTTTATTTCTTCCCCCATCCATATCTTTTCTTGTCTCGGCCCTTGGTGACTTGATTACACTCCGGCCGGACACATTCTGCCCTTTCTTCATTTTCATTTTAAATTTTTAGCTTTATTTTCGATTTTTCTCTTCTTTTTAGTGTCTCCACACACTACCGATCGAGCATGAGGACATTGCTCGGTTTAAGTGTGGGGGAGCGATATCTTAGGTTAGTTTAGTTTTATTTTCGTAGTTTTTTCAAAAAAAATCTTAAAATCCTTAAAAATTTGAAACATTTCACAAAAATCAAAAAGATTTTCTTTTGTGCCTTTTTCTTTCGTGTCTTTATGTCGTATATATGTTGTGTTGTGTGTTTTGCTCCCCTGAATTCCTTGTAGGTTGCATGATCTTCGATAAGTTTCGGAAGGCTCTCGACATCCGGTATTATCCTTCTATCTCTTTCTCCTTTTTCCTTTTTTGTGGAGTTTGGAGGAGATTTGTGATGGTGTGTGCTCGGGTGGAGCTTTGTGAAGTTTGTGGTTGATGTGGTGATTTGTTTGGAAGTTTCGGGTGGTGTTTGTTTTCTTTGTGTGCTTGTTTTCTTTTCTCTAGTTTTGTTTTGTTTTGTTGTGTTCGTCCCTTTTCCTTTCGTTTTTGTTGTGTCTTTGTTTTGTCTTGTTTAGTCGTGTCTAGTGTGTAATAAGAGGTTTTCGAAAACCCGGTTTTGAGGCTAGTGCGCAAGTGTTTACTTTCCCTTTCTATTGATGTGAATCGAGTCTTGGACTTTAGTCTAGTAGAATGACTTTAAATCAATGATTTCGTTGGTTTCTTACCTTGAGTCCACCTAGTCTACTAGGGATTTACTACGAGATTTGCATTTTGACCATTTTGACCACTCACGGAGTGAAAAGGCCTTGGTTCCCGAGTCCCGTCCCTTAGGTGACCGTGTTCGAAATTGCTTTGATTAGTCCAAGTTTCCCCCTTTTTGTGGGTTTAAAGGGAAAGCGCGCCCGACTCACCCATTTCCCTACCTTCTACACATTTTCCACAAATAAGTTGCAACTTGTTGAAGTTTCTTGCTTGGTTGTGATTGAAATGCTTACAAAAAAAAAATTTGGCCAAAAAGGCAATCCAAGAGAAAGAAAGAAAATGAAAAAGAAAGAAAGAAAAGAAAGAAGAAAAAGAAAAGGCACAACAAAAAGAAAAAAACAAAATACAAAAGAAGAAAAAGAAAGGGCGTAGAAACTCAAAAGCCAAATGCAAAAGCAAAATGCCAAAGAAAATCATCTCACAAAAAAAGAATACTCTCTCCTCAAAAATAAGCCTTTTTCCGGCTATTACCGTGAAGAGCCTACCAAAGGACCGAGTCCCTAGGAAGGATGATAGCGGTAAATAGTTGGTCTTCCCCCACTTTGCAACCTTATCCATCTTTTTACTTGGACTAGTTGGATGACTTTTGGACGTGGGACGACCCTCTTGGCTTATCGCTAAAGGAGGCGGGGCTTCACTTACCTACAGTGTCGACTAACTCCGTGGGTCATCCTTTTTCCATCCCGCCTATCGTCCCGTGGTACGTTCTTAGAAGGTTAGGAGGAACCTAGGTAAGTTACCAACGTTTTTATTGCTTTGTCGTCATACTATTAGGGTTTTGTCCATATCGATTTGTGTCATTAGCTTGGGAACGTTGTCACTTGCCTTGAGTCCCTAACCGGTGCTTCTTTCACCGCTTTGTGGAGGGAAGCAGTATTTGTTTCTTCTTGGATGCAACCGTGTGGTGTTTGTTTGTTTGTTTGTGTGTTTGTTTGTCTTTGTGTTTTTGTGTCCGGTTGTATCCACAGTTTTGTCGCAAGACCTCATTTGCCTTGCGGAGAGCACTTTTTCTCTAAGTGTTATCGCGTGAGTTGAAAGGGCGTAGGGTGCGCTAATACCCGCTCGGTTAGTAGTCTAGTTTCTCTTAGTTTTTAGTTAGTTTGTGCTTACTCGAGGGCGAGTAAGGGTTAAGTGTGGGGGAGTTGATAAGTGTATTTTGTAGTGCTTTTTCGTTGTGTTTGGTCCCGGTTTCTGTTGTGGAATTGCTCTTTGGAGCGGTTTCTTGGCTACTTACGCTTCTTCTAGTTTGTTTTAGGTTCCTAGGACCAATCTTGGAGAGGTGGAACGATTCCGACTCGTTTCCGACACATTTGGAGCCAACGAAGAGAAGCGACGATCACCCGGTAGCTTAGACTCGATCCCGAGCCCTTGGGACCCATTCCCGAGCACCGAGAGTCGATGAGAAGCTTAGGGAGAGCAAGTGGGGACCTATGGGACCATATTTGAAGCCTACAAGACCCATCCCGGTCGGGAACACATCCATCACGACCGGGATGAAGAGCAAAGAAGAGAAGAGCTGCTGGCAGGCCTTCCCGGCCGGGATCACTGTCTTCCCGACCGGGATGGGCCCCTTCCCGACCGGGAAGGACCCAGTTATGCCCGTGTTTCATTGTTTCGCTTCCCTTTGCTTATGTTACCCTATATATACCCCCCCTTTTGTAACCATTCATTATGTTAGACATTACCCACTAAACCATAGACTACTTTAGGTTAGATTAGCTTAGATTAGTGTAGATTAGTCCTTAATTAATCCTTAATCTTAGTTTAATCCTTGTATTATGGGAATTCTTGAAGATCTCCACCAAGATTGACAACCTTGGTCGATGTTTTTGGGTTTTCTTATTATTACAAGTTTCAATCTTTCCTCCTCTCTTGTTTGGTATAATCTCTCTTTTCTCTTCTCTTAATCTTTTTATCATTCAAGTTTCATTCTTTATCTTTTGTTTATTGTATTGTCCATTGTTCATCCTTGTTGTTCTCCATCATTTATGATCTTGTTCTTGTGTTTGTTTCTCATAGTGTGTTAGTTTTAGTTTAGTTATGTGTGAGTAGTCTCTTGCTAGGATTAGTAGGGGAATTAGGTGGCTTAATGGGTGATTAAGGGTTTGTGTAGGTTGTTGGTGGAAGTTTGGGTTGCTTCTTGGTTGTATGCATAGAACATGTTTGATGAAATGCTTGAATGACTTGTAGTTGCAAATGCATGTTTTCTTGCCTTCTTCTTGTGGTCTTGTATGTTGCTAGGATGGGTTCTTGCGCAAGAGCGAGGAACCTCTAGGTCGGTTTTGGAGCGAGAGCCCGGATAATACCCAGATAACTCGACTACCCCTTCATTCTTGCTCCCCCTTGATCATTTCATCACCCTTGAACCCAACCTAATCATAGTCCTTTTTTTCTATTGTTTTCTCCTTCCTTTTAGTCATTGTCTCTCTAGTTAGTCGAGTCCTATAGCTTTAGTTGTCGCACTTAGCTTACTCTTAGTCATAGTTTTCTCCCCTTTTCATCGTTTTAGGTTGTTTAGCTTAGTTGACCTGGTCAAGTCTTTAGGTGAAACCTAGTCGAAACCCTTCTTACCGTCCCCGTGGACTCGACCCGACTTACCCTATCTACCCAGTTAGGATTAATTGGTTATTATTTGATCAGTGGGATCCACGGCAAATCTCTCCTCATCTGGGGACATACCATTGACTACTGTTATGATCTCAAGAAAGTGAAAAATGGACATAAAGGCCCTGATGTGCAACATTTCTAGAGGGGTAAAAATATCTGTAAATGCTCTACACACAATGTAGAAGCCATCATTTCTGAGCCTCAAGACTCTCCTCTTGACCCTGAGCCGTCTACTTCTTATGCTGGTCCCCAGAATTTTACTCATGACCCACGAATTCAGGACAGTATTGCTGATTCTATCTACCAGAAAGTCCTGGAGTCTTTCTCTGAGGCACCTGGTGCATCTGCTGTTAACTTTGCAGGTATACAGCCTGATTCCCTTGTTTGTGCTATATTTTCTCCTTCCAATATGTATTCTTGGATAGTAGACACAGGCGCCTCAGACCACATTACTCCTTATGAATCTTTGTTAACTGATATCTATCAGTTACCTAAGCCAGTTAGCATAGCTCTCCATGATGGCTCAATTAAGGTGGTTTATAAAGTTGGCACCATGAAAATCAACCCTTATATTACATTACAACATGTTCCAGACTTCAAGCAAAACCTCCCATCAGTAGGTAAAATGCTTGATCACTCCCATTTATTTGGCACTTTCACTAAAAGTGTGGCTTCATTCCAGGACCTTTCCTATAAGGTTGTCTGGGCTCAGGCTAAGAAGATCAATGGGCTTGACAAACTTGACACAAGGCCTACCGGCTGTCATAGTTCTTCTCTTAAGGACAGTCCTACGTATTTTGAGTTCAATAATCACAGTTGTAATAATCTTTCCACTGTTACCCCTATGAGGGAAAGTTTTGAGGTGTTGCATGCTAGAATAGGGCATTCTTCCCTAGACAAGCTAGCTCATATTCAGTGTGTACCTTCTCCACCCAAAAACTCTCTTTGTGAGACCTGTACTTTGTCTAAACATCACATTTTGCCTAGAGCTGATCATTGGTTGTACCGTCCGAATAGCCCGACCCGTTCGACCCGATATTTTAGTGGGTTTGGACAGCAAAGTTCGGCCCGAATTAATAAATTGGCCGGGCTTGTCCGGCCCGATCTACTAAACGGGCCAGGCATGGACACTAATATTTTCAAACAGGCCAACCCGCCCGGCCCGCTAAAAATATAATATATACATTCTATTTCTATAGCATAAAAATTAATTAATCATATAGGAAATGAAAAATGTATATTCATTATACAAAGAAAAATAATTACTTCATGCTTTAATTAAGACACTTACACTTGATAATAGTCTGATATAGCGAAAATACCTTTCAACTCTCAAGAAGATTTAGGCAACTCTCGCTCTTCTCAATTTCTCATAATCTAATAGTTTGATCTTATCACCAATTTTTGTTCATTATTCACATATAACTTTTTTTTGTTGTATTTTAATATGTACGGAGTAATTAAGAAAGAAATCAACTATGTTTTACTATTTTTAAATATTTAGGCAATTACTGCCTATCTTTATTTGTTTAAGGCCCTGTTCTTCTGTACTTAAAATGACTGAACTTAACTTAACTTAATTGAAAGTGTCTGAACTGAACTGAATGAGTCTGAACTGAACTGAATGGGTCTGAACTGAACTGAACTGAATGAGTCTGAACTGAACTGAACTGAATGAGTCTGAACTTAACTTAACTTAACTTAACTTAACTAAAATGAATAAATAATAATAATAATAATAATAATTAACAATAATTGTAATAATTAACAATAATAATTAACAATAATAATTAACAATAATAATTAATTATAATAATAATTAATTATAATAATTAATTATAATTATAATTATTATTATTGTTAATTAATAATAATAATAATATTATTATTATTATTTATTAATAATAATAATATTATTATTATTAATATTATTATTTATTATTAATAATAATATTATTATTAATTATAATTATAATAATAATAATAATAATAAAATTAATTAATTATTATTATTATTATTATAATTATTTTTTATAAAACGGAACTTTCATTAAACACCAGAACAAATTACAAGAACTTTCATTATTATTTTTTATAATAATAATAATGAATTTTCATTATTATTTTCATTATTATTATTATTATTATTATTATTGTTATTATTATTATTATTATTATTATTATTATTATTATAAATATTACTCCCTCCCTTCGTAACCAAACATACAATTTGCTTTTTCACATTTGCCGAGAAGTGTTTTACACCATCGATATCTTTTATTTCGCTTTACTAAAAATTATAAAAATTTAATATTCTTAATGAAGACGAATAAAACAAGATCCCACATGACTATATTTGTTCTTGTAGATTGCCGAGAATATTGAAGATTCTCTTAACACGTGAATAGTGTCAAAAAGAGATATGGTGTGTTTGGATATGAAGGGAGGGAGTAAGTATTATTAATATTAATATTATTATTATTATTATTAATTATAATAATATTAATAATAAGAATAAGAAAAATAAATTAATTAATTTTAATTTTAATTTTAATATTAAAATTAAAATTAATTATTATTAATAATGAATAATAATAATATTAATAATATTAATATTTAATAATATTAATATTATTATAAATGTGAAGTATTATTAATATTATTTTTATTTTTATTAATTATAATAACAAGAATAATAATAAAATTAATTAAATAATTAATTATTTAATAATAATAATTAATAATAATAATAATAATAATAATATTATTAGTTATAATATTAATAATATTAATAATATTAATATTGTTATATTACGGAGTAAGTAATAATAATAATAATATTATTATTATTACTATTATTATACTTAATAGTAGTAATAATAATATTATTATTAATGTGTCTGAACTGAACTGAACTGAACGAGTCCGAACTGAACTAAACTGAGTGAGTCTGAACTGAACTGAACTGAACTGAATGTGTCTGAATTGAACTGAACTGAACTGAATGTGTCTGAACTGAACTGAACTGAACTGAAAGTGTCTGAACTGAACCGAAACTGTCTGAATACAAGTCCAGGAGAACAGGGCCTAATAGTTTTTTCATTCACTTAATAATTGGCCTGATAGCCCGCGGGCCGCCCGATAGACCGCGGACCGCCCGATTTTGTATAAAAGGACGGTAACAACCTGGATTTTCAAAAACTTATAATAATATAAATAGTATTAATAATAGGTTCAAAGGTGGCGGAAACACCCGTCAAAATCCGAATCATTACTATCTTGATGGTCAAACTAATCTATATAAAACAATAAAAAGTCTATCCCCTCTTAGTTAATTAGACTAACAAGCTTCAAGAGATTGCCACATGGCATGTTAAATGCCAGCTACCCTAACCCGTTTCCTAACTAATCTACCCCTAACCCATTGCCTAATTCACTTGCTTGGTAATATGCTGCCCTGTTCCTACTCCCCTCTTCACCTCGAAACAGAATCTGCGTCCATTAATCTGCCTCCATTACAGCACATTTACTCCTTCATTAAATTCCTCTCGGTTACAATGGCATCCGATGAACTGAAGTTATTTGACTCTACTTATACTTTCCAAGTTCATACAAATGACAAAATCAGACCTTCACTTGGCTTCCTCTTTTCGTCCCTCTGCACCTTTGGCGACAGTTTGCTTCAGAAGTTGCTGCCAGCCGCATCCTTCTTCATCGGTAAGATTTATGCTATTTGGTTATTGTTCTTTATCGGTCAAATTTAGGCTCCCCTGTATGACATTGAATGAGCTACTCGATCCTCAGTTGAAGTCCTAAATTAAATTAATTTGGCCTATTTAAGTTGCTCCTAGATTGAGGATTTTGTGTACTGAGTACCAACTAATAAGGCCTCAGTTGATACCTTAATAGGATATATATTGCATCTTACTGTATCTCCAGATGAGCAAAATGTTTGCATTTCTGGTGCCCAAACCACGATGCCTGCAACAACAATGTTTTTCTTCGTTCGCATTATTTGCCCGTTATAACGCCCCAAGAAAAGTAACAGAATAAACAGCAACAACTGAACTGACCGTACGTGTTTCACTCTATGAGCGAAGGCTAATTGACAAATTACAAATTGAATTTATTGTTGGAAATCTATTTCATCTGCATATAACTTTTTTTTTTGTCAGTTTTTAGCATTGCTTTTCAATAAGTTCATTTGGGTTCAGGGCTACTGCTTTGTTAGTACTTTGATTTAATCTATATTAAGAGACCGTATTCTCTGGAAACTTGAATGCATTTGATCATTGATGTGCATTGATAATCATGCTTTCTTATTTCTCTGAACAGCGGTATCACTTGACCCACCACTTTCGAATCGGAGACATAACATCAGCTTTGCGGGATAACGTATTCGGAACATTGCCTCCCACAAAAAGTAGCTGAAGACAGTACATAATTGCCTCTCCTGCGACTGCCATCATATAATCCAAGGTAATTTAATTTAACATTGTCAGTTACACTGACTTATTTATCCTCACCATTCTTTATTCATCCCCTTTTATTATGGTTTGCTTCTACGTTTAGCATCTTATGAAAAACTTTTCAAGTCATTGGGGGTAAGGTTGCGTGCATCTGGTCTTCTGTGCATTCTGTACTCAACTGGTTTACTGGTTGCAGTAGATAATTGTGTTGCGGCAGAAATAGTTGAATAACCATGCCGATTACTGAAAAAAGGGAGAAGTTGTTGGTCCACTAAATCTGCCAGTTAGTGTTAGATTAGATAACCACTTGATGCTCACCAAGAATTACCTCATGGCTTTAAGTGACTAATTTTAACATAATCATAACGACGACAAATTGAGCACAAGATTACACCGACAGAGTGTGAGACGAAAGCCAGAAATTAGTGATCATGAATGAGTAATCAATCCAAAGTAAAGAAAAGTCATGGTAATTAAAAGGGATGTTCTTACCTATTATTTACACACCCAATGCCAGGTCACGCCTCCAATGCAGCCACAACAACAGTTGGGGTTGAATCCTCACATTCGCCGCTTGTACGCTCATCTAACAAAGAGAAACAGGGACTCAAGAAGAAATATTCTGGCCGAAACGAGAAAATCCCGGCCTCCACCGTCTCCAAGCCGATCAGGAAGGGGTCAGAAGAGGAAAAGAATCAGCTCCCCGGATGGAGCCACTGGGGAATCGGGCCGGAGGAAAAAAAAAAGGCAGCAACTATGGCTTCCGAATCCACGACCGCACCCTGCGCTAAAAAGGGAGAGAGCAAGTCTGAAGTTGGAGAACCGAGTCGCCAACCGAGCTGTTCACAAACCCTTGAACTTGACGCTATTGGTACGCTCTACTACACCATATATATACCTGCTACTCTTAAGTAGAAACAAATATCAATTCCATTCCCCCGCCTAATTCCCGCTTGCCTCTGCCTATATATATATATATACATGTAGACTCATCACCAGAACCGTTTCCCCACTATTTCGACAGGGAATTGGTGTAGAGGACGATTAATCAACGAACCATAAGATTTATATAGAAAATCACTCAAGCCTGTAAATCTAAGAATTAGGTAAAATACAAGTCTGAATTCGGTGTCATCCTACATTATTGGTACCACCTTTGTAGAAACTACTTGGACGACTATCAGCTCCCCGAAAACATGTGTCGTCTTAGATTTTCCCCAAACCATATTTGTGGACTTTGTAGTATGCTTTCATGCAGGACACCTCCTTTATTATATACATTCTACATTCATTTTCCCATATACATATATATATATGCACAGCAGCCCACTGTGCAGGCGAGCAACAGGTTGGAGCCACTGTTCAGGTCGGGGAACCTGCAAGAAAAGCAGGTCAGAAGAACACAACAAAACCAACTGCCGCCAAAGCCCGAAAGACTCGGCAAGCTGCTGCCAAAAATAGACCCGTACCTGCTGACGGCCCGTCCAGTAGTCGACCGTCGCCTTCGAGAACCAATCGTAGCAATCACCAGCCCACAGAAGCTACTGGTACATCCCGCTGCCCTACTGCTTTGCTTAGATAAGAACATTTAGTAATATCATCTAACAACTAACCTCCCTGTCGTTACTGCATACGCAGCAGCCCAATCCTCAGCCGAAACGTAAGAAATACGCCAGCCGGGCTCCACCAACAAACCTAGAAGTACGCTCCGATACAGTAAAAGTACTAGCATACCTTGAACTTTGCATACAACTTATTACCATGTCTTTTTCACAGGGATTTTTGTTGAATCTTGGTGCTTCGGCGACCCTACTGAGACATGTGAGTATTGTGGTGCGGTCATGTGGATCGAGGAGTTGGTGGGTAAACGTACCAAGAATAGCTGACCTAAGTATAGCATTTGCTGCCAGAAGGGGAAAGTGAAGCTCCCTTTGCTATAGGACCCACCAGACTTCCTACAGGGGTTGCTAAATCCGAATGGAGGTCCCCGGTCAAAGAAGTTTCGCAAGCAGATACAAACCTACAACTCTAGCTATGCATTAACATCGATGGCAGGCAAAGTGGACAACGCTATCAACAAAGGTTACGGCCCATACTGCTTTAGACTTGGCGGCCAAAACCACCACAACATCGGCTCTTTCCTACCACCAGAGGGGAAACAGCCCAAATTCATGCAACTATATTTTTTCGAGACTGAATAAGAGGTCACACAGAGAATGAATTCTCTGGGACGACATGGCGCCAGAAGCAGCCTAGACCCTAAAATTCTCCAAGGACTGTCAGACATGCTATATGAACACAATGTGCTGGCAAAGATGTGCAAAATGGCAAGGGATAGTATTGATGAGGAAAGCCTCCACCCAGTTTGCAGCCGCCTACACGGAGGCCGCAAAAAAGATGGGAGACAATTTAATTTGCCGACCGTGGACGAGGTCGCCGCTCTTATTGTATAAGATGGAGAGATTGATACACATCCAAGGGATGTTATCATCCATGACTGCGCTAAGGGCTTGAGAAAAATTTCCGCGCTGCATCAAAGTTTCATGGCGATGCAATATCCAATAATGTTCCCCTACAGTGAAGATGGGTACAGACCTGACATTAAGCACAATGACGCTGAGACGACGACACGAAAGAAAAGAATTTTTGTGACAATGAGAGAGTATTATGCTTACCGTTTTCAGGAAAGGCGACAAGAAGGGAGAATCATAGACGGCTGGAGCATTCTTTGTGGGAAACTGCGACAACAATTTATTGTTGATTCATTCACGTCCGTCGAACAACAGCGGCTGGACTATGTTCGCAATAACCAGAAAGATATACGCAAATACTTTCTTCGTGGTCTTACTGATGCGGTGACAGCTGGAGAAACACTGGGAGCATCTATTGGTCATCAAATCATCCTACCCCCATCATTCCCTAACTGTTTTAGATTTGGGTTTCAGAACTACCAGGATGCGCTCGTTATATGTCGTTGGGCCGGACCACCTGATTTGTTCATTACTTTCACCTGTAACCCACAATGGAGAGAGATCAAAGAATTTCTCCAAGCCGTTCCAGGCCAACGTCCCGAGGATCGCCCCGACATAGTTGCGAGAGCTTTTAGAATCAAACTTGATCAGCTAATTGAGGACATTACCAAGCACAACTTCTTTGGAAAAACACTTGCAGGTAACCCCACGATTCATGCCCACAATATTGCTTATATTTACATTTATATATACTATATTTACGTATGTAGCAGTACCTATGTAGTATAGGTTAATCGCAGGAACTTCTTCGACCCCTTCCTTTTAATATTCGATTTTTCCTGAATTGTTTATGCCATCTTCCAGTGAGTTTCCAAGATTACGTTAATCTCACAAGACTGTAATTATTAATCGACGCATTTTCTTGCATTTATACACTGTCGAGTTTCAAAAAAGAGGGGTTACCACATGCACATATTTGTCTCTTCCTACATCCAGATAATAAGCCCACCGAACCTACTGATATTGACAACATTATCAGTGCTGAGATTCCTGATGAAAAAGAAGATCCGCTTGGGTATGCCACGGTTATGCAATTCATGGTCCACGGTCCCTGTGGTGAAATGAACTCTCAATCGCCATGTATGATTGATGGGAAATGCTCTATATATTATCCAAGGAAGTTCTGCAGCCAAACATCAATTAGTGAAGATGGGTACCCAGAGTATCGACGGCAGAATGATGGTAAAACATTGGAAAAGAGCGGCCACATCATCGACAATAGATTTATTGTGCCTCATAAAATAGATCTATTGGTCAAATATCAGGCACACATAAATGTAGAATGGTGTAATAAACATAGGTCAATCAAGTACCTCTTCAAATATATGTCCAAGGGACCTGACATGGCATTGGCAAAATTAGAAGAGATAAGAGGAGACCAAGATACTGGAGAGACGTCAAACAAGCCAGTTGACGAGATTGAGATGTATCTTTGTTGTAGGTACATATCAGCCTCTGAAGCTTCTTGGCGTATGTTCGCATTCGAGATTCAGTTTAAGCAGCCGCCAGTCCAGAGACTGTTTTCACTTGGAAGATGAACAACAAATCATTTTCAAAGACAAACAGGAACTGGAAGAGGTACTTGAAAGGGTCGGTGAAGCAAAAACAACCTTTACAGAGCGGATGGAGACAAATAAACAGCACGAAGAGGCGCATGAGTTAACGTATGCTGATTTCCCACTAAAATGGGTATGGAATGTCGGGTCTAAGAAGTGGACAAAAACGAAAAAAGGACTAAAGCACGGTAGAATATACCTCGCCCCACCCACCGCAGGATAATCATATTATTTGAGGTTGTTGTTGAATATAGTCAAGGGAGCTAAATGTTATGCGGACATTAGAACAGTGGACGATGTCATATATCCGACGTTCACAGACGCTTGCAAAGCTAGAGGTTTACTTGATGGAGATGATGAATGGCATGTGGCGTTGAACAAAACTGCAACTTGGTCAACACCTCGACAACTTCGAGAACTCTTTGTCACCATGCTGCTGTTTTGTGAAGTGTCGGACCTAAAAGCCCTGTGGGATGCACATTCCCAAGACCTATCTAATGACATATTGCATCGCCAACGCAGAAGGTTCGGCATTGGAGATTTAAGTTTAAGTGTTGAACAAGTCAAAAACTACGCGCTTTATGAGATAGAGCTGATCCTAAACCGTAGTGGTCGAAGCCTCAGACAATACGGCGACTTCCCTTTACCTGATGATGTCTTAATGCGAGACTCATCTAACCGCCTAATACTTGAAGAACAAGATTACGACGAAGAAATACTGCGTGAACAAGCCGACCTACTACAATCAGGTCTGAACATTGACCAGAGGCATGTGTACGACTCAGTACTGAAAGCAGTGCATCTAAAAAAGGGCGGTGTTTTCTTTGTCTACGGTAGTGGCGGAATAGGTAGAACGTATCTTTGGAAAACATTGATTTCCAGACTTAGATCTGATGGCCAAATAGTCCTCGCTGTGGCATCCTCTGGCATAGCCGCTTTGTTGTTGATTTCAGGCAGAACTGCCCACTCACAGTTTGTGATACCGTTGCTTCTGAGTGATAACACAAGCTGCAAGATTGATCAGGGGTCGGACTTGGCACATTTAATCAGGAAAGCAAGTCTAATCATATGAGACGAAGCACCGATGGTACATAGACACGCCTTTGAGGCTGTCGACAGAGCGTTTAGAGACATTATGCAGCTTGATGATGGCATGGCGATGCATAAAGTATTTGGCGGAAAAACTGTCGTGCTAGGTGGGGACTTTAGACAAATTTTACCTGTAGTTCCTAAGAAGGGGAGAGCAGATATAGTCGATGCTTCTATTAGTAGATCAAATCAAATATGGCCACATTGCACTATCATGAAACTTCAGAAGAACATGCGCATAATGCAAGGACAGTACAAAGTGAAGAAGAAGCTGCAGAACTATCTGAATTCAGTAGATGGGTACTTGACATGGGAGATGGGAAGCTACCTTCCACATCCAAGGAAGATGAGGACGAAAGTTCATGGATAAATATACCGGAGAACCTTTTAGTTCATCCGGGTGGAGTGATAAGTTGTGATTTTACCTATTTTTGTCCCACGATTTTACTCTTATCTAGTCGATTTTATAACCCGATTTGTTAGTAATTAGCTATTTTACGTTTAATTAGATTATTAGACGAGTCTTGTATAATTAGTGTCAAATTATGTTATTTCTCGGGATTTTGGTACTGTGCCTCAATATTGGATTTTGTAGGAACCGACCCGGGAAGAATCGAGACGATCAAGACGGGTCAAACCCGACATTGACCAAGACCTTCATTTCCCCTCATCATTCACCAATCACGTTCCACCACCATCATCACTATAGTAACTCCAATGAATCAACTACAACTTCTCCATCGTTCTTCACCATCTTTCAATCCATCATCACTACATTTCCAATTCACCATTTTCCTCCATCTTCACCAATCAAACATCATCCTCCATTAATCTTTCACCATCATCACCAATTAAATCTACTTACTCCATCTCCAATCAATTTCTTCTTCCAATCAACCATCAACCATCAATTACCCTAGCGAACCTCCGTCAACACTCCACCACCGGCAACCACTACACCATCTCGCCGGATCTGCGCTCCTCTCCGACGAACCAACCACACCATCAGATTCCACCGTCGACATCCCTGCACCGGCAGCAGCACCGCGCGCTCCTCCACCGTGAGCCATCATCAGCCCAGAAACCGAACGACAACCGCCATCGTGCGTCACGCACGTCGAGTCGTGCGTAACCGAGTCAGAGAGTACTCTACCGTGCGACGTCGACCGTGCAAAATCACAACCACCGTGCGACCTCGATTGTTTTGGGTCTTTGGCAGATTGTTTTATTTTGGATGGCAATTGATGAATTGGTCCTCTCTTTTACTCTTTCCATTTCATTTAAGTGGAGGGCAGTTTAGTCCTATAACTTGTTTTGTGAGATACTATATTTAAATGAGGTCAAACCCTCATTTTTAAAGGGGGAGGCTGTTAGATAGAAAAGTAGTAGATGGGGTTTTAGAGTGTAGTAGTAAGAACGAACGCAACAGCCCACATTTTCCACTTTCTTCTTCTTAATTTTAATTAGTTTCTTTTAATTAATTTTAGTGTAATCGTTCTTCCTTAAATTCAAGCTTTCAATTAATTCCATCCTTTTTTGGTATAATTCTTATATCTTCTCCTTTATTATTTCGTTTATATTTACTTTTATGTTTATGGTATATTTAGTTAGTAATTAGTTTAAAGTTATAATCTTTATTGTTAATTGTGTTTTGTAATGTTATTTTATCTTTGTGTTGTTTGTTTATGTGTAGTGACTGTTAAGATTAATTAAAGTTTCATTTTTTATCATTTCATTATGTTAGATGTTGTGTTCAGATTAATTATTTGTGTGTTTTGTGTTGTGTTAATTATGTGTAGTGAGTAGTCTTTTTCTAGGGGTCGATTTGACCCCGACATGTCTATATTGTGTGTTTAAAATTCCGTATTTGGATTGTTTGGGATATACGGAGGAGGATAGTTTGAGGTTCGGGAATCGACTCGTCTTTTGGTTGTGTTTGAACCCTTGAACCTTGTCCACCGATGGGAGTCGGTTAGATTTAGGTAGTAAAACTCGCCCCTTGACTTGCCTTGCCTCGCCTAGTTGAACACGGGAGTGAGAATTAGGTTGGGTACCCTAACTATCGGTCTAGACTCTTCACCTTGGGAGAGGGGAGAGAAGGGAGCGGGATTAAGACGCGCACTTAGTGACCTAGGACCTTGGATTGGGTACCACAGGAGTGAGCTTAATCAATTGACTTAGGAATCCGACTCACGAGCCCGGGAGGGAGGTGATTGGGTTTTACTTAGTTGGACTACGAACCCGGGAGGGAGGTAGTCGACCCTTAGAGGCGTTCCACTCATCCTAATATCCCTAGCAACCCATTATTGGTGTTCCTTGCTCATGATTATGATATGTAGGTGGTTAAGTCGGACCCTAAGCTTTTAATTATCATTAGATCATCATTCTTATTACTTGTTTGGTTATTAGTTTACTTTTGCATTTCTTAGTTAGCTTAATTAGTCTAATTTTACCTTTCATAATTGATTAGCGTAGCTAATTTGTAATCCGAGACCGAACTAGTACTCATTCCCGATCTCTCTGAGGATTCAACCCGACTTGCCCTTGCTATTCTAGTTTAGGTTAGTTGGTTTGTTTGATGGTAGGATTGACGACAAAATCTCGCTATCATGGAGACCCAATCGCTTCAATTGTCCAGGAAGTTTACCCTCAACTATTGGATAATTACACCAACCTTACGTATTTACAAGATCGTGCTATATTAACACCAAAGAATAACACAGCTGAAGAGGTCAACAACTACATGTTAAGCCTCGTACCAGGAGAAGAACATGTATCAAAAAGCGTTGATAGGATTTGTCCATTGACTCGGCATGCAAGTAATATGGACAGCCTATATCCAACTGAGTTCCTTAACTCCCTCAAGTTTCAGGGTTTGCCCAATCATGAAATACGTCTTAAGGAAGGTTGCCCGATTATATTGCTAAGAAACATTAATCAAGCTTCAGGAATGTGTAACGGGACAAGACTAATAGTTACGAAAATACGTTCACGTATTATTGAAGCAGAAGTCATCACCGACACCAACATCGGTACGATTGTATCAATACCAAGAATTGAGATGACACCAACAGAGACAAAATGACCTTTCACACTGAAGAGACGACAATTCCCTGTCAAAGTATGTTTCTCAATGACAATAAACAAGAGCCAAGGCCAAACATTTGCTAAGGTAGGCATATACTTACCCCAGCCTATTTTTAGCCATGGTCAGTTATATGTTGCCGTTTCAAGAGTCACGTCACGTAAAGGCTTGCAAATTTACATACCAAGTGAGAATGATAAAGATGGATGCGCGAGGAAGACTAAAAATGTCATGTATAGAGAAATTTTCGCAGACTTGTAACAACTTCATTTCAAGCCTTCTTTATACGCCACTTTTTATGTTTCTGTTATAGATTTCAAAGATAGATAGAAGGTTATCTTCAAATACCCCATGTTTTATACTTATGTTATTTATATTGACATTCCAGTTGAATTGCAGTTTCGAATTATATCGTATTCCAGTCCATCGTCGACATTGCCAAAATTGAGGTAACTTTCTCTACTTATATGGGATTTGGAGGATATGTGAGAACCAACAAATTATACGGAGTATCAGTTAATCGACCTATTAACAGTAAGACATCGTTTTTCTGCCTAGAGAATGTAATTAGCGGACTTAACTAATATTCATCCGTTAGTTATAAGGTCTCCTGGGCTAGGAAATTAAATAATTTATTTCGAATTATATCGTATTCCCGTCTTGTCTTTGTCTTACCGCACCATCAGCGTACATTTTATGCATAGCCTTTGAAAGTAATGACAGTAGCAACACATTTGACACACCACGTTTGAATTGAAAGCTCACTAGGACAACACACTTGCAACTTGGATTCTCAACATCTGTTATGTGTGTAGCCAGGCATATTACACCAACTTCCTATGTTGGATGATGCAAGAACTATCAACCGCACAGGTAAAATCTCCGCCTCACTGTTTACTTAGCTTATTCTGGTTATTAGAATTAAATTTGAGTAGTAATTATAATGTCAATAATTATAAATTGTTTGAAACTGACAACTTCAAAGTAAACATGATGACGTTTTTATTCAACAAGAAAAAACCATCCTAGGACGGGCAATCAACCTTTAGTTCAAATGTAATACAGTACAAACTGAAACTTAGGCTCAACTAATCAATCAAGATAACCCATCTACCATTCTCCCAAACTTGACAGAGACGCATAAGAGATATCTCCCCTATTAAGACTTGATCATTCATCTTGAGATGGACACCATAGTAGCCAGGATGACTATACACATGCACGATTCTTCCGACATACCACCCATGGAACACATACGGCTCCACCAGATCATCTATAAGAACACCAGAGCTGTTAATAAATGGCGGAAAAGGGCGAACCAAGTCCACGACAACAACATCGCTTAAAGGGCTTATCCCACTCGAGTCGGTCAAATTGTGAAACTGCACATACAAACATCTGCTACCACCACAACACACGACACAGCCACTGTAGTAACCACCCCAGAAACCCGCGTAAGGATACATGACCTCCACTATGTCCCCATTCAGATAACTGTGAGCCATTTACAAATATTACTCTATATGTAACGAAAATAGAAATTTACACATACCAACAGATAAACAATCAAATATATACTGCCATATTCAATTGAATACAATTAGTAATTAATTTCATTCATAAATTCGTAATTAATTTCAAAATTAATCATTGCAAATGCAAATATAAACACAGCAGTTACGGTCCTCAAATCAATCATCAAATCAAATCATCAATTCAATTTATATATTTTTTTTTCTTTGGTGAAATCAATCAATTCAATTTTATATAATTCATTCATTAACAGCCTGATTTCAAAATATAGTCTCATTTCAAATTTCAATCAACTCAATTTATTATACAATAATAATTCATTAACAGTTTGATTTCAAAATATACTCGCATCAATTTATATAATTCATTAACATCATTTTATATAATTCATTAACAGTCTGATTTCAAAATATAGTCTCATTCTAAATTTCAATCAATCAACTCAATTTATATAACTCATTAAGAGTCTGATTTCAAAATATACTCTCATTTCAAATTTCAATTCAAAGCAAATTTATAGATAGAAATAGAATATAATAGAATGCATAAATAAAAAAGATAAGGAAACGCTCACAACCCTCAAATTGTAATTAAGAGTATGATTTGATTTGATTTTTTTTAAATGCTGATGAGAACTAAATGATGAAAAAAGAAGGATGATGTCATGGATTGACATATTTGTTACACTGCACGGCAGTTAGTATGTTGATATTATTTGAGATGATGACAACTAAATGATGGTGGAAAATGATGACGTGGATTTACAATAACTCTGGAAATAGCAGTTACACGGACACAACACAGCAGTTACAAAATTTAAGACCAGCAGTAAACACAAATATAATGGCACTAAATGTGCACAAATTAATTACAGCATTGCAGCAACGAACCTTCATACACATCCTATCCTATCATATAAATAGGTAGATAGGTAAATAGAAATGACAAACCAGAAAGCATTGCAATAAAATTGATTGACTACAAAAAACTAAACCCAACCAAGCATACAAAAATAGGGTATGATGTTGGGGTAACTTATGCAACTCATGCCTTCTACTTTTTACTCACCACCTTAACTAATCACCTATCTATTCTTATTCTCACATGTGCAGGCCAAAAGACAGAGAAGAACGAAAACAGAAATGGCGCCAATTATGACAACCATGGCCAGCTTACTCTCCTCAAAATCAAAGTACAAAATTACTGCAAGAGCAACAAGAATATGGGAGGTGAATCCAAACAAGACGGCCCACCCACTATCGATGGACTTGATTTTGTTAGATAAAGAGGTAACTGAGAGAATAATGTTTCCTTGACACATAATCTGCAACATTCTAACAAAATGTTTAACAGGGACACCACATCCACACAACAATACCAAAGAAATTTGTTAGCTCTTACAAAGAGGACATGAAGGAAGGCAGAGTATACACATTGCAGCACTTCGATGTTATAAAAAACATCCGCTCATACAGGCCTGTCAAAACTAATGACAATATCATCAGGTTCACCCCTTTTACATCAATTGTCGAAGATGAAACTGCAAACCAGGCTATTCCATTGCACAAGTTTGAGTTCTTTCCAATAGAGAGTCTCCATGAGCGTAACAACAAGGACGATTATTTAATAGGTAGAATAACCTATTAAAATACGTACACAATCATCGTATTTGTCCTAAATATTCACATATACTATGTATCACCTATTTTAGGACTGTTTGGCATAAACCTGACATATTTTATTCACGGTGCAGATGTTGTGGGACTATTGACAAACATTGAGACAATGAAAGAAGTGCGGACTGAAAATGGCTTCACACAATTAAGACATATAGAGATCATAAACGAAAGGCAAGCCATTATAAAATTTTGCCTTAATAGAAATTAACAAGATGTTGCCGAGATGAAGTGTATATTCCCTATTTCTGCATTGCTCAGGGACCAAAAGGTACGTGCCACTTTATGGGGAGATGCAGCCGCACTCGTGGATGAGGAGATGGCACACGACATCGATGCGAAGGTCGTTGTGATAACGTCTACCAGAGTAACGCAGTACGACGGTAACAACTACGAACCAAGCAAAAAATCAACAGCTGTGAAGAACAACATTAGATAAACTATATACACGACCTTCTAATCCCAAAAATGTAAATATCGTGTTTGCAGGAGCTTACCAGCTACAATCTACATACGCCACAAAAATATACGTCAATCTGGCCATTGCAGAGACACTAATTCTGCAGCAAAGGTTCTCCCCAAATAGCTATGAAACAACTATGTTACGGTACTTTGTAAACTTATCGCCAAAAAAAATTTCACACGTTACAAATATATAGGGACCCTCCAACTATTCACGTGAAGTTATCAGCCACCCCAGAAGAGACGTTTAAAGAGTTGTTGAAGAACAGAAAAACCATCAGGGAACTACTAGAGATGGAAATAACAGACGAGAAAGAAGCATTTATATGCGAAGGCACGTTAGTGGAAGTCCACACGGACGTCGATTGGAAATATCAATCATGCCTCACATGCAAGACAGGCATTCGAGAAGATAGAACGTGTGCTAACTGTGCCCAACTGATTTCCTACCCGACCCAAAGGTAAGTAACAATTAAATTAAGGCTCGCTTGAAACAAGAACGTTTAACGACCTTCTACTTGTAGGTATAGACTAATGACCATGATAACGAATGGAGACACATCCGCCCCATTGGTTATTTTCCACAAGGAAGCAGAAAAGGTCATTGGGAAGCCAATATCTCATCTTTTGAACTTTATGAGAAGGTATGTAATGACTTCAGAATTACTATTACTAATATTTAATATGATATTACGGGAGATCAGAATGCGCTAACCACCTGTTACAAAATGATATTGCAGGACGACGGAAAAGGAAAAGTATTTGACATTCTACATGTGTTGGGAAGACCAAAGTTAAGATAGGGGTAAATAAATTTGGGAATGAAAGGGAATTAAAGGTCCAGAAGACATTTTTGCCTGCGATGCATGAATCGACACTCACCAAAATCCTAGACAAGGTATATACGATTACTTTATTGGTTTCACAACAACTACTAACAATGTCAATGATATTCACAACAGAAACAAAAATAACCTGCAGCACGTAGAAGGAAACGAGGAAAAAAATACCACCGTAGACTCGGCAGAAGACGAAATGCTCCTCAACACTCCACCTAAAACAGGAACTTCGAAGCGTCCGAAACAGTAATTACAAAACAACATACATTCACAAATAATCATTACATTTGCTTCAATATGCAAATTGAGCATAATCTCTCTACAATGTGCTGCAGAGATGACCTTAACGCGAAAGACACAAATATGAAGGGGATTAGCAAGGCTGGGAAGCGATTGAGGCCAACAACATCACACCACACTTAAGAGGAGCACAATAAAGAAACCTACAAGCATTGGTTGAAAAAATACTTACGTATTATTATTGTTAGTTAATTGTATCGTGCTACGCTGTTTTTCACCTATCACGAACTATATTCCAATTTGTTTAGCAAGATTTGGGGGTGTGGCTTATGCAAATTCCCATATTCCTTATTTAGTGGCGTTGTTTGCTGTGTACATTACGCTTATCGTTGGGATTTACACAACTTCACGTAACAAAACCAACCATTAAGAATTTCCACTTTTTCACCAATTGACCCCTACGTTGCCAACTAACGCTCACAAAGAAGGTACTGCACTAAAGAGAGACCGCACAAATATACCATTGCAAGCCCCGTGAATTTCACGGACACGAAAACTAGTACATTATTCCAAAGTGTTCGAACTAAAATTCAAAAACTTAAATAAAGGTCTCTCTCCACAGGTCTTCCCCAATATCATCACATTCGATAGCATCTCGAAAGACCTGAAAGGGGGGTCCACAATAAGTGGGGAGCAACTAAATGTTCTCCCAGTCATGGTTATAACAAGTTGCACATGAATAACAATAATAATGAAAGATAACATAATTAAACGACATGTGAAGATATCAATACACATGACCCACATGTTATAAGACACGATCATATAATTATTGCAATCCATAATTAATCATAACGATCGAGATAGATATTACATATTCATCCATGCATGTCGGAGTAAGTAACAATAGATTTCACACAAAGACGTATAGGATATAAAATGAACACCGGCTAGAGTATGTAACTGATACCCTACCTAGTCATAGCGTGTAACTGACCCTCCGACACGGAGTATGTAACTGATACTCCACGGTACTATGTATAGCATGTAACTGACGACTATATGTCTAAGACCTAGCCAGAACTCTCGACGCAGTAACTGTACGTCGAACGACACACGGGAATCTAGAACGTGTAAATAACTGACGAATCTGGACCCACCGAACATAGACCAATTCAATTAAACCTCTTGCGAGCAGTATTGGTTCATTCCGATAGTATGTAACTAATACTACCGTCATCTATATCACTAACCAATTCAATTACCTCTCCTTCTCTCACTAGTTTCTCCGACTATAACAACCTCTGAGCTCTCAATCAATGGTGATCTAGTCGGTTTCATATGGTATCAGAGTGGGTTCTTGCGCTCCATCTCCTTCGCCACTGATGTGAAAGTCGCTACTCTTTAACACTACTCTATCTCTCAATCTTTCTTTTATTCCGCACAATTTTACTCTGTTTCTCGTTCGTAATTGTGATGATTACTTCGACAATTCGTGATAGTTCTGTGCGATTCACATCAAATTGCTTCCGCATTTCTGTTCTTTGTATCATTTCGAACATTAGCCCTATACTTTTCGATTCATTACTTGCAATTTGCGATTTCTTCAAAATGACTGATGATAGTCATACTTCGTCGTATGCTATGTTTGATGATCCATTGCACCTGCCTGCTTCTGATCAACCTGGTCTCCAATTGACTGGAGTTGCGTTTGACGGTTTCAATTTTGTATCATGGAAGCGTGATGCTTACCTTGCTTTGATTTCTAAGAATAAAGACGGTTTTGTGGACTAAACATGTAAAATACCTAATGAGAAAGACGCTAAGTATCACCAATGGATACGGTGTGACGTTTTGGTGATGAAATGGATAAATTCTTTGACAAAAGAGATACGCAATTCAGTTGCATATTCTAGGTCATCTAAGGATTTATGGCTTGAATTGAACAAAAGATATGGTCAAACTAACACTCTAGAAATATATGAGCCAAAAAAGGACCTTAATACTATTTCTCAGGCAAATTCTTCCTTGATTGAGTATTACAATGAACTCAAAAGTTCTTGGGAAACACTTGATACCTTAGATCCCCTGCCTTTGTGCACCTGCAAAGCTATGGACATCTGTACTTGCAGATTACTCAAACGACTGTTGGATAGAGAGTCTCAGTACGAATTGATACAGTTTCTTATGGGGTTGTGCAGTGGATATGAGACAGTTAAGACTCACGCTTTGTCCTTAGAACCTTTACCTCCTCTCAACAAAGCTTTTCACCTATTCATAACATTGAAGACAAAAGCAGATTTCAGATGCGGTTGATGTGGGTTGGCTGAGGCAAATGCTTATGCCAGTTCCAGATTTTATGAGGGTGGTAATGGGAGGAATAAGAAGGCCAAAACTGATGAGTTTGCAGATGATTCAGAAGTCAAGCGATGTGTTTATTGTAAGGCTGAGGGTCATACTGCGGAGACTTGTAGAAAGACACGCAACTGTACTCACTGTGGTAAGAGGGGATGATAAGCGTGTTTTGTAGTACTTTTTCGTTGTGTTTGGTCCCGGTTTCTCTTGTGGAATCGCTCTTTGGAGCAGTTTCTTGGCTACTTACGCTTCTTCTAGTTTGTTTTAGGTTCTTAGGACCAATCTTGGAGAGGTGGAACGATTCCGACTCGTTTCCGACACATTTGGAGCCAACGAAGAGAAGCGACGATCACCCGGTAGCTTAGACTCGATCCCGAGCCCTTGGAACCCATTCCCGAGCACCGAGAGTCGATGAGAAGCCTAGGGAGAGAAAGTGGGAACCTATGGGACCATATTTGAAGCCTACAAGACCCATCCCGGTCGGGAACACATCCATCACGACCGGGATGAAGAGCAAAGAAGAGATGAGCTGCTGACAGGCCTTCCCGGCCGGGATCACTGTCTTCCCGACTGGGATGGGCCCCTTCCCGACCAGGATTACCCTTTCCCGGCCGGGAAGGACCCAGTTATGCCCGTGTTTCATTGTTTCGCTCCCCTTTGCTTATGTAACTCTATATATACCCCCCCCCTCTTGTAACCATTCATTATGTTAGACATTACCCACTAAACCCTAGACTACTTTAGGTTAGATTAGCTTAGATTAGTGTAGAGTAGTCCTTAATTAATCCTTAATCTTAGTTTAATTCTTGTATTATGGGAATTCTTGAAGATCTCCACCAAGATTGACAAACTTGGTTGATGTTTTTGGGTTTTCTTATTATTACAAGTTTCAATCTTTCCTCCTCTCTTGTTTGGTATAATCTCTCTTTTCTCTTCTCTTAATCTTGTTTTATCATTCAAGTTTCATTCTTTATCTTTTGTTTATTGTATTGTCCATTGTTCACTCTTGTTGTTCTCCATCATTTATGCTCTTGTTCTTGTGTTTGTTTCTCATAGTGTGTTAGTTTTAGTTTAGTTATGTGTGAGTAGTCTCTTGCTAGGATTAGTAGAGGAATTGGGTGGCTTAATGGGTGATTAAGGGTTTGTGTAGGTTGTTGGTGGAAGTTTGGGTTGCTTCTTGGTTGTATGTATAGAACATGTTTGATGAAATGCTTGAATGACTTGTAGTTGCAAATGCCTGTTTTCTTGCCTTCTCCTTGTGGTCTTGTATGTTGCTAGGATGGGTTTTTGCGCGAGAGCGAGGAACCTCTAGGTCGGTTTTGGAGCGAGAGCCCGGATTATACCTAGATAACTAGACTACCCCTTCATTCTTGCTCTCCCTTGATCATTTCATCACCCTTGAACCCAACCTAATCCTAGTCCTTTTTTTCTATTGTTTTCTCCGTCCTTTTAGTCATTGTCTCTCTAGTTAGTTGAGTCCTATAGCTTTAGTTGTCGCACTTAGCTTACTCTTAGTCATAGTTTTCTCCCCCTTTCATCGTTTTAGGTTGTTTAGCTTAGTTGACCTAGTCAAGTCTTTAGGTGAAACCTAGTCGAAACCCTCCTTACCGTCCCCGTGGACTCGACCCGACTTACCCTATCTACCCAGTTAGGATTAGTTGGTTATTATTTGATCGATGGGATCCACGGCAAATCCCTCTGCATCAATTTGGCGCCGTTGCCGGGGACGGTGTTAGTTTAGACTTCGTTTACCTATTTACTTGACTTTGTCTTTGTTTTTGTAGTTCTTTTTTGTTGTTTTCTTTTTGCTTCTTGAGGGTGCGAAGTTTATTTCCCTCTTGTCTAGTGCCCAAAAAGCACTAGACTTCTCACATTTGCTCCTAGTCTACAGTTTTTGCCTAGAGGTGGTGACCATCCTCTTCTTTACAACTCAGAGCCGCATAAACGGACAGTTGCTAGATTGGGAAGTCCTCAACCGGGTACGAGCCACGATTTTCGAGCAAAACCTGAGGTTTGATCTAAACTCCCCACCCATGGAAGCCACCATGAGCTACTCCTCTCCCTCTATGAATCAAGAATATGACATGATGTCTCCCTACTACTATCAAGCTTCACCGGGTAATCAAGAAACCCGTGGGTATGAGCTTCAAGGATATGGAAACGGCTTCCATCAAGTGAGTGCTTATCAACCTTGTGATCGTGGTGGTTATTACTCAAATTACCATCATGAACCCACCATGCCTCATCATATTTCTCCATATGGAAGCCAATATCCCCAAAACTCACCATATTACCAATCACCTCAACCTCACTACCAACAATATGATGCCCCACCCCTTGGGCATCATCAAGATTTTCAAGGAGCTTTACAATACCCCAATGACCAAATGCCCAACTTGGAGTTATTTCAATCGATTCTTTAATTGCAAAAGAGCCAACAAGAAATGGCCATCCAAATGCAAAAAGATCAAGATGAATTCATGGCCCAATATCGAAGGGAAAATGAGGCGATGGATGCTCGATTAAATGCGTTATCGGTTAAAACCGTAATGTTTTTAACCCGAACGTCACAACTCGACGAAGGGTGCTCACTTGAGCAAGAGGATCAACCCAATCATGAAGCCGCTAATGAAGTCCCTTTGGGAAGCGAGACTTGCTATGAAGAACCTCAATTGTCTACCCAAGACGAGACGAATAAGGAAATGACCCTTGATGAAGGCATTGTTGGTGAAGAATTGGAGGAGGTTAGTGAGTTGAATGAGGTGGTACAAGTTGTGAAGTCATTGGGTGAAAATGATGATCCCAAGTTGCCCTTGTGTGAAAATGTGGAAGAACATCATGAGCCTCTTGCAAGTGAGCGAAGCAATGGTTTGGAAGAGATTGAAACCGCCGGTAGAAGTTTCAACTCTCTCCTCCAAGACGATGTGAGGCCAAATGATGTTTGGAGACTTGAAGATGGGGAACCACAATTTGAGGAAGATATGAGGATGTGCAACAAGGAAGTGGGGCCAAAACCGCTTTTTGTGCCTCATGTTAAGTATATGAAGCTTGCTTGTGTTTGGAGGCGATGCTTAGGGAGGAAGAGGTCGATAAAGCTTGTTGGATGAAAAGACCCCGAAGACCACATGAATGATGACATTGGGTCTTTAGGTGACTACTTCTTGCTTCCGACTTGGAGGCTTTGGAGGATAGCTTGGCTCTGGCACTCTTTGAGCCTTCATTACGATGTGGCTCGAGCATTTGACTTGCTCCTCCGAGCCCTTGATGGCTATGGCTAGGAATGAAGAGTCCACCATTCTAGGTTTGACGGAGTTCCTCAAGAACCGTCATGTTGTATATTCCCCTTTCCTTCTTCTTTTGAGTTTTTGTAATTGTAATTGTGTTATTTGTGAATTTGTATCTAGGATTTGTGTGTTTTGTAGAATTCTTGTCATTTGATATTTTTGATGAGCGATGTGAGGGAGGGATTTTGATGGTGTTTATTGAGTTTATTTGATAGGTTAATAGTGGAGATGAAGTTTTGAGAGGAGTGGTTGTTGATTGAGCTTGGATCTTGAGCAAGGAAGTCGGTTTGGGGACGGGATTCTAAATCCCGGTATATTAGTTGACTTGTGGGTGGAGCTTTCAAGAGGATTGAAGGACTAGAAGAGTCATCCCGACCGGGAAGGGTTTCATCCCGACCGGGATGATGTGTGCACGAAATATGAGCTACTGCCTGTCCATCCCGACCGGGAAGGAACCATCCCGACCGAGATGAGGTCTGTCACGACCGGGATGGTGCGTAGCAACAACTTTTGCCTTTGTTATCCCATTTAAACCCCACCCAACCGCTTTACTCCCCCTCCCAACCTCCCTCGATACCCTTACCTCAATCATCCCACTCTTGCACTTTATATATACACCTTTATCACCCCTATAACCCGAGTTTAACCTCAAATCCCACCCTCATTACACCAGTGCAAACCTAGAACTTCAACCGCACGACTACATTGAGCATGAAGAGGAAAAACGATGATGAAGACAAGCAACGTGCCTAATATGATCATTGGAGGCGATGAAGTTAGTGAGTTGCTAACCGTTTGGTAAGGCGACTCTCCTTTCTTTTCCGTTTTGTATTGCTTGTCTCCCTTTGTATGTTCCCCTTCCCCTTATCATTTTTGGTGTCTTGGTGGCCCTCGGGGCCTTGGTAGTCATTGCTTCTGACTCTCGATGACGTGACTACATCGAGAGTCATTTCAAAAATCCAAATTGGCAAGTAATTTCACCCTTTTCTTTATTTTATTTTCTTTTGGTAGAATTTAGTCGGATTTAGGCGGAATCCGGGCTAGGTGACTTGATTACACCTAGCCCTCCCCTCCCATTTCCTTTTATTTTCTTCTTTTTATTTCTTCCCCCATCCATATCTTTTCTTGTCTCGGCCCTTGGTGACTTGATTACACTCCGGCCGGACACATTCTGCCCTTTCTTCATTTTCATTTTAAATTTTTAGCTTTATTTTCGATTTTTCTCTTCTTTTTAGTGTCTCCACACACTACCGATCGAGCATGAGGACATTGCTCGGTTTAAGTGTGGGGGAGCGATATCTTAGGTTAGTTTAGTTTTATTTTCGTAGTTTTTTCAAAAAAAATCTTAAAATCCTTAAAAATTTGAAACATTTCACAAAAATCAAAAAGATTTTCTTTTGTGCCTTTTTCTTTCGTGTCTTTATGTCGTATATATGTTGTGTTGTGTGTTTTGCTCCCCTGAATTCCTTGTAGGTTGCATGATCTTCGATAAGTTTCGGAAGGCTCTCGACATCCGGTATTATCCTTCTATCTCTTTCTCCTTTTTCCTTTTTTGTGGAGTTTGGAGGAGATTTGTGATGGTGTGTGCTCGGGTGGAGCTTTGTGAAGTTTGTGGTTGATGTGGTGATTTGTTTGGAAGTTTCGGGTGGTGTTTGTTTTCTTTGTGTGCTTGTTTTCTTTTCTCTAGTTTTGTTTTGTTTTGTTGTGTTCGTCCCTTTTCCTTTCGTTTTTGTTGTGTCTTTGTTTTGTCTTGTTTAGTCGTGTCTAGTGTGTAATAAGAGGTTTTCGAAAACCCGGTTTTGAGGCTAGTGCGCAAGTGTTTACTTTCCCTTTCTATTGATGTGAATCGAGTCTTGGACTTTAGTCTAGTAGAATGACTTTAAATCAATGATTTCGTTGGTTTCTTACCTTGAGTCCACCTAGTCTACTAGGGATTTACTACGAGATTTGCATTTTGACCATTTTGACCACCCACGGAGTGAAAAGGCCTTGGTTCCCGAGTCCCGTCCCTTAGGTGACCGTGTTCGAAATTGCTTTGATTAGTCCAAGTTTCCCCCTTTTTGTGGGTTTAAAGGGAAAGCGCGCCCGACTCACCCATTTCCCTACCTTCTACACATTTTCCACAAATAAGTTGCAACTTGTTGAAGTTTCTTGCTTGGTTGTGATTGAAATGCTTACAAAAAAAAAATTTGGCCAAAAAGGCAATCCAAGAGAAAGAATGAAAAAGAAAAAGAAAGAAAGAAAAGAAAGAAGAAAAAGAAAAGGCACAACAAAAAGAAAAAAACAAAATACAAAAGAAGAAAAAGCAAGAAAGGGCGTAGAAACTCAAAAGCCAAATGCAAAAGCAAAATGCCAAAGAAAATCATCTCACAAAAAAAGAATACTCTCTCCTCAAAAATAAGCCTTTTTCCGGCTATTACCGTGAAGAGCCTACCAAAGGACCGAGTCCCTAGGAAGGATGATAGCGGTAAATAGTTGGTCTTCCCCCACTTTGCAACCTTATCCATCTTTTTACTTGGACTAGTTGGATGACTTTTGGACGTGGGACGACCCTCTTGGCTTATCGCTAAAAGAGGCGGGGCTTCACTTACCTACAGTGTCGACTAACTCCGTGGGTCATCCTTTTTCCATCCCGCCTATCGTCCCGTGGTACGTTCTTAGAAGGTTAGGAGGAACCTAGGTAAGTTACCAACGTTTTTATTGCTTTGTCGTCATACTATTAGGGTTTTGTCCATATCGATTTGTGTCATTAGCTTGGGAACGTTGTCACTTGCCTTGAGTCCCTAACCGGTGCTTCTTTCACCGCTTTGTGGAGGGAAGCAGTATTTGTTTCTTCTTGGATGCAACCGTGTGGTGTTTGTTTGTTTGTTTGTGTGTTTGTTTGTCTTTGTGTTTTTGTGTCCGGTTGTATCCACAGTTTTGTCGCAAGACCTCACTTGCCTTGCGGAGAGCACTTTTTCTCTAAGTGTTATCGCGTGAGTTGAAAGGGCGTAGGGTGCGCTAATACCCGCTCGGTTAGTAGTCTAGTTTCTCTTAGTTTTTAGTTAGTTTGTGCTTACTCGAGGGCGAGTAAGGGTTAAGTGTGGGGGAGTTGATAAGTGTATTTTGTAGTGCTTTTTCGTTGTGTTTGGTCCCGGTTTCTCTTGTGGAATTGCTCTTTGGAGCGGTTTCTTGGCTACTTACGCTTCTTCTAGTTTGTTTTAGGTTCCTAGGACCAATCTTGGAGAGGTGGAACGATTCCGACTCGTTTCCGACACATTTGGAGCCAACGAAGAGAAGCGACGATCACCCGGTAGCTTAGACTCGATCCCGAGCCCTTGGGACCCATTCCCGAGCACCGAGAGTCGATGAGAAGCTTAGGGAGAGCAAGTGGGGACCTATGGGACCATATTTGAAGCCTACAAGACCCATCCCGGTCGGGAACACATCCATCACGACCGGGATGAAGAGCAAAGAAGATAAGAGCTGCTGGCAGGCCTTCCCGGCCGGAATCACTGTCTTCCCGACCGGGATGGGCCCCTTCCCGACCGGGAAGGACCCAGTTATGCCCGTGTTTCATTGTTTCGCTCCCCTTTGCTTATGTTACCCTATATATACCCCCCCTTTTGTAACCATTCATTATGTTAGACATTACCCACTAAACCATAGACTACTTTAGGTTAGATTAGCTTAGATTAGTGTAGATTAGTCCTTAATTAATCCTTAATCTTAGTTTAATCCTTGTATTATGGGAATTCTTGAAGATCTCCACCAAGATTGACAACCTTGGTCGATGTTTTTGGGTTTTCTTATTATTACAAGTTTCAATCTTTCCTCCTCTCTTGTTTGGTATAATCTCTCTTTTCTCTTCTCTTAATCTTTTTATCATTCAAGTTTCATTCTTTATCTTTTGTTTATTGTATTGTCCATTGTTCATCCTTGTTGTTCTCCATCATTTATGTTCTTGTTCTTGTGTTTGTTTCTCATAGTGTGTTAGTTTTAGTTTAGTTATGTGTGAGTAGTCTCTTGCTAGGATTAGTAGGGGAATTAGGTGGCTTAATGGGTGATTAAGGGTTTGTGTAGGTTGTTGGTGGAAGTTTGGGTTGCTTCTTGGTTGTATGCATAGAACATGTTTGATGAAATGCTTGAATGACTTGTAGTTGCAAATGCATGTTTTCTTGCCTTCTTCTTGTGGTCTTGTATGTTGCTAGGATGGGTTCTTGCGCAAGAGCGAGGAACCTCTAGGTCGGTTTTGGAGCGAGAGCCCGGATTATACCCAGATAACTCGACTACCCCTTCATTCTTGCTCCCCCTTGATCATTTCATCACCCTTGAACCCAACCTAATCATAGTCCTTTTTTTCTATTGTTTTCTCCTTCCTTTTAGTCATTGTCTCTCTAGTTAGTTGAGTCCTATAGCTTTAGTTGTCGCACTTAGCTTACTCTTAGTCATAGTTTTCTCCCCTTTTCATCGTTTTAGGTTGTTTAGCTTAGTTGACCTGGTCAAGTCTTTAGGTGAAACCTAGTCGAAACCCTTCTTACCGTCCCCGTGGACTCGACCCGACTTACCCTATCTACCCAGTTAGGATTAATTGGTTATTATTTGATCAGTGGGATCCACGGCAAATCTCTCCTCATCTGGGGACATACTATTGACTACTGTTATGATCTCAAGAAAGTGAAAAATGGACATAAAGGCCCTGATGTGCAGCATTTCTAGAGGGGTAAAAATATCTGTAAATGCTCTACACACAATGCAGAAGCCATCATTTCTGAGCCTCAAGACTCTCCTCTTGACCCTGAGCCGTCTACTTCTTATGCTGGTCCCCAGAATTTTACTCATGACCCACGAATTCTGGACAGTATTGCTGATTCTATCTACCAGAAAGTCCTGGAGTCTTTCTCTGAGGCACCTGGTGCATCTGCTGTTAACTTTGCAGGTATACAGCCTGATTCCCTTGTTTGTGCTATATTTTCTCCTTCCAATATGTATTCTTGGATAGTAGACACAGGCGCCTCAGACCACATTACTCCTTATGAATCTTTGTTAACTGATATCTATCAGTTACCTAAGCCAGTTAGCATAGCTCTCCATGATGGCTCAATTAAGGTGGTTTATAAAGTTGGCACCATGAAAATCAACCCTTATATTACATTACAACATGTTCCAGACTTCAAGCAAAACCTCCCATCAGTAGGTAAAATGCTTGATCACTCCCATTTATTTGGCACTTTCACTAAAAGTGTGGCTTCATTCCAGGACCTTTCCTATAAGGTTCTCTGGGCTCAGGCTAAGAAGATCAATGGGCTTGACAAACTTGACACAAGGCCTACCGGCTGTCATAGTTCTTCTCTTAAGGACAGTCCAACGTATTTTGAGTTCAATAATCACAGTTGTAATAATCTTTCCACTGCTACCCCTATGAGGGAAAGTTTTGAGGTGTTGCATGCTAGAATAGGGCATTCTTCCCTAGACAAGCTAGCTCATATTCAGTGTGTACCTTCTCCACCCAAAAACTCTCTTTGTGAGACCTGTACTTTGTCTAAACATCACATTTTGCCTAGAGCTGATCATTGGTTGTACCGTCCGAATAGCCCGACCCGTTCGACCCGATATTTTAGCGGGTTTGGACAGCAAAGTTCGGCCCGAATTAATAAATTGGTCGGGCTTGTCCGGCCCGATCTACTAAACGGGCCAGGCATGGACACTAATATTTTCAAACAGGCCAACCCGCCCGGCCCGCTAAAAATATAATATATACATTCTATTTCTATAGCATAAAAATTAATTAATCATATAGGAAATGAAAAATGTATATTCATTATACAAAGAAAAATAATTACTTCATGCTTTAATTAAGACACTTACACTTGATAATAGTCTGATATAGCGAAAATACCTTTCAACTCTCAAGAAGATTTAGGCAACTCTCGCTCTTCTCAATTTCTCATAATCTAATAGTTTGATCTTATCACCAATTTTTGTTCATTATTCACATATAACTTTTTTTTGTTGTATTTTAATATGTACGGAGTAATTAAGAAAGAAATCAACTATGTTTTACTATTTTTAAAAATATTTAGGCAATTACTGCCTATCTTTATTTGTTTAAGGCCCTGTTCTTCTGTACTTAAAATGACTGAACTTAACTTAACTTAATTGAAAGTGTCTGAACTGAACTGAATGAGTCTGAACTGAACTGAATGGGTCTGAACTGAACTGAACTGAATGAGTCTGAACTGAACTGAACTGAACTGAACTGAATGAGTCTGAACTTAACTGAACTTAACTTAACTTAACTAAAATGAATAAATAATAATAATAATAATAATAATTAACAATAATTGTTGTTATTATTATAATAATAATAATAATAATAATACTAAATATTATTATTAATGACAAATAATAATAATAATAACAAAATAATAAATAATTAAATTAATTAAATTAATTAAATTAATTAATTAAATAATATTAATATTAATTATTAATTATTAATTAATAATAATAATAGTATTAATTAATTATAATAATAATTAATTATAATAAATAATTATAATTATAATAATTATTATTGTTAATTAATAATAATAATAATAATAATAATAATATTTATTAATAATAATAATATTATTATTATTAATATTATTATTTATTATTAATAATAATATTATTATTAATTATAATTATAATAATAATAATAATAATAATAATAACAATAATAATAATAAAATTAATTATTATTATTATTATTATTATTATTTTTTATAAAACGGAACTTTCATTAAATACCAGAACAAATTACAAGAACTTTCATTATTATTTTTTATAATAATAATAATAATGAATTTTCATTATTATTATTATTAATATTATTATTATTATTATTATTATTATTATTATTATTATTATTATAAATATTACTCCCTCCCTTCGTAACCAAACATACAATTTGCTTTTTCACATTTGCCGAGACGTGTTTTACACCATCGATATCTTTTATTTCGCTTTACTAAAAATTATAAAAATTTAATATTCTTAATGAAGAAGAATAAAACAAGATCCCACATGACTATATTTGTTCTTGTAGATTGCCGAGAATATTGAAGATTCTCTTAACACGTGAATAGTGTCAAAAAGAGATATGGTGTGTTTGGATATGAAGGGAGGGAGTAAGTATTATTAATATTAATATTATTATTATTATTATTAATTATAATAATATTAATAATAAGAATAAGAAAAATAAATTAATTAATTTTAATTTTAATTTTAATATTAAAATTAAAATTAATTATTATTAATAATGAATAATAATAATATTAATAATATTAATATTTAATAATATTAATATTATTATAAATGTGAAGTATTATTAATATTATTTTTATTTTTATTAATTATAATAACAAGAATAATAATAAAATTAATTAAATAATTAATTATTTAATAATAATAATTAATAATAATAATAATAATATTATTATTATTAGTTATAATATTAATAATATTAATAATATTAATATTGTTATATTACGGAGTAAGTAATAATAATAATATTATTATTATTATTACTATTATTATACTTAATAGTAGTAATAATAATATTATTATTAATGTGTCTGAACTGAACTGAACTGAACGAGTCCGAACTGAACTAAACTGAGTGAGTCTGAACTGAACTGAATGTGTCTGAATTGAACTGAACTGAACTGAATGTGTCTGAACTGAACTGAACTGAAAGTGTCTGAACTGAACCGAAACTGTCTGAATACAAGTCCAGGAGAACAGGGCCTAATAGTTTTTTCATTCACTTAATAATTGGCCTGATAGCCCGCGGGCCGCCCGATAGCCCGCGGACCGCCCGATTTTGTATAAAAGGACGGTAACAACCTGGATTTTCAAAAACTTATAATAATATAAATAGTATTAATAATAGGTTCAAAGGTGGCGGAAACACCCGTCAAAATCCGAATCATTACTATCTTGATGGTCAAACTAATCTATATAAAACAATAAAAAGTCTATCCTCTCTTAGTTAATTAGACTAACAAGCTTCAAGAGATTGCCACATGGCATGTTAAATGCCAGCTACCCTAACCCGTTTCCTAACTAATCTACCCCTAACCCATTGCCTAATTCACTTGCTTGGTAATATGCTGCCCTGTTCCTACTCCCCTCTTCACCTCGAAACAGAATCTGCGTCCATTAATCTGCCTCCATTACAGCACATTTACTCCTTCATTAAATTCCTCTCGGTTACAATGGCATCCGATGAACTGAAGTTATTTGACTCTACTTATACTTTCCAAGTTCATACAAATGACAAAATCAGACCTTCACTTGGCTTCCTCTTTTCGTCCCTCTGCACCTTTGGCGACAGTTTGCTTCAGAAGTTGCTGCCAGCCGCATCCTTCTTCATCGGTAAGATTTATGCTATTTGGTTATTGTTCTTTATCGGTCAAATTTAGGCTCCCCTGTATGACATTGAATGAGCTACTCGATCCTCAGTTGAAGTCCTAAATTAAATTAATTTGGCCTATTTAAGTTGCTCCTAGATTGAGGATTTTGTGTACTGAGTACCAACTAATAAGGCCTCAGTTGATACCTTAATAGGATATATATTGCATCTTACTGTATTTCCAGATGAGCAAAATGTTTGCATTTCTGGTGCCCAAACCACGATGCCTGCAACAACAATGTTTTTCTTCATTCGCATTATTTGCCCGTTATAACGCCCCAAGAAAAGTAACAGAATAAACAGCAACAACTGAACTGACCGTACGTGTTTCACTATATGAGCGAAGGCTAATTGACAAATTACAAATTGAATTTATTGTTGGAAATCTATTTCATCTGCATATAACTTTTTTTTTTGTCAGTTTGTAGCATTGCTTTTCAATAAGTTCATTTGGGTTCAGGGCTACTGCTTTGTTAGTACTTTGATTTAATCTATATTAAGAGACCGTATTCTCTGGAAACTTGAATGCATTTGATCATTGATGTGCATTGATAATCATGCTTTCTTATTTCTCTGAACAGCGGTATCACTAGACCCACCACTTTCGAATCGGAGACATAACATCAGCTTTGCGGGATAACGTATTCGGAACATTGCCTCCCACAAAAAGTAGCTGAAGACAGTACATAATTACCTCTCCTGCGACTGCCATCATATAATCCAAGGTAATTTAATTTAGCATTGTCAGTTACACTGACTTATTTATCCTCACCATTCTTTATTCATCCCCTTTTATTATGGTTTGCTTCTACGTTTAGCATCTTATGAAAAACTTTTCAAGTCATTGGGGGTAAGGTTGCGTGCATCTGGTCTTCTGTGCATTCTGTACTCAAGTGGTTTACTGGTTGCAGTAGATAATTGTGTTGCGGCAGAAATAGTTGAATAACCATGCCGATTACTGAAAAAAGGGAGAAGTTGTTGGTCCACTAAATCTGCCAGTTAGTGTTAGATTAGATAACCACTTGATGCTCACCAAGAATTACCTCATGGCTTTAAGTGACTAATTTTAACATAATCATAACGACGACAAATTGAGCACAAGATTACACCGACAGAGTGTGAGACGAAAGCCAGAAATTAGTGATCATGAATGAGTAATCAATCCAAAGTAAAGAAAAGTCATGGTAATTAAAAGGGATGTTCTTACCTATTATTTACACACCCAATGCCAGGTCACGCCTCCAATGCAGCCACAACAACAGTTGGGGTTGAATCCTCACATTCGCCGCTTGTACGCTCATCTAACAAAGAGAAACAGGGACTCAAGAAGAAATATTCTGGCCGAAACGAGAAAATCCCGGCCTCCACCGCCTCCAAGCCGATCAGGAAGGGGTCAGAAGAGGAAAAGAATCAGCTCCCCGGATGGACCCACTGGGGAATCGGGCCGGAGGAAAAAAAAAAGGCAGCAACTATGGCTTCCGAATCCACGACCGCACCCTGCGCTAAAAAGGGAGAGAGCAAGTCTGAAGTTGGAGAACCGAGTCGCCAACCGAGCTGTTCACAAACCCTTGAACTTGACGCTATTGGTACGCTCTACTACACCATATATATACCTGCTACTCTTAAGTAGAAACAAATATCAATTCCATTCCCCCGCCTAATTCCCGCTTGCCTCTGCCTATATATATATATATATATATATATATATATATATATATATATATATATATATATATATATATATACATGTAGACTCATCACCAGAACCGTTTCCCCACTATTTCGACAGGGAATTGGTGTAGAGGACGATTAATCAACGAACCATAAGATTTATATAGAAAATCACTCAAGCCTGTAAATCTAAGAATTAGGTAAAATTCAAGTCTGAATTCGGTGTCATCCTACATTATTGGTACCACCTTTGTAGAAACTACTTGGACGACTATCAGCTCCCCGAAAACATGTGTCGTTGATGGGGAGGATTTGTCGTGAATCCCGCCACCAAATAATAACCGGCTAATCCTAACTGGGTAGATAGGGTAAGTCGGGTCGAATCCACGGGGACGGTAAGAGGCGTCTAGACTAAGTCGGCCCAAATACGAGACTAAGTCAACGAGCTAAGCTAGAAAATGATAAGAGGAAGAGAAGACTATGACTAAGAAGAACAACAAGGAAAACGGGCTAGGATTAGGTCGGGGTCAAAGGGGTAACGGAATGGCCAAGGAGGAGTTAGAGTGAAAGCGGTAGTAGGGTAATCTAGGACACACGACCTAGAGGTTCCTCATGGAACCCATCCGGCGACACACACGACAAAGGAAAGCAAGAAAAACAAGCATTCCAACCTACTTAGTCATTCAAGCATTCCATCAAACATGTAATATGCATCACTCAAGAAGAAACCTCAAATCTTCCACCAACATCTCCAACAAACCCTTAATCATCCAATTAACACCCTAATCACCTTACTAACCCTAGCAAGAACACTACTCTAACATAATCAAACTATAACTAACAAGAACAAGAGGAAACAACACAAGAATCAAAACATACATAATCAAACTAGTGAAAACTATGAACTAAGAACAATCCAACAATCAAAGATGCAAACTTGGATGAATTAAACAAGATAAGGAGTAAAAAGGAAGAGGATTATACCATACTAGTGAAGGAGAAAGATTGAAACTTGCATTAATGAAGAAAACCCAAAACAAACCACCAAGGTTGTCAATCTTGGAAGGATCTTGAAGAATTCCCTTAATACAAGTACTAAACTAAGATTAACTACTAATTACCGACTAATCTACACTAATCTAATCTAATCTAACCTAAAATAGTCTAGGGTTTAGTGGGGAGTCCAGAACATAACATAAGATTACAAAAGGAGGGGTATTTATAGGGTTACAAATGGAAGGGAGAAGAAAGAAAGTGAAATGCGGGCAACAGCACTTGGTCCCGACCGGGACGGGTCATCCCGACCGGGACGGACCCACCATCCCGACCGGGACGGACCCACCATCCCGACCGGGACGGGTTGGTCCCGACCGGGACGGCCTTGCAGTAGCTCCCTCAAACTCGCACTTCATCCCCGACGGGATGAGGTGCATACCCGTCGGGGATGGGTCTTGTAGGCCTCCAATATGATCTTTTCGGTCCCTCCTTGCTTCACATGGACTTCTCATCGATTCTCGGGACTCGGGATCGGGTCTCGGAGGCTCGGGGTTGGGTCCCAAGGTCTCGGGGTCGATTCCAAGGCATCGAGTCATCGTTCCTTTATCTCGTTGGCTCCAAAATGTGTATGTATAGAGTCGGAATCGCTCCAACTCTTCCAAATCGGTCTCGGGAACCTGAAACGAACTAAAGGAAGCATAAGAAGCCCCTAAACCGCTCCCAAGGAGCGATTCTACAAGGAAAAAGGGACCAAAACACTATGAAAATAGGCACTACAAACTACACTTATCAGTCGTCTTAGATTTTCCCCAAACCATATTTGTGGACTTTGTAGTATGCTTTCATGCAGGACACCTCCTTTATTATATACATTCTACATTCATTTTCCCATATACATATATATATATGCACAGCAGCCCACTGTGCAGGCGAGCAACAGGTTGGAGCCACTGTTCAGGTCGGGGAACCTGCAAGAAAAGCAGGTCAGAAGAACACAACAAAACCAACTGCCGCCAAAGCCCGAAAGACTCGGCAAGCTGCTGCCAAAAATAGACCCGTACCTGCTGACGGCACGTCCAGTAGTCGACCGTCGCCTTCGAGAACCAATCGTAGCAATCACCAGCCCACAGAAGCTACTGGTACATCCCGCTGCCCTACTGCTTTGCTTAGATAAGAACATTTAGTAATATCATCTAACAACTAACCTCCCTGTCGTTACTGCATACGCAGCAGCCCAATCCTCAGCCGAAACGTAAGAAATACGCCAGCCGGGCTCCACCAACAAACCTAGAAGTACGCTCCGATACAGTAAAAGTACTAGCATACCTTGAACTTTGCATACAACTTATTACCATGTCTTTTTCACAGGGATTTTTGTTGAATCTTGGTGCTTCGGCGGCCCTACTGAGACATGTGAGTATTGTGGTGCGGTCATGTGGATCGAGGAGTTGGTGGGTAAACGTACCAAGAATAGCTGACCTAAGTATAGCATTTGCTGCCAGAAGGGGAAAGTGAAGCTCCCTTTGCTATAGGACCCACCAGACTTCCTACAGGGGTTGCTAAATCCGAATGGAGGTCCCCGGTCAAAGAAGTTTCGCAAGCAGATACAATCCTACAACTCTAGCTATGCATTAACATCGATGGCAGGCAAAGTGGACAACGCTATCAACAAAGGTTACGGCCCATACTGCTTTAGACTTGGCGGCCAAAACCACCACAACATCGGCTCTTTCCAACCACCAGAGGGGAAACAGCCCAAATTCATGCAACTATATTTTTTCGAGACTGAACAAGAGGTCACACAGAGAATGAATTCTCTGGGACATGGCGCCAGAAGCAGCCTAGACCCTAAAATTCTCCAAGGACTGTCAGACATGCTATATGAACACAATGTGCTGGCAAAGATGTGCAAAATGGCAAGGGATAGTATTGATGAGGAAAGCCTCCACCCAGTTTGAAGCCGCCTACACGGAGGCCGCAAAAAAGATGGGAGACAATTTAATTTGCCGACCGTGGACGAGGTCGCCGCTCTTATTGTATAAGATGGAGAGATTGATACACATCCAAGGGATGTTATCATCCATGACCGCGCTAAGGGCTTGAGAAAAATTTCCGCGATGCATCAAAGTTTCATGGCGATGCAATATCCAATAATGTTCCCCTACAGTGAAGATGGGTACAGACCTGACATTAAGCACAATGACGCTGAGACGACGACATGAAAGAAAAGAATTTTTGTGACAATGAGAGAGTATTATGCTTACCGTTTTCAGGAAAGGCGACAAGAAGGGAGAATCATAGACGGCTGGAGCATTCTTTGTTGGAAACTGCGACAACAATTTATTGTTGATTCATTCACGTCCGTCGAACAACAGCGGCTGGACTATGTTCGCAATAACCAGAAAGATATACGCAAATACTTTCTTCGTGGTCTTACTGATGCGGTGACAGCTGGAGAAACACTGGGAGCATCTATTGGTCATCAAATCATCCTACCCCCATCATTCCCTAACTGTTTTAGATTTGGGTTTCAGAACTACCAGGATGCGCTCGTTATATGTCGTTGGGCCGGACCACCTGATTTGTTCATTACTTTCACCTGTAACCCACAATGGAGAGAGATCAAAGAATTTCTCCAAGCCGTTCCAGGCCAACGTCCCGAGGATCGCCCCGACATAGTTGCGAGAGCTTTTAGAATCAAACTTGATCAGCTAATTGAGGACATTACCAAGCACAACTTCTTTGGAAAAACACTTGCAGGTAACCCCACGATTCATGCCCACAATATTGCTTATATTTACATTTATATATACTATATTTACGTATGTAGCAGTACCTATGTAGTATAGGTTAATCGCAGGAACTTCTTCGACCCCTTCCTTTTAATATTCGATTTTTCCTGAATTGTTTATGCCATCTTCCAGTGAGTTTCCAAGATTACGTTAATCTCACAAGACTGTAATTATTAATCGACGCATTTTCTTGCAGTTGTACACTGTCGAGTTTCAAAAAAGAGGGGTTACCACACGCACATATTTGTCTCTTCCTACATCCAGATAATAAGCCCACCGAACCTACTGATATTGACAACATTATCAGTGCTGAGATTCCTGATGAAAAAGAAGATCCGCTTGGGTATGCCACGGTTATGCAATTCATGGTCCACGGTCTCTGTGGTGAAATGAACTCTCAATCGCCATGTATGATTGATGGGAAATGCTCTATATATTATCCAAGGAAGTTCTGCAGCCAAACATCAATTAGTGAAGATGGGTACCCAGAGTATCGACGGCAGAATGATGGTAAAACATTGGAAAAGAGCGGCCACATCATCGACAATAGATTTATTGTGCCTCATAAAATAGATCTATTGGTCAAATATCAGGCACACATAAATGTAGAATGGTGTAATAAACATAGGTCAATCAAGTACCTCTTCAAATATATGTCCAAGGGACCTGACATGGCATTGGCAAAATTAGAAGAGATAAGAGGAGACCAAGATACTGGAGAGACGTCAAACAAGCCAGTTGACGAGATTGAGATGTATCTTTGTTGTAGGTACATATCAGCCTCTGAAGCTTCTTGGCGTATGTTCGCATTCGAGATTCAGTTTAAGCAGCCGCCAGTCCAGAGACTGTTTTCACTTGGAAGATGAACAACAAATCATTTTCAAAGACAAACAGGAACTGGAAGAGGTACTTGAAAGGGTCGGTGAAGCAAAAACAACCTTTACAGAGTGGATGGAGACAAATAAACAGCACGAAGAGGCGCATGAGTTAACGTATGTTGATTTCCCACTAAAATGGGTATGGAATGCCGGGTCTAAGAAGTGGACAAAAAGGAAAAAAGGACTAAAGCACGGTAGAATATACCTCGCCCCACCCACCGCAGGATAATCATATTATTTGAGGTTGTTGTTGAATATAGTCAAGGGAGCTAAATGTTATGCGGACATTAGAACAGTGGACGATGTCATATATCCGACGTTCAAAGACGCTTGCAAAGCTAGAGGTTTACTTGATGGAGATGATGAATGGCATGTGGCGTTGAACGAAACTGCAACTTGGTCAACACCTCGACAACTTCGAGAACTCTTTGTCACCATGCTGCTGTTTTGTGAAGTGTCAGACCTAAAAGCCCTGTGGGATGCACATTCCCAAGACCTATCTAATGACATATTGCATCGCCAACGCAGAAGGTTCGGCATTGGAGATTTAAGTTTAAGTGTTGAACAAGTCAAAAACTACGCGCTTTATGAGATAGAGCTGATCCTAAACCGTAGTGGTCGAAGCCTCAGACAATACGGCGACTTCCCTTTACCTGATGATGTCTTAATGCGAGACTCATCTAACCGCCTAATACTTGAAGAACAAGATTACGACGAAGAAATACTGCGTGAACAAGCCGACCTACTACAATCAGGTCTGAACATTGACCAGAGGCATGTGTACGACTCAGTACTGAAAGCAGTGCATCTAAAAAAGGGCGGTGTTTTCTTTGTCTACGGTAGTGGCGGAATAGGTAGAACGTATCTTTGGAAAACATTGATTTCCAGACTTAGATCCGATGGCCAAATAGTCCTCGCTGTGGCATCCTCTGGCATAGCCGCTTTGTTGTTGATTTCAGGCAGAACTGCCCACTCACAGTTTGCGATACCGTTGCTTCTGAGTGATAACACAAGCTGCAAGATTGATCAGGGGTCGGACTTGGCACATTTAATCAGGAAAGCAAGTCTAATCATATGAGACGAAGCACCGATGGTACATAGACACGCCTTTGAGGCTGTCGACAGAGCGTTTAGAGACATTATACAGCTTGATGATGGCATGGCGATGCATAAAGTATTTGGCGGAAAAACTGTCGTGCTAGGTGGGGACTTTAGACAAATTTTACCCGTAGTTCCTAAGAAGGGGAGAGCAGATATAGTCGATGCTTCTATTAGTAGATCAAATCAAATATGGCCACATTGCACTATCATGAAACTTCAGAAGAACATGCGCATAATGCAAGGACAGTACAAAGTGAAGAAGAAGCTGCAGAACTATCTGAATTCAGTAGATGGGTACTTGACATGGGAGATGAGAAGCTACCTTCCACATCCAAGGAAGATGAGGACGAAAGTTCATGGATAAATATACCGGAGAACCTTTTAGTTCATCCGGGTGGAGTGATAAGGTGTGATTTTACCTATTTTTGTCCCACGATTTTACTCTTATCTAGTCGATTTTATAACCCGATTTGTTAGTAATTAGCTATTTTACGTTTAATTAGATTATTAGTCGAGTCTTGTATAATTAGTGTCAAATTATGTTATTTCTCGGGATTTTGGTACTGTGCCTCAATATTGGATTTTGTAGGAACCGACCCGGGAAGAATCGAGACGATCAAGACGGGTCAAACCCGACATTGACCAAGACCTTCATTTCCCCTCATCATTCACCAATCACGTTCCACCACCATCATCACTATAGTAACTCCAATGAATCAACTACAACTTCTCCATCGTTCTTCACCATCTTTCAATCCATCATCACTACATTTCCAATTCACCATTTTCCTCCATCTTCACCAATCAAACATCATCCTCCATTAATCTTTCACCATCATCACCAATTAAATCTACTTACTCCATCTCCAATCAATTTCTTCTTCCAATCAACCATCAACCATCAATTACCCTAGCGAACCTCCGTCAACACTCCACCACCGGCAACAACTACACCATCTCGCCGGATCTGCGCTCCTCTCCGACGAACCAACCACACCACCAGATTCCACCGTCGACATCCCTGCACCGGCAGCAGCACCGCGCGCTCCTCCACCGTGAGCCATCATCAGCCTAGAATCCGAACGACAACCGCCATCGTGCGTCACGCACGTCGAGCCGTGCGTAACCGAGTCAGAGAGTACTCTACCGTGCGACGTCGACCGTGCAAAATCACAACCACCGTGCGACCTCGATTGTTTTGGGTCTTTGGCAGATTGTTTTATTTTGGATGGCAATTGATGAATTGGTCCTCTCTTTTACTCTTTCCATTTCATTTAAGTGGAGGGCAGTTTAGTCCTATAACTTGTTTTGTGAGATACTATATTTAAATGAGGTGAAACCCTCATTTTTAAAGGGGGAGGCTGTTAGATAGAAAAGTAGTAGATGGGGTTTTAGAGTGTAGTAGTAAGAACGAACGCAACAGCCCACATTTTCCACTTTCTTCTTCTTAATTTTAATTAGTTTCTTTTAATTAATTTTAGTGTAATCGTTCTTCCTTAAATTCAAGCTTTCAATTAATTCCATCCTTTTTTGGTATAATTCTTATATCTTCTCCTTTATTATTTCGTTTATATTTACTTTTATGTTTATGGTATATTTAGTTAGTAATTAGTTTAAAGTTATAATCTTTATCGTTAATTGTGTTTTGTAATGTTATTTTATCTTTGTGTTGTTTGTTTATGTGTAGTGACTGTTAAGATTAATTAAAGTTTCATTTTTTATCATTTCATTATGTTAGATGTTGTGTTCAGATTAATTATTTGTGTGTTTTGTGTTGTGTTAATTATGTGTAGTGAGTAGTCTTTTTCTAGGGGTCGATTTGACCCCGACATGTCTATATTGTGTGTTTAAAATTCCGTATTTGGATTGTTTGGGATATACGGAGGAGGATAGTTTGAGGTTCGGGAATCGACTCGTCTTTTGGTTGTGTTTGAACCCTTGAACCTTGTCCACCAATGGGAGTCGGTTAGATTTAGGTAGTAAAACTCGCCCCTTGACTTGCCTTGCCTCGCCTAGTTGAACACGGGAGTGAGAATTAGGTTGGCTACCCTAACTATCGGTCTAGACTCTTCACCTTGGGAGAGGGGAGAGAAGGGAGCGGGATTAAGACGCGCACTTAGTGACCTAGGACCTTGGATTGGGTACCACAGGAGTGAGCTTAATCAATTGACTTAGGAATCCGACTCACGAGCCCGGGAGGGAGGTGATTGGGTTTTACTTAGTTGGACTACGAACCCGGGAGGGAGGTAGTCGACCCTTAGAGGCGTTCCACTCATCCTAATATCCCTAGCAACCCATTATTGGTGTTCCTTGCTCATGATTATGATATGTAGGTGGTTAAGTCGGACCCTAAGCTTTTAATTATCATTAGATCATCATTCTTATTACTTGTTTGGTTATTAGTTTACTTTTGCATTTCTTAGTTAGCTTAATTAGTCTAATTTTACCTTTCATAATTGATTAGCGTAGCTAATTTGTAATCCGAGACCGAACTAGTACTCATTCCCGATCTCTATGAGGATTCAACCCGACTTGCCCTTGCTATTCTAGTTTAGGTTAGTTGGTTTGTTTGATGGTAGGATTGACGACAAAATCTCGCTATCATGGAGACCCAATCGCTTCAATTGTCCAGGAAGTTTACCCTCAACTATTGGATAATTACACCAACCTTACGTATTTACAAGATCGTGCTATATTAACACCAAAGAATAACACAGCTGAAGAGGTCAACAACTACATGTTAAGCCTCATACCAGGAGAAGAACATGTATCAAAAAGCGTTGATAGGATTTGTCCATTGACTCGGCATGCAAGTAATATGGACAGCCTATATCCAACTGAGTTCCTTAACTCCCTCAAGTTTCAGGGTTTGCCCAATCATGAAATACGTCTTAAGGAAGGTTGCCCGATTATATTGCTAAGAAACATTAATCAAGCTTCAGGAATGTGTAACGGGACAAGACTAATAGTTACGAAAATACGTTCACGTATTATTGAAGCAGAAGTCATCACCGACACCAACATCGGTACGATTGTATCAATACCAAGAATTGAGATGACACCAACAGAGACAAAATGACCTTTCACACTGAAGAGACGACAATTCCCTGTCAAAGTATGTTTCTCAATGACAATAAACAAGAGCCAAGGCCAAACATTTGCTAAGGTAGGCATATACTTACCCCAGCCTATTTTTAGCCATGGTCAGTTATATGTTGCCGTTTCAAGAGTCACGTCACGTAAAGGCTTGCAAATTTACATACCAAGTGAGAATGATAAAGATGGATGCGCGAGGAAGACTAAAAATGTCATGTATAGAGAAATTTTCGCAGACTTGTAACAACTTCATTTCAAGCCTTCTTTATACGCCACTTTTTATGTTTCTGTTATAGATTTCAAAGATAGATAGAAGGTTATCTTCAAATACCCCATGTTTTATACTTATGTTATTTATATTGACATTCCAGTTGAATTGCAGTTTCGAATTATATCGTATTCCAGTCCATCGTCGACATTGCCAAAATTGAGGTAACTTTCTCTACTTATATGGGATTCGGAGGATATGTGAGAACCAACAAATTATACGGAGTATCAGTTAATCGACCTATTAACAGTAAGACATCGTTTTTCTGCCTAGAGAATGTAATTAGCGGACTTAACTAATATTCATCCGTTAGTTATAAGGTCTCCTGGGCTAGGAAATTAAATAATTTATTTCGAATTATATCGTATTCCCGTCTTGTCTTTGTCTTACCGCACCATCAGCGTACATTTTATGCATAGCCTTTGAAAGTAATGACAGTAGCAACACATTTGACACACCACGTTTGAATTGAAAGCTCACTAGGACAACACACTTGCAACTTGGATTCTCAACATCTGTTATGTGTGTAGCCAGGCATATTACACCAACTTCCTATGTTGGATGATGCAAGAACTATCAACCGCACAGGTAAAATCTCCGCCTCACTGTTTACTTAGCTTATTCTGGTTATTAGAATTAAATTTGAGTAGTAATTATAATGTCAATAATTATAAATTGTTTGAAACTGACAACTTCAAAGTAAACATGATGACGTTTTTATTCAACAAGGAAAAACCATCCTAGGACGGGCAATCAACCTTTAGTTCAAATGTAATACAGTACAAACTGAAACTTAGGCTCAACTAATCAATCAAGATAACCCATCTACCATTCTCCCAAACTTGACAGAGACGCATAAGAGATATCTCCCCTATTAAGACTTGATCATTCATCTTGAGATGGACACCATAGTAGCCAGGATGACTATACACATGCACGATTCTTCCGACATACCACCCATGGAACACATACGGCTCCACCAGATCATCTATAAGAACACCAGAGCTGTTAATAAATGGCGGAAAAGGGCGAACCAAGTCCACGACAACAACATCGCTTAAAGGGCTTATCCCACTCGAGTCGGTCAAATTGTGAAACTGCACATACAAACATCTGCTACCGCCACAACACACGACACAGCCACTGTAGTAACCACCCCAGAAACCCGCGTAAGGATACATGACCTCCACTATGTCCCCATTCAGATAACTGTGAGCCATTTACAAATATTACCCTATATGTAACGAAAATAGAAATTTACACATACCAACAGATAAACAATCAAATATATACTGCCATATTCAATTGAATACAATTAGTAATTAATTTCATTCATAAATTCGTAATTAATTTCAAAATTAATCATTGCAAATGCAAATATAAACACAGCAGTTACGGTCCTCAAATCAATCATCAAATCAAATCATCAATTCAATTTATATATTTTTTTTTCTTTGGTGAAATCAATCAATTCAATTTTGTATAATTCATTCATTAACAGCCTGATTTCAAAATATAGTCTCATTTCAAATTTCAATCAACTCAATTTATTATATAATAATAATTCATTAACAGTTTGATTTCAAAATATACTCGCATCAATTTATATAATTCATTAACATCATTTTATATAATTCATTAACAGTCTGATTTCAAAATATAGTCTCATTCTAAATTTCAATCAATCAACTCAATTTATATAACTCATTAAGAGTCTGATTTCAAAATATACTCTCATTTCAAATTTCAATTCAAAGCAAATACATAGATAGAAATAGAATATAATAGAATGCATAAATAAAAAAGATAAGGAAACGGTCACAACCTGTAGACACCCGCATTTTGCCTGCTAGTGTCTATAACAGTTCCCGACAAAACACCCGATGATGATCGAACGTCAACGTGACTTAATATGCTCGAATACGGACTCGGAATCAATAGTATCCGACGTGGGTATTTGGCGGAGTGCAAATCTCTCAAAACCGACCTCAAATCCAGGCCCAGTGGGTCGTTCCGAGCAAAATGAGACTAATTTGGGCCAAAACCGACACCAAAAATAAATCCCGTCTTTTGGCGACCGGGTCAAAACCCGGTCAAAGACGAACCCGTCACAAAAACCAGCCTAAATGCATCTTCTAGAAGCTGGCGCCAAGTCTAAATTCAAATAAAATCAATCCAAACAACAATATCAATTCCTTCCTAAAATAGCTCGATTTGTTTGATCCACTCGATCGAGTGGATTGACCCACTCGGTCGAGTGGAGCGTCAAAAACCGGACCAGATTCATTTCTGAAGGCACTCGACCGAGTGCACTAGGGCACTCGATCGAGTGACCCTAGGTCGTGGGGTTTCTCCTATAAATACCCCCTTAACCCCATTCATTTCAGAAAAAAGAGGCTTTTTCCCCATGCATTCTTAGTCTACACTTTCTACCCTAATCCTACCATACTACATTTCTACTATATTCAATCTTCCACATTCATACACATTCATATATACAAAATCAACACATACACATTCAAAACCCGAGATCAAAACTCGTCAAAGACCCGAGAGCATCCTCTCCCTAACCAAACACACCCTAACTCACCCTACATATCTCGACACTCCCGCGCACACGCCGCTACTACGAGTTCGTTTCCGAGGCCATTTAAGCATGTAGGTTGAGGGTGTCATCAAACCCCGTTTCTTTTTCTCCCTTCTCTTTTACTGTTTTTTATGTATATATTATTATTATTATTATTATTATTATTATTATTATTATTATTATTATTATTATCATTACTACTACTAACCACTAACACTAATCTTTAATTTTGTGCATACTAACATTTTATTTATGTATTCTAACACTAACTTTCATTTTTGTATACTAACACTTTAATTCCGTATTCTAACATCTAACATTATTATACCGTGTATATATACATACTAGTATTTAAATCTCGGTTTCGGATGCGTTTGACTATAATTGTCGCCTAAAGTCCGTCTAATCCCTTTACGAGCAACGACGGAGGTGGAGCCCTTTCGAGGAGCCCCGCCCCAATGTACTCAAGGGCGTGACGTGATCGCGACTAATCGTAGTTGAACGTATTCAATCCCATTTTAATTAGTGCGGAACCCGTTGACACGAAAACCGACATCACATAACCCGAAAGGGTTAGTTTCGATGTCGTGACGTAGAGGGAGGCATTCCGTTGCTAATTCAAATTTTCTAACGTAAACGTTTTCATAAAATCCCGACAACGGTATTATAATCGTACATATACACGATTATAGCACCGGAGGTCGAGTTAAATTCAAATCATGCGATATTTGTATTTAACTCGACCGACCGTCGTTTTCAACCCCAAAGAATGAACGAGTTGATACTCGTACAGGGGCTACTCGACCGAGTACATAGGCCACTCGATCGAGTAGCGTCCATAACACTGGACAGAACCCTTTTCGAGGGGTTACTCGACCGAGTGCATAGGCCACTCGATCGAGTAGCGTCCATATCACTGGGCAGAAACTTTTTTGAGGACACACTCGACCGAGTCAGACTATGACTCGACCGAGTGGGTCCTGTAACCCAGAAAACTGAGGGCCTTGACACACACTTTCAAGCCTCGTCCTTTTATCGACATTAGTCATCACGTGTAAAGACTATCACGTGACTATCCTATTTTCAAAACTCAGGCATATCACGACACTTAAAACGACTTTGATCGACGGTCTCACACTATTAATTTTTGTATCGACGACTCTTTAGTCGTATCCGACACATAATTAATTTAGACTCCATTTCTCGAGGTGATAAGTCGGGACAAGGCATCGAGGTTCGAAATTGGGTTAGCACCACACCTAGGTCTCGAACCTCCGTCCTTTGATTAATATGCAATATAATGCGTAATTAATTAAAGTTCGTCCGTCTACCTAATTCACGATCTCGCGTGCAGTTATTGTATACGGGTCTTTGTCGAGTCGGGTATTTATTTATCGCTCTTCTTATTCAATTCAATTATTCTATTTTATTGCTCGTTGTATTGTGAATTCCGGGTTGTATTCCGCCCGTGTAATTTGTAATTTATTTACGAGTTTTCTATTCTTGATGTTTGCCATTATTGCCTTAAATGAACATCACATGCTAAATCACTTTGACGTGAATCAAGATGCATTAAATGACGTAGTTAACCAATAACTCGCATGCTTAGCCCGAAAACGCTGTTTGCATATCATTTAATCGTTTTACTAGCGCGCTCACACGAACACGAACGATGTCTTAGTAGAGGCCACCATGTGCGGGCGGGGTTGGGTGTCCTTAGTGGGCTTCCCAACACGTACCCTCACCCCTTACTCAGAACCTTTGGTTTCCGGATGCCCGAAACCCTTGGCGCACGAGAGTCATTCTATACACGAAAGCCGGTTTATACGGAATCGGTATTGCAATGCAAAGGGACGAGCCCAATGAACTCTGAAATCGAAGTGGGCTTACTTTGTGTATAGCCCATGACGACATAGAGTGGGCTCGTATGGTTCCGAATAACCACAAAATTCGGTGGCGACTCCATTTTGACTTAAATTTCGAACCCGAGAACAATCTCACCACGAGATTCATTCGCCTACCCAAACCCGCGCGTGGCCGCGTCGGGGTGGACCTACGTCATGTCCACAATTTGGCGACTCCGCTGGGGATACCTGATGTACCACATGTCATCGGGGTTCCTAGGGTGAGACTCGAAGAGAAATCGTTCGTATATTAGTGTGTGCGCATTAGTTTAATGATTCATGCATAACCCAAATTTTGCCCGGGCCGGTTACTTGTGACCGACGTCCCACTATACCACGGTGCATTCCTACATGGGTGCGCTAAAGACTTCGATGGCGGAACTCACCGGGGTTTTACGGCAGGTCCTTGTTCCAAATCGGCTAGGAAGTCCGTCCCGTTTCGTGAGAATGCGATCGTTGTTGGTATAGACCCTATTGTGACCGACCGAGACTTAGTGTAAAGCATACATACGCGTCGTTATAATGCTTGTTTGACTATGTGCTGCTTGGTTTCCGTGTCATTTTTTCAAAAAACTGTCATTTCAAAAAAAAAAGCATCTTTCCAAAAATACCAAATTTTGAAAAACCCGAAATACTATCCGTTTCGGGACCCATCTTTTCAAAATATCTAATTTTCAAAACTTGGAATGCTGCCGAAATTTAGACTTACGATTTGACTCAAAATAGCCTATTTTCTAGCCGGCATGCTGTCCATTTCAAAATTCGAATTTCCGATCCACCATTCGATTTTCGAATTTTCAAATTCCATTTCGATTTTCAAATTTCAAAATTCCATTTCGATTTTTTTCAGATCCTCGAGATGTGATTCTCGATTTTCAAATCTCCGAGATGCCATTTTCGATTTTCAAATCTTCGGGATCTTATTTTCGATTTTCAAATTTTCGGAAATTTATTTTCCGATATTCAAATTTTCAAAATTCCAAATATTCAACTTATCAAGAAAACTCGGCCCTGTCGGCATGCTGCCAATTTCAAAAGACGGGATCGCCTCCTCAATTTTCAAAACGCGAAATTACTCGCAACCATTCTAACCTTTCAAAATGCCCGATCCTATTGGCCCACTACCAATTTCAGGACCATTCTCTCAATTTTCAAAATTCAATCATTTTTCAAAAACCTTCCTTATTATAGGACCTACCGTAATCCCTGTGTCGGGTCTTTTCATGATTTGTCGAAGGTCTTTAGCGTCGAAACTCCGTCGGTCCTACATCACGGGTTTCTTCCCCATCCTAGTCCGCCTTTTCCTAAAGGCATAACCGACCAACACGAGTCATACACTCGTAAATGGAAGGTTCGTCTGAACACTCGAGTCCTAACTAGAAAGTCACACGCGATCTTTCCCTCCGACAGGACGGTCCCCACGACCTTTCCTAGGGGAATCTTGCCCGTCTTTCAATCCGTTAGTCGAGTCATCCCAATTCAAGTCCTTTCACTTAAGGGTCTACCCTAATCACAGGTCTATCCTTATTCAAGACAAGTCAAGGGTCTCTAGCGTCGAAACTCTGCCGATCTTACATCGCGAGTTTCTTCCCTTACCCCGTCTGCCTTTCCTTGAGGCCGAGTCAACCTTTTACAAGGCATAGCCCTGTAGCGAAAGGTTCGTGATCCTTACGTCTAAGGGTCACTCGTCCGACACTCGAGTCTTAGCAAAATCTTCAATCTCACTCGAGGGCTACCCTTTAGCGGAGCGATCAATCACGGTTTCTCTAAGGGTCATGTCCTACACGTGGTGTCTCACGTGTGTCACTTTCGAGTCACTCAGATGCCGCACCATCTGAGTCCTATCAGAGTCTTCAGTCTCACTTGGGGGCTGTCCTCCACCTGAGCATTCGACCACAGTCACCTTAAGGGGTACCTTACGTTCATCATACACCGGCGTCCTTACGATGTCTTCTTCAAGTCGTACTTATGCTACGAACACCCGAGTCTCCTAAAGGTTTAGGTCGCCACGGTTGGTCCAAACACGTGACGCGGTCAAACACAGTCGCCCCATTTTTGGACTTACCCTCGTGCAGCTTGAGTCTCATCGTCGAGTCCAAGCCAGGGTTGTTACCTCGTCTAGGTCAACGTTCGAGTATCCCGGTCCAAGAGTCTTTGTCGACCCGTCACCCCGGGCCATGTCTAGTTTGACTTCCTCTCTTGCATTTGCGCAAAGTCGAGTTTAGGCAAGTCGTGGCACCTGTCATTTTCTCCAATCAAGGACCTTACCAAAAAAAGAAACTAACAACCTCATCCAAGAGTCCGGATTTGATTTGAGTCTGAGTCTGAGTCCGAGTCTAGGATGTTCTATCTCTCTCAATTTCAAAGTCAAAGTCAGAGTCAACTGTATTCTGTCCTCTTTTCAAAATTCAATAAAATCAGCTTTTCTATTTCTCATATAAGTTTCCCTTATGTGTTTCCGAGAACATGATGAACACCATCATACACTGTGAGCACATGCACGTGACTATTATAGGCACATCCATAATGACTGCAGGAACCGAGGCTCGTGTTTTCCTTTACCTGTTCCATGTCTGGTATAGAAAGCCACAAAACCACCCTTAGTAGGAGCGGTCTCGAATCCTATGACAAATCAAGGTAGTCTCCTAATTTGGATTCAAGACGGGAGGCAAGCCCATTTCCCACAATAAACACCCCTCCAATAAGACTGATCAATCCCTACCTTAGGCGTTAGTCTGACCAGAAGCAAAAAAGAAGCATCGTGACTCTATAGGTTTGATGCCAAAAATACCCAACTCGGGACGATGCTCCCACCAAGCCTGCTCGGAATTATGATGACAATACCGAGATCCAAACCACCATGCTTACCGTAGAGTACTCCACCATGAGTTGCACTCACACAAATACCAACTAGGCTTACACCTTACAAAGGTTTGGCTCCACAAGCCTAATTCAACCGATGGGCCCACCCCCAAATCCACCCACAACACCATATGAGGGGATTACCGTGAAAAAAAGAAAAAAGAAAAAGAGTTGGACAAAAAAAAATCAAAAGTCCAAGGAAAAAAAGCAAAGGGCCAAAACAAAAGAGCTGACCATGACCAAAAAAAGAACTCTCAACATTCCTCGACCAGATACGATCAATCCCTTGACCGGGACACAGTCAACTCAAGTGAAGGATCCCACGACCGGGGCTAAGAGGTCAACCCAAAAAAAAACAAAAACAAAAACAAAAAATTCAAATACCCGTGACCGTGGTCAACGTTCAACTCAAGTGAAAATCCCTTGACCGGGGTACGGTCAATTCAAAAATTATCAATGCCTATACCGTCCAATAGGGAAGAGACAATCAAGCTGGTCAGCTAACACCACACTTAGCCTTCCCACATTGCAACACTCAAGACCTTCTCGAGACTTAGGCTAAGAGACAGCCCGGAATTTTGAGGATTCAAGCTCCATAGGATACCCCTAACCATTAGGGCCAGACATGGAAATCAGATCCCGCATTATTAAACCTACCCCGATCGAAGTCCGAGTCATTTTTACTCGACTTCCCCATTTCCTACCACATTGCAATACCTTACCCTCGAAGCCTTAGCTCCACAAAATCGAGCTCCAGATTTCGAAGCATTAAAGCCACTTGCGACCTAGCTCCACATTTCCAAAAACATCCAAACCAGTTACCAGCCCCAAACACGGGAACTCAACCTGCGGTCGGCATAGAACATGCCCAAATAGTTCACACCACCTATGGGGGCTACCCCGGAGAACGCTCACAGTCACAGGATCAACATCCTAACTATTCTAGCCCTTTGATTAAGACATCATTGGGAATTCACCTAGCCTACACCATCGCTATGGCTAGTTACACACAAAGCCCTAATAAACTAGCCACCATAATATATCTTCCAATCCACTGAACTACGGCTTGGTTTGATTTCACTACACGTGAATACGTAGGTAGCCTTTCAACAAAGGCACAACCACCCACATTGACAACAAATTCAAAAGCACCATCATTCCGGTCACGACACTGTCATGTTCTCAACAACTAGCTTTGTCGTCCTGGAGGCTTCTCTTAGACAGAAGTTCTCCATCCATTCACATAATCCAAATACTTTCAAAAATCTAGCCTCCTTTCTATAGAGTGTCCTAGTACTCGGCTCAGTCGAAGACGAGAATCCGTCAGGGACTCGAAGCGACACCCACTTTGGAATTGCACCCCAAAACCAAACATTCAAAGAACAATAGACTACAACATTGCCACTGCTGAGTCCTGCAAAAACAGTCTCGTTACAGACTACTGCAGCCACCCTATAGCACATCCTTCCCATTTCGATGTTCGAGTGTGTTGCCACTCGCCTAGGCTACGGAATAGCGCAACTTAAGAGTCTTGTCATCTTAGGTGGCCCACCCCCCTACCGAGTCACAGTCCAACCCCTCGAGAGTCCAAGTCGTGTCTGTCAACTCGTCCGGTCACGTCCAGAGTCGAGTCTGTCGATATGTTTCTCCCTTCAAATTCTCATTTTAAAAAATTTGCAAAACTTAGCCATTTGAGAAAATCCTTTTCGACAAGGTCAAATTTCGGTCTATTTAAACTGCAAATTTCTTTTCTACCCCTTTCAATTTTGAAAACCTATCTCCTAGCACGTGAGTTGCTTACAGGATTTCGATTTCAAAACTAAGCAAAAATCATTTTCCCAGCGCAAGCTAGTCTATAGATGCTAACTGCATTTCCTATGTGCTATCTTGCTATATACTATGCCTGCTATTTCTGCCTATGTATCTAACATTTCAGGTACCAGCTAGTGCTTCCCAACGGAACATCAAAGGCGGTGTTTCTCCTGAAATGCTACATGCAAGTTGTCATGTGTCAGCATACGGGTACACCCAAGACTTCAGAAGCAAGTCCCCGCGCAGCTACTTTACTCCCCAACACGAGTCAGTGTTTTGCCTATATGTTACATACAAGTTGTTATGTGTCAGCATACAGGTACACTCCAGACTTCAGAAGCAAGTCCCCGCGAAACTATTTAAATTCCCCAACGGAGTCAACTTTTCCCCGGTATGCTACATCCAAGACGTGATGTGTCGGCATACGGGTACACCTACGCCCCGAAAGGCAAGTTTTTACTCAGAGCATCATCATCAGGTCAGGTACGACTCAAGGCTTCAAACGCAAGCCCGTACAGCTCACATATTTCCCCAGCGGAACGCCCGAGGCGGCATTTTCCCCGAAATGGTACGGGATGGGCCCACATATAGGCACGCCTAGGACTTATGCAACAAGTCTGACTCCCCGCGGAGCTATCATCATCAGGACAGGTATGACCCACTGCTTATGGCTGGCGAGCCCTTCACGCAAGTCTACTGGACTATAAACGACCCGACCGGAAGGCTGCCAGGTCGTAATCCTCGATTGGCCTGGTAGCTACTCTGACTTTCGCCTTGTCCAAGCCTCAGTCAGAGTGGGGGCTCTGTAGACACCCGCATTTTGCCTGCTAGTGTCTATAGCAGTTCCCGACAAAACACCCGATGATGATCGAACGTCAACGTGACTTAATATGCTCGAATACGGACTCGGAATCAATAGTATCCGACGTGGGTATTTGGCGGAGTGCAAATCTCTCAAAACCGACCTCAAATCCAGGCCCAGTGGGTCGTTCCGAGCAAAATGAGACTAATTTGGGCCAAAACCGACACCAAAAATAAATCCCGTCTTTTGGCGACCGGGTCAAAACCCGGTCAAAGACGAACCCGTCACAAAAACCAGCCTAAATGCATCTTCTAGAAGCTGGCGCCAAGTCTAAATTCAAATAAAATCAATCCAAACAACAATATCAATTCCTTCCTAAAATAGCTCGATTTGTTTGATCCACTCGATCGAGTGGATTGACCCACTCGGTCGAGTGGAGCGTCAAAAACCGGACCAGATTCATTTCTGAAGGCACTCGACCGAGTGCACTAGGGCACTCGATCGAGTGACCCTAGGTCGTGGGGTTTCTCCTATAAATACCCCCTTAACCCCATTCATTTCAGAAAAAAGAGGCTTTTTCCCCATGCATTCTTAGTCTACACTTTCTACCCTAATCCTACCATACTACATTTCTACTATATTCAATCTTCCACATTCATACACATTCATATATACAAAATCAACACATACACATTCAAAACCCGAGATCAAAACTCGTCAAAGACCCGAGAGCATCCTCTCCCTAACCAAACACACCCTAACTCACCCTACATATCTCGACACTCCCGCGCACACGCCGCTACTACGAGTTCGTTTCCGAGGCCATTTAAGCATGTAGGTTGAGGGTGTCATCAAACCCCGTTTCTTTTTCTCCCTTCTCTTTTACTGTTTTTTATGTATATATTATTATTATTATTATTATTATTATTATTATTATTATTATTATCATTACTACTACTAACCACTAACACTAATCTTTAATTTTGTGCATACTAACATTTTATTTATGTATTCTAACACTAACTTTCATTTTTGTATACTAACACTTTAATTCCGTATTCTAACATCTAACATTATTATACCGTGTATATATACATACTAGTATTTAAATCTCGGTTTCGGATGCGTTTGACTATAATTGTCGCCTAAAGTCCGTCTAATCCCTTTACGAGCAACGACGGAGGTGGAGCCCTTTCGAGGAGCCCCGCCCCAATGTACTCAAGGGCGTGACGTGATCGCGACTAATCGTAGTTGAACGTATTCAATCCCATTTTAATTTGTGTGGAACCCGTTGACACGAAAACCGACATCACATAACCCGAAAGGGTTAGTTTCGATGTCGTGACGTAGAGGGAGGCATTCCGTTGCTAATTCAAATTTTCTAACGTAAACGTTTTCATAAAATCCCGACAACGGTATTATAATCGTACATATACACGATTATAGCACCGGAGGTCGAGTTAAATTCAAATCATGCGATATTTGTATTTAACTCGACCGACCGTCGTTTTCAACCCCAAAGAATGAACGAGTTGATACTCTTACAGGGGCTACTCGACCGAGTACATAGGCCACTCGATCGAGTAGCGTCCATAACACTGGACAGAACCCTTTTCGAGGGGTTACTCGACCGAGTGCATAGGCCACTCGATCGAGTAGCGTCCATATCACTGGGCAGAAACTTTTTTGAGGACACACTCGACCGAGTCAGACTATGACTCGACCGAGTGGGTCCTGTAACCCAGAAAACTGAGGGCCTTGACACACACTTTCAAGCCTCGTCCTTTTATCGACATTAGTCATCACGTGTAAAGACTATCACGTGACTATCCTATTTTCAAAACTCATGCATATCACGACACTTAAAACGACTTTGATCGACGGTCTCACACTATTAATTTTTGTATCGACGACTCTTTAGTCGTATCCGACACATAATTAATTTAGACTCCATTTCTCGAGGTGATAAGTCGGGACAAGGCATCGAGGTTCGAAATCGGGTTAGCACCACACCTAGGTCTCGAACCTCCGTCCTTTGATTAATATGCAATATAATGCGTAATTAATTAAAGTTCGTCCGTCTAACTAATTCACGATCTCGCGTGCAGTTATTGTATACGGGTCTTTGTCGAGTCGGGTATTTATTTATCGCTCTTCTTATTCAATTCAATTATTCTATTTTATTGCTCGTTGTATTGTGAATTCCGGGTTGTATTCCGCCCGTGTAATTTGTAATTTATTTACGAGTTTTCTATTCTTGATGTTTGCCATTTATTGCCTTAAATGAACATCACATGCTAAATCACTTTGACGTGAATCAAGATGCATTAAATGACGTAGTTAACCAATAACTCGCATGCTTAGCCCGAAAACGCTGTTTGCATATCATTTAATCGTTTTACTAGCGCGCTCACACGAACACGAACGATGTCTTAGTAGAGGCCGCCATGTGCGGGCGGGGTTGGGTGTTCTTAGTGGGCTTCCCAACACGTACCCTCACCCCTTACTCAGAACCTTTGGTTTCCGGATGCCCGAAACCCTTGGCGCACGAGAGTCATTCTATACACGAAAGCCGGTTTATACGGAATTGGTATTGCAATGCAAAGGGACGAGCCCAATGAACTCTGAAATCGAAGTGCGCTTACTTTGTGTATAGCCCATGACGACATAAAGTGGGCTCGTATGGTTCCGAATAACCACAAAATTCGGTGGCGACTCCATTTTGACTTAAATTTCGAACCCGAGAACAATCTCACCACGAGATTCATTCGCCTACCCAAACCCGCGCGTGGCCGCGTTGGGGTGGACCTACGTCATGTCCACACAACCCTCAAATTGTAATTAAGAGTATGATTTGATTTGATTTTTTTTAAATGCTGATGAGAACTAAATGATGAAAAAAGAAGGATGATGTCATGGATTGACATATTTGTTACACTGCACGGCAGTTAGTATGTTGATATTATTTGAGATGATGACAACTAAATGATGGTGGAAAATGATGACGTGGATTTACAATAACTCTGGAAATAGCAGTTACACGGACACAACACAGCAGTTACAAAATTTAAGACCAGCAGTAAACACAAATATAATGGCACTAAATGTGCACAAATTAATTACAGCATTGCAGCAACGAACCTTCATACACATCCTATCCTATCATATAAATAGGTAGATAGGTAAATAGAAATGACAAACCAGAAAGCATTGCAATAAAATTGATTGACTACAAAAAACTAAACCCAACCAAGCATACAAAAATAGGGTATGATGTTGGGGTAACTTATGCAACTCATGCCTTCTACTTTTTACTCACCACCTTAACTAATCACCTATCTATTCTTATTCTCACATGTGCAGGCCAAAAGACAGAGAAGAACGAAAACAGAAATGGCGCCAATTATGACAACCATGGCCAGCTTACTCCCCTCAAAATCAAAGTACAAAATTACTGCAAGAGCAACAAGAATATGGGAGGTGAATCCAAACAAGACGGCCCACCCATTATCGATGGACTTGATTTTGTTAGATAAAGAGGTAACTGAGAGAATAATGTTTCCTTGACACATAATCTGCAACATTCTAACAAAATGTTTAACAGGGACACCACATCCACACAACAATACCAAAGAAATTTGTTAGCTCTTACAAAGAGGACATGAAGGAAGGCAGAGTATACACATTGCAGCACTTCGATGTTATAAAAAACATCCGCTCATACAGGCCTGTCAAAACTAATGACAATATCATCAGGTTCACCCCTTTTACATCAATTGTCGAAGATGAAACTGCAAGCCAGGCTATTCCATTGCACAAGTTTGAGTTCTTTCCAATAGAGAGTCTCCATGAGCGTAACAACAAGGACGATTATTTAATAGGTAGAATAACCTATTAAAATACGTACACAATCATCGTATTTGTCCTAAATATTCACATATACTATGTATCACCTATTTTAGGACTGTTTGGCATAAACCTGACATATTTTATTCACGGTGCAGATGTTGTGGGACTATTGACAAACATTGAGACAATGAAAGAAGTGCGGACTGAAAATGGCTTCACACAATTAAGACATATAGAGATCATAAACGAAAGGCAAGCCATTATAAAATTTTGCCTTAATAGAAATTAACAAGATGTTGCCGAGATGAAGTGTATATTCCCTATTTCTGCATTGCTCAGGGACCAAAAGGTACGTGCCACTTTATGGGGAGATGCAGCCGCACTCGTGGATGAGGAGATGGCACACGACATCGATGCGAAGGTCGTTGTGATAACGTCTACCAGAGTAACGCAGTACGACGGTAACAACTACGAACCAAGCAAAAAATCAACAGCTGTGAAGAACAACATTAGATAAACTATATACACGACCTTCTAATCCCAAAAATTTAAATATCGTGTTTGCAGGAGCTTACCAGCTACAATCTACATACGCCACAAAAATATACGTCAATCTGGCCATTGCAGAGACACTAATTCTGCAGCAAAGGTTGTCCCCAAATAGCTATGAAACAACTATGTTACGGTACTTTGTAAACTTATCGCCAAAAAAAATTTCACACGTTACAAATATATAGGGACCCTCCAACTATTCACGTGAAGTTATCAGCCACCCCAGAAGAGACGTTTAAAGAGTTGTTGAAGAACAGAAAAACCATCAGGGAACTACTAGAGATGGAAATAACAGACGAGAAAGAAGCATTTATATGCGAAGGCACGTTAGTGGAAGTCCACACGGACGTCGATTGGAAATATCAATCATGCCTCACATGCAAGACAGGCATTCGAGAAGATAGAACGTGTGCTAACTGTGCCCAACTGATTTCCTACCCGACCCAAAGGTAAGTAACAATTAAATTAAGGCTCGCTTGAAACAAGAACGTTTAACGACCTTCTACTTGTAGGTATAGACTAATGACCATGATAACGAATGGAGACACATCCGCCCCATTGGTTATTTTCCACAAGGAAGCAGAAAAGGTCATTGGGAAGCCAATATCTCATCTTTTGAACTTTATGAGAAGGTATGTAATGACTTCAGAATTACTATTACTAATATTTAATATGATATTACGGGAGATCAGAATGCGCTAACCACCTGTTACAAAATGATATTGCAGGACGACGGAAAAGGAAAAGTATTTGACATTCTACATGTGTTGGGAAGACCAAAGTTAAGATAGGGGTAAATAAATTTGGGAATGAAAGGGAATTAAAGGTCCAGAAGACATTTTTGCCTGCGATGCATGAATCGACACTCACCAAAATCCTAGACAAGGTATATACGATTACTTTATTGGTTTCACAACAACTACTAACAATGTCAATGATATTCACAACAGAAACAAAAATAACCTGCAGCACGTAGAAGGAAACGAGGAAAAAAATACCACCGTAGACTCGGCAGAAGACGAAATGCTCCTCAACACTCCACATAAAACAGGAACTTCGAAGCGTCCGAAACAGTAATTACAAAACAACATACATTCACAAATAATCATTACATTTGCTTCATTATGCAAATTGAGCATAATCTCTCTACAATGTGCTGCAGAGATGACCTTAACGCGAAAGACACAAATATGAAGGGGATTAGCAAGGCTGGGAAGCGATTGAGGCCAACAACATCACACCACACTTAAGAGGAGCACAATAAAGAAACCTACAAGCATTGGTTGAAAAAATACTTACGTATTATTATTGTTAGTTAATTGTATCGTGCTACGCTGTTTTTCACCTATCACGAACTATATTCCAATTTGTTTAGCAAGATTTGGGGGTGTGGCTTATGCAAATTCCCATATTCCTTATTTAGTGGCGTTGTTTGCTGTGTACATTACGCTTATCGTTGGGATTTACACAACTTCACGTAACAAAACCAACCATTAAGAATTTCCACTTTTTCACCAATTGACCCCTACGTTGCCAACTAACGCTCACAAAGAAGGTACTGCACTAAAGAGAGACCGCACAAATATACCATTGCAAGCCCCGTGAATTTCACGGACACGAAAACTAGTACATTATTCCAAAGTGTTCGAACTAAAATTCAAAAACTTAAATAAAGGTCTCTCTCCACAGGTCTTCCCCAATATCATCACATTCGATAGCATCTCGAAAGACCTGAAAGGGGGGTCCACAATAAGTGGGGAGCAACTAAATGTTCTCCCAGTCATGGTTATAACAAGTTGCACATGAATAACAATAATAATGAAAGATAACATAATTAAACGACATGTGAAGATATCAATACACATGACCCACATGTTATAAGACACGATCATATAATTATTGCAATCCATAATTAATCATAACGATCGAGATAGATATTACATATTCATCCACGCATGTCGGAGTAAGTAACAATAGATTTCACACAAAGACGTATAGGATATAAAATGAACACCGGCTAGAGTATGTAACTGATACCCTACCTAGTCATAGCGTGTAACTGACCCTCCGACACGGAGTATGTAACTGATACTCCACGGTACTATGTATAGCATGTAACTGACGACTATATGTCTAAGGCCTAGCCAGAACTCTCGACGCAGTAACTGTACGTCGAACGACACACGGGAATCTAGAACGTGTAAATAACTGACGAATCTGGACCCACCGAACATAGACCAATTCAATTAAACCTCTTGCGAGCAGTATTGGTTCATTCCGATAGTATGTAACTAATACTACCGTCATCTATATCACTAACCAATTCAATTACCTCTCCTTCTCTCACTAGTTTCTCCGACTATAACAACCTCTGAGCTCTCAATCAATGGTGATCTAGTCGGTTTCATATGGTATCAGAGTGGGTTCTTGCGCTCCATCTCCTTCGCCACTGATGTGAAAGTCGCTACTCTTTAACACTACTCTATCTCTCAATCTTTCTTTTATTCCGCACAATTTTACTCTGTTTCTCGTTCGTAATTGTGATGATTACTTCGACAATTCGTGATAGTTCTGTGCGATTCACATCAAATTGCTTCCGCATTTCTGTTCTTTGTATCATTTCGAACATTAGCCCTATACTTTTCGATTCATTACTTGCAATTTGCGATTTCTTCAAAATGACTGATGATAGTCATACTTCGTCGTATGCTATGTTTGATGATCCATTGCACCTGCCTGCTTCTGATCAACCTGGTCTCCAATTGACTGGAGTTGCGTTTGACGGTTTCAATTTTGTATCATGGAAGCGTGATGCTTACCTTGCTTTGATTTCTAAGAATAAAGACGGTTTTGTGGACTAAACATGTAAAATACCTAATGAGAAAGACGCTAAGTATCACCAATGGATACGGTGTGACGTTTTGGTGATGAAATGGATAAATTCTTTGACAAAAGAGATACGCAATTCAGTTGCATATTCTAGGTCATCTAAGGATTTATGGCTTGAATTGAACAAAAGATATGGTCAAACTAACACTCTAGAAATATATGAGCCAAAAAAGGACCTTAATACTATTTCTCAGGCAAATTCTTCCTTGATTGAGTATTACAATGAACTCAAAAGTTCTTGGGAAACACTTGATACCTTAGATCCCCTGCCTTTGTGCACCTGCAAAGCTATGGACATCTGTACTTGCAGATTACTCAAACGACTGTTGGATAGAGAGTCTCAGTACGAATTGATACAGTTTCTTATGGGGTTGTGCAGTGGATATGAGACAGTTAAGACTCACGCTTTGTCCTTAGAACCTTTACCTCCTCTCAACAAAGCTTTTCACCTATTCATAACATTGAAGACAAAAGCAGATTTCAGATGCGGTTGATGTGGGTTGGCTGAGGCAAATGCTTATGCCAGTTCCAGATTTTATGAGGGTGGTAATGGGAGGAATAAGAAGGCCAAAACTGATGAGTTTGCAGATGATTCAGAAGTCAAGCGATGTGTTTATTGTAAGGCTGAGGGTCATACTGCGGAGACTTGTAGAAAGACAAGCAACTGTACTCACTGTGGTAAGAGGGGATGATAAGCGTGTTTTGTAGTACTTTTTCGTTGTGTTTGGTCCCGGTTTCTCTTGTGGAATCGCTCTTTGGAGCAGTTTCTTGGCTACTTACGCTTCTTCTAGTTTGTTTTAGGTTCTTAGGACCAATCTTGGAGAGGTGGAACGATTCCGACTCGTTTCCGACACATTTGGAGCCAACGAAGAGAAGCGACGATCACCCGGTAGCTTAGACTCGATCCCGAGCCCTTGGAACCCATTCCCGAGCACCGAGAGTCGATGAGAAGCCTAGGGAGAGAAAGTGGGAACCTATGGGACCATATTTGAAGCCTACAAGACCCATCCCGGTCGGGAACACATCCATCACGACCGGGATGAAGAGCAAAGAAGAGATGAGCTGCTGACAGGCCTTCCCGGCCGGGATCACTGTCTTCCCGACTGGGATGGGCCCCTTCCCGACCAGGATTACCCTTTCCCGGCCGGGAAGGACCCAGTTATGCCCGTGTTTCATTGTTTCGCTCCCCTTTGCTTATGTAACTCTATATATACCCCCCCCCCCTCTTGTAACCATTCATTATGTTAGACATTACCCACTAAACCCTAGACTACTTTAGGTTAGATTAGCTTAGATTAGTGTAGAGTAGTCCTTAATTAATCCTTAATCTTAGTTTAATTCTTGTATTATGGGAATTCTTGAAGATCTCCACCAAGATTGACAAACTTGGTTGATGTTTTTGGGTTTTCTTATTATTACAAGTTTCAATCTTTCCTCCTCTCTTGTTTGGTATAATCTCTCTTTTCTCTTCTCTTAATCTTGTTTTATCATTCAAGTTTCATTCTTTATCTTTTGTTTATTGTATTGTCCATTGTTCACTCTTGTTGTTCTCCATCATTTATGCTCTTGTTCTTGTGTTTGTTTCTCATAGTGTGTTAGTTTTAGTTTAGTTATGTGTGAGTAGTCTCTTGCTAGGATTAGTAGAGGAATTGGGTGGCTTAATGGGTGATTAAGGGTTTGTGTAGGTTGTTGGTGGAAGTTTGGGTTGCTTCTTGGTTGTATGTATAGAACATGTTTGATGAAATGCTTGAATGACTTGTAGTTGCAAATGCCTGTTTTCTTGCCTTCTCCTTGTGGTCTTGTATGTTGCTAGGATGGGTTTTTGCGCGAGAGCGAGGAACCTCTAGGTCGGTTTTGGAGCGAGAGCCCGGATTATACCTAGATAACTAGACTACCCCTTCATTCTTGCTCTCCCTTGATCATTTCATCACCCTTGAACCCAACCTAATCCTAGTCCTTTTTTTCTATTGTTTTCTCCGTCCTTTTAGTCATTGTCTCTCTAGTTAGTTGAGTCCTATAGCTTTAGTTGTCGCACTTAGCTTACTCTTAGTCATAGTTTTCTCCCCCTTTCATCGTTTTAGGTTGTTTAGCTTAGTTGACCTAGTCAAGTCTTTAGGTGAAACCTAGTCGAAACCCTCCTTACCGTCCCCGTGGACTCGACCCGACTTACCCTATCTACCCAGTTAGGATTAGTTGGTTATTATTTGATCGATGGGATCCACGGCAAATCCCTCTGCATCAATTTGGCGCCGTTGCCGGGGACGGTGTTAGTTTAGACTTCGTTTACCTATTTACTTGACTTTGTCTTTGTTTTTGTAGTTCTTTTTTGTTGTTTTCTTTTTGCTTCTTGAGGGTGCGAAGTTTATTTCCCTCTTGTCTAGTGCCCAAAAAGCACTAGACTTCTCACATTTGCTCCTAGTCTACAGTTTTTGCCTAGAGGTGGTGACCATCCTCTTCTTTACAACTCAGAGCCGCATAAACGGACAGTTGCTAGATTGGGAAGTCCTCAACCGGGTACGAGCCACGATTTTCGAGCAAAACCTGAGGTTTGATCTAAACTCCCCACCCATGGAAGCCACCATGAGCTACTCCTCTCCCTCTATGAATCAAGAATATGACATGATGTCTCCCTACTACTATCAAGCTTCACCGGGTAATCAAGAAACCCGTGGGTATGAGCTTCAAGGATATGGAAACGGCTTCCATCAAGTGAGTGCTTATCAACCTTGTGATCGTGGTGGTTATTACTCAAATTACCATCATGAACCCACCATGCCTCATCATATTTCTCCATATGGAAGCCAATATCCCCAAAACTCACCATATTACCAATTACCTCAACCTCACTACCAACAATATGATGCCCCACCCCTTGGGCATCATCAAGATTTTCAAGGAGCTTTACAATACCCCAATGACCAAATGCCCAACTTGGAGTTATTTCAATCGATTCTTTAATTGCAAAAGAGCCAACAAGAAATGGCCATCCAAATGCAAAAAGATCAAGATGAATTCATGGCCCAATATCGAAGGGAAAATGAGGCGATGGATGCTCGATTAAATGCGTTATCGGTTAAAACCGTAATGTTTTTAACCCGAACGTCACAACTCGACGAAGGGTGCTCACTTGAGCAAGAGGATCAACCCAATCATGAAGCCGCTAATGAAGTCCCTTTGGGAAGCGAGACTTGCTATGAAGAACCTCAATTGTCTACCCAAGACGAGACGAATAAGGAAATGACCCTTGATGAAGGCATTGTTGGTGAAGAATTGGAGGAGGTTAGTGAGTTGAATGAGGTGGTACAAGTTGTGAAGTCATTGGGTGAAAATGATGATCCCAAGTTGCCCTTGTGTGAAAATGTGGAAGAACATCATGAGCCTCTTGCAAGTGAGCGAAGCAATGGTTTGGAAGAGATTGAAACCGCCGGTAGAAGTTTCAACTCTCTCCTCCAAGACGATGTGAGGCCAAATGATGTTTGGAGACTTGAAGATGGGGAACCACAATTTGAGGAAGATATGAGGATGTGCAACAAGGAAGTGGGGCCAAAACCGCTTTTTGTGCCTCATGTTAAGTATATGAAGCTTGCTTGTGTTTGGAGGCGATGCTTAGGGAGGAAGAGGTCGATAAAGCTTGTTGGATGAAAAGACCCCGGAGACCACATGAATGATGACATTGGGTCTTTAGGTGACTACTTCTTGCTTCCGACTTGGAGGCTTTGGAGGATAGCTTGGCTCGGGCACTCTTTGAGCCTTCATTACGATGTGGCTCGAGCATTTGACTTGCTCCTCCGAGCCCTTGATGGCTATGGCTAGGAATGAAGAGTCCACCATTCTAGGTTTGACGGAGTTCCTCAAGAACCGTCATGTTGTATATTCCCCTTTCCTTCTTCTTTTGAGTTTTTGTAATTGTAATTGTGTTATTTGTGAATTTGTATCTAGGATTTGTGTGTTTTGTAGAATTCTTGTCATTTGATATTTTTGATGAGCGATGTGAGGGAGGGATTTTGATGGTGTTTATTGAGTTTATTTGATAGGTTAATAGTGGAGATGAAGTTTTGAGAGGAGTGGTTGTTGATTGAGCTTGGATCTTGAGCAAGGAAGTCGGTTTGGGGACGGGATTCTAAATCCCGGTATATTAGTTGACTTGTGGGTGGAGCTTTCAAGAGGATTGAAGGACTAGAAGAGTCATCCCGACCGGGAAGGGTTTCATCCCGACCGGGAAGGGTTTCATCCCGACCGGGATGATGTGTGCACGAAATATGAGCTACTGCCTGTCCATCCCGACCGGGAAGGAACCATCCCGACCGAGATGAGGTCTGTCACGACCGGGATGGTGCGTAGCAACAACTTTTGCCTTTGTTATCCCATTTAAACCCCACCCAACCGCTTTACTCCCCCTCCCAACCTCCCTCGATACCCTTACCTCAATCATCCCACTCTTGCACTTTATATATACACCTTTATCACCCCTATAACCCGAGTTTAACCTCAAATCCCACCCTCATTACACCAGTGCAAACCTAGAACTTCAACCGCACGACTACATTGAGCATGAAGAGGAAAAACGATGATGAAGACAAGCAACGTGCCTAATATGATCATTGGAGGCGATGAAGTTAGTGAGTTGCTAACCGTTTGGTAAGGCGACTCTCCTTTCTTTTCCGTTTTGTATTGCTTGTCTCCCTTTGTATGTTCCCCTTCCCCTTATCATTTTTGGTGTCTTGGTGGCCCTCGGGGCCTTGGTAGTCATTGCTTCTGACTCTCGATGACGTGACTACATCGAGAGTCATTTCAAAAATCCAAATTGGCAAGTAATTTCACCCTTTTCTTTATTTTATTTTCTTTTGGTAGAATTTAGTCGGATTTAGGCGGAATCCGGGCTAGGTGACTTGATTAAACCTAGCCCTCCCCTCCCATTTCCTTTTATTTTCTTCTTTTTATTTCTTCCCCCATCCATATCTTTTCTTGTCTCGGCCCTTGGTGACTTGATTACACTCCGGCCGGACACATTCTGCCCTTTCTTCATTTTCATTTTAAATTTTTAGCTTTATTTTTGATTTTTCTCTTCTTTTTAGTGTCTCCACACACTACCGATCGAGCATGAGGACATTGCTCGGTTTAAGTGTGGGGGAGCGATATCTTAGGTTAGTTTAGTTTTATTTTCGTAGTTTTTTCAAAAAAAATCTTAAAATCCTTAAAAATTTGAAACATTTCACAAAAATCAAAAAGATTTTCTTTTGTGCCTTTTTCTTTCGTGTCTTTATGTCGTATATATGTTGTGTTGTGTGTTTTGCTCCCCTGAATTCCTTGTAGGTTGCATGATCTTCGATAAGTTTCGGAAGGCTCTCGACATCCGGTATTATCCTTCTATCTCTTTCTCCTTTTTCCTTTTTTGTGGAGTTTGGAGGAGATTTGTGATGGTGTGTGCTCGGGTGGAGCTTTGTGAAGTTTGTGGTTGATGTGGTGATTTGTTTGGAAGTTTCGGGTGGTGTTTGTTTTCTTTGTGTGCTTGTTTTCTTTTCTCTAGTTTTGTTTTGTTTTGTTGTGTTCGTCCCTTTTCCTTTCGTTTTTGTTGTGTCTTTGTTTTGTCTTGTTTAGTCGTGTCTAGTGTGTAATAAGAGGTTTTCGAAAACCCGGTTTTGAGGCTAGTGCGCAAGTGTTTACTTTCCCTTTCTATTGATGTGAATCGAGTCTTGGACTTTAGTCTAGTAGAATGACTTTAAATCAATGATTTCGTTGGTTTCTTACCTTGAGTCCACCTAGTCTACTAGGGATTTACTACGAGATTTGCATTTTGACCATTTTGACCACCCACGGAGTGAAAAGGCCTTGGTTCCCGAGTCCCGTCCCTTAGGTGACCGTGTTCGAAATTGCTTTGATTAGTCCAAGTTTCCCCCTTTTTGTGGGTTTAAAGGGAAAGCGCGCCCGACTCACCCATTTCCCTACCTTCTACACATTTTCCACAAATAAGTTGCAACTTGTTGAAGTTTCTTGCTTGGTTGTGATTGAAATGCTTACAAAAAAAAAATTTGGCCAAAAAGGCAATCCAAGAGAAAGAATGAAAAAGAAAAAGAAAGAAAGAAAAGAAAGAAGAAAAAGAAAAGGCACAACAAAAAGAAAAAAACAAAATACAAAAGAAGAAAAAGCAAGAAAGGGCGTAGAAACTCAAAAGCCAAATGCAAAAGCAAAATGCCAAAGAAAATCATCTCACAAAAAAAGAATACTCTCTCCTCAAAAATAAGCCTTTTTCCGGCTATTACCGTGAAGAGCCTACCAAAGGACCGAGTCCCTAGGAAGGATGATAGCGGTAAATAGTTGGTCTTCCCCCACTTTGCAACCTTATCCATCTTTTTACTTGGACTAGTTGGATGACTTTTGGACGTGGGACGACCCTCTTGGCTTATCGCTAAAGGAGGCGGGGCTTCACTTACCTACAGTGTCGACTAACTCCGTGGGTCATCCTTTTTCCATCCCGCCTATCGTCCCGTGGTACGTTCTTAGAAGGTTAGGAGGAACCTAGGTAAGTTACCAACGTTTTTATTGCTTTGTCGTCATACTATTAGGGTTTTGTCCATATCGATTTGTGTCATTAGCTTGGGAACGTTGTCACTTGCCTTGAGTCCCTAACCGGTGCTTCTTTCACCGCTTTGTGGAGGGAAGCAGTATTTGTTTCTTCTTGGATGCAACCGTGTGGTGTTTGTTTGTTTGTTTGTGTGTTTGTTTGTCTTTGTGTTTTTGTGTCCGGTTGTATCCACAGTTTTGTCGCAAGACCTCACTTGCCTTGCGGAGAGCACTTTTTCTCTAAGTGTTATCGCGTGAGTTGAAAGGGCGTAGGGTGCGCTAATACCCGCTCGGTTAGTAGTCTAGTTTCTCTTAGTTTTTAGTTAGTTTGTGCTTACTCGAGGGCGAGTAAGGGTTAAGTGTGGGGGAGTTGATAAGTGTATTTTGTAGTGCTTTTTCGTTGTGTTTGGTCCCGGTTTCTCTTGTGGAATTGCTCTTTGGAGCGGTTTCTTGGCTACTTACGCTTCTTCTAGTTTGTTTTAGGTTCCTAGGACCAATCTTGGAGAGGTGGAACGATTCCGACTCGTTTCCGACACATTTGGAGCCAACGAAGAGAAGCGACGATCACCCGGTAGCTTAGACTCGATCCCGAGCCCTTGGGACCCATTCCCGAGCACCGAGAGTCGATGAGAAGCTTAGGGAGAGCAAGTGGGGACCTATGGGACCATATTTGAAGCCTACAAGACCCATCCCGGTCGGGAACACATCCATCACGACTGGGATGAAGAGCAAAGAAGATAAGAGCTGCTGGCAGGCCTTCCCGGCCGGAATCACTGTCTTCCCGACCGGGATGGGCCCCTTCCCGACCGGGAAGGACCCAGTTATGCCCGTGTTTCATTGTTTCGCTCCCCTTTGCTTATGTTACCCTATATATACCCCCCCTTTTGTAACCATTCATTATGTTAGACATTACCCACTAAACCATAGACTACTTTAGGTTAGATTAGCTTAGATTAGTGTAGATTAGTCCTTAATTAATCCTTAATCTTAGTTTAATCCTTGTATTATGGGAATTCTTGAAGATCTCCACCAAGATTGACAACCTTGGTCGATGTTTTTGGGTTTTCTTATTATTACAAGTTTCAATCTTTCCTCCTCTCTTGTTTGGTATAATCTCTCTTTTCTCTTCTCTTAATCTTTTTATCATTCAAGTTTCATTCTTTATCTTTTGTTTATTGTATTGTCCATTGTTCATCCTTGTTGTTCTCCATCATTTATGTTCTTGTTCTTGTGTTTGTTTCTCATAGTGTGTTAGTTTTAGTTTAGTTATGTGTGAGTAGTCTCTTGCTAGGATTAGTAGGGGAATTAGGTGGCTTAATGGGTGATTAAGGGTTTGTGTAGGTTGTTGGTGGAAGTTTGGGTTGCTTCTTGGTTGTATGCATAGAACATGTTTGATGAAATGCTTGAATGACTTGTAGTTGCAAATGCATGTTTTCTTGCCTTCTTCTTGTGGTCTTGTATGTTGCTAGGATGGGTTCTTGCGCAAGAGCGAGGAACCTCTAGGTCGGTTTTGGAGCGAGAGCCCGGATTATACCCAGATAACTCGACTACCCCTTCATTCTTGCTCCCCCTTGATCATTTCATCACCCTTGAACCCAACCTAATCATAGTCCTTTTTTTCTATTGTTTTCTCCTTCCTTTTAGTCATTGTCTCTCTAGTTAGTTGAGTCCTATAGCTTTAGTTGTCGCACTTAGCTTACTCTTAGTCATAGTTTTCTCCCCTTTTCATCGTTTTAGGTTGTTTAGCTTAGTTGACCTGGTCAAGTCTTTAGGTGAAACCTAGTCGAAACCCTTCTTACCGTCCCCGTGGACTCGACCCGACTTACCCTATCTACCCAGTTAGGATTAATTGGTTATTATTTGATCAGTGGGATCCACGGCAAATCTCTCCTCATCTGGGGACATACTATTGACTACTGTTATGATCTCAAGAAAGTGAAAAATGGACATAAAGGCCCTGATGTGCAGCATTTCTAGAGGGGTAAAAATATCTGTAAATGCTCTACACACAATGCAGAAGCCATCATTTCTGAGCCTCAAGACTCTCCTCTTGACCCTGAGCCGTCTACTTCTTATGCTGGTCCCCAGAATTTTACTCATGACCCACGAATTCTGGACAGTATTGCTGATTCTATCTACCAGAAAGTCCTGGAGTCTTTCTCTGAGGCACCTGGTGCATCTGCTGTTAACTTTGCAGGTATACAGCCTGATTCCCTTGTTTGTGCTATATTTTCTCCTTCCAATATGTATTCTTGGATAGTAGACACAGGCGCCTCAGACCACATTACTCCTTATGAATCTT